>OX941090.1:65285007-66634007 GCA_954870635.1 Arctium minus | reverse complement strand
ATGACTAACGAAAAGTTAACATACGATTCTTAGTCTTCAAATCCCAATGGATAAAACTTTGACATTTGCGCCATCATCATGTTCATTTTGTCCTTCATTTGGTTTTGATCCTCTTGAAACTTCACTTGATCTTCTTTAATTCTCTTAACTTCCCTCTAAAGCCTTTGATTTCTTCTTTTTCCAATTTCAACTCCATTCGTAGATTTTCTGTGGCTAAAATTTGTTTTGTCGAAGCGGCACGTCCCTTTATATGTCCAGGAATACGATGCAACTTTTTCAAACAAATTTCTGTCGGTGAACAAGAAGAAGCAGCTTCCTCACTTAGTAATTCATTCTACATCAAAACAAAACCAAATCATTTTTCAAAGGTGACATGCATATGAACAAAAATCTTAAAATCTTATACAAAAATCTTAAAATCTTCAAAGGTGACATGTATACCCAGGTGAGTAAGCCTGTGTAATGAACAGTAGGAGAAACCCATATTAACCAAAAATAGAATACTAACACTCTTCTGGGATTCAAACCCAGAAGGAGATTTCTTTTGAGTGTGTTTGAACAGTAAGAGAAACCCAGAAGGATAGGAATGAGTTCTAAGTGTGAATGGCAGGTGTGTTTGTTTGAACAAGAAGGAAAAAAATCCAAATCCAGATCCAAATCCAGTTGTGGGGTTGTAAGAGTGTTTTCAAATGTTAGTGGTGAGCAATGGCATTGAGATTGTCACAGTGATGGATGTTGCTCCAAAGATATCCCCGAATTAAAGAGGATGTTAGAGCACAAATTTGTTGGATTCAAGATCATAAAGATTAAAGATGAAAGTTCAAGAGGTCAAAGCTGGAAAGTCAACTCTCAGTGAAAGTCAAAGTCATTTTGTAATAAAAGTCAAAGTCAATGTTGTTTTGTAATTGTATTTTGTTTGTTTCCTTTGTAATTGGTTGTGAGTATAAATAGGTTCTTGTAATGCTTTGTAAGTAAGTAAGTCATTGAGTAAAGAGAGCAGATTAGAGAAGAGCTAATAGAACATTATTCTAGTAAGAGAAAGTAGTGAGAGAAAGTGAAATTGTAATCTTTGATGATTGATTCAATGACATATGACTACGATTCTTGATTGATTCTATTTTACGATTAGAACTTGATAAGATCTGGGATTAACAATTGGTATCAGAGCAAAAGAAATTCATAAAATGGATTAAAATTTCAAGATTTGGTCGACATTTTGAAGAACTCTCTAAACATTGTTCAAGATTTGAGTTTGTTGCTACAGTGGTGTTTTTGATCTGATTTTGGTGTTTTAGAACTCTTAATTGACTTTAGAATATGTTTAGTGTTGATTAGTTTGGGTAATTCATAGTAAATTCATGTGAATTTTGGATTTTTGAGATTTTATTTTTTATTTTTTTGAAGTTCACTGTGTATAGATTGAATTCGTATTTTAAGTGTTTTAGATCAAAATTCATTGTTTGTAAAGTGTTCTAGATATGAAATCGATGAGATCTGCATGTTTTCAAGTCAATTGGACAAGTTTTGAACCGAAATCAGAGAGAAAAATCAAGTTTTTGTTCGAAAACCCAAGAACACGCAAGTTCTAAGGAACTCGCAAAGGCAAGAACTCGCAAGGATTGCAAAACTCGCACGTCAAAAGATCAAATAAAGGAATGAAGAACTCGCAAGTTGCATCTTGCATGAAGTAGAAATGCGCAAAGCAGTGTGTGCGTGTTTCTACTCTTCATCTCTCTTCATCGTGCGCGAAGTGAAGTCTGCGAGAAGTATTGTTCTGCGAGAAGTGAAGTCTGCGAGTCTGCGTTTTGCACGAAGTAAAAAGTGTGAAATATTTCTAAGTATTGAACGCGCAAACACATAGCGAGAAGTGCTTTGCGCGAAGTGTTAAGAACTCGCACGACGATTCTAGCGCGAAGTCCAGAACTCGCAAGCTTTGGTGTGCGCGAACCTGAAACTCGCACGAGCCTGCTTGCGCGAATCTCAGAACTCGCAACATTCAGTGTGCGCGAACCAAGAACTCGCACATCTCTATTTGCGCGAAGTGTGCTTCTTGTATCCTTTGGTCTGCGTGAAGTACAAAACTCGCAAGATACTGTTTTTGCGCGAAATTCATTATTCTTTGGTTTGAGAGTTTTGTACTTAGAATATTTTTTTCTGAGACCCCCGTCCTAAGTCTACGGAGGGGGACAAAGTTTTTCTATACTTAGAATTTTTCTGAGTTTTCTGAAGTTTAACCAAATTTGATTTTTGTAGATCTAGTTTGTTTCTGAATTTCTAACGATCATTTCAAGTTTTTTCTGTAACAGATAATTTAAGATGGGATATTTTTCTGATGATGATGAAGATAAGATTGCAAGACTGAAACATAAGATTTCAGAGTTTGAAAAAGACCATAAAGAAGATCGAGTTGTAATTGAGAGATTCAGAGCAGAAATTGATAGACTTAATAAAAAGGTTATAAATATTTCAAATAAAAGGATGGAGAGTGAAAGGAATTTGAACAATGATCTCATTTTGGTTGAAAAGAGGGAAAAAGAATTAGAGACTAAAAATAGGGTTCTGAACATGAAAATTTCTCAGATAGAAAGTGAGAACTCTGAGCTGAAGAGAAAGATTTCAGACCTGGAAAATCAACTTGTCCAAATCAAGAAGCAAGATTTTGTTGAGAACAATGAGAAGAAAGTTAAGGATTTGGAGGATGCTAATGTTGAGCTTATAAAGAAAATATCTGATTTGGAGAAAAAGATGGTCAAAGAAAGATCTGATTTTGAGACTGAGAAGAAAGGGTTTGCAAAGAAATTTTCAGATTTTTCCAGAAAAAGTTGTGAAGAGAAGAAAGCAGTTGAGCTTAAATGTATCAAGCTTTCTCAATAAGTATCTGACTTTGAGAAAGTAATAATTTTGGAAAGGGAAAGGTTTGTCAAGGAGAAAAAGGAAATTGAACAGAAGAATGTGAGAATCTTCAAGGAAATATCTGGTCAGAGAAAGAATGTTGAAAATGGTTTTAAGGAAGAAAGGAATATGTTTGAGGCTGAGATTAGAAAGCTGACTGTCAAGTGATCTGAACTATCTGAGAGTGCACTGAAAGAGAAGAAAATGAAGTCTGAGTTTGAGACGAATATTGACCTTCTCGTCAAAGAAATGATAACTTTTCTTCAAGGATTAAAGAGCTTGAAAAGATTGTGATAATCCCAAAATCAACTAAATCTTTAGAGAGAAAGTAGAGAGAGAGTTTAAAGCGCAAAGTGTAAGATCGTAATGAGTATGCGTTAGTTCCTTACAAAACACAAAGCCACAAGGGACTTAAATACCCTTGGCCAAAACTACACAGAATACACAACCTAAACACAGTATAAGACCAAGTCTATAAATACAATTATTACTATAAAATCTGACTTAACAATCTCCCCCTTAGTAATCATTGGCGATGTGGTCTTCAAAATCCATCTTCTAAATCAACACAGACCATCTAAGCGACTTATGAAAGTTTCTTCTGACATAAAAAAAAATTCTTCTCAGCATCTTTCAAACAATGTTGCCTTTGCTTCCTTGACAAGACTGGACCTGATTGTGATAAGCTTGAAAGAATAATCGGTTTATCAGCTTGTGCCCTCGACGACACACCTCTTTCAAATGTACTTGAATGAACTGTGGTGGTCGGAGCTGGAACAACAAAAGAATTAGTAGCTGAGAGAATATAATCTTGAGCGAATCTTGAGCAGCAGATAAACGTTTGAACTCTTTGTCTCTTTATCTTCTCCTTAACTTCTCCCCCTCATGACCTTGATGATCTGGATCAACTTGGTCATGCAAATGTTGGAGACGAGACAACTTAAGATCTGCAAAATCAGAGTAAAGGAGAAAGAGGATAGATTTGCGCTAACTGTTGATGGCGCAAACTTAGATTTGCGCTAGATGAAGGTGGCGCAAAGTTGAGTTTTGCGCTACCAACTGTTGGTGCAAAACTGACTTGAAATCCGAAAAATTTCACTTGTTAAGCTCTTTGACTCCCCCTACACAAATGCACTAAATATGACAATTCAAATTAGCATTCGTATAGAAAATCAGATACTCCCCCTTGAAATATAAGATATGATCTTTCAGAAAATTCTCCTTATTCACTCCCCCTTGAAAAATGTATAAACCCTTTTACAAAAATATGAGAACACAAGAATTGAAACATCAAAGTAGAAAGAAAAATATACTGAATATATGTATTTTGAAACAACTAAATATATAAACTTATAAACACTAAACAAATTAAATTCTACTCAGTAAAATATCACAGATTTATCAATCAGTTGAAATCAATTGTGTGTTGTTGGATATAAAGACAAGTTTAATTGCATATCAAGTTAAGACATGTTCAGTTTCAAAAACTTTCATCAATCTATTCAGTGTGCTCGCATGTGAACTTCGATTAGTTTCAAGAAAATTCAATTCTAAAAATATAATAGAGAACTTTGCACGTACTCACACTAAGCCATCAAAATTTAAGATTTTCACAAATTTATAGCTTTATCGCAACTCAAACATATCACCAAGTATCATGAGATGTGTGCTCATTGGCATCTTTTAGCATTGTGCACATTGGCATCTTCACATGAGTGTGCTCTTTGGCATCTTTTTAATCAAAAAGTTTGGTAAGTAAAGAACATGCCGTAAACGTAACTTTCTATCTGACCCTATTGCAGGATTTGGGTCAGCCGCTCCCAGACCAGTTGGCCTTAGGGGACTAGGTGTCAAGCACCCCTTGGAACTTACCCTCCCAGATCAGAAAGGCTACATCGACACATCCTAAACCCATTCATACCAGTAGAACATGACTTTCGATCTGGTTCTATAGAATGATTTGGGTTCGATCACTCCCAGACCAATTGACCTTAGGGGACCAGATGACAAGCATCCCACGGAACTTACTTTCTCAAACCAGAAAGGTCACAGATACAAAGTTTTAAACTTAGAGATTTCTGAATTATATATATATATATATATATAAATCATCTCAATCACCCAGTTTTACATCTAAGTGCTTAGCCCATATTTTCATTACGATCCATAATTCTGGCTTTTTAGGATTTCCAAGCATTGTAAACTATAAATATTCCGAATCACATAACTTTAAAGCAGAACGTAAAAGTTTCAAACATGTTGCTTACCTTTCGACTTTTGTAAGACTTGAAAGTTGAACATATAAAACTTCAATCTAAACAAAGCAACTTGAAAATTTATCCTAAACACACATTTTATTCAAAAGAAAGAAAACTTGTAAATCTTTTACTTTATAGAATAAAATTTGTAAAGATTTAAACTTTTAAATTCAAATGTCGAGTTTGAAAATTTTTCATTGAAGACAAATGTAAAGAATTGGCAAATTGATATTTAGTTGGAACAAAATAAAATTCAATAATATCTTCTTCCATATAATGTATAACGAATTTGTGACTCATATGAAAGATTTGGGTTGTACAAATTCAGGTATTGGATGAACTTGCTCAGATTCTTGAAAGAACATGAGAAAACTGGAACAACATCATATACAGAGATATATGCAATGGAATAAAGTAGATGTACTCACAATTTCTCATTAGTCCATAAGCTATATGCATTAAAGAACGAGTCCTAAACTGACATGTTTAGAAGTCGAAGTCCATTGAAGTATGGGTGCTAAGTTGATGTACTTAGAAGCCAACTTTCTCTTACTCCCCCTTAACATTAGATGCCTACAACTTAGAGTCAATCTTTGATTTTGGTACCCACTTGTATTTGGGTCTATGAAAGTTAGTTGCAATTCTTGTGGGGAAATATTTGTTAGATTTAACATTGAAAGCACGAGAAATATTATCAGAATAATGAACATAAGAATCAGTAGAAGAGAAAGCATAATCATCTGAACTAGAATCAGAAGAAGAATATGAGACATCTTTTGAAATTCGAATCATTTGCTTTATAGAGTATTTTGAAATTTTATTACAAGTAGCAAATGAATCACTTTTATAGATTTTGTCTACATATCTATCTTCATCAGTCGTAGATTCAGCAGATGTCCGTTTGACCCTCCATATCTGCTTTGTTGACTTGTTCAAAGTCCGATCTGAAACAGTAGAATCAGAAGAATTAGAATTTTCAGAAATGACATTATCTTTCTTCTTTGACTTCTTTGACCTTCTTCTTTTACGCTTTGGTTTATAATATTGATCATTTAGCATAAAAGAATCATCAATAATTGAATTCGAAGAAGAAATTTTATCTAAGAAATCAAACTGAGCATTCATCATTGTTGAACTTTCCTTGGAGTCATGATTTTCAAAAACACACAAGTCAGGAGACGTTTTGCGCGACCCACTGGTGGCGCATACTGAACTTTGCGCTACCAACTTCTAGCGCAAACCTTCAGTTTGCTCTACCTGTGGTTGGCGCAAACCTTCACTTGTTTGTACTTTGTGAGTATTTTCCTTAGAATCGTTAGAAAATCCAGAATTTATTTTGTCATCAAAGTCTTGTTTTTGAGAAATGATTTTGTCTTCAAAACTTGATTTCATGAGAAAAAGAAATAAACCGTATTCAAAATCATTTTGAAGACTTTGTTCTTCCATTTTATCTTCAAGATCAATGATTTTGCCCTCTAATACTAATGGAGGAATATATCTCTTAGAATCATAAGAAACCGGAGATATATGTTCCTTATTAGTGCTATTGGCATATATATCAATATAATCATTTGATAATGAAGATTTAATGGAAGAATTGACATTTAAAACATTTTGAGATTTTCTGGACTTCTTTGAATTTTCAGGAAAATATTTGACATTTTCACGAGTATAAACAAATGGCATCTCCATTTTCTAGTTGTTCATTTTTTTCTGATTTTCAATTTCTAATTCTTGTTTTTCATTCATCCACTCAATTTTAAATTGAGGAGCATATTTTGCAAGATTTAGATAATCAAAATTATATAAAGTGGGGGTTTTTGATATAACATTGTTTAAACAATGTGGATTTTCAAAACCAAGTCCCCATCTTTCTTTTATTGCCTCATCACTCCTTGGTTTATTCATATATATGGTTTGCTCAGTTTGTTCTCTCTTATATAATTTTCCTTCTAAAACAATTATTTTATCAGAAAAATCTTGATTTAATTTGGTCAATTCTGTCAAAGACTCATGATTAGTCTTGTTTAAAGTTTCTAATTCATCCAATTTCTTTTGAAACTTCTCTTTTGTATCTGTCAAAATAAATTTTTCATCTTTCAATGAAATTTGCAATTTTTCAATCATGACAGATTTTTCTTGATTAGTTTGCTTTCCAAATAAGAATTTTGAACGTAAGTCATGTAAATCATTTATTAGGACGTTCATTTGAGAAGAAATAAAATTGAAATCAAACTCAGAAGGTACCTCAGATTCATCAGTGGAGGTGTCCTCATCTTCATCGTCACTTTTATCATCCCTAATAAAACACATAGCAGCTGTTTCCTCAGTCTCTGCTTCATTGTCTGAGTGATCAAGCCAGTATTCCTCTTCAGCTAACATAATTGTTCCATTCTCTCTCTTTTCAACAAGCTCCAACTTTTTCCTGTAAAACGCAGAATCCTTGACAACTTTCACTCGACACTCCTTTGTTATGTGTCCTGGTTTTCCATAGTTGATGCAATTCATAACCTTCTTCTCTTCCTTCTTCGGTTCTGCCACTTTAACAGGCTCATACTTTGGAACAAATGGCTTGGAGGGAGCACCAGGTTCCACTTTCTTTGAACCGGAAGTGAAGCGGAGGTTGTTTGATCCTGATCTATGTTGGAACTTCTTCTGATAATGTTGAGAGAGGAGGATCATAGCCTTTTCCAAAGCCTCACCATCATCATCAGCTGACCCATCATAAGCTTTTTCAGATAAAGCTTGTTCTGCCAACTGACTTGCTAGAAGAGCAATTGGATCCACTGACTTCGGCTTGTTTTTCTTATCAATCTTTGCTTTCTTTTCTAGCACCATATTTTCATCAGCCATTAAGATCTCATAAAGTTCCTGTATCGGCATTGTAGAGATCCGGACACCATTCCTCATTTTATGACAGGATTTGCTCCATTCTGGTTAAAGAGCATTTAAAAACTTCAGATTAGCTTCCAGTTCAGTCTTTGTCACCTTTATCTTGTACAAATCATTTATCACTGCCCAAAATCTGTCAAACACACTTTTCAGACTCTCTCCATCTTTTGCCTTGAATTCCTCAAAATTGTTCATAGATCTTGTCTGACGAAGTTGGGTGGCAACTGCTGATCCAAGCATTATCTTTTCTAACTGTGTCCACATTAGCATTGGATTATGCTTGAAATAGTCAATTCGGTTATAAATGGAATTTGGCAGTGCGAGAATCAGATTAGACTTTGCTTGGTTATCTGCTTGATATCACATAGCCCCATCAGCATAATACTCACGTAAAAGATTCTCAACCCTTGTAGCTGGTGTAGTTGTTGTGGTTGGAATTTCTTTCATAGGCCTTACCATCGGACCTTCAATAAGAGACTTCATCAGATTGTCACCATTAGCTTGTCTCTCTATGAAATTGATGAATCTGTCTTGCCATTGCTGAAATTCATTTTCATTTATCAGAACTGGAGGGCGAGTGTCTGACCCCAAAGACATTATTATGTCATTCTTATACAACTGAGCTTGTAGAGACATCGTTACAGAATCATAAAGTCGGAAAATTCAGAAATAATCCAAGTCTGGAAGCAGATAATCTGGCGCAAACAGAAGATTTGCGTGATAAGCCAATAGCGCAAAGGAGATTTGCGCGAGCAATAGGTGACGCAAAAGAAGATTTGCGTTAGACGACGATGACGCAAACTTGCTTTGCGTGAAGCTTTGGTGGCGCAAACTATGATTTGCGTGAGGTATTGATGGCGAGAACCACTCTTTGCGCGAAAGGTAAATGGCGCAAAAATATTTTGCGTGAGCCAGAATTGGCGCAAAGATAACTTTGCGTGAGTCGTTGATGGCGAGAACCACTCTTTGCGTGAGAGGTAAATGAAGAGAACTTGAACTTTTCTTGAGATGAGAAGATCTTGACGAAAACCTGAGATAAACTGGCGCAAAGTTTAGATCAACTAGCACAAAACACAGATGAAATTAGAACAAACATTAGAATAACTGGCGCAAACATGTATGAACTGGGGCAAACTAGTATGAACTGGCGCAAAAAAAACAAACCTGGCGCAAAACTCAGAGAAACAAGAAAAAACTTCTAAAATCGATTACAGAAACGAAATTAAAGAAATTTTCTCACATACAATTGATCGAAAACAGTTTTCTAACACTTTTCAATCAAACAATTCGATCAAAAACAACAAAATAGAAAATTCGTGATATTAACAGTTCGAAAAACGACTTTTCCAGAAAATCCGATAAATCTCAAAATTGAAGATCAAAATGTGATTTTCTTGCAAAATGATGTGAATTAAAAGTGTTCCACAATCAAAAACGAATCCAACGAATCAATTTACAACAAAATTCGATCAGAAAACAATCCAAATTTGATGAAAATTCAAAAAATGAGATTTTCTTGAAAAAATTCAAGAAAACAATCAAATTTTCTGATTAAATCACAAATTCATAATCGAAAAACGTTTCTATCAATCCTCTCAGATTTAGAATGGCTTTGATACCAATTGATAATCCCAAAATCAACTAAATCTTTAGAGAGAGAAAGTAGAGAGAGTTTAAAGTGCAAAGTGTAAGATCGTATTGAGTATGCGTTAGTTCCTTACAAAACACAAAGCCACAAGGGACTTTAATACCCTTGGCCAAAACTACACAGAATACACAACCTAAACACAGTATAAGACCAAGTCTATAAATACAATGATTACTATAAAATCTGACTTAACAAATTGTTTCAAAGGTGGTGGTGACTGAGCACACGACTCCAAAGTGACAAATCCACACACCTAGAGATGATCTAGCTGATTCTGAATTTTCATTCAAGACAGCGGCAAGCTCACATCATAAGATTGTGTCTTCAAAGAGGTCAGTTAAATCTTCTAATCAGATTCGTAGTACTAACCTTTTCTATGATAGAAATATAGATGGTTCAGGTACACATCGAAGAAGGAGATACAAAGAAGAAGAATTGGTCTGGAAGAAGAAACCAGTTGAAGATGAGAAGAAAGATGAGCTGAAAGGAAAGAAGTCATGTGTACATACACATAAAGCCAAGAAGAACAATACACGTAAAGGTAAACCTGATCATATATACACGAAAGATCAATTAATCAGGTTATCAGGTAAGAAATACTATTGTTCTTATTGTCGTACACATGATCATGTTCACAAAACAAGTGATCATTTCTGGTATGGTTCTTATTCAGTTACTCTCATTCGAACTGCAACTAACACACATGGACCCAAATACCAGTGGGTACCAAAGCCGAAAGTTGATTCTGTGTTGCAGACACCTACTGTCAAGGAGGAGTAAGAGAACCAAGGCTTTTAAGTAAATCAGCTTAGAACCCGTACTTCAACGAAGTTTGATTTCTAAACACAACAGTTTAGGACTCGTACTTCAGTGATCAAAAGACCTTACTCTTGTGCTAATAAGAGATTGTACTCCAATACTCGAATGAGGAAATTAACCATCAAGGGGGAGTACATACTTTTCTGAAATATTTTGCATCCGATAAATATGATGAACTACATTTCAAAATAGAATTGTAGATCTCTATCATGTACTTTTTCACTGACATATTTTAGATGCATAATTTCAGGAGGAGTAAAGGTGATGATTTCTGATTACTTCATATCAGAACTCGTACTTTCAATGTTTTACTGCTTTATGTCTTTTATATTTCAATAAATTTGTGAATAAAGTTGCTTTGACATGACTTTGAGACTTGTGCAGTTTGAGAGATGCTTACAAGATCATATCTTTATGACTTTAAGCCTGACTTCATGAGATTTAAGACTACACGAAAAGGTTAATTTCTAATCTTAATCGCATATATGGTTGAAAGAAGGACAACTTTCAATCATAGAAAACATGTTATTAAATGTTCAAATCACTTCCCAATTCTTAAACAGATTTCATGAATTGGAAGTGTGATTTTAAATGTTTTTATTTTACTTGTGCTTCAACGATTAACAAACCGTGTGTTTCCAAAGATAAATTCTTGTGTATTGTCTTTTCTATATACTTTCAAGTATTCATACACACCGGTTTGATTTTTTGTTTAGCATGTTCTTACCATGTCTCAAATTTGAAACATATTTTTCCATGGTAAGACACCCCACTTGTACTTCAATGAATTTTGAGCGTTATTTCATTTCGAAACATTCATTGCAAGACTTGTCTATATCTTGGTTCATATAGACAATATCCATTATTCTTGACCATAAGCTTTGATTGTTAAATCATTTCTTATTTGATCAGTTTTCATACAATGTCAGTTTTTCAAACAAGTTCTTTGCATTCATGTTTATTCTTTCAATATACTTGTTTGAAATATTTTCAATGTTTAAAATGCTCATATCTTCATGATTAGATTATGAGCATATATACATCTGACTTGTATTCGAGCTTTAACTAATAATGTTAAACCATTTTTGAGCAACATATAGAAATATGGGTTCTTTGTGCTAGGACTTACATGAACTTCTATGGATTCACGATTACCGGTGTCTCCTACCCAAGAAGTTAATCCATAGTAATTAAGTGTGAGGAGTCAAAAAGAAATGAGTGTGGGTTGTGCATTGAGGTAAAATGGAAAAGAGAGTTTGGTTAGATGTGAGATTAATGATTAAAAGAAAGAGGGTGTGAGAACAGAGTAAAAGAATATCAAACTCTGCACCAACTACTTTCTGAGTCGGGCAGCCACATTACTAATGTTTAACAATTCTTCGTGAACATTATTGAAATAGGCAACTAGCCCATGCCAACTCTTGATATAACCCCACCAGCCACTCATTTTCTTCTTAAAAAGAAAATGTTTCATATTTTTCTGGGGACGCAGCATATAATCTATCTGATTTTCATTTGGAAAATCTAGATATTGAAAAAGAAGGAAGTTTGCCCCACCTTCGCACTTCAATCATGCACATTGAGTCTGTGTTTATCTACTGTTGTCTCAGTGGTTTACACAATGTTGAGCCTTATAAAAGCAATCATCAAGTGCTTAATTCTATCTACACTTGCACGAACACACAAGGAATTTGTTTTCTTGTCATAACATTCATAGAAATTTCCTTTGTGGTGTTTCGATGATTGGATGGAAGCCCTGGGGGAGTGAACATCAAAAAGCTCATTTCCTATGTGTATCCATTACACAGTAACTTTGTGTTACTGACATACATTTTAACTGATTCATTTGTTGATTCAGGTGTTATATTCTTATTTTGTCTAGATTTGCAAAGATCTGGATGAATACAATGTTCGAATTGGCAACGAATCAGAGGCTCAATATGACAGATCAGTGGTCAGAACAGTTAACGACATTTCTTGGGAAAAGTTTTGATGATATCGATGCTCTATTCATCAAAAAGGGGGAGATGGTATCAAGAAATGTTAAAGTTGGGAGAAAAATGTTCAAGAATTGATTGTTAAAGAAAGTTTGTTGAAAGAGTTCAAAGATTTCAGAATTGTTGAAGATAATTTGCTGAAGCGTTCAGAGTTTTGTCTGATAGAGTTTGGTTACAACCTTTGGGAGAGAATGTTAATAATTCTTGAAGAACAGATTTTTTGAAAGATTGTTGAAAGTTTTTGAAGATACAGAGTTTATCAAAGAAAGGGGAGAATGTCAGAATTTTCATATGAATAGGGGGAGAATGTGGATTGTTTGAGAAAATCATTTTTTGTATCAAAGGGGAGATTACAAGAAATGATAAAGGTTGATCAAAGGGGGAGTTTATTCAAATTGAGCTTAAAGAGAGAAGATCGCATTGCTAAATCTTTTAGTAATGATCTTGATCCAAAGGGGAAGAATATTAGAGCACATATTTGTTGGATTCAAGATCATAGAGATTAAAGATGAAAGTTCAAGAGGTCAAAGCTGGAAAGTCAACTCTCAGTGAAAGTCAAAGTCAATGTTGTTTTGTAATTGTATTTTGTTTGTTTCCTTTGTAATTGGTTGTGAGTATAAATAGGTTCTTGTAATGCTTTGTAAGTAAGTAAGTCATTGAGTAAAGAGAGCAGATTAGAGAAGAACTAATAGAACATTATTCTAGTAAGAAAAAGTAGTGAGAGAAAGTGAAATTGTAATCTTCGATGATTGATTCAATGACATATGACTACGATTCTTGATTGATTCTGTTTTACGATTAGAACTTGATAAGATCTGGGATTAACAGAGGAAGATGATGAGTAGTATATAAATAAGATAGTCTGTTAAGAACTACAATATGGAGGAGATTTGTCTTCTCTCCATTGACTCTGAGGACACAAATAACTGGTTCAGCTTGTCCAAGGGGTTTGACAGTTGATTGAATAACCTAGAGGTGCTGAGTTCAAATCACACCTGTGCGTATTGCCCAAATAAGTTACCAAGAGTGTACCGGTGGACAGGTAACAAAAGTGTCACCCTAACTGATGTGGTTTTCTGAGTGCTTCTTGTAAACTCCAAGGACACAAATAAGCTATATCAGCATGAGTCATTTGCAAATCATTAAAATATATTTGTTCATAACTTCATATTAATAGACACAAAGGATTACATGGAGTAAAAAGGGGGCTGCATGTTAGCAAAAGTAGTCAAAACGAGGTCTCAGACTAGTGATTAGTTCCTGCAATTTGGTTAGATGAAATCATTTCTGTCACATTAAAGTTTAACATGGTGTGACTTATATCTGATTATGTGTGCGAGCTTTGCTCTAATGCTTGATCACTTACAAGGTAGGTATTATCTTTCACCATTGGTTTCTTTGCCCTCTATATTATCCTTCTATCATTACTAAATGAATTCCACAAGAGTAGTCTATACACGGATTTCAAAAATATACTCTCTACAAATATAAACATTTTTAAACCCATTTCGCTCAACAGAGTAGAGATGGGAAAAATCTGTTAAAGAGGTTGTAAAACTGGCTACATAGAGTCTAAGTTCTTCAGAAAATAAGTTGACATATTGACAAACAGAAAGAATCCTCTTCTACTATATCTACTACACTTTTTATTCTCCAAACAGTAAAAGAACCCTTTGACCATCAACAGAGTGTACAACATGATCTGATAACAGAAAGCCTAGGCCACTGAACTCTCTTTTGTCTATTGAAAACTTGAATTCGATAAACTAATTCTTCGTTGAATCTAAAACTACTAAGATCACATGATAGCAAAATTGATCAAAACATTAGTTATTAGTACAATTACAAAAGATAAGGAGTTATGAAAATGGAACTACCTCTCTTGGACAAAGAAGTTTGATGATGTAGACTCTTATTGTTCAAACCTTCTTCTGGGATTCTTTTGGAGAAAAGAAGGAAATTTCAAGACAACTCTTGTAGCCATATTAACCAAAAAAAGAATAAATAAGTTGCTATGAGAAGAAAATTATCGTGCACCACTGCTTCACTCATATAGTTCTAAAAGTTTGAACCTGAGATCTTCAATCTAACTTTTGAACAAGCATAGATGTTGCTTTAAAACATCAGAAACTCAAATCATGCTTCATTTTCAATCTCTTTCTAAGCTTATGAAAGACAAATTTGACTTGAGTATCATGCAGGCAATATGACTTCAAGCAGCATAATTCCTCCAACAAATTGATGGTCTCATGAGCATACAAGAAAGGTCAAGGACAGAACATAGTGGAAATATGTGCATCTGTTAAATCACAATGAAAATGTTTACAGCAGACTCAAGAACTTAAGATCAGTGTGTCACCCCTCCATCGAATCGTGAGGGGAAAAACATTGAAAGTTATTGGATTCGTTTTGTTAGAGAATATGTATGTTATTGTTATCCAAGCGAAGAAAGTACCGTTTATATAACAGAAAGCACCAAAACTTATGAGCAATACCTAGCAAGCGACTCAGCCTACTGGAAACAAAAATCTCCAGGCAAAGGCAAAAACTCAGGTTAAAGATCATATTGAGAAGGATAAAACTGAGAGGATGACTTATGACAATCACAAATGGTTTTTCAAACAGCGAATTCCTAAATCAACGACGATTGATTTTGATGAAAGGTACCATCCTGCAAGGCTACTTCATAAGACGATGAAATGCTGAGTCTAAATAGTTAAACAGCCTGAATTTTATCACCATCTTATTCACAAATGAATGTAAAGTTAACTTCCCATCAAATATTTTGAATAGAGTCTCATATAATCTCTTTGTAAAAAAACACTCTTATATAATCTTACATAGTGATCCATCACATTTGATATTTACAGAATTATAATAAAGAATCATTATCAGATCAATTAGTGTTATCCAGGAACTTGGGTTTGATGCTTCAACGTTGGTATTACTCCTAAATCAATATGGAGCAACACAACTGCATACAAACAAGGACACATTCCTCACTCTAATACTAGATTTATTTAATTAGTTGCCTTTAATCTTGCACTAAATCTACATCTCATGAGCATTTTGCATCCGGAATTTTTAGCAGTCACTCAGCAACATGTCAAATGATAAATGCATTACAACTTGTGAGCATTTGCATCCAAGTATATTTATCTATGTTCTTTTCAAAGTTATTTTATCTATATTAACGTGCATAATTATCCCACACTAATAAAAACAAGCAAAAGTAACACCTTTCAGCTATTCGCCATCAAGTCATAACTAGTATTCAACATAACAATGGCATGTCAAGGACAACAGTTAATGGCAACAGAGAGCAGAGTAAAGTTCTTATAGTATATAGACATGCATGGGATTTAGGTGTTCAGCTTCCAAGTGGCTAAAGGATCATATAAAAAAAGTGAGAGACAACGAGAAGGAAAACACAAAGCTAATCGAGTAGCCAGTTCAATATATTCGCGCTCATTAATTCCATTCTACTGATAATTCTTGGATTTCAATGATCTTAAAACATTATTAAAATCGATTTAACTTTTGACCTAATTATTACCAACAAATCAACCATCACGACTAAAATTAACAGAAAGAATGAAAAGAGCAGGTAGCATTTCAGGAAAAGAATAGTGCATATCGTATATCATAATCACTCTACCTCTAAACAATATTGATTTCTTAAAAAGCACAATCTCTTGGCACAATTTGGGTCGTAATTCGAATTTTCTTGTAAATCAACCGACAAATGTATAATGCAATCAAACAGATTCTTAATTGAAAAATCAAACAATAATAACACTTTACCATGCATTTATTGATTATATCCGCCCTCAACATATATGATTGATTTCTCCAAGTCTTTCCATCAAACTTTGCATGGTCACGCACAAGACACCCACCCTTGGTGATAAATCGTTGGCTATCTTCCTCAATTATACGTCTAGCACATTCATCAACTTCAAAAACAAATTGCCCCTTATCCAAGCGTCTCTTTCTCGTTTCACTTGAGACTCTTGATTCTTTTCGAGTAATGGATGTGTCTGAAAATTTTATTCAACACAAAAGTTCATTGGCTATACATTACATTAATCATATAATATTCTAATTTCAACTACTTAATTTATACTAAAATAACAAACATAACGAAAGAAGTTGAACCAATGTTCTCTTCCAATTGACGTTCACTCGTGCCTATCTCAATTTGTAGAAAATCAATTTCTTGACCCTCTTCTAGATGATCTTCTTCTAGGCCTTGGTTCTCCATCGGAATATCTTGGCTGCTACATGACTCACGAGGTGGTGGAATATCGTGGGTGGTACTTTACTTATAAGGCTTTAGAACATCACGACTGCTACTTAATTTTTGTGGTTGTGGAACCTCCTGGGTGCTACTTGACATATGAGGTGGTGCAATATCATGGTTGCTATTTGACTTATGAAGTGGTGGAACATGGCGGCTGCTACTTGACTTGTCACACTTCGTAACATCAAGGTTGCTACTTGATTTTTGAGGTTGTGAAATACAATGGTTGCTACTTGACGTTTGTGGACCAAACCTTTTCAATAATCCTTTTCCAGGGCCAGCCATTTAACTAAAAATATCTGCAAAATTAAACACGTTTATTCCAAATCAGTACAATCATCTTGCCACGATTCCTCTTTTTGAGAAGATTCTGAATCTGTTAGGTTACTGTCATCATCATCAATAAGCCCTTCATCCATGACATGAGGGATTTGACTTGATCATCTACTTGAGTCATGACCAATGATTGATGCATCTAGTAATTCCAATGGGTCAGTTCCTCTTGGATGGTTGATCAAAATGCATTGTTAGATCCACGATTAGATCTAAATGTGGCTCTTTTTCATGATATACTTCTTCAATCTGTATAGGAACATCATACAATGTTCGAGGGCTACTACTCTGCACCACATGCCAATTGTTGCCCAATTTTAAATCACGTGCAAAAAAATCATTCTTTTTTTTGCACCACACATTGGACATGCATTGTATCCGTTGACACTCCAACCAGAAAGCATACCATAAGCAGGATAATCATTTATTGTCCACAGCTGCTCGCAGTGTAAAACTTTCTTTTCTATGTGCATCATAAGCGTTAACACCAACCCATAACTCATTTAGTTCATCAATCAATGGTTGTAAGTAAACATCAATATTAATGCATGGCGATTTAGGACCAGGAATCAACATAGACATGAACAAGTACGGGTCTTTCATACATTTCCATGGAGGCATATTATATGGGACAACAAAGATTGGCCATATGCTATATGAATTGCTTAGGTTGCCAAATGGATTAAATCCGTCGATTGCAAGCCCTAAACGTACATTGCATGGATCATTGGCAAATGAAAGGAACACTCTATCAAGGTGTTTCCAAGCCTCACTGTCTGCAGGATGTCTAATTATGTTAGCATCGTTAACTCGTTTCTC
The DNA here is from genome assembly GCA_954870635.1 of Arctium minus. Lineage (NCBI taxonomy): Eukaryota > Viridiplantae > Streptophyta > Magnoliopsida > Asterales > Asteraceae > Arctium > Arctium minus. The sequence continues at coordinate 66,616,046 of OX941090.1, read as the reverse complement.
CTTATGCCACCTCATGTCACAAGCAACTTGTTTATCTATGAATAACCTTTGAAGCATAGGTTTGAGAGGAAAGTATCAAAGCACCTTTCGTGGAACCTTCAAATCATTTCCGCTAAACCGAGGCTCTTTGTAGTCATCATTTGGACATTGGGTAAGAGATGCATACTCATTTCGGTAAATAACACAATCATTGACGCATGCATGTATTTTTTTTCTCCTTTAAACCCCAAATCACGTCTGAAGTAGAAGAAGATCCACCACTAGTATGCCAATCATCACCCCATATACTTTGACCTATGTTATTTAACATCTCATCAAGGTTATCATCATTATCCTCATCACTTTCATTGAAGGATATATCATCATCACCATCATCGGAGACATCACAAGACTCACCATGATATATCCATCTATCATAACTAGTAGAAATCCCTTTTTGCATCAAATGAGAGAATACAGTGGTTTTGTCATGGCAGCGAAAATTGTTGCAAGTTTTGCAAGGGCAATGAATGTTGGATGACTCCTCTTTGTCACGGTATGCAAAATTAAGAAATTCTCTCACACCTAGTTCATATATGGAATCTTTTGTCCTATGAACTATGTTCATCCAGGACTTGTCCATATCCTCAATTAAAAGAGAATTCCTAAAACCGTTGTTATGTAAAGAGAAGTTCCCACTTTTAGCAAACGAAGGACATACCCAAATGATTCTAGCAACTCTCTTATCTGTACTTCAGTCCTCGACCTATGCAGCTGGGAATAGGTTAAAAATAACAAAGGCAATAACCATGAGCTTTCAATTTTAGTTGAACAAATAACTCAACGGAAAAGGAAAAGCACAACTACTGTTCATTGTTCAAGACAATGTCAAGATGCATTTTGGTAAAACACGTTTACCAACACTCTATTTTAATGACCAAGAATGTTACCCATAAATTAAGTGAAGGTAGTGACTTTTGTCGGTAAATGTAAATGACTCTTTTGTAAAATTTAGATTTATAATAAAACAAATGCATATATGAAGTAAAACAAATGCATATATGAAACACATGATGAACTAATGGAGTCATGCAATAGCCAATTTTTATATACAAACACTTAATTGACTAAAACTAGTAGGAGGAAAAAATTATAGTGAAGTATGAATAATCCATTGATGTTGTAGAGTGTAAATGATTGAAGAAGAATCAACCAATTAAGTGTTTAGAGATGAATTGAGAAGGTATAAGAGTTGATTTTGGTTTATATAGAAGACGTTGGATGTAGGAAATAGGGACAAGTAGATGTGTTAGTGGTTATGATGCTCCTTATTTTGGTTTTGGTTTTGGTTTATATACTCAAATTCTAATCTATATATTGTTTGTTTATCTCTTATGATGTTTATTTTTGGTTGATGGTGGGTTTTAGTCCTATTGTGGAGTTTTAAGGGGTTGTGTGGTTGATTTTGTATTCCTATTTGGTTGTTAATTGGGCATCATTTGAACTTTTCGGCCTGGACACCAAAAATCTCAGGTCAATATAAAAATATGTTTGTTGCCATTTATTTTAACAAATTAAACACTTTTTGGGTTGAAATGAACAACACACTTTTTGTGAAATGCCTTGGTGGTGGTGCTTTAATATTATAGACGGCTACAATGATATATATCATTTTGTTGGTAAATTGACGATCATATTGCCAACTTCATATATTTAATATTTGTTTTATCATTCTTCTGCAGTTTGTGGTAAATTATTGTATAACCTTTTACATCAAGAATTTCTTTTTTGTATTTATCTATCAAGTGATGTATATATTGATGTTTGATTTGATTGTTAAAATTCGTTTATAATTATTTAGATTTGTCTCAAATATTTCGTTCAAAGAGGTCTGGTTCACCCACTCACTATATCAACTGTCAAGTTAGGCCTATTAAGGTATGTTTATATTGAAAACCTAAGTTTTTTTTTTTCAAACTTATCCCCAAAACTAAAAAGCAAGTTTGTATACGAGATGCCAATGGACCGGACTCATTCATCAAATCTCTCACAGCTTTTTTCAGTTGTTACTTCTCAAATCAAGCACCACCCAATTCTATTTTCATGTTTTTAAACAACACAAATCCAAATTTATTGAACAGAAGTAAATTAGATTACCTTTAAACATCACAACTACAAGTATACAATCGAACTAAAACTATCTTTCATTACATCCATCTACCTTACCAACACCTAATCCAAATCCTTCAAGACAACCTACCAAAACCAAGTAAGATTATTAAATCATATGAACACTCCTAATTAAACATAATTATAGTATTTGCCTATTTGGGAAGCAAACAATTTGCAACATAATTATAGACTAGGTGCAAAAGGAGGTGCGAAACAGGGGCAAAAATAGGTTTGTCTACATACTTTAGAGTTTGCAGCTTATGCTGGAATCTTGGACAGACTCTGCAAAAACAGGTGTAAATAGATTGTGAATTTGTGGACAGATTTGTGTAAATAGATGTGTAACAGATGGTGCATGTGCAAAAAACAGATTTGGCAGAAACAAATTATAGGATTTGGCAAAAACAGATAATGTATGTTAAGGCAATTAAATGTGTGAATGATCGTGTGGTAACAAGTGTGACAACATGCAGTAAGGAGATGTGCTTTCCCTTCTACTGTAGGGTTACACCAAGTGTTAGGAGATGTGCTTTCCCTTCTACTTTTGAACCAGGTTGACAAGAAGGTAGTGTTTGGGACTGTGAAATTTAGTTTTGTACTTCGAGTTGAAGGTTATTCAAGTTTCAAATTAATGAATTATAGATTATCGTGGGTCTGATAAAGTTCTGTCAATGGCATGCATACAATATAAGAAAACCTGCCAAATCTTATGTAGATTACATGGTTCTGTATAGGGTTTACTACTATGTGATGTTTAGGATTATAAAAGTTTGAAGCTTGGAAATTGGAATTGAAGCCTGTTTTAGTTCAAAAGTTGAACTGAATTCTAATTATTTTGACACTAAATAATCAGAATCATGATCGCTTTTATCCAAACACTCAACTGATTACTACTTCAAGGCACAATGATCAGTTTAAACACACATCCAAACACTGCCTCAACATTACTATCATCTCAAACTTTGGCAGTCTATCAGAGCCTTTTGGACCTTTTAAATTCTTCAAAGTTTATCAATGAAAGATCTTAACCACATGTTTTTCCTCATCTCGTTTGCAGATTTCATGATTGAAAAAGATGATGTTCTGCTTATCTTTTTGAAGGACAGAGAGTTGAACGGAGATTTTATAGCAAAAGTGTGTGATAAACTTTGGATGAGGAAGTCAATAAAGATTGATGACATTAAAACTGACTTAACGAATGATGCTACTCAACTCGATCAGGTGATGCTCTTTTAAAATTTTATATATTTGGTGCTTCTTCGTCATTATTTTATGTTCTGTGTATAAGGTTTTCTGTAGTGTAACATGAACATAAATTTATGAGTTCAAGTACAATCTTGCATCTACAGAGGTGTTGATAGGGAAGTGGAAGTGGAAGTTGCAGTAAACATACCGATCACAGCAGAAGTAGCAACAAATTAAGTAATTAAGCATCATACCAATCACAAACAACAACAACAACAACAAATTACAAGTAGTCAATTACTATTTCACAAAAATTGTCACATTTCGAGAATTGAAAAGCAACAAAACCTGGAAAAACAGAATGTTCGAAGAGAAGCAGTTGCAATTTCAATTGCAGCAATCGGAAAATCTACTATCGGAATCCTACAAAATCCAAAAATCGAAACCAAAGCTTAAAAACAGAAAAGTCTTACCTCATTCGTCTTAACAGTTAGAATTTGAAAAAATTGAATACATGAGAAACGAACATACAATTCCATCTATACACCACTTACTAACCTGGAATCAAACCAAAAAAAAAAAGAACTAGGGTTGGAAATTGTTGTGATTTGAGGGATGCAGGAGTTGAAATCTCTGGAAATCGCTGTGATTGAGGCTTGAAATCGTTGTGATTGAGGGTCGGAAATCGTAGGATATGGATGGAATTCGATGTCTGATTTCGAAGTCGATCTCTGATGAATCGACTCGATTACTCTCTGGACTCTGATTACCAATGGCCCAGCTGCATCGTGGTCTTAATCCGAAAACAAAAAATAGATTCCTGGGCTTAATGCATTGTAGGCTTAAATCAATAAAAAAATATTATTTTAAATACTTAATTAAAATATTATTTTATCTTAAAATATATAATAATATTTTATCTTAAAATATTAAAAATTGTGAATTTATTGATTTATGATATTATAGTCACAAACACTTTTAATTTAGTGACCACAATGTCTTGGTCACTATCCTTTCTAATTAACACCAACTACTAAATACTATTTAGTTACGACTATTTTTTGTCACTAATAATTTCAAATTAGTGACAACTTATTTATCGATCACTAAAACTTTCAACTTAGTGACCACTATTTTTTGTCACTAATCTATTCAAAATAGTAACTACTTATTTCTTGGTTACTAAAACTTCCAATCTAGTGACCACATTTTTTTTGTCACTAACATTCCTAAGTAACACCAACTAGTTAGTGACCACTATGTTTGGTCACTAATCATTTCAAACTTGTGACTATTTATGTTAAAACTTTCAACTTAGTGACCATCATTTTTAGTCACTAAATCTTTTCAAACAACATGAACTATTAAACACAATCTAGTGACAACTATTTGTTAGTCACTAACTCTTTCAAATTAGTGACCACCATTGGTTTGTAATTAAAATTTTTAAATAACACCAACTAGTTAGTGACCACTAGTTTTGGTCACTAATCATTTCAAATTTGTGACTACTTATTTTTTGGTCACTAAAACTACCAACTTAGTGACTATTATTGTTTTGATCACTAAATCTTACAACTTAGTTACTTTTATTTTGGTCGGTAAACGCATGAACTTACAACATTAGAGACGAAAAACACAGTCGTCACAAATTTTGTCATTAAAATATAATCGATATGAAAAATCTTCTTTTTACACGAGAATTAGTGACTCACATCAGGACTTGGAGGAAAAACGAGAGGGAAACATGGAGGTGATGAGAGTGGTGGCGAGCGATGGTGAGAAAGAAAAAGGGGGAGGATCGACGGTTGATAGAAGTGGTAGTCGAAGATTGTTGATGGCAGTGGTGGCCGGAAGGGAAGGGGGTGGGGTTACGTAAAAAGGAAGAGAATTGGGGGTGGGGGTTCTTATATATCAAATAGTAATATTAATAATACTAGAAACGTACTTGTGCAACGCAGCGAGATATATTACGATTTTAATGTTTCATTTTATTTTTTGTTTTTTTGTCGATTTACAGTACGATTTTGGATTGTTTTGAGAAAGTGATAATGTCTTTTTTTATGAATTTATTTAACTTAGACTTAATTATATAATGTTTTTTATTTAAAAAAAATATTTTGTTAGAATCCTATGATTATCTTATATATTTTAATGACATCTAGAAAAAATAACCAATTACGTATTTAATAATATAATTAAAACAAATTTATTGTAATATAATATATTAATTAATAATGATACATGAAAATGTCTGCATAAAATGAAGGTCCTGCACATACCAAATTAGTGGGTGTTAGAAGTCTGCAGTAGTAATATGTATCTTGTGCTTTGATACTTATAAATTAAGAGATTTTTAAAATCTTGCATAAAATGATGGTACCTTGTGCTTAATAATTTGAATTTAAGAGTTTTTTATCCGTGCTGTATAATACTAGACTAGAAGCGTACTCGCGCAATGCAGCGAGATACATCACGCTTTTAATGTTTCATTTTATTTTTTTGTCGATTTAGAATACGTTTTTGAATGGTTTTGAAAAAGTGATAATGTTTTTTTTATAAATTTGTTTAATTTAGGCTTAATAAAATAATGTTTTTTATATAAAAAAATTAAGTATTTTGTTAGAATTCAATGATTATCTTATATATTTTAATGACATCTAGAAAAAATAACCAATTACATATTTAATAATATAATTAAAACAAAATTATAGTAATATAATATATTAATTAATAGTGATACATGGAAAGGTCTGCATAAAAGGAAGACCCTGCACATACAAAATTGGTGGGTGTTAGAAGTCTACAGTAATAATATGTATCTTGTGTTTTGATACTTGTAAATTAAGAGAATTTTAAAATCTTGCATTAAATGATGGTACTTTGTGTCTAATAATTTGTATTTAAGAGTTTTTTATCCGTGTTTTATAATATAGTATAGATATAAATATAGAACAATAATTAAATAAGAACCATAAAAAGATTAAAAATCATATCTCATTCATCAAATTATTTTTATCACACATGCATTTAATTAACCTCCTATTTTAATTCAATAACAATAAGATGGTAATTTTTCTTTTTCGATTTATTTTTTATATTCCTTAAAAAGGGTAAGATTTTCTTTTAATTTTTTAAAAATGTTAGATTAAATTTTGAACTTCGTAAACATAAAAACTCACTTGTTTATTGTTTTATTTCACACTGTAAACCAACTTCTTCTTTTTGTTGTCTTCAAATATTAAGTTTTTGTGTTTTTGTTTGGATATGTTAATTTATTTGAATATTTTTGTGTTTTTGTTTGATAATTGTGTAAATCAATGGTGAGAGATTTATGTGCTTTCATGAATGAACATCTTGTCTTGTTTCAAATTGTGAAACCGAAACATAATGGTTTCAATATAGTAAGTTGCTTCATATTGTGAAACATATACAGATTTAACAACGAAGTAGTGTCGTGTTGTTTCATCATGAACAATGCATAAGTTAAAACTAAATTGTTATTCCACATTGTGAAACAACACAACCCCACTTATGTCAAATCATGTAGTGAAGATATGTCTTCACATTGTGAAGTGTTGTTTACTCTGAAGTGTTGTTTCACACAATGAAGCAAGACAACACCAGCCGATGGATTAAAACATAGTGAACATATGTGATAACACAAGTGTTGTTTCACAGTATGAAGCAAAAGATATATCGATATTGATGTATTGTTATTCGTGAAACGATGTCCCTAATGTGAAACAATGTAGCGGTGTTTCACACGGTAAACACATATATTATCATTGACGTGTTGTTAATCGTTAAACGACACCACTAATGTGAAATAATGTTATGGTGTTTCACACTATAAAACAACAAACATGTTAAATTATTTGTAATATTTCATGTGAAAATCTTAATGGTTAAAAAATTTCAAAAGAATATAATAATTTTTGTGTCAAATTAAAGATAATAAAATGATCATTTAGTTGGTATAAGTTTTATAACTTTTTTTTTTGTAGTTAAAATATTTTGGATTTAAAAAATAGTGTTTTATTTTAGTTTTAAAAAACATAAATGTTTTATTAATTTAAAAAATATAAGAATTTATATTTCAATAATTCAAGAAAAAATAAATAAAGGATACTCACGGATCTTTACAAACCTTAAATTAAAATTGTTTTGCAAGTTTTTCTTTTCACCTTCCTTAAATATTCAATTTGGATAGAATTTGGTAAAAATGTTACTTTGTTCCATAGCATTTGACCAAAATCCTTGGATGGTTGAGATTGGTTATCATGGTACTCAACATTTTTATGATTCTCCTTTGATTTAACCTATATATCTATACTATATTATAAAGCACTGATAAAAAAAACTTTTAATACAAATTATTAGGCACAAGGTACCATCATTTTATGCAAGATTTGAAAAATATCTTAATTTACAAGTTTCAAAGCACAAGATACATATTACTACTGCAAGCTTCTAACACCTACCAATTTGGTGTTGGTTTTCCACTATATGTATTTTAACAATACATATAAAATTACAATTAATATAAAAGTAAATACAATCAACGAGTGATAATACAATTCGAATACAAGAAAATCGACTGAAGATAAATGTAGACGAATAAACCGAAGAAGAAATCAAATGACTTTGAGGCTCGTGCGTGACACGATTCCCTTAAACAGATTCGCCGTATGTTCCTAGGGTACAACAACGTAAGCAGTATGTACTGCCGGATAAAACCACTTGCCTGAAAATGCCGAAGAGAAAACCCGGACTCCCATTTTATACTCGATTTCGAAAACCGACAATTTAATATGAAATTAATCGGTCATTAAAATGAATTATTTGACCATTAATCATATTAATTTTTATAATAATGAGTACCAAAGGAGTTACAAAACGGATTCTACAACAGTGCATGTCGCGACTTGCCACGCGGGTAAACTCGCTGCACAACCCGCGTGGTGCACTGTTTCTCGTCCTGAAGACAGTGCATGTCACGGCTTACGGCGCGGGTAAGCCCGCGACCCGCGTGGTTCACTATTTTTGTCCACACTCCAGTGCATGTCGCGAGTTGCTACGCGGGTAAATCCGCGGCATAACTCGCCAAATGCACTGGATCAAAACAAAAATTTCGCAAAAACCAAGTTGCGCGAGCACAAGATTTCAGAACGACATTCGTGTCCACGCACAAGTTCGCCTACGAAATCTCAATCGGCACCCCCTGTGCGCGGGTAGGTGTTGGAGTAAAACAAAACAAAGAGCTTGTAAGCTCCTCCCACATTCATGGTTATAAACCACAAGCATTTTGTTCCTCCTTCCTATGTGGGACACATTCCCACACCACTTGACTTTTGCCAATTTCATCCTAAACACTCAACTTTGAGCATCGATATCTCATTCACACATATTTCGTTTTGGACACATAATATATCTTTTCGAAGATCTCATATAGGAGAACACAAACCCATGAAGAGTTAGATATATTCAATACATATACATGTATTTAATTGTGTCCAAAGTTAGTAAAAACCCATATTTTTACTAAAAATTTTCAACATTTGTTATGTGCAGACCTTCCTTTTATGTAAGACCTTTCCATGTATCACTATTAATTAATATATTATATTATATAAATTTATTTTAATTATATTATTAAATATGTAATTGGTTATTTTTTCTAGATGTCATTAAAATATATAAGATAATCATTGAATTCTAACAAAATACTTAATTATTTTTATATAAAAAATATTATATTATTAAGACTAAATTAAACAAATTTATAAAAAAAACATTATCACTTTCTCAAAACCATCCAAAATCGTACTGTAAATCAACAAAAAAAACAAAAAATAAAATGAAACATTAAAATCGTGATGTATCTCTCTGCATTGCGCAAGTACGCTTCTTGTATTAAAATAAGAGTAAATGATTAAAAGACTAAAATACCCCTACGTTAACAAATTTTTTAACATAAGTTAGTCATAAGAAACAAAAGTGGAACAAAATGGTAATCACAATAAAATACAATAAACGGATTAAAAACAATATGATACAAGAAATAAGACAAAAAGTTGGGTTTTTATATAAAGAGTTGAGTTGTCGTAAGAAGCTATTATCAAAGAAGAACCTGCGATCGGAGAACCTGAGACCATGACAAATATTCCTTTAAGGATATAACAATAATGAAGATTAGTGTGTAAATTAACCACAAGGGTTGTGGCGTACTGGTTAAGACCCTGGGGGATGTGGTGGAATATCTCATCAACCCAAGGTTCGAATCCAGGCGTACACAACAATTGTGGTCACTGAGGTTTAATCAGGGTTGATGTCTTACGGTCATAAATTGCCAAGGGATTAGTCTAGGCATAACCTAGGATACCCTTTCAAAAGAAAAGAAAAAAAGATTAGTGTGTAAATAGTGTTGCTTATAATGTTGGTATAGGAGAAGAAAGAACATAAAGCATCCAAATATGGTTGGAAAAGAGATAATCTTAAATGTAACGGGATGAAAATTGGATTTGGCCAATGCTGGAGAATGAGTTATTGACATGGTATGGAGGATGCTTAAGCAAAGCTAGTTAGCGCAGCTTAGGAAAGTTTATAAACCGAACGATTTGGTAACAAGTAACTATACGAGTTAAATCGGATCATAAAAAGACGGTCTGATTTGATCGATTTAGGCGGTTTGGGCCTATTATGGGCTTTAAATAAAAAAACACATAATATATATCTCCAAAATGAAATTTCTACCAATATAACATTATTAAATAAAAACTATACCGAATTATAAAAAAACATCTATATCCAAAATTAAAAAAACACTAAGGGGTTGTTTGTTTTTTCTAAAAAACCTCTTAATAACTCTTAAGTCTGAATCATTCAGACATTTTTACACACCACCTCTTATTAATCATAATTAAAATAAGACTTCAGACTTTAGACATCTTATAAAAAACAAACGACACCTAAGCATGTTGAAAAAAAGTTAAACAAATCCGCCAACAATAATTGAAACTTTTGACAAACATTGGACAAGTCGAAATACGATTTGGAATTTTGGAATTTGATTTTAATTTTTGACAGATTTCGAAATTTTGCTGGTTTATGAAATACCAACAATTGAGAAGTCAAAACTAAAAACTTATTGTCTTGAACTGATTTTTCTTTTAATTAGGCATAAAAGTTGAGCCCCAACATTGTGAAAACAAATATAATTAATACACGTGTATTTTGGTGGTTGGTTTAGTTCAAACCACTAAAAAAAACATTCAAACTAGAGGCCAAACTGAACCGATCGGTTTGGCTATTTTTTGAATCGGACCTAGCCATTCAAACTGTCAAAACCGTGCAGTTTAACTTGGTTCGACGATTTTTTTAACAACCCTAATTGTGGAAATATTCATAATGAGACACCTACCGCTAAGCCATTGACACAATAAGGCACAAGTACCTGAGATCTCCAAGAGAACTAAGGAAATTAATATAATACTGTTGTATTATTCATTTTAAAGAAGTTACTATTTATTAAGAGGACCCCTTCAAATATATTCCTGGCTGCTGGCTCAGTTCCAAGGTATAGACTATAGAGTGAAGCCAATGAACAACTACAAAGGAAAACAAGTACTGTTTTATAAGAGAACTTGTGGAAAGTTTAGGTCCATACGTTTAGAGATGGGTACGAAACAGTCCAAAAACATTCATTTTAGTTATGGATCCGGCAAAAGCACCCCAAAAAAGTCCACACCAGTCCCGATTTGACAAGCTACAGACCAATTGAAGACCGACAGTCTAGACCGGTTAGGGCCTATCACTAGTACAAAATATGCTTTTATAACAGGTTGTTTTGGGCTTTATGCACGGTTTTGGAACACATATAAGGCCAGTGTTTGTAAAAGTTTCGGACTTTTATACACGGTTCCAAAACCAGGGCCGTTCCAATCTTTTTGGAGGCCCTGTTACACTACCAGCCAACACAATTGTTAGGGCACCTAAAGGCTACCTATCAACTCACCGTAACACATTTATGTATGACACACAATTATTTGGTTCTATAAACCGAAGTCAAGTCAACCCATTAAAATCGATATTTAGACATATTTAACATCTTATAAAACCGATTTTGTTGTAGTACGGATGGTTCAAGAAACAAGTGTTATAATATTTCTTGACGATTTCGTATAATTCACAACTCGTTTCACAAATGGGTATCTTGACATTGCAATAGATTGGATTCCTAGACTGGAAGGATTTTGTTTAAAAGATCTTCCATGTTCTCAATACACTAACCTAAATGAACCAGGTTCCTGTTGAAGTGTCGTAAAGCGACTAGAAGGTTTCACATATAATCCTATACACCTTCCAAGAGTTAGAGTCCAATGTTATCAAAGCCATGAAAGTTCGATTATGAATGGTCAGAGTCTAGTGTCATTAACAATTTGAACCTTTTGAACCTAAAACTAAACAATTAAAAATCTAAATATCCTAACCTAAACAATGTAAACAATTAACAATTTAACATCCTGTTTTCTGAACTTAAGCAATATGTTGGTTTTATTTCTGAACCTAAACAATATGGTAATTTTGATTTCTGAAGCTAAACAATATGAACAATTAACAATTTAACATTATGATTTATGAACATAATTAATCTGAGTAATTAAGAATCTGAATCAATGAACCCCATTGAACCTAGACCTAAACAAATAACAACATGAATCATATACACAAAAAACAACGCCCTTGTTTCTGAGAACAGTAATTAAGAATCTCTATCAATAAACCTAAACCCAAACAAGTAAGAATTTGAATCTAATTCACACAAAAACCAACAACTCTTGTTTATGAGAAGAGACCTAAAAGTCGAATTTAGAAAATTAGAAATGGAATTTACCTTTTCATTATTCAGTCATATCATTATCAAGAACCAAATATATGCCGTATTAAGAACTAAGAACCAAATGTCCAAATCAGTTGTCGATGTTAAGAACCAGACACCATCGTATTGAAACCTTGGATGTTGGATGTCAATTGTAGAATGAGGAATCTGATATTTAAAACAAGTTGTATTATATTGAGGCAGAGGAAGCCATTTGAAATTGAGTCGTTGTCCTTACCCTTGAAGAACAAATCGTCGATCTTTAGGGATTTCAATCGTCGAATCGGGAACAAAAATGAGAAGAGGATTGATGATGAGTTCTTGATTTTGATGGGCAACTGAAGCGAGGTATGTGGATTTCTTTTCAGTAGAAATCTATGTGAAGTAGATTTAGGTTGGGCTACAGATTAAGTACTCAAAAATATGTAAATTTTGCCCCAAGTTTTTTTGGGGGCCTGTTCAAAGTAGCAGTTTTAACACCCTGAAGAACGGGTCTGTCCAAAACCGTGTATAAAATTCAACTTTTATGTACGGTTTCAAAACCGTTTAGAAAAGGAATATTAACCATATATAAAAGTCATAATCTTACACGGTTTTTAGATTAAATTGTTTAGAAAAGTCCTACTAATCGTTTATAAAAGTGTCTATCTTACACGGTTTTTTGTTCAAACCCTTTACAATTGTAATAATTTTTCACGGTTTTCATAACAAAACCATGTATAAATTTAACCATTTATAAAAAAATTGCACACATTTGTACACGGTGTTTTTTAATTTGAACCACATATTTTGGAAGAGTTCTTGGCTTTGTCTTATTATGAGACATTTGTTGGAGGCTTTTTGGATTCCATGTTGTGTGTCCATGTTTCAAGATTCTTACTACAAATAAAACAAACAAGAATGATTTAACTACCTCATTTGATTCAATTCCAAATTCAAACTGTTTACAATTTGTGAATCACTTTCTCTCTCTAAACTTCTCTCTTTCTCTCTCTACAAAATTCTCTCAAGATGCGTATCAAACTTTCTAACCATCTCTCTATTAAAACAACAAAGACAAGCTATTTATACCCACAACTAATTACAAAAGAAACAAATACAATACAAGTAGACTTTGACTTTTATTACAAAATAACTTTGACTTTTAATGAGAGTTGACTTTCAGCCTTGATGTTGATCCAAGCTCTCTCAGTGATTTGATAACGACCCTTTTCTATACTTAGTGAAAATTACGTTTAATATGTATTAGTGTTTCACCATCAGCGATCAGATTGAGTCTGTTCAGTTATCGCTGATAATCTTCTTGTAAACATTTAGTATGTTTGTGTTTCACTATCAGTGATCAAACTGATTCTGTTCAGTATCGCTGATAGTTTCTGATGTAAATAGTAACGTAATCCCTGAAGACAAGTCTCACGTCAACAGATGTTCATAGCTGAATCGAAGACGAAGCTGCTGAACAAAGAGAAGTCTACTAGTGACCTGATGCGGATATCAGTGAAGCAAAGACAACTCTACTTATACGCGAAGGAACATGAGTAAAGCTTCAGTGATCGCTGAACTCTTGATATCTCTGCAGAAAGAGATATTCAGCGATTGAAGCTGCTAGATCAATGCTCAGCGATTCTCATCTCCCTACTCAATTTTGGGCAGAAGCTGTAAACACTGCATGTTTTACTCAAAACAGATCGCTGATAGTAAAGCGATTTGGAAAGACAACTTATTAACTTTTTCATAGAAGGAAACCTTCTATCAGCTTTCTTCATATCTTTGGTTGTCAGTGCTTTATCTTAAACAACAAAGATCAGCTTGGAAAGTTCGACCCAAAAGCTGATGATGGAATATTTCTAGGATATTCCTCCATCTCGAAAGCCTACAGAGTTTTCAACAAACGAAGACAATCTGTGGAAGAAACAATTCATGTCACTTTTGATGAAACTCGCTCAGCGAACTCCAAACCAATCGCTGACAATGAAGAGTTAAATGCTTGGATGTTTTCTCACTACAAAGAAACTGAACCCTTATTCTCAAACCATCAGCATTCAGATCCTCCAGCCGCTGATGATGATCCAAACATTATACCTCCTAGCGCTGAATCCAACTCATGGGTTTCAGCTGAACCTCTAAACACCTTGCTACCATCAGATCTACCTCTGTCTGAAAACCTCTTTGATAACAACAGTCTGTCCACTACTCAACAGTTAATTGCTGATGAACCTCAAACGTCCTCATCAGTAAACATCCCAATTGTTGATCCAACCTCTAAGTTGAGCGATCATGCTCCTGCTCAGCGATGGACCAGAGATCATCCAATAGATCAAATTCTTGGTGATCCAGATGCAGGTATTCAGACACGACGAAGCTCAGGTAATATCTGTCTCTTTGTCAACTTTCTCTCTTTAATAGAACCAAAGAAGACTGATGATGCCCTCAGAAATCCAAACTGGGTCAGTGCTATGCAAGAAGAGCTGATTGAGTTCTCTCGCAACAAAGTTTGGAATCTTGTTCCTAGACCATCTGATAAAACTGTTATAGGCACCAAATGGGTGTTTAGAAACAAGTTAGATGAACATGGAATTGTAACCCGCAACAAGGCTCTACTTGTTGCTCAGGGATACAGACAAGAGGAAGGCATGGACTATGATGAAACCTTTGCCCCTGTGGCTAGGCTCGAAGCAATTCGACTATTCTTAGCTTATGCAGTCTATAAAGACTTCATTGTTTATCAAATGGATGTAAAATCAGCGTTTCTAAATGGAAAGCTGAATGAAGAAGTCTATGTAGAACAACCACTAGGGTTCTATGACCCTAAGTATCCAAATTATGTTTATAAATTGGATAAGGCTCTCTATGGTCTAAAACAAGCCCCTCGTGCTTGGTATGACACTCTCTCATCTTTTCTTATCTCTGAAAAATTTGAACGTGGCAAAATTGATAATACACTGTTTTTTAGAAAGATAAAAGGTCATATTATTCTTGTACAAATATATGTTGATGACATCATATTTGGTTCTACTAACCCATCTCTGTGTACTCGCTTCGCTGAAAGAATGAAGAAAGAATACAAAATGAGTATGATGGGTGAGCTGACATATTTTCTTGGTCTTCAGATTAAACAATATGACAAAGGTACTTTTATCAGCCAAGGTAAGTATGTTAAAGACATGATGAAGAAGTTTAATCTTACACAAACTTCAGCGATGAAAACTCCCATGGCACCTCCTCTAACACTTAACAAAGATCCATCTGGAAAACCTGTTAATGTCACTGCCTATAGAGGAATGATAGGCTCCTTGCTATATCTTACAGCGAGCCGACCTGACATCATGTATTCTACTTGTTTATGTGCACGCTATCAATCTGAACCCAAGGAATCCCATCTGATCGTTGTTAAGCGTATATTCAGATATCTGAAAGGAACTCCTAACCTCGGTCTTTGGTATCCCAAAGACTCAGGGTTCGATCTAACTAGTTATTCTGATAGTGATTTTGCAGGTTGTAAACTTGATAGAAAGAGTACCACTGGTGGATGTCAACTCCTAGGAGGAAAGCTGGTAAGTTGGACAAGCAAGAAGCAAAATTCAGTGTCCACTTCCACAGCTGAAGCTAAATACGTAGCCGCTGGAAGCTGTTGTTCTCAGATCTTGTGGATGAGAAATCAACTATTAGACTATGACCTTCAGCTGTCAAAGATTCCTATCTATTGCGACAGCACTAGTGCTATCACTATAGCAAATAATCCAATGCTACATTCAAAGACAAAACACATAGAGATCATGTGATGAACGGTGATATTGAACTTCATTTTATCCCTACTGACTTTCAGCTTGCTGATTTATTCACCAAACCTCTTGATGAGACAAGGTTCAACTTTCTCATCAGTGAGCTTGGAATGCTGAATCTCGAAGAATAATTCTTTAGCATTCGTGCATTGTGTCAGTAATCATAAGTTCCCCTTTTATCATTTTTCTTATAAACATTCTGACTCTCAGGTATGTTCTCTTCATCCCTACAACTGAATCTTCATTCAGTTAAGATGTTTTTCAAAATATAAACCTTAATCACTGAACTTTCTTCAAATGATTAAAAGCTTTTTGAAAAATAAATTTATCACTGATATTTCTAGTCAGTGATCCTTCTTAAAAAGAAAACTCATCCCTAACTTTCTCATCAGGGATACTTTCAAAAAGAAAATCTATCGCTGACTTTTCTTCAGCGCTAATTTTAAAACGGTCAAATGAACAGTCTCTTTCTTCTATGACGTCATTTGAACCGACAATCCACGACATGCTTTTTTTCTGACACGTTCGTCCGTTGCCCTTCCATCCAATCAACTTCGTGGGACGTGTCCATGTCATGATGAGCATTTGTTTTCCCGCCTCTCACACTCTCTCTCTTCTCTCTCACGTATAAAAGTAATGTTTTTCCATTCTTATCATTTTACGCTTTTTGGAAATACTTTCTAAGCAAGAATTCTCTCTCAAGCATTCTAGCATTCTCAAACATTTGCATCATCCTCTTCAAAGATCAACAGGTTATTCTTGATCTTTTTCTTATTCTTATCTTAAATCTTTTTACATAAAACTCCATTTATGGACTGCCATTATGGGTTTATAAGATTCTTATCACATAAAATCATTTTCATTTTTGATTTTAT
This sequence comes from Arctium minus, assembly GCA_954870635.1. Lineage (NCBI taxonomy): Eukaryota > Viridiplantae > Streptophyta > Magnoliopsida > Asterales > Asteraceae > Arctium > Arctium minus. The sequence continues at coordinate 66,599,172 of OX941090.1, read as the reverse complement.
TCTTTAAAAACCATTTTATTTTGATTTTTCTTCATTCAAAATCTTTGGTTTTTCTTTCTTGTTCTTATATCTTATATTAAGAACACCTTTTTAATCTTCAAAATATGTTGATTTTTCTATGTTTCTTTCCCAAAATAGAAACTGGACAAATCTTCTTTATTTTTTAGACTAAAACCTTTCTTCTATTCGTCTATCTGTTTACTCTCAGAATGTCTCAATCTGCACTTGTCGCCTCTAAGAACGTCAAGTTTGCCATCGCTGATTCTGAGCTTCCCAAAAACAACCATCTTGCTCGCCTTGACTTTGATGGTGTCAAATACCCACATCTGGTGGAAGCCGCAAAATTTATGAAGCAATCCTGCATTTCTTATGCTATCACTGTGGATCCCACACCTTCCAAAGCTCTTCTTCAACAATTCTGGTTTACTGCTGAAGAAACCTCTATCACCAACAAAAAGGGTGAACAGGTTCCTGCTATCTCCTTCGGCAATGAACTAGGATCAGGGATGATGATTGCCTTAGGCCTGAGGAAAGCTCTGTGTTTTCCTGATAAACCCAGGAATGGATTCGATGCCTTGCCAACTAATGCTGAACTCATCCAATTCCTGGATGCAATGGAATACTCTTGGGAACCCAAGCCAAGGACGACGATTCCAAACAAGAAGCTGACTCTTGTGAAGAAGGCACTGATGCCTTCTCAGCTTAACTACATCTTCTCACACTTCATTCAGTGTATGAGTGGGAAGAGTGGGTCACTGGACCAAGCCAGCAAGGTTCAGGTCCAGATGGCTTACTCAGTGATCGTTGGAAGAAACTTCGACTATGCAACAACTATCTTTGATGATCTAAAGTCAAAGATAGAGAAGACCGAGAGGGATCCCAAGGTCCCCTACGTACGCTTCATCTGCGCGTACCTTAAGTTCATCTACCCCGCTACTTACCCCACTAACTCGGATGCATCTTTTCCAAAACTGGGTCAGCGCTCCCTAGAGGTCAAGACGCTCCCCAACGAGGTAAGTATCTCTGAACTTCGCTCCCGACTATCTCTCTTCACTTCTTCTTCTTCAGCGGCCACGCAGGAGGTTACTTCTTCTGCTATCCCTGCCACTACCCCTTCCAAACGACCATCAACTGGCTCCTTTGGTCCTTCGATGAAGGCCAAGGTAACCAAGGAGAAAGCTACCTCTAGCTCAAGACCTAAGGATGTTTCTCAACAAACCTCCTTAGATGCTTTCGTGGGTCTCTCCTCCACATCCTCAGCGATAACCACTTCAACCGTGCCAGCGATCTCGGTCGCTGTCACAACAGTGACACAACCTACAATCTCAGTTCAGCAACAACCTGAGGTAACTACCCCTATCCCTACATCTTCTATCCCCATCTCTAGTCCTTCTATTTCTTTGATCTCTAACCCTCCATCTATTTCTACTCAACCACAGTTTGGACACATAGGACCTGAACATCAATCTTTTGAGGAATCGTTACAATTCTACAAAATGTTTGATAATTCAGGTATCCCTATAACCTTAAACACTTCTCCCAACTCACCATATAAGCCTGTTTCTCAAAAACTAACTTATATTTCAGGTCCTAGTTTGGCGACTGTTGACACCAATGTCAACAGTTTGAGTGCAAAGGTGGGATCTCTGACTGCCTCTCTCAACACCACCACCAATGCTGTTCAATCAGCTAGTAAAGCACTGAAGACGCTGACAGCCAACTGCGCCTCCAAAGCTGACGTTTCTCAAATCGCTACTCTCCAAGAAGCGATTGTCAAAGTCAGGGAAGACTCACAGCAACAGTTTACAGCTCTGTCTACAAAGGTTGTGTTGGGAACTGAAGATGTGAACAAGTCTTTAATGCTGCTAGTTCAGAATTACTACTGCCAGAGGACTTCAAAGTTAATACTGCTGAGTATTACTACTGCTAGTAGAATTAATATTGCTAGTCAAAGTTAGTGCTGCTTGAACAAAGTTAGTACTGCTTAGCTAGTTAGTACTGCTAGAAGTTAGTGCTGCTTAGTAGTTAATGCTGCCAAGACTCAGTTAATGCTGCTTCTAAGATAATGTGAAGATAATGATGAAGAGATCGTGGTTAAAGATAAACAAGGATATTCTGAAGATATTCATGGAAGATATACTGAAGATATTCTATTTTTTTGTAATTATCTTTTTATTCAGTATATGTATAGATTTGACAGAATAGTTTTAAGATAGATTTAATTTCTAAGTTTTTGTTTAAGAGAGAATCAACCTCAAGGCATTGATCCTAATTCTAGAGAAGTAGAATTCGTCTTGAAAGAGCTTGTTCTTCAAGATTGAGGTTGTGTGTGTAATCTTGTGATTTTAATACAAGTTTGCAAGTTGTTAATCATATATTGTTTGTTTACTGTTACATTGAATATCAAAGTGTTATTCCGCAACTTCTTTGATATTGTTTCTGAGACTTTATTCTTGTTGAGAATTAGATCCTGACAAGTGGTATCAGAGCCTGTTCTCTCAGAAACATCTATTCTTTCATCATGGAAAACTTTGCAGAATCAAACAGTACTCTGGTCTCAAAGGTTCCAATGCTCACACCCAATGGATTCGATATGTGGAAGATCAGAGTCAAGCAGTACATACTCCTCACTGACTATTCTATGTGGGATATCATAGAGAATGGTCCTTCTGAAGCAGGAAAGATTGGTGCAGATGGAAAGAGAACTCCACCAAAAACTGATGCAGAAAGAAAGGCTAGACAGACTGAGATGAAAGCCTTAAGCACCCTGCTCTTGGCTATTCCCAATGAATATCAACATCAGTTCTGCAACTGCACTGATGCAGAGATGCTCTGGAATGCTCTAGAGAAAAGATTCTCAGGTACCAAAAGTACAAGAGAAATCAGAAAGCCACTCTGAAGCAACAATATGAGAACTTTATGTCAATCAAGAATGAGTCCATGACTCAAACTTTTGACAGGTTCAACAAGCTTATTGGTGAACTTGCTACAGTGGGAGTACAAATTGATCAAGATGATCTGAACAGAAAGTTTCTAAGGTCCCTGAGTGATGAATGGACCATGTATACTGTGTCTTTCAGACAGAATGATCAACTGGAAGAAAAGGAACTTGATGATCTATATAATGATCTAAGAGTTTTTGAATCTGAGGTAGAGGCTAAGAAGAGGCCTTCTGGGTATGTGCACAATGCTGCACTCCTTTCAGCATCAACTGATTCTACTTCCAACCCTGAATCAGTTAGTGCTGCCAATGGAGCAAATCTAGAGAAAGGCAATGAAACTGTATTTGAAGCCTTTCTAGCAAGTCATGGAAACTCTTCTCTCATTAATGATGACTTGGAACAACTCCATCCAGATGATCTTGAAGAGATGGACATTAAATGGCAGATGGACATGCTCTCTATGAGAGTTAAGAAGTTCATCAAAAGAACTGGAAAGAACAACTTCTCACAAAGAAGAGAAGATGGAGCAGGTTTTGACAAGTCAAAGGTGGAATGCTATAAATGTCATCAGAAGGGACACTTTGCTAGAGAATGCAGAAGTGGAACGCCTCAAAACAATAACCACCAACAAGCTCAATCTGGAAGCTTCAATAATAACAGAAACTCTGCTCAAGCCCTTGTCTCTCAACAAGGCATGGGGTTTGATTGGAGTGATCAAGCTGAAGAGGCCATCCAGAACCAAGCTCTAATGGCAGAGGTATCTGATCTCCCAACAGAGGTAACTTCCAATCTTTGTTCTCAAAATTGCATTAACACTGTTAAGAGGTATAGGGATCACAATCAGAACATGAGTGATAACCTTAAGAGATTGGAAAAGGACATAAAAGATTATGTGAGGATAATTGAGAGATTTGAAGAGCAGATTAAGGGTTTTCAAGCCAATGAGCTTCAACACTCTTATGACACAAACTATTGGAAGTGGGAGAAGAATGACTTAGAACTTCAACTGAGCAGATCCAAAGAGGAGAATGAGAAGATAAAGAGGGAGTTTGAGAAAGCCAAGCTGGATATTGAGAAAATTTCCAATGCCTCTAAAGCAATGGACTCTTTGCTCCAAACTCAAATCCATGACAAACTTAGAAGAGGAATAGGGTACAATACCACACCACCACCCTATAACAACAACTACATCCCTCCTAGTTCAGATTTGTTAGAAACAAAGGATAGGAAGGACCTACCTAAGGGATCCACTGAGATAGATCCCTTAGATGAAGTAGTTGTGAAGGATAAAACTGAGAAAGAAGTTGTCAAGGATAAAGACAACACTGTGAGTGGTGAGATTCCTATAGAAAACCACATAATAACCAATGAAGAATGTGGAAAGCATTGGATCAAGTCCAATAAGATAGAGAAGACTGAGGGAAAGAACAAGAAGGTTTATTATAAGCAGACCACTGTTGTGAACCCTATCCCTTGCAAGCAGTGTGCATGCAATACTTCTAAGCCCCAAAAACATGATAAACCAAGGGGAAATCAGAGAAACTGGAACAACCAATGGGCACAAAAACAAGGCATTGATCTGAGTAAAATCAATAGACCAAAGCCTTGTTTCATATGTGGAAAGTTAAACCATTTGGCTAAGCATTGTTTCTTTAATCCTATTAACCAACAGATGAACTTTCAAAGATTTGTGCAAAAATCTGTTGGTTATAGGAAGGCTGGAAAGAAACATGTGATGAAGAAATCTGTTGAAAGTAAGGGCCCCATGAGGAAAAAGGTTTTAAAGGAAAGTATTAAAATGTGGGTGCCTAGAAGCACTAAAACTGTTAGTACTGCTGACAGGGATAGTGCTGCTGGAAGCATTACTGCTGCTACCAGTGTTAGTACTGCTGAAAATATTAATGCTGCTAATACTGTTAGTACCTCTTCAAAGGTTAATACTGCCAACACAGTTACTGCTGCTAACACAGTCACTACTTCTAACAAGGTTAGTACTGCTAAGCATGCAAGTGGCGCTAAGGCAGTTAGTACTTTTAAAACCAGTACTGCTTCTAGCAAAAATGTTTCCAAGCCTATCATTGTGACAAAGTACTCCAGAAATGAGGAGTCAAAGTTTAAAAATCTTGTCAAGAAAGAATGCAAGTATTTTGATGAGAAAGGGGTACCCAAGACCACTTTGGCTTCGGTTCCCAATTCATACTAACTGATTTATCTAATGTGCAGGGCAACCAACAGCTCAAGGGAAGGAGCATATGGCATGTTGATAGTGGTTGCTCTAGGCACATGACAGGCAACATGTCATGTCTTCAGGATTTCAAGCATATCAATGGAGGACATGTTGCATTTGGAGATAATCTTACTGGAGGTAAAATAAGTGGCAAAGGTAATGTTACAAAAGGTAAGATGACATTTGAGGATGTCTACTATGTTGATCAGTTAAAGTACAACCTGTTAAGTGTATCACAGGTTTGTGACAAACAACATAGCATATTATTTACAAACACAGAGTGTATGATTCTTGCTCCAGGGTTCAAGGTAGTTGATGAAAGCATGATACTACTTAGAACTCCAAGAAAGGACAATGTTTATTGTCTAGATATGGACAGTGTTGATAGTGATTCATCCATAAACTGTCTTGTTTCAAAAGCTTCTGTGGATGAATCCTCTCTTTGGCACAGAAGGATGTGTCACATGAATTTCAAGACTATGAACAAACTTGTTAAAAACAACCTTGTAAGAGGTTTACCATCAAAAGTCTTTTCATGTGATGATCATTGTGTTGCTTGTCTTAAAGGCAAACAACACAAAACTTCTCATAAGACCAAAGAGTTAAACACTATTTCTTCTTGTCTCCAATTACTACATGTAGATTTGTTTGGTCCTACAAATGTTATGAGTATAGGCAAGAAATCTTACTGCTTGGTTATTGTTGATGATTACTCCAGATTTACTTGGGTATATTTTCTAAGGACTAAGGATGAGACAAGTGGACTGATCAAATCATTTATCCTAAGAATTGAAAACCAAACTAATCAAAAAGTAAAAGTCATTAGATCAGATAATGGGACTAAATTTAAAAACCTTGATCTAAACACCTTTTGTGAAGAGAAAGGCATTGAGAGACAATATAGTGCCCCTAGGACTCCTCAACAGAATGGAGTTGCTGAAAGGAGAAATAGGACACTAATAGAGGCTGCTAGATCTCTGTTGGCTGATTCAAAATTGCCAATTACCTTCTGGGCTGAAGCAGTAAATACTGCCTGTTATGTCCAAAACAGAGTTCTAGTGGTCAAGCCAAAGAACAAGACCCCATATGAGCTTTTAAATAAAAGAAAACCCTTTATTGGGTTTTTCAAACCTTTTGGGTGTCCTTGTACAATTCTCAATACTAAATCTCACTTAGGTAAGTTTGATAGCAAAGAAGATGATGGATTTCTTGTTGGTTACTCATCTCAGAGTAAGGCTTACAGAGTTTTTAACTCTTCTTCTAGAATAATTGAAGAAAGTGACAATGTCAAATGCAATGAGAACTCACCAAATCCAATTGGGTCTGGACCTCAGTGGCTATTTGACATTAATTCACTAACTAACTCTTTTGGTTTCAGTAGTGATGACTATACAGGTTCAGGGAGTGGAGAATCAAGAACTACCCAAGTCCAAGACAGTATGTCTAAATCTGTGATCTTTCCCATACCCACAGTGGATCCTGTTGAAGACTGTGAAAAGGAACCATCTACTGGACCAAGTCAGAGTGAAGAAGAAAGTAGAGATGAGGAGACTCAAGACAATAAAGAATCAGAAGTAGATGCTAAAAACACCTCAGTTGAGTTGCATGACTCCAATTTAGAGGTGGGACTTAATGAAGAACCAAATCATCACACCAGAATTCAAAAGAATCATCCTCCACAACTGGTAATAGGAGACATATCCTCTCCTATGATGACTAGAAGTCAAAGCAGACTGCAAGAAATGCAAGATCAACAACATACAGTGCTTTCTTGCTTTCTATCCCAGCTTGAGCCTAAGAAGGCACATGATGCTATGAAAGAGTCCAGTTGGATAGAAGCAATGCAAGAAGAGCTATTGCAATTCAAGCTGCAAGATGTTTAGGATCTGGTTGTCACACCCCGCTAAAGCGGAAACACGAGGCATAACAGCTCCGATGTCATAGCACAAGATTATAAACATACCAACATTTACTTAACATTCAAAATACATTACATTTTTAAGTACAAGGTATCGTCATTGTTTACAAATTCCAAACTTTAAAATATAACGATACGCATAAAGCCAAAAATAATCTTGCTTCAAAATATGAAATGCGCTGATAAAACATCATGGAATTACTTTCTTGATTCCTGAAAAGCATGAATAAAAACCAAGGTCAACTACAAAGAGTTGGTGAGTTCACAGGTTTTAAATATGCACAAATCATTTTTATATGCAAGTTGACATTTGTAAAACATTCGTATAACCCAACTTCAATTCTTTGATTCATGAGCACCACAATTTACTTTCTTTACGATAAGTGTATGCAAAGACAATATTTCGTTGAGCCACTACTAAGCCATCCCTGACCGATTTCAACGCCCCCAATGAACTAACTCAGCGGTGGTTCATGCCACATGTTTAGTCATCTTATCTAGTATAGTGCACCCCTGCTCGTCAGCATTAAGGTGGGTTTGTCACACCAAATAGCGCTATCCACTAATACTATAGGCCCGATTTTCTTCGAGTTAATAGTAGTGTCACGGGGTCTTAACATTAAAAACTCAACACATCAATTGCATACTTATCATATAGCTTATAGTTCCAAACGCTTTTAACAAAGCCTTATAAATTGCCAATTCGCAATACTTTAAAACCATTCTCATGAATCTTTAAATACGCAGTTTAAACATGCTTTCCACCCCAAAATCAATTAAAACGATAAAAGTGGGGCTGTGAATACTCACCTTAACGAATGCGACGGGTGAAGCTTTACTTTAATACTTATGGAATTTTGTCACGCCCTTAATTTCCCTATACAAGAGTTGCCATAAGGAAACACATTAATGCCCTATTCCGATGTCCAACCAATATGTCCAATTGTCCCATGAAATGCCATTATATAAATTCTTTGGTCCATATCCATAATTAAACTATACAAAGTTCCAAATTACAATAAAACAAAATTTATACTTAAGAAGATTACCTTTCTGGATTCAGCACATGCTGTCCAGAAAGTTGTTCGATGAAATCAACACGGAAACTTAACTTCCCAAGAGAATTATTTAATCCCAAATTTTGTGATGATACTATGATATGTTTAGATTAAATATGCATTTTTTTATAATTTTTGAATAACTTTTGATACATCAAATAATTTTTATAAAATAAAGTTTCACTGATTTTCGGATCAGTGACATACCTCACTTGTAACACATTTTTGAGATATCAATTCTTGGAATTAGACAGTGATTCATATATGGATACAAACCTAACTCAAAATCCTAATATGTGGAAAAAGATTCACTTTATTTGGATGAGTGATGAGGGAGTTATGGCCTCTACAAGATAGGTGTATAAATCTGTCTTCACTGGACAGATTGCACCATTTTCTTGAAAAATCCATTTAAGTGCCCAAATCAACTCCAAATTCAGTGTTTTCGGACTTTTTAGAAAGCTAACACTCTAAATTAAAGTTTAGAAGCAAAAACCCCAAATTTGAACAAGTGGTTTCTGAATTGTGCATGCTAGAAGTGAAGTCCATTTTCTGGACAGATTCTAAAATGAGGTAAATGCTATTTTAAACCACAAAATAATGATCATTAGACATGGTTTTTGATTATAAACCATGTCTTCACTCCTCATTACATGATAAACTAACTTATGCATCATGGATTCATTGCAATCAAAATGCTCATCCACATGCATGCATGAACATAACACCAACACTATTGATAAGTTCTTAATCATGTGGAATTTGGAAAAATTCCTTCATAAGAACATCATATACTAACATTTCATTATATTAACATAATCATAATTTCAATAATACCAATAGCTTAGTGGTTTATGATATCAAAATTCAACATTTTCATCATAAACCCTAAACTTGATGATAAACAAGTTTTCTTTTAAAAACAAGAATCAAAATCTCATTTTTGAATATATGAACATAAATTTGAAAGCTATTATATCAACAAAACCTAATTTATACCACATTTTGGATGAATCTTTTGTTACTCAAACTCAAAATCCAAAATATGAAAACATGCATAATAAGAATGTAGTTTTTGAGATTACCTTGAAGATTTGAGAAGAAAACTTGATTTTATCTTCAATTTGTTGTTGGATTCTTGATTGGAGTTTGATTCTTAGCAATGAGAAGAAAAGAAAAAAAATATGGTGATGGTGGTGGTGTGTTCTTCGGCCGAACAAGAGGGAAGAGAGGGAGAGTAGATGAAAAGTTAATTTTGAGAAATGAGAAGTAATTCTAGTTTTTAAATTTGGTTTTTAATTATTAAAATAACTAAAATTTGGTAGGATTAGGACAAGTGTCCTAATGACTCATCTTCATAAAAAAAAATTTATTTAATATTATTAATTAAATTACTAGTCTAATTTATAAAAATTTCAGATATAATTGAGAACCGAAATACCTGATTCTCAATATTTGCTAAATAAATGTCAGATTTGGAAATTTTGCAATTCAAGAGAAATTAACATACTGATTTATATAGTTTAAGGATTTTGGACTTTTATTTATTTATTTGGCATTTCTGGACAGTGACGGTCAGATACGGAACTGTTCCGGGTTTTTAACGCAACTTCTAAATTTTTCGGGAAACTTTTTATCTTAAAGGCTTTTAATAAAAATTTAAAAGTGACAAAACTTATAAATTAATCTGAGGGTGCTAACCTTAAGATTCAGAATTTGACAGGTGTCACAGTCTGCCCTCCTTCAAAGAATTTCGTCCCGAAATTTATGACTGATATTTCTGGACAGGCTTTTCATTAAACAACTTAGGGTACTTGCGTTTCATGAAATCTTCTCTTTCCCAAGTATATTCAGGTCCATGACGTGAATTCCAACGGACCTTTATGATTGGAATTTTGCTGCGCCTAAGACGTTTAGTTTCGCGATCGAGAATCTCGATAGGTTCCTCTCTAAAACATAGGCGCCCATCAACTTTTACTTCATCTGGGGACACAATCATTGATTTGTCTATCAGACATTTCTTTAAATTTGACACATGAAAAGTGTCATGAATAGCACTTAACTCTTGAGGTAGACTCAGCTTATAGGCTACTGGTCCAATTCTTTCCAGTATCTCAAACGGACCAATATATCTTGGACTTAGTTTACCTCTTTTCCCGAATCTGATCAATCCTTTCCATGGTGATACTTTTAAAAGAACTTTGTCCCCTTTTTGGAATTCTAATGGTTTTCTGCGGTTATCCGCATAACTCTTCTGACGATCCCTTGCAGCTTTGAGTCTGTCCTTGATGATTGATATTTTATCGGTGGTTTCTTGTATAATGTCAGGCCCAATCAGTTGACTATCGCCAATTTCCACCCAACTAAGTGGAGATCTACACTTACGTCCATAGAGAGCTTCGTATGGCGCACATTGAATGCTGGTGTGATAGCTGTTATTGTAAGAGAATTCAACTAACGACAGATGCTTATCCCAGTTTCCTCCAAAATCTATAGCACACGCGCGTAGCATATCTTCCAAAGTTTGAATGGTCCTTTCCGTTTGTCCGTCTGTCTGTGGATGATATGCAGTACTCAGATCCAACCTGGTACCCAGCTCTTTCTGAAATGCTTGCCAAAATCGGGAAGTAAAACGACTGTCTCTGTCAGAAATGATAGATAGGGGTACTCCATGCCGAGAGACAATTTCGTCTATGTACAATTGTGCCAATCTTTCTATTTTGAAGTCTTCTCTTATAGGGAGAAAATGCGCAGATTTCGTAAGTCGGTCCACAATGACCCAAATTGCGTCGTTCCCTTTTCCAGTACTGGGTAGTTTGGTGATAAAATCCATAGATACCTGATCCCATTTCCATTGTGGTATCTCAGGTTGTTGAAGAAGTCCAGAAGGCTTTTGATGCTCTGCTTTGACTTTGGCGCAAGTCAAACATTTACTTACAAATTCAGCAATGTCCTTCTTCATTCCCGGCCACCAATAATATTCCTTCAACCCTTTGTACATTTTATCGGCTCCTGGGTGAACCGAATATCTTGATCGGTGAGCTTCTTCCAAAATAGTTGATCGTAGATCATCAACCTTTGGTACCCAAACTTTATTCTTGAAATATCGTACTCCATCTGATCGTGATTCAAACTCTCTTTCCAAGTTATGCAAGGCTTCGCAACAAAGATTTTCTGCTTTCAATGCTTTCTCTTGAACTTCACGAACTTGTGTCTTAAGGCTTGATTGGACCAACATTCCCAGAGCTCGTGTCCTTGTTGGTCTTACTCTTTCTTTCCTGCTTAATGCATCAGCTACCACATTAGCTTTACCAGGATGATACTTTATTTCGCATTCATAATCATTAAGCAGCTCAACCCATCTCCGCTGTCTCATGTTCAACATTTTCTGATCAAAAATATGCTGGAGACTTTTGTGATCAGTATAGATGGTACATTTAGTGCCATAAAGGTAATGTCTCCAGATTTTTAATGCAAACACTACTGCTCCCAATTCCAAGTCATGAGTGGTGTAGTTCTTTTCATGAACTTTGAGTTGTCTTGACGCATAAGCTATAACCTTATTCCTCTGCATTAATACACATCCTAAGCCTTGATGTGATGCGTCACAATACACCACAAAGTCATCCGTACCTTCCGGTAATGCAAGAATTGGTGCGTCACATAACTTGCGCTTAAGTATTTGAAATGCTTCCTCCTGTTTTTCTTCCCAGACGAATTTCTTATCCTTCTGAGTCAGTGCTGTCAGCGGTTGAGCGATTTTTGAAAAATTCGCTATGAACCTTCGGTAGTAGCCTGCCAGACCAAGAAATTGACGAATTTCTGTTGGTGTCCTTGGGGTTTCCCATTTCTTGATGGCTTCAACTTTTGCCGGGTCAACATGAATTCCTTTTTCATTAACTACATGACCCAGAAAGTGTACCTCTCGAAGCCAAAATTCACATTTGGAAAACTTAGCATACAACTTCTGATCTTTGAGAAGTTCTAAGATCAACTTCAAATGTTTCTTATGATCTTCCTTGCTTCGTGAATAAATCAAAATATCGTCTATGAATACAATCACGAACTTGTCTAAATACGGCCGACAGACTCTATTCATTAAATCCATGAAGACTGCCGGTGCGTTCGTCAATCCAAAGGGCATAACTAGAAACTCATAATGCCCATAACGAGTTCTAAATGCCGTCTTATCAATATCCCCTTCACGAACTCTCATTTGATGATATCCAGATCGCAAGTCAATCTTTGAGAAGTACGTTGCGCCTTGCATTTGATCAAACAGATCATCAATTCGAGGAAGTGGGTATCGATTCTTGAGGGTTAACTTATTGAGTTCTCTGTAATCGATACACATTCGGAATGTCCCATCTTTCTTCTTAACAAAAAGAACTGGAGCTCCCCATGGCGAAGAACTGGGTCTGATGAATCCTTTGTCAAGCAGCTCTTGGAGTTGTTCAGACAGTTCTTGCATTTCGGATGGCGCCAAACGGTATGGTGTCTTAGCCACTGGTGCAGCTCCCGGAATTAAATCAATGCGAAATTCGACTTGTCTCGGTGGAGGTAACCCAGGTAGATCTTCAGGAAATACTTCGGGAAAGTCTCGAACCACAGGAATATCTTGCAAACACTTCTCCTTGATCTCTTTATTGACTACATGAGCTAAAAACGCACTATATTCTTTCCTTAAATACTTCTGCATCTTTATGCAGGACACTATTCTTAACTTCCTTTTGGATTTTTCTCCGTGTACTATAAGTACTTCTCCTTTAGGTAACGGAATTCGAAGAGTCTTCGGAGCAACATATTTCCGCTTGGTTATTAGACAACCAATTCATGCCCACAACTATGTCAAAGCTTCCTAACTTGATTGGAATTAGATCTATCTTAAATTCCTTTTCAGCTAGACTTAGGGTACAATTCGAAAATACGTCTTCAACCCTAATCTCTTGTCCGTTAGCGAACTCAATAACATAAGTTTCTTTTAGTTTTTGGGGCATTTGATTAATTTTTGATCTAAAACTTAATGACACAAAGCTTCTATCTGCTCCGGAATCAAATAATACAGATGCACGAAGATTATTTAAGAGAAACGTACCTGTGATCACATCCTGATCCTGTCTCGCTTCTTCCGCTCCGATTTCAAATACTCGGCCTCGTGCTTGACCTTTTTGATTCCTCTGATTGACCGGTCGGGTCTGATTTGCGTTCATCCTTCTGATGAATTTGGGACAGGCATTTATGAAGTGGTCCTGACTCCCACACTCAAAACAAGCTCGCCTTCCCCCATTCTTACAATCTTTCGCATAATGACCTCCTTTGTTACATTTGAGACAAATAACACAATTTCCGAAATGATGATTGTTGCACTTGCCGCATCTCGGATATACTTCCTTTCCTTTATCAGCTGTTTGAGTCTGAATTCCATAATTACCCACCGTTCTCTGTTCCTTTCCTCTTCTCTTGTCAAACGGTCTCCTTGAAATTTCCTCAACCTTCCTTTTTCCTTTGACTTTATCGTGAAGGAAAAGCCCCGATCGATTGGCATTATTGGTGAGCTTGGTTGCCAGATTTACCGCCTCCTGAATGGTTTTTGGGTTACCCGAGGTCACATCCCATCGGATTTCTGGAGCTAAACCCCAGACATACCTGTCTACCCGATTCTCTTCTGGTGTAACCAGATGTGGCACCATCTTAGCCAGCTCATGAAATCGTGCCGTATATGTATCAATGTCATTTCCTTTCATTTCATGCTCCCATAACTCTGCGTGTAATTTCTGCATTTCGCTTCTTGAACAATATTCTTCCTTAAGCATTTCTTTAAATTCATCCCAAGTGAGTTTGTTAGCTACTTCTCTTCCTCGGGTCTACACTTGAGTGTTCCACCACGTCAGTGCTCTTCCTTGTAGTAAACAAGCTGCGAATTCTACTTTGTTTGCTTCCGAGCACTTACTTATGTGGAGAACGGATTCCATTCCTTCAATCCAAGATAATAACCCAACCGCTCCTTCGGTACCGCAGAATTCCTTTGGGTTACAAGACCTAAAATTCTTATATGTACATTCTTTTTCTATATTTGCATCGGCTCTTGGTTGATTAGGTTGGTTAGCATTTAGGCCCGCTGCTATCTGACTAACTATGTTAGGAAGTGTGGCTAAGATTTGCTCGGATACGAGTCGTGCAATCTCAGGATCTTCTCTTCTTGGCGGCATAATTCTATTGCACAATTTATTTTAAAGCCTTGTTAATATTTAATTCCAAATCCTTATTTCCCTTATTTCTATCCTATAATCTTAATACAATACAAATTGTATTTGTTTATTCATACATCCAAAACATCATACATCAACCTCATAGAATTTAAATTCACAGTTCATAAACATACATAAACAATATATCATAATCATATTCATCATCATTATAATACTACGTCAAACATTCAATATTCATCCAAAAGTAATAGCCAAGCTATTTAATAATGTACTAATATGACGAGTTACATGTCCAAAAAGAAAGTTAGTCACCCAAATCTCCAACCATGATTCGTACTACTGATGCCTGAAAAACAACATCATCGCCCATGCTATCACAATTACCAAAAGTCCCATCATCACAGATAAGCAAGAGTGCAGCCATGCTACCATAGCCCTAGTTTCCATCAGTTCCCTCACAAACCCACTCATAGATTGATCGCCCATACTTACCATTGATATAAGCCCATTTAAAATCTGATCGCTTGAATTCATTATAGTCATGAGTGCCTCAATGGAATGCTCATGATGGTTTACCTCCATTCTAACTCTCTCCACTTCTCGGGCCATACCCGAAACCCAGTAGTTTTCTAATGCTGTCATACCGGCTGGTTGAGACACCGGTATTCCAGCGCATGGTGGTGGTGACACCCTCCGACCCCTAAGTCGAGAAGGCCCCGCCTCGTCCCTACGTGGGACAGGTGTACTCTCTCGCTCGAAAGTGGCGGGTGAAGTCGGCTCCAAAGTAGGTGTGACCGATCTCTCTGGTGATCGATCAGAATCTGAATAATCGTGCTCAGATGGGTCATAGTCGTCACTCGTCGGGGAATTTCTTCTAGGGATGTAGTTGAGGTAGCCTGATCCGTCAGGCGACTGTTCTTGGTGAGATGGTGATCGTGACATAATGACTGCGATAATTAATAAAGTTTTAATTGTCAATCATGCTATAATTTTTATTAAAAACCAAAAATACCACGCAACTCACATAACAGTCATACTTTTCATTTTTGTATCAAAAAGTTTCTATTTTTAGTAATTCCTAGTATAGCCAACCCATGTCCCCTTTATACACACTTAAATTAAACAAAGGTGATCAAGCTTTGCTTAAGTTAAAATATGATAATGTGAAACACATCTTAGTTATACTACAGCGCACTTTAATTTGAAAACTTTATTTGTAAAAGGTTATAGTGTGTGGTTTTAAAACAAAACTAGTATTCCCTATAACCTATGGCTCTGATACCAAATCTGTCACACCCCGCTAAAGCGGAAACACGAGGCATAACAGCTCCGATGTCATAGCACAAGATTATAAACATACCAACATTTACTTAACATTCAAAATACATTACATTTTTAAGTACAAGGTATCGTCATTGTTTACAAATTCCAAACTTTAAAATATAACGATACGCATAAAGCCAAAAATAATCTTGCTTCAAAATATGAAGTGCGCTGATAAAACATCATGGAATTACTTTCTTGATTCCTGAAAAGCATGAATAAAAACCAAGGTCAACTACAAAGAGTTGGTGAGTTCACAGGTTTTAAATATGCACAAATCATTTTTATATGCAAGTTGACATTTGTAAAACATTCGTATAACCCAACTTCAATTATTTGATTCATGAGCACCACAATTTACTTTCTTTACGATAAGTGTATGCAAAGACAATATTTCGTTGAGCCACTACTAAGCCATCCCTGACCGATTTCAACGCCCCCAATGAACTAACTCAGCGGTGGTTCATGCCACATGTTTAGTCATCTTATCTAGTATAGTGCACCCCTGCTCGTCAGCATTAAGGTGGGTTTGTCACACCAAATAGCGCTATCCACTAATACTATAGGCCCGATTTTCTTCGAGTTAATAGTAGTGTCACGGGGTCTTAACATTAAAAACTCAACACATCAATTGCATACTTATCATATAGCTTATAGTTCCAAACGCTTTTAACAAAGCCTTATAAATTGCCAATTCGCAATACTTTAAAACCATTCTCATGAATCTTTAAATACGCAGTTTAAACATGCTTTCCACCCCAAAATCAATTAAAACGATAAAAGTGGGGCTGTGAATACTCACCTTAACGAATGCGACGGGTGAAGCTTTACTTTAATACTTATGGAATTTTGTCACGCCCTTAATTTCCCTATACAAGAGTTGCCATAAGGAAACACATTAATGCCCTATTCCGATGTCCAACCAATATGTCCAATTGTCCCATGAAATGCCATTATATAAATTCTTTGGTCCATATCCATAATTAAACTATACAAAGTTCCAAATTACAATAAAACAAAATTTATACTTAAGAAGATTACCTTTCTGGATTCAGCACATGCTGTCCAGAAAGTTGTTCGATGAAATCAACACGGAAACTTAACTTCCCAAGAGAATTATTTAATCCCAAATTTTGTGATGATACTATGATATGTTTAGATTAAATCTGCATTTTTTTATAATTTTTGAATAACTTTTGATACATCAAATAATTTTTATAAAATAAAGTTTCACTGATTTTCGGATCAGTGACATACCTCACTTGTAACACATTTTTGAGATATCAATTCTTGGAATTAGACAGTGATTCATATATGGATACAAACCTAACTCAAAATCCTAATATGTGGAAAAAGATTCACTTTATTTGGATGAGTGATGAGGGAGTTATGGCCTCTACAAGATAGGTGTATAAATCTGTCTTCACTGGACAGATTGCACCATTTTCTTGAAAAATCCATTTAAGTGCCCAAATCAACTCCAAATTCAGTGTTTTCGGACTTTTTAGAAAGCTAACACTCTAAATTAAAGTTTAGAAGCAAAAACCCCAAATTTGAACAAGTGGTTTCTGAATTGTGCATGCTAGAAGTGAAGTCCATTTTCTGGACAGATTCTAAAATGAGGTAAATGCTATTTTAAACCACAAAATAATGATCATTAGACATGGTTTTTGATTATAAACCATGTCTTCACTCCTCATTACATGATAAACTAACTTATGCATCATGGATTCATTGCAATCAAAATGCTCATCCACATGCATGCATGAACATAACACCAACACTATTGATAAGTTCTTAATCATGTGGAATTTGGAAAAATTCCTTCATAAGAACATCATATACTAACATTTCATTATATTAACATAATCATAATTTCAATAATACCAATAGCTTAGTGGTTTATGATATCAAAATTCAACATTTTCATCATAAACCCTAAACTTGATGATAAACAAGTTTTCTTTTAAAAACAAGAATCAAAATCTCATTTTTGAATATATGAACATAAATTTGAAAGCTATTATATCAACAAAACCTAATTTATACCACATTTTGGATGAATCTTTTGTTACTCAAACTCAAAATCCAAAATATGAAAACATGCATAATAAGAATGTAGTTTTTGAGATTACCTTGAAGATTTGAGAAGAAAACTTGATTTTATCTTCAATTTGTTGTTGGATTCTTGATTGGAGTTTGATTCTTAGCAATGAGAAGAAAAGAAAAAAAATATGGTGATGGTGGTGGTGTGTTCTTCGGCCGAACAAGAGGGAAGAGAGGGAGAGTAGATGAAAAGTTAATTTTGAGAAATGAGAAGTAATTCTAGTTTTTAAATTTGGTTTTTAATTATTAAAATAACTAAAATTTGGTAGGATTAGGACAAGTGTCCTAATGACTCATCTTCATAAAAAAAAAATTATTTAATATTATTAATTAAATTACTAGTCTAATTTATAAAAATTTCAGATATAATTGAGAACCGAAATACCTGATTCTCAATATTTGCTAAATAAATGTCAGATTTGGAAATTTTGCAATTCAAGAGAAATTAACATACTGATTTATATAGTTTAAGGATTTTGGACTTTTATTTATTTATTTGGCATTTCTGGACAGTGACGGTCAGATACGGAACTGTTCCGGGTTTTTAACGCAACTTCTAAATTTTTCGGGAAACTTTTTATCTTAAAGGCTTTTAATAAAAATTTAAAAGTGACAAAACTTATAAATTAATCTGAGGGTGCTAACCTTAAGATTCAGAATTTGACAGGTGTCACACTGGTAGACCTTCCTAAAGGCCAAAGAGCAATAGGAACAAAATGGGTCTTCAGGAATAAGAGAGATGAAAGAGGTATAGTGATAAGGAACAAAGCAAGGTTGGTGGCTCAAGGGTATACACAAGAAGAGGGAATAGACTATGATGAAGTATTTGCACCAGTGGCCAGGATAGAAGTAATTAGATTATTCCTGGCTTATGCTTCTTATATGAAATTCAAAGTCTATCAAATGGATGTGAAAAGTGCATTTCTTTATGGCTCAATTGAAGAAGAAGTATATGTATGTCAACCACCAGGGTTTGAAAACCCAAGCTATCCAGACAGGGTATACAAATTGAAGAAAGCACTTTATGGACTGCATCAAGCTCCAAGAGCATGGTATGACACTCTGTCATCCTATCTCTTGGAAAATGGCTTTGAAAGAGGAGTCATTGATAAGACTTTATTCATCAAGAGAAAGAAGAAGGATATCTTGCTGGTCCAAATCTACGTTGATGATATCATCTTTGGATCTACAAGAGACAACATGTGCAAGGAGTTTGAGGAACTAATGCATCAAAGGTTCAAAATGAGTTCCATGGGGGAACTTACTTTTTTTCTTGGACTCCAAG
Organism: Arctium minus; assembly: GCA_954870635.1. NCBI lineage: Eukaryota > Viridiplantae > Streptophyta > Magnoliopsida > Asterales > Asteraceae > Arctium > Arctium minus. The sequence goes on along the minus strand of OX941090.1, from coordinate 66,580,104 downwards.
TTCAACAGAAGTCAGATGGAATCTTTATCTGTTAGTCCAAGTATGTGCAAGACATTCTAACCAAGTTTGGTTTCTCAGATTCAAAACCTGCCAGCACACCTATGGAGACACACAAGCATATAACAGCAGATCTTGAGGGGGAGGATATGAATGTTCATCATTATAGATCCATGATTGGCTCTCTCATGTATCTTACAGCCTCTAGGCCAGATATAATGTTTCCAGTCTGTGTATGTGCAAGATTCCAAGCTAGGCCAAAGCAATCTCACTATCAAGCTGTTAAGAGGATATTCAGATATCTCAAAGGGCAACCCAGATTGGGACTTTGGTATCCTCATGACTCATCCTTTGACCTACTAGCATACTCAGACAGTGATCTAGGTGGAGCAAACTTGGACAGAAAATCTACTTCTGGAGGATGTCAGTTCTTAGGTGCAAGACTAGTTTCATGGCAGTGCAAGAAACAAACCACAGTGTCCACATCTACAACAGAGGCAGAGTACATAGCAGCTGCAAGTTGCTGTTCTCAAGTCTTATGGATTCAGAATCAAATACTGGACTATGGGGTAACCTTTCTACACACTCCAATTTTTATTGATAATAGCAGTGCTATTAGCACTGTGAATAATCCTGTCAAGCACTCAAGGACAAAGCACATTGAGATCAGGTATCACTTCATAAGAGACTGTAATGAAAAGAAACTTATTCAAGTTGTAAAGGTTCATACTGACAACCAGTTTGCTGATCTATTCACCAAAGCATTTGATGTGGGTAGATTCACTTTCTTGGTAACAAGTGTGGGAATGATCAACTCTGAATAAGCTCCTACTTAAAAAAGTGGTTACATACCTGTATATTGTTTCTTCTTGGTAGTCCTCATCTTCTTTTTCAGGAAAAGTAGAGCAGTACTCAGTCCTTCACAAAGCTTAAAAGTGTAAGTATTGTTAATACTGCCAGTGCATTGTTAATGCTGCCAGTGCATTGTTAATGCTGCCAGTGCATTTTTAATACTGCCAGTGCATTGTTAATACTGCCAGTGAATTATTAATACTGCCAGTGCACAGTTAATACTGCTAGTGGTTAATACTGCTAGTAGTTAATACTGCTTTCAGTTAATACTGCTAGTGGTTAATACTGCTTTCAGTTAATACTACTAGTGGTTAATACTGCTTTCAGTTAATACTGCTAGTGGTTAATACTGCTTTCAGTTAATACTGCTAGTGGTTAATACTGCTTTCAGTTAATACTGCTAGTGGTTAATACTGCAATCAGTTAATACTGCTTGTCGTTAATACTGCTCTTGGTTACTACTGCTTATGTCCCGAATACTATAAATACCCTTTGCCCGCCTAAAAGTTCATAACGACTCTTTGCATACTGTTCACTTGCGCTCTAAACCCTTTCTCTCTCAAGTTCAAAGTTTTCAGGCAAGAACCTTCAAGGTCAATGGCATCCATGGCGTTCATAGACGAGCACAATGAAATCGCGATGCTCCAAAAGCCAAAACAAGCTGAAGGTTTTCACCAGATAGTCGACTTTCTGAAGTCATGCCATATTGCCCATGCTCTCACTCTATCTCCTACCATCTTCATAGAGCATCAGAGGCAATTCTGGGCAAATGCCACCATTGTTACTTCCCTTCTTGTCCCATCAACCTCTAAGCCTTTAAGCCCTCTAAGGGAGGATTATCCCTTAGAGAATATCTACAGGGAAACCACAAGGGTGTCTCCCAACCCAAAGGAGGTGCTCTCTGAGGAGGAGGTAGAGCATATGGGTACTGAGGCTGCCACTACTTCTGCTAGCACAGAGGAGGACAGTGGTAACATAAATAAGACCTCTCCCATGGCAACTTTGAATGAGAAATCATTCAAAGGTCCCCGGTGCCAAGAAAACAAGGAGGTGGATAGTGCTTCTGCTAGGCAGAAGGCTTCCACTACAAAAAGATCCCATGATCCTTCAATAGAGGGTAACACTTCTGGAGAAGGTGAGGACAGATATAACTACTATGAATTGATGGAAACAATGGGCAACATCAACCAAGATGTTCTCAAACAAAGGAAAGAAATTGAAGAGATGAAGCTGGTAATCTTGTCTCAACAAGTGCAAATTACCAAACTCAAAAAGCTGGTGAAGAGGTTGGTACTTAAAAAGAAAAAGAAGCAATTTGTACTGAAAAAGAGGGCACATGTTCAAGATGCTTCCAACAAGGGGGAGAAAGAGGCTGAAACAGAGAAAGAAAGTACAGCTAAGAGGGCATTTGAGGTTGAGGGGGAGGAAGAAGCAGAAAAAGAACCAGAATTGGCTGAAGCAGTAGAAACTGTTAATGTTGCTAAAGCAGCAGAAACTGTTAATACTGCTGAAGCAACAATAACAGGGCTTTCTGTTGAAGAAATGGAAATTGCTGAAACATTAGTCAAAGCAAAGAATGACACTCCTAAGGCTACTCAAAAGGCCAAGGGAGTAGTCATCAATGAAGGAGAAGTTCAACAAAAGGCAATAGAAAAGGCAAAGGAGTCAAAAGGAAAAGGAAAGGAGAAGATGGTTGAAGCTGAAATGCCTGCAAAGAAAAAGAATCAAATTGAAATGGATGAGGCAATAGCAAAGCAGCTTCAAGACCAAATGGAAAAGGAGGAACAGTTGCAAACAGAAAAAGATAGAGAGCTTGCAAAGATCATGGCCAGAAAGTTGAATGCAGAATATCAGAAAAGCATCAAAGAAGCAGCTCAAGCCAAGAAACTTCAAGTCAAGAAGATGCCAATTCAAAAACAGAAAAGACAACCCTCCAAAACATTTTTGGCCAATCAGGAAAGAAGAAAGATGATAAATTTCCTGAAAGGTGCAATTGGTGTTAAGGGGGAGATGTTCAACAACATGGCATACACTCAGGTTGAGGAGTTGTATCAGAAAGAGATGTTCAAGCTTCAAGGGGATTCAGCCCAAAGGGAAGAGGCTGAGAGAAGAATGAAGGAAAGGCATGACCTGAACATTCAAAAACCATTCCCTGAGGAAGTTATACCTACAAAAGAGCATAAGGAAGAATCAGAGAATGTTGGTACAGAGGTTAAATCTGCAAAGAGGGTAAAGACTATAGCCTCCAAGAAGCAGAACAAAAGACCAAGAGTTGAAGAAACAGCAGAAACAGCAGAACCTTCAGTTACTTCTACAACTGAATCTGTAAAGAACCCAGAACAATCCAAAAGCAATATAATCTTGATCTATATCTGACTACAACAGCTGATGAACCAGTTTCAGCTGATCCCATTTCTATGAAAGCTCCAGAAGTCATCTTTTGGGATATTTTGGAAGATCAAAGGAAGAAATACTTCAGGCTTAAGAGAGTGGGAGATATATATGAAGTATACTCTACTTGGGGTAGACTCATAAGAAGCTGTTCAAGTTCAGATTTAGAAGAGATGTTTAAAGTTGGGTTGGAGATATATGAAAAGGAGCTGAAAGGAGAAGGAATGAGCTTAATCAGATTAGCTATGGAGTACTTATGCATGATGTTTGATCCTAGCAAAGTTCAACGTGTGATCAGAGATTTGCATCTACAGAATAAATTCCAAAGAATAGAAAACTGGATGATATTTAAAAGGTGTGGAGTCTATGTCATTACTGTGGACAGAGCTTATCATGAGTACTACTTAGTTGATAAAATCTATGATCACAGCAAGGCCAAATTACAAGCAATGTTAAATGCAAAGCTTACATATTCAAAAGATTCAGAAATGGCAAAGATTGTGGTTAGCAGAATCATTAATCAAAGTTTGGGTTTGGATCCTAATCTAGGAGTGTGAACTGAAGTGTTGAAAGCATCTTGAAGAAGATTTGAAGAACTTGACTTCTCTTTCTAAAAGTCAAGTTAGGGGGAGATTGTTGGGAACTGAAGATGTGAACAAGTCTTTAATGCTGCTAGTTCAGAATTACTACTGCCAGAGGACTTCAAAGTTAATACTGCTGAGTATTACTACTGCTAGTAGAATTAATACTGCTAGTCAAAGTTAGTGCTGCTTGAACAAAGTTAGTACTGCTTAGCTAGTTACTATTGCTAGAAGTTAGTGCTGCTTAGTAGTTAATGCTGCCAAGACTCAGTTAATGCTGCTTCTAAGATAATGTGAAGATAATGATGAAGAGATCGTGGTTAAAGATAAACAAGGATATTCTGAAGATATTCATGGAAGATATACTGAAGATATTCTATTTTTTTGTAATTATCTTTTTATTCAGTATATGTATAGATTTGACAGAATAGTTTTAAGACAGATTTAATTTCTAAGTTTTTGTTTAAGAGAGAATCAACCTCAAGGCATTGATCCTAATTCTAGAGAAGTAGAATTCGTCTTGAAAGAGCTTGTTCTTCAAGATTGAGGTTGTGTGTGTAATCTTGTGATTTTAATACAAGTTTGCAAGTTGTTAATCATATACTGTTTGTTTACTGTTACATTGAATATCAAAGTGTTATTCCGCAACTTCTTTGATGTTGTTTCTGAGACTTTATTCTTGTTGAGAATTAGATCCTGACAGGTTGATTCCTGTGAAGTTCTTCTTCAGCAAATCCTGACTCACCTGAAGGCACCAGCTCCGACTCCTACTCCCTCATTCACAGAAAATGATCGTACATCGCTGAACATTGCCGTGGAGTTCTTTCATCAGGCTACGTCAGATCTTCCTGCGTTTGAAGGCAGTCTAGACTGTTTGGAGGCTGAAGTTCAGTGTTGGCCGCTGTAAAAGCTTCATATCCTTTTAAAGATCTCTCTCTCAATGATAATGACAAAGAGGGGGAGAAGGCAGCTGAAGAAGATACGGAGTTTGAAGTCGCTGCTGAGGTCCAACAGAAGGAAACTCCCTCTCAGGTTGAGGGGGAGATAGATGCTGAAAAAGCCCCTCCTTCTCTCTAAGATTTAATCGATGATGAAGAAGAAGAGGACGATGAAGATGAAGCCCTTGATCTTGAAGATCAAGGGGAAGAACCTCATCAAGATGATGATGATGACGATGAAGAAGATCCATCGCTATGGTGTTTTTCAGCCGTCACTTCATCAGCGATAGCTTTGAAAGAAGTTATCAAAGCAGGGGGAGCCATGGAACTTCTTCAGGAACCCCTTCCCAAAGCAAAGGTGCTACTGCTGAGGAAACCTGAAGAAGACTTCACTATCTGAGGAGAATCCTTTTCAGGTATGCCCTTCCCTCGTTCCTTTATCCTTCTATAAAAATCCAACCCCTGTTTCTTTCTAGCCTTTATCTCTCTTCTTTCCTAAAAATAAATCTAACCTTTTTCTTTTTCTGACCAGATAGTTCTCTCCCCTGCTTAAGGGTAAAGAACTCCAAATAATCCCAGCTGCTGAAGCTGATGATCAACCAATCCCAATCTCTGTAAGTGAGATTGATGAAGAGGAAGAAGAAGAAGAGTCCTTGCAACATCATGGAAGGCCCTCTAGTCCATCTCACTGGTCAGAGGAAGAGATGAAGAAAAGAACAGAGATGATCTCTCATTTGGAGAATCAACTTGAAAGATCCCCTCTCAATCAACGGATCTAGAGTTCCTGACTGAAGCTGAAATCGAAGAATCCGTCAGGGCTGAGAAGCTGATTGCTGACTATCAAAGAGATGCCTCTCTGGCTCTCAAAATTCAGTCTTCTCAAGTCAAAGACAAGAAGATGAAAAGCAAACCAGTGGAAGTCCAGGCAGCTCTTTTGAAAGATATTGAAGAGGAACGCTCCAAAGAAAAAGCGGTCAGCGATAATACAGTCGACTGGTGCAAGCACAAAATTGACTATTGCTCTGACCCAATGAAGATCGTAGCTGTTGCTATCTCTTGGAGAAAGAAGAAGGATAAACTTTCTATCATAATGAAGATTACCAGAGAGGATGGAAGCTGCAAGGCTATGTTCATTTCAAAGCTGGAAGACTTCGGCTACATGGAGTGGCTTGAGTTCAAAGATACGCTGAAGAAATCAAAGTCAACATACAGAGGCTATGTTGAAAGGCTGAATAATGCCCTCATCAACAGAGTCGCTGCTATACTAAAGGTGCCATCTACTATTCCTCCAAAGTCCAAGCAAATCAAGAGAAAGCCTATCTCCTCCTCTTCTGATAATGTCGCAGTGATCAGAAGTGAAACCTCCATCAAATTCTCAAGAGAAGCTCTGTTTGGTCCTCCTCCTGATCTTTCAGTTCTGGATCTATCTCTGCCTCCTGGCGGACCATATGTTGCGGGACAAGTTCTTGAAGAACCTTTTGGAATCTTCTTCAGAGATGACGAGGAACAACTCAGATTTCAAAGAGTCTCTGAAATCCCTATCTGTCCCCTCGCTCTTCTCAAGGATCTCATGTGCCTATGGTGTACTCTCTCTCTTGCTGCTGAGCCAATCATAGCGATCATAAGCAAAGAATCTTTAGAGCGAAGGCAAAAAGGAGAAGAAATACCTGAGTATTTGATCAATCCTCCTAAACCCTCTTTAGATAGCTGATAGATTTGTTTTCTTTCCTGTAATCTATTAGTAATTGGGACATGTATGTTATGAGTCCTGATTATTCCATCATTTTGAATTATAAAGTAATTTTCTTCAGTTACTTTGTTATTATCAAATAGGGGGAAATTGTTGATCCAAGCTCTCTCAGTGATTTGATAACAACCCTTTTCTATACTTAGTGAAAATTACGTTTAATATGTATTAGTGTTTCACCATCAGCGATCAGACTGAGTCTGTTCAGTTATCGCTGATAATCTTCTTGTAAACATTTAGTATGTATGTGTTTCACTATCAGTGATCAAACTGATTCTGTTCAGTATCGCTGATAGTTTCTGATGTAAACAGTAACATAATCCCTGAAGACATGTCTCGCGTCAACAGATGTTCATAGCTGAATCGAAGACGAAGCTGCTGAACAAAGAGAAGTCTACTAGTGACCTGATGCGGATATCAGTGAAGCAAAGACAACTCTACTTATACGCGAAGGAACATGAGTAAAGCTTCAGCGATCACTGAACTCTTGATATCTCTGCAGAAATAGATATTCAGCGATTGAATGATCACTTAGCTTATACCTCAAGTTTCCTTTTGTTTAAGCTTGCACAACCTTGTACGATGTGTCAGAACGGACATGTCTCTGCCACAATTCGTACACAACTCTGTCTACTACACTGTTCATGATCCGACTGAAAGCATGTCTCCCAAAGTCAGACTCTCAAAGCCAATCTGTGAACGCCATGTGTAAAGTGCCCTGCCATGCATTTAATGCATAGGGTATAAATAGGAAGATCACTTCTCCATCTGAAGTGTGCTCAATCCTTGAACCCCAAATAGAAACCTTTGTTTTTTGTATTCTAAATCCCCCATTCTCTGAAATTCTTGTGCAACCATCTTAGTGTTTTCTTAAGTTTGTTTAGATTGAGTCTTACTTAATCTTATTCCGCAACAGACTGGTAAATTGTGTTTGATTTTTCAATAAACAATTTATTAAACTTTAAATTCCGTGTTTGTATTCAACCCCCCCTTCTACAGACTTGTTAAGCACCTTAGGGACCAACATTTGACTTCTTGAATCTTTGACCTTCAGTATTCTTGATCTGGTATCCAACATATTTCTGCTCTAACAATCTCCCCCTTTGGATTCAAGATCATCACAAAAAGATTTAGCACATCAATCTCTCCCTTTAGTTGCATTGATGAACTTTAAATCTCCCTTTTAAGCTCAATCAGATGGTAAAAATATTATTCAATAATCTCTCCAGAATTAACACAAGACTCTTTCAAACTTCGGAAAGAAATTATCTTCAGATTTAGCTCGACTTGTTTCAGCAAATAATCTTCAAAGAAAATTTCAGAAAATCAGCACATCTTCAAACATCTTTGACTTTGCTTGAACACACTTTCAAACTGTGAACTTTATCTTCTGCAACTATTTATCTTTGAAATTTCTGATCCTGACATTTCTGTAAATCATCTATCTCCCCCTTTTTGATGAAACGAGCATCGGTATCATCAAAACTTTCATCAAGAAATGTCTTTGACCATTCTGATCTATCCAAGAGCCTCTGATTCGATGCGAATTCGAGCAATGTATTTGTCCAGATCTTTTCAAATCTAGACAAAATAGGAATGTAACACCTGAATCAAGAAATGAATCAGTTAATATGCCTGTCAGTAACACAAAGTCACTGTGTGTAACAGATACACATAGGAAAGGAGCTTTTTGATGTTCACTCCCCCAGGGCTTCCATCCAATCATCGAAACACCACAAAGGAAATTTCTATGAATGTTATGACAAGAAAACAAATTCCTTGTGTGTTCGTGCAAGTGATAGAAAGAATTAAGCACAGATGATTGCTTTTAAGGCTCAAAATTGTGTAAACCACTAAGACAACAGTAGATAAACACAGACTCAATGTGCATGATTGAAGTGCGAAGGTGGGGCAGACTTCCTTCTTTTTCAATATCCAGATTTTTCAAATGAAAATCAGATAGATTATATGATGCGTCCCCAGAAAAATATGAAACATTTTCTTTTTAAGAAGAAAATGAGTGGCTGGTGGGGTTTTTAATCAAGAGTTGGCGTGGGCTAGTTGCCTGTTTCAATAATGTTCACCAAGAATTGTGAAACATTAGTAATGTGGCTGCCCGACTCAGAAAGTAGTTGGTGCAGAGTTTGATATTCTTTTACTCTGTTCTCTCACCCTCTTTCTTTTTAAAACAATGAGTTCACATCTAACCAAACTCTCTTTTCCATTTTACCTCAACACACATCCCACACTCATTTATTTTTGACTCCCCACACTCAATCACTATGGATTAACTTCTTCGGTAGGAAACACTGGTTAACGTGAATCCATAGAAGTTCATTTAAGTCCTAGCAAAAAGAACCCATGTTATTTTCCTATAAAGCATATTGTTAAGTCTGATTTTATAGTAATCATTGTATTTATAGTCTTGGTCTAATACTGTGGTTAGAGGCTTATTCTGTGTTGTATTAGCTAAGGGTATTTAAGTCCCTTGTGGCTTTGGGTTGTGTAAAGGATCTCACACATATTGAATAGAACTCAGACTTTTGCGCTTCAATCTTTCTATCTCTACTTTCTCTCTCTATGATTTAGTGATTTTGGGATTATCAATTGGTATCAGAGCTATTCTAAATCTGAGAGAATTGAGAGAATCGTTTTTCGAAATCTGAATTTATGTTTTAATCAGAATATTTGATCGATTTTCTTGAATTTTTCAAGAAAATCTCATATTTTGATTTTTCATCAAATTCAGACTGATTGGTGATCGATTTTTGTTGTAAATTGATTCGTTGGATCCGTTTTTGATTGTAGAACTCTTTTGATTCACATATTTTTGCAAGAAAATCATGTTTTAAAGATCAATTTTGTGATTTTTTGAGATTCTGGAAAACTGATTTTACGTACTGTTTGATTCTCGAATTCTTGATTTTGTGGTTTTTAATCAATTTCTTTGTTTTAAAAGTGATGGAAAACAGTTTTCGAACATTTTGGTGCAAGAAAATTTCATCAAATTTTGTTTTGTAATCGATTTTTGGTAGAAATATGAGTTTCTCATCGTTTTGCGCCAGATTCAAGTTTTGCGCGAGTTCAGGGACTTTGCGCGAGTTCATCAGGGACTTTGCGCCAGTTCATCGAGGAGTTCCAAGTTTATTGCACAAAAGTGAAAGTTTGCGCCATATTAAGTTCACGCAAAATCTGATTTGCGTCTTGTTGATCCCAGTTGTGATGTTCTTTAACTTGATTTAACCTTTTACTACACACAGATTAAATAAATAGAGTGCGGAAGCGTTTAATACGTGTAGAAAAGATTGAACATGCAAGGTAGTAAAGACACAAGTAATTAATGAGCAGGAAGTAAAGTATTACAAGAAAGTAACTCAAAGAACTGTTTCATTGATTACTCAAGAACACCAAGAAGACGCACTGGTGTGTGCAAAAATGCTCAAGGATTATACATACTACTATTTTGTGTGTGCTCTCGTACATTGTGCTCTAAGGTGGTGCTCCTTAATATAGCAGAAGGATGCACCCCTTAGTACAAGACAGAAACTGACTTTCCATAAATTGAATGCCACCTGTAAAGTAAACATCGTGGGACGCCCATTACTTTGATCTTGAGGATCTTCGTACAGCAGGTCTCACGTGCTTGGCACGTGGTCTTGTCTTGAACTCTTAGAAAAGCTTCAACATTGATCTCCAGAGGTTAGCCTTCACAGAGGCTCTGTGAGTGATCACAGAGGCTCTGTGATCTGAGTATCGTCAGGTTTGTCTTCTGGTAGATCTTCTGCGGAGTAACCTATGAGCTTTGGTTCCTTCTGTGGTGTACTTGAGTGTTCAGCGGCAGACTTCTGCGATTCCCATACTTAGCCTATTTTTCAATACTTCTATACATGTGAGTGGAGCTAACAATCTCCCCCTAAGTATTGAAAAATAAAAATTTGGAATTTAGAGCGATGGCTAAGCTAGAAGCAAAAGAGGTGAAAGGAACTCAACCTCTGAAAAATGATATTCATTCGTAAAAGAAAAATGCCAAAAGGCAATTACATTAAGCTTCGAAATACATGAATGAACAACAAAAGATTACAGAAGTCATTGAGGAAAATCATTTTTCGGGTTGGTAAAGCTTTCACCTAGAGTTTTTCTCATCGATAGAATGAGTTCCCTGTACTTCAGTTGTGCATCAATCTGTCCGATCATTGTCTCTGCAGGTCCCGCTTGCAGAAACTCAGAGCCTTTCTTCCTCAGAATCGTATTCTTTATCTTCTGCAGAGTAATGTTTGAATACTTGTGACTTTGATTTGGCCGATACATCCTTTTAAGCCCATCATCGTCTCTGTAGATGAATCCGAACTCAGGCTTTGTGATTAAGGAGTTGGAAGAAACGTTCTCGATTCCGGGGAATTGGTCATGAGGTTTGGTGATCGACAGCTTCTCGACTCCGAGTTGTAGAGCTACCTCGAAGTCCATTTTGCTGTGATATTCTACATGTTCGTGCATCACCTCCTTGATCCTGCCATTCGCTATCATGTACTCCTTACGCTTTTCAAGTCTTTGCTCTGTGAAGGCATGTAGTTGAGGAAGATCGTAGGTACATAGGTTCTTCAAGTCTGCATCTGTGAACGTGTATTGCTTCCCATCTTTTCTCTCAACTAGGTATTTTGCATACATGATTGACTTGTTGGCAAAGGAGTGCAGAGAGATCCTCATCACGGTTTTGATATCTTCTGTGGAAAACACTTCATCCCTTTCTAGTGCAGTTTGCTCGAAGCGCCTTCTGATGTCTTCTTTGATTAAATGATGCAGATTTGGTGCTAAGAAGACAGCTTCGGGCTCTGCGCTGTAAAGATAGGTATGAATGTTCTCTTGAAATTTAAGTTCTTTCGGTGGAGGCCATGGGATTGGAACTCTCATGGCGTCCATCGATTGAACTATCTCTTTGACTCTGTCCTCTTGATGTTTCTGCTCTGAGGACTTTTCTGAGGGATTTTTCTTGTCAGGTTTAGAGAGGTTTTGATCTTTCTTCCATGGAGAGGTCTCTGAAGTATCTGCAGCGTTTACTGGATCAAGGCTTTGAAACTGTACAGCTGGTGCAGGTGCAGTGGGCATGAGTTCAAGACTTGAGGGTTCTACAAACTTTGTGAGTCCTTCTGCGATCTGTTCAGAGCCCACGCTAACCTTCCCTTTCTGAGATCCTGCAGAGGTTGTTCCTTGGACAATTGGAGAAGACGGTATTGGGTCCTCAGAGGCACTGGGCATGAGATTCTGTGTTTTGTGTGCCTCTGAAGATGGTCTTTGTAAGGGTAGGACTTGAAGAGGAGTGGCAGAGATGACAGGTGCTTTTGGTGTTAAGGCCTTCTCCCCCTCATGATGGCCAGGGCCAGAGGCATCTGGGTCCTGATCATCATGGTGAGCCCTCTCCTGTGAGGCCTCCTCTTGGCAAGTGGCAGGGACCTTTCGCTTATTCCTCTTGCAGAGGTGTTCTTCAGCGTGTTTGTTGATCTTTCGTAGGGCGTCCTCTGCAGCCAATGATAGGGCGTTGATCTCCACATCAGACTTGAACCGAAATGTGGCTATGGTTTTCTTCAAGTCTGCTGCCACCTTCTTTCCTTGGTCGTTGAAGTTGGATCGAAGGAGGTTTTGGTTTTGCAGAAACTAATTTCTCATGGCTTCCAAGTCAGCTTTTGTTGCAAATGTAGAGGGGTCTGGGGCAGAGGTTGATGCCTGTGTGTGAAAAGGGACCATAACACTGCGAGTTATGTCCTTTATTTCCTCTCTGAGCTGGCCCATTTCATTCACTCCAGTCTGAACTCCTTGCGTAGCATATTTTGGGAACTCTTATGTGCAAAGATCCCCTAGAATTTGAATCTGATTGGAGTGTGCAATGATGGCTTGTCCACAAGCTTGAAGATCATCCCTTTTCGCGCAGTTTGTATTGAGGGCTTGCAGAGCTTCAGTATTGGCTTTTAGGGTCTCTGGAAGGATTTGAGAGTTGGCTTGGGACTCTCTGGAGATAGAGCTTTGCAACTCATCAAGTTTTGTGAGCACCATGTCAGCAAAGGCTTTAAACTTGCCCTTTGTGACAAAGGTGTCAAAGGTAACCTCTGGAACAACACATGTTCCAGATTTGGCCAACGAGTCTTTGGCACCTTCAGAGCCTGTTTTTATGTTGAGCTCTGGAGGAGTTCCTTCCAATCCTCGATGTTCCACAGAGGAAGCACCTATGGAAGTTCTGTCAACACATTCTTTGGGGGAGGGTTCAGAGACTCCCTTAAGACTTATGTTGAATGGATCCTGTGGGTGTTCTAGAGCCACAGAATCATCGTGTGCTTTCACCACCAACTCTGAGGTGGTTTGGGTGTCACTCTTGTGTGTGACAGAGGTAACGAATACCTCTGTGTGTGGAAGAGATGTGTCCTGGGGCGAATGGACACGTAGAGCAACACTCTCACCCTTTTGAGAGGGTGAGGTGGTTTTGGTTTCCTCGGATGGTGGTACAGAGGATGAAGGAATATCCTCTGCCCGGATGGCTTGGGCTGGGTTCAGACTGTGCGGTCCTGTTTCAATACCCCTCTGCACTAGAACTACAGGGGTAGAAGTGTGGGTTGCACTCGGAGTTGGTTTTGGTGGTGTGCCAAAGGCATCTTTTGTTTCCCTCTCCTCCAACGATTTTTTACATGGTTCTTCTTCTTCATCTTCGCTCTGTGACCTTCCTGTCACATCATCTATTTCCATTTCCATGGTTTCCCCTAATCCTCCAGAGTATTGGAGAGAGACCTCTCGTGCTATTGTAGAGGCTATTTGAATTGGGCTCTGAGGTTTATCCTCAGGGGACTCTTCAAGGACTAGGGCTCTTCTTGCCTTCTGCAGGGGCTTTGTCTGACCCTCTGCAGGTTCGGTTCTCTCAGCAAGGTATTCATCCAGATCTTTCCTTTTGTGTTTGAGGGCTTCCAATATTTGTTCTTTTTCGGCAAGCGTCCTCAATTTTCTTTTCATTTTCTCAGAGACTCTGGTCTCTGCAGTTTCTTCTGTGGCTTTCTTTTCAGCTGCCAAGGATTTTGGAGGCTCTACCTCTGCGACTCTCTTTTTCTTATTTTTCTTTTTCGTCTTTCTCTCACTCCCCTCCCCTCTAACTAATGGGCTCTCTTTCTCACTCACTTTAGCCTCTGCGGCTTCAACTTCTATCCGTACTCCCTCGTCTCTCAAGTAAACTACAATGTCTCCTACTTTGAATCCTACGCGAGGGGGGGTTACAGGACGTGGTTCGGGCGTCCTGTTCCCTCGTATGTACTTCCTAACATCCTCTTCACTACCCAAATAAGTCAACATCTTTGTTGACAGAGGTCTGGCTTCTGGATATCCTGTTTTGATGGTGGTGGGTTTATGAGACTTCATCTCATAGAGTTTGATTGTCTTACCCTCTGCTGGTAGCTTCCCTTCTCCTATCAAGTCATCGCCTAGAATCAGGCCTAGGAAACGTCCAAACACAATGTTCTTTGGTTCTGTCCCTCTGTCTTGATCCTGCTGTTTGGAAATCACAGCATTTTGGATCTCCCTGAAAAATAGTCCAGCGTAGTCCAGTGGGAGATCGTAGTAAATCCCATACATTATAGCCAAAATTGTATGGCTTGATTGATCCGGGCTTCCAACCTTCGATGTTAGGCATCGGTTCAGAATAGAGAAAAGTACGTTCCACAGAGGGGGTAGATTCTGCCGTCTAAAGTTTGTTCTTTTGGAAATTGGAACTGCGTAGCCAATGAACCTCAGAAACTCTAGTATCTCTTCCTCTGTGGGCTCCACTAAGAATTTACGCAGGTTGAGATCAGATTTGGTGGGAAGTCCAAATACATCGGAGAGTTTCCTACGATTGATCCCTAAGTCCAGAATTTTTACAGTTGATGGATGGGTTGCATAGCCAATGATGCAGTGTCCATATTTGTCCATCTTGGCATGGCGGGCACTTAGCCAAAACTGTTGGATGTAGGATTCCGGGATGTCATCTCGTTTCAACGTTATAGCTCTAACCAGAAAATGATTCTTGAGGAGTTGAATCAATGGTGCAGCTTCAGTGGGAAAACCAGAGGGATTGAGGGTGACAAAATGGTTGTTTGGTTTATAGTTCATTTAGGTCAAGTGATAGTCATGCCTGGTGAAGGATAACATTCTGCTGGTAAGCACATGTTCTTGGTCGACGGAGTCTGAATCAGCCTTTTGAGCCATCGAGTGATGAGAGTTGTTGGATTTCTTGGATCCATTAGAGTTCTTGGAGGAAGATGAGGGAGAAGCCATGGAAAGAAATGGAGAATGAGAATTCTTTGCAAAGGGATTCTTGAAGGATAGAAGATAGCAGGTAAAAAGAAATTTGGGATATGAGAGGGGTTTATATGTGAAGAGAGAGGGTAAAAAAGAATGAGCGGTAAAAGATAAAATTTTCAAATCTGTGATGAGTGGTAACGGATAAGAAGCCGTTTTAAAAAACGACGGTACAGGTTACGAACCAATCAAATATTGCCACGTCAGATGATGGCGGTGCACGATCTAGGACGTGCGACACCCTATTCTCACGCGCCTGGCATTTTCTATTCTCACGTGACAGTGAGTTTCAAAAAATAACCCGCAGCACATGACCTGAATTTCTCAAGTGATGGGAATGACAGAAGCTCTGTGGGTAACTTCTGAGGTCATATGGAAGGTTATCAGTAGAGCTTTTTAAGAGGGAGAAAAGTGCGATGAAATGATCGAGTTCCTTTTAAAGTGCATTTGGTCAAGCACCCTCAGTTTAGAGGTGCAGAGACTCTGTGATAGATCACAGAGGCTCTGTGGTCGACCACAGAGGTTCTGAGACCAAAAATTTCCTTTTTAGGAAAGATTTTCAAAGATTTGATCATTTCAAAGTTTTGACAGAAAAATTAGTACAAAGTGTGATCTTTCTGAGGGCATAATGCTCGAGAAAGAGTTTTGACCCTTGGTTCAGATGGACTAACCTCACTCTGATACCAGTGCAAAACTGTCTTGCTCCCCCTTGACTAGTCACGATTGGTCTTTGATGGTTCGTTCTGCTCCCCCTTCAACTATACTTGGATCATATAAAGATAAGATTTGCACAAGACATAGATTCGCAGAAAATAATATAATAAAGAAAGCCGAAGAGAGTATTTACAAACAAGAAATAAGTTACATACAAATATGTACAACAGAGGCTCTGTGTAGGGGTACAGAGGCTCTGTGGTCAACTCATGTTGAGCATACCAATTTTGCCAACTAGAAAAGTGAATCTTTTCTCACCCAATGCCTTTGTGAAAAGGTCGGCAAGTTGATAGTCTGTGGGCACAAAGTACATCTCTATTGTCCCATGCTCCACATGATATTTCAGAAAGTGATACCTGATATCGATATGTTTGGTCTTAGAGTGCTGCACATGATTGGCAGAGATCGCAATGGCACTTTTGGAGTCACAGAGGATGGGGATTTTTTCGATATCAAATCCATAGTCTCTAAGTTGGGTCCTCATCCACAGAACTTGTGAACAGCAACTTGCAGCAGCAACATATTCTGCTTCTGCCGTTGAGGTCGAAACACAATTCTGTTTCTTGGAAGTCCAACTTACCAGTTTCCCTCCTAGGAATTGGCAACTCCCAGAGGTACTCTTCCTGTCGAGCTTGCATCCTCCGTAATCTGAATCTGTATAAGCCATGAGATCAAAGCCAGAGTTCTCCGGATACCAGAGACCAAGATTTTTGGTCCCTTTTAGGTATCTGAAGATCCTCTTGACAGCATGAAGATGAGATTCTTTGGGGTTAGCTTGAAATCTTGCACATAGACATGTGGCAAACATTATATCAGGTCTACTCGCGGTTAAGTATAGCAGAGATCCTATCATCCCTCTGTAGAGTTTACACTCCACAGATTTGCCCTCTGGATCTGCGTAGAGCTTGGATCCAGTGACCATAGGAGTTTTCATTGGTGAAGAGTCAGAGAGCTTGTATTTTTCAAGTATGTCAGAGACATATTTTGATTGGTTTATGAAAATACCCTCTGTGGTTTGTTTGACTTGCAATCCTAAGAAGAATGTGAGTTCTCCCATCATGCTCATCTTAAACTCACTTTTCATCAATGACTCGAACTTTTTGCAATATATATCATTTGTAGACCCAAAAATAATGTCATCAACATAAATTTGTACAAGAAGAATCTCACCTTTTCTCTTCTTATAGAATAAAGTCGTATCAGTAGTACCTCTTTCGAAACCGTTTGCTAGGAGGAAGTTTGAAAGTCTATCGTACCATGCTCTAGGGGCTTGTTTTAGTCCATACAGAGCCTTGTCCAGAAAGTAGACGTGATTTAGGTACTTAGAGTTCTCAAACCCTGGTGGTTGTTGGACATATACTTCTTCTTGAATCTGCCGATTCAGAAAGGCTGACTTGACATCCATTTGATATACTTTGAAACCTCTGTGGGCTGCGAAGGCAAGAAAGATTCTTATTGCTTTGAGTCGTGCCACAGGGGCAAAGGTTTCTTCATAGTCAATGCCTTCTTCTTGACAGTATCCCTTGGCCACCAGTCTTGCTTTGTTTCTGATCACCACACCGTCTTCATCCTTTTTGTTCCTAAAGACCCATTTGGTCCCTATTGCGGTTTTGCCTTTTGGCAGAGGCACTAGGGTCCATACTTCGTTTCTTTCAAACTGCAGAAGCTCATCTTGCATAGCTTCTACCCAGTTTGGGTCTTCAAGAGCTTCAGATATCTTTTTGGGTTCGATGATACTCACAAAATTTGTATAGTAACAAAAATTTGCAGTACTCGATCGAGTTTGGACCTTGTCAGAAGCGTCACCAATAATTTGGCTCTGTGGGTGACTTCTGGTCCATTTGATCATTCGAGGCAGGTGATCATTTGAAACTTCTGTGGTTAGCTCAGGAGCATGTTCACCTTGATTTTGATCATTCTCTGTTGAGAGGAATTGATCATTCGTACTTGCCACAGGACTTGGTTGTTCATCATGAATTGAGGTAGAGACCTCTGCGGATCCTTGATCTAGTGTTGACCCTTCAGAAAGATTTTGAAGATGACCATGATTTTGACTGAGCTTGGGGCCTTGATTCGCATTGTCCTCTGAGTGCTCCCCCTCGATGGTTGCACCTGCAGCATTACTGGAAGAGGGTGAAGCATTGCTAGGACAAGTTAGAGAAGTACCTGTTTGGTCCTCAGAGGCTCTGTGCTCACCTTCAGAGGGTCCATCATCATTGAACATCTCTTCAAACAGATGATGAAGATCATTTGTTCTTGATGATCCACCAGAATCTTCATCTTGAAGTTTGAGTCCTGAGCTGATTTGCTCATATGTCACCTGAAAAGAATCATCAAATGAAACATTAATACTTTCGAGTATATGCTTGGATTTGAGTACATAGATTTTGTATGCCTTGGAGTTTGATGAATAGCCAACAAATTTGGCCTCATCGGCTTTGGGACTGAATTTCCCTATCTGATCTCTGTCGTTCAGTACAAAGCATCTGCAGCTAAAGACATGGAAGTACTTAATGTTTGGCTTCCTTTGGTGTAGTAAGTGATATGGTGTCTTTGCATGTCTCTTCACGATCAAGGATCGATTTTGGGTGAAGCAAGCGGTTGAAATGGCTTCTGCCCAGAAAGAAATAGAGAGCCTTGAAGCAGTGAGCATAGTTATTGCGGCTTCCACTTGTGTTCTGTTCTTTCGTTCAACAACACCGTTTTGTTGTGGAGTCCTTGCAGCAGAGAAGTTCTGTGATATGCCTTCTGTCGAAAGATAGGCTTCAATGGTTGAATTCTTAAACTCTGTCCCATTGTCACTTCAGATTCTCTGTACCCTGCAGTCATAAAGAACTTGTATTCTCTTGATAAGATTGATTAGTACTTCAGGAACATCTGATTTCTTTCGAACGAATTCAACCCAAGTATATCTAGAGAATTCATCTATGAGTACTTCTTGCCACCAAGACTCTGCACAGAAATAGGACCACAAAGGTCAACATGAAGCATCTGCAGAGGTCTGGTGCAAGTTATGTCGGACTTGGTTTTGTGGGCAGCCCTTTTGAGTTTGCCCACCTCACAAGCTGAGCATAGATGATCCTTGTCGAATCTAATACTTGGTAGACCACTTACTAGTTCTAGTTTCACAAGTTTGTTAAGTGTGTGAAAGTTTAGATGACAGAACCTGTTGTGCCAGAGCCAAGCTTCTTCATTCTTACTTGAGACTAAGCAGAGCTTTTCTTCTCTGTTAGTTGATTTAAAGTCCATGAGGTATAAATCACCTCGCCTTTTGGCTCGCAGAAGCTCTGTGGTTGTATCTTCCTTCAACAGAGAACAATACTGTCTTTTGAACATTACATCGAGTCCATTGTCACATAGTTGACTTACACTCAGAAGGTTGTGCTTGACGCCATCTACATAGGCAACTCTGTTGACATCGATGTCTCCTTTGGCAATGACTCCATAGCCTTTTATTTGTCCCTTTTTGTTATCTCCAAAAGTCACAGATCCTCCTCCATGTTTTTCTTTGTAGGAGGAAAGCAACCCTCTGTCGCCAGTCATGTGTCTTGAGCACTCGGAGTCTAGGTACCAGATAGGCACATGCTGTTTCTCCTGTGAACAGATTAGAGAGATTTAGGTACCCATTTCCAAATGGGTCCATTTTTGTTAGGAGACTTTGAAGATGCCTTAACATATTTGGTTTTGGATTTATCCTCATTTGCAGAGGTACCAGATTGTCTCTTCTCACCCTTGAATTTTGCATTCTTGGGCTTGGGGTGAGATATAAGATAGGAGGGCCTCGAGAAATGTTGATTCAAAGAATGCATAAGATCAAAGCATTTACAATAAGGAACATTTGAGGCAAACTTCTTGAAAATCTCATTAAATTTGTCAAAGGAGGGTACAGAGCAAATTTACTACAACCCATTTTAGATTTGGGTTTCCTTTTACAGAAAGCTTTGTCTAATCTAGGTTGAGTTTTTTCAAAAACTCCTCTTGAGTGACTCTGTAGTTGTACTCTCCCTTGATCTTCTTTCCTTGCTTTCACTGCAACAGAAGCATCAAGTTTATCAATTTTAGGCCATTTATCCTTCTGTTGCCAAGTGAATTTTTCTTGAAAAGGTTTTAATGGTCTTGGAGCTTTTGAAATATGAGAGATCTTGTTCTTTTTAGAATTTTTAAGCTCAAGAGAAGTCTTTGCTTGTAAGCACATGTCCAGGAAATCAGGACAGATAGGTACACCTGTGGTTTTCCTTTTGGGAAGAACTGTTCTATTAAGAATGCCAGAGGTAAGTCTATTCTTCTCTGGACCACAGGGGACTATCTCAAGTTTCACAGACCCTATCTCATCTTCGACAGAGGACTCGGATTCTGACTCAGAGTCTGAATCGAGAAAGTCTCTGTGAATGAGATCCTGACTTTCTGTATGTGCCTTACCTTGTCCATCGGTGTCCTTTGAAGTATTTATCTCTTTTGTAAGGCATGGTGTTATTTTAGGAACACTTAGACAGTTTTGAAGATCTTGCTCAAAGATTTCTTTTACTTCAGAGATAATATCAGGATGATTAAGAAAATGGTTTTCATAGGTCTTTCTCAAGTCATTTTCCAGAAATCTTTTAAAAAGTTTTTCTTCCACAGAGGCCGGAACAAACTCTAGAGCTTCAGAGGACAATTCCTTTTCAGGAGTCATCATGCATACAAAAGCCATTTGAGTTTGTGTTTCTGGATGACCGAATCTGAAGATTCCTATCTGTTTTTGAGACATATATTTCTTTGGAATAGAATTTCTCTTTGATGAGAGTGAAGAAGGTAGATTATTGTTTTCATACCATGTATCTACCATCAACAGAGGATTCCTCTGATGTGGTTCTTCAGATGTTTTTTGCCTTTTAAATGTGGATAGAAGGTTTGGAAGACTTGGTTTTAACGATTTTCCAACGCAGAAGATGTTTGCTAAAGATTTGTTTCTTTTGGTTCTAGTATAGGGATCGACATCATCGAACCCTATGCCTCTTCTTCCAATTTGGGTGTTGACCTTTTCAGTGACTTTTTGAGCATCCTGATACTTTTTGATTTTGAGATCTCTGTCGAACAGATCTCGATGAAGAGCTTCTCTTTCTTTTTGAAAGAAGTTCTTCAAAGAAATGGCATTTAAACGATCACTCTCACATTTCTTTAGCTCTTTGACCTTTTCTTTCAAAGCTTTGTCGAGATTTGTGATTTTATCCTTGAAACCCTTTTTTGTTGAAATATGCTCAGAGGTAAGAGTTTTGTTTTCAAGGTAAAGCTTATCCTTCTCTTCTGTGAGAAGCCTACTTTCTCTTTCAAAGAAGGCAAGCTTTTTCTCAAGATCTGAGCATGTGTTTTTATAAGCTAGAAGATCATTTTGTATTTCAAGAAGTTTGTTTTCAAAGTCTGAGTTGCAAGAGTTAGAAGTGGATACCTCACTCTCGTTTTCAGAAGAGTGCGTTGTTTTCTTCATCAGATGATTCATCGGTTACAAGGTTCTCTTGTTCTGCCATTAGGGATTTCTGAGTGTAGTACTCTGCTTTCTTTTTATAGAAGGCAGCGTCCCTTGTGGGTTTCCCTGTGTTGGCAGAGGACCTGCACTCTGCTGCATAGTGGCCTGGTTTCCCGCATTTGAAGTAGCCTTCAGTTTGCTTCGGGAATTTGTCACCAGCTCTGCCGTCTGACTTCTGTCCACTCCTTTCTTCTTGCCTTGGTTCTTCAGACCACTCCTTTCTTTTTGCCTCACCATATCCTCTGCTTCTGTCATCTCTTTCTTCTCTTTCTCTGTACTCCGGGTTCTTCTTGAGACCACGATTGAACTGTCGGGTCATTAGTGCAAGTGTTTTGGCCAGAGCAGCCATGTCAATTTCCTCCTCAGAATCTTCTTCACTTTCACTCTGTGCCACAAGTACCTTCTGCTTCTTCTTCTTTTGTGCTCTAAGGTGGTGCTCCTTAATATAGCAGAAGGATGCACCCCTTAGTACAAGACAGAAACTGACTTTCCATAAATTGAATGCCACCTGTAAAGTAAACATCGTGGGACGCCCATTACTTTGATCTTGAGGATCTTCGTACAGCAGGTCTCACGTGCTTGGCACGTGGTCTTGTCTTGAACTCTTAGAAAAGCTTCAACATTGATCTCCAGAGGTTAGCCTTCACAGAGGCTCTGTGAGTGATCACAGAGGCTCTGTGATCTGAGTATCGTCAGATTTGTCTTCTGGTAGATCTTCTGTGGAGTAACCTATGAGCTTTGGTTCCTTCTGTGGCGTACTTGAGTGTTCAGCGGCAGACTTCTGCGATTCCCATATTTAGCCTATTTTTCAATACTTCTATACATGTGAGTGGAGCTAACACGTCTTCTAAGTTTCGCGCAAAGTATCTTTGAGTTTCTATATCTCACGCAAAGCTAGACTCTCGCCAGGTCATTTTACGCAGTCTATTTTGCGTTATCAGCATATCACGCAAACTAAAATTTTGCGCCACCAAAGCCTTGCGCAAATTATAATTTACGCCATCCTTGTCTCACGCAAGTCAGGTTCTCGTCATTATCTGCTCACGAAGAGTTTAGGTTCTCGTTATCATCACTTCACGCACACTCAAGTTTTGCGTCTCCATCTTCTAACGCAAAGTAGCAGTTCTCGCCATCCTCAGTTCGCGCAATTCTCAGTTTGCGTCAGTCAGTGCTCGTGCAAAACCCAATTTGCATCATCCATTGTTAGTGCGAATCATAGTTTGCGCCAGTGTCTCTGTGTTCAAGACTTAGTTTTTTTCCTGAAATTTTTCATCTATGGATTCTGCAAAGTTTGCGTTTCAAGCTCAGTTCTACAAAAGCGATCTCATGATGCAATTGGGAACAGATACTCGTCCACCCGTTTTAATCAATGAAAATGAGTTCACACAGTGGCAAGATCGGTTCATTAACTTCATTGAGCGTCAAGCTAACGGAGAGAATATGATGAAGTCATTTACTGAAGGACCATTCATCATACCTAAAAATGATACTCCCTTGACTGCTGAAGAGGTTAAACGCGAAAAAGCCGATAGAGAAGCAAAGTCCAATTTGATGCTAGCACTACCTAACTCCATTTACAATCGAATTGATTGTTTCAAGCATGATCCAAAGATGATGTGGACTCAATTAGAAAAGATCATGCTTGGGTCATCAGTTGCTACACAAATACGCCAAACACGCTTCATGAATAATTTTGAGGAATTTAAGGCAAAGGACGATGAGTCTCTAAAGGTTATCTTTGACAGGTTTTGCACTGTGTTGAATGATCTACGCAAGATAAAAGTGGAAAAGACTGAGCTGGAGACAAATCTGAAATTCCTCAATGCATTTCAACCGGAATGGAAAAAATCTTGTCATCGATTGAGGAACGATGTCAGGATATCTTCAATGTTAATCCAAGAGCTTTACGAAATTTTGATGACAGATGAGTGCATAGTCACAGAGAAAAAGGCCAAACTTGACAAGAAGAATAAGAAAACAGTGGACCCGGTTGCTCTTCTAACGAGCCGTCTGGCTGATCAAGCATTGTCTGATAATGCTTATGACGGGGACACTGAAGATGATGGTGAGGCACTTCAGAAAGCAATGATTCTTCTCTCTCAACACTATTAGAAGAAGTTCCAACCTTGTTCGAGTTCCAACACTCTTCGCTTCACTTCAACTAAGAATGTCCAAGTGGCCGAGGCTAAGAAACCTGCTGCATGTTACAACTGTGGAAAGCCGGGTCATATTGCAAAGGAGTGTCGAGCAAAGGTGGTTCGAGATTCTGCTTATTACAGAAAGAAAATGGAACTGGCTGAAAAGAGAGAGAATGGAACTGCTCTACTTGCTGAAAAAGAATTTTGGCTAGATCACTCCGATGATGAAGCTGATAATATCGAGACTGCTCATATGTGCTTCATCGGAGATGATCAAAGTGCTGATGATGACACTGATGATGATGAGGTATCTTCTGTTTCTGATTACAAATTCATTTCTTCACAGATGAACATTATTATTTCTGCTTTACATGATTTACGCTCGAAGTTATTATCTGAAAAGCATTTAAATTTAGAAAAGTCAATTTTGATTGATAAATTACAAATTTCTTTGAAAGATGAAAAATCTATTTTGGCTCATACAAAAGACATCTTTCAAAAGAAATTAGATGATTTAGAAAAATCAAATATGACTTATCTTGATTCTTTGACTGAAATGACCAAATTAAAAGATAATTTTTCAGATAAAATAAATGAGTTGGAAAAAAATTATATCGAAGGAATCAATCTAAACAAACTATTTATTTGAACAAACCGCGGAGTTATGAGTCAATAAAAGAAAAATGGGGACTTGGTTTTGAAAATTCACATTGTTTAAACAATGCGATAGAAAAATCCCCTACCTTATATAAATATGATTATCTAACTCTTGCTAAATATGCTCCTCAATTTAAAATTGATTGGATGAATGAAAAGCAAGTGTTAGATATCGAAAATGAGAAAAGGATGAATAATAAGAAAAATGAAATTTCTTTTGTTTACACAAGTGAAAATGCCAAATATTTTCCTGAAAAATCAAAGAAAGGCAGAAAAAGTTTAAATGAAATATCTCCCATTAAGTTTTCAGTGTCTGATGATTATGTTGATATATATGCCACTAAATCTGATAAGAAAAATATCTCTCCAATCTTTTATGATTCTAAGAGATATACTCCTCCATTAGTATTAGAAGGCAAAATTATTGACCTAGAAAATAAAATGGAAGATCAAAATATTCAAAAAGAAATTGAATCAGATGTATTTCTTTCTTTCATCACATCAAGTCTTGAAGAAAAATTATTTTCTCAAAAACAAGATTCTATTTCTGGCCTTTCTTCTGATTTTCAAGTAAACAAAAGGGAATTTCTAAAATCTGAAATCTTTTCTCAAATTTTTTCTAACTCCAAGGTAAGTTCAGATTTGTTGGTTGATCAGTTGGGTCTCTTAGGTAAAATTGCTTCTTCTGATTCAAATATTAAATCGAAAAATCTTGATGAATCTTTTACGCTAAATGATGATTATTATAATCCAAAGCGTAAAAGAAGAAGGTCAAAGAAGTCTAAGAAACAAGATACTGTTATTTTTGAAAATTATAATTCTTCTGATTCAAAATTTTCAGATAGGACTTTGAGCACTCATACAAAGCAGATATGGAGAGTCAAGCGGACATCAGATGATTCTACGACTGATGAGGATAGATATGTAGACAAACACTATAAAAGTGATTCATTTGCTTCTTGTAATAAAATTTCAAAATACTCAATAAAGCAAATGATTCAAATTTCAAAAGATGTCTCATATTCTTCTTCTGATTCTAGTTCAGATAATTATGCTTTCTCTTCTACTAATTCTTATGTTCATTATTCTGATAATATTTCTTGTTCTTTCCATGTTAAATCTAACAAATATTTCCCCACAAGAACTGCAACTAACTTTCATGGACCCAAATTCAAGTGGGTACCAAAATCAAAGTTTGATTCTAAGTTGCAGGCACCTAATATCAAGGGGGAGTAAGAGAAAGTTGGCTTCTAAGTACATCAGCTTAGAACCCGTACATCAATGGACTACGACTTCTAGACATGTCAGTTTAGGACTCGTTCTTCAATGGTTTTAGCTTATGACTAATGAGAAACTGTGAGTACATCTACTTAATTCCGCTGCATATATCTCTGAATATGATGTTGTTCCTGTTTTCTCATGTGTTTTTCATGAATCTGAGCAAGTTCAACTAACTCTTGAATTTGTACAACCCAAATCTTTCATTTGAGACACAAATTCATTATACATAATGTGAAAGATAATATTATTGAATTTTATTTTGTTTCGACTAAATATCATTTTGCCGAATTCTTTACATTTGTCTTAATTTTTCAAACTCGACATTTGAATTTAAAAGTTTAAATCTTTACAAATTTTATTCTATAAAGTAAAAGCTTTACAGTTTTTCTTTCTTTTGAATAAAATGTGTGTCTAAGATAAATTTTCAAGGTGCTTTGTTAATATTAAAGTTTTAGATGTTCAACTTTCAAGTCTTTTAAAAGTCGAAAAGTCAGCAACATGTTTGAAACTTTTGCATTATGCTTTAAAGATATGTGATTCGGAATATTTATAGTTTACAATGCTTGGAAATCCTAAACAGTCGGAAATATGGATCGTAATGAAAATATGGGCTAAGCACTTAGATGTAAAACTGAGTAATTGAGATGAAAATTATATATATAAAATACAGAAATCTCTAAGTTTAAAAGTTTGTACCTGTGACCCTTCTGGTTTGGGAAAGTAAGTTATGTGGGATGCTTGTCATCTGGTCCCCTAAGGTCAATTGATCTGGGAGTGATCGAACTCAAATCCTTCTATAGAATCAGATCGAAAGTCATGTTCTACAGGTATGAATGGGTTTAGGATGTGTCGATGTAGCCTTTCTGATATGGGAAAGTAAGTTCCAAGGGGTGCTTGACACCTAGCCCCCTAAGCCCAACTAGTTTGGGAGCGGCTGACCCAAATCCTGCAATAGGTTCAGATAGAAAGTTACGTTTACGGCATGTTCTTTACTTACCTAATTTTTTGATTAAAAAGATGCCAAAGTGCAAAAGCTTAAAAGATGTCAAAGAGCACACTCATGTGAAGATGCCAATGTGCACAATGCTAAAAGATGCCAATGAGCACACATCTCATGATACTTGGTGATATGTTTGAGTTGCGATAAACTTGTAAATTTGTGAAAATCTTAATTTTTGATGGATTAGTGTGAGTACATGCAAAGTTTTCTATTATATTTTTAGAATTGCATTTTCTTGAAGCTAATCAAAGTTCGCATGCTAGCACACTGAATAGATTGATGAAAGTTTTTGAAACTGAACATGTTTTAACTTGATATGCAATGAAACTTGTATCTGTATCCAACAACATATATTTGATTTCATTTGATGGATAAATCTGTGATATTTTACCCAGTAGAATTTAATTTGTTTAGTGTTTAAAATTTTATATATTTAGCTGTTTCAAAATACATATTCAGTATATTTTTCTTTCTACTTGATGTTTCAATTCTTGTGTTCTCATATATATGTTTTAAATTGGTTTGTGCAATATTCAAGGGGGAGTGAATAAGGAGAATTTTCTGAAAGTTCATATCTGTTTTCGAGGGGGAGTATCTGATTCTCTATATGAATGCTAACTTAAATTGTCATATTTAGTGCATTTGTGTAGGGGGAGTCAAAGTGCTTAACAGGTGAAATTTTAAGATTTCAAGTCATATTTGCGCCAACAGTTGGTAGAGCAAAACTTAGATTTGCGCCAACAACTTCTAGCGCAAAACAAGCTTTGCGCATCCTTCAGCTAGCGCAAAACTAACTTTGCGCTTCCTTCTGCTAGCGCAAAACTAAGCTTGCGCCACAAATAGTTAGCGCAAATCCTCCCTTTTCTCCTTCATTCTGATTTTGCAGATCTTAAGTTGTCTCGTCTCCAACATTTGCATCACCAAGTTGATCCAGATCATCAAGGTCATGAGGGGAAGAAGTTAAGGAGAAGTTAAAGAGACAAAGAGTTCAAACGTTTATAAGCTGATCAAGATTCGCTCAAGATTCTATTCTTTCAGCTACTAATACTTTTGCTGTTCCAGCTCCGACCACCACAGTTTATTCAAGTATATTTGAAAGAGGTGTGCCCTCTAGAGCACAAGCTGATGAACCGATTGTTCTTTCAAGCTTATCACAATCAGGTTCAGTCTTGTCAAGGCAGCAAAGGCAACTTAGATTGAAAGATGCTGAGAAGATTTTTTTTTAAAAAGTCAAGAAGATTCTTCGCTAAGTCGCTTAGATGGTCCGAGTTGATTTAGAAGATGGATATTGAAGACCACAACGCCAATGATTACTAAGGGGGAGATTGTTAAGTCTGATTTTATAGTAATCATTGTATTTATAGTCTTGGTCTAATACTGTGGTTAGAGGCTTATTCTGTGTTGTATTAGCCAAGGGTATTTAAGTCCCTTGTGGCTTTTGTTGGGTCTGAAAGATGTCAAGGATGGATACTACTGTTGAATGTGTTAATAATGCTAGTTCAACATGGTTACTACTTCTGAAGTTAATGCTGCTAGAAGAACTTGGTTAATACTTCTGAGGTTACTACTTCTGTGGTTAATGTTGCCAGTTGTAGTTAATGCTGCTGGAACAAAGTTAATGCTGCTAGAAGAAAACAGTTAATACTTCTAGTTAGTACTTCTGTTATTAATGCTGCTAGTTGATGATTAATGTTGCTCAACAAGATTAGTACTGCTAGTTCAAAGTTAGTACTGCTTGAAGAGATTAATGCTGCTGAGCATGGTTAGTACTGCTAGAGTTAATACTGCTCAGAGTATTAATGCTGCTTATGATTAATACTGCTTATAAGATGGAGATCTGTATGGAAAGGATGACAGCTGGATAAACTGAAGATATTCATGGAAGCTTAGAGATAATGATGGAAGATATTCTGGAGATATTGTATAAATTGTAATTATCTTTTATCTTCAGTATATATATTGTATTGTTTAGAATAGTGAGATAACTTTAGATAGATTTACAGATTTAAATTCAAAAGTTTTGTTCTAGAGAGAATCAACCTCAAGGCATAGTTCCTAATTCTAGAGAAGTAGAATTCGTCTTGAAAGAGCTTGTTCTTCAAGATTGAGGTTGTGTGTGTAATCTTGTGATTTTAATACAAGTTTGCAAGTTGTTAATCATATACTGTTTGTTTACTGTTATATTGAATATCAAAGTGTTATTCCGCAACTTCTTTGATATTGTTTCTGAGATTTTATTCTTGTTGAGAATTCGATCCTGACAAGTGGTATCAGAGCTAGTATTCTCAGAAACCTACATTCAAATTCAAAGCATCATGGCAAAAGAATCAGAATCTTCAAGCACTGCCATTCCCACTGAGGTAACATCCAATCTTTGTTCTAAATCCTGTATTGAAACTGTTAAAAGGTACAGGGATCACAATCAGGTTATGTGTGATGATCTTAAAAGATTAGAGAGAGACATAAAAGACTATGTGAGAATTGTTGAGAGTTTTGAGGAACAGATTAAAAGTTTCCAAGCCAATGAACTTCAACATTCGTATGATACAAACTACTGGAAGTGGGAGAAAGATCAGTATGAGTTTAAGCTTAAACAAAAAGAAGAGGAGAATGAGAAGATAAATAGTGAGTTTGAGAAAGCCAAGCTGGATATTGAGAAATTTTGCAATGCTTCTAAAGCAATGGACTCTTTGCTCCAAACTCAAATCCATGACAAACTTAGAAGAGGAATAGGATATAACACCACACCACCACCATACAACAACAACTACATCCCTCCTATATCAGACTTGCTAGAGACCAAGAATAGGAAGGAATTGTCTGATGAAGCCACTAAGGTAGATCCATTATACAAAGTGGTGGTTGAAACAGACTCTGAAGAAGAAAACTTTAATGAAAAGAGAAAGAAGAACACTGTGAGTGGTGAGATTCCTCTAGAAAATAACATTCTCCTCTTCTTTTTGTTTAAGCTTAAACTCATACTGATCTTTCTCCCACTTCCAGTAGTTTGTATCATACGAATGTTGAAGTTCATTGGCTTGGAAACTTTTAATCTGTTCCTCAAAACTCTCAACAATTCTCACATAGTCTTTTATGTCTCTCTCTAATCTTTTAAGATCATCACACATAACCTGATTGTGATCTCTGTACCTTTTAACAGTTTCAATACAGGATTTAGAACAAAGATTGGATGTTACCTCAGTAGGAATGGCAGTGCTTGAAGATTCTGATTCTTTTGCCATGATGCTTTGAATTTGAATGTAGGTTTCTGAGAATACTAGCTCTGATACCACTTGTCAGGATCGAATTCTCAACAAGAATAAAGTCTCAGAAACAATATCAAAGAAGTTGCGGAATAACACTTTGATATTCAATATAACAGTAAACAAACAGTAGACTTGATCCAAGCCTTTCCACATCCCTCATTGGTGATAATGTTATTTTCTAGAGGAATCTCACCACTCACAGTGTTCTTCTTTCTCTTTTCATTAAAGTTTTCTTCTTCAGAGTCTGTTTCAACCACCACTTTGTCTAATGGATCTACCTTAGTGGCTTCATCAGACAATTCCTTCCTATTCTTGGTCTCTAGCAAGTCTGATATAGGAGGGATGTAGTTGTTGTTGTATGGTGTTGGTGTGGTGTTATATCCTATTCCTCTTCTAAGTTTGTCATGGATTTGAGTTTGGAGCAAAGAGTCCATTGCTTTAGAAGCATTGGAAAATTTCTCAATATCCAGCTTGGCTTTCTCAAACTCACTCTTTATCTTCTCATTCTCCTCTTCTTTTTGTTTAAGCTTAAATTCATACTGGTCTTTCTCCCACTTCCAGTAGTTTGTGTCATAAGAGTGCTGAAGCTCATTGGCTTGGAAACTCTTAATCTGTTCCTCAAAACTCTCAACAATTCTTACATAGTCTTTTATATCTCTCTCTAATCTTTTAAGGTCATCCCTCATTGTCTGGTTGTGATCCCTGTACCTTGTAACAGTTTCAATACAGGATTTAGAGCAAAGATTAGATGTTACCTCAGTAGGAATCTCTGAGCTTGAAGACTCTGAACCTTTAGCCATGATGATGTGATTTTGAATGTAGGTTTCTGAGAATACTTGCTCTGATACCACTTGTCAGGATCGAATTCTCAACAAGAATAAAGTCTCAGAAACAATATCAAAGAAGTTGCGGAATAACACTTTGATATTCAATATAACAGTAAACAAACAGTATATGATTAACAACTTGCAAACTTGTATTAAAATCACAAGATTACACACACAACCTCAATCTTGAAGAACAAGCTCTTTCAAGACGAATTCTACTTCTCTAGAATTAGGAACTATGCCTTGAGGTTGATTCTCTCTAGAACAAAACTTAGAAAATAAATAATAATAATATCAAAAAGTTATCTCACTATTCTAAACAATACAATATATATACTGAAGATAAAAGCTAATTACAATTAATAAAATATCTTCAGAATATCTTCCATCATTATCTCTAAGCTTCCATGAATATCTTCAGTTTATCCAGCTGTCATCCTTTCCATACAGATCTCCATCTTATAAGCAGTATTAATCATAAGCAGCATTAATACTCTGAGCAGTATTAACTCTAGCAGTACTAACCATGCTCAGCAACATTAATCTCTTCAAGCAGTACTAACTTTGAACTAGCAGTACTAATCTTGTTGAGCAACATTAATCATCAACTACCAGCATTAATAACAGAAGTACTAACTAGAAGTATTAACTGTTTTCTTCTAGCAGCATTAACTTTGTTCCAGCAGCATTAACTACAACTGGCAACATTAACCACAGAAGTAGTAACCTCAGAATGATTAACCAAGTTCTTCTAGCAGCATTAACTTCAGAAGTAGTAACCATGTTGAACTAGCAATATTAACACATTCAACAGTAGTATCCATCCTTGACATCTTTCAGACCCAACAGCTTTGGGTTGTGTAAAGGATCTCACGCATATTGAATAGAACTCAGACTTTTGCGCTTCAATCTTTCTCTCTCTACTTTCTCCTTCTATGATTTAGTGATTTTGGGATTATCACATATGTTGCTCAAAATGGTTTAACTGTATCAGTTAAAACAGAAATACAAGTCAGATATTTGTATGCTCAGAATATAATCAAGAAAATATGAGCATTTTTAGACATTAAAGTATTTTCAAACAAGTATATTGAATGAATAGATGTGAATGCAAAAGACTTGTTTGAAAATTTGACATTGTATGAAAATGATCAGAAATAATATAATATAACAAATAAGGCTTATGGTCAACAATAATGGATATTATCTATATGAAACAAAAATATAGACAAGTCTTGCAATGAACGTTTCGAAATCAAATGACGCTCAAAATTCTTTGAAGTACAAGCGGAGTGTCTTACCATCGAAAAATATGTTTCAAATTTGAGACATGGTAAGAACATTTTGAACAATAAGTCAAACCGGTGTGTGTGAATACTTGAAGGTATAAGGAAAAGACAATACACAAGTATTTATCTTTGAAAACACATAGATTGTAAATCGTGTAAGCACAAGTAAAATGAAAACATTTAAAAATCACACTTCCAATTCATGAAATCTGTTTAATAATCGAGAAGTAGTTTGAACGTTTAAGAACATGTTTTCTATGATTGAAAGTCGTCCTTCTTTCAACCGTATATGAGATTAAGATAAGAAATTTAACCTTTATCGTTCAGTCTTAAATCTCATGAAGTCATCTGAAGTCATAAAGATATGATCTTGATACCAGCTTCTCTCATTCTTTACACCCCCTGAAATTATGCATCTAAAATATTCGAGTATTGGAGTACAATATCTTATCAGTACAGGAGTAAGGTCTTTTGATCACTGAAGTACGAGTCCTAAACTGTTGTGTTTAGAAGTCAAACTTCGTTGAAGTACGGTTCCTAAGCTGATTTACTTAGAAGCCTTGGTTCTCTTACTCTCCTTGACTGTAGGTGCCTGCAACACATAATCAATCTTTGGCTTTGGTACCCACTAGTGTTTGGGTCCATGTGTGTTAGTTACAGTTCTAATGGGAGTAACTGAATAAGAACCATACTAGAAATGATCACTTGTTTTGTGAACATGATCATGTCTACGACAGTAAGAACAATAATATTTCTTACCTGATAACCTGATTAATTGATCTTTCGTGTATATATGATCAGGTTTACCTTTACGAGCTTTGTTTTTCTTTGCTTTTGTCTTATGTACACATGATTTCTTTCCTTTCAGCTCATCTTGCTTTCCATCTTTCTTTTCATCTTCAACTGGTTTCTTTTTCCAGACCATTTTTTCTTCTTTGTATCTCCTTCTTCTTCGATGTGTACCCGAACCATCTATATTTCTATCATAGAAAAGGTTAGTATTACGAATCTGATTAGAAGATTTAACTGACCTTTTGGAAGAAACAGGCTTATGATATGAGCTTGCAGCTGTCTTGAATGAGCATTCCGAATCAGCTGAATCATCTCTAGGTGTATGGATAATTGACTCTGAAGTCTTGTACTCAGTCACCACCACCATCTTAGAAATGATATCTTCAAGCTCTTTTATTTTTGAAGCGAAACTGTCTCTTTCTTTGATAAGAAGGTCAATCTTCGTCTCAAACCTAAACTTCATTTTCTTCTCTTCAAATCCCTTTTCAACATTGTTTCTCTGGCCGTATATTTCTTTAAAGAATCCAACATTCTTTTGTTCAATGGCCTTTTTTTCCTTGGCAAACTTTTCTCTTTCCAAGATTATTACTTTCTCAAAATCCGAAACTTGCTGAGAAAGCTTTATACACTTAGACTCAATCACCTTATTTTCTTCACAACTCTTTCTGGAAAAATCTGAGAACTTCTTTTCAAACTCATCTTTGTCCTTAGCCATTTTTATCTCCAAATCTGATATTTTCTTCTGAAACTCAGTGTTCTCAGTTATCAGACTCTGTTCCTTGTCATCAATGCTTTCATCATTAATGACAAAAAGAGAATGATCTGGAAGTGAAACATTGAAATCAAACATATCTATTTTCTTAACACACCCATCATCAGAATTAAGAAAATCATTTGCAGACGCAAATAAGTCATCAAAATTATCAGTTGAAGTTTGAGGGGCCTTTGAAAATTTAGAACACGCTGTAGATTTAGATCGAAAAACAGTGTTCTTTATAACTGTAGAAAATACACTTTGTTCTATATCAACCAAAATTCTTTCTTCAGATAAAACATTTTCAAGCTCAACTATTTTGCTTTCTAGAATGAGTGGAGGAACATAAACTTTTGTAGTTGCAGGTTTTGCCTCCATCTCAGTAACAAAATAGTTAACAAAATAGTCATCTGAAAGAACTTTTGGTGTGTCAGAACGGTAACTATCATTTAGCTTTTCATAGCGAAATGGTAGTTGCATTTTCTTTACATTCTTTCTCTTCTCAGTTTCTTTGGCCTCAACTTCTTCTGGTAATTTGGTAACAAATTTGGGTTTTAAATGAGGATATTTATCAGCAACAACTAGAAAATCATAGTTATACATCGCTAGTAGTTTTCTGATGGATTTCTTTAAGTAGTGGGGGTTATCGTAACCGAGTCCCCATTTCTCTTTAACTTCAGCCTCTTCCATGGGTGCATTTAGAAAAATGGTGTGATCTGTTTGACCTATCGCATGAAGTTTATCTTCCAAATCATTTACTTTTTTAGTTAAGCTCTTGTTTTCACCCTGCAATTTATAAACGTTTAGTACAGATTCTTTATTTGCTAAATCAGACTTAGAAAGTTTAGATTCAAAGTTAGAAATCTTTTTTTTAAAATATTCTTTTTCATGTTCAAAATCCGAAGCAGATTTACGTAGAGAATCAATTAGATCTTTGTTTCCAATAACTGACGTGTTGAGTTCAAAGATCTTTTGATTTCTTCTAGCAACTCTGTCTTTTTCCTTTTTCAATTTATTTTGAAGGTCTTCAACTTCAACCATCATAGCTTCCATTTTGGTCATGAAGTCATTTTCAGTGAAATCCGTTACCTCCTTAGCTGAAAAACTAATCTTGAATATATGTGACAAAAAGAACTTGAGAAAAATGATCGTTAGTCCAAATGAAATCACACAAAAATAGAAAATCTTGAAAAATATTTTCTAACTATGGATGTGTGACATTGGCCCAAAAATCAGAAACGCGCTAAAGGTAGTAGCGCAAAAAAATAGTTTGCGCTAATTGAGAATGGCGCAAAACTCAGAAGACTTTGCGCTAAGTGTAGATGGCGCAAAACTCAAAACATGCACTAAAGAAATTAGCGCAAAAGACAACTTGTGCTACTAGAGGTTGGCGCAAAACAATCTTGCGAGAAAACTCTATCTTGCGATAAACTCTAAATACGCAAAAACTCTGAAATGCGCTAAACCCAATTAACACATGAATCTGGCGTAGAAACGTAGATCAGGCGCAAAAGATTGATGATCTGGAGCAAAATATTGATGATCTGGCGCAAAACGTGAATCTGGCGTATTTCTTGAAGAACTTCAAATTTTAACAACTCGAAAAACCTATCTAGACTTCGAATTACAACTCGAAAATTTAACAATTCGACCACAAACACATCTAGAACCAAAATCTATCACTGAATTTCGATCTAAAACTCATACTATGACAATTTGATTCAAGAAACAGTACGTCGACTCGTGAAATACAAACTCGACAAAAATCAAAATTAAACTCCAATTACAGTGCAATTCACGAATCAAACTATACAATTTCTTTATAAATCACTATACGAGCAAAGCCTGGTCAATTACAATTCAAATTACGCACTAAAACTCAAAAATCGATCTGAACTTTTCAAACACAAAGTCGAGCTAATTTTCTTGAATTTGATTTCAATTTGGATTTGCTCTGATACCAATTGTGTGTCCCTGTTTCAAGATTCTTACTGCAAATCAAACAAACAAGAATGATTTAACTACCTGCTTTGATTTAATTCCAAATTCAAACAGCTTACAATCTGTGAATCACTTTCTCTCTCTAAACTTCTCTCTTTCTCTCTCTACAAAATTCTCTCAAGATGCGTATCAAACTTTCTAACCATCTCTCTATTAAAACAACAAAGACAAGCTATTTATACCCACAACTAATTACAATAGAAACAAATACAATACAAGTAGACTTTGATTTTTATTATAAAATATCTTGGACTTTTAATGAGAGTTGACTTTCAGCCTTGACTTCTTGAATCTTTGACCTTCAGTATTCTTGATCTTATATCCAACATATTTCTGCTCTAACATATGTGTCATCCATATTTTACTTTCTTGTAAACCTCACCTCAGATTTATTAAGTCTAACTCTACTCCTCTTTGTCTTATTTCATCTTCATCCATATAAATATGGACTCATGGTAGACGTAAGAAGGCATGCAAAATAAGCATCAAAGTCTTCCTTATTTTTTTAAATTTCCTTTTTTGTTCAACAAATATATATATATATATATATATACATATACATATATATAGGGGCATGTTCAAACGAGAAGCTAAACATTTTCCGAGAAGGCGAGAAGTGTTTAATCATATATGATACACAAGCTTAATCATATATGATTAAACATATGTTATATTGACAATACATAGACGTTTAATCATACATGATTAAACACACCTACAAGCCATGTAATCATATATGATTAAACACTTCTCGCCTTCGCGCAAAATGTTTAACTTCTCGCATGATCCTCCCTATATATATATATATATTTGTTTTGAGGAAACTTTGGGTAGTTGATTTGTTGATCCAATGATCTCGTAAACACATTGTAATTTCTCGCGGTTGGTAATAATATTCTTGCTCTCTCTCTTTGGTGGATGTACATTATCACACCGATAGTGGAACCACGTTAAATCCCGGTGTTATTTGTTTTGAACTTGCTATAATTATAGTTATATATAATAACATATTTATTATTATCTATATTTTATGGGTTTATTATTCTACGTTAGAGAATTATTGTGCAACATCTAGATTATTGTTATCCGCATTTGTTGTAGGGTTAATTGTGCACTTGGATTTCTACTTGTTTGGGACCTTAGAAATCATTTGTAAACATTGTATTTTTGTGAGGCACACATTTTTCCCTAACAATTGGTATCAGAACTTCGGATCTATATTTGGGTTTTTTGTAGAAAATATACATAAACCAGTTTGCACACTTTTTTTTTCTCTATGACTAACGTAGAAAACCCATTTGGTGTCGGTTCCTCAAACCAGACCCAAAAGTCGTACCAAGAAAGTACATTTAATTTGTCTGGGGTTGGGATTCGTATACAGACTTGGAATGGGGACGGTGAATTTGGTAAATGGCAGTTCACTACATCTTCTACACTTAGGAAAAATGGAGTTCATCCCGTAGTATTTGCTAAAGACGAGTTAGACCCTAACATATCTGAACTTAAGGCTAAAGAAATGGAAGCATGGGCATTTACTACTTTGCATATGACTATGGGAGAAAATGTTATATCTGAGATTGTGTCTGAAAAGACAGCTACAGGTATTTGGAGCAAGCTTGAGAATTTATATCTCAATAAACTGACCAACAAATTGTTACTGCTGCGGTGGTCTCACTTCTTTAAAATGAAGGAAGGCACAACCATTAAAGCCCACATGACCGAATTTGAAGATATCATTATGAAGTTGAAGGAAACGGATGCGCATCTTGCTAAAGATGAAGAAGCACTTCCTATGATCCCGTTGTATTCACTTCCCGAGAAATATTCCCAATTCACTAACACTTCTATATATGGAAGAGAAACTCTTTCTTTGTCTGATGTGAAAACATGAATGATTTCTGAAGATCAAAGAATTCAGATGAGGATCGGTAACAGTCACAGGGAGAACAATTACAGTCAAGGCCTATTTGTTGACATAGGCCGAGACGATCAGCAGTCTTCAAGTGGAAGAAATCGTGGGCGCTCTCAGTCCTGTCGTCCTGGCTCTCGTGGGAAATCAAAGGCACGTGGCAACTGTAACTATTGCCACAAGCCAAGTCATTGGGTGAAAGATTGTCCGACTCTTAAAAACAAGACAAAGACAACGCTGAACCATCAGTCGTTGCAACCGAAGAGGAGCAAAATGGCTTCTCTGCCACAGTTACACCACCGCAAGGTGACAGGCGATGGGTGTTAGATACCGGTGCATCTTGCCATATGACACCATTCCGGGACTGTTTCTTTACCTTCGAAAAAGTTGAAGGTAACAGTATTTATATGGGAAACAGTACTTCGTGTGTTACTAAGGGTATCGGTACTATGCAGATCAAGATGTTCGATGGGTGTATTAGGACATTGAATAATGTCAAGTTTGTTCCATCCATGACTCGTTCCTTGATCTATGTTGGACAACTGTCCAAATTGGGTTGCAAGATTCGGATTGAAGACGGGAGTTTGTGAATGTCCCGAGGGAGTATTGTTGTGATGAAAGGCGAACAGGCGGAAAATAATCTTTTCCACTTGATTGGCGAAACTATTTCTCGGGAATCGTGTGTGGCCAAAAGCTCACAGAATCTCGATGTTGCTCGCTTATGGCATCTTCGTTTGGGCCACACATCCGAGAAGAATTTAGAGATTTTGTGCAAGAGAAAACTCATTAAAGTCGCCGTACCTGTTAGCCTGGAGTTTTGTTCTGGATGTGTCAAAGGAAAGCAGACGCGTGTTTCTTTTGGTGCTGGAAAACACAACACTAAAGGAATCCTCGATTATGTTCATACAGACGTCTGGGGACCATCCAGTATTCTATCCCTTAGTGGAGGTAAATAATTTGTTTCGTTTATTGATGATTTCTCACATAATCTTTGGGTGTATGTGTTGAGGTTAAAGTCAGATGTCTTCGATACGTTCAAGACTTGGTTGGCACGAGTAGAGGTCGAGACTGGCAAGAAGTTGAAAGTGCTAAGATCTGACAACGGTGGAGAATTTACTAGTGGAAACTTTAAAGACTTTTGTTTGCGTAAAGGCATCCACCGTCACTACACCACACCTGGAGACCCCCAATCTAATGGGGTTGCCTAGCGGATGAATAGGACTTTTCTTGAAAAGGTCCGATGTATCTTGTCGACATCGGGCTTCCCCAAATCTTTCTAGGTCGAAGCACTCTACACTGATGTTCACATTATTAATAAGTTATCTTGTTCAACCATCGGGGGAAAGATTTCGGAAGAGGTTTGGAGAGGTAAAAGAAAACATATATCTGAAAAACATACGTGTATTTGGTTGTCCTGTTTATTTTCATGTTTCAGGATAGGACAAAGTGAATCCTAATGCCACCAAAGGACTATTGCTCGGCTATACAGATGGTATCAAGGCTTACCGAATCTGGAACCCCTTGACTCGTAAAGTGATTCATTCTCGACATGCCACATTTGATGAATCGGTCCTATTAAAGTCATAGGATCCTCAGTCCTCTCAAGACCCGGAAGTCATTACTACTGTTTCTCCTACTGTCGATGATATGGAGACAGTATACAGTCCTTATGTTCCCAGTTCATCCACTCCTGATATTAGCCCAGAATCATCCGTTAATGTTGAAGAAGTTATTCCTCCAGTGACTTCTACTAGTGATTCTGAAGAAGAGATTCTGAATGATGGTAGAGACGATGGCGATACAATCCCAGTTATTGCACCTACCAGGCATAGTCAAAGGACTATTCGTCCGCCTAACAGGTATGAAGATTAGGATTTTGCTAACATGAGTTTTACAGATCAGCTGGAGTTTGTTTTGCATGTAGGGCAAGCTGAGCCGCTTGATATAAAGGAGGCGTTTTCCTCGACCCACAACTCAAAATGGATTGGAGCCATGCAAGAAGATATGGAAGCTCTCTCGAAGAAAAACACTTGGGACTTATGTCCATTGCTGAAGGGCAGCCGTGCTATTGGTTGCAAGTGGGGTTTCAAAGTCAAAGATGAAAATCGGTACAAGGTTCGTCTTGCTGCTAAAGGCTTTGCACAACGGAAAGGTATCGAGTATGACGATATGTTTGCTCCCGTTGTATGTCATACATCTATTCGTGTTCTTTTGGCGATCGTGGCTATTCACAGTTTGGAGCTAGAACAGTTAGATGTGAAGACCGCCTTCCTACACGAAGACTTGGAGGAAATTATCTATATGAAGCAACCTGATGGTTTCGTTTCCGAAAGCAAACAAGAATATGTATGTAAATTCAAGAAGTCCCTTGTTGGACTTAAACAATCGCCTCGTTAGTGGTATAAGAAGTTTGTTTTGGTCATGCTCAATCTGGGATTTGAGCGAAGTGAAAAAGACGCTTGTGTCTATCATAGACAAAGCAGTGGCATTTTCACTTACTTACTTCTTTATGTGGATGACATGTTATAGACTACAGGGACCGGTCAGAGATCAAACTTCTGAAAGATAAGTTGAAGTGAGAATTTGAAATGAAGGATCTTGGCACGATACAGAAGATTTTAGGCATGGAAACGTACGGGACAGAAAGTCCCGAACACTTAGATTGACACAATGGGCGTATATCCAAAAGATATTGAAGTGGTTCAATCTTGATGATTACAATACGTCTAGCACTCCGCTACCGAAGCACATCAAGATTACAAGTGAAGATTGTCCGAATGATGACAAGGGAAAGACCAAAATGTCAAAGGTTCCATATGCTAGTGCGGTCGGGAGTCTCGTGTACGCCATGATGTGTACTCATCTCGATCTCGCACATTGTGTCAGAGTGGTGAGTCGGTTTCTCGTGAATCCGGGTAGATCACATTGGACAGCCGTTAAAACGGAATTCCTATATTTGAAGGGAACCGAGACACATGCTCTTATATTTGGTTTGCACAATGACTGTGAAATTGTCAGATTTTGTGATTCTGACTTTGCAGGTGATCGAGTTTGTTGGAGATCCACATCCGATTATGTATTTACCTTATATGGAACAACCATCAGTTGGAGATCATGGTTACAGTTCATTGTTGCATTGTCGACCACTAAAGCCGAACTTGTTGTGACGGTTGAGTCTGCAAAGGAAGCGATCCATTTAAGAGAATTGATGAATGGCTTAAGCTTCGAGCAACCTTCCGTGCTCATTTTCTGCGATAATTAGAGTGTCATCCATTTGGCTACTAATTTGGCTTTCAGTTCTCGGATAAAGCACATAAATGTGCGTGATGCATATCTTGTGAGATTACATGAAGCGAAGATCGTCTATTTGAAGAAAGTCCTGACAGACGATAATGACGCTGATATGTTCACTAATTCGCTATCACCTACTAAGTTTGAGCATTGCTCAAACCTGATCCATCTCTGTTTGTGTTAGTGTCATTGGGCACTATGCTCGAGAGAGAGAAGGTATTACCACATGTGACAGAACGACATCTTTGGGGAGTTATTACTTGGTACATGTTTTTAGGTTTCTTAACTCGTTCGTTTATTAAGATTGCTCACTTGAGGATTTTTGCTTTTGATTTTGACGGGTGATGGCCGAGCCGAAGCTCGTCGCGGTCAAAATACATTATGTTACCTCATGTCAATCTCTATCAACTATTTGTTCGTGTTCGGAGGATTGGTTCTTGCTTTGGTTTTGTCGGGTGATTTGCACATCATGGTGGAGTGTTGAAAAACTTAAATCAGATAAGTATTTATTGTTGTTGTGGAATTCACCAAACACAATGTACAAGTGTTTGATGCATGGATGTGCGGTTTAATTTGAACCATATATTTTGGAAGAGTTCTTGGCTTTGTCTTATTAGGAGACATTTGTTGGAGTCTTTTTGAATTCCATCTACCGTCCGTATTTTTCTTTCTTGTAAACCTCACCTAAGACTTATTAAGTCAAACTCTACTCCTCTTTGTTTTATTAACCTTCATCCATATAAATATGGATGCATGGTAGACGTAAGAAGGCATGCAAAATAAGTATCAAAGTCTTCCTTGTTTTTTTGAGTTCCCCTTTTTGTTCAACAAATATATACATACATACATATATACATACATACATATATATATATATATATATATATTTGTTTTGAGGAAACTTTGGGTTGCTGATTTGTTGATCCAATGATCTCGTAAACATGTTGTAATTTCTCCCGGTTGGTAATAATATTCTTGCTATCTATCTTTGGTGGATGTACACTATCACACCGATAGTGGAACCATGTTAAATCCCGGTGTTATTTGTTTTGAACTTGCTATAATTATAGTTATAGATAATAACATATTTATTATTATCTATATTTCGTGGGTTTATTATTCTACGTTAGATAATTATTGTGCAACATCTACATTATTGTTATCCGCATTTGTTGTTGGGTTAATTGTGCACTTGGATTTCTACTCGTTTGGTACCTTAGAAATCATTTGTTAACATTGTATTTTTGTGAGGCACACATTTTTCCCTAACACTTTAATGCGCTTCAAAGTAAACGATATCTCAATATTGCAAGTCATCTCCTCTGTTTGTGTATTGTGATAGGAGTCACGGTCGTCCATCTGTCAAATATATAAATTTGAAAGTACGTGTTATAATAAACAAAATAAAGTGCTTTGTACGATATATAAATAAAATGAAAGAAATTTAAGAAACACGTACCTTGAGAGAAGAGGAAGCATATTGTTAATGCATCACAAATTGGAAAATCAAATCCAATGTCGGTCTACCAAAACCCTTGTTCCTTCTCATTGTCTTCCACGGTTGATTAACCATGATTGATGAAAAATCGAATCCAATAGAATCAGAAAATGTACCAAAAATACTGCAGATTTTTTAACAGAAAAAGGATGACTTCTAGAACTTCAAAACATATCTCTACCGTTCAGAATGTAGATAAATATGTCTTGAAGCTACTGTCCAAAAATCATGACAATCTGACGGTTCAAAAAGTGCAGTCGAATTGAAGACACAGCGCGGCTGCGCTTGCCCAAAAAGTGCAGTCGAACTTTTTCTCTCAGTATGCTCGGTAATTAATCGGTCGAATGCAATTGGTACACCTATATGAATTGGTATTATGTATATATCTGCGAGTTGTTGATCTCACACGCATATATATATATATATATATATATATATCCCAGAACATTGCAATTTATCAGTAATAATAATCAATGAAGAACAATAAATAAACCACAACTTCTAGTCATATGATTAGATTCAACAATGAAGGGTTTAGGTTTACAGAGAGAATTTCTGATAAGAGAATTTAAACCTTAATGACTAACTTCTATCAATAATTTCTTCTTCTAACCTAAAACTAGGTTAAGAAAACATATATATATGGACATATTAGGCCTAATGGGCTTCGAGGCCCATTTACAAACCAACTTTTAATTAAATACAATTCAAACCCTATAAATGTGTTATACAACTTCCAACGCACTAGGACTTTCAGTCCTAACAATCTCCCCCTAAAGTTGAATAAGGCATTTATCATCTTGAAATCTTCAGGCCTTGATCTTCTTTCCCTCTTGAATCTTTGAAGAACTTTGGTGTTACTTGTCTTCATGTCTTTCCATGCTCCCCCTTGAATAAAGCTCTTGGTCTTTAAAGTTTCAACTTTGTAACCAGATTCAATGTACAATAGCCTCGACTGAACGCACTATTGAGCAACTTTCAACTGTAGAAACTCAACACATCGGATCAACACACAATAAAGATAATGTGCGAGTTACGTGACATTCAACGGTGCAACTTCAGTTTAAAACAAAGAATTTGTCTCTGAACCGCAAGTTGAATTGACTTTCAGCTTAAGAGCTTGTTCCAATCAGCTTGTAGGAAGAACAAACTTGTAGCAAACACCATGTGATAGGGATTGAAGAAATGCAACCTTGAAATCCAATGGCTTTTCAACCTCAGATTTAAGAAATTTTGTTACTCCCCCTCAACTTTTTCTAACTCCCCCTCAACATGATAATTTGTATCTTTGAATTTGTATACCTTTCTCCCCCTCATGATGATTAGGAGAATCCTGAGCATCATGTATCTTCAAAGACTAACCGGATGAGTAGCAAAAGATCAGATAAAGTGATTAGTAACCAAGGGTAACAGCTAACACAGAAACACAAGAGTAACTTTTATCATAATAATTAAAAGTAATTGTGTGGCCTATTTTCAGAGTTGGCATCGATGTATCTCTGATAGGACTTCCAGTTATCACTGAAGTAAAATATTGAAAAATTACTTCTCAAACTGTTCCGGCAATATCACAAAGATATGCAAGGGGAATCACAAAGATTCGTGCATGTGTGAAAGAAGTATAAATCAAATCGATTAAGCTCAAAGATTTATTCAACCTGGGACGCAGGTTAGAAATCAATAGACTCAGTGAGATGAATATGAAGTTCGAAGACCGGAGCTGATGTCTTCCTTTTTCAATATCTAAGACCTCTGAGTGAGGAATAGATAGATTATGTGCTAAATCTCCGTGCAAATATGAAACAAGTATCTTTTGAGAGATACTTGAGTGGCTGGGTGGGGTGACACGAGTTATCGACAATGGGTCCATGTTTGTTTCAATATCCATCTCCAAATAACGAGAATGAATAGATTATGTGGTAACTCGGATAACTGACTCGGTTTGGTAAGAACCAATAATTCTTTTAAGTCCTCTCACACCCGCACCATTTTTTTTAAATCACTCCGAACTCATCTATCAATCTAGACCCCTCACTGATATTTATTAATGGGATGTGTTTCTTGGGTAGGTCCTTCCGGTTCTGGATTGACCATAGAAACATTAAAAGCCCTAACACTCCTTTAACTCACCAAGATAAAACATAGAAGTAAATTTTTTGATTTGAGATTATCAGAAGTCAAAAACATTTAAGAACGAGTCCTGAACTGAAGTGTTCAGAAGTCGATATGAAAATTTAAACAAACATGGTACTCCCCCTCAAAAGTGGCATAACCCTTTATTGTAGTCATGTGACATGAATGATCTGAATTAAATCACACATGACATTCCTGCAAAAACAGATTAAGAAGATTTTGGTTTTGGTATCTGTTAAGTCTATTTTGAATAGTAATCAATGTATTTATTATCTGTGGTCTAAACAATGTTTAGTTAGCTTATTTGTTCTGTTTAGGCCTTGGGGTATTTAAGTCCCCTTGGTGCTTTTGCTTTGTAACTTTGGAACTCATATTGAATATCAGTTTACATTTGGCGCTCTCACTTTCTCTCTCTACTTTCTCTCTCTAAGATTTAGAGATCTTGGACTTTCAATTGGTATCAGAGCTATTCTGAATCTGAGAGGATTGAGAGAATCAAGTTTTTGTTTCTGAATTTGTGTTTGAATCAGAGTATTTGATAGATTTACT
Organism: Arctium minus; assembly: GCA_954870635.1. NCBI lineage: Eukaryota > Viridiplantae > Streptophyta > Magnoliopsida > Asterales > Asteraceae > Arctium > Arctium minus. The sequence goes on along the minus strand of OX941090.1, from coordinate 66,535,689 downwards.
TGAAGTTTTTTCAAGAAAATCTCATATTTTGATTTTTCATCAAATTCAATCTGGTTTTTGGTCGAATTTTGTTGTAATTTGATTCGTTGAATTCGGTTTTGTTAGTGAAACACTTTTAATTCACATCATTTTGAGAGAAATTCATGATTTGAAGTTCAATTTTGAGATTTTTTCATTTTCTGGAAAAGTTCGGTTTACGTACTGTGCTATTCAAGATTTCTTGATTTTGTGGTTTTTAATCGAAATGCTTGTTTGAAAAGTGTTAAAAAGTTGTTTTTGAACTTGTTTGTGTAAGAAAATTGCATCAAATTCTGTTTTGTAATCGATTTTAGAAGTTTTTCTGTTTTGCGCTAGATCTGAACTTTGCGCTAGTTCATCACAGGTTTGCGCGAGTTCATCTGGATTTGCGTGAGTTCATCCAGTGCCTTGTGCGTCTTCAGGTTTTCGTATCGAGAAGTTCATCTTTTCGCCTTGGTTTAATCACGCAAAGTGCAATTTGCGTCATCCCTGTATCACGCAAAGATCAGATTGCGTTTCCTCTATATCACGCAAAGTAAAATTTGCGTATTCCTCAGCTCACGAGAAGTTCAGTCCAGTTGCATCATCTTTACCTCGCGCAACTCATAGTTTGCGCCTTATACAGATCGCGCAAAGTTACAGTTGCGCCTTCAACTTCTCATGCAAAGTTTAGTTTGCGCAATCAATGCATAGTTCGTTTTGCGTCTTCCTCGGCTCACGCAAATCTCGTTTGCGTCATTCACTGTGCACGCAAACCTTCAGTTTGCGCCAGTTTTCCAGTGTTCAGACTTGGCATTTTCTGACTTTCTGTTTCTGTCAAGATGTGTCTACAAGCACAGATTTACAAGAACGACATAATGATGTCTTTGGGATCTGATACTCGCTCTCCTGTTCTGATTAATGAAAATGAGTTTCAGCAATGGCAGGACAAATTTATCAACTTCATAGAGAGACAACCAAATGGTGACAATATGATGAAATCTCTGACTGAGGGTCCTATGGAGAGGCTCATGAAAGAAATACCAGCTATTGCAACTACTCTGGCTACAAGAGTTGAGAAGGCTTTAAGAGAGTATGATGCTGACGAGCTTTTGCGATATCAAGCTGATAGTCAAGCAAAGTCTAATCTGATTCTTGCTCTGCCCAATTCAATCTACAACATAATTGACTGTTTCAAGCATAATCCGATGCTCATGTGGACTCAATTAGAAAAGATAATGCTTGGATCAGCTGTTGCTACTCAACTCTGTCAGACTAGATATATGAACAACTTTGAGGAGTTTAAAGCAAAAGATGGAGAGAGTCTGAAAAGTGTATTTGATAGATTTTGGGCGGTAATAAATGATCTGCACAAGATAAAGGTGACAAAGACTGAATTGGAAGCCAATATGAAATTCTTGAATGCTCTTCAACCAGAGTGGAGCAAATCATGTCATAGAATGAGGAATGATGTTCGTATATCTACAATACCAATTCAGGAACTTTATGAGATCTTAATGACTGATGAGAACATGGTTCAGGAAAAGAAAGCTAAGATGGATAAGAAGAATAAGCCAAAGACTGTTGATCTGATTGCTCTTCTAGTAAGTCAGCTGGCTGAAAAAGCTTTATCTGAAAGTGCCTATGATGGGTCAACTGAAGATGATGGTGAGGCTCTTGAAAAGGCTATGATACATCTCTCTCAACATTATCAGAAAAAGTTCCAGCATAGATCAGGATCAAACAACCTTCGTGTCACTTCCACCTCAAAGAAAGTGGAACCGGTGCTCCATCAAAGCCATTCATTCCAAAGTATGAACCTGTTAAAGTGGTTGAACCTAAAAAGGAGGAAAAGAAAGCAATGATCTGCTTTAACTGTGGAAAAACGGGACACATAGCTAAGGAATGTCGTGTGAAAGTGGTCAAGGATTCGTCTTTCTATAGGAAGAAGCTGGAACTAGCAAAAAAGAGAGAAAATGGAACAATTCTTCTTACTGAAGAAGAATATTGGCTTGACCATTCAGATAAGGAAGCCGAGAATGAGGAAACGACTGCAATGTGCTTTATTGGGGATGACAAAAGTGATGATGAAGAAGAGGATACTTCAACTGATGAATCGGAGGTAATTTCTGAGTTTGATTACAATTTTATATCATCTCAAATGAACGTTATTATCAATGTTTTACATGATTTACGTTCAAAGTTCATATCTGAAAAGCATGATAATCAAGAAAAGTATGTTTTGATTGAAAAACTGCGAATTTCTCTGAAAGATGAAAAGATTATTTTAACTGACACAAAAGAGAAATTTCAAAAGAAATTGGATGAGTTAGAAAATTCAAATCAGACTTATCGTGATTCTTTGACTGAATTGACTACTTTAAATCAAAATCTTTCTGATAAAATAATTGTTTTAGAAGGAAAATTATATAAGAGAAAACAAACTCAGCAGACCATATATATGAATAAACCAAGGAGTGATGAGGCAATCAAAGAAAGATGGGGACTCGGTTTTGAAAATCCACATTGTTTAAACAATGTTATCACAAAAACCCCCACTTTGTATAATTTTGATTATTTAATTATTGCACATTATGCTCCTCAATTTAAAATTGAGTGGATGAATGCAAAGCAAGAATTAGAAATTGAAAATCAGAAAAGAATGAACAACAAGAAAATGGAAATGCCATTTGTTTATACTAGTGAAAATGCTAAGTATTTTCCTGAGCAAACAAAGAAGTCCAGAAAATCCAAAAATATTTTAAATGTCAATTCTTCCAATAAATCTTCATTATCAACTGATTTTGTTGATATATATGCCAATAACACTAATAAGGAAAATGTATCTCCGATTTCTTATGATTCTAGGAGATACATTCATTAGTGTTAGAAAGTAAAATAGTTGATCTTGAAGATAAATTGGAAGAACAAAGTCTTCAAACTGATTTAGAAAATGATTTATTTCTTTTTATAATGAAAACAAGTTTTGAAGACAAAATTACTTCTGGATTTTTTGTCGATTCCAAGGAAAATACTCACAAAGTACAAAACAGTGAGCATTTGCGCCAACCGTTGGTCGCGCAAACTTACACCTTACGCCAGCCGTTAGTTGCGCAAAGTTCAGTTTGCGCCACCAAAGGGTCGCGCAAACCTCTTCCTGACTTGTGTTTTTCTGAAAGTTCTCACTCCAAGGCAAGTTCAAACATGTCGAATGCTCAGCTTGATTTCTTAGATAAAATTTCTTCTTCTAATTCAATTGTTAATGATTCTTTTATGCTAAATGATCAGTATTATAAACCCAAGCGTAAAAGAAGAAGATCAAAGAAGTCAAGGAAACAAGATAATATCTTGTCTGAAAATTCTAATTCTTCTGATGTTTCTGTTTCACATCGGACTGTGAAGAGGTCAACTAAGCTGATATGGAGGGTTAAGCAGAAATCAATAGAATATGAACTGTTAGAGGATAAATGTGTAGAGAATCTTTGTCATACTGATACATTTGCCTTTTGTAATAAAAATACAAAATATTCAATTCAGCAAATGATTCACATTGCAAAGAATGTCTCATATTCTTCTTCTAGTTCTGATTCTGATAATTATGTTTCTTCCTCTATTGATGATTACTTTAATGAGATTTCTAAAAATAAATGTTCGAAAATTAAAAGACACAAATCTAACACGAAGGGACCCATAAGCATATGGGTACCTAAATCTGTGTAGTTTCTGTATGTGCAGTTAGTCATTTATGGTATATGGATTCGGGGTGTTCCAAACACATGACGGGCAACAAATCACTGCTTTCAAACTTTAAAGAAAAATGTTGCGGTCGTGTTAAGTTTGGAAACTGCGAGACTGCTCCCATTCTAGGTTATGGTGATCTTGTTCAAGGCAATATTACTGTCAAGCGAGTCAGCTATGTTGAAGGTCTTAGCCACAACTTGTTCAACATCGGGCAATTTTGTGATAAAGATCTTGAAGTTAGCTTCAAATCTTAACGTGTTGCTGTGAAAAATGACAGTGGCAGGGATTTATTGGTTGGAAAAAGAAGATCCAATTTATATACCATTGATCTTTCCAAGGTTAAAATCCCATCAGATATATGCTTGCTTTCAAAAGCTTCTGTTCATGAAAGTTGGATATGGCACCGACGACTAGCTCATCTCAACTTTAAATACATGGATCGCCTTGTCAAGACTGATTCAGTGAGAGGTCTCCCAACACTCCGTTTTCAGAAAGACCACCTCTATCAAGATTGTGAGAAAGGAAAGATGAAGAAAGCTCCTTATAAGCCAAAGACTGAACCCTGCACTTCGGACATTCTTGATTTACTACATGTTGATTTATGCGGACCGATGAAGACAAAGAGTATCGGAAAGAAAAAATATGTCTTGGTGGTTGTTGATGATTACTCACGGTATACATGGGTCAAGTTTCTCAAGTCTAAAGATGAAACTCCCGACATTCTCATCAATCTCATCAAAACAATTCAGAACAACAAGCAAAAAGCAGTCAAAGTTGTCAGATCAGATAATGGTACTGAATTCAAGAACAACACTCTTCAAGCTTTCTACGAAGATCAAGGTATTCAACAACAGTTTTTTGCTTCTTGAACACCGCAATAGAATGGGGTTGTTCAACGAAGAAACCGCTTGTCGAGGTGGCCAGATCAATGCTTGCTTATTCTGGTCTTCCTTTGTCTCATTGGGTTGAAGTTGTCTCAACTGCTTGTCACACTCAGAACAGATCAATTCAGCATCGCCGATTCAACAAAACACCATATGAGCTTATGAACGGTATCAAACCGAATGTCAAATATTTCAAGTCATTTGGGTGTAAATGTTATGTTCTGAATGATCGAGAAAATCTGAACAAGTTTAGTCCTAAGGCAGATGAGGGTATTTTTCTTGGGTATTCTTCTACTTCTACAGCTTACAGAGTATTTCTTACTTCCGGAAGAAAAGTGATAGAGAGTGTCAATGTCAAATTTGACGAAGCTTCCAATTTAGTTTCTGGTCAATCAGGCTCAGAACCCGCACTCACATGAAATTTAGCTTCTGGACAAGTCAGTTCAGAACCTGCAATACAACCGTCAAATCAGGATCCTTCTTCTTCTTTGCTTAATCTTTCTGATCTTGATTTTCTTTTTGAGAATTTTTATGATGATATACCTAAATCTAATTCTGAAAATGCTTCTTCTGTGAACCAGGAAACTGTGAACGTATCTACTCCTAATTCTGCTGCATCTATCTCTGACACTGATACTGTTCCAGTTATTTCTGAACTCCCTCAAGATCAATCAGATTCTGAGCATGTGAATACTGAATTTGGGCAAGAAGCATCTGTTCAAGAAACATCTGCACAAGCAGAACCAGTTCAAGAAGCAGAACAAGATGCTGATATTCTACCAACACTTCCAGAGTCTGATTCTAAAGTTGTTGAAATACCTCCTCCTCCAGTTGAAACTGTTGATGTTTCTTCTTCTGACATAGAAGCTTCTGAACCTCCGTCTCAACAATTAGAAGTTTTACAAGAAAGTATTGATCCTCTCCCTCATACCACCAAATGGACAAGATCTCATCCTATTCATCAAATTATTGGTGATCCTCAAGCAAGTGTGTCTACACGTTCCAAGACGGCTACTCCTAACGAATGTCTCTTCACTTGTTTTCTAAGCAAGATTGAACCAACTAAAGTATCTGAAGCGTTGGAGGATCCAGATTGGATAATAGCGATGCAAGAGTAGCTCAATCAATTTGACGCGCTAAAAGTTTAGAGACTTGTTCCACGGCCGAAAGGAAAAAGCATAATTGGCACAAAGTGGATATTCAAGAATAAGAAAGACAAAGATGGTATCGTCATTCGTAACAAAGCTAGACTGGTTGCCAAGGGTTATAGACAACAAGAAGGAATCGACTACGATGAAACTTTCGCACCGGTTGCAAGACTAGAAGCTATTCGAATGTTTCTCGCTTTTGCTGCTTATCGCAATTTCACTGTGTATTAGACGGATGTTATGACAACATTCCTCAACGGTAAACTGAAAGAAGAAGTTTATGTTTCTCAACCAGAGGGGTTTGTTGACAAAGAACATCCTGATCATGTCTACTTTCTCGATAAAGCACTGTATGGCCTGAAACAAGCACCGAGGGCATGGTATGATGAGTTGTCGGCCTTCTTGATCAAATCCGGGTTTACCAAAGGATCAATAGATACCACTCTTTTTATCTATCATTCTAACTTGGATATCTGCTTAGTTCAAATTTATGTAGATGATATTATATTTGGTGCGACTAATCAATCTTTATGTACTTGGTTTTCTGATCTTATGACCTCCTGGTTTTAGATGAACATGATGGGAGAAATTAATTTCTTCCTCGGCTTACAAGTGAAGCAGCTTCCAGATGGTATTTTTATCAACCAATCGAAGTATGTGTTTGGCATATTGAAGAAATTCAAGATGGACAAATCTTCTTCAATTGGCACGCCTATGGCTCATGGTGCAAAGATTGTTCTGGATTCGGATGGAAAAGTTGTGGACGTCAAAACTTATCGAGGGATGATTGGATCGCTCATGTACTTAACAGCAAGTCACCCGGATATAATGTTTTCTACTTGCCTATGTGCCAGATTTCAAGTCAAACCAAAGGAATCGTATATGTTGGCAGTCAAGCGCATATTTCGATACATCAAAGGAACTCCATATTTAGGTTTGTGGTATCCTAAGAGTTCTGATTATAAACTAACTGCTTACTCTGATGCAGATTTTGGTGGAAATCAGTTGGACCGGAAAAGCACTTCAGGTCACCTTCAGTTTCTGGGTGATAGACTGATAAGCTGGGCGTCGAAGAAGCAGAATTGTGTTTCTATCTCAACTGCAGAGGCAAGAATACGTCACCGCAGCTAGTTGTTGCACTCAAGTGCTTTGGATGAAGACACAACTTCGTGATTACGGGATGTTATACAACACTGTTCCTATCTATTGTGACAGCAAATCCGCAATCGCGATATCAGTCAATCCGGTCCAGCACACAAAGACCAAACACATAGATATGAGGTACCATTTCATAAAGCATCATGTGGAAGAAGGTACTATTGAATTATATTTTGTCCCAACTGAATATCAACTTGCTGATATCTTTACAAAATCTTTAGATGAAAAATGTTTTATTTTTCTTCTTTCAAAACTCGGCATGTTGAATTTAAAAGTTTAAATCTTTACAAATTTTATTCTATAAAGTAAAAGAATTACAGATTTCTTTCTTTTGAATAAAATGTGTGTCTAGGATAAATTTTCAAGTTGCTTTGTTATATTAAAGTTTTATATGGTCAAATTTCAAGTCATACAAAAATTGAAAGGTCAACAACATATTTGAAGCTTTTGAAAATGCTTTAAAGATATGTGATTCGGAATATTTATAGTTTACAATGCTTAGAAAACCTAAAAAGTCAGAATTATGGATCATAATGAAAATATGGGCTAAGCACTTAGAAGTAAAACTGAGTGATTGAGATGAATATTATATATCTAAAATACAGAAATCTCTAAGTTTAAAAGTTTGTACCTGTGACCTTTCTGGTTTGGGAAAGTAAGTTACGTGGGATGCTTGTCATCTGGTCCCCTAAGATCAATTGGTCTGGGAGTGATCGAACCCAAATCCTTCTATTAATGTATTGTATTTAGAAAGTTTTGTGAAGTCATCCTTAGTGAAAAATTCTTTGTCATTAGCATAATGGGTTGGGCTAAATGTGTAACATGGGTGATTGGGGTATAAATAGGAGGTGTTTTGTAAATTGTTTATAACCTTTCATTCACAATCTACTCCATAAAGCTTGTATGTGTTTCTAGTGAGAGAAACTCTTTCTCTCTCTAGATTGTAAATAATACAATCATTTCCTTCCCAATCAATCCTTTTTCAATCTTTCTATCATTGATTAATTGCAAATTCATGACCTAATATGTGGTATCAGAGCCTAATCGAATTAATCTTTCATCGAAACGACCGAATTTGCAATTTTTCGATGTAATAGTAATTTAGTCGTATGAACAGTATCGTGGATTTCAAATTCTTCATTTTGAAGCTTAATTGTTCGAGATTTAATGCTATATTGATCATGTGATTAGAGTCGAATCATTTGTAATAAATCACATTGTGTAATTTCAATCAGTTTAGAAGAATTGTTCGATTTTCAGATTTTTTGGTTCCAATTTTTTTTACCACTATGTTGTGATCGAGTTCCTGTATCTAGATGTTTTTAGACAAGATCATCAACTACAAAGTTGTTCAGAAGCGTATTTCGAACATGCTCTCAAAGTTTAATCTCAAAATCCGAAGAAATGTGGAAGATATGATGATTTTCATTTTTCAGAACTCGACTCTCTGAAGATCCCAAAAACGCGCAAGCTTCAACTGAAGAACACGCAAGTTCTTCTGAAAAACACGCTAGCTGAAGAACGCGCAAGGATAGAGAAACGCGCAAATGGCGTCTGCGAGTTTGATATTGTCAAATTTTTCTAAGTCCTAAAACGCGCAAATCAAGCGTGCGAGTTTGAGGCAAAAGCGCAAGATGAAGCGTGCGAGTTTACTAAATGCGCAAGACGAAGCTTGCGAGTTTGAGTAAACGCGCAAGGTAAGGCGTGCGAGTTTGTAAAACGCACAAAACGTAGCATGCGAGTTTGGGTGATTAACCTCCTTCAGTCTGCGAGTTCCATGTTTAGCGAGTTTCGATACTGTCAAATTTTTCTAAGGCATAAAACGCGCACGTCATGGTCTGCGAGTTTCAAGAACGCGCACATCACGTTTAGCGCGAAGCACATCAACAGTGCTTTGCGAGTTTATCGTTCTGCGGGTTTTCTTGTCCTGCGAGTTCTGAGTTTTTTCGACAAGTTACTGTTCACACCCATTTTAGCGACAAGTTGCCTTATGATATTTAACTGTCAAATTTTTCCTCAGGTAAATCTTCTACCCTGCCTAGTAGTGTTTGCTACAAGTTGCATCCTCCGACAAGCATACCAGATTAAGTTCTTAAGATGAATTCTTATTCAACTCGTGGTCAAAGACAGATTTGATGTTATATACTGAAGATGCATTTTGGATGTCATGTCATAATCCACACATATCATTCTTGTGAGCGTTAAGGAATGTGTATGGTTTACTAAAGTTAAAAGCTGTCTTTATATGCACTCAGTCGAGGTTACTGTCCACATCAGATCTGATATTTCAGTTGAAACTCCAAGAATAAGAGCTACTTTCAAGGGGGAGCCGGAGCTGTTTGAAGTTTAAGCAACGCTAAAGTTTTTCAAAGAAATCAAGGGGGAGAAGAGCTGAAGCTGATAAGAGATGATTCCTTTACAAAACTTTAGGGGGAGAATGTTAATGTACTGAATTTAGAAAGTTTTGTAAAGTCATCCTTAGTGAAAAAGGCTTTGTCATTAGCATAATGGGTTGGGCTAAATGTGTAACATGGGTGATTGGGGTATAAATAGGAGGTGTTTTGTAAATTGTTTGTAACCTTTCATTCACAATGTAGTCCATAAAGCTTGTATGTGTTTCTAGTGAGAGAAACTCTTTCTCTCTCTAGATTGTGAATAATACAATCATTTCCTTCCCAATCAATCCTTTGTTCAATCTTTCTATCATTGATTAATTGCAAATTCATGACTTAACACCTTCTATAGAACCAGATCGAAAGTCATGTTCTACTGGTATGAATGGGTTTAGGATATGTCGATGTAGCCTTTCTGATCTGGGAAAGTAAGTTCCAAGGGGTGCTTGACACCTAGTCCCCTAAGGCCAACTGGTCTGGGAGCGGCTGACCCAAATCCTGCAATAGGGTCAGATAAAAAGTTACGTTTACGGCATGTTCTTTACTTACCGAACTTTTTGATTAAAAGATGCCAAAATGCACAAGCTTAAAAGATGCCAAAGAGCACACTCATGTGAAGATGTCAATGTGCACAATGCTAAAAGATGCATATGTGCACACATCTCATGATACTTGGTGATATATTTGAGTTGCGATAAACCTGTAAATTTGTGAAAATCTTAATTTTTGATGGCTTAGTGTGAGTACATGCAAAGTTATCTATTATATTTTTAGAATTGCATTTTCTTGAAGCTAATCGAAGTTCGCATGCGAGCACACTGAATAGATTGCTGGAAGTTTTGAAACTGAACATGTTTTAACTTGATATGCAATGAAACTTGGGTTTGTATCCAAAAATACACACTTGATTTCAACTGATTGATAAATCTGTGATATTTTACTGAGTAGAATTTAATTTCTTTAGTGTTTAAAGTTTTATATGTTCAGTTGTTTCAAAATTTATATTCAGTATATTTTTCTTTTTACACTAATGTCTTCATGTTTGTGTATCCATATTTTTTCTCAAATTGGTCTGTGCATTTTTTGAGGGGGAGAGAACATCAGAACGAAATTTGATAATCTTCTGTTTTTGAGGGGGAGCGAATAAAGTAGTCAGATACATAGCTGATAAAATACTTCACGTGCTGATCAGAAATTCATCAGGTAAGCATGTCTGATTTTTCTATACAAATGATATACTGATTTGTTAAATTTCGTGCATTTGTATAGGGGGACTAAAGAAGCTTGGCAGGTAAAATTTCAATTTTATGTACTTTTTTTTTTGTTTGAAGTGTTATGTTTTTTAGAAATGTTATTTTTTTTAGTATTAATTATTTTTAGTATATATAGTACTTGTCTTGTTCATGTTTCCTTTTTCTCGTTTTTTTTATCATTTTGAACTCTGCCTCTTCAATTTTTCCCTCTCTCTGTGCTATTTCTTACTTGTTGGTTTCAGAGTTGTTCTTCGATCAAGTTTGTTTTTCTATTTCCTTTTATTGATGATTTGTAGTTATTTTTGTATTTCATTGTTCTTATATGTTTTTTATTTTCAAATTTCTTACTGTGCGATTATAATAACTGTTCATCATCTCTTTCATCAGATTGAGTGATTCTTTGTTAAAATCAATTATTGGGTTTGCTTTAGATTCTGATTTCGAAACCCAGGTATGTTTTCTTACTCTTTAATTTGTTGTTTGTTGCTTTGATTTTAGGTTTGTGTATTTTTTTTGCGATTGTTCATCTTTGGGCCTTCGACATTTTCAAACTTTTAAGTTGTTTACTGATTTTAATCAGTATTTCTCTGATAGAAATGTGTTTCTAATCTTTCTTTTATAATTTTCGAACACTATTTTTGGATTAAAATCGTTTATTTGAATTTTCGAAGCACCAAAGATGAACTCGTGCAAATCTATGTTGAAGTGTTCTAGGGTTTGCGTATTAAGTAGGTCACGCAAAGTTCACTTTGCGTTACCCATGGGTCACGGAAACTTAAGTTTGCGTTACCAGTTGGTCACGCAAAGTTTTCTTTGCGTTACCTTCTAGACATGCAAACATTGTGTTTCGTGTGTTTTTGTCTGAAGTGTAGTTTGCGTAACACTTTGGTCGCGCAAAGTTACTTTGCGTTACCTATTGGTCACGCAAAGTTACCTTTGCGTTACCTTTGTGTCACGCAAACCTATGTGGTTTCTATTATAAATGAAAATTTTACTAAGTTCAGTATACGTTACAAGTACATCACACAATCTTTACTTTGCGCCATGTACTTGTTACGCAAACTTTGCTTTGCGCCTCTTGTTTGTCACGCAAACCTTCCTTTGCGTATCAAGTACATCGCGCAAATATCAGTTTGCGTTTCTCGTTTGTCACGCAAACCAGACTTAGAATATTTTTCATTTTTTTTGTGTTTCATTTCCTCGTCTAATTTTCTTCGTTTCTGTTTTCCAGGTAATTCTATGGCTTCTCAAACCAACACTGATCCAGTAATCCAAGATGAGAATGTTATTCTTGATGACCCTTCTGATCGTGCTTCTCATGAGACGCCTATGCCGTATGTCCCTTCTGTTGGGGCAAATCTTTCTGCTTCACGCCGATCACCGAATGACGTGTTTCCCACGATGATGTATATCTTGCCATACAAGCCCAACAACTACTTCGTGGATTTTGACAGGATCAAAATACATCCAGTTATACGATCTATTCTAAAAGGACATCCTCTAGCTCCGGCTCTCTCTTATTGTGCAGATGTTCCTGAGGTCTATCTTCAACAAGCATGGCATTCTATTTCTAAGAATGAGCAAGTTCGTCCTCATAGGTTTGACTTGACGATTGATCAGTTTGATTCCTTCCTTTCTTACAAGCGCCTTCGACTGATTCTGGAGCTTCCTGAGCCCAATTCTCGACCCGGATGCACTTCTTACGACAATTTTCCTTCTGAATTGGATGTTCTAGAGGGTATTCGCAATCTTGGATATATTGGTGCTTTGAACAGAGTAAGTGATTTTGACAAATCCAATCTACCTCCGGTGTGGTATTCTTTATTCTCCGTCCTCAACAGATGCCTTACATCGAGACATTATGGCACGGACAATGCGAGTCTTCACTATCTCAAATTGTTCCATGCAGTTGTCTATGACCTGCATGTCGACTATACGTATATCTTTTGGACCGAACTTTCGGAGAGAGTGCAAGACAAACTGACGCATAAGAAGCGCAAGTTTATTCCGTTTGTCCGGTATATGAAGCTGATTGTTCGCAGTATGCTCAGAAGTAATTCTGCTATTCCTCATCGATTGTCTTGGCCTCAAGTTCCGGATACTAAGATGACATACATTCAGAAACCGAAGCAGTCTTTCAACTACTCGATGACAATTCCTTATGCTCTTATAGCAAATTATGCTGATATGACTGATGACAGTGTTGTTCAATATTGCATAGAAAATGAGTTTTTGGAAGCTGACCCAGATGAAACGACTCATGATGAACAAGCAGAATCTTTTCATGCAGAACAAGAGGTTGAAGCAGCTGTTGCAGATAAACAAATAGGTGATGTTCTTGAAGCTATTGACACTGAACTTGATATTCCTCATGATGATGATGCTACTGCTAATGATGCTAATGATGGAGATGAAGATGGAGATGATGATGACAATGATGGAAATGATGGTGATCAGCCTGATATTCTTGTTTATGAAAGGAAATTCAGGGAACCAGAAGTAGATGTTCAAAAAGATGTTATGTCTGATGAAGCGTCTATACCGATTAATCCTGCAGTTGTTGATCTTCAAGTTGATGAGCTTGATATAGCATTTGCTAATGCTACGACTCAACTTCGAGATCAAGGTACAACATTTTCTCATTCTTCGCCTGAGCTAATTTCTTGTGTCGAGACTTCTTCAGTTGAATTATGTGATACGACGGAGAAATTCACAACTCTGAATGAGGTTATTCGTCAACTGACTGATCGTATGGATGCTGAGAAAGAAGAACAAGTGCAAAAGCTAAAGGCTCTTTTCAAAGGTAAGATGCCAGAGATTGATGCTACTTCGATTCCACAAGAGATTCCATTCAGACGACCGACTGGGGTAGTTATCCGTGAACCTTCAAATGTGTCTACCACTGCTCCAACAATTGTTTCTATTCCGCTTCCTCCACCATTTACACAATCTGTTGGCGTATCAACTTCAGATCCTCGTGTGTCTACTTCACGCTCTTCTCTTCAAGATCTTCCGATTACAGAATTGACTGATCTGCTCTATGCTCGACTTCTTTCTATGTCGCCGCCAGAACAACAAAATCAAGATTTGAATTCATTGTTACGGACTTTTCAACCGAATCCGCCTTCGACTCCGACTCCAGCTTCTACTTCTGCATCTGACAGGGTTTCTACGCTATACGATAAATTCACTTCTTTTCGTACTGAAGCTCGGACGAATTTTTCGGAGATCAAGGAAGGCATATCTCTTATGACTCAATCTCTAACCGCTCTCTCTGACCGATTTGATCGTCATGAACTGGACTACAGAACTGAAGCAGGTCTGTCTCTTAAACGAAGACATGACCAGGATGATCCAGATCATCAAGGTCATGAGGGGGAGATGACTAAGAGATAGAGGGTGGAGGATTCGTTAGTTAGAGAAGATCAAACGCAAGTAGAGGCAGCTGACAAAGATAAGAGTGCTGACATTGTTCAAGACAGTAGTATTGAAGATCTTGTGAACATTATGATAGAAAATGTAGATTTGTCTGCGATGTCTAATACTTTGAATTTTTCTGAGCAGAATATTGAGAACAATATGCAGACCGTCGTTTATGTTGATCCTGATACTGCAACAAGGGCACATGAGCTAGATGATTCTGAAGCAACTAATGATATGAGATCCTTCTTCGCAAACTTCATAGAGATTAACTCAGATGATGACGATGACATCAAATATGAGAAGCTTTGCAAAGTAAAGGAAGAAGAGTATGAGGATATCATTGTATTGTCTGATACTGAAGATGATTCTGTTTTTATGGATGCTAAGGATGAAGAAATTACAGACATGTTGTACAGAGATCTTCCTTCTCATGATGAGATTCCTGAAATTGCTCCTGCTACTTCTACTCCTGTTGAAGGTACATCTCCGACTACCACTGCTCCTTCAAGCATATTTGAAGTTGGTCAGTCGTCCAGAGCACAAGCTGATGTTCTTCCTTCTGAACCTGTGATTCCATCGACTATCCTAGAAGAAGGACTAGCTTTATCTAGACAACAAAGACAAAGAAGTTTGCAACTACGGCATATGGCTTCAAGGCTAATATATGCTTTTCTAGAAGACTCTCAAAGCAATATTTTTGTTTCTAGAAGAAGAAAAAAATAAACATTCATGCAATTCTTAGAGTTGAAAAGGAGTCTGCTGATTATCAGTATAAATACTTAATGTTCATCAAGTGCCAGCGTCGTGGAAAGAATCTCGTTTCTTCTCCGCATCTGATTGTCCGAGTTATGAGTGTCACGATAAATAAGTTTGTTAATATCTGGTATCCGGACTTTGAAGTGGAAAGAAGAGATTGCAAGTTATATACTTTCTCGGAGGCAGATTTTAGTGATCTATCTATTGATGACATTGAATTTCTATATAATCATTTCAGGGATCTTTATCATAGAACACAAGATATCTCTCAAGCACTGTTTGTGATCAAAAGATTTATTCGGAGCCAAATCAGATTCTATAGAGTGTTTGATTTTCAAATGGCTGCTGAAAGCTTTCAGCCGGTGGTGAATCTTCTAAGGCCCAATCGTAGCTTGCCGAACTTAGATTCTTATCCTCCATTCACCATTCTTCAAGATCCATTTGGAGTTATCTACATGAATGGTTCAAGTCAAAAATGCTTCCTCAGATTTGAAGAGATAAGTCATTCCTCAGATGGAACCTTGAAGGTGATCAAGCTACAGTTGGAGCAACGCTTAAAAGCAGCTGAAAGAAGGTTTTTAGAGACAAGAAGAAATACTTTCTAGCTTGAAAATGATGAAATTCAACTTCTCAAAAAGACATTGAATATTATTGGTGAGAAGTTGATTTTCCACTCAACTCTAAGACGCCTAGAAGTATTGCTTGGACTAAATAGACTTCGTCAAAGAGAATAGCGTCATTGATTACTAAGGGGGAGATTGTTAAGTGTATTTTGAGTAGTAATCAATGTATTTATTATCAGTGGTCTAAACAATGTTTAGTTAGCTTATCTGTTCTGTTTAGGCCTTGGGGTATTTAAGTCTCCTTGGTGCTTTTGCTTTGTAACTTTGGAACTCATATTGAATATCAGTTTACACTTGGCGCTCTCACTTTCTCTCTCTACTTTATCTCTCTAAGATTTAGAGATCTTGGACTTTCAGTATCCATGCTGTGATGAATCCTTGATGGTTAGTTGCCTTAGCTTTTAAGCTATTAAACTGAGGATTGGGGATGCTATAAGTACCATACCAATTATTAACATACTTTAAATCCACAAAGTCACTATTTCCATAGTGAGTGCAACAGATCTTTGCTCGGTTTAGGCTGATCAACTTTCCTGTAGAATAAACATAAGTAGGTGAATCAGTCTTGGAAATAGATGAATTTGTATCAACTACAGTAGAATCATGAGACTTGTTTCCTTCACTGTCTTCTATAGTTGGTTTCTTTCTCCAAACCATCTTTACTTTTCTGGAGAAATGATTATCTGAAGAATCATTAAGCTCACAATCAAAAGATCTGGAGTAGTAAGTATGTCTTTTGTGAGAGGTGTCGGTCTTTCTTTGTTTCTGTGAACGTCTTTTAGATTTTTGCTTTGAGGATTTGTTCATAGAAACCTTTTGAGAGGCAGATGTTAAACATTCGCCTTTATAAAATTTGACCGATGGCTCACCAGTTGAATCCAAAAAATCATCATGACTTGGAAGTTTTGGATCGAAATCAAACTGGTCTAACTTTCTCTCTGAACATACCTCTGAATTCAAGAATGTTGAGAATTCCTTTTCCTCATCAGATGCGACAATATCACTTGTGGGAGTCGGGAAACTGGATGGATTTGTGCTTTTCAATGGATCATTTGTGGAAGCATTTTGAAAATCGGAATGAAGATCCTTTTTTAGACACTTCAACTGAGACTCTTTTCCTTTATCAAAAGAATTTGGTGAAACATCACCCAGAAAAGCTTTACAGGAAAAGGTATCTGAGGGTGGAGAAGAATGTTCTGACAGATTAATCTCTCCTCTTGGAGTAAGTCAAGCTTAGCTTGAAGCAAAACTTTGTGATGTTGTTCTTTTAGTAGATCTGCTGCCAAGGTAGACAGTTGAGAAGTGAGCTTGTTGACCTCTGTCAGAAAGTATTCTTTTTCCTTCCTAGATCCAGATTCCTTTTGATTGGAATTGACGCACTCGAGTTTGGATAACAACTCCTGTTTTTCCTTTTGAAAATTATTCTTTCCTGTTCAAATGACTCTTCTAACTGAACAATTTTCTTTTCTAAAATCAGAGGTGGAACATAGATCTTGTGATCCATCGATTCCTCCTCAAGTTCAACGGGTTTTGAATCAAGTTCAACCTGAGAATAGCTTCGAAAATAGTCATTTGACAGAAAACAGGGTTTTTCGGTGTTGTATGACGCATTCAATGAGTCATAAACAAAAGGAAGTTACATCGTGGTAGTGTTTTTCCTTCTCAATGTTTCTAGTTCCGGATCCTCATCAACAAGTGGTTTGGTCCATCTGATTTTGTACTCTGGGTAGGTCTTGTCCACTCCCAAAAATTCGAAAGCATATAATGTAACAACCCGAACTTTAATTACATCAAAATGTAATTATCCATACCAAAAACAATGGCCCCAAGCCTACAATTAAAACAAGGTTTGCAAATACAACCTATTACACAACTGAGTAAAAAGGAAAACTACTACAAAGAGTCTTCTAGCTTCAGGAAAAAGCTCACAACTTCTCTTTATCCTTACCAGAACCTGCTACCTTTCGATAACCAGAAAAAGGATTATAGTTTTGAAAGAGCGAGGGTTAGAACGATGGTCTAGTGAGTCCCCTCCAAGCGCTACTACAACAGTTCAAATATTGTTTAAAACATTTAAACTGAAATTGTCCTTTTAATCAAGCAATTCAAACAAGATCAAACAATTATGACATTTATGTTCATGATCTAGAGAGAGAGTAGAGAGAGAAATTCTATAGTCATATATCTGACAATGTAAAGCGTACAATACTTCTAGTTATAAGATTGCTACAAGACAAAGGTATTATTACCAAAGACTAAAACTACATGCTTAACACCTAAGAACTTAGACTATGTTGACTTTTCTAGAATTGACTTTTCACACTAAATCTTGGATACAATTTTATACACTAACATTCTCCCCCTTTGTATTCAAGATTTAAAAAAAAATTGACACTAGTCTTCAGCGCTTGATTCTTTAACTTTTGTCTCTGACAATCTTTGAACTTTGAAGCTCTGACAGTCTTCCGTCTTTGAAGAATTCTTGAAAAGTCATTAACACTTTGTATCTTTAAAGAGTCAACAAGTCTTGAACAAACCTTTGAAAACTTCAGAAATGTTTAAATTTTGAGGAATCTCTGATGATATCGTATCTTCATCACTCTGATCTCTTAACTGTCTTTGGAAAAACAAACTTCCTCGAATCATCTTAATTCAGAAATCATCTTCAGAATCTTCTGAATTCTTTGACAAAACATTCATCTAATTTAATCTTTCAGAATTATCTTCACAAGTCTTTTCACTTTGACATCTCTTTATCATTTTGAAATTGATCTTTGTAGATTTCTCCCCCTTTTTGATGATTGTGAGCTTCATGATCATCAAAACTTTTCAATTTCAACACATTCTTTGATCATCCCCATTTGTATTTAACGTAACAATCTCCTCATTTATGATGATTTGACAGTTTCCGCTCTTTGATCTGAATAAAAAAAACGAACTGTATATACCCGAATCTTTTCAAATTCAGATATAATGAACTTGGTAACCCTGATTCAACAAATGAAACAGTTAGAAGTGTCTTCCAGTAACACGGAGTTACTGTGTACAACGAATGTACAATTTAAGGAGCTGGTTTGATGATGACTCCCCAGGAATTCCATTCAGTCATTGAAAAACACAAGGTTTATCTATGAATGTTCTGACAGAAAAACAAATTTTCTGTGTGCTCGTGCTTGTGTATGAAAGAATTTAGCACAATGATTGTGTTTCATAAGGCTCAAATTGTGTAAACTGTTGAGACAACAACAAGTATTACACGGACTCAATGTGCATGAAAGAGGTGCGAAGGTGGGGCAACTTTCCTTCTTTTTCAATATCTAAATCTTCCGAGTGAAGATTAGATAGCATATATGTTGCGTCCCCAAAGAAAATGAAACATTTCTTTGTCGAGAAAGAAACGAGTGGTTGGTGTGCTAATTGCAAGAGTTGGTATGGGCTCACTGCCGGTTTCAATGATGGTCAACAAAGAATGTGAACCAATCAGAAGATATGGCTGCCCGACTCAGAAAGTGGTTGGTACAGAGTTTTGATATTCTTTTAACTCTGTTCTCACACCCTCTTTCTTTTTGACATTAAGGCTCACTTCTAACCAAACTCTCTTTTACATTTTTCCACTCCACACAAGGAGAAAAACTCAATCGAATGAGTTGTCTCCCCCACCCTTTGATTTATGACCCCTCACCCCTCAATCACTCGAGGATAACTTCCTAGGTAGGAAACACTGGTTAGTGTGAATCCATGGAAGTTCTGTTTAAGTTCTCACACGAATCCCATGTAAGTCCTATAAAGAATGGTTGTTCAACAGTTTAACTGAACAGTTAAGCACATATAACATTGTCAAAATGTATGCTCATTAAAAAGATGAATGAGACTTGAGCATTTGAACAATGAATATCTCTCAAAACAAGGATATTGAATGAATGAAATGAAATCAAGAGAATTGTTTTGAGAATCTGACAATGTATCAATCAGATCAAATACAATGGTTAGGGAATCAAAGAATTGGATGATTTTTTTATATGAACGAATATAAACAATTTAGCAATGAACGCTCAAGTTGAAATGATGAATGATGCTCAATAACAGTGAAATCAAACGAGGGTATTACCATCGAAAAATTGTTCGATATGAGACATGGTAATAACAAATTAAAATGAAGTACTGAACCGATGTGTGTGAATACTTTACAGTATATAGACAAGATAATACACGAGTATTGATCTTTGGAAACACACGGTCAGTTAAACATTGAAGCTCAAAATTGAAAAACATTTAAAATCACACTTCTAAATTCATAAAATCTTTTGAGAGCAAGAAGTGGTTTGAACATTTCAGAAAGCGTTTTTCATGTTTGAAAGTTGTTCTTCTTTCAAACAATCAAAGATCAAAGATTAGAAGTTATTTACCTTTAAGCTCCCCCTCAAATCATTATATCATGATTTGTTTTCTTTTAAGCTCCCCGGGTTATTTGCAAAATATCCATATCTTTAAACATTAAAGAACGGGTCCTGATCTGTCATGTGATTAGAAGCCATAATCCTTTAGATTAAAGTTCGGGTTTTGAACTGTTTTGTTCAAAAGCCAAAACTCTTTGACTTTAAGGTCCGGGTTTTGAACTGTTGTGTCTAAAAGCCTACGTTCTTTGAACTTTGACGAACGAGTCCTAGACTGTTTTGTCTAGAAGTCAAACACCTTTGACTTTGAAGTCCGAGTTCTAAGTTGTAGTACTTAGAAGTCAAACATCTTGCTCCCCCTATACCTGTGGTACCTGCGAAACAGATTTAACAGGCTTTGGTACCTACTGGTATTTGGGTCCGGGTATGTTAGATTTAGAAATCCACTTCTCATTAGATTTATATCTCTTAAATCTAGAAATCTGAGAAGTAATTCTGTAAGAACCGTACCAGTTGTGAGCAGATTCTTTTTGAACGAAGTCATTCTCTCCACAATAAGAACAACAGATCATCCTTTGAGCAATCCTGATCAGATGATTAGTCGAGTAATGTTAAGTCTGATTTTATAGTAATCATTGTATTTATAGGCTTGGTCTAATGCTGTGTTTAGAGTAGTATACTGTGTTGTATTGACCAAGGGTATTTTAAGTCTCTTTGGTCCTTGTTCCTTGTAAGAACTTCACGCATACTTTTCAATACATCAGTATCTTGCGCTTTCTCTGTCTCTCTCTCTACTTTCTCTCTCTAGGATTTAGAGATCTTGGATTCACAATTGGCATCAGAGCCAATCTAAATCTTGAGAGAATTGAGAGATTTGATTTCGTTTCTGGATTTGGAGTTTAATCTGAAAATTTGATCAAGAAAATCTCGTTTTTAGATTTTTCATCAAATTTGGGCTTGTTTTTGAACGAATTTTAGTGAAAATCGGTTTGTTGGATTCGATTTTGTTTGTTAAATAATTTTAATTCACATCGAATTTCAAGAAAATTGTGTTTTGATCGTCAATTTTGTAGATTTTCGAGTTCTTGGAAAAACGTTTTTGCGTACTGTTCAATTCACGTTTATTCGATTTTGGTGTTTTTAATCGATTTGTTTGCTTGAATATGATAAGAATCTGTCTTTCGATCAATCTTGTGTGAAAAAGATTTATAAAATTCATGGCTATAATCGAGTTTGGTGAATTTTATTGATTTTCAGGAAGTTTGCGCCAGATCCAATCTTTGCGCGAGTTCATTGAGATTTGCGCCAGTTCATCTTGCTAAGTTCAGGGCTCTTCAAAGAAAGTCAAGTTTTCGTCACAAGTATTTCGCGCAAAGTCTCATTTGTGTTTCTCATACATCGCGCAAAGTTAGTTTTGCGTTATCTTATTGTCACGAAAAGTCTAGTTCTCGCCAAAAACAGCTCACGCAAAGTGTATTTTGCGTTTTCAATTCATCACGCAAAGTCAGATTATTTCTAGTCCTAGTTCACGCAAAGTTAGATTCACGTCTTTAGTTGCTCACGCAAAGCAAAGTTTGCGTCTTACTTGACTCACGCAAATCCCAGTTTGCGTATTGCTCTTCTCACGCAAAGTCTCATTTGAGTCACCAACTTCTCAAGAGAATCCAGTTTGCGTCTTCCACATATCACGCAAAGTCAATTTGCGTCACAAGTATATCACGCAAAGCTCAGTTTGCGTTATCTGCCTCTCAAGCAAACCTCAAGTTTGCGCCAGTTCTGTTTCAAGACTTAGATTTTTTTTTTGACGAAATGGATTCTACAAAGTTTGCATTTCAAGCTCAGTTTTAATCGAACGATCTCATGATGTCATTAGGAACAGAAAATCGTCCTCCAGTTCTGATAAATGAAAACGAATTCACTCAGTGGCAGGATCGGTTCATCAACTTCATCGAGCGTCAAGTTAATGGAGCTAACATGATGAAGTCTCTCAATGAAGGACCATTCATAAAGCCTAACAAAGAAACTCCAGCAACACCCGAAGAAGTTTTGAGAATGAAAGTTGATCGAGAATTATCTGCTAACCTAATGCTAGCATTGCCAAATTCCGTATACAACCGTGTTGATCATTACAAGAATTATCCAAATTAGATGTGGACACAGTTGGAAAAGATTATGCTTGGCTCATCAGTTGCAACTCAACTCCGACATACACGTTTCATGAATAACTTCGAGGAGTTTAAAGCCAAAGAAACTGAGTCTCTAAAGAGTGTTTTCGACAAATTCTGTACAGTGCTGAATGATTTGCGAAAGATAAATGTGAACAAGACAGAGCTTGAGACGAATCTGAAATTCCTCAATGCTCTTCAGCCTGAATGGAATAAATCTTGTCACAGACTGAGGAACGATGTTCGGGTCTCCACTATGCAGATTCAGGAATTTTATGAGATTCTGATGACTGATGAGAGCTTGGTGCTAGAGAAGAAAGCAAAGCTTGAAAAGAAGAACAAGAAATCAGTGGACCCAGTAGCACTCGTCACAAGCCAACTGGCTGAACAAGCGTTGTCTGATAACGCTTACAACGGGGCCACTGATGATAATGGCGAGGCGCTGATAAAGCGATGATCCTTCTCTCTCAGCATTATCAGAAAAAGTTCCATCATCGGTCGGGTTCAAACAATCTTCGCTTCACTTCCGGTTCAAAAGTCAAAGTGCCCGAGGCTAAGAAAGTTGCTGCATGTTTTAACTGTGGAAAGTCGGGGCACATTTCAAAGGAGTGTCGAGCAAAAGTAGTTCGGGATTTGGCATACTACAGAAAGAAGTTGGAGCTAGCAGAAAAGAGATAGAATGGAATTGCTCTACTTGCTGAAGAGGAGTACTGGCTGGATCACTCCGATAATGAAGCTGACAAAGTTGAAACTGCTACTGTATGCTTTGTTGGAGATGATCAATCTGACGATGATGACGACTCATCAACCGATGCTGATGAGGTACCTTCTGAATTTGACTATAAATTCATATCTTCTCAAATGAATATCTTTATTACTGCCATACATGATTTACGCTCTCAGTTAATATCTGAAAGGAATTTAAATTCTGAAAAGTCAGATTTGATTGACAAATTGAAAATTTCTTTGAAAGATGAAAAATCTATTTTGGAAAACACAAAAGACATCTTTCAAAAGAAATTGGATGATTTGGAAACTTCAAATAAGACTTATCTTGAATCTTTGTCTGAAATGACTACTTTAAAAGACAGTTTTTCGGATAAAATATCTGATTTAGAAGGAAAATTATATCTAAGGGATCAAACTGATCAAACAATATTTATGCACAAACCAAGGAGTTATAAATCTATAAAAGAAAGATGGGGCTTGGTTTTGAAAATCCTCAATTTTTAGATAAAGCAAAAACTGAAGTTCCTACTATATATGAATACGATTATCTAACTCTTGCACATTATGCTCCTCAATTCAAATTTCATTGGACAAGTGAAAAGCAAATGTTAGATATCGAAAATGAGAAAAGGATGAATAATAAGAAAAACGAAATTCCTTTTGTTTATATGAGCGAAAACGCCAAATACTTTCCTGATAAATCAAGGAAAGGCAGAAAAGTTTTAAATGATATATCTCTTGTCAAATCTTCAATATCTGATGATTTTGTTGATGTTTATGCCAATATTTCTGATAAGAAAAATATTTCTCCAATCATTTATGATTCTAAGAAATATACTCCTCCTTTAATATTGAAGGCAAAATCATTGATCTTGAAGATAAGATGGAAGATCAAAATATTTTAAAAGAAATTGAATCAGAATTTGATAAGATAAGATGGAAGATCAAAAAATTATTTTCTCAAAAACAAGATTCTATTTCTAGTCTTTCTTCTGTTTGTCAAATAAACAAAATGAAAGTTTCTAAATTTGATATCTTTTCTCAAAATAATTCTGACTCCGAGGTATGTTCAGATTTATTGTCTGATCAGATTGGTTGATTAGGTAAAATTATTTCTTCTGATTTAAATATTAAGTCTAAAATTCTTGATGAATCTTTTACGCTCAATGATCAGTATTATAAACCTAAACGTAAAAGAAAACGGTCAAAGAAGTCGAAGAAACAAGATAAAGTTCTTTTTGACATTTCTAATTCTTCTGATTCTAATCTTTCAGATAGTACTTTGAGCAAATCATCAAAGCAGATTTGGAGAGCGAAGCAGATATCTGATGAATCTCAGACTGATGTAGACAGATATGTAGACAGATATTATAAAAGTGATTCATTTGCTGTTTGTAAGAAAATTTCAAAATATTCAATAAAGCAAATGATTCAAATTTCAAAATTTGTCTGATAATATTTCTCAGGCTTTAACTGTCAAATCTTATAAAATTTTCCCTATAAGAACTGCAACTAACAAACATGGGCCCAAATTCAAGTGGGTACCAAAATCTCAATCTGATTCAAAGTTGCAAGCACCTCATGTCAAGCGGGAGTAAGAGAAAAATGGCTTTTGAACACAACAGTTCAAAACCCGGACTTCAATGTCAACAAAATGGCTCTTGAGTAACTCAGCTCATGACCCGGACTTCATTGTCAACATTTTGGCTTCTATGTACATCATCTTAGAACCCCGTGCTTCAAAGACAATGACTTCCAGACATGTCAGTCTAGGACTCGTTCTTCAATGCTTTCAGCTTCTGACTAATGAGAAACTGTGAGTGCATCTACTTTTAATTCCGTTGCATTTATCTCTGATAATGATGTTGTTCCAGTTTTCTCAAATGTTTTGAAAGAATCTGAGAATTTCAATTCAACTCCTGATTTTGTTCAACCCAAATTTTTTTCAAATGAGACACAATTTTCATTTTACATTATGTGGAAGATGATATTATTGAATTCTATTTTTGTTTCAACTAAATATAAACTTGCCGATCAGATGTTTCTATTTTTAAATCTCGGCATGTTGTTTTAAAAATTTAAACCTTTACCAATTTTATTCTATAAAGTAAAAGTTTTACAATTTTTCTTTCTTTTGAATAAAATGTGTGTTTAGGATAAATTTTCAAGTTGCTTTGTTTATATTAAAGTTTTTATATGTTCATCTTTCAAGTCTAACAAAAGTCAAAAAGTCAGCAACATGTTTGTAGCTTTTGATATTGCTTTAAAGTTGTGTGATTCGAAATATTGATAGTTTACAATGCTTAGAAAACCTAAAAAGTCGAAATTTTGGATCGTAATGAAAATATGGGCTAAGCACTTAGATGTAAAACCTTGTGTTTCAGATGATTATTAAATTCTTATAAATCAGAAATCTCTAAGTTTAAAAGTTTGTACCTGTGAACTTTCTGGTTTGGGAAAGTAAGTTCTGTGGGATGCTTGTCATCTGGTCCCCTAAGGTCAATTGATCTGGGAGTGATCGAACCCAAATCCTTCAATAGAATCAGATTAATAGTCATGTTCTACTGGTATGAATGGGTTTAGGATGTGTCGATGTATCCTTTCTGATCTGGGAAAGTAAGTTCCAAGGGGTGCTTGACACCTAGTCCCCTAAGGCCATCTGGTCTGGGAGCGACTGACCCAAATCCTGCAATAGGGTCAGATAGAAAGTTACGTTTACGGCATGTTCTTCACTTACCGAACTTGTTGATTAAAAGATGCCAAAGTGCACAAGCTTAAAAGATGCCAAAGTGCACATTCATGTGAAGATGCCATAGAGCACAATGCTAAAAGATACCAATGAGCACACATCTCATGATACTTGGTGATATTTCTAAGTTGCAATAAACCTGTAAATTTGTGAAAGTCTGAATTTTTGATGGATTAGTATGATTATTTGCAAAGTTCTCTATTATATTTTTAGAATTGCATTTTCTTGAAGCTAATCGGAGTTCACATGCGAGCACTCTGAATAGAGTGATCAAAGTTTTTGAAACTGAACATATCTTAACTTGATATGCAATAAAACTTGTTTCTGTATCCAAATACATTCATTTGATTTCATCTGATGGAGTTTATTGTGATGTTTTACTAAGTAGAATTTTATTTGTTTCTGTTTAAATTTTTATATATTTAATCGTCTCAAAATATATATTCAGTTTATTTTTCTTTCTACATTGATGTTTCATTTCTTGTGTTCTCATATTTTCTTTATAAATGGGTTTGTGCATTATTCAAGGGGGAGTGAATAAGGTGAATTTTTTCTTAAAAGATCATATCTGTTTTTGAGGGGGAGTATCTGATTTTCTATACAAATGCTAACTTGAATTGTCATATCTAGTACATTTGTGTAGGGGGAGTAATAGAGCTTAAAAAGGTAAATTTTTCTGAGTTCAAGTCAGATTTGCGCCAACAGATGGTTGCGCAAACCTCACTTTGCGCCACCTTCGGCTAGCGCAAACCTTACTTTGCGCCAACAGCGTGTCGCGCAAACCTCCTCTATTTTTCCTTTATTCTGATTTTGCAGATTTTAAGCTGTCTCGTCTCCAACATTTGCATGACCAAGTTGATCTCGATCATCAAGGTCATTAGGGGGAGAAGTTAAGGAGATGTTAAAGAGACAAAGAGCTCCAAAGTTTATCTACTGATCAAGATTCGCTCAAGATTCTATTTTTCTCAGCCATTCTAGTCTTTTGCTGTTCCAGCTCCGATCATCACTGTTCTTTCAAGGGTCATTTTAAGGAGGTGTGTCGTCTAGAGAACAAGCTGATGAATCAACTGTTATTTCAAGTTTATTCCAAACTGGTCCAGTCTTGTCAAGGCAGCAAAGATAACTCAAACTGAAAGTTGCTGAGAAGAAATTTTTCTTAAAAATTCAGAAAGCTTTGCAAAGTCGCTTAGATGGTCCGTGCTGCTTTAGAAGATTGTTTTTGAAGACCACAACGCCAATGATTACTAAGGGGGAGATTGTTAAGTCTGATTTAATAGTAATCATTGTATTTATAGGCTTGGTCTAATTCTGTGTTTAGAGTAGTATACTGTGTTGTATTGACCAAGGGTATTAAGTCCCTTTGGTCCTTGTTCCTTGTAAGAACTTCACGCATACTTTTCAATACATCAGTATCTTGCGCTTTCTCTGTCTCCATCTCTACTTTCTCTCTCTAGGATTTAGAGATCTTGGATTCACAAGTAATATATATCATAATTACCAAAAGATTTACCTTTATGCACACTGTTCTTCTTGGCATTGGTTATGGATTTGAATGATCTGTCATTCTTCTTCTCTTCACCAGAATCTTTTACTCTCCAGACCATCTGATTTTTCTTAGAAGACTTTTCAAGAGATTTTATATAAAAAATTGTTGAACCATCAACAGATTTATCATAAAATAGATTTGATGGTCTGATCTGATTTGATTTGACAGTTTGTGGTTTGACACTTTTCTTTTTCAAAACATTTTTGTCATGAATGGAACTTGAAGCTGTTTTGAAAGAACAGACTGATTCTATTGAGTTATCAACAGGTGATTGACTAATCACATCAGCTGTTACTTTATCAGACAATTCAATGTTTGCAGCTTCCAAGTCATTTATCTTTTTAGTCAAAATGTTTCTTTCATTTGAAAGTGTGTCAAACTTTTGTTTCAAATCAGATTTGGCCTTCTGTTCTTTTTGGACATCTGATGATAGAACAGTTATTTTGGATTGGAGCTTTGATATCTCGGATTCAAAATGTGAACGTTCAAGCTCAAAATCTTTTTGTAAGTTCTTGATTTTATCAGAAATTTCATTGAAGATCCCAACATTTCTCTTTTCATATTTCTTCTTTTCAATCTCCAAAGACTTTCTGTTTTCTTGAAAAGCTTTTCTTTCTTTCTGTTAGTGTATTATTGTATCCAAGATTTAATAGGAAAAGTCAAGTTTAGTAAAGTCAACAAAGTCAATGTTTAGTTTAGTCAATATGAGATTACTTAGTTGTTAAGCTTGTAGTTTTAGTCCTTGGTATAAATACCATGTTGCTTTGTAAATCATGTAACTAGAACATTCACTGTCATATCAATATCAGATTACTCTCCATCTCTCTACACTCTCTCTCTAGAACTTCATATTATCAATATCTTGATTGATTGTTTGATTGCTTGATTGAATAGGACAATATCATTTGGTATCAGAGCAAACCAAACAATTTCATAGTGACTGGATTTATCGAACTGATTGATTTTCTGAGAATTTTTGTCAAGAACTCGTTTGTTGAAAAAGTAATGTTTGATCACGAATTTTCTTGTTTGTGTACAATTAAATCAAGAAATTGATTTGATTGTAAACGTTTTATCATAAGGATCATCTTTCGTTCAGATCACATTGTCAAATTCGAACTTTAGATTGATCAATTTGATCAAATTGTCAGTTTCTTGAAAAACGAACACGAGCACTGTTTCTTGAATCAATTTGTTGATTTTTGATGTTTTTAATGGAAATCTTGTGGTAGATTCGTATTCTAATTGATAAATCGATCATATTAGTGCAATTTCATGTTTAAATTTGCAGGTTTAAGTCGATTTGGACTGATTTTGTGAACGAACAGTCAAAACGCGCTACATTCAGAAAACGAGCAAGTTCATCAACAAACGCACAAGATTCATCTGCAAAACGCGCAAGCTGAAGAACGCACAAGTGTCTGAAGAACGCGCAAGCAACACGTGCGAGTTTGGGTAAAACGCGCAAATAGAGACAAGCGAGTTTGATAAACGCGCAAGTCAAAGCCTGCGAGTTTGATTGAAACGCGCTAGAGAGGCGTGCGAGTTTGATTGAAACACGCTAGAGAGGCGTACGAGTTTTTTCGAAACAGTGATTAGCGAGTTCCAGTGCCTTGCGAGTTTAATCGTCATGCGAGTTTGAGCAAACACACTACTATTGGCCTGCGAGTTCTAGAAACGCGCACGTTACCATTTGCGAGTTTCAATGTGAATAGTGACTAGCATGTTTAGTGGTCTGCGAGTACAGTGACCTGCGAGTTTCAAGACTTAGATTTTTTTTGAAAATTAAATTTTTTTTGTGTGATCCAAGTTTGACTTTTTAGTCAACTTTTCTGAATTGGTAGCGGAACCCCCGTGCTAAGTCTGAGGAGGGGGACATATTTTGATAGTGGTCATATTTTTATGATTTTTGACGATCATTTTTTTAAGTTAACATTCTGACAAGATGCCTGTTACAGACGAGAGAGGAAATACTGTTTTATCTGCAAGAGATATGGCTGTTTTGTACATGCCGGAAATACCAAAGATGGAAGCTGAATTAGACAAGTTGAAAAATCAGAATTCAAAGCTTCTAAATCAGATTCAGGAGTTCAAATCTAAAATGTCAAATTCTGATAAAACTCCTGATTGTACAAAATGTGCTAATAATTCTCAATCTGATTTTGCAGGTATCATCAGAGCAAGTGAGAATGAAATTGAAATAAAAGAAAAAATCATAGGGGTTAAAGAGAAGATTATTATGCAAAAAGAGAGAAAGATAAACAATATCCAAAGCCAAAAGTCATCTGAGCTGAAAGATGAATCAGTCAAGCTTCAAAACAAGTTAAAGGCTTTTGAAGATCAGATATCTGTATTGGAGAAGAAGAATGCTGAATTGAAAACAAGTCTCCAAGCAGAAAAAGAAAAATCAAATAAAGAGATATCTTCAACTCAACAGTCATCTGAGATTTCCAAGAAAACCTTACAAGAGAAAAAGGATCTTAAGCTGAGATGCATTAAACTTTCCAAGCAAGTGTCTGATTTTGAAAAGATAATCATTACTGAAAGAGACACATTTGCTAAGGAAAGAAAAGTTCTTGAAGATAAAATTGTTGAATTTCCCAAACAGATCTCAGTTTTACAAGACTTATTAGAAAAAGAAAGACAAATTTTCAAAGAACAGAAAAAGTCTTTTGAGTCTGAAAAGAAAATTTCTAAAAAGAGAAATGTTGGGATTTTCAATGAAATTTCTGATAAAACCAAGGACTTACAAAAAGATTTTGAACAAGAACGCTTACATTTTGAATCTGAAATATCCAAGCTCATGTCCAAGATCTCTGTTCTATCATCAGATATTCTTAAAGAACAGAAGGCAAGATCTGATTTGAAAAAGAAGTTTGATACACTTACTTTTGAAAGAAACATTTTATCTGAAAATATAAAAAACTTAGAAGCTGCAAACATCAATTTATCAGAAAAGATTTCAGCTGATGTGATTAATCAATCACCTGTTGATAACTCAACAGAATCAGTCTGTTCTTTCAAAACAACCTCTAGTTCTATCCATGACAAAAATGTTTTGAAAAAGAAAAGTGTCAAACCAATAATTGTCAAATCAAGTCAGATCAGACCATCTAATCTGTTTTATGATAAATCTGTTGATAGTTCAACAAGCTATTATATCAAATCTCTTGGAAAGTCTTCTAAGACAAATCAGATGGTCTGGAGAGTAACAGATTCTTCTGAAGAGAAAAAGAAGAAGGACAAAGCATTTAATTCCACAACCAAAGCCAAAAATAACAGAATGCATAAAGGTAAATCTTTTGGTAATTCTGATATATATTAATCGACTAATCATCTGATCAGGATTGCTCAAAGGAAAATCTGTTGTTCTTACAGTGGAGAGAATGACTTCATTCAAAAAGAAACTGCTCACAACTGGTACGGTTCTTATAGAATAACTTCTCAGAATTATGGTTTTGAAAGATATACATCTAATGAGAAGTGGATTCTTAAATCTAACATACCAGGACCCAAATACCAGTGGGTACCAAAACCTGTTAAATCTGTTTCGCATGTACCACAGGTATAGGGGGAGCAAGATGTATTGACTTCTAAGTACTACAACTTAGAACTCGGACTTCAATGTCAAAGACATTGGCTTCTAAACACTTCAGTTTAGAACCCGAACTTTAAGTGTTAAGACTATGGCTTCTGATCACATGACAGATCAGGACCCGTTCTTCAAAGTTCAAATATGGATATTTTGCAAATATCCAGCGGGAGCCTAAAAAGAAAACAAATCATGATATAATGATTTGAGGGGAAGCTCAAAGGTAAATATCTTTTGATCTTAAATCTCTGATTGTTTGAAAGAAGAACAACTTTCAAGCGTGAAAAACAATTTTCTTAAATGTTCAAACCACATCTCTATTCTCAAACGATTTCATGAATTAAGAAGTGTGATTTTAAATGTTTTTCATTATTGAGCTTTAATGTTTAACTGACTGTGTGTTTCTAAAGATCAATACTTGTGTATTATCTTTTCTATACACTGTAAAGTATTCACACACATCGGTTTAGTACTTCATATTGATTTTGTTATTACCATGTCTCATAACGAACCAATTTTTCGATGGTAATACTCCCGTTTGCTTTCAAATGTTATTGAGCATCAATCATCATTTCATTCTTTGTGCGTTCATTGCAAAATTGTTTATATTCGTTCATATAAACAAAATTTCCAATTCCTTGATACCCTAACTATTTCATTTGATCTGATTGATACATTGTCAGATTCTCAAAACAATTCTCTTGATTTCATTTCATTCATTCAATATCCTTGTTTTGAGAAATCTTCAAAGTTCAAATGATCAAATTTCATTCTTATTTTTAATGAGCATACATTTTGACAATATTATCACATTTTTGAGCTTAACTGCTAAAGTTAAATTGTTGAGCAATTATTCTTTATAGGACTTACATGGGATTCATGTGTGAGCTTATAAGAACTTCCATGGATTCACGTAAACCAGTGTTTCCTACCCCGGAAGTTATCCTAGAGTGATTGAGGGGTGAGGGGTCATAAATCAAAGAGTGGGGGAGATAATTCATCCGGTTGAGTTTTTCTCATTGAGCTGAGATAAAATGGAAAAGAGAGTTTGGTTAGAAGTGAGCATAATGTTAAAAAGAAAGAGGGTGTGAGATCAGAGTTAAAAGAATATCAGAACTCTGCACCAACCACTTTCTGAGCTGGGCAGCCACATCTTCTGATTGGTTCACATTCTTTGGTGACCATCATTGAAAAAGGCAGTGAGCCCATGCCAACTCTTGCAATTACCCAACCAGCCACTCATTTCTTTCCCGACAAAGAAATGTTTCAATTTTCTTTGGGGACGCAACATATCTGCTATCTAGTCTTCACTCGGAAGATTTAGATATTGAAAAAGAAGGAAAGTTGCCCCACCTTCGCACCTCTTTCATGCACATTGAGTTCGTGTAATACTTGTTGCTGTCTCAACAGTTTACACAATTTGAGCCTTATAAAATACAATCATTGTGCTAAATTCTTTCATACACAAGCACGAGCACACAGAAAATTTGTTTTTCTGTCAGAACATTCATAGATAAAGCTTGTGTTTTTCAATGATTGAATGGAAGTCCTGGGGAGTCATCATCAAATCAGCTCCTTAAATTGTACATTCGTTGTACACAGTAACTCCGTGTTACTGACAGGCAGTTCTAACTGTTTCATTTGTTGAATCAGGGTTACCAAGTTCATTATATCTGAATTTGAAAACATTCGGGTATATACAGTTCATGATTCAGATACTCAGATCAAAGGATGGAAAATGTCAAATTATCATAAAGAAGGAGATTGTTCGTTGAATACAAAGGGGATTATCAAAGAGAATGTTGAAATTCAAGATGTTTTGATGATTATGATGCTCACAATCATCAAAAAGGGGGAGACATCTACAAAGATCAATTTCAAAGTCTAAAAGTTGGAGAAATTTCTGAAAGATTCAAATTTCAAAGCTGATTTGAAGAAAAGAGACTTTCTAAAGATAATTCTAAAGATAATTCTGAAAGTTCAAGACAATTCAGATGCTTACTATGTTTCAGAAACAGATTCTGAAGATGATTTCTGAAGAAAGATGATTCGAGAAAGTTTGTTTTTCTGAAGACTGATCAGAGATTACAGAGATGAAGATACAGTTTTCAAAGATTCCTCAAAGTTCCAAAGTTTTTCAAAGTTTTCAAAGATTTGTTCAAGACATGTTGACTTTACAAAGATGCAATGTGAAAGACTTTTCAAAGATTCTTCAAAGACTGAAGATTGTTAAAAGCTTCAAAGTTTTAAAGCTGTCATAGATAAAAGTTGAAGAATCAAGCGCTGAAGACAAGTGTCAAATTTTTTTTAAATCTTGAATACAAAGGGGGAGAATGTTAGTGTATTAAATTGTATCCAAGATTTAGTGAGAAAAGTCATGTAAAAGCCTTTATTCTTGAATAGTCAATGATAGTCAAATTGTGAGAAAGTCAACATAAGTCTTAGAAGGGTTTTAAATACTTAGAGTGTTTTAAGTACTTGAGAGTTTAAGTGGATCTTATTCAAGTTACTTGAGTGTTTAGTTGGATTACTTGAGTGTTTCTTAGTTCATATAAATAGGTTTAATTCTTGTAATTTTGTAAGAGCTTAATGAATAAATCAAGATTTACTTTCTCTCTCTACTCTCTCTCTACAATAAACACTGTTAGATCTTGAGTGAGAGTGTTTGATTGCTTGATTGTAATCTGGGAAGTACAATATCAGATGGATGTGAAGAGTATAACCTCCCGGTGCCCATGCCAAATGTTGATATTCAAAAACTAGGCCAAGCTCCCGGGAACTTCATCTAGTGAGAGATACGTTCGGTGGTGTTGCGACAGGTATATACATTGTTAGATCACATATCTATTGAATTCAAGATCATCCAAACTGAAGTTCGCAATCCGAAGCTAAAAGCTGACACGTCACTCTCAACAATAGTCTAGGGTCTATTCTGTAATAATAGTCAAAGTTATAATATCTAGATATTTATTATTTAGATATTATGTTTTAGATATTTAGTTAATTATTATATTAGTTTTTAATATAATATCTAGATATTAGATATCTAGATATCTAGATATTAGATATCTAGATATTAGATATCTATATTAGCAAACTTGTGCTTGATGAGTCAGATGAAGATAAAAACCGAAGTTGATTCTAATGACGAGGTATGTGATCAAATGCATGCCATGAAGTTAAAACTCCAAGATTTAGAGTCGAAGCTTAAGCGAGAATGGTGTCATTACTGACAAAAACCAATCGATACAGAAACTTAGCGATGAAATTGCTGAAAAGAAAGTATTGGTTGAGGTTTTACAAAGAAACAATGACACCAACGCGAAAGAACAGACTATAATTCTTAAAGAGAATTCTGAACTCAAGTCTAAACTGAGAAAAAGTGAACTTGATTTATATGAGCTTACGAATTTGCAATCTTCAACTTCCAAAGAAAACTTTTCTTTACTTGGTAAATTAAAAAGTTTGGAAGAGAAGTTATACTAAATGGTTCAAACTGAACAAACTATTCATCTAAACAAACCCAAAGAGGAAATAGAAAAATGGGGAATCGGGTATAAGAATCCTCAATGTCTTCAAAAAGGAATGTCTGAAGTGCCTGCACTTTATGATCATCTTTCTATGAAATTAGCTCGACGAATCCCTGAGTTTAAAACATTCTGGACTAAACTATCAGAAGAGGATGAAGCCAACGAAACTGAAAAACGATTGAAATCATCTAAAGTTCACCTTCCATTTTATTATGCGAAGATGAATAATAGTTATAATGAAAATCCAATATATCAAAAGAAGAATAGTCTTTCAAGTGATTTCTTTCAAAGTTATTCTGAAAAAGAAATGGAGGCGAATCCTATTCAAGGTAAACTATATGTCCCTCCTCTAGTTTTAGAAAGTAAAATTTCTGAACTCGAGAATTCTTTAACAGATGAAAGACTTTTGATGAATATTGAACAAAAAGTTTTTTCAACCGTGCTTAAAAATGTTGTTCTTTCTAACGCTTCAAACTCTAAAGATATGTTAGGTCTAAACTCTGATGGTGTTTCAGATGAGTGTTTTGAACAATTTGACTTTAATACAAAACTTCCAAAAACCAGTACGCCTGTTAACAGTGCAAAATCAACGAAAGTTGATAAATCAGTCTCTGTGAAAGCTAAAAATGCTAAAGGTAAGATTAAATCTCAGCATTCACAAAAACCGATCACTACTGGTAAGCCGAAGAAGGTGCATTCATTTGTTGCTCAAAAGTCTAACTCACAAGTTTCAAATGTTTCAGCAATGAGCAAGAAAAGAATTTGTCGGTCCACAACAATACTAATATCAAGTTCTTAGAAACAACACAATAACGATTACCAACCTGTATTGATATATAGAAATGGTTACAAGGTTGATCAGATTTATGCTCTTGATTGTGTTCTCTGTTTTCTCTCTATTACACCTTTAAGTGTGTGTTTGTATGTGTGAATTGTGATCTGATCGTGATTGAGAGAGATACTAGAGATACAATTAAATAATCTAGTGTGTCTTACACACTACCTAACATAATATCTAGATACTTTAATATCTAGATATTATCCTAGATAATATCAAACAAACTAGATATTAAAACTAATAACTAACTAAGTTACCTAATATAACTAATAACAATAAACATGGATTACATTGATTACTTTGACATTTATTACAAATAGACATAGACTTTAATATCGATAGTCGACGTTTCGGCTTTAGCTTCAGATTGCGATCTTCAGTTTGGATGATCTTGAATCCAATGAGACTGTGGTCTAACAATCTCTCCCTTTGGATCAAGATCATTATAAAAATGATTTTAGCAATTCAGTCTTCTTCTTCAGCTCAGAAGATGCAATCTCTTTCTCTAGCTCTGAAATCAACATGTCTTCAATCTAATAATCTCCCCCTTTGAAGAGTGGACGTGATTCTTGAAACATGTGATCTTTGCCATTTCTTGTGTAGTCATTCTCCCCCTTTTTGATGTTAAGTGCAACGACTTCATCAAAATTATTTGTAAGAAATGTCTATCTTGTGGTTAGAGCCCCTGATCCGTCAATTCATAAGATATTCATCCAGATCTTTGCAAATCTCGACAAAATAGTCATGTAACACCTGAATCAACTAATGAATCAGTTAACATGCCTGTCAGTAACACTAAGTCACTGTGTGTAACGAATACACATTGGAAAGGAGCTGTTTGATGTTGACTCCCCCAGGGCTTCCATTTAATCATCGAAACACCACAAAGGTTATTTCTATAAACGTTATGACAAAGAAACTAATTCCTTGTGTGTTCGTGCTTGTGTTTGAAAGAATTAAGCACTTGATGATTGCTTATAGGCTCAAAATTGTGTAAACCACTGAGACAACAGTAAGTTAAACACAAACTCAATGTGCATGATTTACGTGCGAAGGTGGGGCAGACTTCCTTCTTTTCAATATCCAGATTTTCCAAATGAAAATCAGATAGCAAATGTGTTGCGTCCCCTTAGAAAATGTGAAACACTTTCTTTTTGAGAAGAAAATGAGTAGATAGTGAGGTTTGATCAAGAGTTGGCATGGGTTAGTTGCCTGTTTCAATAATGTTCACCAAAGAATTGTGAAACACTAGTAATGTGGCTACCCGGCTCAGAAAAAGTTGGTGCAGAGTTGTGATATTCTTTTTAACTCTGTTCTCACACGCTCTTTCTTTTTAACATTTAGCTTTCTCTAATCACACTCATTTCTTTTCTCTTTACACACTCAATCACTAAGGATTAACTTCTTGGGTAGAAATCACTGGTTAAGGTGATTCCATAGAAGTTGTGTTAATTCCTAGCACAATGATTCTTTGTTTTCCTATGATGCACGTGATGCTCAGATTGGTTTAACTATTTCAGTTAAAGCACAATTTAGATCATGAAAACATTTAAAATACACTCCCAAAATATAAAATCGGTTGAAAAATCGGGAAGTGGTTTGAACATTAAAAACAATGTTTTCAAATGATTGAAAGTTGTCCTTCTTTCAACCATATATGAGATGAAGATATAGAATTATACCTTAACGTACGATCTTCCATCTCATGAAGCTAAGCTTTAAGTCATAAAGATATGATCTTTTAAGCTTCTCTCAAAAATTCTGCAAAAGTCTTATGTCAAGTCAAAGTAAAATTTATTCACTTAAATTGAAAAGACAAAAAGCAGTAAAACTTTTAAAATACGAGTTCTGATCAGAAATAATCAGAAGTCATTTTCGAACTCCTTGACTTGAAGAGCTCCCCCTAAGTTCTTGCATTACAAAAAAATTTGGCATTAAAAAGTACATGCAAAATTTTATGAGCTCCCCCTCGAAGTAATATTCTCCCCCTTGGATTATGAACATTTATATAGAAGTGCAGATATCAATCAGAGTTAAGAATTTAGAAAACTTTATAGGTAACTACTGATTAGATTTTAAGATTTAGCATACCAAGCTTAGAGATTAGAAAGTTGAACCTCTTTTCGTCTAAGGGTTTGGTGAACAAATCGGCAAGTTGATAATCAGTTTTTACAAAGAAAATTTCAATTGTTCCTTTTTCAACATGATCTTTAATAAAATGATACCTGGCATCTATGTGCTTGGTCTTGGTGTGTTGAACAGGATTCGCTGATATTGCGATGGCGCTCTTGGAGTCACAGTATATCGGGATTTTGTTGAAGTGGAAACCGTAGTCACGCAACTGAGTTCTCATCCATAAGACCTGAGAACAGCAGCTGGCAGCAGCTACATATTCTGCTTCGGCCGTGGACGTTGAAACACAAAGTTGCTTCTTCGATGCCCAACTTACTAGTCTGTCACCGAGGAACTGTACATGTCCCGACGTGCTCTTCCTGTCTAACATACAACCTGCATGATCTGCATCTGTGTAGGCTGTTAGTTCAAAACTAGTATCTTTAGGATACCACAAACCAAGATCTGCAATGCCCTTTAGATACCTAAATATGCGCTTCACAGCAGACATATGGATTTCTTTAGGATTGGCCTGATATCTTGCACATAAGCATGTTGAAATCATTATATCTGGCCTACTAGATGTAAGATACATTAAAGAACCTATCATTCCTCGATAAGTCCTAACATCAACAGCCTTTCCCGAAGGATCAGTGCCAATCTTAGTACCTGGTGCCATTGGGGTACCAATCGGTTTTGAATTTTCCATTTGGAACTTCTGAAGAATATCCCTAATGTATTTTGATTGATTGATAAAAATACCCGATGAAAATTGTTTTACTTGTAGACCGAGAAAGAAATTCATCTCTCCCATCAAGTTCATCTGAAATCTAGACACCATAAGGTTTGCAAAATTCTTACAGTACTTAGTATTTGTAGAACCAAAGATAATATCATCTACATTCTTACAGTACTTTGTTGCATCGATGCTTTCGTCATTAGACAAACTTGCTTGTCAGTCTAGACATTTGATAAATTGATTGTGTAGAGGTCTGATTCTCGAGTACCGACCAAGAGTTCTTCGCCTTCTTCATTGCGAACTGAACATCTCTTGGCTTTGAAGTTGACCTCTAAGTCTTTGTCACAGAACTGGCCTATACTGAACAAGTTGTGTCGTAAGCCTTGTACATAGCTCACCTTCTTGATAGTGACATTGTCATGTTGTACATCACCATATCCCATGATTGGAGAAAACTGGTCGTTGCCGAATCTTACTGTTCCGCAATATTTCTCTTTAAAATTGGACAGTATCTCTTTTTGCCCTGTCATGTGCTTGGAACATCCGCTGTCCAAGAACCATGTATGACTAGTCTGCATAAGATAAATTACAAATTCAGAGATTTATACGACAACATTGGAATAATCACTTTGATTATCGAAGTGCGGGTCTTGAACTGATTTGTTCAAAAGCTTATTTTGACTTTGATGTTCGGGTTTTGAACTTCATTATCCAAAAACCTATTTTGTCATTGAAGAACGAGTCCTGATCTGTACATAATCAGAAATCGATTTCTCTCTAAGCTTTGTGTGCCTGCAACACAGATTTAGCCTTAGGTACCCACTGGAATTTGGGTCCTGCTGTGTTAGAACAAGATTTTGGTACCCATTTCGAATTGGGTCCTCTTTTCTTTTGAAATGTATGAGAAGGATTAGTATGAGATGAATGCACATGGTAATTTTCAAACCAATCTCCAGAATCTTGACAAGAGATAGAAACATGTTTATCATAAATAGAAGGCTTTCTAGCAGATAAAGATAACTGAAATAATTGCTTCATTGTATATTGTTTACGAGAAACAACAAGTTTTGAGTTCAAAAGAGCAACATCAGCAATTAAGACATCTTTACTAAACGAAGTCTTACTACAATTAACACTACTAAACGATAAAACGGTCTTGTCAAGCTTCCGTTTCGGTTGCCATTGAGAATTTACTTCTGGCCTTTGCTTGCTCAGATCTGAAACATGTGAAACTGGTGAGGTAGACCTTGGAGCAATAAGCGATTGCTTTTTCTTAGAATTACCAATAATGTTCGGTTTCTGTGAATGCTGAGATATATTCTTACCTTTAGCACTCTTAGCTTTCACAGAGACTGATTTATCAACGAAAACTTTCGTTGATTTTGCACTATTAACAGGCATACTGGTTTTTCTCAAAGTTTTCTTAACAAAAGATGAATGGTTAGGAAGTTTTGCATTAAAGTGAAATTGTTCAGAACAATTATCTAAACCACCGTTAGAGTTCAGAAAATCAAATCCTTTATTTGATGAACCAAACATATCTTTAGAGTTTGAAGCCTTAGAAATAACAGAATTTGAAAACACAGTTGAAAAAACTTTTTGCTCAATATTCATCAAAAGTCTTTCATCTGACAAAGAATTCTCGAGTTCAGAAATTTTACTTTCTAAAACGAGAGGAGGGACATATAGTTTACCTTGAATAGGCTTCGCCTCCATTTCTTTTTCAGAATAACTTGGAAAGAAATCACTCGAAAGAGTTTTCTTTTTTTGATATGTTGGACTTTCATTATAACTATTATTCGTCTTCGCATAATTAAATGGAAGATGAACTTTAGCTGATTTCAACCGTTTTTCCGTTTCATTGGCTTCATCCTCTTTTGACAGTTTAGTCCAGAAAGTTTTAAATTCAGGGATTCTGCGAGCTAATTGCATTGAAAGATGATCATAAAGTCCTGGCACTTCAGACTTCCTCTTTTGTAGACAGTGAGGATTCTTATAACCGATTCCCCATTTCTCTATTTCCTCTTTGGGTTTGTTCAGAAAAATAGTCTGTTCAGTTTGACCCATTTTATATAACTTCTCTTCCAAACTTTTTAATTTTCCAAGTAAAGAAAAGTTTTCTTTGGTACAAGAAGTATGCAATTTTTTAAGCTCATAAATATCAATCTCACTTTTTAGCAGTTTAGACTTAAGATCAGAATTCTCTTTAAGAATTATTGTCTTTTCCTTAGCGTTGGTGTCATTATCTTTATGTAAAACCTCAATTAATACTTTCTTCTCAGCAATTTCATTGCTAAGTTTCTGTATCAATTGGTTTTTGTCAATTATGACACCATTTTCTTGCTCAAGATTAGATTCTAACTCTTTTTGTTTTAAACTCATGGCATGCATTTTGTTCATGAAATCTAAATCAGATAAATTACATACCTCTTCTTCTTCATTGTCTGAATCAGCTTCAGCAGCTGATTCTATCTGGCCCATCAAGCACATGTTGACGGCTTCATCTTTCTCTTCATCTTCTTCTTCCTCTTCTTAGTGATCGAGCTAGTATTCATCCTCATCCATCAATGCCTTGCCAGCCTCCTTTTGCTTTGCAAGAAGCATCTTGTTCTTGTAGTAGTCAGAGTTTCTGACTTTTGGCCTTCGGCAGTCTCTGGCATAATGACCTGTTTTGCCACAGTTGTAGCACATTGGTGGCTCTGTCTGACTGGATCCTTCAGCTTTGAACTTTCTCTCTTCCGGATTCCTCTCCTCCAATCTCTTCCCTTCAGGATGATACCTTCTCTCTTCAGGCTTCCTTTCCTCTGTTCTCTTCCCTTCATATATGCTTCCTTCAACCCTTTCCTTGTGGATGTAGTTGTTCGGACCAGATGAGTACCTATGACTGTTTGATGTTGGATTTTTGTAGAACCTTTTCTGGAAAGCATTTGTCAGCATCATTATTGCTTGCTTTAGCTGATCATTTTCATCTGTGTCAGAGTTTGCATAAGCTTCATCTTCTTCTGATTCGTACACAATCGTCTTGTTCTTTTTCTACCTAACTACAAGAGCGATTGTGTCATCAACTGTCTTTCCTCTCTGTCTATTCTCAGCTATAATTTCATCCACCTCTTCTTCATTCTGACGGAGGGTTTCATACACCTTGTGAAGTGGAATCTCATTCAAGTCTTTGATCTGCTTCATCTGTCTTGCAAATCTTTTCCATTCTGGTTGAAGAATGCTCAGGAACTTGACGTTTAGCTCAATTTGAGATTTGTGGACTTTGTTCTTGCTAAGTTCGTTCAGCAAAGTCACAAACCTATCATAGGTTTCTTCTAAAGTTTCTCCCACCCTGCCTCTAAATTCTTCATAATTATTTAGGCAGTTGGAGATTTTCAGTTGATTCCCAACCTTCGAACCCAGCATCATCTTTTCAAGTTGATCCCACATTTCTTTGCCGGAGGCTTTGTAGTTGTCAATCTTTACGTATATCTCATTTGAGATTCCTTGTA
The DNA here is from genome assembly GCA_954870635.1 of Arctium minus. Classification (NCBI taxonomy): domain Eukaryota; kingdom Viridiplantae; phylum Streptophyta; class Magnoliopsida; order Asterales; family Asteraceae; genus Arctium; species Arctium minus. The sequence continues at coordinate 66,494,428 of OX941090.1, read as the reverse complement.
AGATGTATGACTTAGCTAATCTGTCGCCTTTGGCTCTTCTAAGGTTATCATCTTGTAGCTCATGAAACTTAAGTTCAACTTCAGTCGGCACATTTTCAACTACACGAGTTGTTGTGATTGGTTTCATAACCCCTTCTTCAATAGATGTCCTGATGAACTCACCCAACTCATGTCTTTCAATGAAGTTCAGAAACCGATCGTTCCACTGTTCGTATTCTCCTTTGAAGAGAACTGGTGGCTTGGTGTCAGTTCCTATTGCGAGGGCTTCTCTGGATGTCATCCTGTATTGATTAAATATGCAATAAGAACTGTTTTGACCGTTAGTCCAGATAAAATTTGATCACACAAGAAATTTTTTCCCCCTAGGCAGACTTAGCACGGGGGTCTCGCTAAGTCAATAGATCAAAGCCTTGTTTTATGACCTTGCGGGGGTATGGGGGCAGCGCCCCTAGAGAAAAAATTTATGACAATTAAAGACCCTATTACAGTTTTCAAAAATTTGTCTAAGTGTGAAATTTGAGCAAAATTCAGGTTTGCGTTTGAAGAAGGTTTGCGTGCCACGTGGGAGGCGCAAAGTTAAGTTTGCGTTTCACGTGGGAGGCGCAAAGTTGAGGTTTGCGGGTCTAGTTGGAAGCGCAAAGTAAGGTTTGCGTTTCTGAGGTTTGCGTTTCTTGCTTGATCCGAGAAGTGAAGTTGAGATGCTTTGCGTTTGCTTTGAGGAGCGCAAAGTGGGTCTTTGCGTTTCTTTTGGAACCGAGAAGTGGACTTTGCGTATGCTTGAGGACCCGAGAAGTAAGGTTTGCGATTGATGTTGGAACCGCAAAGTAAGGTTTGCGTTTCCTTTGAGAAGCGCAAAGTAGGACTTTGCGTTTGATGTGGGAGGCGCAAAGTTGAACCAATTGTCGGTCCACAACAATACTAATATCAAGTTCTTAGAAACAACACAATAACGATTACCAACCTGTATTGATATATAGAAATGGTTACAAGGTTGATCAGATTTATGCTCTTGATTGTGTTCTCTGTTTTCTCTCTATTACACCTTTAAGTGTGTGTTTGTATGTGTGAATTGTGATCTGATCGTGATTGAGAGAGATACTAGAGATACAATTAACTAATCTAGTGTGTCTTACACACTACCTAACATAATATCTAGATACTTTAATATCTAGATATTATCCTAGATAATATCAAACAAACTAGAACTTGGCTTATTGCGTGAGTTTATATTTATAAAAAATTATGACATTTTATTTATAACTTTGTCTTATGCGATTTGATCATTGTAAACGAGAATTTTGGCACCATTCGATTGTACGAAGTCCCCTTGAATTATATTGAGTTTTATTGGGTCTTATGGAGTTTTATTTTATGTCATTTTGTGACGCATGGATGAAACCTTGAAATGCGTAGGCTTGATTTATTGTGTGTGTTGGTTTGTGGGTTTTATTGAGAATTTTATTCCATATGAGTTTTGTTGAGAAATGTTATCTCATGTTTTTTTGCAACCAAAAGAGAGATATTTGGAAGCTTGATATCGTCTAATTTATCTTTTGAGTTTTGTGCTAGTATATTTCATGGCGCACTATTTAGTGCACAAATTGATTTATACTCATGGTGAGTGAATGTATGAGGACCCTATGATGGTCCACAATAATGTTTGTTTTGTGCATTTTCGGTTGGTCTTACCATTGTTATTGGTTCTAAATTGATCCCAAAGAAAATTGGCATTCTTATGCGGAGGGTTAGGCAAGGTCAAGTCCCGTGTAGAGTGGTGCAAGATAAAATAGGGACATACATTATGTGCTTTGTCCAAGGTGTGAGAAGGAGGCAGAGACGGTGGATCATGTTTTGGTAAGTTGTAATGAAGTAACTCTTTTTTGGAAAATGGCTCTTAGGTGGTGGATTGAGAACTTTGTGACTTAGAGTCGGTGAGTGACATTGTAGATGAAAATGTCGGCATGTTGCCCCGAAACAAGTTCTGGGTAGAAATGGTATGGTCGTTTGTGTATCTTATTTGGTCTCACCAGAACAGGGTCATTTTTAATAAGGAAAAAAGGAAATTGGAGGATATGTTTTTTGATTTCCAACGGAAGAGTTTCGAAGGGATCAGTAGGAGTCTATGCAATGAGAAATTGGATTGGAACAGCTGGTTGGTAGATCCTGGTATCTTGTCAAGAACAAGTTGTTGCGGTTTGGAAGGATACTGTGGTGTGGATACATAACACAGTTTCATCATTGGTGCGTTGATCGGTCCAGGCGATAGGCTATGCAGTGGACCCTATCGTGAAGAAAGAGCGGTGTCATCGAGCAGGAGTTGTCCGGGGCTGTCTGGGGTATATTCTGGGTTGGGTGAAAAGTGCAGGCTGGGTACTGGTCGATGGTGTAAGTAGGGGCAATATCTGTTTTGGTTCCGTTGTCCTATGGTTTGCTTCCTCTCGGGGTTGTCCACGTTGAGGCTTTAATAGGCTGTTTTTAGGGGTTGTCCTGGGTTGTGGCTATTATTAAATGGTTGTTGTTTGGGATGCTGTGAGGCTGTTGTGTTTGATTCCAACAATCGTAGGCAGTTTCGCATTCGTTTTGTATTTCGTTTCTTCTTTGGTTTGGTCGTTGGCTTTGGTGTTTGTCTCTCCCAGTTTTTTTGTACATTTGTGAGTATGGTAATAAAGTTGCTTGCCTTTCAAAAAAAATGTGTTATATTGATTTGTTTGGTATGCATGACATTATAGCCACTATTTTAGAAGAAAGAGCATATTGTTTGTTCGGTTTAAAGTTTGAAGCCGATCTAAGTTATTTTACGTATCAATCAGATCGCATGCACATATTGTTTTGCTAAGTTTTGAGAAAATACACTAATGTAGGCGGGTCTTGTTGGTAAATTTTATTCCAGGCCATTATATGATTAAATGAAAAAAAATTGGAACTCGATTATGTGAAATTCCTCTTTTAAAGTTTTGTACAAACATTTTATTGCACACTGTTTTAGTACAGAAAATTAATTTCCGTACATGGCATAAATAGACGCATATTGGGACCATAGTGGTTCCTTTGAAAAGTTTGTTGAGCATATTTTGTTGTTGTCATTCTTATCTTGAGTAATGGTCAAGTAACTTTCAAAAATAATTTTATATGCATGGCAATTGTTGCCACTTCGCGTGACTGCCTAATAATGTGGTAGTAAATTTTTCGCATGCGTACGATTGTTAAAAAGATTTTCGTGGTCGACAAGTCTTATAAAAATTGTAAATTGGCATATCTGTTGATTCTTGCACTTCAAACCATGAACTCATTCAGATCGTAAATTTAAAACCCTTTTGTGAAGGGTGAGGACTTCGGAAGCCTTGAGGGTGGAAGTATTTGGATAGTCCGACCGATGGTAGTATTGTAATTCGAGAAGTTCCGATTGAAAAGCTAATGTAGTTTTAGGTAATTGAAGTATTTGAATCGTGGGATTTTCCGATAAACTTTAGTAGTGAGCCGTTCGTTTTGGCAACCTTTGAGTTGGAGGTCTGGACAATTATTTGTATAAGAGTTGTGTAGGACTCTTGGGATATCGTGTTAATACCGTAGTCTAATGGTGGTAGGCTCGATGAGTGAGTTTGCGAGTGATATCTTGTTGTGGTTTCAGTTACCGTGTAATGTTAGATGACAACTTTTGGATTTTGAGGCCAAGAACCGTTGACATGGAGTACTATAGTTGGATCCTAAAGGACATTTGTAGAATAAGTAATGACTTTAAGAAGCTTAGTTCGTGGTAAGTGGATATATTTGAATGACATTTCCTTGTCTAGTACGAAACTTGTCGATTAGATGATTAGTACTTGGGCTTATTATGGGAGTTGTATAATCAATGGGTTTGAGAAATATCAACTTCTTATAGAGTCTATTTGTACGTTCTCAAGTCTAATGACAGTCCAATAGCAGGATCGACTAGGTTAAGAATTTGATAGATTTTCGATGGTGATCGTACTTTGTGACAGTTGGAGTTCGAACTCAGAGCGTGTAGATTTTCGTCTAGGTTGAACTCAGATCGACTAGGTTAAGAATTTGATAGATTTTCGTCGAGAGAAGGTCGATGAATCCTTATAGTAGTGAATAATCGGAGAACTTAGTGAGAGCGTCAAGGTAGGTTTCAAGTGAAACCTATTATTAAGGGGACTTTAATTTTTCTAAAGGTTAAACTATCAACGTGTTAGTGAGTGCTTCTTTAGAAGGGAATAAGTCTGGTTGTAGTCAGGTAAGCTTTTGTGAAAACGCATCGAAATGTTGAATGCAAAAGAGAAGATCATTACAGTTGATAGAGGTTGTTAAGATATTTAAGAGTGAATTCATTCTGAGTGGTAGTGATGGATTTGAGTATTTGAAGTCGTGAACTAGTGTTGAGGTAGTTTGAGCCATCTAAGGTTGGGAGGCAACCAAAGTCATATGATTACAAACTACTCTAGAAAATTTTAATGTTCATTCTGATATGAGTGTAACGTATCAAATAATTTGTGAGAGTGAGAGTCAGCATGAAAATTGGCATGGCAGTTTTGTCAAGTAGTTATCAGATGTCAATTAATGTCGAAGTGGGTTAGAGACACATCCTTGGAGAGAGAGCAATGGTCGTCTTGTGAAAAAAATATGTTATTTGAGAATGTTACCCTTTTGGGATGGATAGATGATGAGACAATTATCGAACTGACGCTTCGTGTCATGAGGTGTTTTTTAGGCAAACCCATGTTCTTCACACAGTTTGAGTGTTGTGTGGGAAGTAAACTTGCATTAACATCGATGTTCGGGAGATTTCTTTCGTGAAGTTTTAATTATTACAAGAAAGGACCGAGCTACTTTTAGGGACCGAGGAAATCCAATAAGTGTTGAGAGTAGCTTTTAAATTTTTGGCTTAAGAACTAGATTTCGAGGACGAAATCGTTCTAAGGTTGGGAGGATTATAACACGCTGATTTCTGGGTAACTATGATTTTGAGTTAGTACATAAATCGATCTTTTAATAGAAATAAAATAAATAGGATTTTGGGCTTAAATTCTAGATTTTACAGTCTTGTTGGATAAAAAAATTCAAATACGAGTCCAATGGTTCTCTCTATAGCAAAATCGGAGCTAAAACGAAGAAGTTATGGCCAAAACAGTGACTAGGCGACTTTCACGTGAGTTTCTTAGCCCCAAACTAGCATCAAAACTCGATTTGGGAGCTGCCTTGATGCAAACCTAAAATTCTCTTGGGCGAGTTTCACGTTAGTTAAACTAACTTGAAACTCGCGTGGGCAGTTGAACCTGTAAATACTAATTTCTTGGAATTTCTTCATTTCTTCATATCTTTATCATCTCAACTCCGATTGAGGTGATTCTTTTTGTTATGTTCTCGATTTTTGAAGATTTTTAAGGCTAGATCAATAGAGTTGAATCTTATTGAATTATTCTAGAGTATTTGTGTAAGGTAACCTCTTCATCTCCTTCCTCTGTAAGTTAGGGTTTTGAGCATTCTTCATCTCCTATCCTTTTCCTCCATCCATGTCTTAGATTTGTGGTTCCTTAAGCTGGAGAAGATGTTTGGGAGCATTTTGGAGAAGGAGCTTATATATTTCAAGGTTTGAGCCTAGATCTTGTAAGTTTGAAAAGGTATATCTTTTAAGCTTTTTGAGATCTACGTTTGGGTTTTTGTGGATTTGAAGCTTAGGTTAATGTTTGATGTATTTTTGATTTAGTGATTACTCGTGAGAAGTTTCCATGGTGGGACTTGCTTGTGGGTCTAAAATATTCACCATTTGGAAACTAGTGATGGATTTGGAAAACGAGTTTTAACTTAATCTAGCAAGGTGAATTCAAGTTGAATTGTGAAAACTTTGTACATGCCAAAAATGTCCATTTTGAAGTATCAAAGTGTTTTACGTGGTGTTTATCAAATGTGTTATTTATTTGGTGAAACTTACATTTTGGATACATTTGATTTTATAAACAATGTAAAATGCCACATTTGAGTTTTTGGGACATTTTAATAAGGAAATCATTTTAATAGGTTCTTATGATGAATTAATGCATATTATTGTGTTATGAGGCATTTTAGAAAATATAAGGGTACGAGTTCCTTTGTAAAATAGTTTGTCTCAACCAATGATGAGTTTTGGGTTAATCATACTTTTGGTCGTTGACTTTTCATAACCGTTGGTTAAATGTGTTTATTGTTGACATTGACTTTTATTTTACTGTCTAGTAAATTGTTGAATTTTTTGCATGGTTTTTGACTATGATGAGTCTTTGCAACATTTTTCCGGTTTTAATAGCCCGATTGTGGAGTTTGAATCTGTTGTTGCGTATAATACATATCATTTGGAAATTACATGTTTTGAGTATTTTGGTCATTCAATTGGAGTGATGTAATGTTATAGACTGTAATGCAATGTATCCATAGGCATAGGAGTCTTTATTATTTTAAAAAGGACGGTTGTTTCCTTTTTGGGACCAGGATTAGTCATGAGGTCATCGAAGGCCTTATGGTGCGGGCTCTTGGAGTCAAACATATGTCATTGACCCTATGATGTAATTTCTGAGTCAATTTTTATGGGATAGTTATTTTCCATTTGTAACTAGTTGAGACATTGGGCCCTCGGAAGGCAATTTCGTATGGTTATATGGGACCGGATACTAACCATGGACCGTAAATGTAATCCTAGTGAATGAGTATGACTAGGATCATTGGGTGCCCTCCCCCACATCTGAGTACGAGACGACAGTATGATGAACTCAATAACTTGGAAAGTGGCCTACTTTTGTATTCCGCCACTAACCATGGAAATCGGGTCTCCCCCATCACCGAATGGTATTGTTTTGGGTATTTAGTTTTATCCATGTTTTCAGTGACGTTTTGAGTATGGGGTGTTCTGCCTAAGTTATAATTTTGGGGCTTGAGTCTTATTCATATTTTGGTAGTTTGGACAAAAAAGTTTTATTTCGATTTCAATATTTGAGCATTTATCATTATTCACGCTTTGTGTGAGTATTAGGTTTTGAATTCATATTTGAAAGATTGTTTTGTATTGGGGTTTTCATTACGAAAATAGTGGGTTTTGGGAAAGGTGTTACTTTCATATTTTTGCACATTCTTTTTTAGAAACCGTGATTTAAAAAGCATTCTTCTGTTTACCGACTCATATAAATGTTGAAAATTCTTGAGTTCACTAGGCGTTAGGCATCAGGTCATTGTTGGGAATGGTACTAATGACACCGTGAAGAGTTGAGTGCTAGTTAGACACACGAGAATGATAGAGCTAATGGGTGATGTCTTTCACACATTTGTAGATAGCATTTGTTGATGGGTTTAGTAACACCCAACATTTATTTAGTCTTTATAGAAGACCTGATTTATTATTTGTTGAGGTCAAATCTAGAATTTCATTTGAAGCATTTCAAGTATTGATTTGTGGAAAGAAATTTTATCCTTCATTTGATTTATTATTGAAATTTTAAATTAGTTGTTTTTTTCTAAATTTGAAGGTGTTATAATTTGAGTATATAAAAAGAGTATAATGTTTTCCAAAGACATACATTGTTTATAGAATATATATTATTAACAACTTCTATAACCATATTTTCATATTTATTTTTTTCGTTTAATACCTCCTTTAATATTACTTAAAGTATAGATCATAGACTAAATTTCATATTTGGTCCATGTGGTTATCAATCATTATCAAATTTAGTCCAAATTTTAATTAATTACACTTTTGATCACAATGGTTGTCATTTGTTTTCTTTTTGGTCCTTGTGGCTAATGGTGTTAAGAAAGTCCGTTAACTCTGACGCATTTTATATTTGAAAATTTTTAAACAAAAATATTATTATATTATGTATACACATCTCACCCCTTTTCTTCTTTAACCGTAAACCTCGTTGGCCATCATGGGTTCGTCAGTTCTTTCACTTGCTCATCCCTTACTCGACCCTTCTACAACTCCGACCTCCTCCCTATATCTGGATTTTTTGATAGTCAAACAGGATTTTCGGTACCCCATCCCCTTTCACACACCATAACTATCATGACCCTTATTGACATTGCTGAAAGAACTCCCTCTCCTCCCCCTACAACGACTCGTAGCGGCAAAACCATCGTTTTTTACCTCTATGTAGGTGTGTATGAACACCTACAACACCTCCTCTTCCCTACAGACAGTTGTCAGTCATCTTCATCTTTGTATGTGTGTGTCAAAAATATATTGGTTGTGTGTATACAAGATATGGTGTGTATAGATACACCGTCAAATATCTCCTTTTGTTGTATTAAGATGAAAAATAAGGACAACAGTAGAATACACACAAAGAACTTGGTTTATTCTTTTTCTCTTTAATTGTTGTATTTATGGAATTCTTTGAGGTTTGTTTTAATGGTATGTGCGCAATATGAAAGGAAGTACCAGTTTATTTTGTATTAATTTGTTGACGAATTTAAAACACCTAGATAGGGGGGGGGGGTGAAAGGGGATAAAAAATAGCATGTGTGCAAGGAGAACAGGGGGCGAAAATTTCGTTTGACTATTAAAAACCCAGATTAGGCTAGAGTTGTAGAAGCCCATAGAAAAGGATGAGCATATGACGGAATCGACGAACTCATGGTGCCAACGAGGTCTACTGTTGGAAAAGAAAAAGGAAGTGAGGTGGGTATACATAATATAATAATATTTTTTTTTAGTTTATAATATAAAATTAAATGAATGGAAAAAATAGCAAACTGTCGTGGAATTGACGGGGCCCTGTTAACACATTAGCCATAGGGACCAAAAGAGAAACAAAGTAGCAATCACAGAGATAAAAAATGTAACTAGTTCAAAGTAGGGACAAACTTGATTGTGAATGACAACTACAAGGACCAAAAGTATAATTTACTCTACATTATAATATATATGCATATTGTTAGTGAGGGAAGAAATTTATATTCATTAATAGGATCATTTATGATTAAATGTTCCCCTTTTTACTTCTATGATACACGTTCTAACATACTTTTATGCAATAACTTTTTACAAAGATTTAACAAAGTAACTTTTGATATAATTTCTTTCGAAATTAGAATTTAAATACCTTGTCATCAGTTAATAGTAATTAACAGGCTAAAAAGAGCATTTGGCATGACTTTGCTAATCCTTTTTAAGAAGCGCACAACCTAACATGGTGATATAGGATATACAACTAAAGGTACACCATTATTAAAATACAAACCAAAAGAGACAATTTTTAGATTGTCATGTGAACCTAAGAAAACTTTATTCATATTTTGATTATATAAAACAAAAATAAAAACAATGTTATACGAAGAACATGTTACAATTTTAGGATAAAAACCAGATTATAGGCAAATTACAATTGAAAGATAAAAGAAAAATAAATTAGAGACAAACCCATGAGATATAATCCCGAATATCAAAAAGAGTATGAATTTACCATTTGTACAACCAATACAATCTAATCAATTGAGATATTTGTAGAAATAGTGAGAGTTCATTTATTATGATTTGAATATTTATGGAAGATGATTAGAATGTATTAATTATGATCAATGTTTTATATTATGAAACAATCAAGATATTTATGAAACTGCCTATTCACTAGATTAAATGGACCATTTTGATTGAATTGCAGTGGTTGTACAAATTAGATAAATTGTATAATAAACAACCTATATATATTTATATATATAAGAGGCCATTCAAGGGAGAACTCGGTTATCTGTGCTAACCGTGAGATCCAATCTTAACCACAAATCAGAGGATAAATCAGGAAATCAATAATTTTGTTAATTTTAATTAAAGGGTATTTTAGAAATCTCCTCTCTCTTCTCTCCTCTATTATCTCTCTAGTAAATATTATTCCGACGAATACATGATGCACATTGTGATACACCTTATAAACATCGAAAATAAGTGATGCACATTGTGATAGACTTTGTAAAGATCGAAAATACATGATAACACACTATGATACCCTTTTGTAAATATCGAAAAAACATCGAAAATACGTGATAGCACCTCGTGATACACTTTGTAAAGATCGAAAAAAACATCGAAAATACATGATGCACACTGTGAAACACTTTGTAAAGATCAAAAATACATGATAGCACACTGTGATACCCTTTTGTAAACATCGAAAAAACATCAAAAATACGTGATAGCACACTGTGATACCCTTTTGTAAAAAGAAATGAAAAAATTTAGGAATTATATTATATGGTAGGGAGAGAAAGAGAGGATACATATAAGAGAAAATGAGAGATTTTAGGAATTAAACAAATTTACTAAAATACCCTTTTCTATTAATATTATTTATTCTAAATGTATGACTTACATTGGATCTCACAGTTACCACAAACTACATAATTCTCATTTGATTAGGTCCATAGAGAAAAGATCATTTGTTAACCACCCATTTCTTGTTAACTTTATGAACCTTTCTCAACCAATAGAAATGTAAGGTTGGTTGTTGTTTAATTTGTATATATATTTAATGCAAAATGGTAGAAACGTCATTTTGTAAGTAACCAATATTTCATTAATTTTATTAGGGGTTACAAAAATGAAGTTCTCATAATTATATTGTATGTTACAATTATCTTTTCTATTTTCAACATATTTTTGAAATCATATCAATATTACCAAAGTCTTCTGGTTCATATGTTTGTTAAAATCGTATAGTCGTTGTTTTCAAAAATACTATACGGTATTCATTTTAATTCAAAAAACACATGAACATCCCTGAAATGAACCCAACAACGATGAACATCGATAGAGATGAACACAAATGTTCATCGATTGAGATGAACATCCCTGATAGAAATGAACATCCCTGAAATGAACGCAACATCCCTGAAATTTATCCGGTATTCATTTTAATTTTATAGAGATGAACACATATGTTCATCTCACAAACATTGATAGATGGGAACATCGATGAACACCTTACAAACATAAACATTGTATAAAACACATATGTTCATCTTTAATTTTGAATTTCTACCCTTCCGCCATGAATGTTTATCGGTTACAAATTGTGGTGTAAGGAAACATTAATGAGCATTTTTAATGGGTTTTAAAAGAATAAATGTTTTAATCCCCAAACTACCCTTAACCACAAATGTTCACATATCTATTTAATAAATAAAACATATTTTATTAATTAAAAATATAGTTTTAATCTTAACCATCCATTGTTAAGATTGATGGTTTAGATTAGTTCATATAGTTAACAAAAGAACCTAACACGATATATATATATATATATATATATATATATATACAGAGAGAAAGAGAGAGAGAGGTGAGTTATTGTGCAACATTTTTAATGGTGCAACCCACCTATCTATCACTCATTTTGTTTTCACCTTTTTAAGTTGCATTTGAACACCCCTCTATATATATATATATAGGGGCTAAATCAAGTGAGAACCATAAAAAGGTTGAAGGTCGTGAAAACTGATCTTAACCGTTAATTAAATTTAATCTATGACTATGAAAAACAATAGCATTTTTATATTATTATTAAAATTCCAAGTTAGTTATTAGTCAAATGAGAAGTTTGAAAGGGTATAAATGAGATTTTACATGCAATTTCCTAGGTTGTTACATCTTTTTCTTAATTATAAACCATTTCATTTAGAAAAAAAAAATATCATCTTAAAAAAATCTATAGGGAAACCTTTTTTTTTGGTTTTTGGCACTAAAACTTTTGAGATGATTTAACCAATCTTTTACTTTTTTTAAATTAAAATAGAACACTAATTTTTTGAATCGAAAATATTTTAAATGTAATAGAAATTTTATAAAAGTTACATCATAAAAAGACAACATTAAACTATTTCATTCTATGTTATTCACTATGTGACATAAAACTTCAGTATTTTATAACACGCTTCAAATCAATGACATTTGTGTTTCACATTATGAAACGACATATCATTTCATATTATGAAACAACATAAAACTATTTCATTCTATGATGTTCACTATGTGAAACAAAACTTCAATATTTTATAACACATTTCAAATCAACAATATTTGTTTTCACATTATGAAATGATACAATATTGTTTCAAATTGTGTTGTTTCATTAAGTGAATCAATATGTTACTACTTCACATCAACAACCTTGTTTTATTTCATATTGTGAAGCAACAACCTAAGTGTTAACCAATATATTGTTTTGATATCAATACTATTATATATATTTTAAAACTTTTTAATCTTTGTAATTTTCACATTGTAACTAATTTAACCATGTGTTATTTCAGTGTATTAAACAAAAGTTTAATATTTCATGTGGCGTTCTACATCAACGTCTCTTTATTTTTTCATATTGTGAAACAATACTAAACTATTTCAATCTATGTTGTTCACTATGTGAAACAAAATTTCAGTATATTATAATGTTTTTCAAACCAACGACACTTGTTTCCACATTATGAAACGACACACCATTGTTTCATACTGTGTTGTTTCATTATTTGAATCTATATTTTACCACTTCACATTAACGACCCTATATTATTTCATAGTTTGAAGCAACAACTTAAGTGTTAGCCAATATATTGTTTCACATAGTGAAACAAGAATAATATTATGTTGTTTCATAATATGAAATAATGAAAATTATATAATTATTATAAATTGTATGATTAATAAAAATATACTCAAAATTTATGTAAGTAACAAATAATAGAAGACTTTTGACATGTAAAACAAAAGAAAAAATTATTAAGTATTTAAACTACAAATACTAAAATCATGTTTTAAAATTACTTTTTAAAACAAATATAAAAAAGTCAAACATGAAAGAGGGGTCATACATGACGGCTTTCACTAAACATTGATTTAAAATTACCATTATATCCTTAATAAATTCCAATTAAATGATTTTGTAATGACATTGGATTAAAATCTTTAAATGGTTAAGATTGGTCCTTACGGTTCTCAATATTTTTATGGTTTTCATTTGATTACCGTCCTATATATATATAGACTTAAGTTCGCGTGAGACCAAACAGTTTCCGTGAGACCAGTAAGACCAAGATTTAAAGTATGAAACTTCACATCAAAAAACTGTGAATGTAAAAAAAATCGAACTTTTCATAGGGAAAACACCGTAAATGTTACGTTCATGGTGTTTTTCGCTGTGAATGTTTTTTTTTTTTACCTTCACAGCGTCTTCACCGTGAAGGTTCGGATATACCTTCACAGTCTTTTATATGTGAATGTTTGATTTTTTTTTAACTTGGTTTAGGTTTTTTACCTTCATAGTGTGATTACATTATGAAGGTTCAAATTTTTTTACCTTCACAGTGTTTCGGTGTGAAGTTTCATGTTTTAAGGCTTGGTCTCACACGGTCTCACGGAAACAGTTTGGTCTCACGTGAACCTAACCCTATATATATATATATATATATATATATATATATATATATATATATATATATATATATATATATATATAGACGGAGGTTCAGGGGAAAACCTCAAAAAAACGAAAAACTGAAGAACACTCTGGTAGCCTTCCATTTGGACGGTATGCACTTGTGCATACAGGTAAATTATGTTGTTTTTTGGTTTTTATGCACAAGTGCATATGCACGTGTGCATGTTACAAATTACTTATATGCACAAGTGCATACCGTCCAAATGAAGGGCTACCAGGGTGTTCTTCAGTTTTCCGTTTTTTTGAGGTTTTCCCCTGAACCTAACCCTATATATATATATATATATATATATATATATATATATATATATATATATATATAGACTTAAGTTCGCGTGAGACCAAACAGTTTCCGTGAGACCGGTGAGACCAAGCTTTAAAGTATGAAACTTCACACCAAAAAACTGTGAATGTAAAAAACATCGAACTTTTCATAGGGAAAACACCGTAAATGTTACGTTCACGGTGTTTTTCGCTGTGAATGTTCATTTTTTTTACCTTCACAGCGTCTTCACTGTGAAGGTTCGGATATACCTTCACAGTCTTTTATCTGTGAAGGTTTAATTTTTTTTAACTTGGTTTAGGTTTTTTTACCTTCATAGTGTGATTACATTATGAAGGTTCGAATGTTTTTTAGCTTCACAGTGTTTCGGTGTGAAGTTTCATGTTTTAAGGCTTGGTCTCACGCGGTCTCACGGAAATAGCTTGGTCTCACGTGAATCTGACCTTTTATATATATATGAAGATGAAGGGTGAGAAAAAGAGTTAAAGGGAGAAGGTAAAAATTGATCTAGTACCCTGAATCACTTTTAATTTCAAACTCAACCATGAATCGTGCTTGATAAGGAATTGATCCAACATATCTTGGTGCATATCATGTCGGTGTACCTCATCCGAATATGCATCAAAGGATAAAAATGTTTTCTTCCTTCTCACTATAACTTTAATTCTCATAAAACCCAACCATATATCAAAAATGTAAATCACCTACATGGCCTATTTATCTTTTGCGAAGACTTCCCCAAGTCATGAACTTGACTAGTATGAAAATGATGGACGCAACGCGGCTTTGTTTCCTTTCGATCATTACCATCACTTTACATTTTCTTTTCTTTTTTAAGTATGTCATATTTGATATACTTATATACTAGAAGTGTACTCGCGCAATGCCGCTAGATATATCACGATTTTAATGTTTTATTTTATTTTTTATTTTTTGTCGATTTACATTACGATTTTGGTTGGTTGTGAGAGAGTGATAATGATTTTTTTTGTATAAATTTATTTAATTTAAACTTAATAATATAATGTAATTTATTTTGGTTTAATAATATAATTTTTTTATAAAATATTTTGTTAGATTTTTTTAATTATATTTTATAATTTTATATTTAAAATTTGATTTTTATTATATATTTAATTATGCTGAGAGTTATTTTAGGGGTTTAATAATATAAAATTTTTATAAAATATTTTGTTAGATTTTTTTAATTATATTTTATATTTAAAATTTGATTTTTATTATATATTTAATTATGCTGAGAGTTATTTTAGGGGAGTTAAATTGGGAAATGATTTTAGGAGAGTTAAAATGGTTAAAGATAATGATTGAAAATTAATAAATAACATTAAATGTAGTACATACAGCTTTAATGGTTGTTTTTTAAATAATTAACATTAAATAGCGGTACATTAAGCTTTAAGACTTGTTTTAAAGAGTTTTTTATGTCATCTTTATAATATAGTATAGATAATATAACTCAGACACATACAATTTATTATATATTTAGGGTGTTGCTATCTCTACCCCTCCTCACTCACAAAACCCCCCTACATCTCACTCACATACCCCCTATAGAAGAAAGTAGGGATAGAATTCACCTATTTTTAAGACAATTTTTGAGAATAGTAAATTTTTAATAAGACAAAATAAAAAAGTATATTACAATCTAATAATTTTATATAAATTTTAATTGTGATATTACCAAAAACGAAAAAACTATAACTTTTTAGTACTTTGAAAAAAAAAAGGATAGGAAGATTTTGATTATGTTTGACAAACTGTCTGATAAACTAGTTGATAGAGGATAATCTAGCAGTTAGTTAAGAAACTAGCTAATGAACAAATATGTTTGACAAAAATTAGCTAATAAGCATTTAAAATGACTAAAAAGAGCATCTTGAAAAAATAGTCACTTACTATTTCATAATGTAATTATAACAATTATCTACTAAAATAATTAAAACAAATTTCTAATAATATAATATGTTAATTAATACAAACAAGATTATAAAGAAAATTAAATAATATAATATGTTAATTAAAAGAATTTAAAATTGATTATTATACATATACTAGAGTAAACTCCAATATTGGTCCCCGAGGTAATGAGGTTTGTTGATTTCTTTGAAAGTGGGACTTGTGGTTTCATAATTAAAATTTTGGTCCTCATAGTTTGGATTTTACTCTGAAAGAGGGACCTGGTCACTAACACCGCTAAAAAGCTCCGTTAGAGGCAGGACATTTTCGTCCAACCATATTTTTGTCCTTTTTTTGTTTCTTCTTGTTATTATATAAAATCATAAAAACTTTGGGACCAAATATGTTCATAACTCTAATAATATATACATATATATATATGGGTTAAATCATGTGAGAACCAAAAAAGATTGAGAACCGTGAAATCGATCTAAACCATAATTTGGTTTTGATCTAATGGTTTTAACTAAAAGCTGATTCATCACATGATAAGGTTAAAATCTTCATTTTGGTAACAAGATTCACTAGATGGAATATACAGATCTATTCATCAGATGAAACACACATATTCACCATATGAAACATGTCGACTAACTATAGGAAATACACAGATTCACTATATGAAACACACAAATTCACCAGATGAAACACATACTAACCTTTTATTTCACCACATGAAATCAAGCACAAATTTAATATATAATATACTTTCACTTAATGAAATTAAATACAATTTATGTCTATAATCATTGATTCATATCCGATAATAAGAAAACTCAATCAAAATCAAACCTAGGACTCAAATATGAAACCAAATTAAAACCCAACTTTACAAATCAATAATAGAATCAACCAAATTTCACACTTCCCCCAAATTAAACCCTAACTTTTTTTCTTTTTCTCAATCCAAACTTACAAATCGATAATTAAATCAATCAAGAGCAAAACTAGAAAAAAGAACTTTCTAGTCAAGACATGGAAACGGCGTCGCTCCTTTTCTGACGATTAAATTCTGGTAATTGATGACCACAAATCTTCATGTGGGTTGTTGGATTCTTTGGCCACCGCGAAACCACCATCCATCGCCATTTAAGTGTGTGTATGATATGTATGTGTATATATCTATGGTATGTATGTATGTATAATAGAAAACAGGACCATCGTCCCCAACGTCACCGAAAAATCCACCATCACCCACCATGGTCTAGGGTTTTTGAAATTGGAAGTAGGAAGAAATGAAATTCCCTAAACTAAACACCACACTGCCTCCACCCATGGATTCCCCTCCCCACTCTCACCTCTCCTTCCTCAATAAAGGTTCTCAAGTTGAATTAATCTCCAACAAAGACGGTCTCACCGGTGCTTGGTTCGTCACCACCGTTATCCATCCTCCTCCTTCCATCTCCACCTCTAAAAAGAACAAACCTCAAAATCACCATACACGCAACAACCTTGTCTATATTCCGGTGATTCACCACCAACACCGTCAACAACACTGCCACACCGGTGCCCAATGAGTGGCCGACGAACACCATCTTGTAAAAACCACCAGTCTCCACCACCACCACCGGAGAGCCTTCTTCTACTTATATCCTACACCGGAATACGACCGATCGAATCAAGTAAACCCATCTACATATCTCAAATTCAAGATTTTTGTGGTTCAATTGTTAAAGGGGATGATGAGGTTATGTGTAATGCTTATGAGGCTTATCATATGAAGCCATTGGAGGTGAATATTGTGGACCTAAAAGTGGGTCAATCTGAGGCTGGTGAGAAGATGAAGATTGGTTTTGAATGCTTTCCCATTTCCATGGCTGGCATCAATTCTTAGTTTGGGTGCTGGAACAAGGGGGGAAGGGCAAGCCCTTATTTTTCCAGCCTTTTGGTTTCTAGTAATTGTTTGTGATTTTAATTTGATTATGAACTTGGATTCGAGAACTTACGATTATGTTTTTGATCTAATCATGAACCTAGATTCCAAAACTCACGGTTTTACTTTGGATCATAAATTTGTAACCGAATGATTTGCCAGTGTTATATATATATATATATATATATATATGTGTGTGTGTGTGTGTGTGTGTATGTATATATATATATTTGTGTGTGTGTGTTAGAGTTAAATGCATAACAGGTCCTTAGAATTTAATGTTTTTGTAAAAATAAGAGAAAACGAAAAAGAAATGTAAAAGGAGGACAAAAATATGGTTGGACGAATTTGTCCCTGCCTCTAACGGAGCTTTTTAACGGTGTTAGTGACCAGCTCCCTCTTTCAGAGTAAAATCCAAACTATGAGAACCAAAACTTGAATTATGAAACCACAGGTCCCTCTTTCAAAGAAATCAACAAACCTCAAGGACCAAAATTGGAGTTTACTCTATATACTATGAATTTTGATTTTGTTAAAACAAACTTTAGAAAAAATCTACATTAATTATGATTTTAAAGATTTATTGCACATAATATGAATAAAAATAAAATTGGTAAACCTCACATATCTTAATTATTTAATATTTTTGAAAAGATATAATTAATAATTAAATTAAATATTTTATTAAAATCATTAAACACAGCTTTATTATCTATAATTTTTATGTAACTTAAATAAACAAAATTTGAATTGTTATATTTAGTTTTTGATGATTAAATATATTAAATAATAATTAAAAAATAATAACATAAAAATGATTGATATGATTGACAATAAAGCTAAATAACTAATATCAATATATAACTAAAATTAATTAATATTAATTATTATTGATTAATATTTATTAGTATTAGTAATGATTAAATTTTATTAATAGTTAATATTTACTAATAGTTAACATTTATTTATAATTAATAGAAAAAATAATAATTAATATTAATAGGGATTATAATTGAAGTTAATGACAAAAAAATTCCTAATAAGCTACTTCAACTAACTTATCAATAAACTAACTTATTTATGCCTTATCATTTTATTTGGGTAAATTACAATTTCCTTCTGTGGGTTTTATGGTTATTTGTTTCCTTCCCAACAAGTCATTCATCACAAAAAATGATCATTCAGGTGACATATTATTTTGGTTTTCATCCCCTGCTCTATTATAACAAAATCCGTCGAATAGGTATTAACGATCAAAGACCAAAAGACCATTGGTCTTCGTTTCTAACGACAGTGGAAAGTTACTTTCCAACATACGACATATGACCAATGAACCAACAACGAACATTTATTACTATTACTCACGACAACCGTTATGTTTTATGGTTTAAATTGCAGGACTCAATTCATTAAAAACCAAGATCGTAACCGAAGAAACAAATTCAAGGACTTTAAATAACTTAACCGTTGTTTCTATTAATGATAATCAAGATAGTTCTTATAATAGAAACATATGTAAAGGACCCAAAGGAATTCCAAATGACACAAGGAATGAAGCAACAAACGCGTTCGAGAAGCTCTCGGCAACTAGCGACAGTTCTTTATAGATTTTTACTTTCAACCGTTATTGTAATCATTGCACTTACGATCATTGTTCCTTAAGGGTGACATCCCTGTTTGACGTCCATAGTGCACTGACGACCTTTATTGTCGTCCGTAGTCTTTTTCCTTAACAGGGGTTTTCTGCGTTACCAAATATCTTGTCTTATTTCCCTTTTTACGATTATCATGTGTATTTTGAAGAAAACAATCTTTAGTAGTTAAAGCTCTATAAACACACCATAAATTATTTCAAGCATAAATTTTGGAATAAACAGTTTGACGCCCACCATGGGGGACCCCAACTGGAGAATTTATTTGAAAAACACACGTTCTACTAACGATCTTCGTAAAGTTTTGTTACTTTCAGGAATATGGTCAATCATGGAGCAAACGATAATGTCATGGCTCACATGTAAGAAAAACTAGAAGCAACATGGCGACGAATTGCTCAACTAGATGAACAAAATTAAAAGGCAAATAAGGAAATATCTCATCTAAGGCACAGAACGTTGGAATATCTTTCGACCATTCGGGATCGTGCATCAGACCTCCGTTTACACCCCCGAACTCTATGAGCTTACCACCCTGTATGGGACTTCCTTTTTTCAATCCCATTCACCCACCTGCTGTAACAGCCGATAAACATAACATAACATACTATAAAGATAACATCCCAAAATTTGGTTCCAATACAAAACATTCAGAATTTAAGGACAAACATAATCTAATAGTTTATACTATCACAGTCGAGACGACTAATAAGTCCACATCTGACAATCGCAATCTATCTGAATGCCTTCAACCAACTAGACTCTCAACTCTTCACCTTTCTCTTAGTAGAAGCGCCTACAACTCCCTTGCCTGAAAATGGGTTTTAAGAAATGTGAAAGCGAGGGTTAGACCAAAGGGTCTAGTGAATTCCCAGTCTCGATTAGTTGAAAAACATTCTTAAGAAACAATCTCATCCAACAATCAACTCGATAAGCAATAAACATTACAATAATAACACAATTAGTTAACCAACCAGAATCGATTCTGAACGTTAGCGAAGAAACCACATTCCCGGGGCCCCTAGTAGATCCCCATTTAACCCCCAGTAGATGTCGTTCCCGTGTGCGCAGGAAACATATTCCAGGCACACGGTTCAACCATCGCCGATGGTTCTCACTAAGCCATGGCGTTTAGTTCTCCAGGTAAAATGTTACATCCCGCACAACCACTTAAAGCTCAAAGATACACACACATAACAATGTTAAACGAAATATTATATTCTTCACAGTACAACATGATAGAAACCAGCAATTCAAATCCATTTCCAGTGATATAAAAGTGTGGACAAGGGAAATCACTTGGTAAGCTGAACCTTGGCACACAGGAAGCTAGAATCAGAAAAATCGAGCTCCTACATCCGATAAAATTACTCATGATTAACCTTTACTAATAATTCCCAAACAAGCCCCTAGACATTTCAATTCCAACGAGATAAATCTCGGGGTTGCAGAAACCTCCGATCCTTTTAGAACGCAAAGGCCCTATGTAACACCCGGAAAATTAAGGTAAGTGTTTATAAATTCCAGAGTGTTCTAATTACTTTTAAATGTTGGGATTCTTTCCTGGAAATTGAAATCATTGGTATGTTATTGTAGGTGTTGTTACCTTAAATTCCTTATGTGTTTAAGTTTATCGAAAACGTCGAAATTCAGAAGTTTGGGAGTTGGGGCGATAGTGACCCGCGAGTATGATAATGGTCATAGTCGCGTGGCAATGTCGCGGGCCGGGGGGTGGTCTCGGTACACCCCCGGTGAGAATGCCATGCGAGAGTGACAGGGGCACAATCGCCCTGTCACAATCGTTGAAGTTGTATCGCGGGCCTTTGAGGGGGCGCGATTGTGCCCCGCGACAGTGCCATGGGCACAATCGCCGAGCACTGTCGCCGTCGGACTGTGGGAGTTTAAAAATCAGATTTTTTACCATTTTTAACTTCACTTTCTCACTTCACTCATTTTGGCCCGATTTTGGAGAAGTTCAAAGGCGATTTTCTTCCCTCATAACCCTAATCTCATTTACTCCACATCCTTGAGGTTGGTACATCTTGTGAGGAGCATTCAAGTCTTCACTAAAAGCTTGTTGGTATGTAAATTACCTCAACTCCTCATTTTCTCATCTTCTTGAGCCACTCAAGTTTCTAGGGTTTTCTATAAAACCTAGTTTGTGAGTTTCTACTACTATTTTCAAATGTGATACATATCTTGTGTGTTTACTTGCTTAGTATTTCATATATATGTAGAAATATGATCACCTGATAAGTTTGACCTAACTGCTACTTGTAAGATTGTTGGGAATATAGTCATGGCACTTTATATGGACCTTAATGATGTTGTTATTAATGTTATTAAAACTTGGTTATGTGTTGTTTTGGTGAGCTATGGGTATCATATATGGACTTGTACATTTTAGAATTCTGTACCTAAAATATGCTTGGGATTTTATGAGGTCTTATACATGTATCTTGTTGATATGGCATTATGTATAGAGATGGATATCATACGTACGTAGTATGAACCATGAGTAAGTGCTAGGAGGATGTAGTCTTAGGTGCCACCGTAACGGTATGCGCCTGGACCTCCGCCATTTGGAGTAATGCCTGGGAAGTAGTCTTCAAGTGTGTCGGGCCTTCGGGATGCTGCTCATGCGAGTGAACATCAAGGTACATTGACTTTAGGTAAAACTCATTGGTGTGATGGGTCTCCCCCATTGATTCCCTTATGGCCTTTGGTGACTAAAATGAAATAAATGTTCATACCATGTTTTATAAATGTATGCTATATTCTTGTACAACTCACTGGGCCCGTTTGGCCTAACACTTGATTTTTTGATATGTATCTCAGGTTCTAGCGGCGCGAGCGCCAAGGAGGTTTAGCCGGCCTTTAGAGGTGAGCTTTGGAGCATTTTTGGGATGCCATTCTAGAAGACGATCCTTTTGGAAATAGTTGACAACTGATTGTAATCTTATTTCTAGTTAGATTTTAGATTAGGAGGTTGTCATCTATCATTGCTTATTGTTACAAACTTGTAATTAAATAGGCATTTATTGTCCCCTTTTTCGGTGAGCTCATGCTTTGGCATTGATATGATTACCATATTTCCGTTTTCCCGAAATTTTTGTTTGTCTCATTTTTGGGGTGTTACAAGTTGGTATCAGAGCTCTAGTTTAAGTGAACTAGGTGTCGACTCTAGTATACCTAGACTTAGACTAGTTGTGTTCATAGGATCACTGTCCACATGGGTAGAACGTTCCTAGATGGGGAGAGTAGTTGGATTACGGAATTGAATTGATTGAAATTTATGATGATGACAACGAGGGTTCTTATGTAAAATATGTTCACAATCTCACTTGGCCAGTGTTGTTCTGAATTTATGGTTACATGAACATGCTTGGGATTGTTATTATGATGATTAATCATTGTAGTAGTACGTATTAAACCGTTTATCTTTCAAAGGATTAACCAGTATGACCTTTATCATGTGTGACAGTTCACAATGGTAAACACGCGGAACATGCTCCAAAATCTGTGGGATGGTCACATTGAAGATGAATCTACCGCCGATCAACCTCCTCTGGTAACAACTACCGAAAGGCCACCCATAATCGATGTCTTGGGTGGAGGACAAGAACAAGTACCGTGGGTATCTCGAGTCCGGTCTACCGTTTGTGGAAGAGGTGACCATGGAGACAAGGATCTGAGATAACATTATGCAAGCCATGAATTCGGCCATGGCACAACAACAAGAATTTTTCTTGAAACTGTTAGAGGACCGTGATGCCAGTCACCGACGGACCGAGGCAATGGCGGAGAATGCTGTGAATGGGTCGGGTGGCGGGCCGGCAGTCGTCGGAACTAAGGAACATGCAGTTAGGACCGAGAAGATGAAGGATGGGGGTTGCTCCTTCAAAACTTTTCTATGATGTCGGACTCCAGAATTCTCCGGGACGACCGACCCGCTAGCATGCATGAAATGGATCCAAGACGCAGAAATCGCGTTTGAGTCAAGTGAATGCGCGGACTCTCAGCGAGTCAAATTTATGTCCCAACTGCTTAGAGGGGATGCGTTGAGTTGGTGGAACGTTACCCGAAGGGCGCTTACACCGGAGGTTCTGGCCAAGCTCACTTGGCCAACCTTCAAGAAGAAGTTAATAGAGAAGTATTGCAATGAGAGGGCACTTGACAAAATCGAAGATGATTTCTGAAATCTTAAGAAGGGCAACCTGACTATTGCCGACTATGCTAAGCAATTCATGGATAAACTAAGCCTAGTCGAGCATTTGGAAATTGACGAGGGGTCTAAGATAAAGGCGTTTGTGAAGGGATTACCAGCGGAAATGAAGACGGGCGTGAGGATGATCAAAAGACTTCCTTGCAAGAAGTGATTGAGGCTTCTCAACTAGTAGAGGACGACATATTAAAAGAGAGAGAGGAGAAGAAGCAACAAGGTGAGAAGCAGAAGTAGGAGGGGCCAACCGGGCCCGCACGACCTTCCAAACCCGTTAACGAGGGGAGGAACATTGATCCGCGACGAGAGGCAAGATGGTGCCCCAAGTGCAAGAGCAAACACTTTGTGCCTTGCAACCCGAAACCGTTTTCTGGAGCGATGGAATGTTTCAACTGTGGGCGAAAGGATCACATGAGTCGGAATTGCCCCTCACGGGGAGTTTGTTATGAGTGTCGGGAACCGGGGCACATCAAGAGGGATTCTCGTAAGTTAGCTAAGGGCAACCAAGGGGTTCCGAGGGGAGCAATGCCGAAGAAAGAAGTTCAACCTATGGCGCCAAGTCGGGCCTTCTAAATGACGACAGATGAGGCGAGAGAGACAGCGGACGTAGTGTCGGGTACGTTTTTAGTGAACTTTCTACCTACCCGTGTTTTATTCGATTCCGGTGCAAACTGAACTTTCGTGTCCACCTCGTTTTGCAAGAATTTCACCACTCCTTTTAGTTTGTTGAATGATTCTCTAGTGGTAGAGGTAGCCAATGGTGAACATATGGTAGTTCGGGAATGCTATGTTGGGTGTACCTTAGAATTAGATGGGGAATCCTTTGCTATAGATTTGTTACCGGCCAATATTGGAGGGTTTGACGTGATCGTGGGAATGGATTGGCAAGCTAAGCACAATGCCGACATATTCTGTTCTAAGAAATTAATCCGAGTACCCTTGCCTAAGGGTGGTGAAGTAATAATCTACGGAGAGAAGAATCGGAGGACCAACATGATTATCTCATCACTCAAAGCACGCAAGAGCCTAGTTAAAGGATGTGTTTCGTATTTAGCCTATGTGATCGAAGCAAAGTTAGAAAAGAAGAAATTCGAAGAGGTGGACGTGGTGTGCGACTACCCGGATGTATTTCCGGAGGATCTACCCGGACTTCCACCAGAACGACAAGTTGAGTTCCACATCGACCTCACTCCGGGATCCGCAACAATTTCTCGTGCTCCTTATCGTCTAGCGCCGACGGAAATGCAAGAGATGATGACACAACTAAAAGAACTTCTCGAGAAGGGATTCATATGACGGAGTTCGTAGTCGTGGGGAGTTCCGGTGTTGTTCGTGAAAAAGAAAGATGGGTCCATGCGGATGTATATAGACTACCGCGAACTCAACAAAGTCACCGTGAAGAATAAGTATCCACTTCCTCGGATCGACGATCTCTTCGATCATCTTCAAGGAGCGGGATGTTTCTATAAAATAGATTTGCTATCAGGTTATCATCAAGTGTGGGTGAAGGAGAGCGATATACTGAAGATGACGTTCTGAACGAGGTACGGTCATTACGAGTTCCTATTCATGCCGTTTGGATTGACTAATGCTCCGGCCGTGTTCATGGACTTGATGAACCGAGTGTGTCGACCCTTATTGGACAAGTCGGTCATAGTCTTCATCGACGACATTCTTATCTACTCTCGTGACGAAGTGGAGCACCGACAACATTTGCGAGAGGTCTTGGAGATCCTTCGGAAGGAGAAGTTGTTTGCAAAGTTTTCGAAATGTAAGTTTTCGCTCCAAGAAGTTCAATTCTTGGGCCATGTTGTATCCAAGGATGGAGTGAAAGTGGATCCGACGAAAATAGAAGCAATGATGAATTGGTATCCACCGAGGAGTCCAACGGAGATAAGAGGTTTCTTGGGCTTGGCCGGTTACTATCGGCGGTATATTCAAGATTTTTCAAAGATCGCCTCTCCACTCACATCGCTGACAAGAAAGAATGTTAAGTTCTTATGGATCGAGGCGCAAGATAAAGCCTTCCGAGCTCTCCAAAAGAAGTTATGCGAAACACCGATCTTATCCTTGCCCAAATGATCCGAAGACTTTGTGGTTTATAGCGACGCCTCTAAGTTGGGGTTAGGGTGCGTACTGATGCAAAGGGGAAAGGTAATCGCGTATGCATAGCGACAACTCAAGGACCACGAGAAGAATTACCCTACGCACGACTTGGAGCTAGCAGCGGTGGTATTTGCCTTGAAGTTATGGGGACATTACCTTTATGGGACGAAGTGTACTTTATTTACCGATCATAAAAGTTTGAAGTACATTTTTGACCAAAAATATATCAACATGCGGCAACAAAGATGGTTAGAGCTCTTGAAGGATTACGACTGTGAGTTGTTGTACCATCCGGGTAAAGACAATGTAGTGGCGGATGCTTTGAGCCGAAAGAATTACGAAAGCGAAATCAAAGTGACTCTAACTAGGATTGATGTAATATCAAACTTAGAGGAGGACATCAAGAGAAGTCAAGCGGAGGCACTTCAGGAAGAAAACCTCAAAGAAGAAATCATGGTGAAGCAATGAGAGGTGCTAACAGGAGATAGTCACGGCCTTAAGTTATTCCAAGGGAGAATTTGAGTGCCGAAAGTCAGAGGGAATCGAGAGTTACTGTTGGCGGAGGCGCACAAGTCAAAGTACTCCATACATCATGGTAGCACCAAAATGTATAGAGATTTGAAACTTCATTATTGGTGGCCGGTGATGAAGCTTGATGTGGCCAAATATGTAGAGAAGTGTGTCACTTGCCTTCAAGTCAAAGCGGAACATTAAAGACCCTATGGGAGCTTGCAACCGTTAACCATTCCGGAATGGAAGTGGGAACATATCACGATGGACTTCGTCACCAAGCTACCAAAGACCTTAAGAGGACACGAAACTATTTGGGTGGTCGTGGATAGACTTACCAAGAGTGCGCATTTCTTGGTAATGCGGGAAACATTACCGATGGACAAACTTGCTAAGCTCTACATTAACGAAGTGGTGTCATGTCACAACGTTCCGTTATCCATAGTCTCGGATAGAGATAGTCGGTTTACTTCCATGTTTTGGGATGGATTACAAAGAGAGTTGGGCACGAACGTCAAGTTGAGCACGACTTATCATCCTCAAACCGACGGGCAAAGTGAGAGGACGATCCAAACGCTCGAAGACATGCTACGGCCGTGTGTGATAGACTTTGGGAGAAATTGGGATTCACACTTACCGCTAGTAGAATTCGCCTATAATAATAGCTACCATTCGAGTATCAGGATGGCACCGTTCGAGGCACTTTACGGGCGGAAATGTAGAATACCGGTGTGTTGGCTCAAGACAGGGGAAAAACAATTGGCGGGACCAGAAATTGTACAAGCAACGACGGATAAGGTGAAAGGTATTCGAGAGCGGTTGAAGGCGGCTCAAAACCGTCAAAAGAGTTATGCGGACAAAAAGTGAAGACCGGTTGAGTTCCAAGTGGGGGAACGGGTTATGTTGAAGGTGTCGCCTTGGAAGGGGATCATCCGTTTCGGGAAGCGCGGAAAACTTAGTCCCCGTTTCCTTGGGCCCTTTACTATATTGGATAAGGTGGGACTTCAAACTTATCGATTGGACTTGCTGCCGGAGATGGACAGAATCCACCCCACATTTCAGGTTTGCTACCTTTGCAAGTGTCTAGCCGAAGAGGAAAGTTTTATCCCGTTGACGGAAATCCGGGTGGACACCGGCAACCGATGTGTAGAGGAACCGGAGGCCATACTAGAGTCAAAGACGAAGCAACTGAGGCATAAGGAGCTGACTATGGTGAAGGTTCAATGGAAGCATCATCGGGGTACCAACGTAACGTGGGAGTCCGAAGAATACATGAAGAAGAGATACTCTCGCTTATTTAATGAATAAGATTTCGAGTACGAAATCCTTATTAGGTGGGGAGGATTGTAACATCCGGAAAATTAAGGTAAGTGTTTATAAATTCCAGAGTGTTCTAATTACTTTTAAATGTTAGGATTCTCGCCTAGAATTAGAAATCATTGGTATGTTATTGTATGTGTTGTTACCTTCAATTCCTTATGTGTTTAAGTTTATCGAAAACGTCGAAATTCAGAAGTTTGTGAGTTGGGGTGATAGTGACCCGCGACTATGACAATGGTCATAGTCGCGTGGAAATGTCACGGGTCGGGGGTGGTCTCGGTACACCCCCGGCGAGAATGCCATGCGAGAGTGACAGGGGCACAATCGCCCTGTCACAATCACTGAAGTTGTATCGCGGTCCTTTGAGGGGGCGCGATTGTGCCCCGCGACAGTGCCATGGGCACAATCGCCGAGCACTGTCGCCGTCGGACTGTGGGAGTTTAAAAATCAGATTTTTACCATTTTTAACTTCACTTTCTCACTTCACTCATTTTGGCCCGATTTTGGAGAAGTTCAAAGGCGATTTTCTTCCCTCATAACCCTAATCTCATTTACTCCACATCCTTGAGGTTGGTACATCTTGTGAGGAGCATTCAAGTCTTCACTAAAAGCTTGTTGGTATGTAAATTACCTCAACTCCTCATTTTCTCATCTTCTTGAGCCACTCAAGTTTCTAGGGTTTTCTATAAAACCTAGTTTGTGAGTTTCTACTACTATTTTCAAATGTGATACATATCTTGTGTGTTTACTTGCTTAGTATTTCATATATATGTAGAAATATGATCACCTGATAAGTTTGACCTAACTGCTACTTGTAAGATTGTTGGGAATATAGTCATGGCACTTCATATGGACCTTAATGATGTTGTTATTAATGTTATTAAAACTTGGTTATGTGTTGTTTTGGTGAGCCATGGGTATCATATATGGACTTGTACATTTTAGAATTCTGTACCTAAAATATGCTTGGGATTTTATGAGGTCTTATACATGTATCTTGTTGATATGTCATTATGTATAGAGATGGATATCATACGTACGTAGTATGAACCATGAGTAAGTGCTAGGAGGATGTAGTCTTAGGTGCCACCGTAACGGTATGCACCTGGACCTCCGCCATTTGGAGTAATGCCTGGGAAGTAGTCTTCAAGTGTGTCGGGCCTTCGGGATGCTGCTCATGCGAGTGAACATCAAGGTACATTGACTTTAGGTAAAACTCATTGATGTGATGGGTCTCCCCCATTGATTCCCTTATGGCCTTTGGTGACTAAAATGAAATAAATGTTCATACCATGGTTTATAAATGTATGTTATATTCTTGTGCAACTCACTAGGCCCGTTTGGCCTAACACTTGATTGTTTGATATGTATCTCAGGTTCTAGCGGCGCGAGCGCCAAGGAGGTTTAGCCGGCCTTTAGAGGTGAGTTTGGGAGCATTTTTGGGATGCCATTCTAGAAGACAATCCTTTTGGAAATAGTTGACAACTGATTGTAATCTTATTTCTAGTTAGAGTTTAGATTAGGAGGTTGTCATCTATCATTGCTTATTGTTACAAACTTGTTATTAAACAGGAATTTATTGTTCCCTTTTTGGGTGAGCTCATGCTTTGGCATTGATATGATTACCATATTTCCGTTTTCCAGAAATTTTTGTTTGTCCCATTTTTGGGGTGTTACACCCTAAATCATAAACAACTCATCTTTATTTTCTTGTTTCTTTATATGGATCTTATCCTCTAATGAACACTCAATCATAAACAACACGTAATTCCACGGGTTACCCCATTTTACTAAACTATCATACGACATTCCCCCATATAACCACATCGATCAAATATAATTCTCTCTTCTATTTCCTGTTTTAACTCGGTTTTCAATACCCTGAATTTTAGGATGCGAAACAAATTTGTCCGTCAACTTAAGATATGGTCACTACTAAATTTTACATTCAGACTCACAATTAAATGTGTCTGTATCAATTGAACACGCATATCTTAATAATGTTTACCAGCCAGACATACGCCCAATGCAGTTCACTCTTCCCCATAAAATACAGATAATCACCAACTTCCCAAAGTCAGACATTTCATCTGTACTAAACGCACATCGACCCCACTTAACGCCACTATTACATACACAATTCTATGTAGGAAGTTTCCACCATACATATTTTGAATAAAACACTGATCACGCTGATCAAATCCGGAAGACACGTTCGAATTTTCACTACATTCAAGCAATCGTCCAACCACAAATGAAATAAATTTAAACAATGCATACATCAACCAAAAATATCATCCACACTTATTATTTTGGACATCCATCTATTTATACCAGACTCACAGGAATAAAACATGACACCATAATATAAAAACTTGCGAAAATGTCCCAGAGGTAACAATTCGAATAATAAGGCTTGCGAAAAGCAACCTATTACACAATTGTGAATTAAGAAAAAAAACAACTAAGGCAGGCAACTAGGTAGCATCCTTCAACTATTGAGCCATCAGCTTAAAGCTTTTTCTTTTTCTTACTCGATCCACCTACTTCACGCACTCCTGAAAAGGTTTTAGTTTTGAAAGAGCGAGGGTTAGACTGAAAGGTCTAGTGAGTTCCCTCTAAAGATAATGCAGCAATATAAACATTAATCTTTAAATCAAACAAATTTATAAACATGTCATAAGAAATTCACACTACCGACCAACACTACCGTCGAAGACGGCGTGTCTGACTCGCATTGCCTTATTTTTGGGACACACCCCCAATGGCATAAACGGGCCACACTCCCCGGTATGAGCAGGCGGGCCACACTCCCCGACTTAGGTCACAACTTTCGAAAGTAATTTATGCATATTTAAATATAAACACCTTATAAACTTAGCATGAATATGCCAACATAAATAAATCAAAGCTTTAATTAAACCTTCATAAACTTTAGATCATAAAAGCATTTAGTTCAGAAAAACTCACCTGTCGTCCATGCTTAACTTAACACCCGAAGCTACGATTTCCCAACCGAACACCTAAATTTCCATAACATATAATTGGTGTTAAACCACCTAAATATTTCCAAAACCTTTCATAACAATCCCCAAGACGATCCCCCAATCGGTGCCTCGATCCTAGCCCCAACGAGAATAAATCAAAACCGAAGAAGTCACCTAAACAGTGACTTGCGCGGCCTGGTCCGCGACTTTAGGCCGCGCCAGGACCCGCCCAACTTGCTAGTTTCTGGTCCACAAGCCTGCTCGAAGCCTTAAGCAAAACCCTCAAAAACTCTTTTGTCCGATTCTTCCCAAATCGATTTTAAGTTCCAAAATCGAGGGAATCAATGCCCCATACCATTTTATCCATTAACCAACCAATAAAACATCATTTAGTCTAATAAAATCCACCCATTTATAAAGGTATTAGCCACCAAAACATTAAAATGAAAACCCTTGAAGAAAACACCAACAATGGTGGGTTTCTTAAATAACCCATTGGAAAACCAACAAAATCAATCCAAACGTATATAAATCTCATTTTACCCACAAAATCATAATTAGTTTTCTAAAATTGAAAACCCCCAAAATCCTTGATGATTTCGTTGAAATAAGAAGATTGTATAATCAAATGCATCCCCAAAACTCAAAATAAGAGAGATTCTAATACATGTATATATTTCATTAAGAAAACCCCAATTATATGAAGCTTCCAATGATTCTTGCTCAATCAAGGATTCAAAACCCAAAAGTTTATAAAGAAACTTCTACATTGGGAAACTAGAACCATACCTTAAATGGAGAAGCAATTTACTCTTCTTTTTCTTCAAGATTCTCCCTTTCTTCTCTTGAAAATTGATTTGATCCTCCATCTTTCATTCCCAAGATTGTCCTTTCCCAAGATAGCTTTCCAAAATATAAAAATCCTCTCCAAGAGAAAAAGTGGCGGCTAGGTTAAAGTGTTTATGAACCACATTTACACAAAAGTCCTCCAAAGATTATAGTCTATACTAAGTCACCCCCACACTTCCATTATAATACTAAACTTAGAATTTGGGTTATTACAATCTCTCCTCCTTAAAAGAATTCTGTCCCGGAGTTCGTTCAAATAAACGATAGAAGATAAACGGTCATCAATTTGAGCTCAAATTTCCACATCACCTCTTACCTGAAGGAGACTTCCAACGGACCAACCTCTTTGTTCCTCAAATGAAGCACTTGTTCCGAATTGGAACAACTTTACTAAAAACCACACGAAAACCATCAGATTGCCATACTTTCATTGTGCTACTCAGATAAAACTCACTGATCACACGATCTCTTATTAATCACAACATCGATCAAATACCAATTTCCTTTACCGGATAATCGCAACAATTCACTTCATTGACTAGTACCAGATTCCAATACTCCTAACCCAACAATTTAAACCGTGTAACAAATATATCCATATATTGTCCGCTTCCTCCACATATTCGGACTCACAGTTTTAAAACGCGTCTAAACTTGGATTTCACTAGCAACTTTGATCCTTTTAGAGGAAAAATTTTATATGAAGTTTACACCACAACATCATGAACTCCGATTAATCATAACAACCACCTATTCCGCCAACTTAAGACATAGTCATCCTTGGATTTAACATTCAGACTCACAATTTAGAGTTTATTTATCAACTATACATGCATTTCTGAATTGGGCCCACCAATATGGCATACTTCCAATACAATTAACACTTTATCCATTAATATAACATTGATTACTAACTCCTTGCCTTTAATCAGTTCATCTGCACTATTCACACATCGACCCCCACTTTATCGCCACCAATACATAAATAGAAGAAGGAACTTTTCAACCACTCGTCATCTGAATAGTTTACTGATCACATTGATCCAATCATAAACCACACTCACCAGAATCTTACCGGTCTACCAATATTCCATGCTTTCTCAAAATAACTCCAAGCTTCACTCGCTTCACAAGAAGGAGTGACCATGCTCACACAAAACTATTCCAGTTAGCTTAACACTAAACGACAAGCTCTCTCGAAACCTTCTCCATGATAATACTAGTTTGATCCAACAGTATTTCATTCAAAGCACTACATTCGACCAACTTTTACCACTTCCTTTTAGAAAACGTAATGCATGCACTTTCAATGTAAGGCTTCTCAACAATTGCAGGCTTTAAACAGATCATGCGAATTAACTTGCCAACATCTTAACGTTAACTTGCATTCACACCCTTTCTAAGCCATGACGAGGAGTTTATAAACACTAAACAATCGAGGAGAAGTACCTTTCTACTTTCAATATCACCCGACAAGATCCTATCTTTCTTTCTCTTTTTTTCTTTTTGCTCATTCTACCATACCATATTTGCTTGTTTACACCATCATGAAAATACTGATGCTCTACTCACAATCACTTACCTAATCTTCACCAATTTTGACACCATGACCACACATTACATTTGCGAGATTTAGTCTAGCCAAACGGTTCCACTACAACTCTCAATCAAGATACTCAACTCTTCTAGCACACGAGATCGTCGTGAAACGATACTCAATGCTCCTTAATCTAACACACTTCCCAATTTCTAAACGGAGTTAACTAAACCACTCCTATTCATTCACTCACAAGGAATATTTCAACAGTTTAATTCAAATCCTTAAGTTTACTACTAAGTGTACTTCAACTAACCAAATCTGGCATTTTCATCCATATCCAACCGGAACAGAATAACTCATCCATAATTAAAACCCGACCAAAATGGTGTAAGTAAGAGTCCACCGCTTTCCACCAACTAATCGCTTCTCACTCCACCATAAGCATATAATTGCTAAATAAACCCGACATTTTAATCAATTTTTCTTGTCATAACGCACATTATCAAAACACATAATGCCATAACATAACAATAGGACTCTATATCAAATCTACGACTCCTACGTCTACCTCGGCATAAAACGCCACTGACTTATTCTCACAATTACCACACCTCACTATCACACTACAAATAAAATCTTCACAATCCCTTTACATATACACTAGATATCACCGCCTTCATACCAACCATAACATCAATATGGTTGAAATAAAATCATATCACAACTTAACTTCCTTGAATTTAGGTGAACCACAAAATCATAAATCACCTAACTCGCTTAAATAAGTTCATAATCTTTGCCCGCTCATTACGATCTACAAGTAACAAGTTCAAGTAGTCCAAAAAGATAAGACTCCCTCCCTTGAAAGCCATCATGACCCGCGTGCACCCACTGCAACTGTGCTAAATAAACCATCCTCAAACGGATCACCAAACACTCATAGAAAACATTTGCCCAAACTAGCGATCTTCCGCTTTTAATACCCAGATGAGGTGGTTTAGCATAACCCTACATATACATCTTGCCCCAACGACCTCTTACGCCATTGTGTAATCACAACCTCACGTTTGAATTAATTCTTCAAACTTATGACCTCCATCGTATCGTACCTGACAATACCGACCCCAAGTCGTCATTTAGCAATGGCATAATACCTCATTGCCTCATAAGCTAACTACAAGTCTACCTTAGCATTCTTGCACTACGTCGATGTATAATCCCCTTTTACTTCCTGAATGATAACATTTTAATAAAACGCTAACACATGACTTTACTTACAATATCATGTACTTAAAATTATTCCGAACTGTAACCCTCGTCAACACGGAGCCAACATTAACCAAGTTGAATATAACACCTTTTTTTTACATGCGCCAACCATTTTCAATCCGAAACTAGGTTCATAAATCGACCCCAACGGCCCAACCGACAAAGTTTAGGACTCTTGAGGCCTTTCGTTGTCCTTATTTGTGATTTCCTCCAAATGAAAGGTTAAACCCAAAAGCCCGACGAGTTCATGACATTCATGCATGTTGATACTGAAAAAAAAATGATATATATATTTTGGTTCTTATAAGAATTTAAAGAAATAATCAGTTGTGTAACAAACTTTTGCATGCCAGACACAACATTACTGCAACATAGGTAGTCTTGCAGAAAACCAACTCGTATATGACTAAAAGGTAAAACACCAATCCTTCGGTCTAAAACGGTGTTAACAATAAACAAAATACTCACAATAAAATCTTCCCTCATTTAGGTTATTTAAATTCTTGAGAAACCTCAAATTCCAAAAGAAAAGTGTACTCAGGAACAAAAGAGATATCTGGAAGCTGATAGAATAACTAAAAATTTCTTGCTGCAAAGTATGTCTGATAAGATTCTTAGTAACATTAATATCAACAATTCGTCAGCAAAAGAGATGTGGGATTATCTTGAATGGAGGATGATAGGATCAAAGATGTTATCAAGAGTTAAGTTTTTTAAAACTGAGAATTGTAATCTAAAAGGAAAGATTTCTGATATGGAAGCTCAAATCCAGAAATAAGATTCTGTTGAGGCTTTCACCCACACTGTTGAGTCAACAAACTTTCACACCAAACAACGCATTCATAAGATCATCATTTAAGTTTCAATAATAGAATCGATGTAAGAACATGCTTTCATACCTCCCTCATAAAGGTTAGGCCAACAAAAGTATATATATATATACATACACATATTCAATTGAAAAGAAATTGTATATTCTAATGAAAAGAAAATATTTCCCATTTGCAAGGGAAACACACTCATGCATTTTAAAGCGTAGACCACATGTGTGCATGTGTCAATTTATTTAGTAAAACAAGAAACTCAACATGCTCACACTACATGAAGTCTTGGATATAATATGGTGTAACTTGTGAAACCTATTTTAAAACAACATGATGCATGAAACTCGTCTTACGATTCCGGGGATTCTCTCCAACCGTACCACAATTTAACAACTTGCTACCTCTCACAGTTATTGACCAACGAGTGAGTTTTCCACACCCGTAGAAAATTCCCAGTACAAGTATCTCACCTTGCTCAGTTACTCATAACATATTGTTTCCATTCTGATCATTAACCGGTGCTTTCAATTTCTTCTTGTCCTTAATCCACTCTCGACTTGACGATTCTATCATGTTCAAATGATCTTTTCTGCATGCACTACTAACTGAAAAGTCAAGAGATTCCCCGATATTGCTCACCTTGCAACATGTGTTTTCAAACCCCCGGTGTACCGCTCATCCTAAGTAATTCAATCAATCGATACGACTTCGATAATGGAGGCTCCACGTAAAATTAAGAGTATGCTCTTAAACCGTCCTACTTCCCTCTTTGAGTCTCGATGATTTTACCTCTAGTTTATTCGCTGATACTCGATGACAACTTCTCAAAGATCAAACACTTTACTTCATAAACATTCTCTAATTTACCATTGAGATGACACCAATAATCGACGCTTAACCAACAATTCATGGGTTATAAGGTAAAACAAGCACACCCATGCCCCTGTAAATTCACAATTACATTGGCCAGATGTAATTGTAAATTTATCTTACATAGTAGTCCTCACTACCCTATCAAATATGTCCCCATTGTGGTCCTTCCTAGAAGCTTTCCTATTTCTCAGTTGTGTTTCCACTACCCCACAGTTTAAGTTTAGGCCCATCTGGTCACCTAAATCCCTTAAACTATGCCTCTGATACCAACTGTTAAGACTGAAAGTCCTGTGTGTTGAAAGTAGAATAAAGTATTTATAAGGGTTCGAATTGTAATTAGTTAAAAGTTATTTAATTAGATGGGCCCAAGCCCATAAAGCCCAATTGCCTTGTAAGCCTAAGTATATAAAGGCATATTTATCTCATAATTAGAGTTAGATACATAGCCTGACCGATATCTTGTTAGTTCGATATTTGTTCGACCGGTAGTCTTCCTTGACCGGTATATCGGCGGTCGACCGATAATCCCTGTTGACCGATATTCTGTGTTTGCGCTTTAAGCATCTCACGAAAACCCTTGGTTTGCGCCGTAGCCTACTCGTGCAAAGACAACTTTGCGCCACC
Organism: Arctium minus; assembly: GCA_954870635.1. Lineage (NCBI taxonomy): Eukaryota > Viridiplantae > Streptophyta > Magnoliopsida > Asterales > Asteraceae > Arctium > Arctium minus. Next base: position 66,458,062 of record OX941090.1, on the reverse strand, counting down.
CCTTACTCGCGTAAAGTGCACTTTGCGCCACCCTCGAGTAGCGCAAACCCTCCCTTCGACCTGTAGATCATTTCGACCGGTACTCTTTGTCGATCGGTAATCTGGTTCGACCGGTACCTTTGTGGACCGGTATCTCGTCTCGACCGGTACCCCGTTTCAACCGGTACTTAGTCTCGACCGGTGTGTTGTCGACCGATATTATTTGTGGACCGGTACCCAGTTGACCGGTACCCTGTTAACCTACTCGACTGGTACCCTACTCGACTGGGTCCCTGTCCTACTATTTTTTATATATTGTGTTTGGATCATCCTGCTTGTCTCACGATCATTACAGTGCAGTTGAGATTAAATTTAATCCCGTTCAAGTTTCATCTCTCTTCAAAGCCAGAGCGAATACTTTCTATTCGAAACGATCAAAATGGTGTGCCCACCAAGTCTGCGGTACAAAAGAGATTATGAACGGTGGAAAGCTGACTTTTTGTATTTTGTAGATGAATATGAGGTGGGTCCCTATATCAGATTATCATTGACGAAAGGAGAGATGCAATCCCAAATTCAGACAGAAGCTTCTCCTGTGGAGAAGGAGAAAATAGAGAGGGCTAATAATTTAGCTCGAAATTATATGACTGATAGTCTTTCTTGTGAACTCTTTCGTGACATTCTGAGTGAAATTTATAGTCAAATAAATAATTACAAAATGACAGGAAAAGAGTTATGGGATTGTACTGAATGGTTGATGCTAGGGCCAAAGAGTTTATTGCAAGGAAGAGAATTGGAAGTTGAAAACTCTGAGCTAAAAGGAAAGATTTCTATTTTGGAAACTAAAACTCAGCAAAAAGTCTCTGTTGAAAGATATGAGGAAAAGATCTCTGAACTGAAAAATGCAAATGCTTATCTTCAAAAGCGAATATCTGATTTGGAGCAAAAGCATGCTAAAGATAAATCCGAGTTTGAGAAATCTTTCGCAAAGAAGTTCTCATATTTTTCGAGAAAATGTGCTGATGAGAAGAAAGAAATTGAGCTGAAATGCATAAAACTTTCTCAGCAAGTTTCTGATTTTCAGAAAGTAATCTTCCTTGAAAGAGAAAAGTTTACAAAAGAAAAGAAGGCCATTGAACAAAAGAATGTTGGTTTCTTCAAAGAAATATCCGACCAGAGAAACAATGATGAGAAGGGATTTGAGGAAGAGAGAAGCATGTTTGAAACTGAGATCAAAAAGCTTACTGCCAAGTTATCTGAACTATCTGAGAAGGCACTAAAAGAGCAGAAAACGAAGTCTGCGTTCACGAAGAAGATTGACCTGCTTGTTAAAGAAAGAGACAACTTTGCTTCGACGATTAAAGTGCTTGAAAAGACTGTATCAACTTCAAATCAGAAATCTGTCTCTTCACAAAGGTCAGTTAAATCTTTTGATCAGATTCGTAAAACTAACCTTTTCTCTGATAGAAATATAGATGGTTCAGGTACACATCAAAGAAGAAGGAGATACAAAGAAGAGGAACTGGTCTAGAAGAAGAAACCAGTTGAAGATGAGCTGAAAGAAAGAGAATCGTGTGTACATGCGTTTAATGCCAAGAATAACAATGCGAGTAAAGGTAAACCTGATCACATCTACTCGAGAGATCAATTACTTAGGTTGTCAGGTAAGAAATACCACTGTTCTTATTGTCGTACACATGATCACATTCACAAAACCAGTGATCATTACTGGTATGGTTCTTATTCCATTACTCCCATTCGAACTGCAACTAACATTCATGGACCCAAATACCAATGGGTACCAAAGCCTAAAATTGATTATGTGTTGCATACACCTATTGTCAAGGGGGAGTACAAGAACTAAGGCTTCTAAGTAAATCAGCTTAGAACCCGTACTTCAACGGAGTTTGGCTTCTGATCACATGACAGATCAGGACCTGTGCTTTAATTCTTAAAGAAAAGATACTCCCGGGCTTAAATGAGAAGATCAACCTTCAAGGGGAGTACTTATATATTCTGAAATATGCATTAGAGAGATATGACGGACTACATTCCAGAAGGAGTTGTGGATCTCTATCTTGTACCTGTTAACTGATAGATCTACTGATGCATAATTTCAGGGGGAGTAAATTTATTATGACTTCTGATTAATTCAAATCAGAACTCGGATTTTTAACTGTTTTCTGCAGGCGACTTTTTCAAAGATAAGAAGTATGGATATATTGCAAATATCTAGGGGGAGCTTATCAGAGTATAAATCATTACATCATGATTTGAGAGGAACTTAAAGGTAAATATCTTCTAATCCTAGATCTCTGATTGTTTGAAAGAAGAACAACTTTCAAGCATGAAAAACGGTTTCTGAAATGTTCAAACCACTTCTGGTTCTCAAAAGATTTTATGAATTTAGAAGTGTGATTTTAAAATGTTTTTCAATTTTTTAGCTTTAATGTTTAATTGACCGTGTGTTTCCAAAGATCAATACTTGCGTATTATATTGTCCATGTTTAACTGATCGTTATTACCATGTCTCATAACGAAACAATTTTTCGATCGGAATACCCCCGTTTGAAATTCAATGTTGTTGAGCATCAATCATAATTTATAATCTTGTGCTTTCATTGCAAAATTGTTTATATTCGTTCATATAAACAAAATATCCAATTCTTTGATACCCTAACCATTTTATTTGATCTGATTGATACATTGTCAGATTCTCAAAACAATTTTCTTGATTTCAATTCATTCATTCAATATCCTTGTTTTCAGAAATCTTTAAAGTTCAATTGCTCAAATATCATGAGCATACATTTTGACAATGTTATCATACATTTTGTGCTTAATTGTACAAGTTAAACTGTTGAGGAACTATTCTTGTTAGGACTTACATGGGATTTGTGTGAGAACTTAAACAGAACTTCCATGGATTCACGTTAACCAGTGTTTCCTACCCCGGAAGTTATCCTTGAGTGATTGAGGGGTCTTAAATCAAAGAGTGGGGGAGATAACTCATTCGGTTGAGTTTTTCTCATTGTGTTGAGCGGTAAAATGTAAATGAGAGTTTGGTTAGAAGTGAGCTTTAATGACAAAAAGAAAGAGGGTGTGAGAACAGAGTTAAAAGAATATGAAAACTCTGCACCAAACACTTTCTGAGCCGGGCAGCCACATCTACTGATTGGTTCACATTCTTTAGTGACCATCATTGAAACAGGCAGTGAGCCCATGCCAACTCTTGTTTTTACCCCACCAACCACTCGTTTCTTTCTTAACAAAGAAATGTTTCATTTTCTTTGGGGACTCAGCATATCTGCTATCTAGTCTTCACTCGGAAGATTTAGATATTGAAAAAGAAGGAAAGTTGTTGAGAGTCCAAGATCAATGAATCTGTAGAGAGAGAAAGTAGAGAGAGAGCAAGGATGCGCAAAACAGAGAATGTATTGAAGTGTGCGTGAAAGTCTTACACGGAACAAAGACCAAAGGGACTTAAATACCCTTGGTTAGATACAACACAGATAGACTCTAAACACAGTATATGACCAAGACCTATAAATACAATGATTACTATAAAATCAGACCTAACAATCTCCCCCTTAGTAATCATTGGCGCTTTGGTCTTCAAAATTCATCTTCTAAAACAGCACAGACCATTAAAGCAACTTTGTGAAGCTTTCTGACTTTTAAGAAAAAATTTCTTCTCAACATCTTTCAGATTAAGTTGTCTTTGCTGCCTTGAGCTCTAGACGACACACCTTTTTGAATGATCTTGAATGAACGGTGGTGGTCGGAGCAGAAACAGCAAAAGAATTAGTTGTAGCTGAGAGAATAGAATCTTTGAGCGAATCTTGATCAACAGATAACCATTTGAGCTCTTTGTCTCTTTACCATCTCCTTACCATCTCTTAATTCTCCCCCTCATGACCTTGATGATTAGGATCAACTTGGTCATGCAAATGTTGGAGACAAGACAACTTAAGATTCGCAAAATCAAAGAAACAGAGAAAACAGGGAAGGTTTGCGCATCACGTTGATTGCGCAAAGTGAGGTTTGCGCGTCATGATAGATGCGCAAAGTGAGGTTTGCGCGTCACGCTAGATGCGTAAAGTGAGTTTTGCGCGTCACGCTGGATGCGCAAAGTGAGGTTTACGCGACCAACTGATTGCGCAAATCTGACTTGGAGTCCGAAATTTTTTACCTGATTAGCTCTTTGACTCCCCCTACACGAATGCACTAAATTTGACAATTCAAGTTAGCATTCATATAAAGAATCAGATACTCCCCCTCAAAAACAGATATAAACTTTGAAAAATATTCTCTTTGTTCACTCCCCCTTGAATAATGCATAAACCCATTAAAATATATTTATGAGAACACAATGATCAAATATTAATGTACAAAGAAAAAATATACTAAATATAAATTTTAAAACAACTAAACATATAAAACTTTAAACACTAAAAAAATTGAATTCTACTGAGTGAAATATGACAAATTTATCAATTAGTTGAAATCAAATATATGTTGTTGGATAAAGAAACAAGTTTTATTGTATATCAAGTTAAAACATGTTCAGTTTCAAAAACTTCCAGCAATCTATTCAGTGTGCTCACATGTGAATCTTCGATTAGTTTCAAGAAAATGCAATTCTAGAAATATAATAGAGAACTTTGCATGTACTCACACTAATCCATCAAAAATTAAGATTTTCACAAATTATAGGTTTATCGCAACTAAAACATATCACCAAGTATCATGAGATGTGTGCTCATTGGCAGCTTTTAGCAATGTGCTCATTGGCATCTGAACATGAGTGTGCTCTTTGGCATCTTTTAAGTTCGTACACTTTGGCATCTTTTTAATCAAGAAGTTTATTAAGTAAAGAACATGCCGTAAACGTAACTTTCTATCTGACCCTATTGCAGGATTTGGGTCAGCTGCTCCCAGACCAGTTGGCCTTAGGGGACTAGGTGTCAAGCACCCCTTGGAACTTATTCTCCCAGATCAGAAAGGCTACATCGACATATCCTTAACCCATTCATACCAGTAGAACATGACTTTCGATCTGGTTCTATTGAAGGATTTGGGTTCGATCACTCCCAGACCAAATGACCTTAGGGGACCAGATGACAAGCATCCCGAAGAACTAACTTTCCCAAACCAGAAAGGCCACAGGTACAAACTTTTAAACTTAGAGATTTCTGAATTTTAAGAATTTATTATTCATCTCAATCACTCAGTTTTACATAAAAATACTTAGCCCATATTTTCATTACAATCAAAATTTTGACTTTTTAGAATTTTCCAAGCATTGTAAACTATAAATATTCCGAATCACACAACTTTAAAGCAGCAATAAAAGTTTCAAACATGTTGCTGACTTTTCGACTTTTGTAAGACTTGAAATTTGATCATATAAAAACTTTAATATAAACAAAAGAACTTGAAAATTTATCCTAGACACATATTTTATTCAAAAGAAAGAAAAAAATGTAAAACTTTACTTTATAGAATAAAATTTGTAAAGATTTAAACTTTTAAACTCAATATGCCGATGTTAAAAATTTTCATTAAAGACAAAATGTAAAGAATTCGGCAAATTGATATTTAGTTGGAACAAAATAAAATTCAGTTATTTCATCTTTCACATTATAAAAATAATTTGTGTCTCAAATTAAAAAATTGGGTTATAGAAAATTAAGAAATAGATGAACAAGCTCAGATTCTTGAAAAATAATGAGAAAAACTGGAACACATCATAATCAGAGATAAAATGCAGCGGAAATAAAATTGATGTACTCACAGTATCTCATTTAGTCAGAAGCTTAAATCATTGAAGAACGAGTTCTAAACTGATTTGTTTAGAAGTCGTAGTCTATGAAGTACGGGTCCTGAGCTGAAGTACTCACAAGCCAACGTTCTATTACTCCCCCTTAACATGTGATGCCTGCAACTTTGAATCAGATAAAGATTTAGGTACCCACTTAAATTTGGGCCCATGTTTGTTAGTTGCAGTTCTTATGGGGAAATAATTGAAAGAATTGAAACTAGAAGCACGAGAAAGATAATTAGAATAATATGCACAATCATCAGAAGATGAAGCATAATCATCTGAACTACAATCAGAAGACGAATATGAGACATTTTTGGAAATCTGAATCATTTGCTTAATAGAGTATTTAGAAATCTTATTACAAGAAGCAAATGAATCACTTTTATAATATTTGTCTATATATAAATCCTCATCAATCATAGAATCAGTAGATGTCCGCTTCATTCTCCAGATCTGCTTCTTTGACCGGCTCAAAGTCCTATCTGTAACAATTGAATCGGAAGAATTAGAACAGTCAGAAATAACTTTATCTTGCTTCTTCGACTTCTTTGACCGTCTTCTTTTACGTTTAGGTTTATAATATTGATCATTGAGCGTAAAAGAATCATCAAGAATTTTAGATTTAATATTTAAATCAGAAGAAATAAATTTATCTAAGCAACCAATCTGATCAACTAATAAATCTGAATTTGCCTTGGAGTCTAAATTATTTGGAGAAAAGATTTTAAAATTTGAAACTTCCTTTTTGTTTTCCTTAGAATCAGAAGAAAGGCTAGAAATAGAATCTGATTTTTGAGAAAATAATTTTTCTTCAAGACTAGACGTCATGAAAGAAAAAATAATATCAGATTCAATTTTCTTCAAAATATTTTGATCTTCTATCTTATCTTCAAGATCGATGATTTTGCCTTCTAAAACTAACGGAGGAGTATATTTCTTTGAAACATAAAATATTGGAGAAATATTTTCCCTATCAGAATCAGGAGTATAAGAAGGAACAAAATCATCAGACACTGAAGATTTGACGGGAGATATATCAATTAAACCTTTTCGACCTCTTCTTGATTTATCAGGAAAATATTTGGCATTTTCATAAGTATAAACAAAAGGAATTTCATTTTTCTTGTTATTTATCCTTTTCTCATTTTCGACTTCTAAAATTTGCTTTTCACTAGTCCAAAAGAATTTAAACTAAGGAGCATAGTGTGCAAGAGTTAGATAATCGTATTTATATAAAGTAGGAACTTCATTTATCACTTTGTTTAAACAATGAGGATTGTCAAAACCAAGTCCCCACCTTTGTTTTAAAGCTTCTTCATTCCTTGGCTTGTTCATAAAAATTGTTTGTTCAGATTGGTTTTTTCGATAAAACTTTTCTTCTAACTTATTTATTTTATCTGAAAATTCATCTTTTAAAGAAGTCATTTTAGTCAAAGACTCAAGATAAGTCTTATTTGAATTTTCCAAATCATCCAATTTCTTTTGAAAGATGTCTTTAGTATTTTCTAAAATTGATTTTTCATCTTTCAAAGAAATTTTCAGTTTGTCAATCAAATCTGACTTTTCTGAATTTAAATTCTTTTCAGATAATAACTTTAAACGTAAATCAGATAAAGCATTTATCATGATATTCAACTGAGAGGTAATAAAATTGTAATCAAATTCAGAATATACCTCATCTTCATCAGATTCAGAATCGTCTGACTGATCAACTCCAACCAAGCACATATGAGCGATCTCTACGTTTGCAGCTTCGTCGTCAGAGTAATCTAGCCAGAATTCTTCTTCTACTAGAAGAGAAGTTCCGTTCTCTCTCTTTTCAGCTAGCTCCATTTTCTTTCTGTAATAAGCGGAGTCCCTAACCTTCTTCACTCGACACTCTTTCAAAATATGACCCGACTTTCCGCAGTTATAACATGCAGTAGATTTTGGATCGGGCACTTTGACTGTTGAACCAGAAGTGAAGCGAGAAGTGTTGGAACCCGATCGAGGTTGGAACTTTTTCTGGTAATGTTGAGAGAGAAGGATCATAGCTTTCTGCAATGCCTCACCATCATCTTCAGTTGACCCGTTGTAAGCGTTATCAGACAACGCTTGTTCAGTTAATTGCTTTGTGAGGAGAGCAACCGAGTCTACTGACTTCTTCTTTTTCTCAAGTTTTGCCTTCTTTTCTATCACCAGGCTCTCATCAGTCATCAGAATCTCGTATAATTCTTTGATTTGCATAGTGGAGATTCTGACATCGTTCCTCAATCTGTGGCAAGATTTATTCCATTCTTGTTGCAATATGTTGAGGAACTGTAGATTTGTCTCAAGCTCAGTCTTTTCAACTTTAATCTTCCTCAGATCATTTATCACGGCACATAAATGATCAAACACAGTCTTTAGTGGCTCCCCGTACTTGGCTTTGAATTCCTCAAAATTATTCATGTAGCGTGTATGCCTGAGTTGAGTTGCTACTGAAGAACCAAGCATAATATTTTCCAACTATTGCCACATCAGATTAGGATGAGTTTTGAAACAATCAATCCTGTTATATACGGAGTTTGTCAAGGCCAGCATTAGATTTTCTTTAATATCCCGATCAGCTTGATATGCCGACAACTCATTCTATGAATATTCTTTAGTAGACTTGTATAATCCAGAAGCCAATTTGGGTCTTTCGAACGGTCCTTCAGATAAAATGATCATCATGTCATTTCCATTCTTTTGTCGTTCAATGAAGTTCAGGAACCGATCTTGCCACTGAGTAAATTCATTTTCATCTATCAGTACTGGTGGACGACTGTCTGTACCCAAAGTCATCATAAGATCACTTTTGTAGAACTGAGCTTGATTAGAAAACTTGTCAGAATCCATTTCATATATTCAGAAAAATTGCTAAGTGACAAGGTTGCACAAAGATGAGCTTTGCGTGACAGGTAGAAGACGCAAACGAGATTTTGCGTACGAAGTCTGATGCGCAAACTAGGCTTTACTTATTCTGAGGGATACGCAAACCACCTTTGCGTGAGTAGCAGAATACACAAACTGAAGTTTCTCGGAAGCAGAAGGAAACGCAAAGTTGAGCTTTGCGTAACTAAAGTGAAACGCAAAATGAACTTTTCGTATACTGATAGAGGCGAAAACTATACTTTGAGAACCCTTGATGATACATGAACTAAGCTTTTCGGAGTACACTTGATGCGAAAACTTTGTTTGTCGGAAATCTATGCTTTGCATAATCAGTTCAATGCGAGAACCTGAAATGTACTAACACACGGATTAGAACACAATGATCTTGCGCAAAATGATATGAATCTTGCGCAAACCAACATGAACTTGCGCTAAACGAAGAAATCAAAAAAAAAATCGCAAGATCGATTTAAACTTTGAAATTATAACAAGAAAATCACACACTGATTATCAAAAACATCTTTTTAACATTTTTCAACCAACAATTTCGATTAAAAACAACTAAATCACAATTTCAACGAATGAAACAGTAAGCTTTACGAGTTTTCTAGAAATCTTTTATACTTCAAAATCGAGGATCAAAACTTGGTTTTTATGAAAAATTATATGAAACTAGAATGATCGATTAACAAACACGAATCTAATGAAATCAAATTCAACACAAACCGATCACACAACAATCCAAATTTGATGAAAAATCAAGAAAACGAGATTTTCTTGGCAAATTCAAGAAAATCGATCAAGTTTTCGATTAATCTACAAATTCAGAATACAGAAAACGAATTCTCTCAATCCTCTCAAGATTCAGATAGCTCTATTGAGAGTCCAAGATCAATGAATCTGTAGAGAGAGAAAGTAGAGAGAGAGAGAGCAAGGATGCGCAAAACAGAGAATGTATTGAAGTGTGCGTGAAAGTCTTACACGGAACAAAGACCAAAGGGACTTAAATACCCTTGGTCAGATACAACACAGATAGACTCTAAACACAGTATATGACCAAGCCCTATAAATACAATGATTACTATAAAATCAGACCTAACAGTTGCCCCACCTTCGCATCTCTTTCAAGCACATTGAGTCCGTGTAATATCTGTTGTTGTCTCAACAGTTTACACAATTTTGAGCCTGAGAAAGCTAAGTAGCTTCAATCATTCTACACTTGCACGTACACACAAGGAATGAGTTTTCTTGTCATAACATTCATAGAAAATTCCTTTGTGGTTTTTCGATGATTGAATGGAAGCCCTGGGGGTGAATCTCACAAAAGCTCCTTTCGAAAGTACATCCGTTCTACAAAGTGGCTCCGTGCTACTTACAGGCATACTAACTGTTTCATCTGTTGAATCAGGATTACATTGTTCATTATGTCTGAATTTGAAAAGATTCGGATATATACATTTCATGAATTGACTGATAATCAGATCAACGGGCGGAGAATGTCAAATTATTATGAAGGGGAAATTGTTAGTCTTTACAAAGGGGGAAATAAAAGAAAGTGCTGAAATTGAAGAAGTTTTGATGATCATGATGTTCACAATCATCAAAAAGGGGGAGAAATTTTACAAAGTTCAATTTCAAAGAATTTCAGAAAGTTCAAGTTTTTCAAGATTGGTGAAAAGAAATCATTCCATAATGATTCAATTTCTGAATGAAAATGATTCGTGAAAGTTTGCTTTACTGAAGTCAGTCTAGAGATCAAAGAGATGAAGATATGAGTTCAATGTTGTTTCAATTTTCAAAGAGATGAAGATTTCAAGGATTGTATTTCTTCTATCCCGTATCATATGGTGTTTGCTATCATATGGTGTTTGCTAAGTCATTTCCTCCTACGAGCTGATTGAAACAAGTTCTTAAGCTAAAAGTCTATTCAACTCGCGGTTCAAAGACAGATTCTTTGTTTTAAACTGAAGATGCATCGTGGAAAGTCACGTTACTCTCACATTATCTTTCTTGTGTGCTGATCCGATGTGATTGAGTTTCTACAGTTAAAAGCTGCGTGATAGTGCATTTAGTCGAGGTTACTGTACATTGAATCTGGTTACAAAGTTGATACTATGAAGACCAAGAGCTTTATTCAAGGGGGAGCGTGGAAAGACAGGAAGACATGCAACACCAAAGTTCTTCAAATATTGAAGAGGGAAAGAAGATCAAGGCCTGAAGTTTTTCAAGTTGTTAAATGCTTTATTCAACTTTAGGGGGAGATTATTAGGACGGAAATTCTTGTGTGTTAAAAGTAGAATAAAGTATTTATAAGGGTTCGAATTGTAATTAGTTAAAAGTTATTTAATTAGATGGGCCCAAGCCCATAAAGCCCAATTGCCTTGTAAGCCTAAGTATATAAAGGCATATTTATCTCATAATTAGGGTTAGACGTTTTGATTATTCAGTTTAGTCTCATAATTTCCAGATCTCTAGTCAATAGGTTTACTTTTCTCTGATCAGAAATTCTTTCTGTAAACCTGTAACCCTTTGATTTCATAATAATCATATGACTAGAGGTTGTGGCTATTCTATTGTTCTACATTGATTATTATCTGATTGCACTGTACTAGGATCTACACCAACTGTAACAACCCAGACTCAGAGGAATAAAACATGAAAACATAACATAAAATCTTGCCAAAACGGCCCCAGAGGTAACAATTCGAATAACAAGGCTTGCAGGAAGCAACCTATTACACAACTGTGAATTTAAGAAAAAAAACAACTAAGGCAGGCAACTAGGTAGCATCCTTCAACTATTGAGCCATCAGCTTAAAGCTTTTTTCTTTTTCTTACTCGATCCACCTACTTCATGCACTCCTGAAAAGGTTTTAGTTTTGAAAGAGAGAGGGTTAGACTGAAAGGTCTAGTGAGTTCCCTCTAAAGTTTATGCAACAATATAAACATTAATCTTTAAATCAAACAGATTTATAAACATGTCATAAGAAATTCACACTACCGACCAACACTACCGTCGAAGACGGCGTGTCTGACTCGTACTGCCTTATTTTTGGGACACACACCCAATGGCATAAACGGGACACACTCCCCGGTATGAGCAGGCGGGCCACACTCCCCGACTTAGGTCACAACTTTCGAAAGTAATGTATGCATACATTTAATTATAAACACCTTATAAACACGCTTAAATAAACTTAGCATGAATATGCCAACATAAATAAATCAAAGCTTTAATTAAACCTTCATAAACTTTAGATCATAAAAGCATTTAGTTCAGAAAAACAAACCTGTCGTCCATGCTTAACTTTATAGCCGAAGCTATGATTTCCCAACCGAACACCTAAATTTCCATAACATACAATTGGTGTTAAACCACCTAAATATTTCCAAAACCTTTCATAACAATCCCCAAGACGATCCCCTTATCGGTGCCTCGATCCTATCCTCAACGAGAATAAATCAAAACCGAAGAAGTCACCTAAACAGTGACTTGTGAGGCTTGGTCCGCGACTTTACGCCTCGCCAGAACCCGTGCAACTTGCTGGTTTCTGGTCCTCAAGCCTGCTCGAAGCCTTAAGCAAAACCCTCAAAAACTCTTTTGTCCGATTATTCCCAAATCGATTTTAAGTTCCAAAATCGAGGGAATCAATGCCCCATACCATTTTATCCATTAACCAACCAATAAAACATCATTTAGTCTAATAAAATCCACTCATTAATAAAGGTATTAGCCACCAAAACTTTAGAATGAAAACCCTTGAAGAAAACACCAACAATGGTGGATTTCCTAAATAATCAATTGGAAAACCAACAAAATTAATCCAAACGTATATAAATCTTATTTACCCACAAAATCATAATTAGTTTTCTAAAATTGAAAACCCCCAAAAATCCTTGATGATTTCGTTGAAATAAGAAGATTCTATAATGAAATGCATCCCCAAAACTCAAAATAAGAGAGATTCTAATACATGTATATATTTCATTAAGAAAACCCCAATTATATGAAGTTTCCATCGATTCTTGCTCAATCAAGGATTCAAAACCGAAAAGTTTATAAAGAAACTTCTACATTGGGAAACTAGAACCATACCTTAAATGGAGAAGCAATTTCCTCTTCTTTTTCTTCAAGATTTTCCCTTTCTTCTCTTGAAAATTGATTTGAATCTCCATCTTTCATTCCTAAGATTGTCCTCTCCCAAGATAGCTTTCCAAAATATAAAAATCCTCTCCAAGAGAAAAAGTGGTGGGTAGGTTAAAGTGTTTATGACCCACATTTACACAAAAGTCCTCCAAAGATTATAGTCTATACTAAGTCACCCCCACACTTCCATTATAATACTAAACTTAGAATTTGGGTTATTATACGAGAAACCTCCAGATCCACATGAATTTGAGCCATGGTGTTGTGGTTCATTCCTTGAGCTGCCATATTCCTGTAACAGAAAAAGCTTACACGAGGATTGTTAGCAAGACGTATGTTCGTCGAATAAATTCTCTAGTCAGGGCCCCACGGTGGATGCCAAACTATTAATGTCAAAAACTACCCTTCATAATAACTTATGGTCGGTGTGAATCTTTAATAAGTACAGACGGTATTCTTCTAATAACACATGACAAAACAGAAAATAATCAATGAATACAAAGAATTCGCGACGCAGAAAACCCCAGTCGAGGGTAAAAACCGCAGACGACAATTGGAGTCGTCAATGCACTATGGACGTCAAACAGGGACGTCGGCCTTAGTAATTGATCTTGAGAGTAAAATAGACTATAATACGAATAGAAAATAAGTAAATCGTGCGATGAACAACTGTCGTCGTGAGTAGCGTGTTTCGTGAGAGAATTCTTTTTCGATACTCGAGGGTTTCCCCAAATGATATAGTTTCGTCGTTTATATAGGTTCTTGGTTAGTAAATACGTTCTTTATGTACATTAATATAGGCAACGATCCTGTCTTGAAGATTTTGATGACTGTCTTCAGTTACATACGTTTAAGAATTGATGAGTAATGTCTTGCATTAAAGAGACATAGACACGCGGTTTCATCGTGAGTTAGTAATGGTAAATGTATGTTGTTACATACTAATGACTGTCGTCACTTGGCAACATTCGACGACATGGGTATCGTAAGTCAGAGAGAACTTACGATGGTTAAATGACGACTGATAGCTTGGATGACCTTGATTGTTAGTTTATATGTCGTGAATAACTTACAACAATAACTTATGGTGACGATTGTTATTCTTGCGGTTTTCAATCTTCAAGTCCAGTTCTCAACGAAGTGCTCGGTCGTATGAATCTTACGCCTGTCGTGACTTTGAGATTTTTACCAAAACAAAAGCGAACTAGCATTCCAATGGTGTTTATCATGTTCCATAGAGGTGTTTTAACTTGAAAACTTGATTCCACATCAACTTCTCCTCGAATCAAGAAGGTAAAATCGGATCTTGAATGTTCTAGTTTTTTCTTTGGTTAATCTATTTTGTACTCAATTGGACCATGGCTTTTAGAAATCTTTTTAACATTTGGTTAAGCTTTTCTGCTGCGTTTATTTATGTTATATTCTTTTTCACGTGGTTTTGAACATATGGGATTTTCAACAGAACAGTCTACTCCACCAATGTTGATGTCGCTTTCTGCATAAGGACAAACATAAGTACATTGTCATAAAAAGGCATTCAGTAGCCACAAAAGGGAAATACTAATTGTTATTCCATCTGTAGTGGCACCAATCATCGACATTAGTGGTGCCAAATAACGGCTTCTCCGAAAAGAAATACATCAAATTGCAACCTCTATCAATGTGGTTAACCTTAACAACCAATCCCACCTTCTTGGACTCACAAAAGGTTCAACTTGTTGTAATCCATCGATTTGTATGTATGTGTTCACAAAAGATTACCTATGGTAAAGGGTCAAACCTAGTGTTCCATCATGCGATCTACAGTAAGGATTACTCAACCTACCAGGGGCATCAACTATCTTGCACCCGCTTTAAATGCTCATATGAAAGATTGTGTAAGAGACGAAAAAGGGAAAGGCATCCGATCTTGAAAGGGTATTCAAATAAGACAATGCAATCGGAAGTTCACTCACTATGTTTAGTGATTCCAGGCAGAACGACCATAATTCCCATTGAGATCATGGTTGTTCATTCCAATTCTTAGAGGTTATCTTTTGTGATAGTGTTGGTTACTTCTTCGAGACATTATTTTTCACAAACACCATGAGGACCTTTTTTGGATGATCCGATATCCCTGGACAATCTATGTGTCTTCCATTTAATCATGGGAAGGTCGGATACAACAATTTTAGGCTCAAGAATGTTGGAAATTCCCACCACAACGTTTATGGTTTACAAGGATAATAGAAAGAGAACTGTGGTTATACTCGGAGATTTTGCCCAGAGGATGAAATAGTTTGGAATAGTAAACGATCGATTGTCTTTGGAAAGATTGCCAAAAATCACCAAGAGAATAGAGCTTCATGGGATTTGTAAGAAGCAATAAAAAGCAAAGGATATATGGTGAGCTATATATACTCTTGGTTTCCAATCCATTATAAGAGTCCCACCAACCACACTCCTTACAAATAGAAATTGGACGTGTGGCATATGGATCCCACACATCTAATTTGGTTGTAGTTTGTTATGATTAAAATTTATCCACTTATCTTATCGAGATTGGTCAGTTATGATATAAGGAATTTATAGAAACTTGAACTTAGCAATGACGAGTAGCCTTACGATTGACACCCTTCGAAGAAAGCGATGACAACATAATAAAGCAACTCCAATGTCATTGACGAATTCAGCCATCAGGGGTTGAGCAACGAGTTAAACAGGCAAACCCGAGATCCTTTCCCTCGATCTCGATCAACTAACTCTCTGAGATTTTGGGGACGACCCAATGGCTAGAAGACTATCTGAGTTTATAGAGGAGACATGGAACCAGAAAAGGAGCCCATTCACACTTACTTAGGCATAAGCCAAGAAATTATTTTATTTTCCTCTATATGCTTTCTAAGTTGTAATTCCATACTAAAACCAGTTACATCATTGTACGGCGTCAATTCATACTAGTGCAATAATGATCTAGAATCACCCATAGTTTTTACTCATTTACAAGATTTTCTACTTTACCAATCATAACGTGTAATTTATATTATCGATAGGTACTTTATCGTTCATCATTATTTACCTTCTCGCGTATTTAATCATCTAATTGTTGAGACTTATACCAAAAATTCTACCTAAGTGAATTTCTTCAAAACAATGATTAGTTAAGTGTCCCTCATTTGCTTGTGCTTTGTTCTAATGTTAGTAATTCTAATAGTATATTTTCTTGAAAGGGTGTCCTAGGCTGTGCCAGACTAATCTCGATAAACTGCGACTGTAAGACATCAGCCCTAATAAACTCAGTGGTCATAGTTGTTTTGGATGCCTAGAATCGAATCTAAAGCAGATGGGATATTACACCACATCCCCTGGGCCTAAACCACTACGCCATATCCCTTGTTATTGATGCTAATAGTATTGGTTTTACCCAAAATTATTCTCTAAATATGTTTAATTAATTAATTGATGTTTGCTGTCAAATTTGATAGTTCTTTGATTGGTTAATAGTTGTTTTTAATCGAAGTTTTAGTATTGAGGAATTGTTTTTACAACAAACATTTAGTTTGATTAAGTGATTTTTGCGTTAATCCGATTAGTTTTGCATTTAAGACAACGTGGTCTCCAACTTACAATTAAATTGGTCTATGATTATGGTGTTAACATGAAAATAATAGGAAATATAGATTGGGAAAAATATTTGTAATATTTAATGTTTATTTCAACATTTGCAATTTACGAAAGTAAATGTGAGTTTTGCAATAGAAACGTTTTTCCACACAGAAAGAGGTTTAAAGTAGTTTTGAATAATAAATCATCAACTGTAACAACCCAAAACCATTAATAGTATAAATATAGAATTACATCCAAATTGGTCCCAAATTGATGAAATACATAAACTCAATTCCAACGTTTCAGAGAATATTCCAATCCACAACTGAGATTTATTCTACAACTACCGATAACTGCATGCCTTCAGCAAGCCTCTTCTACAACGTCACCACTTTCCTTTCCGCTTGGAGAAATCCCACTATACACTTGCCTGAAAAGGGTTTTCAGTTTTATAAAAGCGAGGGTTAGACCGGAGGACTAGTGATTTCCCTCAAATTTTAACATCACACCACATAATATCATTCAAAACGAGTCTTAAGCATTTACAAATGAATAACATCTTTAAAACCACCATGCACACACACGACGCATGTAGATGGCACACGCTTAAGTCACACATACTTGTGACAATGAGTTCCGGCTCACACCTGCCCTCCAAAACGAAGCACATGAAACGAATTCATGCCTTCCAAGTGGGTCACACCTCCCATATAAAAGCCATCACATTCCCCACCCCCAAATGCATGCACATAATAATATCCACACTATCAAACATAATTTAAAACAACATAAAACATGCATTTCGACAGTATCATACGTATTTAAAGTACATACGTTAAATGAAGTAAGTTAAGAAAAACTCACCTGTCGTCCACGCATAAATCTCACACTGCAAGCTACGAGTGTCCAAACGGAACACCTAAATCACACGACATACGAGGGTATTAAACCATTTAATTATCCCTCAAAATACTCCTTAACATTCCCAAGACAACCCCTAATCGATACCCCATTCCTAGTCCCAAGCAATAGACAAAAAACCATGGAAGTCACCCAAACATAGTCTGGCGCGACCCCTCGCGCGACCCAATCCGCGCCAGGACAAGCGCGGAGCCCTGGTCCAAACCTGCACGCATTTTCAGCCAAAAAACCTTAAGGTCTCTCAACCCCAAACCTTCCCAAATCCATTTTTAGGCCCCAAATCGAGGGAATTGATATTCTAAACTATTTCCAATGATAACCAAGAATCATATCATCAATTAACCCATTGAAATTCATCCATGAAGAACACTTATTTTTGAAAATCAACAAAAATAGAGACCCTTGAAGATACACACCATCAATGGTGGTTTTTACTCAAATACACAATTAGAAACCAGTAGTACCCAATCTATTCATTAAACCCACAAATCTTTAATCCAATAACACTCAAAGGAATGGAAACCCCCAACTCAAAATGCTAGAATACCCACCATTGAAGCATAGAAGATAAGAGATGAGAATTACCTTGGAGATGATGATGAACAATCCACCAATTTCAGCTTTCTTCTTCAAAACCCTAGAACTCCACATGCCTCCCCTAATTCTCTCTTATGTGCCTCAAAAACGCATACTTAGAAAATGAGGGAGAATTGAGGGTTTTATCCTATTAGACCCCTTATTTCCTCCTCAGCCCCTGAAAATGGGAAAAGTCACCTTCACATTCTTAAACTTCCAAGATTTCTCAAACAAGGACTAGGGTTATTACAATATCTACCCCTCATAAGAATTTTGTCCTCGGAATTCCATCGTTGGACAAAACAGATATTAGGACTTCATGTCCGATTCTAGTTCCCACGTTGCCTCTTGTCCTTCGTGGTAATGCCACGGTACTCCCAGAAGGCCAATTTCCTTGGTCCTCAATTTCATAACTATGTGATTCACAATACATACCTGTTCTTCAACATAGTTCAACTTCTCGTCCACACGAATGTCATCCAACGATACGACCATAATTTTATTCGGTTAGGAAGTTCCTCGAATTTGATATGTGAAACGTAGGGTGGATGCCCCGAAACTCCTTGGGGAAATCCAATTTATAAGTTACCTCTCCTACACGCTCGGTAATATCGTATGGCCCAACATACTTAAGCCTTAGCTTCCCTTTCCTCCCAAAACGCACTACTCTATTTTATGGGGATGTCTTTCGTATCAAACTGTCCCCTAAATTGAGATTCAAAAAACTCATGTTTGTCAATCCAATCAACTTAGCTCCGCTCAGTTACCCAATCCATTCTGATCAAAATCTTAATCATACGATATCCCTCGGAATTGCCCCTCGATTAACTACAACTTTCTTATGTTGGGAAATCCGTATAATATGCTTGTAGCCTCTCTGATCAACTATACCAGATATTGTCTGTTTTGCCCACACACCTGTACTCCCAGTATCAAAACGCGTCAAATTAAGGGTTTCACACACAACTTCACTTATTTGAATGGCGAATTTTACCAAAGTCTATACAACAAAAACATGAATCTCCTACCACAAATATATCTACTTAATTCGCCAACTTAACACAAGGTCATCATTGCATCCTGACATTAAACTCACTATTATTAGTTTCTTTATCAGACAACACGCGATTCAAAAATCACTTCTCTTAACATTATATACGTCTAACACAAGAAGTCATTTCCTCTCCTAAAACCACATCGAACATGAATCATCAGCGTTAAACAATTCATATGCACTAGACAGACTTCACCCATAACACCATCATCCCATGCTTATATATAATTATTAGAAGAAAATTTCTAACCATCCATCATCTGAAGGATTTACCAATCCTATCTGAACTAATCCTGAAGATAGACAATCAAATTATCGCCGCCTCCAACAATCATCATACCATATTCGCAATAAATTCAAGCATCACTCGCTCAACAAGAACGAGTGACCATGTTCACACAAAACTATTTTGATTAGCTTAACACTGAACATCAAGATCACTTGGAACACTTTCTACCGCACAACTGGGTTTAAACCAATTGTCTTTCAGAGCACTACATTCGACCACTTCCTTTTTGAAAACACATACCATGCTTCCAAGGAGCGACTCACTAATAGGTACAAATTTAGACCAACCGCACAACTTAGATTTCCAACAATTGAACCGTAACATACACAATAATTCTCTTTCTCATACCCTTACTAAGGGTTAACAAACCCACCAATGACAAATCTGTAGATGAAGCTCCACATTACCTTTCACTTCCAGGTTACCCACTTATTCCGACATATTATTTTCACCTTCCCACACTATTAATGAACACTGCCAACACCTCATTACATACTCCATTTCCCGACAATTCCACTTGCGCCAATCGCACACTTACATTACTATGCTTAACCAAATGGTTTCCCCGCAATTCTCACTCGAGGTATTAAACCGAGTTATTCCGCAACAATTCCCAATACTAAAAAGCACTACGCATTTCTCGCTCTCCAACCCGAGTTTCCTTATCCACTATAATTCCTTTACATTCAAAGAATACATCAACACTCCCAATTAACTTCAGATCTACAGAAAAACACCACAACTAATCGAATATGGCATCATCATCGCTATCCAATGGAATAGGATAGACACTCCCAACAACTCATCACAACTCCAAGAGCACATATGTTCCTCCTTAAGGTAGCCACCAACTACCACTCTAACCTTTTACTCTAAATTAGCAACGTTGTAACACCAATCAGACACCCACACATTTCAATAACAAACTTGCTACTTTCTAATAACTCATCAAAACATCCGGGCAAGGATTCTCGCCTACGCTTATCCAATATAAACAATGCAAGTCCACCACTTAACCTCATATCAAATCATTGCCACACCAAAGACTGGCACTTTTATTTTGTCATAAGATGCCACTAACTTATCCACACAGCCACTACGCCACAACATTACACGACAGACATAATATTTACGATCACCCTGAACACATAATAGATATTGCCTTCTCCATACCGATCATAACATATATATACATCTGAAATAAGGTTATCTCATGACATTGTCTTTCTCAAATCTAGATGAACCACAAAATCATGATCATCTAATTCACTCAAACAAGTTTTTCGTTCCTTGTCGTCTCATCACGATCTACCAGAAATAAGCTCAGGCACTCCATAAGATAAAGCGCACTACCTGACAGACTAATGTACTCGATGCGCACCCTCTTGCTATTTACTTCACTCCTATACGAATCATCCAACTTCATAGGAATTCTCCTATCAAAGTTGGCGAACTTCCACTTCAATAACGCCCACATAAGGTGGTCTGACATCCTGCCAGGTACACACCTTTTCGAACGACCTCTTACACTCTTGCATAAACTCAACAATATAACGGTACTAGAGTTATGTTGATCCAACTCTCTCAGTGATTTGATAATGACCCTTTATAATACTTAGTGAAAATTACGTTTAACATCAATATGTATTAGTGTTTCACCATCAGCGATCAAATACTGAGTATTTTCAGTATCGCTGATTATTTCTCATGTAAACAGTTAGACGTAATCCCTGAAGACAAGTTTCGCGACAAAATATGTTCACTGTTGAATCGAAGACAAAGCTGCTGAACAAAAGACAAGTCTACTCATGACCTGATGCGGATATCAGTGAAAACAAGACAAGTCTACTCAAACGTGAAGAAGCCGGAGGAAAAGCTTCAGTGATAATTGAGCTTCTTTCTATCTCTGAGAAGGAAGAGATATTCAGCGATCGATGATCACATTGCTTATACCTCAAGTCTCTGTTGTCTTATCTATGCACAAATAGTATGATTGTCAGAAAAGACATAGCTCTGTAACATTTCGTACAATAACTCTGATATCTACATTGTTCATCACACGGCCAAAAGCATGTCTCCAAAAGTCAGACTCATGCAAACAACCAAAGAAGGACACGTGTAAAGTACCCTGCCATGCATTTAATGCATATGGTGTAAATAGAAAGATCAAGACTCTTCTTCAAAAAGCTTCAGAAGTCTTCTACCTTCAATCTTTCTGTAAAATATAGAAACCATTGTTTTCTATATTCCCTTAATCTTCTTTCTCTAATTCTTGTGCAACCATCATAGTGTTTCTTAAGTTTGTTTAGATTAGGTTCTTCCTTAATCTTATTCGGCAACAAACTTGTAAATTGTATTTTGATTTATCAATAAAAAATTTATTAAACTTTAAATTTTGTGTTTGTATTTAACCCCCCCCCCCTTCTACAAACTTGTTAAGCACCTTCGGGACCAACAGGTTACTTCTACAATCCTAGCCTCCTGATAACGATCTCAACAAACGGTCATCGACTTCAGCATCAATAGTCGACATGGGGATGCTTCCACGTTGCATCCAACAAACAATGATTAACAACGGAACCTACTTCTTCCAACGCCTCACAACTAACTTTGTGCCTCACCATCTTCACATGTTGAAGGCACAATACTTACTGGTTAAGTATTCTAATAGCAAGACCACCTCGAAACTCTGGCTCAACGTCGAAACCTTTCAACAAAGTACAACAACTCTACTTATCAAAAAGCTTTTATAAGATGTAACTTGACGACCTCAAATTTTAAGCCGAACATAACTACCCACCGACAGCCACAACTCAAGTTACCGAACAACAGTATGAGTTATCGTAATGCGAACATTACTAAAGTCAAAGATTGAGACTCCCGTTATTCTACGCTCTCCTCTAAAGGAAACACCAAGGTCATGAATCGACCATCAACGGCTTGACCGACATATTCCACTCTCAAAACCCTTCCCCATCCTTAATTGTGACATTCCCCCACGACCTAGTGAGTTCATAGCCTTCATATATGACGACACAATAATTCAAATCATTTTGTACATTTGAAAATTCAACGAGTATATCACCATGAAACAAGCTTAGGGATGTATGACACGAAACCGCCATAAATGAATAGCCACCCATACACACAACGATCTCGATGATCGCTCACACGCAACCCCATGACACAACACCACCATGCCCGACCAAATTGATGCCGACACAAACGAAAATGTTTTCAATGAAATTTTACTCATGCGATTTATAAAATTACCGGGTGAAATTTCTTCCACTAAGAGAGTCAGTCGACTATCCCAACCATTGGTATGACAACAACGTTTCCATACCAGTTTCAGTTATAAAACTATGCAATCAAACATTTTCATGATTTCTGCAATGAAGGCTAGTTTAGTCAAGAAAAAGGTGAAATAATTCACCAATAATGAAGTTCAACAATTCATCATACGACGTAAATAAAATTTTCTTTTTCCTTCAAACACATCCTTGTACGCGCCAATTCATTTTCAAAACAAAAAGACTCACACGACACACACACATTTTACCATGAATAAATCATGTACTCGATTACGAAAAGAACACGATGCATGAAACTCATTTTACATTTGAAGGCTATTCACTCTAGCAAGGTCAACTGTTTGCCTTCACAGCAATTCTTCACTGACTTTCTACCTCCGACCAAACAGTCAGGCACATTCGCAACAACATGTGGTACGAGTGATTTCCAACATACTTGTATGTACAAACTACACGATTATCCCTTTGACTAAAGAGCCAACAGGGTTCCTTTCCAAAACTCAATCTTTAGTTGATGCTTTCAAGATCCCAATATAGTACTCTCCTCCTATTCCCAATGATCATCCCATCAAACCCTACGAATTGAAACTCACTGAAACTAGGAGCTCACCAGTAACAAACTATTCCCCTCTTTGAATCCAAGAAATTCTACCTCAAATCGGATCATCAACATCCCGAACAATACTCATTCTATAAGGTGTTAACATTTACACCATGACGATCTCACAAAACACACCAAAACCATTACTATCAGTGCAAGGTTAGAACTCAACACACACTACCACATCCATCGATCGTCTCATCAATAGTAATCGAGCATACCCATCCACCTGTAAATTCATAATGGCATGGGCGAGATGCATTTTTGAATTTACCTTACATGAGAGTCCTCGCGACCATCATCATGATTCTCGATGATCAAGGTTCTCCCTAATGACTTCCTATATCTCAGTTGTGTCCCTCTACTCCTCAATTTAAGTTTAGGCCCATCCAGTCACCTAAATTCCTTAAACTATGGATCTTATACCATTTGTAACAACCCAAAACCATTAATACCATAAATATAGAATTACATCCAAATTGGTCCCAAATAAATGAAATACATAAACTCAATTCGAACGTTTCAACGAATATGCCTATCTACAACTGAGATTTATTCTACATCTACCGATAACTGCATGCCCCCAGCAAGCCTCTTCTACAACGTCACCACTTTCCTTTCCCCTTGGACAAATACCACTATACACTTTCCTGAAAAGGGTTTTCAGTTTTATTAAAGTGAGGGTCAGACCGGAGGTCTAGTGAATTCACAAACCAGCAAGAAAAGGAGTCGATATCACCAACAGAATCAGCTACGAAATTGCCAGAAAAAATAGAAATAAACCAGGGAGGCAAGAGTAGGAAAGAAGCGGATTATTCCAAAGTAAAGACGAAGAAGGGAGATAATATGGGTTTGGGAAATGGAAAAGTGAGCTTTCATTTAATGAAGATAAGAGCAAGATCCAGTGGAATAAAAGCAAGCAAATCAAAGGAAAACATCAAACATGATAGAAGAAAAAAGAAAATTGAAGATTTGTGTTCGTCAGGTTCTCTCGAGGCAGCTTCTGATAAGTTGAGAAGTATAGACAGTTCAAGCAATGTATTAGAGTTTGGGAGGCAATTGGGTTTGGCGTGGGAAAGGAAAAAAGTGGAAACTGGTCAGAATGAACGACAGTGACACGTCAGGTAGGTACCGTCTTGATCGATTCTTTATAGATTGTGATGAAGTTGTTATCAATAAATATTAGAGGTTTAGGAACGGTAGAAAAAAGAGCTTGGATCAAGGAGTTGTGTGTGAAAGAAAAAATTAAAATGGTGGGAATTCAGGAAACGAAACAAAAAAATTGGAAGGATACACAAATCGCTAAAATATGGTGAGGCGATGATAGTGATTACGTTCAATCGGATCCTATCGAGAATTCTGGAGGTTTGCTCTTAATTTGGGATAAGAAAGAATTCGATTGCGAGTTCTTTATGATTGAAAGGAATTTTATTGCGGTGTTGGGCACTTGGACGGGGGTAAAGGGTCAAGTGGGTTTTATAAATGTTTACGGACCGAGAGATCCAAAAGATAGGTTGGGAGTGTGGAAAAACATTGAAGTGCTATGTAAACAGGTTAAAGTAAAATGGTGTGTCTTTGGGGACTTTAATGATGTCAGGGGTGTCCATGAACGAATAAACTCGACAACTAACGAAAAAAGCACTGGAGAATTTAATGAGTTCATTCGAAGTAGTCAATTAGTGGAAATTCCTATGGGGAACCGAAAATTTACGAGGGTTAGCGACGACGGTAGGAAGTATAGTAAGTTGGATCGATTTCTGGCATCGAATGACTTTTGCGCTTCGTGGAGGAACCTGGGGGTTACAGCTCTTGAAAGAAAATGGTCGGATCATTATTCGATCCTTCTTTATGTTAATAATAGTGGTTTTGGGCCAAAGCCATTCAAAATTTTTGATACTTGGTTGCAAGAAGAAGGGATTGAAGATATGGTCAAGAAAACATGGAACATGGAAGTTTCTTCAAAAGTGTCGGATTGCATATTTAGGGATAAGTTAAAAAATGTGAAATCAACTTTGAAGAAAATAAGCGGGGAAAGATACAAGGCGTTGGAGAATGTTATAGAGAAAAATAAGGAAGAGGCGAGGAGATTGGAAATGTTAGCCGAAAAAAGGAGCCTTGAAGAGTGTGAACGAAATTGTTGGTTAAATGCGTCAAGCAAGTGGTTAGAAGCAGAAACAAGGAAGTTGGATATAGCTCGACAAAAAGCAAAAGTTAAATGGATGGAGGAACGAGATGAAAACTCTAAGTTCTTCCATGCGGCGATTCGAAAAAGGGAGAGAAGGAACGGAATTCGGGGCCTAAAGATTAATGCTCAATGGACGGAAGATCCGGAAAAAATCAAGGAAGGAATTTTTGAGTTCTTCAAAAACAAATTTTGTTCGGAAGAGAAGGAAAGGCCGAAATTATCAAGCCAAAAGATTAAAAAATATCGGTAGAAGAAGCGAAAGATTTGGAAAAGCCGTTCACGGAAGAAGAACTTTGGGAAGCGGTGAAAGCGTGTGGAAGCAATAAATCTCCCGGACCGGACGGGATTACGATATCTTTCATAAAAAAGTGTTGGGGGACTATAAAAGAGGATATAGTAAAGGAAATAATCAACTTTGGGGAGACGGCAAAAATTAGTGGAGGATGTAACGCTTCTTTTTTAACTCTTATCCCAAAAAATCATAATCCAATCGGTCTAAATGAATTTAAATCGATTAGTTTGATCGGGATCTTCTACAAAATAATCGCCAAATTGCTTGCGGAAAGAATGAAGAGAGTCATGGATGGGTTGATAGGAGATACACAATCGGCATTCATAAAGGGAAGGTATATTCTTGATGGAATTCTTATAGCAAATGAAGTGGTGGATCAAATCCGGAGAGCAAAGAAGAAAGCAATGGTGTTTACAGTGGATTTCGAGAAGGCTTATGATAGTGTGGAATAGAACTTTTTGTTGGACATGTTGGATAATATGGGATTTGGAAATAAATGGTGTAAATGGATAAGGGCATGCTTAACATCCTCAACCATCTCGGTATTGGTCAATGGCTCACCAACAAAGGAATTCCAAATGCAAAAAGGTCTTAGACAAGGAGATCCGTTGGCACCGTTCCTTTTCTTAATAGTGGCGGAATGTCTCAATACGCTTATGTTGGAAGCAAAAAAAAAAAGATATTCGAAGGGGTGGAGATAGGAAAGGAGAAAGTGGAGGTTTCACATCTTCAATATGCCGATGATGTGATCTTTTTAGGGAAGTAGAGCACGAAAAACTTAAAGAATCTTATGAAGATCCTTCATTGCTTCTTTATGGCAACGTGATTAAAGATAAATATTGCAAAGAGTAAATTATATGGAGTGGGAGTTGGCGAGAATGAAGTGAACGCATGGGCTAGAGGTATTGGTTGTGGTCATGTGTAACACCCTAAAAACCAGGGTAAATTTAAAACTGCGGAAACTGTACAATTAAGCATCATCCAAAGGTATAAACCTCCCAAAAAGGGGAATTGTATTTAACCTTTACAAAAATCTGAATACGGATATGGATCCCAATAACAAACCAATCTAAACATATCCTATCTAGATTACATAAGTTGTTGATCCAGAATCATCCAAAAATGTGGGACTTAACAATGCCCAACAATCCAATACTAAACATCTAAAAAACCCTCGGGATCAGTCCCGGCACTTAAAACCCTTGGCAACCCGCCGCTAACGAGAACCTGAATACATATCATTTGAGAAAAAGTGTTAGGCTTAAAAAGCCTAGTGAGAACATACAGTTTATAAGTTTCAAGAGATATAAATATTTACATCCAAACGGAAATCTTTCAAACAAGCATTTCCAAGTTAACCGTTGATAAGAATAAACTCCATTAAAATAAGGTCATAAACCTTCTTTCCAGAACCTCACAATTTAATTTACATGTAGTTATTCGCTTTGATTACCTTACAGAACCTCACAATTTAATGCACATGTAGTTCTATATTTGTTAACGGCCAGAACCTCACACTTTAATGCACATGTAGTTCTATATTCGTAAATGGCTAGAACCTCACAATTTAATGCACATGTAGTTCTATATTCACTTTATTTGGTAACCTCTAAATAATATCAGTCGACTCAAAACCTAGGGATCCACTAGTAATAGTCTATACTTGTCACAACATCATTCGTGACCAACCATATATAACCATATGGTATACAAAACATTTTATAAACAAAATGCCTTTTCAAGTTCAACTTCTGGTAAGTATGAGAATCATAAAAATGAGTTCACAAACATTCTTTTGCATAAGCTACATAATCAGCAAGTAAAACATCCTTTTACTTCAAATTACATAGAATCCATCATTTTAGTCAAAAATGATCGGGAACCCTAAAATCTCCCAAAACTCAAGTTATATCAAATATGCAGAAAACTTAGATCTGAAACCATGGAGATATATAGGAGTTCCAAAA
This sequence comes from Arctium minus, assembly GCA_954870635.1. Classification (NCBI taxonomy): domain Eukaryota; kingdom Viridiplantae; phylum Streptophyta; class Magnoliopsida; order Asterales; family Asteraceae; genus Arctium; species Arctium minus. The sequence continues at coordinate 66,430,430 of OX941090.1, read as the reverse complement.
GGTAGCTTTTGATATGTATACAGTTTTTAAAATGATAGTAGGAACTCACCAAACAGGTTTATACGAAAACCCGAAAAACCAGATATCGATCACGACGAATAGGTGAAGATTTCTACACCGAAACCCTGAGCAATGCACTTAATACTATCAATCAACGGAGCTTCAAAGATCCAAAGAAAACATAGAGAGAGAGAGAGAGAAATATCATGAGAATGAGATATTTGATGAAAACCAAATTTAAGTCCGCCAGGCAACCTCGCGGGTTATGCCGCGACCTCAACTTGCGGCATAACTCGCCCGCTAACACAAAACCCACACAAACAGGGGGTTTCGCGGATTGTGCCGCGACCTCAAGTCGCGGTGCAACTCATGTGGTTCACTGTGGTTCGACCAAAACCACTAAAATCCAAACTCAAACTCCCAACCAAACGTGGTGCTAACGACAACGCTTAAACACAAGAATAACAAGATTACATAACGGAAATCCGGGGTGTTACAATCCTCCCCAACTTGGGAATGATTTCGTCCCCGAAATCCCAACTATATAAAGAGATGAGGATATCTTCGCTTCATATCCTCCTCAGCTTCCTATGTCACGTTGGCTCCCCTATGATGCTTCCACTGCACCTTGACCATAGTGACTTCTTTGCGACGCAACTTCTTAGACTTTCTCTCTAAGATAGCGTCAGGCTCTTCTACACAACGGTTACCCTCGTCTACTGTTAACTCGAAGAGAGGGATGACGCTTTCCTCTTCCTCCAAACACTTCCGAAGGTAACAAATATGAAACGTGTTGTGTATTCTGCTCAACTCTGGCGGTAGTTCCAATTGGTAGGCTTTCAAACTCACCCGCTTGAGCACTTTGAAAGGTCCGAGGAAACGGGGACTCAGCTTCCCACGCTTTCCGAACCGTATAATACCCTTCCACGGCGATACCTTCAGCAACACACGGCCGCCCACTTGGAATTCCATCGGCCGTCTCTTTTTATCGGCATAACTCTTCTGCCGATCCTGAGCCGCTTTCAATTTTTCACAAATGCTCTTGACCTTATCGGTCGTCTCTTGCACGATTTCAGGTCCGGCGAACTGCTTTTCCCCCGCTTCAAGCAAACACATGGGAGTTTAGCACTTTCGCCCGTACAACGCCTCAAAAGGTGTCATTCCTATACTCGAGTGGTAGCTATTATTGTAAGCAAACTCCATCAAAGGCAGGTGTGAGTCCCAACTACCCCCGAAATCGATGACACAAGACCTCAACATGTCTTCCAACGTTTGGATCATTCTCTCGCTTTGCCCGTCGGTTTGTGGATGGTAAGTTGTACTCAACTTAACTCTTGTACCAAGCTTTTTCTGAAACCTATACCAAAAGTTCGAAGTGAACCGACTGTCGTGATCCGACACGATCGACAATGGTATACCGTGCCTCGAGACCACTTCATCGATGTACAGTTTTGCTAGCTTGTCCATCGGTAATGTCTCGCGCATGGCCAAGAAGTGAGCGCTCTTTGTCAATCTATCAACTATCACCCAAATGGTATCGTGACCTCGAAGAGTTTTAGGCAACTTCATCACGAAATCCATGGTGATATGCTCCCACTTCCACTCGGGAATCTCTAAAGACTGAAGACTCCCATACGGTCGTTGATGTTCGGCCTTAACTTGCGAGCACGTAACACAACGCTCCACATAACGCGCCACATCAAGTTTCATTACCGGCCACCAATAGTGCAGCCTCAAGTCCCTGTACATCTTCGTACATCCCGGATGAATGGAATACTTGGACTTGTGAGCATATTCAAGTAGTAGATCACGGTTACCCCCAATCTTGGGTACCCACACACGACCACTAAACAGTTTTACCCCACGGCTATCTTCCGTTAAGAGTAAACGTTGCTTCGTCAAGACTTCCTATTTGAGATTCTCTTCTAACAAGGCTTCAATCTGCGATGCTTTGATCTTTTCAACAAGGGTGGATACTAAATCGATTCTCGAACTGGTAGCCCGAATACTTCCGCTATAGTCTTTCCGACTTAACGCATCGGCTACCACGTTTGCCTTCCCGGGATGGTAAAGCAACTTACAGTCGTAATCTTTAAGCAATTCGAGCCACCGCCGTTGTCTCATATTCAACTCTTTCTGATCAAAGATATACTTCAGGCTCTTATGATCTGTGTAGAGTGTACACTTCATGCCATAGAGATAATGTCGCCAAAGCTTCAAGGCGAACACTACTGCTACTAACTCCAAATCGTGGGTAGGATAGTTCTTCTCGTGTATCTTAAGTTGCCTCGAGGCGTAAGCGATTACCTTGCCCCGTTGCATCAACACACAACCTAAACCCATCTTCGAAGCATCGCTAAAGACCACGAAATCTTCTGACCCTTCAGGTAACGATAAGATCGGAGCTTCACATAATTTCTTTTGAAGGATTCGGAATGCCTTCTCTTGTGTTTCGGTCCAATCAAATTTCGCATTCTTCCGAGTTAGAACTGTCAAGGAAGAAGCGATTTTCGAAAAATCCTGAATAAATCTCCGATAATATCCCGCCACACCCAAGAAACTTCGGATCTCGGACGGATTCTTGGGAGGCTCCCAATTCATCATAGCTTCAATTTTGGATGGATCTACTTTCACTCCGTCTCGGGTGACAACGTGACCCAAAAATTGTACCTCTTCAAGCCAAAAGTCACACTTGGAAAATTTGGCGTACAATCTTTCTTTTCTCAGCACATCAAGAACTTCGCGAAGGTGCTGCTCGTGCTCCAACTCGCTTTTAGAGTACACGAGTATGTCATCAATGAACACGATGACCGACTTGTCGAGGAATGGTCGGCATACCCTATTCATCAAATCCATAAATACCGTTGGTGCGTTCGTTAGGCCAAAAGGCATTACAAGAAACTCATAATGGCCGTAACGCGTTCTGAAAGCTGTCTTCGAAACGTCTTCTTCTCTTACCTTCACTTGGTGATAACCCGAACGTAAGTCAATCTTGGAAAAACACCCCGCTCCTTGAAGTTGATCGAACAAGTCGTCTATTCTCGGAAGCGGATATTTGTTCTTCACTGTCGCTTTGTTCAACTCACGATAATCAATGCACATTTTCATTGTGCCATCCTTTTTCTTGACGAATAGGACCGGATCTCCCCAAGGTGACGAGCTCGGTCTGACGAAACCCTTCTCCAAAAGCTCTTGGAGTTGTGCCATCATCTCTTGCATCTTGGATGGCACTAAACGGTAAGGAGCTCTAGCAATAGGAGCTGCTCCTGGCACAAGATCAATCCGAAACTCTACTTGACGATCAGGCGGTAACCCAGGCAAGTCGTCAGGAAAAACGTTTGGAAACTCGCGCACAATCTTTACATCGAACAGCTTTGACTTCTCTAAATTGGTGTCGATCACGTAGGCTAGGAAAGATGAACATCCTTTCAACAAGCACTTGCGTGCCTTTGCCATTGTGATTACTGCCACTTCACCTTTTCTTTTCTCACCATAGATCACAACGACTTCACCACAAGGATTGGGAAGTCGGATCAACTTCTTAGAACATACGATCTCGGCATGATTGTTTGACAACCAATCCATACCGACCACAACGTCAAAACCTCCGATTATCATCGGCAGTAAATCGATCGAGAATTCCCTTCCCTCGATACCGAGAGTACACTTCTTTAGAACATCACGGATTAAAACCTTACTACCACCAGCTATCTCTACTACTAACGCATCCTCAAGACTAGTAGTGGGCATAGCAATCTTTTGACGAAACAACTGAGATACGAAAGAGAAACTGGCACCCGTATCGAATAAAACACGAGCAGGTACAGAGTTTATAAGGAAAGTACCCGATACCACATCAGCGGATGCCTTGGCTTCATCAATCGTCATCTAGAACGCTCGACCCGGAACCCTAGGTGGGTTCTCCTTCTTCGCTGGCGCGTTGCCCGATACAAGCTTCGGGCAATCTCTCCTTACGTGCCCCGGTGCCTTGCACTCATAACATACAAGTCCTCTGATCGGACAGTCACGGGAGATGTGGTCAGACTTACCACACTTGTAGCAAGGTTGAGGAGCGGAATTACAGTTACCGTCGTGCTTGGTTCGACACTTGTGACACCACCTAGCTTCCTGCTGGCTGCTGAAGCTTCGGTTCCCGGAAAAAGGTCGGGATCTCCTGGGAGGCACAGAACTGTTCTCCCACTTTCTCTTGTCAGACACTACCACTGCTTTCTCAGATTTGCTTCTCAAGAACAACTCCTCCATAAACTGAGCTTCTTCAACCATCTCTCGGAGATTGGAAGCTTTAGAATTGTGGACCAAAGATAACAGATCCGTTGGTAGGCCATTAAGATAGGTCTTCATCTTATCTTTTTCCGTTGGGACCACGTGCCCCACCAAATCCAGCTTTTCCATGAACTGGCGGGTGTACTCCCTCACCGTCAGGTTTCCTTTTACAAGAGACCGAAACTCTTTCTCGATTCGGTCCATAGTCTTTTCACTGCATAATTCTTCCAACAATTTATTTTTAAACTCGGCCCAAGACAACTGAGCCAACATGGTAGGAGACAGGGTGGATTAAACAATATTCCACCAAGTGAGGGTCGTATCCCTAAGCAATTGGGTACCAAACCGCACCCTCTGATCATCTCCACATTCGGAAGAGCCAAAATCCTGCTCAACTTCTCGGATCCATTTAACACATGCAACTGGGTCTTCGGAACCAGAGAATTCGGGTGGTCCGCAACCCAGAAAAGATTTGTAGGAACAGCTCTTCCCACCTTTCGGAGCACCAATAACCCTGCACTCTTCAGTTCTGACTCCGCTCCCAGAGCCCCCAGAGCCGGTCAACACATTCTCTTCCACTGCCCCATGCCTTCTGAGGCTCGCGTCCCGGTCTTCCAACATTTTCAGAAAAAACTCTTGCTGTTTCTCCATGGCCGTCGTCACCATTTGCATGACGTTGGCCATCATATCAGCTTGAGGGCTAGCTAACTGAACCACGGGACTGGTGGACGTCAGAACCACTCTTGGTCCTAGATCCACTTCCCCAGTAAGTAACAGTGGCATGCCCGAAGGAATAACGGTCGCCGCCCTAACCACGGGATCTCACTCGGGCGAACTATCGTCACGCAGATCTCCATCGACTAACGGTCGACTGTGCGTATTTACCATCCTAAAAATGGTTGCCACACAATTACGAGAAGAGTAAGAGACAGGTCGAGAGAAAAAACACGAAAGAACGTACTATTACAGTACCAAATGTCATAGCAACAGTAATTCAGGTACAATCACGTATAAATATTCTCATAATAACATTAGCTAAGTGAGATTATGAACATACAATACATAACGGTTCTGGATACCATCACCACAACCTTTGATAACTACAATTTCCGTCAACTCTAAGACCAACCCATCTTAGTAGTTCTACCTAATACTCACGAATCAATGCTTAATATACTCAGTCTAAGTCTAGACATCTTACATTCATGTCTAGATCACTTAAACTAGAGCTCTGATACCAACTTGTAACACCCTAAAAACCAGGGTAAATTTAAAACTGCGGAAACTGTACAATTAAGCATCATCCAAAGGTATAAACCTCCCAAAAAGGGGAACTGTATTTAACCTTTACAAAAATCTGAATACAGATAAGGATCCCAACAACAAACCAATCTAAACATATCCTATCTAGATCACATAAGTTGTTGATCCAGAATCATCCAAAAATGTGGGACTTAACAATGCCCAACAATCCAATACTAAACATCTCAAAAACCCTCGGGATCAGTCCTGGCACTCAAAACCCTTGGCAACCCGCCGCTAACGAGAACCTGAATACATATCATTTGAGAAAAAGTGTTAGGCTTAAATATCCTAGTGAGAACATACAGTTTATAAATTTCAAGAAATATAAACATTTACATCCAAACAAAAATCTTTCAAACAAGCATTTCCAAGTTAACCGTTGATAAGAATAAACTCCATTAAAATAAGGTCATAAACCTTCTTTCCATAACCTCACAATTTAATGCACATGTAGTTCTATATTTGTTAACGGCCAGAACCTCACAATTTAATGCACATGTAGTTCTATATTCGTAAATGGCCATAACCTCACAATTTAATGCACGTGTAGTTCTATATTTACTTTATTTGGTAACCTCCAAATAATATCATTCGACTCAAAACCTAGGGATCCACTAGTAATAGTCCAAACTTGTCACAACACCATTCGTGACCAACCATATATAACCATATGGTATACAAAACATTTTATAAACAAAATGCCTTTTCAAGTTCAACTTCTGGTAAGTATGAGAATCATAAAAATGAGTTCATAAACATTCTGTTGCATAAGCTACATAATCAGCAAGTAAAACATCCTTTTACTTCAAATAAGATAGAATCCATCATTTTAGTCAAAAATGATCGCGAACCCTAAATTTCCCAAAACTCAAGTTATATCAAATATGCAGAAAACTTAGATCTGAAACCATGGAGATATATAGGAGTTCCAAAAGGTAGCTTTTGATATGTATACAGTTTTTAAAATGATAGTAGGAACTCGCCAAATAGGTTTATACAAAAACCCGAAAAACCAGATATCGATCACGACGAATAGGTGAAGCTTTCTACACTGAAACCCCGAGCAATGCACTTAATACTAGCAATCAACGGAGCTTCAAAGATCCAAAGAAAACTTAGAGAGAGAGATTTGAAGAGAGAGAGAAATATCTTGAGAATGAGATATTTGATGAAAACCAAATTTAAGTCGGCCAGGCAACCTCGCGGGTTATGCCGCGACCTCACCTCGCGGCATAACTCACCCGCTAACACAAAACCCACACAAACAGGGGGTTTCGCGGGTTGTGCCGCGACCTCAAGTCGCGGTGCAACTCGCGTGGTTCACTGTGGTTCGACCAAAACCACTAAAATCCAAACTCAAACTCCCAACCAAACGCGGTGCTAACGACAACGCTTAAACACAAGAATAACAAGATTACATAACGGAAATCCGGGGTGTTACATCATGGTGCCTTACCGTTTACATATCTTGGTTTACCGGTAGGAGCAAAAATGAATAAACCAGAAAATTGGAATATGGTAGTCCAAAAGTTAAAGAACAAATTGGCGGATTGGAAAGCTCGAATGATTTCATTCGGAGGTAGGCTAACGTTGGTTAAATCCGTACTTGGAAGTTTATCGTTGTACTTTTTTTCGCTTTTTCGCGCCCCAAGAGGAGTGATTAGAGAGCTTGAGAGGGGAGGAGTTCTTTCTTTTGGGGAGGGGGAAATGGTAAGGAAAATAACAAAGGGATTGCTTGGGTTAAATGGGGTAAGGTTCTAAAAGAATTCAAAAATGGAGGTCTCAACGTGGGAAGTCTTCAAGCTTCGAATTGGGAGTTGTTGGGGAAATGGTGGTGGAGATTTATGTGTGAGAAAAATGCATTGTGGGTGAGAGTGGTGGAAAGCATATACGGGAAGGGGGGAGGACTAAGGGACGATGTTAGGAAGGTCCGGGGGGGCTCGGTATGGTCCAATATAATTAAAATTAAGGAAGATATAAGGAAAACGGGGATCAATCTATTGTCCTCTTTTGGTAAAGAAGTTGGGAATGGGAGGGATACAAAATTTTGGTCGGAAAGGTGGGTAGGGGATGAGGAGTTAGGAGTTAGATGCAAAAGATTACTAAGTTTAGTCACAAATAAAGAAGCATTAGTAGCGGAAAGGGGGGAATGGGTGGATAATACTTGGACATGGTCTTGGTCGTGGAGGAGGGAGCCAAGGGGGAGGGAAGTAGGAGAATTAGAGGTATTAAATGGAATCTTGCAAGATTGGAGACCTAAGTCGGACTCTCGGGATAAATATAAATGGATACCCGGTAAGGACGGTAATTTTTCGGTTCAAGAGATGAAAAGTTTTATCGAAGAGCGTTTGTCCGTGAGTGAAGATCATTCGATTGAAACCAAATGGCTAAAGTCGGTTCCAAAGAAAGTAAACATTTTCATGTGGAGGTCTAGACTCGATAGACTTCCTAGCAAGGCGAATCTTGATAGGTTGGGGATGGATATCCCATCAATCTTATGTCCAAGGTGTGGGAATGAAGTAGAGACGGTAAATCATGCTCTTGTGAGTTGTGAAGAGGTTAGAAAGGTTTGGGTAGAAGTGTGTCGTTGGTGGAAGATTGATAAAGGTCGATTAGAATCGATAGCAGATCTAATTGGGGGGAATTCGCAACAGACGATGTGGGAAGAAATGGTGTGGAGTTTCTTGTATTTAATTTGGAATCACCGAAACCGGGTAGTTTTCAAGAACGATAAAAGGAAAATTGTTGATTTGCTCCTTGAGTTCCAGAGAATCAGTTTCGAATGGATTGGGAGTAGGTTGATTAGCACAAAATTAGATTGGATTTGGTGGCTCGAAAACCCCGTTGGGGTGTCGTAATTTCGGAATAACTCGGGATATTGTAACAGGAATTGACGCCTGCTGCTAGCTTCGAAGACTGCTTCTGTTTTTGGCATGGGCTGCTTCTAATATAGGAGAAGGTAGGAGGTCCAGGCGATGAGGTTTGCTCCTGGCAAACCCCGCCGATCTTAGTCGTTTTTTCTTTCTGTTCCTTGCGTTTTTTAAGCTACTGTGTTGTAGTTGTCTCCTGGTGCTGTTTTTGTTTTGGTTGGTAGTAGTCTGTTTTTGTTTTGATGGGTGGTTGTTTGTAATTGATTTGGTGGGTACTAAAATTGTGGTTGCTTTTCAAAAAAAAAATATCATCCAAAACGAGTCTTAAGCATTTACAAATGAATAAAATCTTTAAAACCGCCATGCACACACACGACGCATGTAGATGGCACACGCTTAAGTCACGCACACCTGTGACAACGTGTTCGGGCTCACAGCTGCCCTCCAAAACGAAGCACATTAAACGAATTCATGTCTTCTATGTGGGTCACACCTCCTATATAAAAGCCATCACATTCCCCACCCCCAAATGCATGCACATAATAATATCCACACTATCAAACATAATTTAAAGCAACATAAAACATGCATTTCGACAGTATCATACGTATTAAAAGCTCATACGTTAAATGAAGTAAGTTAATAAAAACTCATCTTTCGTCTACGCATAAATCTCACACTGCAAGCTACGAGTGTCCAAACGGAACACCTAAATCACACGACATATGAGGGTATTAAACCATTTAATTATCCCTCAAAATACTCTTTGACATTCCCAAGAAAACCCCTAATCGATACCCCGTTCCTAGTCCCAAACAATAGACAAAACAACATGGAAGTCGCCCAAACAGAGTCTGGGGCGACCCCCCGCGTGACCTAACCTGTGACAGGACTAGCGCGGAGCCCTGGTCTAAACCTGCACACATTTTCAGCCAAAAACCCTCAAGGTCTCTCAACCCCAAACCTTCCCAAATCGATTTTTAGGCCCCAAATCGAGGGAATCGATATTCTAAACTATTTCCAATGATAAACAAGCATCATATCATCAATTAACCCATTGAAATTCATCCATGAAGAACACTTATTTTCCAAAATCAACAAAAATGGAGACCCTTGAAGATACACGCCATCAATGGTGGTTTATACTCAAATACACAATTATAAACCAATAGTACTCAATCTATTCATTAAACCCACAAAGCTTTAATCCAATAACACTCAAATGAATGGAAACCCCCTACTCAAAATGCTAGAATACCCACCATGGAAGCATAGAAGATAAGAGATGAGGATTACCTTGGAGATGATGATGAACAATCCACCAATTTCAGCTTTCTTCTTCAAAACCCTAGAACTCCACATGTGTAACACCCTCAAATTTGGTAAGAACAACTAATTTAAAATTTCAAATATAACATCAAATGAGCGACAAGAATTCCTCTTACTATTCAAAACTCAATACACCTCAATGTAAAATTCTATAGTTAACCTCAACAAATATAAACTCCAATAAGATACAAGGACTAAACAGGAGTCGGATGCTACATATCCCCAATACAGGGATGAATGCCTGCGGGCCATAGGCATGTTTTCCAGGAGATTAGTCCGAGCTCAAAGTGGTATGGGATACTCCTTTACCAAAAAAAAAGTTGCTCTTTCATAAGCTAACGCGGAAGACATCACCAAGCTACTCACCTCACGAGCACACCACTAGCACTTCTCTCTTCATAGTATCACTAGAACTATTCCCCAACGAAGCCTGTTGCACATGCCGACAATAAAAAGGTTAGGCTAACTCCTAGTGAGTTCAAGAGTTTTACATGAACAAATATATCTTTAAAAGAATGAACCCCAACTAAAAATCATAATCTTTCAAATGGTTTACTTTAAACTCGAAGAAGACTCTTTTCCAATTTCATGCATTTTTCAAAGGTGGACACCCCACTCCAAAACATTCTTTATAAAATGATGCAACCCAAAACTCACTCGAAAAGAGAACGGGGATTGACTCCTAATTTAAGAAACGTGGATAAAACGTTGCATCCCAGAACACCCAAATACGGGTGGGGTAAAATACTCAACCCACACAACATGGTTAAAACCCGCATGTACAATATATTACCAAAAACACGGACGCTATGCCCAATACTCATGTGACCAAAAATTGAAAGGAAACCAATTATCAAAACATGAGGAGGACGTACTTCATTCAAACCTTAATATACGTGGAAGGAGGTCCAATATTAAGGTCCTCATTTACGGTCAACCATATAAGCCCAATGACAATAAAGTAAAACGTTATTATATTTAAAATGTTGTTAGCCGACAACGGTGGAGACCCGTATCCGTTGAGAGTGGAGGAACACAAAAGTTTGCCACCGATGCAACGTTAATCGCATGACACCTCACGATATGACAACCCAAGTGTCCCTACGATTTCTTTAACAAGTTTCACCTCAAGTCAGTTGACCTTGATGAACATTCCGAAGAACTCCATCCCGAAGGCCCGACACACTTAAAAACTACCTCCCAGACATTACTTCAAGTGGCGGAGGTCCTAGTGCCTACCTCCTCAGTAGCACCATCAGACTCAACCCTCCTAGTGCCCACTTATAAAGTTTCTGGTCGTAAAACATGGATACTGAAGTTCAACCCCGCAATACCCAATTGACCCTCCAAAACAGACTGACTTACGTGCCTATGGATCCAATGCAACACAGTCTAACATTACATGACTACACATGAATGACCAACACACTCGAGCATGTAATTAACTTCAATATGCAACAAGGTTCATTAGTATGTAAACCAAAATCGGGCTCTACATTGAGTCACTAAAACCGGACAATTGTCCCCAATACTCTTTTAAGTCAACATCGAGCTAAAGTGCTCAAAACCCTTTTTGACTGACCAAGAACAGTTCCAAATAATAAAACGCAATCGACTCACATCATGCAAACACACGCCCCAAAATACATGAATAAACTCCAACACAGTTTAGATTGGAACAAATTACTTTCGAAATGATTTAATACCATTTACTCCTTCAAAACGTCCCATGACACAAAATTAAGAATTTCTCCAAAACAAACACAAAAGGTGCCTTTTTACCAAATAATCTCATTTATGCAATAAATCACCCAACCCTTTTCATTTGTGCCTTATTTATCAAAATGCCTAAAAATCCCCAAATATGGTGTTTCACAAAGTTTATAAAATCTTACTTGTTCAAGTAGAAAAACTCACCATAGCTTTCAACATTTTATAATAATCATGTACAACACATAAATACTCTAAAATTGACATTTTTGGCATGTACAACGTTTTCACAAATCTACTTGAACTCACCTTGCTAGATTTAGGCTAAATCTAGATTTTACTCCAAACTTTAAGTTTCCTTTGGTGAACATATGAGATCTCTTAGCAAGTCATTCAACCTTAGATCCAAAGCTTTCACATGGTTTCCTTTACCATACGTACTCCCAAGGTTACATAAAAATAGCAAGAAATGGGAAAGAGGATGAAGAACACTAAAAACCTAGCTTTTTGGTGTGAGAGATGAGAAGATTACCTTAGTCAAAATGCTCTTGAATCCACCAAGAATCCTCTTCCAACCATCAAAATCGAACCCTAATCTTCCAAGAACTCCAATTAGAGAGAAAATGGGGTGGGAGAAGTATTGGGGTGAAGAATATGAAGAAAACCCCCAAAAATCGGACTTTTTAGAGCTGACAGACGTGAATGCGGGTTTCATACGGGTAAAGTCGCCCCAAAGTCGCATTAGACACTGCTCGCTTGATTTATTTGTTTTTCATGCCCGATCACTGTTTTGGCCATAACTTCTTCGTTTTAACTTCGATTTTGCTCCAGAAAGAACCATTGGACTCGTATTTGAATCCTTCATCCAACAAGACTATAAAATCTAAGATTCAAGCCCAAAATCTTATTTATTATATTTCTCTTAAAATATTGATTTATATACTAACTTGAAATTATACCTTTCTAAAATTGGGGTGTTACAACATGCCTCCCCCAATTCTCTTTTCTTTGCCTCAAAAACGCATTCTCAGAAATTGAGGGAGAATTGAGGGTTTTATCCTCTTAGACCCCTTATTTACTCCTTAGCCCCTGAAAATGGGAAAAGTCACCTTCACACCCTTAAACTTCCAAGATTTCTCAAACAAGGACTAGGGTTATTACATCAACATTAGCAAAAATCCAAATGTAACAATAATTAATACACGTTGTTTGTATTGTCTGTCCAGTTTTTAGTTCCTTGTGTTCTACTTGCTTTCTTTATTTGTCCATTTATTTATGTCTAATTTGTATAAAAATCAAATCAATCAATTGATTCTTAACTAGCCAAAATTATTAAATGGTTAGTGGATAGATATCAGTCTCCGTATTCGACCAGTATGCTACACATTCATATGCTTGAAACAGATCATCATCGGAGGTGCTCAGCAGTGACATGAAACATAGTTTGTCGTTAGTGCTATACTAGCTAGTCATTGCATTCGCGATTGTTACATGTTGGAGTCCTCATCCTATAGGAACTTATCTAGGGATCACACAATACCTATTTAGACATTGCCTCATTCGATTTGATGATGACGAAAACATTTATGTAAGGATCATCGACGGTCTTCAATCAATTTTGATCATCTTTTTCATCGTAATTGTGTCTATTTAAATTGTTTTAAAAGACCAAGATGCAAAAGGAAGTATATCAATACCATAACTTATTCCTTCTAAATTGGTACACTTTGTAATTTTGATCGAAAGTTTCAAATAAATTTAATTTGTCTTTCTTTTAGAAAGTATAGTTGTCGATGATTTTTATGACGGTCAAAATAAGTCACGATGAATAATTTTTAATTTAAATATATCCATAGATCCTTTGTGATCGGTTTTCAACGTATAATTTACTTGTAATTTAAAAAAATTACAAAATAACAATACAATAAAATCGGGTTTATATGACGTTAAATATGTTATAGTGTTACAATAATCTTTTTTATAGGACTTGTTTTTATATGGATAACAGTTGTGTATTTTATGTTAAAGTGTACAATATATTTATATGACACTTTTAGATGTTTTAACAATTCATTTATATCACTTTAGAAATAAAGTGTTTTATTAGTTTTTTATAGGATTTTTTTTAAGTGTCATAGTAACAAATTTCTCAAAGGATTTGTTTTTATAAGACATTTTTTTTAATTACATATAAAGAAAAGGGATAGGATAATGACACTCCCATAAAATCTATATACACTATCTTATTTTTTAAATACATAATTTAATGGTAAAATTTAAAAATACGACTTTATTCTATTTTTTTTTAATTTTTAAAATTTTCTTTTTAGTTCAATTTGTTAACCTTTTCTTTTTGAAAGGTATTTGTTAACCTTTTTTATTTATTACTTAATTTTCTTTTATTTCACTAACTTCTTTTCTTTTCTTTTATTAAATTTCTTTCACTTTTACCTTTTCATTTCTATTATATTTTAAGCTTTAAATTGTTCATCCATTTAATTTTAATCATCTTTTATCGACTTATAAAAATTGATCTAAGATAATATATATTTTAATTTGACATTTTTTGATTTTATATGTTTATCTATGATCATATTGTTAATTTTAAATAAAACTAAAATAATAATATATTATTGTTGGTTAAAAGTGTAACAACCTGAACACTTATACATGCAATAAAATAACATTTCTTACTAAATACTGTCCCAGGCTTACATTTTCAGAGTACAAGGTGTACAACTATCTCTTACTACACAACTGAGTTCAAAAAGTAAACTATTGCAGGAAGTCTTCTATCTCCTGCTTATAGCTCATATCTTCTCTTTACCCTTATCTGTACCTGCTACTTTTCGATAACCTGAAACAGGATTAAAATTTTGAAATAGTGAGGGTTAGACCAATGGTCTAGTGAGTCCCCTCTAATTACTACTGCAACAGTTCAAATATTAATTAAAACATTTAAACAAATCTTTATATTTCAAAACATAACCTACTCTTTTAATCAAACTTTAAAACACTTTATGCTTTGCAGGCATAACTCAATCTACTGGCCATCACTGACCACTGTTTACGCTTCGCAAGCGTACCATAAGCTACTGACCAACACTGCCGTCAAAGACGGTATGTCTGTCTCGCACTGACTTATTTAAGGGACACACCCTAATGGCATAAACGGGTCACACTCCCCGGTACGAGCAGGCGGGTCACACTTCCTGACTTAGGTCAGACTTCTGACTCAAATGTATGCATACACCTAGTCCTGCCTATATATAAATCAAGTTTATATACACTGAGCATAAACATGCCTCACTAATTAAATCAATCTTTTGAAATAATTCTACATAACTTTCAATACTATAAATGCGCAGTATATAAAAACTCACATTTATAAAAATAACTGCTCAAATCATAAAAGATTTAGTTGAAAGACTCACCTCTAATTCTTCTGAATTAAACTCTGACTTCTATTGATTAACACCACCTACGATGGTATTAAAACAAAGGTAAGCTAACTTGTAACTAACACTCTTTCTTTCAAAAGACTCATCAATTGAAATCTACTGTTTTTAACCCAGTCAAAACCACTCTGATTAAAAACCTCTTAGACCAATTATCAAAATATCGGTCGAATCACTATACAGGTCGAACCAAGATTAAAATCGGTCCAACAACATACCGGTCGAACCACTTACCGGTCCTTTACAACCCACCGGTAGAATCTCTACCGGTCTTTTACACTTTATCGGTCGAAAGCAAACAACCGATACATCATCTTTCCGGTCTAACATGAACTTAAGTCAGCGTCTTACAGTTTCAAACCCAGAAAACTTTTGATCATTAAATCGATCAAATACAATGTTAAAAGCTTTATTAACAATACTATTTACCGACTATAATATGCAGATAGAAGTATGAAGCTAAAAACATACCTCTATTTGATAAAAACGGTCGATTCACAAGATTTCCTTCTCTTTTCTCTGCTTTCTCTCTTTCTCTCTAAGAATTCTAAGTCGGCTAC
Organism: Arctium minus; assembly: GCA_954870635.1. Taxonomy (NCBI): domain Eukaryota; kingdom Viridiplantae; phylum Streptophyta; class Magnoliopsida; order Asterales; family Asteraceae; genus Arctium; species Arctium minus. The sequence goes on along the minus strand of OX941090.1, from coordinate 66,414,914 downwards.
AACAAATATCAGAATGAGATATCAATCTCACTTATATGATATTTAAGTTATAAAAACCAAAATTTTCAAATAACCCCCCTGCACTTTGGTTCTCGCTTCACTTTTCACCCAACTTCCAAAATTAATAAAAATTTCGGATCTGGATATTACAATCTTCCCCCCCCCCCCCCCTTAAAAGAATTCCGTCCCCGGAATTCTATCGCTAAACAAGTGGGGATACTGAGATTTCATATCTGCTTCTACTTCCCACGTAGACTCTTGTCCTTGGTGAAATTTCGACTGAACTTTCACTGAGCGAATCTCTTTGTTCCTCAACTTCTTTATATTGAGGTCTGTAATTGCTACAGGCTCCTCAATATAACTTAGTTTCTCATCTAACTGAATATTTTCTAAAGGAACAACTATATCTGCTTCTGCCAAACACTTCTTCAGGTTTGACACATGAAATGTGGGATGAATCCCACGCAAACTTGCTGGTAGATCAAGTTCGTAGGCCACTTCACCAACATGATTAGTGATGATAAATGGTCCAACAAACCTTGGTCTTAAATTTCCTTTCTTTCCATATCTGATCACCCCTTTCCAAGGCGAAACTTTCAACATTACCTTATCTCCTATCTGAAACTCTATCGGTTTCCTTCGCCTATCAGCATACATTTTCTGACGATCTTGAGCAATCTTCAATCTTGCTCGAATCTGATCAACTTTATCAGCTGTCACCTGTACAATCTCTGGTCCCGCTAGCTGTCTTTCACCTACCTCATTCCAACATAGAGGTGTTCTACATTTACGACCATACAAAGCTTCAAACGGGGCTGCTTGTATGCTAGCATGATAACTATGGTTGTAGGAAAATTCAATTAACGGCAAATGAATCTCCCACGAACCTTTGAAATCGATAACACATGCACGAAGCATATCTTCCAATGTCTGAATAGTTCTCTCACTCTGACCATCAGTTTGCGGATGATAGGTCGTACTCAGCTTAAGTTGAGAACCTAATTCTCTTTGCAAACTTCTCCAGAAAGCTGATGTAAAACGAGCATCCCTGTCTGATACAATGGACGACGGTACTCCATGTCTGGTTACTATTTCGTCGATATACAATCGAGCCAACTTTTCTAGTGAGTACGTCTCCTTGATCGGTAAGAAGAGAGCTGACTTTGTGAGTCTATCCACTATCACCCAAATGGCATCATGCCCCTTAGGTGATCGCGGTAACCCAGTAATAAGATCCATAGTAATCTCGTCCCACTTCCACACTGGAATTTCTAACGGCTGAAGCTCCCCATAAGGTCTCTGATGTTCAGCTTTAACCTTTAAACATGTCAGACATCGCTCAACGAAGTGAGCAATATCTTTCTTTAAACCTGGCCACCAATAACCTTGCTTCAGATCTCTATACATCTTGTTAGTTCCTGGATGAACTAAATAACGAGATCTATGCGCTTCTTCTAACATTTTCTGCCTCAGACCTCCTGCTTTTGGGATCCATACTCGCTTATTAAAACACTTTACTCCGCGATTGTCAACTATTAACGAGTTAACAATCCCAACTATTCTTTCACTTTTCAAAATTTTCTTTGACGTTGCTTCTTCTTGATACTTTATAACTTCATGTAAGTAATTAGAAACAACATCAACTCGGTATGCTACCACTTCTGCTATTTCTCCATACTCCTTACGACTTAAAGCATCTGCTACCACATTGGCCTTACCTGGATGGTACAAAATATCACAGTCATAATCACTTAATAACTTCATCCATCTACGCTACCTCATATTCAGCTCCTTCTGATTGAAAAGATATTGAAGGCTCTTGTGATCTGTGTAAATCTAACACTTGATCCCATACAAGTAATGCCTCCAGATTTTCAAAGCAAAAACTACTGCTGCCAACTCTAAATCGTGCATCGGGTAATTCTTTTCATGCTCTTTTAACTGACGAGATGCATAAGCAATCACTTTGCCTTGTTGCATTAACACACATCCCAGACCCAACTTTGAATCATCACTATAAATTACGAATCCTTCCGTTCCGTTGGGTAGAGACAAAACAGGAGCACTACTTAGACTCTCTTTCAACTTACCGAATGCTTCTTTCTGAGACTCTGTCCAAACAAACTTGACATTCTTTCTGGTTAATGTTGTTAATGGCGTAGCTATCCTAGAAAAGTCCTGAATAAACTTTCTATAATAACCAGCCAATCCCAGAAAACTTCTTACTTCAGATGGTGATTTCGGTGCTTCCCACCCTTTAATGGCTTCAATCTTAGTTGGATCAACCTGAATCCCATCTTTTGACACCATGTGCCCTAAAAAATGAACTTCTTTCAGCCAAAATTCACATTTTGAAAACTTGGCGTACAACTTTTCACGCTTAAGCAATTCTAAAACTGCTCTTAAATGAGTTTCATGATCTTCTATGGAACGTGAATAGATCAATATATCATCTATAAAGACAATGACATATTTATCTAAAAACGGACTACACACTCTATTCATCAGATCCATGAAAGCTGCTGGCGCATTGGTCAAACCAAATGGCATAACTAAAAATTCGTAATGTCCGTACCTCATACGAAATGCAGTCTTAGGCACATCCTCTTCCCTCACCTTCAACTGGTGATACCCAGATCTAAGATCTATTTTCGAAAAGTAACTCGCTCCTTGAAGTTGATCAAAAAGATCGTCAATCCTAGGAAGCGGATACTTATTTTTGACAGTCAACTTATTGAGCTCACGGTAGTCTATACACATTCTCATAGACCCGTCTTTCTTCTTAACAAACAATACTGGCGCTCCCCAAGGTGAGGTACTAGGGCGAATAAATCCTTTGTCTAACAACTCCTGCAGCTGAGTCATCATTTCTTTCATTTCTGCTGGTGCCAGTCTATACGGTGCTCTTGCAATTGGTGTTGCTCCGGTTACTAAATCAATACGAAACTCCACTTGCCGATCAGGAGGCAAAGTGGTTAATTCTTCCGGAAATACTTCTAGAAATTCACTGACTACTGGAACTGATTCTAAACCCTTCTTTTCCTTCTTAGCATCTAATACATAAGCTAAGAACCCCACACACCCTTTTATTAAACATTTCTTAGCCTTAATCATAGAAATCAAACATGACTTTCTATCCCTTCGATCTCCAAATACCACTATCTCTTCTTTTCCTGGTTGCGCTATACGAATCAATTTCTTATTGCATACTATATGAGCATCATTAGACGCCAACCAGTCCATTCCCACAATAACATCAAATTCTCCCATACCCATCGGGTACAGTTGAAGTGGAAATGCTTGTCCATCAATGACAATACTACTCCCATCATACACTTCTTCTACTAAGATTTGACTATTATCAGCCACTTCTACTTTCAATTCATGCATAAGCTTTTTAGGTTTCTCAATCAATTTATGCACAAAATTTGGAGACACAAAAGAACGATTTGCGCCTGAATCAAACAATACTTTTGCATAATTCGAATCTATAAAGAAAGTACCTGTCACTACATCAGGTATTTCCTCCGCTTCTTCTGCTGACATATTGAACACTCTAGCCCTCGCTTTAGCTGGTTCCACCTTTTTCTCACTTCCTTTATCTACATTTCCTCCGATCGATATCTTTTTCAACTGTGGACAATTGGTCCTGATATGATCAGGAGATCCACACTGATAACAAGACCTAGAACTCTCGCAATCCCTAGCCAAATGCCCAATCTTTCCGCATTTATAATAACCCTCCTGATCAATCTTACATTCTCCCTTATGCCTTCGGTTACACTTAGTACAAGGCTTACTTTCAAACTTATTGACAGAACGTTGATCAAACTTTGCAGACTTAAATGGTTTGGAATCACGAACTGTTCCTTCCCACTTTCTTTTATCTCCAATTCTTTCATTGGCTTGCCTATTCTTTTCTTTCTCTCTCATTTCCGCTGCATTTACTGCCATTTGAAAAGTAGACGGTTCTTTATTCGAGACAAATTCCCGAATATCACTTCTTAATCCAAAGACGAAACGTTCTACTCGTCTTTCTTCATTAGGTACATAAATTCCTGCAAATCGAGACTTTTCATAAAACTTTGTGGCATATTCTCGAACTGACATTCCTTTCTGCTCTAAACCCAAAAACTCTTCTTCCAACTTTTTAACTGCCGCCAGAGGGCAGAACTGTGCTTTAAATCTTTTCACAAACTCACCCCAAACCATTTCTTTAGCTACAACCGAACTTTGACCTCCGGATTCCACATCCCACAACATTACCGCTTCCTCTTTCAGCATTGACAAAGCATAGACTACTTTATCTTCTTCCGCACACTTACTCGTATCAAACGCTAGCTCCATACCTTTTACCCATCTTAACGCTACCACGGGATCACATTCCTCTTTATAAGTAGGAGGCTTGCAAGCGGCAAACTCCTTAAAACTACATCCTTTTCCAGCTACAGCTTTAACTGACACAATGGGGTTTGACTGAGGTTGACTACCCACTCCAATTATTGGTGATTCTGCTACCTCAGTCACTACTTTATCTTCACTCTTTTCTTTACTTGAAGAAACTTCATTAGTACGTTGAGACAACAAAGCATTCAATGTTTCTTGTAACTTTCCCATTTCTGCAGTAAAAGTTTCTTGTGTAACAAAACCTTGCGTTCTACCTCCACCACGGTTTCCTGTCTGTTTTCGACCCCTCACAGAAGCCGAACTTTCTTGATGAGAAGTTTCTTGTTCAGATCTTACCTCTACACTTCCAACTTGACGAATACCACGATTCGTCTTCCCGCCTCGAGTTCCCACATTGGAAACTCTTGCTTGAGTAGCTGTTTTCTGAACTGTCTTACCTTTAGGTCGACCACGACTCTTTCCTTGGATAGCAGTCGGGTTGACATCAGTCATTCGCTCTGCGGCAATGACTTCATTCTCTGGATCCATTTCTGGATTCACTATAGATCTACTCCTTGTCACTCGCTCAGACATACTTCTGATAAGAATAAACATAAGATATTCAATCTAACATGCTACACATTACGGCAGTTTAAGCACAAGCATGTACTTGTAAATTCACAATTACACTGGCCAGATGGAATTCCAAATTTACCTTACATACTAGTCCTTACTACCTTAATGTTATCTTCTTACGGTCTTCCTACTACTCAGTTGTGCTTCTACTATCTCAGTTTAAGTCTAGGCCCATCTGGTCACCTAGATCCCTTAAACTAATGCTCTGATACCAATTGTAACAACCTGAACATTTATACATGCAATAAAATAACATTTCTTACTAAATACTGCCCCAGGCTTACATTTTCAGAGTACAAGGTGTACAACTATCTCTTACTACACAACTGAGTTCAAAAAGTAAACTATTGCAGGAAGTCTTCTATCTCCTGCTTATAGCTCATATCTTCTCTTTACCCTTATATGTACCTGCTACTTTTCGATAACCTGAAACAGGATTAAAATTTTGAAATAGCGAGGGTTAGACCAATGGTCTAGTGAGTCCCCTCTAATTACTACTGCAACAGTTCAAATATTAATTAAAACATTTAAACAAATCTTTATATTTCAAAACATAACCTACTCTTTTAATCAAACTTTAAAACACTTTATGCTTTGCAGGCATAACTCAATCTACTGGCCATCACTGACCACTGTCTACGCTTCGCAAGCATACCTTAAGCTACTGATCAAAACTGCCGTCAAAGACGGTATGTCTGTCTCGCACTGCCTTATTTTAGGGACACACCCTAATGGCATAAACGGGCCACACTCCCCGGTACGAGCAGGTGGGTCACACTTCCCGACTTAGGTCAGACTTCTGACTCAAATGTATGCATACACCTAGTCCTGCCTATATATAAATCAAGTTTATATACACTGAGCATAAACATGCCCCACTAACTAAATCAATCTTTTGAAATAATTCTACATAACTTTCAATACTATAAATGCGCAGCATATAAAAACTCACATTTATAAAAATAACTGCTCAAATCATAAAAGATTTAGTTGAAAGACTCACCTCTGATTCTTCTGAATTAAACTCTGACTTCTATTGATTAACACCACCTACGATGGTATTAAAACAAAGGTAAGCTAACTTGTAACTAACACTCTTTCTTTCAAAAGACTCATCAATTGAAATCTACTGTTTTTAACCCAGTCAAAACCACTCTGATTAAAAACCTCTTAGACCAATTATCAAAATATCGGTCGAATCACTATACAGGTCGAACCAAGATTAAAATCGGTCCAACAACATACCGGTCGAACCACTTACCGGTCCTTTACAACCCACCGGTCTAACCTCTACCGGTCGAATACAACTATCGGTCAAACCACTTACCGGTCTAATATGAATATCGGTCAATTACAACTACTGGTCGAACCTCTACCGGTCTTTTACACTTTATCGGTCGAAAGCAAACAACCGATACATCATCTTTCCGGTCTAACATGAACTTAAGTCGGCGTCTTACAGTTTCAAATCCAGAAAACTTTTGATCATTAAATCGATCAAATACACGGTTAAAAGCTTGATTAACAATACTATTTACCGACTATAATATGCAGATAGAAGTATGAAGCTAAAAACATACCTCTATTTGACAAAAACGGTCGATTCACAAGATTTCCTTCTCTTTTCTCTGCTTTCTCTCTTTCTCTCTAAGAATTCTAAGTCGGCTACAACAAATATCAGAATGAGATATCAATCTCACTTATCTGATATTTAAGTTATAAAAACCAAAATTTTCAAATAACCCCCCTGCACTTTGGTTCTCGCTTCACTTTTCACCCAACTTCCAAAATTAATAAAAATTTCGGATCTGGATATTACAAAAAGGTCATTGACTTGGATATAGTACCCACTTCAGATGTACTATTAAAATAATAGAATCCAAAAATAAACTATAAATTTATACTTTCAGTAGTTTGATAATTCATCTATTAGAAACTAATGTTTTAAGGTTGTGTGTTTCGCAATAATTAAAATTAATGTTAAGAAAAATATAAATTTATGTTAATTGATAACTTTTATAATTTTTTTTTTGTAAAAGTAAAGATTTTAATCTACCGTCAAAATAAAACACATTGATTTTTTTATTAGTTATATTTAGATTTTAAAAAGTAAAATATTTGTGTAATTAGAAAACCTAAAAATTAGGCAATTAAAAACATGTCTATAATGTGTATAATATGAGAGATTGTATGAGATAAGTTAGGAGATAGTGTAAAGATATTGCTAATGGTAGCACCCTAAAAAAACTAATATGATACTTTATTTATTGTAATTATTTTTGCATAATACACACAAGTGTTTGATCTCATAAACATAAGTCTTATAAAATAATTTATTGAAATATTTAGACAATTTTAACGTTCTATAAGTCCACTTTTGTTATAACATAACTGCAGTTGGAAATAATCCATTTTAAAACATAAGTGAACTCGTTCGTAACACTGTTCTAAAAAACTCGCCACACAACCGTCACGCGCCATGGCACCAAGGCTTGTGTCTCACGCCACGTTAAGTCCGTGGCACGTCATGGCCTAATGCACAATTTTCGTAACGTAATATTTGGTTTTTTTTTACGTTTTTAATGTCTTTTTGCAAGTTTTTTAATATATAGCATAATTTAACTTACTTATTACTACAAAACATATGTTTTTATATACAATATTATATATGAATTAGAAAAATGATGCCATAAATCACGACTTGAAAACGCCATGACTTCGCATCGACTCCTAAGGCTTGAGGCTTGAAGCTTGGCCTCGCCGCCACGCCATGCCTCACGCCATTTAGAACCTTGATTCGTAAACATTAGAAGAAGAAAAATAGAACTTGTTTCAAACCCAAAAGGTTACACAAATGCCACTAGATCACAGATTTAAGTATTTCCAAGATTGTTTTTGAAAACCCACTTGATTTGTGGAGCATTGGTAAGGCTTACGAGGGGGATGTAGTGGAAATCACATTTTTCCCATTTTTGAATCATGATGTTGTCTAAGTCCTAAAAAAACCACTTGGGTTGTGGCTATGGAGGTTCACCTACTATGACTCCAGATAATTTGTGATCTCTCGAGAAATTAGTTAGTGCAAATAATATGGTCCAGAAACTCATAATTATTAGGGGTGTGCATCGGTCGGGTACCCAAACCCTAAACCCGATCGGATATTCGGGTAGGAGGGAATGCCCCTCGTACAAAATTGCAAATTAAAATTTGTGAGCGAATGGATTGGAAATGATATGGAATCGAATGAAAATTGCAATTAGGTTTATATTAATAAAACTGAAATTTTTAAAAATAAAAAAAAAAGTTCGGATATTCGGACGGGTCGGGTTTGGGTTTTGGGTACCCAACCCGATCCTACTTTATCCGATAAGTTTAATGGGTCGGGGGGTTCGGGTTTCCGGTTATTCGGATGTCGGATTTTGTACTAAATATCGGGTCGGGTAGGTCGGGTAGGTCGGGTTATGCTCCCCCCTAATAATTATCAGTGAAAAAAAGATTATTTTGAAAAGGTATATAATTAACATTCCAAAAGAAGTAATTTCAGAAATGTTTGAAATTGATATTCCAACTTCCAAGTGTGAGGTTGATGACCAATTCCACATAATGATGGGGGATGACTTGAATTTGTTTAAAAAAATTTACCAGAATTTCAAAGTCCACAAATCTTTAGGATAATACTTGACTTATGACCCATTCAAACTGTCATTTTGTCCCTCCATTCCAAACAATGTCACATCAAATATATTTTTATAATAAAAACATAGATTTTTCTTAGATAAAAACAAGCTGGAATCAAAATATAATATACGTTATTACGGTTTTTATTTTGTAGAGCATATCTTAAAAATTACATTTTTATGTTTATGAAAAAAAAGATATTCAAATAAGAATGTTTACATAATTTATTTTCAAGGAAAATATTTTTTTTTTAAATTATAATACATTAATTTTTTCTTTACATTAGGTGAATGACGTAGAGTTTGGAAACGATAAAACTGATTTAGGTTTTTTTTAAACATATTTCAAGTCGATTATAAGTAGTTCTTTTAGGTTAAAAGATATTAATAATAACCAATTTGTAAATTCAAAAAAAAAAGTTAAAAGATTTAAAACGTAGAATTTTGAAATTAAAATCAGAAAAAAAGAAATTGGAAGTTCTAAACCGTGTTTTATGGTGTGGACGATTTGTGCGGTTTGACGGTTTAGATGAACACCCCTATTTTAAACCATAATTTATCTAAGAAATACCTATATCTCCAAAAATATTTAAGATTTTTTGAATTTTTTAATTCCTTAAAATTCGTAAATTATGAATTTAATTTGTTAATTTATATAATAATTGAAAGAAAACATGTTGCAAGTATGAATATATGAGGATTTAAATAAATTGCTAATAAACTTTTTAGAGTGAATTAGATTTTTCGTACAATGTGGTTTACTAAACTTTAATTTTCATCCCTTGACTTTAACAATTACATATTTATTCTTGTGATTTCCATTTCTTGTTGGCTTAGGTTTCTGAGTTTAACAATTATTTATATTGAATGAAATTCAATTCCATTAAAAATTCTACAAACCGAACACACCAAAGATTTCAAATCTTTTCAGATCAAAATCTCTTCAATTCCAATTTCGTCTAAGAAATCCAAATCCCTCAAAATTACTCCATCAAATGAAAAGCACACGTTAATTTTGCCAACCAAATCCCTCTAAGAAACCAAGAATATCAAGAACATTCATTCATTGTTAACGATTGAAGAATATTTAATATTTCAACCATAAAAATTACAATATTGGCTTTCAATTTGTTGTCAGTAATTCAAGAACAATAACATCAAGAACAAGAAAACCAATTCTAAACCCTAAATAATATCTAAAAATCTAATCTAAAATATTATAAAAAAGATGAACGATGATGAAGATGAGGTAGAACCAAAAGCAGATGGAGTGTCTAGACCACAATGTAGAAGGGCTCAAAAAAAACATGCAGGTTGCCTTGAACGAAATCGTAGTGGAGAACACTTGTAAAGTTTATAATTATAAACCCGTATCTGGCTTCCAATGTGCATAAACCCATATCGGTGTTGAAGCTCATAGTAGGGTGGGTTCACAGTGGTGTTTTTTTTTCTAATTCAAAGCACATGTACCTCATGCTTTAAACTTTTGTATAAAAAGAACTCCTAAAATAAAGGGTAAAATGACCGAATGTCGCTCACATGAAAGGCACATGACCTAATTAACTTAACGAGCTCTTCAAACAACCGTTAGCCCCAAGTACCAAAACCAACACAAAATGCAAACCATACGGGTAAGGATGTAATTATTGAAGTCGAGAGACAAAAACTAGATTTTTGGTAAACCACAGGGTCGAAAATGTATTTCACACTTTTTTTTTATCTTCTTTGAGAATTGGAAGAGAGATTTTAAATATGTAAAAGAAATGGTCGCCATTGCTAGCTAGTACATTAATGGACATGTCATTTTCATATATTTTCTATGGAAACTTCCGTTCTCAATTAAAAATTGTTGAACGTGACTCGTACCATAAAATCTACTACTATTCATCTTTCAAAAAACAAGATGTCATACAAATATATATATATATATATATATATACTATATTGTAAAACACGGATAAAAAAACTCTTAAATACAAATTATTAGGCACAATATACCATCATTTTATGCAAAATTTTAAAAATATCTTAATTTACAAGTATCAAAGCACAAAATACATATTATTATTGGAGACTTCTAACACCCACCAATTTAGTATGTGCAGGACCTTCCTTTTATGCCGACCGTTTCATGTATCACTATTAATTAATATATTATATTACTATAAATTTGTTTTAATTATATTATTAAATATATAATTGATTATTTTTTCTAGATTTCATTAAAATATATAAGATAATCATTTAATTCTAACAAAATACTTAATTTTTTTCTATAAAAAACATTATATTATTAAGCCTAAATTAAACAAAATTATAAAAAAAAACATTATCACTTTCTCAAAACCATCTAAAATCGTATTGTAAATCGACAAAAAAATAAAATGAAACATTAAAATCGTGATGTATCTCGCTGCATTGCGCGAGTATGTTTCTAGTTTTTAATAAAAGACAACTCAAAAACCTTACAAAGGAGATCAGTATTATAAGTATTTAGTATTAAGTTTTAATAAATAAATTTATGTTGAATTTTGTTGGAAAATAAAACTTTTAGTGATTGCTTCGCAACAAAAGTAAGGTGTCGTTTATTTTTTAAGAGGTCTAAAGTCTGATGTCTTATTTTAATTATGATTAATAAGATGTTGTGTGTAAAAAGGTTTGAACAATTCAGACTTAAGAGCCATTAAGAGGTTTTTTTTTTTAAAACAAACAACCCCTAAGTGTTGTTTGATTAGTTTTCTATCATGTCTTGTATGGATAAGGATGTATGTGTGGATTAATCTGCTTTTATAGACATCGAAAGTATTTATTTGGAAAGGTATTTTCATATATGAAAGAAACGTATTTTTAGTTAGAAGAGACATGCTTGAAAATGAAAAACTTTGACTTTTTGCATAAAACTATTTTTTAAAACTTACTGAATAAGTCACTTTATATATCATTAAGTCACTACCAAACATATATGTATATCTAACCAAATAAATTATAAGTTTTATTAAGCTCATTAAACTGCTAATAAATGAAACCTAAGCAAAACACAAGTTTTAAATACAATAATTATGTATTATATATTCGATCCGGATACGCCATAAGAAACGATAACATTGATAATATCAAAATACAAATTAGTAGTTTCTTTAGTTATATAAAAACCAGTCAATGATGAACTTAGGGGATGTTAATTAAACTCTTATTTGATAAGTGTTTATCAAGTAATTTACCTTATTGCATGAAGATGGCAAGGGTCGTGAATCTTACCTGATAAGAGCATGATATGGATTGAGAGTTTTATCCGGTAAGTGAGGATGACGACTCTTACCCGGTAAACGCTTAGAAGGTAAATTGTTGCATATGATACAATTTTAATTGACTATAATCTTACCTGCTCAATTGGCAGAGGAGCGCTGCCAAGACAACAAATGTAGTTGAAGGTTAAAGATAGATGAATATAATTGAAAGTACTGAAAGTAGTTTAAGATAATTAAGTTAGATTAAAAAGTCAAACTCATCTAAAAGCCCAGAAGTGTTCTCATTATTCATATTATAATTGTTATTCTCACACGATCCTTTATCCATACTAATATTATAAAGCACGGATAAAAAACTTTTAAATTCAAATTATTAGGCATAAGGTACCATCATTTTATTCAAGATATTAAAAATATCTTAATTTACAAGTATTAAAGCACAAAATACATATTACTACTGCAGGCTTCTAACACCCACCAATTTGGTATGTGCCGAACCTTCCTTTTTATGTAGACATTTCCATGTATCATTATTAATCAATATATTATATTACTATAATTTTGTTTTAATTATATTATTAAATATGTAATTGATTATTTTTTCTAGATGTCATTAAAATATATAAGATAGTCATTGAATTCTAACAAAATACTTAATTTTTATATATAAAAATATTATATTATTAAGCCTAAATTAAACAAATTTATAAAAAAAAAACATTATCACTTTATCAAAACCATCCAAAATCGCATTGTAAATCAATAAAAAAAATAATAAAAAATATTAAAATCATGATATATATTGCTGTATTGTACGAGTACGCTTCTAATATATATATATAAATATAATTAAAGAGATATATAGAATCTTACTTTAAAATCATTTTGTTTTTCTTAAGACCAACAAAGTATAAAATATAAGCCTCAAAATCTGGAAAATACTTTTGGGTGGAAAATATTTAACGCGTGACCCCACTCTTAATTCTACAAAAGACCCCACGTCTTTTTGCCCTTTTACAAAGACTTCACTCATTAACTCTACCCCACATGCCGAACTTTTAACTCAATTTTCCCCCCTTGGGTATATATACAACCCCCATCTCGACTCAATCCCACATCCACAACTCTACAAACCCTCCACCTCCACCTTACAAGATTCGAATTCGACTTCGACTATGGATCCAACTTACTTGGAGCTCCAACTTCCCGGCTTCCGCTTTCATCCTACTGAAGAAGAGTTGCTCGATTTTTACCTCAAAAAGATGGTTTCTGGAAAAAACAATGCACGTATTGATATCATCGGTTATCTCAACATTTATCTTTACGACCCTTGGGCTTTGCCAGGTAATTTTATGAGTTTTAGTAACCACAACTCACATCTTAGCTTCTTTCTTTTATTATTCAAAGTTATGTTTTTGCGGGATAGCATTTCTCAACTTAAATTGACTATTTATCATCACCTATTCTAAGGTTATTTTCGTCATTTTTAGATGAAGTTGTTATAAAAGAGATAAATAGGGTTGAGTATATGCAAAAATCTGTAGAATTATACTAATATAATGAAAAGAAAAAAGAGAATATTTCTTCATCTACGTAAGAATGCCTATAAAACTAAACAAAACATGTTTTTTGTTTATATATTATTTCTTTCGACTAAAAGGTTATTTTTGTCATTTCAATTATGTATTATAGAAATGATAAAATGAAACAAAATTTTAATTTTACGGTTTTGACCTCAAGGATATAACTGGATGTTTGCAAATTGTATGTAGGGTTGTCAAAGATTGGTGAAAGAGAGTGGTACTTTTTTGTGCCAAGAGATAGAAAGCATGGGAGTGGGGGGAGACCTAACCGGACCACCCAAAATGGTTTTTGGAAGGCAACCGGATCCGATCGTAAGATATTCAGTTTAACTGACCCCAAGAAGCCCCTTGGCTTGAAAAAAACTTTGGTCTTTTACAAAGGCAGAGCACCAAGAGGAAACAAAACAGATTGGGTCATGAATGAGTATCGTTTGCCTGATTCTTACCCATTACACAAGGTATTAATTGTATTATATCGAAAAATAAAAACTTAACTTTAGTATAAAATTAATTTTAATGCATGACGTACAATCTATAATCGGAAAAATATGATGAATGTTTATTTTTGTAGGAGATTGTGTTATGTAAGATATATAGAAAAGCAACTTCTATGAAGGTGTTGGAGCAAAGGGCAGCAATGGAAGAAGTAACCAAGACATTAATCCAACCATCTACTCCTCTGTCTCCCGAAGAAACCATCTCATTCTACACTCAAAATGATAACTTAGCATCATCATTGCCGACAACAATCGAATCATGCCACATAGCATCCGATAACAGTGATGAATTCCATCAAGACTTGCTACTTTTCTTAGACGAAAAATTGAAAGATGAGTCTCCACCACCATCTGTAACGCCAACAGAGTCATGCCATGTAGCATCTGATAACTATGATGAATCATGTGAAGATTTGATGTTTATGTTAGATGAAAAATTGAAAGAAGAGCCTGACGTCATGAGCGATGCAAACAGCAGTAACACTGATAATCATGGCAATACTATTAATAAGGTCTCAAGTTTAAGATTACCTACAGGAAATGAGATATTACGGGAACTACAATTACCCAAAATCAACACGGACTGGACCCAAGACTCTTTTTGGACACAATTATGTAGTCCATGGTTGGACAATATAATGTTGACCTCTCCTTATGCTAATATCCTTAATTTCTGAGGTTGTAGAAAATATTAACTTAATTGTAGATTATATTTGAACGTTAAATAAAAATGGTAGAGCCAGTTTTTGGATTAGTCTTTCTATCCAATAAAAGTTGTAATAATTATTATTTTAAATGTTAATATTTGCTACTTGTACTTTTAAGTATAAATTCATATTTGTATGTTGATACCAAGAACTAATAAACATTTTGTTCTTTCATATGCATACATTACTACAAATATGACTTTTATACACGCCTGTATAAAGGACGGATCTGAACCCTTTCTACATAGTTAAAGTTGAATCGTTGCTAAAATAAGGTTTTATACACGGTTCTAGATTAAAAACCGTGTAGAAAGGGTACTCAACAATTACAAACGGTTGCATCAATGAAACCGCATACAAAGGGGTTACTTTTATACGCGGTTGTGTATTATAAATCACATACAAAGGGGTTACTTTTATATGCGGTTATTGCTACAAAACCATGTGCAAAAGGTATCTTTACACACGGTTTTTAGTAAGAAACATCGTATAAAAGTAACCCTACAATCGCGTATAAAAGTAACCCATTTGTACGCGGTTTTTTACACACAACCGTGTATAAAAGTCCGTACCTAGGGTTTCCCTATAAATACAAAAGGAATGCGCCGTTTTTTCTACCCAATGCGGCTCCTTCTCGAAAACAACACTTTTTTTTTTTACATTTTTTTTTGGCTTTTTTGGAGTTTTTTTCTGATGATTTTTGGCATTATTTTTCACAAAAAGTAAGACATGATGATCATATCTTAAACAAATAGTTCATCAATTACTACTTTATATGCATTAATATCATGTTTTTAAGTAATATTATGTATAGGACTGTGCATCGGGCGGGGCGGGGCGGGGCGGGGAGGGGACCCATAACCCAAACCCGATCGGATATTCGGGTGGAGTGCATACCCCCGAAACCCGACCGATTACATTTCGGGTGAGTCGGGTTTGGGGTGGTTCGGGTTCGGGTGGGGCGGGTCTGGTGGATCGGATATGGGCCTGCTTTGGGCTTTTTTTGAACCTGTTAAAACTTATCAAATTTATCACAAACAAAACAACTATCAACTATCAACTATGAAGTATGAACTATGAACCAAAGTTTAAACAAACAACTATCAACTAACTTACTACATTTTAAACAAACAAGTGAAACAACCAAAATTTTAAACAAACAACTATCAAGTATCAACTATGAACCAAAGTTTAAAACTTTAAATTACATCTAAAATAAAAATACCAACTTCACTACATTTCAACCAAAGTCTCAAATGCATCAAAATTGATTTCAAAATTGGAAACCATAAAATCATAAACATAGTTACTACCACTCTACCAGTTGATAGAGTTACCAAAATTGAAAATCATCAGTGGTGGACCATGGACTAGAGTGGAGATTGGGTCGAAAATCGAATGGTGCAGCCTGGAAGCGCCGGACGGTAGACGGTGGTCACCGGTCGGTGGACTGGACTGTGCGTTGGAAGTCACCAGTCGATGATTTGATTTTAGGTCGAGAGTCGAGCGAGAGCGAAGAGAGCTCATCCGATGATTTACTGAATAATGTTTCTGATTTAGGAAATTAGGTTTAGGATTTAGTATTTATAGTTCGGGTTTTTGGGTCGGGTTGGGTGTGGATTTGGACACCCACCCCGACCCGTTTTATTCGGGAAAAGTGTTCGAATCATATGACTCGGGTTCGGGTATTTTGGGTTGGCTTAACTTCGGGTTGTGCGGGTCTCGGGTTAAGCGGGTGGCTCGGGTCTGTTCGGGTTTGCACACCCTAATTATGTATGTATGTATGTATGTATATATATATATATAGGGGTGGGTTCTGAAAGTCCAAGATCACAAAATCTCTAGAGAGAGAAAGTAGAGAGAGAAAGTCTATACGCTCCAAAGTAAACTGATATTCAAAATAAGGTTCCAAAAGTTACAAAACAAAGGACAAAGGGGACTAAAATACCCCTTGCCTTAACAATACAGAATACAACTTTTAAGCATAGATAGACAAGGAAAATAAATACAATGATTACTACAAAAATAGACTTAACAATCTCCCCCTTAGTAATCATTGGCGCAGTGGTCTTCAAAAAAAAATCTTCTGAATCAGCATTGACCGACTAAGCGACTTTGGAAAATCATTGATGCTCTTCTCTTTGACGAAGTCTATTCAAATCAACTAAAACTTCCAGTCGTCTTAGAGTTGAGCGGAGGTTCAATCTCTCATGAATTATATTCAAAGTCCTCTTGAGAAGTCAAATCTCATCATTATCAACCAGAAAAGCTTTACTTCTTGTTTCCAAAAATCTTCTTTGAGCTTCTTTTAGACGTTGTTCCAACTGAAGCTTGATCACCTTCAAAATTCCATCTGAGTAATGAGCAATTTCTTCAAATCTGAGAAAGCATTTTTGACTTGAGCCATTCTGGTAGACAACTCCATATGGATCTTGAATTAAGGTGAATAAAGGATAAGAATCTAAGTCTGGCAAGCTTCGATTGGACCTCAGAAGATTTACAACTGGTTGAAAGCTTTCAACGGCCATCTGGAAATCAAAAACTCTGAAGAATCGGATTTGTCGTCGAATGAATCTTTTAATGACAAAAAGTGCTTGAGAAACATCCTGATTTCTATGATAAAGATTCCTGAAATGATCATATAGAAACTCAATATCATCCATAGAAAGATCAGAAAAATTTGCCTCTGAGAAGGTATATCGGTTGCAATCTCTTCTTTCCACTACGAATTCCGGATACCAGAGATTAACTAACTTGTTTATTGTGACGCTGATAACTCGGACAATCAGATGTGGAGAAGAAACGCTATTGTTTCTACGGTTCTGGCACTTGATGAGCATCAAATATTCAGATTTGCCTCTGACTCCTTCTCAACACCAAGTATTGCATAAATGTTTATCGGCCTTCTTCTTGAAACAAAAATATTACTCTGATAATCTTCTAGAAAAGCAGTTCTTAGCCTTGATGCCATATACTGATGTTGAAGATTTCTTGGCCTCTACTGTCTGGACAAGACTGGTCCTTCTTCTTGAATATTCGGGGAACCACAGATTCAGAAGGAACATCAGCTTGTGCTCTAGACAACTGACCTACTTCAAATGTACCTGAAGGAGCAAAGGTAGTCGGAGCAGTACTAACAACAGGAGTAGAAATAACAGGAGCAAATTCTGGAATTTGAAAAGCTTCAGGAATAGATTCAGGAACTTCATCTTGAGAAGGAAGATCTCTATACAACATGTCTGCTTCTTCTTCATCCTTAGCATCCATAAACATGGAGTCATCTTCTGTATCAGAAATGATGATTATGTCATCACAATTTTCTTCTTTGACTAGGCAAATCTTCTCAAACCTGACATCATCATCATCATCTGAGTTAATCTCAATGAAATTTGCAAAAAATGACCTCATGTCATTTGCAGCTTCAGACTCTTCAATCTCAATTGGCTGTTGAGCAAAGTCAGGATCAACATACACAACAATTTGAATGTTATTTTCAATATTTTGTTCCAAAAAGTTCATAACATTTGACATGGATGATAAATCAATATTTTCAAGCATAACATCCACTAGATCTTGAACACTGCAATCCTGGACATTATCAGTGCTCTTTCCTTTGTCAGATGCCTCTTCTTGTGTCTGATCTTCTCTTGCTGACGACCCTTCCACTCTTTGTCTCTTACTCATCTCCCCCTCATGACCTTGATGATCGGGATCATCCTGGTCATGTCTTCGTTTCAAAGACGGAACGACTTCAGATCTGCAACTTTGTTCATGAAGATCAAGCCTGGTAGATAAATCAGAGAAGGTTTGAGACATAAAAGATTTGAGATCAGAAAAACTTGTTCGAACTTTAGATCTAAAAGCATGGAACTCGTCAGATAGCACAGAAATCCTATCAAAATCAGAAGTGGGAACTGGAGGCGGAGTAGGTTGGAAGTTTCGTAAAAGAGAGATCAGATATTGATCTTGATGTTCAAGCGGCGACATAGAGAGAAGTCGAGCGTAGAGCAAATCTGTCAACTCTGAAATAGGAAGATCATGAAGATTAGACCTTGAAGATGAACCAGGAGGAACTGAGGTAGATCTTTGAGGCATAGAAATCGATGCAGAAATACTAGTTGTTTGAGTAAACAGTGGAGGCAGAGGAATAGACATAAGCGCAGGAGCAGAAGATTGAACAGCAATAGACGGGTCTCTAATAACCACCCCAGATGGGCGTCTGAAAGGAATTACTTCAGGGGTCGAGGATGTATCAATTTTCGGCATTTTTCCCTTAAAGAAAGCACACAATTTCTGAATCTCTGCTTGCTTGTGCTCTTCAAATTGATCACTCATCTTCTGAATCAAATCATTCAAAGTAGAGACTTTAGTAGAAGAAACCTGAGCTTGAACAGAAGACAGCTCTACAGCTGAAACTGTTGTAGATTGAATAGTCGCAAGAGAAGTTGTTGGAGCTTGACTTTGTACCGAAGCTGAGGCTTGATCAAAAGCTATATCCAATTCATCTACTTGAAGACAAGCAACAGAAGGATTAACAGGAACAGAATCATCTTTAGAAACAACTTCTGTTGAAACAACAACTTCTGGTTCCTTGGAATGTCTTCCATAGACCCGAAGACTTGGTTGATCAGCATCATCACCATCATCACCCTCAGAATCATCATCATGCACATCTTGATCTCTAGGAAAATCATCACCAATATTGACATCTCTATCACCATCACCAGCAGAAGCATCAACAGCAGCATCAGAAGTATCAGAAATATCATGGACAGAAGCAGCAGGTTCAGAATGAATAGAAGCAAGTACATCATCAATATGTTGAATAGCAACAACTGCTTGAAACTCTTGATCGTCAACTTCTACTTCAACTTCTTGTTCAACAGTGGTTTCAATTGCAACCTCTTTGTCAGTAACAGCTACTTCAACTTCAATCTCTTGAGTAGCAACAACTTGTGTGTCATGAGATGGCTCATCTTATGCAGCCTCCATAAATTCATTCTCTATGCAATATTCTATGACGTTATCATCAGTCATGTCGGCGTAGTTGGCGATTAGAGCATACGGAATGGTCATAGAATAGTTGAAAGACCTCTTCAGCTTCTGAATATAAGTCATTTCGGTGTCTGGAATCTGAGGCCAAGATAATCTGCGTGGAATTGACGGATTGCTTCTGAGTACACTTCTAACGATCAGCTTCAAGAATCTGATAAAATGAATGAATTTGCGCTTCTTATTTGTAAGCTTGTCTTGTCCCCTCTCCGAGAGTTCTGTCCATAAAATGAAAGTGTAGTCGACATGCAAATCATAGATGATTGCATGGAACAAGCGGAGATAGAGTAGACTGGCGCTGTTCGTTCCAGAATATTTGGCCGAAAGGCACCTGATAATAACAGAGAAGAGAGCATACCAAACTGGAGGAAGGTTCGACTTATTAAAATCACGAACTCTGTTCAATGTACCAACATAGCCAAGATTTCTTATTCCTTCAAAAACTTCCTCTTCAGACGGAAAGTTGTCATATGAAGTTCGGCCTGGTCTGGAGTTGGGCTCAGGAAGCTCTAGAATCAGTCGTAAACGCTTGTAGGAAAGAAATGACTCATATTGATCAATCTGCAAATCAAATCTGTGTGGACGAGCCAACTCATTCTTTGTAATAGTATGCCAGGCCTGCTAAATATAAACTTCTGAAACTTCAGCACATGAGGTAAGAGCTTGTGTAAGTGGATGACCTCGGAGAATAGCACGTATGACTGGATGAATTTTGATTCTGTCAAAATCCACGTAGTAGTTGTTCGGCTTATAAGGTAGGATATACAACAATGATGGAAAGACGTCGTTCGGCGTTCGACGTAAAGCAGACAGATCGGCCCCGACAGAAGGAACAGATGGCATCGGCGTATCATGTGATGCTTGATCAGACGGATCCTCGAGAATGGCATTCTCGTCTTGGATCATGATCCCCCGACAGAAGGAACAGATGGCATCGGCGTATCATGTGATGCTTGATCAGACGGATCCTCGAGAATGGCATTCTCGTCTTGGATCGTGGGATCAGTGTGGGTATGAGAAGACATTTGAAAGACCTGTTGAACAAAAACGAAGAAGAATTAAACAAAGTAAGAAAACTGAAAAAAATGAAAAAATTTCTAAGTCTGGTTTGCGCATCTAGTTAGACACGCAAAGGGAGATTTGCGCATTGAACGTGATACGCAAAGGACAGTTTGCGCATCATGCATGATACGCAAACTGAAGTTTGCTTATGCGGTTCATTATGCAAACTAAGGTTTGTGTGTTGAACATGATACGAAAACTAGACCTGAAAAAGTTTTCAACACAACACAAGGTTTGCGGGTCACTAAGGTTACGCAAAATATCCTTTGCGTATCCTAAGTAGTACACAAACTAAACTAAACAAACATACAAAAACACTGAGGTTTGCGGATCAAGTTAGATACGCAAAGTACACTTTGCGTAACCAACGTGATACGCAAACTAGACTTTGCGTGTCCTGTTGGATGCGCAAAGTAGACTTTGCGTACAACCACTTGATACGAAAACCTAGGTTTTCGGGAGTTCGAACCGAAAAACATAAAAATGCAAAAATAAACCTATTTGACACAAAAATAAGGGAAGAAAACACATACCTGTTGCTCGAAATTATGAACTAAACAAAACCCTAAACTCGATTTTGAGAAAAAGAGCTCGAATATGAGATTTGAAGAAAAAAATGAACAGTAAAAAAAACACGAATAAACTCAGTATGAAAATGACAATGGGATCGAACTCAACAACAAACAAAGTATAACAATTCAAAACCACAAACAAACAATGCAAAAAGAAAGAATACAAACCTGATTGAAGCACGAATCTGAAAGAGAAAACACGGTGAACAGTGAAAAACGAGAGAAAGAAGATGAACAGTGCGAAGAGTGCGTTCAAAATAAGGAATGGAGCGAAAAAAAAGAAAAACACACACTTCAAAACTATTTATACTATTCTAAAAAAATAAGCACTAAAAAAAATCTAAAAAAACAAATAGTAAACTGAATACTACTAAAAAAAATCAGATAACATACCTGTCAAGCTCTGTTACTCCCCTACACAAATGCACAGAATTTATCAAAGCAGATCAACATTTGCACAAAAATATCAGAAATACTTACCTGATTAAAATCTGATCAGTTCGAGAAGTATTTTTATCAGCTTGGTTCACTCCCCCTCAAAAACAGACTGGTTCATAAAATCTTTTCAGATTGGCACTCCCCCTCGAAATATGCATAGACCATTTAACAAAAATATGGATACACAACCATATAAACATTAGTGTAAAAAGAAAATTATACTGAATATAAATTTTGAAACAACTGAACATATAAAATTTTAAACACTAAACAAACTAAAGGCTACTCAGTAAAATTTCACACATTTATCAATCAGTTGAAGTCAAACATATGTTGTTGGATACAAGAACAAGTTTTATTGCATATCAAGTTAAGACATGTTCAGTTTCAAAAACTTCCATCTATCTATTCAGTGTGCTCGCATGTGAACTTCGATTAGCTTCAAGAAAAATGCAATTCTAAAAATCTTATAGAGAACTTTGCATGTACTGACACTAAGTCATCAAAAATTAAGACTTTCACAAATTTACAAGTTTATCGCAACTCAAACATATCACCAAGTATCATGAGATGTGTGCTCATTGGCATCTTTTTAGCAGTGTGCACATTGGCATCTTCACATGAGTGTGCTCTTTGGCATCTTTTAAGCGATGTGCACTTTGGCATCTTTTAATCAAAGAGTTCATTAAGTAAAGAACATACCGTAAACGTAACTTTTTATCTGACCCTATTGCAGGATTTAGGTCAGCCGCTCCCAGACCAGTTGGCCTTAGGGGACTAGGTGTCAAGAACCCCTTGGAACTTACTTTCCCGGATCAGGAAGGCTACATCGACACATCCTAAACCCATTCATACCAGTAGAACATGACTTTCGATCTGGTTCTATAGAAGGATTTTGGTTCGATCACTCCCAGACCAAATGACCTTAGGGGACCAGATGACAAGCATTCCACGGATCTTACTTTCCCTAACCAGAAAGGTCACAGGTACAAACTTTTAAACTCAGAGATTTTTGTATTTTTAAGAATTTATTATTCATCTCAATCACTCAGATCAACGTCTAAATGCTTAGCCCATATTTTCATTCCGATCTATAATTATGATCATTTAGGTAGTCTAAGCAAAGTAAACTATAAAAATCCCGACTTACATATCTTTAAAGCAAAATCAAAAGCTACAAACATGTTGCTGACTTTTCGACTTTTGTAAGACTTGAAAGTTAAACATATAAAACTTTAATATAAACAAAGAACTTGTAAAAGATCCTAGACACACATTTTATTCAAAAGAAAGAAAATCTGTAAAATTTTACTTTATAGAATAAAATTTGTAAAGATTTAAACTTTTAAATTCAACATGCCAAGTTTTGAAATTAAGTAGAAAGTTAAAACGTTTTTCATCTAAAGCTTTTGTAAAGATATCAGCAAGTTGATATTCAGTTGGTACAAAATATAATTCAATAGTACCTTCTTCCACATGATGCTTTATGAAATGGTACCGTATATCTATGTGTTTGGTCTTTGTGTGCTGGACTGGATTGACTGATATGGCAATTGCGGACTTGCTGTCACAATATATTGGCACTGTTTTGTACAACATCCCGTAATCCCGAAGTTGTGTTTTCATCCATAGGACTTGAGCGCAACAACTAGCTGCGGCGACGTACTTTGCCTCTGCAGTTGATATAGAAACACAATTCTGCTTCTTCGACGCCCAGCTTATCAGTCTGTCTCCCAAGAATTGAAGATGTCCTGAGGTACTCTTCTGGTCCAATTGATTACCACCAAAATCTGCATCTGAATAAGCAATCAACTTATAGTCAGAACTTTTAAGATACCATAAACCTAAATAAGGAGTTCATTTAATATATCTAAAAATACGCTTGACTGCTAATAGATGAGATTCTTTCGGTTTGGCTTGGAATCTAGCAAATAGGCACGTGGAGAACATTATATTCGGGCGACTTACAGTGAGATACATTAGTGATCCGATCATTCCTCGATATGTCTTTTGATCTACAGCTTTTCCATCTGGATCAAGTCCGATTTTGGCACCATAAGCCATCAGCGTTCCGATTGAAGTAGATTTGTCCATCTTGAATTTCTTCAAGATGTCAAATACATACTTTGACTGGTTGATGAAGATTCCATCTGGAGGCTGCTTCACTTGTAAGCCGAGGAAGAAATTGATTTCTCCCATCATGCTCATCTGAAACCTAGAAGTCATTAAATTAGAAAACCAAGTACATAACGATTTGTTAGTCGCACCAAAGATAATATCATCTACGTATATTTGAATAAGCAGATATCCAAGTTTGATCTATAAATGAAAAGAGTGGTATCTATAGATCCTATGGTGAAGCCGGATTTGGTTAAGAAGGCTGGCAACTCATCATACCAAGCGTGCGGTGCTTGTTTCAGTCCATACAACGCTTTATCGAGAAAATAGACATGATCAGGACGATCTTTGTCAACAAACCCCTCTGGCTGAGAGACATAGACTTCTTCTTTCAGTTTGCCATTGAGGAAAGCTGTCTTGACATCCATCTGATAGACAGAAAAATTACGATAAGCAACGAAGGCAAGAAACATCCGAATAGCTTCTAATCTGGCAACCGGCGCGAAAGTTTCGTCGTAGTCAATTCCTTCTTCTTGTCGATAACCGTTGGCTACCAATCTTGCTTTGTTCCGAATAACGATACCATCTTTGTCTTTCTTATTCTTGAATATCCATTTTGTTCCAATTATGCTCTTTCCTTTTGGCCGTGGTACAAGTCTCCAAACTTTGAGTGCGTCAAATTGATTGAGCTCCTCTTGCATTGCTATAATCCAATCCGGATCCTCCAACGCTTCAGAAACTTTTGTTGGTTCAATCTTGCTTAAGAAGCAAGTGAAGAGACACACTGGCTTGAGGATCTCCAATAATTTGATGAATTGGATGAGATCTTGTCCATTTTGTGGTGTGAGGGAGAGAATCAATAATGTCTTGAACCACTTCTAATTGTTGATAGGGAGGTTCAGAAGCTTCTAAGTCAGTTGAAGAGATAAACACAGTTTCAACTGGAGGAGGAGGTAACTCAACAACATCTGGATCAGATTTTGGAAGAGTTTGTTGAATAACATCATTTTGTTCTTCTTCCTGAACAGATTCCTCTTGAACAGATTGTTCATGTTCAGATTCTGCATGAATATGTTCTTCATGAATATGCTCAGTTTCTGATTGTGTCTGATCAACAGGATGAACTGGAACAGCATCAGGTTCAGAGATAGATGCAACGGAATTGGAAGTAGATGTGTTCTCAGTTTCCTGATTCAAAACATTTGAGACATTTTCAGAGTTAGATCTAGGCACATTATCGTAAAAATTTTCAAACAGAAAATCAAGATCAGAAATATTAAGTGAAGAAGAAGAATCCTGATTTGACGGTTGTGGCGAAGGTTCTGTACTGAGTTGTTCAGAAGCTGAATTTCCAGTAAGTGCGGGTTCTGAATCTGATTGACCAGAAAACAAATCAGCAGCTTCGTCAAATTTGACATTTACACTCTCTATCACTTTTCTCACTACAAGAAAAATGACCTTTAGAGAAGGTTTTCTTTTGTATTTAAAAGTTCGAAAAACTTCTCTAAAGGTTTTAGAGAAGCTTTTCACTTCCGTCAATAACCTTCCCTATATAACGGTAGCTAAAGGTTTTAGGGAGGGTTTTCGAAGGGTACATTTACGTTAACCTTTAGAGAAGCTTATTTGGGGTTTAGATACGCTTTCAAACCGTATCTAAAGGTTGATCGATTTATTTTTAAAAGCTTCTCTAAAAGTATGTTTTCAGTGACGTTTTTTGAGCATTAGTGACGGTTTTCAAATGTCACTAAAAGGTACCTTCAGAAAAGGTTTTTGAAAAAGCTTCTCTAAAGATATACACTTTAGTGACACTTTACGTAAAACTTCTCTAAAGATATCCTTTAGTTACACTTTCCTCAACCTTCTCTAATTGTCATCTCTAGATACACATAACCAAAACCTTCTCTAAAAGTATATGTTTTAGTTACACTTTCTTGTAAACCTTCTCTAAAGGCATCCTTTAGTTACACTTTAAAAAAATCATTTCCTTCTCTAAAGGTGTCTATATGTACACACACAAATATATATATATATAGTACATATTTCAGCTATATATATTATAATAAACTAAATAACAATACTAAACAAGAAAAACAACATCAAAATCCTAAAACAATTTTTTTTATATATTTGTTATAAAAGACAAAAACTTTTCGAAACAAACTATGTTTCAATGAATCCACACATATGTTCAAATTTATCAAAAAAAAAAAACACCTAAACCATACTACAACCATCCAAGATCTTCAATGTGCCAATTCCTCCCTTTTACCTGCAACAAGTCAATAGGACATCAAAGCAGTTTCATATCATACCCAACTTCGAGACTTGTTAAACCAAAAAAAAAGTTCTTAGTCAGAGGCTACAAACGCAAAAGTAATGATCGAGACTACGATGAAGAATAAGTTGTTAGTGAGAGGCTAATACCACTAATTACTTCTAACAAATATTATCAAGTTGCACTTCAAATATGCATTTCAACCATGTTCTGCTCCTTTTCCGGAGTTGCCAAATGAAGGTATGAAGTTTAGAAAACGAGAGGCCCTGCTTGCTATAATTTGGAGTTTCATTGGTTAGGTTTAAACTAAATGTACCATTTAGGATTGATGTCTTTGTAATTAAACGTCTTTGGCTCAACTCAATCCCAATATTATTCGAATCTACCCATATATATGAAATTCAGATGGCTTGTGGTAGTGGAAATATATTTTATATGAAGTTGAACCTAAACAAAAAAGGAGCACCTGAAGAGCATACTGTGTTCTGGATTAGAGTTGAGATTTATGTAAAGCCATTTATTATTACTAATATACATGACAGAAACACAAACTAAAGTATGCAAGTGTTATGGCAGAAATCACCGAACCAGCAATATTATTTGTCACAGTTTTAACCTAATCCTGTGCAGCCTGTTAACAATGAATCCTAGCCCTCTTTTGGCCCCGTCTCACAGCATGGATCAACCAAAAATGATTAAAATGTCAATACGAAGTAAGAAGCCTAGGAAAGTTCAAGACATTTTGGAAATTTATTAACTACTAAAGAATGGGCTTAATTTATTAACAATAGGGGGAAACTCAACATTCCTAAACTTGAAGAGGCTAATTATGCGCCTACAAGTACTTCCGATAAATATACCTTGATACTGACAGAAGGAGATTCAACCAAAGCTCTTGCAGTAAGTTGGTCTTGTTCTTCAATAGGCATCCACCACCTGCAAGAATCAAACATGACAAAGAAAATAATTAATTAGTAAGAATTCGTCTTGGTCTTGTTCTTCAATAGGCATCCACCTGCAAGAATCAAACATGACATAGAAAATAATTAATTAGTAAGAATTTGTGGGTTAAAAACATTTGTTTCTTTAAAACAGTTAAGATTAAAAAAGAATGTAATTAAATTAGAAGGTCAATTAACCTTGTCTTCCTTTTCTGGTTTGCCCTTCTTTCTTGCAACTATTAACCCATAATGTGCTTCATATCTTCCTGTCCACCTATGCCTAACCATACCAAAATCAACAATGGGTTTAAAGGTTGTATTTGGGAAACCAATAAGTGAACATATAGTAGAAAAGTTGGCAGTTGAGTAACAACTAATTTAATTGTTAGCGTATAAACTAATCATCTTTGATCAAATTAGAAAACAAACGTAAAATAATTTTAAAACATGGTGAAAAGAATGCACCCATCAAAATGGATTAAATCATTATAGAAATAGTTGAAAATATTTTATTAAAAACAGAAAAAAGGGTATTAAAAAAACAGAGAGATATGAGATAATACCAGTATGATTCAATCAGCAACAGTCCCTTTTATTTACATCTAAGAACCCATGTAATCAACCTGCATATTATACTTTTTACATACTTTTCACAATCATTCAACCACATACTAAAAACAATATATACAAGAAACAAATCAAGACAACAATTTTTTGCAAACTTTAGTTCTTCACTTAAAAATAAAAAATCAAAACCCACCTAGTAAAGATCAAAGAAAACCCAAATCAAAAGTAAGAACTTTACTCACATTAAAGTAAAACAGATGGCATTAAAATATCAAAATAAAGTGACATTAGTTCTACCTGAAGGACCAGTTGGATGTTGTGGTGCTTGTGGCAAAGATCTAACAGTGGCCACAGTAGCAAGAATGCACATAAGTTCTGAAATTTCAATCTACAAATTCTACAAAAAATGGACGTTGAAATATATTTTTTGCTTTATTCATTTATATCAAACTTCAAGTGACTTTTACACTTTGCAAACTTCTTGATTTCCATATTTTCTTGCAGAACCTGCTATCAAATAAAGTAATGAAAGTGTGTAATTTTTTTTCTTTATGACTAACAGTCCACTCAACTTCTATGTTCTTTTTAAACACAGTACAATAAATATATTCAAAGTTCTAGCTAGCCCTGCTTTTTCTTTATAACTAACAACCCACCCAACTTCTAAGTTTTTTTAAACTCTACACCAAATATATACATATTGTAAGCATAAATAAAATAGGAATTAGAGAAATGTTATCAAAAAAAAATTGTATAATTGTAAGCATAAATAACAAAGAGAACAAGGAAAAATTTATGATTACATTCGTATCCATTAATGAATTACCCAGGAGTTGATGATTTTTGATGATACTAAATCTGAACTTTCAGCCTTATCATGATTACTTCTATCTATGCATACAGAAGACATATCAGAACATAAGTCTATCTGTGTTAGATCACCCTCTATCTAAGGATTACTTGCAGGTACCATTTTCAGCCATCAAGAACCCATTTGGCAAAATTTATTACCATTGAATGCTACCAGCGAAGTAAAGTAATTAATAAACTATCTTCATTTTCTGTGATAACACGTTAGAATGTTCTTCCCCACTTAAAGGAAAAACAAGGAAAAAACAGCTTGCGAAAAGTTAACACGTGAAAAAGAGAACTCAAGACGGAATAGCAAGCAAAGATGAAGTAATACATGCATAAAATAGAACATTTACAGCAAACCTTAAGAACAGTCAATTGTGCATTTCAAAAATTGTAGAGTGATGAATAATATCCACTCAGCATGTTCAAAACTTAAATTTACAATAAGAAGAAAGGCAGAGGCCCCTGTAAAACAAATGGATAAAGAAGAAGAAAAATGATGAAAGAAAACCCTCTATATAGGTATACACAATG
The DNA here is from genome assembly GCA_954870635.1 of Arctium minus. Classification (NCBI taxonomy): domain Eukaryota; kingdom Viridiplantae; phylum Streptophyta; class Magnoliopsida; order Asterales; family Asteraceae; genus Arctium; species Arctium minus. The sequence goes on along the minus strand of OX941090.1, from coordinate 66,385,766 downwards.
CAACGAGCAATTAGGAAGTTTAGAGTAGAACTCTCTTCTGTCTTCAAGTGATACACAAACCAAAGCTATAGAGATATTTGAAGGTGAGCAAAAGAGAAGACATTTCTTACCCGATATGAGTTAACCATCAAAACTTGTTGGCAGCATTTCTTACCCGATATGAGTTAACCGGCTAAGAGTCTCTCTCACTTATAAGGTGATAAAATTCTCCATCCTTTCCTTTGACACATTTAATCAAGTATCCAACTAATTATAATTACTATAAAATGTCTATTTCAACATAAAACCAACAGAATATAAACCTTACAAGTCACAACTAACAAACATAACTTCAAAAAAGTTAATAATTACTTATAAAGCTCAAGTCTTACCCATCCTACCAACCTTTACGGTTAGCGACTGACTGAAAAATGGTGGTTGAATCGTCAGGTCACCAAGTCAAAGAGAAGTTAGCCACATAGTATTTAACTTCACTTCCAGCTCCAAAACAAATTATTTAGAGAGAATAAACGACTTCTAATTTCACAGATTGAACTTACCACAGTCATACCTCTTATCCCTGTCAGCATTTACCCATAACTTTTGGTGAAGAATCTGTTACCTAGGTCAGGTTTTCAAAGAGTCCGATTAACAGAAATCATACAAACTCCATCAGTATTCTCTTATTAGACTCTTTTGAGGCAGATCGAGGCTATGCAACACACGTATTACACAAGTCTTCCACAAGGCAGATTGAGACAACAAAATATGCACTCCATAATCTAAATCAATCACAGTGTATTAAAAACAGGTGAAATAAACTCTATTTTCGAGAAAAGAAAAGCAAAAATCAGTAATTATGAAAAAAAACAAACCTAATCTACCAGAAAACATACCTGCAAATGAAAACTCACAATCACTTGGATAAGCAACAGTAAAAATGATCTAAAAGTTTAGATGAACAAAAAAATCAACCAATTTGAAGAACCGAGAAACAAAAATCAACCAATTTTAATTTAAACTGCTTACCTGTTCGAGTTGAGAACTGCAATGTAGGTGAGCTACAATTTGAGGGACGATTCGAATTACAGGAGCGACGATCGATTTGGTATATACAAGATCTTGGTTTGAATGACGATTTAGGTAATCATAGTATGTAAGTATGATTTGAGGGACGATCGATTGAGGATTGGGAAAACATTCTAGGGCTCCGATTGTTATATAATTTTGATTTTATTTTTATAAATAATTGTTTTAGATACGCTTCAGAAAAGTATCTAAATATTTATAGAATATTAAAAAAATATAAAAACAAAATTTTGCCTTAAGGGACGCTTAGTTGTTCGTCACTAAAACTTGGTTATGTATTTTTAGAGAGGTTTTTGATTAAAAGTGTCTCTAAAGCTTTTAGAGACACTTTTCATTCAGTATAACTTTCCTATAAATCCTTCTCTAAAAGGCATCATACTTTCATATACACTTCTCATTTTTGTCATTCAATTCCTTCTCTAAAACATATCTTCAGATACACTTCTACAACCTTCTCTGAAAGTTCCTTCTCTAAAGCCTCCCTTTCTTGTAGTGTCTTGTTGAGCTCAGAAAGACTCTGTAAGCAGCAGAGTTAGAAGAATAACCCAGAAAAATACCCTCATCTGCCTTCAGACTAAACTTGTTCAGATTATCCCTGTCATTCAGAACGTAACACTTACACCCAAAAGACTTGAAATATTTGACATTCGGTTTCATACCGTTCATCAGCTCATATGGTGTTTTGTTGAATCGGTGATGTAGAATCGATCTGTTTTGAGTATGACATGCAGTTGAAACAGCTTCAGCCCAATGAGACAAAGGAAGACCAGAAAAAGCAAGCATAGATCTTGCAGCCTCGACAAGCGTTCTGTTTCTTCTTTCAACAACTCCATTCTGTTGCGGTGTTCGGGCAGCAGAAAACTGTTGTTGAATTCCTTGATCCTCGTAAAAAGCTTGAAGAGTATTGTTCTTGAATTCAGTGCCATTGTCTGATTTGACAATCTTGACCTTCTTTTGCTTGTTGGTCTGAATTGTTTTGATGAGGTTGATGAGTATGTCTGGGGTTTCATCTTTGGATTTGAGAAACTTCACCCATGTATATCTTGAAAAATCATCAACAACCACCAAGACGTATATTTTCTTACCAATACTCTTTGTCTTCATCGGTCCGCATAAATCAACATGCAATAGATCAAGTAAGTCTGAAGTGCAGGGTTCAGGCTTTGGCTTGTGAGGAGCTTTCTTCATCTTTCCTTTCTCACAATCCTGGCAGAGGTGGTCTTTCTGAAAACGAAGTACTGGAAGACCTCTCACTGAATCATTCTTGACCAGGCGATCCATATACTTGAAGTTGAGACGAGCTAGTCGACGATGCCAATTCCAACATTCATGAACTGAAGCTTTAGACAGTAGACATATGTCTGATGGGCTGTTGACTTTGGAAAGATCAATAGTATACAGATTGGATCTTCTCTTTCCAACTAGTAGATCTCGACCACTATCATTCTTCACAGCAACTCTTTTAGATTTGAAGCTAACTTCAAGATCTTTATCACAAAATTGTCCGATGCTGAATAAGTTGTGACTTAGACCTTCGACGTAGCTGACTCTCTTGATTGTTATATTACCTTGAACTAGATCACCATAAACAAGAATTGGAGCAGTCTCACAGTTTCCAAACTTAACACGACCGCAACATTTTTCTTTAAAATTGGACAGAAGTGATTTGTTGCCAGTCATGTGTTTAGATTACCCCGAGTCCAGATACCATAATTCACTAAGCTGCACATACATAAATTACACAATTTTAGGTACCCATATGCTTATGGGTCCCTTCTTGTTAGATTTGTGTCTTTTATTTTTCACAGATTTATCATTCATATAAACATGAAAGCAATCATCAATAGATGAAAAAACACAATCATTAGAATCATAATTTAAAGAAGAATATGAGACACTCTTTGCAATATGAATCATTTGCTGAAATGAATATTTTGTATTTTTATTACAAATGGCAAATATATCAGATTCACAAAGACTTTCTACACATTTAACTCCTAATAATTTGGACTCTGATGTTTGCTGTTTAACCCTCCATATCTGCTTTGGTGACTTCTTCACAGTCCGATCTGAAACAGAAAAATCAGAAGAATTAGAAATTTCAGACAAGACACTATCATGTTTCCTTGACTTCTTTGATCTTCTTCTTTTACGCTTCTTTTTATAATATTGAACATTTAGCGTTAAAGAATCATCAATAATTGAAGCAGAAGAAGAAAATTTATCTAAGAAATCAGTCTGAGCATTCGACATTGAAGAACTAGCCTCGGAGTGAAAATTTTCAAAAATGCACAAGTCAGGAGGAGGTTTGCGCATCCCATTGGTTGCGCAAACTGAACTTTGCGCTATCAACGGCTTGCGCAAAGTGTCGGTTTGCGTAACCAACTGGTTGCGCAAATGCACACTATTTTTCAAAACTTGAATATTTTCCTTAAAATCTTTAGAAAATCCAGTAGAAATTTTGTCTTCAAAACTTGATTTCATTATAAAAAGGAATAAGTTGTTTTCTAAATCATTTTGAAGAATTTGTTCTTCCAATTTATCTTCAAGATCAACTATCTTACCTTCTAACACTAATGAGGGAATGTATCTCCTAGAATCATAAGACACCGGAGATGCATTTTCCTTATTAGCATTAGCAAATATATCAACAAATTCAGTTGGTAATGAAGATTTATTGGAAGACTTGACATTTAAAATATTTTGAGAATTTCTGGATTTCTTTGATTGGTCAGGAAAATACTTGGCATTTTCAGAAGTGTAAACAAATGGATCTTCCATCCTCTTGTTTGTAATTCTTCTCTCATTTTCTTCATCTGAAATTTGTTTTTCACTAGTCCAGAAGAATTTAAACTGAGGGGCATATCTTTCAAGACCAAGATAATCATATTCATATAAAGTAGGAACTTCTGTTTTACCAAGATTTAAATAATGCGGATTTTCAAAACCGAGTCCCCACTTTTCTTTTATAGCTTCTTCACTCCTTGGTTTGTTCATGTAAATGGTTTGCTCAGATTGTTCTCTCTTATACAATTTCTTTTCTAAAACAACTATTTTATCAGAAAGAGTTTGATTTGAAAAAGTCAGTTCAGTCAAAGAATCACGATAAGTTTGATTTGAATTTTCTAAATCATCCAACTGCTTCTGAAACTTCTCTTTTGTATCTGTTAAAATATTCTTTTCATCTTTCAAAGAGATTTTCAATTTTTCGATCAAAACAGACTTTTCTTGATTATCAAGCTTTTCAGATATGAACTTAGAACGAAAATCATGTAAAGCATTGACAATAACATTCAATTGAGAAGAAACGAAGTTAACATGAAACTCAGAAATTACCTCAGACTCATCTGTGGATGTATTATCTTCTTCATCATCACTTTTGTCATCACCTATGAAGCACATGGATGCAGTCTCTTCATTTTCAGCCTCGTTGTCAGAATGATCCAACCAATACTCTTCCTCTGCCATCAGAATAGTTCCGTTTTCTCTCTTCTCAGCCAGTTCCATCTTCTTTCTGTAGAAAGCTGAATCCTTGACTACCTTCACTCTAGACTCTTTAGCTAGGTGCCTGGGCTTTCCACAGTTGAAGCAGTTCATCACCTTTTTCTCTTCCATTTTATGTTCAGCCACCTTAACAGGTTCATACTTTGGAATGTAAGCCTTTGATGGAGCACCAGGTTCTACTTTCTTTGAACCGGAATTAAACCGAAGGTTGTTTGACCCAGATCCGTGTTGGAATCTTTTCTGATAATGCTGAGTGAGAAGTATCATGGCCTTTTCTAAAGCTTCGCCATCATCATCCGTTGATCCATCATAAGCAGATTCAGTTAAAGCTTGCTCAACTAGTTGGCTAGCCAGAAGAGCAATTGGATCCACTGGCTTAGTCTTATTCTTCTTATCCAGCTTTGCCTTCTTTTCTATCACCATTGTCTCATCTGACATTATAATTTAATACAATTCCTGAATTGGCATAGTAGATATTTGGACATCATTTCTCATCCTATGGCATGACTTGTTCCATTCTGGTTGTAATGCATTAAGAAACTTCAAGTTAGCTTCCAATTCAGTCTTTGTAACTTTGATCTTGTACAAATCATTGATGACAGCCCAAAATCGATCAAATACACTCTTCAAGCTTTCCCCGTCCTTAGCCTTGAACTCTTCAAAATTATTCATATACCTTGTTTGGCGCAACTGAGTTGACATAGTTGTACCAAGCATAATCTTTTCCAGTTGAGTCCACATCAGCATAGGATTCTGTTTGAAACAATCAATTCTGTTGTATATCGAATTGGGTAAAGCAAGAATCAGATTTGATTTGGCCTGGCTATCAGCTTGATATCGTAACAACTCATCAGCATCATATCCCCTTAATGTTTTCTCAACAGTTGTAGCAGCAGTGGTTGCAGTAGCTGGAATAACTTTCATTGGCCTCTCCATAGGACCCTCATTCAGAGATTTCATCATGTTATCCCCATTTGGTTGTCTTTCTATAAAGTTTATGAATCGGTCCTGCCACTGTTCAAATTCATTCTCGTTGATCAGTACAGGTGGACGTGTGTCAGACCCCAATGACATCATCAGGTCATTCTTGTACACTTGAGCTTGTAGAGACATTTTTGAAAAATTCAGAAGTTCAGAAAAACTCTAAGTCTGAAACACACGCAAACTGAAGGTTTGCGTAACAAGAGAGATCCGCAAAGTGAACTTTGCGTAGGCAGAGTAATACGTGAATCAAACTTTTCGGGTCCTGAAGGTTGCGCAAACTTAGATTTTCGTAATATTAGTGATGAGCAAAATGATCTTTGCGAATGCTAAGTGATGTGAAAACTGTACTTTGCGGAACAAGAAGGTTGCGCAAACTGGGCTTTGCGTAACCCGAAGAGATGGGAGAATCAAACTTTGCGGAACCTTGATGATACGTGAAGCTGCTTTTCGGATTGTACTTGATACGCAAAATGAACTTTGCTTATGTGGCTTCATGCGAAAACCCTGAAATGCACTAACACAAAGATTAGTACTATATGAACTTCCAGAAAGTAATATGAATCTTGCGCAAACCACTAAGAACATTCGCAAACCTACATGAACTTGCGCAAAGCGTAAAAATCAAGAAATTTTTCACAAGATTGAATGAAACAAAGCAATTAAACCAAGAAAAATACACTCTGATTATCGAAAACCACTTTTTAACACTTTTCAAACAACAATTTCGATTAACAACCACTAAATCACAGATTCGATGAATGAAACAATACGAAAACACGAGTTTTCCAGAAAACACAAAATCGTAAAAACAATGATCAAAAATTGAAATTCATGCAACGATATATGAATCAAATATTATCGATTATCAAAAACGAATCTAAAGAAACAAATTACAAACAAATTCGACCACAATTCTATCCAAATTTGATGAAAAAGCCAAAAAACGAGTTTTTCTTGAAAAAATCAAGAAAATCAATCAAGTTTTCTGCTTCAATCCACAAATTCAGAGTCTAAAACACAATCTCTCAGTCCTTTCAAGATTCAGAATGCTCTGATACCAATTGAAAGTCCAAGATCACAAAATCTCTAGAGAGAGAAAGTCTATACGCTCCAAAGTAAACTGATATTCAAAATAAGGTTCCAAAAGTTACAAAACAAAGGACAAAGGGGACTTAAATACCCCTTGCCTTAACAATACAGAATACAACTTTTAAGCACATATAGACAAGGAAAATAAATACAATGATTACTACAAAAATAGACTTAACATGTTCAAATGAAAACTCATGTTTCATTGTGCACATGAGGACAAAACTTAACCATTGATCAAAGCTTAGAAAACTAATCAATGGTTAATACATAATAAGGTTAATTGGGAAGTGATTAGGGACAAAATTGTAATTTTGAATGAACGCCTACTTTCTTTGACTTTTTATTTTTATTTTTAATTAAAAAAATTTACCCCCTTAAACTTTAAAATAATTTATCTTAAAAATTACTAATATTTTAATCAAACAAATTACATCAAAAAAACGAGAATTTCGTGCTCTTCGATATGACATACATCTCGATATAATTTTTTTTTTCGTTTTAACCATTTTTTACGTGAATTTCTATATACGTGTTATATTCATTATGAATATGCATGCATGTTTTCGGGTGTCCACATTCAGTATGAATAACAAAGGTGAACGTTCATTCACTATTCATGATGAATAATACCGTATGCAGGATGAATAATACAATATTTAAGATTTTTTCGTTTTAACCGTTTTTACGTGAAATTCTATATATGTGTTATATTCATTATGAATATGCATGCACGTCCTCGGGTGTCCACATTCAGTATGAATAATAAAGGTGAACGTTCATTCACTATTCATGATGAATAATACAATATTCAGGATGAATAATACAATATTCAGGATGAATAATACAATATTCAGGATGAATAATACATGAATACATTATTCATGTATTATTTATCATGAATCATGTATTATTCACCCTGAATGTTCTATTATTCATCCTGAATGATACATTATTCATGATGAATAATATATGAATGACCCGTGAAGGTGTAGACACATGACGCACTCTCTTTTGTTTCCCAATTCACAACTGAAATTTGGTTTAATTCATTATGAATATGTATGCGCATCCCCGGATAACCCACATTCAGTATGAATAACAAATGTGAACGTTCATTCATTATTCATGATGAATAATATAGTATTCAGGATAAATTACACAACATTCATGACGAATAATACACGAATTCATGAATCGTGAATTATTCACACTGAATGTTGTATTATTCATCCTGAATGATACATTATTCATGATGAATAACATATGAATGACTTGTGAAGATGTGGAGAAGTGACGCACTCTCTTTTGTTCCCTGATTCACAACAGAATTACTCGATAGGTTCTCGATTCATCTTGATGGGTGTTGGGTAACGGTGTTGAAGAAACATGATGCCTTGCGACGTTGAAGAAAGGTTGAAGAAGGTGATGTCGAGTTACATACTTACGGTGTCGAGGCGTTGTACAAACTTGAACGTACATAAATATTCATAATGAATATAACACATATATAGCATTTCACGTAAAAAAACGGTTAAAACGACAAAAAAACTATATCGAGATAGATGTCATATCGAAGAGCACGAAATTCTCGTTTTTTTGATGTAATTTGTTTGATTAAACTATTTGAAATTTTTAAGATAATTTATTTTAAACTTTAATTGGGTAAAAAGTTTTTAATTAAAAAAGAAAATAAAAAGTCAAATATGGTAGGCGTATGTTTAAATTTTCTTCCAGTTTTACCCTAATCATTTTAAAATTAAAAGCTCTATTTAATATGAGTTATTGGATCAAAATAGATCGAGTGGCTAAGATTTGTCCTCGCGTACACAATAAAAAATGAGTTTTCATTTGAACTTTCCTCTCTCTCTCTCTCTCTATATATATATATATTGTTAGGACTGAAAGTCCTAGTGTGTTGAAAGTTGTATAACACATTTATAGGGTTTGAATTGTATTTAATTAAAAGTTGGTTTGTAAATGGGCCTCAAAGCCCATTAGGCCTAATACGTCCATATATATATGTTTTCTTAACCTAGTTTTAGGTTAGAAGAATGTTAGACTAGAATTGTATTCAAGATTAAAGTAAAGGTCAAAATGTAATTGTTTGTATTTGAGTTGTAAAATGTCAAAGTCATCAAAAGTCAAAGTTTAGTTAGTTTTGTAATATTAGGTATAAATAGGTTTGTATCTTTGTAACATTAGGAAAGAAGCACTTTGATAATGTCATATCCTTGAGAATATACGTAGAGAGAGATATTGTAGAGAGAGAAACTGTAGAGAGAGAAAGTGAAGAATTCATGAAATAAATTCAAGATTTGAGATTGAAATCTGTGTTTGTTTTGGGTTTACATTTGGTATCAGAGCTTGGGAGAAAGATTGTGTGCACTGAATTGTTACAATCAAGATCTGAAGAATCAGGGAGTTTTTTTTCAAATTTTCTTTTTTTGATCTGTTCTTGAATTTTTTTTTGATTTTGTCGATTTCATGTTAATATGATGAAAATGAATACTGATTGATTTCGTTTTTGTTACTAGAATCATTCTTGTTGTTTGTTGTCAAAAGATTTCAACAATTTTGGATTAAACTGGATGATTTTACAAATTCATGTTCTTGATTTTTTTATCTGAGATTTTGATCTTGAGATTTTGATATTTTTTTACAAATTTCTTGACTTCCAATCAGATCTGGGAGTTCTTGTCTCAGATTACCATTCGAGAAGTAATTGATCGCATTGATTTCATTTGGATCGAAGAGAAAATGGACAAGATGAATACTGATCAGAGTCTGCAACAAGTCGGCGTGAAGAGGCTGAGAACTAAGATCGTGGCTTCCAGATTCGTTGAAATGGTCAAAGAAGGAGTCAATGCTAAAAGAGATTAATGATCTTAGAAGGAGAAAAAACATTACCAGTGAGACATCTGATGGGCTTAGAAAGACAAGTTCTCAAATCTTCGCTGAAAGAGATAAATTGAAAGATAAAGTCTTCAGTCTAGAGGTTGAGATCAACATGATGAAAGAAAAAGCAACCCAAGAAAAAGACAACACAAAAGCCCAAGATGAGATAAAGAAGATTGATAAAAAGAGAAAGGAAATTGAAAGAGATAATGCTGAGCTGAAGAAGAAAATTTCTGAACTGGAAGATCAAATGAAGAAAGAGAAGAAAGAAAGAGTTGATTTTGAGAAAGAAAGAAAAGCATATGCTCAAAAGTTTTATGACTTCTCAAGAAAGTTCTTTGAAGAGAAGAAATCCTTAGAACTTAAATAATGTGGAAAAAGAAATCCTTAGAACTTAAATAATGTTAGACTTTGAGAAAGTTATTATTTTGGAGAGAGATAAGTTTGAGAAGGAAAAGAAGATTGCTGAATAGAAGAATGTTGGTGTATTCAAGGAGATATCTGAACATCTAAATAATGTGGAAAAAGAATTTGAAGAAGAAAGGACAGTGTTTGAGATTGAGATAGAAGAGCTTACAAAGAAATTATCTGAGTTGTCATCAACTATTCTGAAAGAAAAGAAGACGAATTCTGAATTGCAAAAGAAGTTTGATCTGATTTCAAAGGAAAGAAACAATTTGTATTCAAAGATAAAGGAACTTGAAGAGATCATGTTCAGGGTGAAGTTGACTGAGCCAAAGACGCCAGAATCAATTCTTCAATCACCAAGAGATGATCAAGATGATTCAGAATGTTCATTCAAAATAGCTTCGAGTTCACATTTTATGAATGTTTCTAATAATCCTTTATTTGATTCAGATGATAATCATACTTCTGAACATAACGATCAAATTCGTTCTTCTAATCTTTTCTATGTTCGAAATGTTGATGGTTCAGGTAAATCTAAAAAGGCAAAAATAGCAAAGAAAAGTGGATTTGGAGAGTGAAAGGTTCCTCGGATGAGAAGAAGGAAGAAAAGTCATTTGTGCATACACCGATTGAAAAGAAGAACAATGCTCCTAAAGGTAAAACTTTTGGCAAACCTGATCTTGTTTATACTGTAAATCAATTGATCAGGTTAGCACAAAAGAAAATTAATTGTTCTTACTGCGGTGCAAATGATTTTGTAAGTAAAAGTTATGTGAATTACTGGTATGGTTCTTACTATATCTCTCCTAATAGAACTGCAACTAACAAATCTGGACCCAAATACCAGTGGGTACCAAAAGCTAAATCTGTGTTGCAGGCACCCAAGGTTTAAGGGGGAGAAAGAACCAAGACTTCTGAATAAATCAGTTCAGAACCCATGCTTCAAAGAAACATGACTCTTGAATAATTCAGTTCAAGACCCGTTCTTCAATGTTTCAGAACTATGGTTTCTGGTTACATCAGATCAGAACCCGGTCTTCATTGGTAAAAAATGAGTATTGCTATTCTCACCGGAGAATATGTAATCTTGGCTTCTGAATATTACAATTCAGAACCCGTACTCAAATGTTTTTCTTCTGAAGATTGCTTAAACGATAACATCTTTTTAAGAAGTTTTTTAATTTGAGGGGGAGTTTGTGATTTACACTGTTATATATTTTAGGGGGAGGAGATTTAAGAAGAAACTTATACTTTCATTGTTATATTTTTCTGATAATTTGAATTTTTACAAATATCAAGAGGAAGGATATCTGAATTTCTGTCAAGGATACTTCACTGAAAATATTCATTTCAGGGGGAGTTAAGGATTTTGATTTAAAGGTATATATTTCTAATCCTTACACTATATCACTTGTTGAAAGATGAACAACTTTGTGAAAAATTCTTTCTTAAATGTTCAAACCACTCCGCGTTCTTAAAATGATTCATGAATTTCGGAGTGTGACTTTTTAAATGTTTTTTACTTCGATACTTTAATGCTTATATGACCGTGTGTTTCTAATGACAAATACTTGGGTAATTGTCATGTCTTTATACTTTTTCAAGTATTCATACACAAAACGGTTCAGTACATTCAATTTGACTTTGTTATTACCATGTATCAAAAGATTAATCTTTCTATGGTAATACTTCCGTTTGTATTCTAAATTGTTTGAATCAGACGTCATTTCATCATTATATGTGCTTTCATTGATATATGTTTATATTTTGTTCATATAAACATCTTACGTCTTTGATTTCCCAAAATATTATTCTTCATGAATTTTGATCTGATCTTAATCATTGTCAGATTCTCAATACATTTCTATTCTTTCATGGTTATTCATTCATTCAAAGTTTTGAGAAATCTTAAATGCTTAAAATGCTCAAATTTCATTCTAATTCTTAAGGAGCATACATATACTGACAAATGATTTCTTGTGCTAAAATGTCAAGAAAGTCATTGAGGCAATACATTCTTTTAGGATAAATACATAGGATTCAGTGTGAGAGCTTAACAGAACTTCCATGGATTCACGATAACCAGTGTTTCCTACTCAGGAAGTATTCCCTGAGTGATTGAGGGGAGAGGGGTCAAAAAATTGAGTGTTGGTGTGTGAAGAGGTAAAATGGAAATGAGAGATTGGTTAGAAGTGAGCTTAAAAGATTAAAAGAAAGAGGGTGTGAGAACAGAGTAAAAGAATATCAGACTCTACACCAAACTTCTTTCTGAGCCGGGCAGCCACATTGCTGATTGGTTCACATTGTTTGGTGACCATCATTGAAACAGGCAGTGATCCCATGCCATCTCTTGCATACAACCCCAACAGCTACTCATTCTTTTCTTCAAAAGAGAATGTTTCACATTTTCTGGGGAAGCAACACATACGCTATTGATTCTTCGTTTGGAAGATACTGATATTGAAAAAGAAGGAAAGTTGCCCCACCTTCAACCCTTTCTCATGCACATTTGAGTCTATGTATACCTATTGCTGTCTCAATGGTTTACATAATTTTGAGCCTAAACAGCAATCATTGCGCTAATTCTTTCATAACACAAGCACGAGCACACCGAAAATATGTTTTTCTGTTAGAACATTCATTGAAAATACTTTGTGTTTTTCAATGATTGAATGGAAGTCCTGGGGAGTGAACATCATTTCAACGTCCTTAAATTGTACATTCGTTGTACATAGTGACTTTGTGCTACTGATAGGCATTCCTAACGATTTCATATGTTGATTCAGGTTTACAACTCTTAATTTGTTTGAATTTGAAAAGATTCAGATGAATACTTTCTTGAATTGACGGCTCATTCAGATCAGATGAACGATTCTCTCATATTATTCATTGGGGGAGATTGATAATTTTCCTATCTAGGGGAGATTGTTATTATTCTACAAAAAGGAGAGATTGTTCATATTTCACAAAAGGGGGAGATTATGAAGACTGTGCTTATCAGATAATCTGGGGAGATCATTCAAAGACCGAGCTGACCTTGAACAAGTTTAAATGATTTTGATTCCCACAATTCATTAAAAAGGGGGAGATGAATCAGAGTTCAAGTTTAGATGATCAAAGTTTGTATCAAGAAGGGGGAAAGATTAATTTCAATGTCAGATTTCAAAATTGGGGAGTTGTATAAATTTTTCGAGTTCAGATTAAAAGTTTGTTGTTCTGAAGATATGATATTGTTTAAAACAAAGGGGGAGATTGAAGATGTTTGAAAAGCCAAAAAGGGAGATTTACTTCAAAGTTGAAGATTGTCAAAGTTTCAAATTTTGCTGAAAATGTCAAAGATTTGAAGATTATCAAATCTTTCAAGATGTAAAAGATTCAAAGCTGAAGATTATTCTGAAGATAAGAAGACCTGAAGATTATTGTCAAATTTTTTTAATCTTGAATCCAAAGGGGGAGATTGTTAGACTAAAATTGTATTCAAGATTAAAAGTAAAGGTCAAAATGTAATTGTTTGTATTTGAGTTGTAAAATGTCAAAGTCATCAAAAGTCAAAGTTTAGTTAGTTTTGTAATATTAGGTATAAATAGGTTTGTGTCTTTGTAACATTAGGAAATAAGCACTTTGATAATGTCATATCCTTGAGAATATACGTAGAGAGAGAGATATTATAGAGAGAGAAATTGTAGAGAGAGAAAGTGAAGAATTCATGAAATAAATTCAAGATTTGAGATTGAAATCTGTGTTTGTTTTGGGTATACAAAGAATAAATTATTGATAGAAGTTAGTCATTAAGGTTTACATTCTCTGATCAGAAATTCTCTCTGTAAACCTAAACCCTTCATTGTTGAATCTAATCATATGACTAGTAGTTGTGGTTTATTTATTGTTCTTCATTGATTATTATTGATGATAAATTGCACAGTTCTGGGATCTACAATTGGTATCAGAGCAGGATCGAATTAATTTTTATTCGATACGATCAAAAAGGTTTGTCAAAATCCTTTTTCTTTATTGACTGTTTATTCGACTTATGGGTGGTTCGGCTGCTATATTCCGTTCATCAAAATCGATTTATTAAAGTTTGAATTTTAGTTGTTTATCTATTAAATTGAATATGTGTTTGTGTTTAAAAGGCAAAATCAGTGTTTAATTTTGAGTTTAAAAGCTGTTTTTGATCAATTGTTTGAGTTTATCGCCGATTTGTTCGAAGAACCCCAATCCCCCGGTACCTTGCGATCTCCCGTTACCACCCCGCCTTGTGTCTAGCGACCTTTGGGAGTTACATCACCCTGGAAGTAAGGCCCGGGTTTAAACTTTAAAGCATCCGAGAGTTATTTTTTTCTTGTGTTTGGTTATTAAATATAGAGAGGGGCAGTGATAAAATTTAGTTTAGCGGCTGCAAATTCTTAAATTGAGATCCATTGGTTTGGTTTTTAAATTGTGGTTGGAGGCTTAAAAATTAATGGGTCGGTGGTAGAATTCAAATTGAAAACGTTGCCATCCATAAGTGTGAGTTTCAACTTTAATTGGTTTATGAAAATGGAGTGGATGTTTGGCGGCTGTTAACTACTTATTTTCCTTCCAATTTCGTGTTCATGTTTTTTTATTAATCTGCAATGAACTCCTGGTTCTTCAGCTCGGTCCCTCGCTTTCCCGGTTCCTTGGTCTCCCGGTCTATCCCGGTTCCCACCGATCCCCGGATCCGGGACTTTCCCAAACTCCCGGTACCAAGCCCTCCCGGCTTCTCCTGGTTCCCTGATCCCTAGCGAACGCAATTTTTCCCCCCTGATTTTTTTTTATCACACAAGTATGCGAAATTAGTTTTGGTGAATAGATATCGCAGGTTCAAGTTCTACCGGCAGACTTTGTTTTTCGATCGACTTTCGGAAAGTTTTCAGTTGATTTGGTTGACGAAGTTTTTGGCCTTTTAAAGTGTTTAAGGGTTGTTTACGAAGCTCAGAGGATCGTTTTGATCGGAAAATTTTCACCCACATCAAGTTTTTGAGTTTTCGTTCGTTGTCCGAAAAAAAAATTCGGTTGTTTCGTTCGAGAGTTTGAGAGATTGTTTCGGGTTCTAATCAGTTGAGGGAGATTTCGGGAATATAAACGATCATTTTTGGTCGAAAAGTTTTAACCCATACTGAGTTTTTAAGTTGTCGATCATTATTCGAAAAGTTTTCGATTGGTTCGTTTGTGATCGTGGGTTGACCGTTTGAGTTTTAATCTGGTAAGGAGTGATCAGGGAGCTTTAACGATCATTTTGCATTAAATATTACTAACCGTTTTCGAGTTTTTGCAGGTTGGCTCAACGAAGGGGATGATGAATAGTGTTTTCGTTAACTCTCCGTTAATTTCTTTACATTTTGGTCCTTTTTCCGTTAAGTCTCCGTTAGTTTGTTAGTTTTATTTCATTTTTAGTCCTTTTTCAGTTAGAGTCTAGTTAAGTCTGTTCAAAGTTTTAAATTTTACACTTTTAGTCCCTCTAATTAGTAGTTTTAACTTATGTCATTTTTAGTCCCTCTAGCTTTGAGTTTTAAATTTTGTCCCTTTTAGTCCTTAAGTTTCAGTTTGTGTCACTTTTAGCCCCCGTACTTCAAAGTTTCAGTCGTTTGTCATTTGTGACCCCGAAACTTTTAAGTTTCACTCGCTGTCACTCTTGGTCCTTGCACATTGATTCTTTCATATTTTGTCAAGTTTAGTCCCTAGACTTCAAGTTTTTCAAGCAACAATGTCTCATCCAACTTATTCTGAGCTAAAAGAGAAAGTTTCTTGTTTAGAAGCTAGAGTTGAAAGACTATTTGACAAATATGATAATCAACGCCTTGAAAATGCTGAAAACTTGTGCATAATTTCAACTCTAAAGGAAGAGTGTGAGAGTTTTTCAGAAGAGTGTGAGAGTTTTTCAAAAGAGTTTGAAGAGTTAAAGACCAAAGTAGATGATCTTACGTACAAGCTCCGTATGTCAGAAAATGAGAAAATTGATATTGTTAGTAAAAGTGTTGTGTGTTCCAGAATCTAGTTTCTAATACAAATCAATCAAACAAACAAGATTCAATTCAATGATTACCTGTTTGATTTCTTTCAATTCAATTCTTTACACTTTCTCTCTCTAGAACTCTTTCTCTCTCTCTATAATATGATTTTCTCAAATCTGATATATCAACTAATGTCACGTACCACTACAAATACAAATAGAAAAACTATTTATACTACCATCTAATACAAGGAAACAACAAATATAAATACATTGACTTTTATTAAGAGACTTTGACTTTTAATGAGATTTGACTTTTGCAGCTTTGACTTTCTCAACTTTGACCTTCAGAATGCTTGATCTTGTATCCAACAGATTTATACGCTAACAAGTGTGTCTTATAAAAATGAAAATAAAAGATTAACTGACCAGTTAAAGGATCTCGAACTAGAGCTTTACAAACGTGGTCAAACTAATCAAACGTTCCATATGAACATACCCAAAGAGTTCAAGGACTCCAATCCTGAATGGGGAATCAGATATGACAACCCTCATTATCTGAAAAAGGCCTTGACCAAAGTTCCCACGTTATATGTAATATCCGAATCCAAAATTTCGATAAATTTTGATAGTTGGGTGGAAAGTTAAGCGAAAGTTCAAGGAGGTTAAATGAAACTTGGGTTATATATATATATATATATATGTTTTAACCCTAAGATTTTTATCAGAATTCATTTCTGAGTTTGGATGAGAGCGACTGAAGGGAGAAAGGAGCAGGAGAGAAAGAGGGCAAGGGCTTGAAGGATCGATCGTTTTTTCTTCAAATCAAGGTATGATTATAGTCTAATACTCCCTTCTGCAGTAAGTTAGTCAGTAAATGATCTCGTTGTCAAGCTTTTAGCCGTTGTATTAGAGATTTGAGAGTTATTTTGGTTCTGTTCGATTTTTGAATCGCCCTGAGCGAGTTTGTTGAATATCGACCAGAGTGGGAGTATCATGCATGGTGTTTTCAGAATGAGTTGCATGAGTCTTTCTTTTCAGGTTTATTGGTGTGTGTACACCTTTGAGTCATTTGTTTTGAAAATGAGTTAGCGTGTGTAAATGTGTGGAGGTTTTAGAAAAAGGGCAAGTTTATTGCACGGTGCGCTAAATTTTGAACTTAGTAATTTGGGAGTTATTGCACTTATTTTATAAAGGAGTCATCTTTTGTGGAAAATATAACATCTTTTGACCATGTGATGTTATAAGGAAGACTGGTATGGACTTAGTCATGCCAGTAAGGGCGGAAGTCGACTAACTCACTCAGCATAAGTAATTTTGTTAGAACTTCTTGAAATCGCTTGAGTAAAGTTTCATTGAGAAGATTTTCAAATGTGTCAAATGATTTCAAACTAATATGTTGTCATGCATGAAGGCTATGAACTCGCTAGGTCGTAAGGAAGCATTGAAGTTAAGGGTGAGGAAAGGGGTGGAGGATGAAAAGTTATTGACGTCGAGCCGGAGTTTTTGAGTTGGTATGGTAATCAGATTCTATCAAGTAAGTCATGTGCCTTCAACGTGCGAAGTCGGTGGGACATCGAGATAGTTATGCGTTGGAAGGAGATGGTTCCTTCGGGAATCCTTGTTAGTCGAAAACATTGTTGAAGTATTGCTATGTCGACGGTAATGCTGAAGTTAGCAACATTTTGTTTAGGCATTTGCCGGGACGCTGAAAATGGGAAGTGGCTGCGGTCATGTTTCTCTGAGTTTCTTAAGGAAGCTAGAGATCGTTCGGGATCGGTGTGTATCTAGAATGGTATAGGACCACCTCGAGGGGACTTTTCAAAATGGAAGATTGTTAGTTGGTCAGGTAAATTCCCATGAGGTTCTGATGGTTCGTGTGAGAGTAAGGTATAGGGAGCAATCGGGTGGTTGTACTTCGAACAAGTTAACCCGTAATAGAGTACGCTTAATCTTACCGACTACCCGATTTTGTATATGGCATATCGCGATAAGCCGATCAGAAGCGGATTCGTGTTGAGTGGTTTAGATGTTCAAAAGTTTGCGGGCGATCTAGATTTTAGCAGGGCAAAGTCATGAAACGACTTTATCTCAAATATTGGTGTTACGATCGACATGATGAGTAGGGTATCTGTTATGTGTACCAAGTGTTGCGGAGATTTTGATGTTATGGTGATGATGTGGTAGGGAGATGAATGGTTAGATGAGATGGTGTTATTTTTATGCCAAAGTGGTCGTTCAGGTCATTATAGTGGTAATGAGCTTCTTTGAGGTTAAGTTTTAGACTTGTGTTAGTGTTATAGGATGAGCATTGGCGAAAACCCTTGCTCAGTGATTCTCGGTGATCTTTTCGAAAGTGTCAAGTATGTGGCAGATATGCATAGATGTTGGTTGGGTTGGTGATTTTGCTAATCTGAAGTTTCTGGGTTCGAGGGATAGTTGGCGGCAACTTTGTGGAGGAACCTTGGGTTCCTGGGTCGCAGTGAGGTGTTGGACAAACTCATCTTATTTCAGTGACGTATTGATGTGAATGTCGAACGATTTAGTTCATGATGGGTTGTAGGAGCATGGAAAATCCGTGAGGATGTCGAAGTATTCTTCGAAGGTGAAGGAACCCTATAGATGGCGAAGGAGCGTGAGGTGTCTTCGATCAGTGAGTAATGTTTGGGAGAGAGTGGTTAATGTCTCGCGTATGGATTGTCGGTAACCGTTTGGTGAAGTGTAGTAATGTAGTTTGTGTTTTGACGAGTTGGAATTGTTGACCTGAGAGTAAGAAGTTTGGCAAGTGGCGTAGGATTTGGGAGTTTATGTTTTCAGAATTTCTGTAAGTGAGTTTATAAACCCTAGAGAGGGCGTGAGAAAGGGGGTTAGAGTGTATGCTATGGTTCGAGAATGGATAAAGCTAAAACGGGCGGATTGGTCTAAGGATTTGGGCTAGCTAGTGAGCCTATCACTAGAAGCATGTTCATGTTTTCGAGAAGGAAAAGGGAAGAAGCGGTTGGAGATAGTGCTCGGAATGAGTCAACTTGGTAATTGTGTAGGAAAGGTTCCAAGTGAACCTGTCTTCCAGTGATAAATTGGAGTGATGGTGGGAGCATGATCACTCTATGTTAGAACAGGTAAAGCTTGAATTTTTTTCAATTGCGACCGGAAAGTTTTTGGACGCGACGAGAATTGAAGTGGGAGTCATTATGATTCGTTCAGTGGAATTAGTGGGCTGTGAGGGTATCGTAATGTGGAATTTTCTTTTATTATGGAATTGGAGTGATGACCTTTGGGGCGATGTATGTTACTGTTAAACCCAGATTATAGTTGATAAACAATCACAACACAATAAAGAACAAGAGATAAAAAGATCAGATTAACATACCACAGATCTCTTGATTAATCAATGAATACGTGCGTGTGTTCTTGGTGAATACAGATACCTCGTGTAGAATACAGAGAGAATACGGCTACCTCTGTTTTTCTTATGTGATTACACTTATTAAACCTAAAAAATAAGACTATTTATACCTAGGTCAACATGACCTCATTAATATTAACTATTTGCTAAATTACCCCCTAAGGTATTAAACACTATTACAAACTAGACCCTTTATTAACTTTAATCTTGAATACAATTATTGATCCAACAATCTCCCTCTTTGGATTCAAGATTAAAAAAAATTTGGCAATTGTCTTCGGGTCTTCACTTCTCTTCAAAACTGTATCTGATATGACGTTGACAGCTTCAAAGTTTGTAGATTTACACAGTCTTCATCTTCCTCTATCTTTAAATAAAGTATCCTTCTGACGATCATCTTCAGTCAGACTTCTATTAAGCTCAAACACTTTGATATCTTTGAATTCTTCAGCAGTCTTGCACAAAAATAGTCTTTCTCTTTGTATTCTCCCCCTTTTTGATGAGTGGTGAGAATCATCATCATCAAAACATTCCAAAACAAACTAGGAACGTCTTCTCCAGATCAACAATTAAGCACAATCTTCATGTATATATACCTATGTGGAAATAAGAGCAGTCTCCCCAAATGAAAAAAAGTGATTATTTCAATCTTTGCAGATTCAAATAAGTAGATAAAAAATGGTAACCTTGAATCAACAAATGACTCAGTTTGGAATGCCTGTTAGTAACACACAGTCACTGAGTAACACAAAGTTACTATATAAGGAGCTGGTTTTGATGTTGGCTCCCCAGGACTTCCATTCAATCATCGAATAACACATGGTTATCTATGAACGTTCTGACAGAAAACAAATTTATGTATGCTCGTGCATGTGTATGAAAGAATTAAGCACCGATGATTGCTTTTCAATTTAGGCTCAAAGTATGTAAACTTGTTGAGACAGCAACAAATTATACAAAGACTCAATGTGCATGAGAAAAGGTCGAAGGTGGGGCATCTTTCCTTCTTTTTCAATATTAGTATCTTCCAAATGAAGAACCAATAGCGTATGTGTTGCGTCCCTATAAAATGTGAAACATTCTCTTTTTGAGAAAAAAATGAGTAGCTGGTGGGGTTGTATGCAAGAGATGGCATGGACTAGGTGCCTTTTTCAATGTCATTCACGAAGAAATGTGAAACAACAGATAATGTGGCTGCCCGACTCAGAAAGAAGTTTGGTGCAGAGTTTGATATTCTTTTACTCTGTTCTCTCACCCTTTTTCTTTTAATCTTTTTAATCTCACTTCTAACCAATCTCTCTTTTCCATTTTACCTCTTCACACACCAACACTCAAATATTTTGACCCCTCTCCCCTCAATCACTCAGGGAATACTTCCGGGGTAGAAAACACTGGCTATCATGAATCCATGGAAGTTCTGTTAAGCTCAAACACTGAGTCCCATGTATTTTCCTAAAATAACGTGTTGTTCAACATCCTTGTGTACATGAAAGCACATAGGAATACAGTTACATATGAAGAATAAAAATTTGGAGAAATCAAAAACATCAAAAACATTTGTGTGTTTGACAATGCTATTCTCCCCCTCAAACTAAAAGAGTTTGTCAATTAAGCTCCCCCTCAACTTAATAAGAGTTTTTTTTAGAAATAAATAGAAAAACAAAGCACTGAAGTGCGGGTTCTAATCAGATGTGATCAGAAGCTATTTTCACTTGAACTATCCTGCACAAAAAGAAATCATGGTAATCATTTGTGAAAATGATTTCGCTATCGTTAGCAATAGTTGGAGAATAAAACACAAGATTAAGATTCAGAATACTCCCCCTCGAATCATGAGTAAGGCTAAGAAGACATGTTTAACATACCAAGTTTGCTAATTAGAAACTGGAACCTCTTTTCATCCAACGGCTTGGTGAAAAGATCAACTAACTGGAAATCAGTTTGAACAAAATGCATTTCGATGTCACCTTTTTCTACATGATCTTTGATGAAGTGATAGCGTACATCTATATGCTTGGTCTTCGAATGCTGAATCGGGTTAGCTGTTATAGCAGTTGTGCTCTTGGAATCACAATAAATAGGAATGCGCTTGTAGTTGTACCCAAAGTCCTTTAACTGTGTCTCGCACAAAAACATGTGGCAAACATTATATCTGGGCGACTGGCAATCAGATAAAGTAAATAACCAATCATGCTACGATACACCTTTTGATCAACAGGTTTACCAGAGGGATCTGCATCTAAGAGTGTACCAGTAGCCATTGGTGTTTTCATGACAGAACTATCTGACATAGGTGTTTTCATGACAGAACTATCTGACATATTGAACTTTATTAACATGTCTTTTATGTATTTGGCTTGATTAATGAAAATGCCTTCGGGTAATTGCTTTACTTGTAAACCAAGAAAGAAATTTAAGTCACCCATCATTGACATTTCAAACTTTGTTTCCATGATTTTAGAAAAGTTCATACAAAATTTCTGATTTGTCGACCCAAATATTATGTCGTCAACATAAATCTGAATGAGAATCAAGTCCTCACCTTGCCTTTTGATAAATAAGGTGGTGTCAACCGTACCTTTCTTAAAGCTAGAAGCTAGGAGAAATTTAGTTAGAGTTTCATACCAGGATCTTGGTGCTTGTTTAAGACCATACAGTGCTTTGTCTAGCACATAGACATGATCAGGGTGATGAGGATCAATGAAACCTTTAGGTTGTGCCACGTAGGCCTCCTCATGCAGAATGCCATTTAGGAAAGCTGACTTTATGTCCATTTGATAGACTGTAAATGATATTTTAAATCTCCCAATCACAATCAAGCAATCTATCAATCTAAACAAGATTTGACATTCAAAGTCTAGAGAGAGAGTAGAGAGAGAAACGTAGTCATATGTATATTGCAATTATGAACCACCTACTTACAACAAACACAAACCAAGGTATTTATACCAAGGACTAAAAACTACAAGCTTAACACCTAAGAAAACTCATATTGACTTAGACATTGTTTGACTTATCTTGACTTGACTTTTCTCACTTAAATCTTAGATACAATAATACACTAACATTCTCCCCCTTTGTATTCAAGATTTAAAAAAATTGATTCTAGTCTTCAGCGCTTGATTCTTCAACTTTTGTCTCTGACATTCTTGGACTTTGAAGCTCTTCCTAAAGTTGTTGAAAAATCTTGAAAAGTCATTCATGATTAGCATCTTTGAATAGTCAACAAGTCTTGTAGACGAACCATTTGATGTCTTGAAACAATACTTTGAAAACTTCTTTGAAACACTTCATCTTTGAAACATTTGAAACTTCGGGGGATCTTTGAACTTTGTATCTTCATCTCTTTGATCTCTTGACCGTCTTCGGAAAAACAAATTTTCTCAAATCATCTTAATTTGGACTTGTCATCAGAAATCTTTGAGAATGGTTTCTTTTCATCTGATTTGAACTTTTAGAAATACTCCACAAATCTTGACTTTGAACATTCTTCAGTACTTTGAAATTGTTTTGAAATTGAACTCTGTAGATTTCTCCCCCTTTTTGATGATTGTGAGCTTCATGATCATTAAAACATCTTCAGTTTCAGCACTTTCTTGGAATCTCTCCCTTTTACAAATATTCTCCCCTTTTGAGATACATTTAACATTCTCTACACTTTGATCTAAATAGCTGAATCATGAATTGTATATACCCGAATATTTTCAAATCCAGATATAATGAACGTTGTAACCCTGATTCAACAAATGAAAAAGTTAGGAATGCCTGTCAGTAACACGGAGTTACTGTGTACAACGAATGTACAACTTAAGGAGCTGGTTTGATGATGACTCCCCAGGACTTCCATTCAATCATTGAAAAACACAAGGTTTATCTATGAATGTTCTGACAGAAAACAAATTTTCCGTGTGCTCGTGCTTGTGTATGAAAGAATTTAGCACAATGATTGTGTTTCATAAGGCTCAAATTGTGTAAACTGTTGAGACAGCAACAGATATTACATGGACTCAGTGTGCATGAAAGAGGTGCGAAGGTGGGGCAACTTTCCTTATTTTTCAATATCTAAATCTTCCGAATGAAGATTAGATAGCAGATGTGTTGTGTCCCCAAAGAAAATGAAATATTTATTTGTTAAGAAAGAAACGAGTGGTTGGTGGGTAATTGCAAGAGTTGACATGGGCTCACTGCCTGTTTCAATGATGGTCACCAAAGAATGTGAACCAATCAGATTTTGTGGCTGCCCGACTCAGAAAGTGGTTGGTGCAGAGTTTTCATATTCTTTTAACTCTGTTCTCACACCCTCTTTCTTTTTAACATTTTGCTCACTTCTAACCAAACTCTTATTTACATTTTTTCGCTCCACACAATGAGAAAAACTCAACCGGATGAGTTATCTCCCCCACTCTTTGATTTATGACCCCTCACCCCTCAATCACTCTAGGATAACTTCCTGGGTAGGAAACACTGGTTTACATGAATCCATGGAAGTTCTGTTTAAGCTCACACATGAATCCCATGTAAGTCCTATAAAGAATGGTTGCTCAACAATTTAACTTTAGCAGTTAAGCTCAAAAAATGTATGATGACATTGTCAAAATGTATGCTCATGAAAAATATGAATGAAATTTGAGCATTTGAACTTTGAAGATTTCTCAAAACAAAGATATTGAATGAATGAAATGAAATCAAGAGAATTGTTTTGAGAATCTGACAATGTATCAGTCAGATCAAATAAAATGGTTAGGGTATCAAAGAATTGGATATTTTGTTTATATTAACAAATATAAACAATTTAGCAATGAGAGCACAAATATTGAAATGATGAATGATGCTCAACAACATTTGAAAGCAAACGGGAGTATTACCATCGAAAAATTAGGTCGTTATGAGACATGGTAATAACAAATTCAAATGAAGTACTGAACCGATGTGTGTGAATACTTGACAGTATATAGAAAATATAATACCCAAGTATTGATCTTTGGAAACACAGGCCAGTTAAACAGTAAAGCTCAAAATTGAAAAACATTTAAAATCACACGTCTAAATTCATAAAATCTTTTGAGAATAGAGAAGTGGTTTGAACATTTAAGAAACCTTTTTTCATGCTTGAAAGTTGTTCTTATTTCAAACAATCAGAGATCTAGATTAGAAGATACTTACTTTTAAGCTCCCCCTCAAATCATTATATCATGATTTGTTTTCTTTTATGCTTTCTCTGGATATTTGCACAATATCCATATCTTTAAACATTAAAGAATGGGTCCTGATCTGTCATATGATTAGAAGCCACAATCCTTTACATTAAAGTTCGGGTTATAAACTGAAGTGTTTAGAAGCCATAACTCTTTGAATTTGAAGTCCGAGTCCTGAGTTGATTTACTCAGAAGTCAAACATCTTGCTCTCCCTATACCTGTGGTACCTGCGAAATATATTTAACAGGTTTTGGTACCCACTGGTATTTGGGTCCTGGTATGTTAGATTTAGGAATCCACTTCTCATTAGATGTGTATCTTTTAAATCTAGAATTCTGAGAAGTAATTCTGTAAGAACCATACCAGTTATGAGCAGTTTCTCTCTGAACAAAGTCATTCTCTCCACAGAAAAAACAACATATTTTCCTTTGAGCAATTTTGATCAAATGATTAGTCAAGTAATATATATCAGAATTACCAAAAGATTTACCTTTGTGTGCACTGTTCTGTTTGGCAGTTGTTGTGGATTTGAATGATCTGTCATTCTTCTTCTCTTCATCAGGAGTCTTCACTCTCCAGACCATCTGATTTTTCTTAGAAGACTTTCCAAGAGATTTGATGTAAAAATTTGTTAAACCATCAGCAGATTTATCATAAAACAAATTTGATGGTCTGATCTGACTTGATTTGACAATGATTGGTTTGACACTTTTCTTTTTGAAAACATTTTTGTCATGAATAGAACTTGAAGCTGTTTTGAAAGAACAGACTGATTCTGTTGAGTTATCAACAGGTGATTGGCTAATCACATCAGCTGTTACTTTATCTGACAATTCAATGTTTGCAGTTTCTAAGTCATTTATCTTTTTAGTCAAAATGTTTCTTTCATCTGAAAGTGTGTCAAACTTTTGTTTCAAATCCGATCTAGCCATCTGTTCTTTAAGAATATCTGATGATAGAACAGAGATTTTGGACATGAGCTTGGATATTTCAGTTTCAAAATATGAACGTTCTTGCTCAAAATCTTTTTGTAAGTTCTTGGATTTATCAGAAATTTCATTGAAGATCCCAACATTTCTCTTTTCAGAATTTTTCTTTTCAGATTCAAAAGACTTTTTCTTTTCTTTGAAAACTTGTCTTTCTTTTTCCAATAAGTCTTGTAAAACTGAGATCTGTTTGGGAAATTCAGTGTTTTTATCTTCAAGAACTTTTCTTTCCTTAGCAAATGTGTCTCTTTCAGTGATTAGAATCTTTTCGAAATCAGACACTTGCTTGGAAAGTTTAAGGCAACTAAGCTCCAAATCCTTTTTCTCTTGGAGAGTTTTCTTGGAAATCTCAGATGATTGTTGAGTTGAAGATGTCTTCATATTTGATTTTTCTTTTTCTGCTTGGAGACTTGTTTGCAGTTCAGCATTTTTCTTCTCCAAAACAGATATCTGATCTTCAAAAGCCTTAAACTTCTGATGAAGCTTGACTGACTCATCTTTCAGCTCAGATGATTTCTTTTCAGTCGTCTTCATTTGGCTTTGACGATTTTCAATCTTTCTCTCTTTCAATTTTAATTCTTTTTCACATGTGACAATTGTTTTTTCTTTTAGAACAATGATTTTCTCTCTTTCTTTAATCTCTTTCTCTTTCTCACTGAGAATACCTGCAAAATGAGATTTATCCATATTAGCACACTTTTTACAGTCAGGAGTTTTATCAGAATTTGACAAATTTAATTTCAACTCCTGAATTTGTTTTAGAAGCACTGAATTTTGATTTTTCAGTTGATCTCGTTTAGCTTCTATTTTAGGTATCTCAGGCATGTACAAGACCGCCATATCTCTTGCGGACAATATAGTATTCCCTTTATCATCAGTAGTAGGCATCTTGACAGATTAGCTTGATATGTATGATCGTTTCCAAACAAATCAGAAATGTTGACAAAAAAGTCAAACTTTCATCACACAAAAAAAAAATTTAATTTTCAGAAAAAAAATTTAAGTCTTTCGCAAGTCACTATACACGCTAGTCACTGTTCACAACAAAACGCGTTTGATGTTGGTCGCGCAAAGGATGAAACTCACAAGAAACTAGAGACGCAAAGCTTAAAACTCGCAAGGCACTGAAAGCGCAAATCACTATTCACACTGAAACTCGCTAGTAGGCACTTGCGCGTTTCTGGAACTCGCTAGCCGCTACATGCGCGTTTTATGACGTTTGCGCGTTTAATAGGTTTGCGCGTTACACGGCTTATGCAAAGCAAGGTTTGCGCGTTACACGGCTTACGCAAGACGAGGTTTGCGCGTTTCACTTGTCACGCAAAGCTCAAACTCGCAGACATGTTTAGCGCGTTTTGGCAAACTCGCATGTTTTGCTTGCGCGTTCTTCAGACTTGAATCTTGCGTGTTCTTGATGATGAAGCTTGCGCGTTCTAAGGAAGAACTTGCGCGTTTTTCCAATCTTGCGCGTTCTTCACAGATGATCACAAAATCGATCCAAATCGATTAAACCTGCAAATTTAAACATGAAATTCCATAGAAATGATCGATTTATCAATTAGAACATTATTCTAACACAGGATTTTGATTAAAAACATCAAAATGCACCAAATTGATTCAAGAACAGTCTTCGACATTTTTCAAGAAAAACACAATAAAATCCAAAATTAAAACTATTCTAGTGATTTATTCGACAAACTTTATGAACAAGAATGAATCTATTATACAAAACAAATTCTATTGGATCATTTTTACAATCAAAGAACAACAAATCAACAAAATTTTGATCCAACAGTGTATAAAAAAAATTCGTGAAATTCAAGAATTCAAAAATTGAATTCAATCTGTGATCTGATCTTTTCTAAATTTGTTTGGTTTGCTCTGATACCAATTGATATTGTAAATCTCCCAATCACAATCAAGTAATCTATCAATCTAAACAAGATTTGACATTCAAAGTCTAGAGAGAGAGTAGAGAGAGAAACGTAGTCATATGTATATTGCAATTATGAACCACCTACTTACAACAAACACAAACCAAGGTATTTATACCAAGGACTAAAAACTAAAAGCTTAACACCTAAGAAAACTCATATTGACTTAGACATTGCTTGACTTATCTTGACTTGACTTTTCTCACTTAAATCTTTGATACAATAATACCCTAACAGTAAAGTTTTTGTGCGCTGCATATGCGAAGAAGATTCTGATGGCTTCGATCCTTGAGACAGGGGCGAATGTTTCATCATAGTCAATACCCTCCTGTTGACAGTACCCTTTTGCAACCCATCGAGCTTTATTTCTCATAACTACTCCCGCCTCGTCTTTCTTGATTCTGAATACCCACTTAGTTCCAGTAACAGTTTTACCTTTAGGTAGTGGGATCAAGCGCCATACCTTGTTCCGTTCGAATTGCAGAAGCTCATCTTGCATAGCAGAAATTCAGAAGGGATCACGTAGAGCTTCTGCTGCTTTCTTTGGTTCTAGGGAACTAAGAAAGCTTGAAAACATGCAGAAATTAGCTAATGCGGACCGTGTCGTGACACCAGATTGTACGTCACCTATCACATTATGCAGGGGATGATCCTTAGTCCAACGATGTGTGCTCGGTAAGGATTCAACTGTTTGTTGCGTATTTGATGCATTATATTCATCATGCACGGCAGGTAGATCCACAGATGTACTCGGGACATCTTGTACTGGTGTTTATGATACTGAAGTTTCTGGAATAGCGGTTGAAGTACTCGTGACTTCATTTCCAGAAGGAATATCTGCAGAGACCGATTCAACATTAGTAGAGTTAGAAACTAGTGGTTTAGTTGTACCTGATGGAGATGCGGTTTCAGTGACATCTTCGGACGGTCCAGACATGTCTACAGAAAGAATAGGGACCTCCGAGCATGGTGTTGATAGTGATATGCCTTTGTCAAAGTCTGCACAAATATCATCGAAGGCATCAATAAACAACAAATCTAACTCAGATGTAGTAGAGTTAGAGTTAGAAGAAGTAGATTCTTTAGATGCTGGTTCTATTCTGGAGTGAATAGAAGCTTTGTTCTTAAGGTCGAGTTCTGAACCGTTGTGTCCAGAAGTCCGAGTAGAATTCTCATCAAAATATACATTCATGCTCTCAACAATCGTCTTGGTTCAAATAATGTAGAATCGATAAGCTTTGGATGTCAGGGAGTATCCAACGAGATATCCTTCATCCGCTTTCTTATCAAATTTGGATAGACCTTGACGCTCTCATAGAATGTAACACCTGTAACCAAAAACACGAAGGAATTTGATATTAGGTTTACGATTGTTGATCAACTCGTATGTTGTTTTATCAAAACGTTTGACCACAATGGTACGATTCTGAGTGAAGCAAGCTGTTGCAACTACCTCAACCCAAAGATACATGGGTAGATCAGAATATGCAAGCATAGTACGAGCTGCTTCAACAAGAGTGAGGTTCTTCCGTTCAACAATGCGATTCTGCTGTGGAGTGTAGGCTGCAGAGAAGTTATGTGAAATTCTCACAGAGATAAGATAACTCTGCAAGGTGTCATTCTTGAACTCCGTGCCGTTGTGACTGTGAAGAGTTCGGACTGGCAATTGAAGACGTACTTGAATGCGCTTAATAAAAGGGATAATCAATTATGGCGCATCTAACTTGTTGCGAAGAAACTCGAGCCATTTATACCTTGACTAGTCATCTATCATAACTAAGACGTATTTCTTGCCGTTGATAGACGCTGTTCGCATTGGGCTACAAAGGTCTATATGAATAAGTTCCAGTGCAGATGAGGTCGATGATTCAGTTTTGGACTTGAATAAGCTTCGCTTCATTTTGCCCAACTCACATGCAGAACATAGTGAGTCTTTCTCAAACCTCATTTCTGGTAGACCTTTGACCAGACCTTGTCTCTATAGCTTAGCTATTGATCTGAAATTCTGATGAGACAAGCAGCGATGCCACGTCCACGATTGTGCTTTAGTTGCTTTAGCTAATAGGCATACTGGACGTGTGGCAGACAGTGTTGGAAAATCTACATAATATAGATTTCCATGGCGTTCAGCTTTGAAGACTTCGTAACCATATGGATATTCAAGATAGCAATGAGTTGTTGTGAAGCGAACTTGATATTTCATGTCACAGAAGTGACTGGTGCTAAACAAATTATGATCAAGTCCTTCAACATATAACACACTTTGTATCTTCACAACTCCATTATCAAGCATTCCATATCCTCTGACGTGTCCTTCTACTTCAGAATTTGCAAAACGAACTGCTCCGACAGGCTCCTCCACATAGTTATGCAAGAGGTGCTTGAATCCTGTCATGTGGCGTGAACATCCGGAATCTATCGCCCACAATCGACAGGCCTGCAAAAGAGACAATTAGTTTTGCTTTGGTACCCATATCAAAATGGGTCCTTTACTGTTAGCTTCAATCAATTCAGGAATATCAGCAGGTTTAACTTTCACTCTCCATTCATAGCGGGGTTTTGGAACCCATTTCCAGACCATTTTAACATTTAATTCCTGAAAATGGTTTTTAGATCTTGGATTGGTAACCTTAGCACGAAACACTTTGGGTTGTGTGGAAGAATTAGAATTAAGGTTCAGTGTAGCTTTTCTTTTACTCTTTTTAGACTTAGGAGTGGAGTAGTATTTGAAAGAATTATCCCAGCAGTGTTTGCAATATAAGTTCTTTCGAGCAAAAGTCATAAATTTAGATTTATCAGAACAAATATGATATTCATGTCCATCAAAAGAATTTCTATTCAAAACATCACTGTCTGTAGTACAACTGTTTGTAACAGAAGCTTTACTAAAATTTAAACTATCATTTTTATTCAAACTATCATCTTTATTCTTCATACTCCTCCCAACTCCATTTCTTTTATATCTGAAACAGAAACAGGAATCTTGTTAGTCTCTATCTTAAAAGGTGAGTCTTTTCTAGAGTTACTTGAAGTCTCACCCTTCTCAAAAATACTAGGTGGATATTCAGGACAATCAGAGTAGATAACTGAAGGTTATGTAGGAGCATCAAACTCTGGATTAGTTCTTACTTTCCAGCTTGGATCATTGAACATCTGTTTATTATTTGAAACATTCTTAAACAAAGTGATTTTCAAATCATTGATCTCTGTGCAAAGCTCTTGATTTTTTTCAAAGATTTTTCAAGTTTAATATTGAGATCAAAGTTTTCATCTTCAACCTCATCAAGAGACTGTTGCAACATATCAATTTGCTTCATCAATTCAGATGTATGATCACTCACAGAATTTGACTCGTTTAAAATAGAAACTGGATCAGAGTCTGAAGCATTCATCATTTCAGAAAACCTTTCTTCAGTCATGTTCTCAATAAACTCCATTTTATCATTTTTTAAACAAGATCCATTCGTGATGACAGTTTCTACTTCAACCTCTTCAACAAGTAAAGGTTTAGGAGCAATGGGATTTGAGACTGATGGTATATTTGATGGATCGACATCTGATTCATACTCATCATATTTGCATTCAGTCTCAGGTGGAACCGTGTCATTGCTGACTGATTCTTTTGAAGATGTGGTAAACAGTGATTCAAACTCAGCAAATTCGATCTTTCAAGTCTCATAGCTTTTGTTCAAGTCACTATATTTAAAACCAACTGATTTAAAAGAATTTTCAGAATCAGTGTCCCAAGACTTTCTTTCTCCCATTTCTTCTTTACCTTTGGTCTCTATAAAAGGTTTAGAATTACTTGCTTCAACAAAGGTTGCACGAATGTTAGGAATGGGTATGATTGTGGAGCCAAGTTTATCAAAATTATACAAGTGCTCCGGTGCCTTTTTCAAAATATCATTAATTGGCAAACCCAAACCTGGTTTAAGTTTATAGAACCTTTCATCTTGGAGTTTATTGGTTAACAGATTCAATGTCTGCTCAGTCTGACCTCGTTACATGTTAATATCCTCCAATTGCTTGATTTTGGTATGTGCTTCATTTCTTTCTTGAAAACAGACTTCAAATTTGATTTTAAACTCACCCTTTTCAGCAGTGAGATTTACAAGATCCTTTTCTAAGCCAGATATTTTTCTTTTTAAAGATTCCTTTTCAGCTTTTAAACCATCCTTTTCTTTTTCTTTTTCTTCCACAACAACTTTTAGCAAAGCGTTTTCATCACGAAAACTCAAAACTGATTGATGTGCGGAGCTAAGTTTACCTTTCAATAAAGCAAATTCATTTTTCATATTGTGTATTTGGGCCATCAGAGATTCAATAAGTTTAGAATTATCACTTACCTCAGAGTTTGCATCTTCGGCATGTGCCTTAGAGGCTTCATCGTCACCATCCAGTTTTGCCATGTAGGATACTTGGGTGAAGTGCGCCCGCTCCTCGTCATCAGAACTTTGGAACATCCATTTTTCTTCTTCATCCATAAGCACCTTTCCCTCTTCAGCTTTCTTGGCAATGAGTGACTTCCTTGAATAGTATTCTGAGTTCTTTACTTTCTTGAACTTGCAATCTCTGGAGAAGTGTCCAAATTTGCCACAGTTGTAGCATCTGCCCGGTTCATCCTTTCTTTCTTCTTTCTTCTCCTCTCTCTTTTCTTCTCTTCTATCTTCTTTCCTGTCATCTTTCCTCTCTTCTCGTCTTTCCTCTCTCGTTTCATACCTTGGCTTGTATCTTACTTCAGACTTCTCTTTCTTGTACCCTTTGTACTTTGTCTTTGAGTAGTACTTTTTCTTGCCAAAGCTCTTCTTGAATTGACGAGTTATCATGGCCAAGTTCTCAGAGAACCTTTGTATATCATCATCAGAGTTAATCTCCAGTTCTTCATCACTTGAAGCAGAATCGGACTCAGTAACCTCCGTAACAAGAGCTTTAGACACCTTTTTCTTTGACCTTGCAGCAGATACAAGAACTGAACTTGAACTCTTTCCTTTGCCAGCTATGAAAGCCACCGAATCCTTCGTATTATTGGACTCATTATTGATAGTTCTCATCTCATCCTCATGCTGAGAAAGAGTAGAGAAGATATCAGTGACGTTTTCTTGAGCCATGTTCTTTGACATCTGGAGGTTGATGACAAAGTTCTTCTATTCAGGATTCAAGTTCTTGATGAACTTATAATTGATCTCAGAAGCAAATTTAGAGATATTGTTCCTCGGCAGGTCATTTAGAATGATATTGTATCTGTTGTAGGTATCTAGCAGCGTCTCTCCTTCCTTTGCGTGAAACCCCTCATAGGCATTTATGCGTAGATTCTGCTTGGCTTGGATGGAGGCTTCACTTCCTTCAAACTGTCTTGATAATTCATCCCAAACTTCTTTAGCAGAGCTCCTACTGTCTACACGATTGTAGATGTCATTTGGAATTGCCATTGTTAGATAAATGAGAGCCTCTTCATCTATCTTGTACAGATCTTTCTCTTTTCAGTGAAGTACTGATACAGTTTAGGAACATATCTGTCAGGGATTTCTGGAGAGGTTTCGGTTGCTGCTTGACCAGGTACTCTGATCATTGGATTTACTGGACCAGAAGTGATTGATTCCATGTAATCCCTGCTTTTGTGATTTAGAAACTGAATCATTCTCTTCTTCCATTGCTAATACTCATTAGCCAAAAGAACAGGACATTTGGACTGAGAGCCCATTGAGAGAAGTTGGTTCGACATCTTTAGCTGTATGGTTAGTAAGCAAACTTATATGTACCAAGAGAATCAACTAATAAGATCTTTTGAATCAAGATTTGGATAAAAACTACACTAAAAAATTTTCAGAAAAATAAATTTCCAAAAATAATCAAATGCAGAATTCGCAAACAGTATAAATTATAAAAACACCTATAGATAAAATCAATTAAATACAGAGTAATACTGAAAACGTGAAAATAAGAAAACCTGGTGCAAAATTTTTTTTTGCGCTAAAAGAGTCTGGCGCAAAAATCTAGCGAGATTCTGAGGTTTGCGCGAGTAGTGGGTCGCGCGAAGTAGGTTTTGCGCGGATAGAAGGTGGCGCAAAAGTGAGGTTTGCGCGAAGAACTTATGGCGCAAATCAGAGATGTCGCGGCCGATGTCTGACCGACCGATGTCTTCCTTCGACCGGTGTCTCCGACCGGGGTGGAGCGACCGGGGTGGACCGGGGCCCTCTGACCGGGGTGTTGCTGCGACCGGTGTCGACCGGTGTAGTGCGCAAAATGCTGTTTGAGCTAAGAGTGACTGGCGTAAAAGTCCACTATGAACTGGCGCAAACTGGGAAGTTCTTAAACAAACGCGATAGTTCATCAAAGTTCGACCCTCTAATCAATTTTCAACCCAGAAAACATTCCAAACAATTGATACACAATGAAAAAAACATACTTCATAAACATATATCGATCAATACCCAATCAAAATCAATGCCTACAAACAACTTTTGATCACTCAATTTGAATGAAGCAGTACTCGACAATTTTATTAACCCAGTATCCAAAAATCATAAAAAGTAATCGATTGATGATTTTAAGTGCAATTAAACAATCAGATGATATTCAATAGCATAAAACACATCTAATCAAATCAATTTTATGCATAAAAACCCATTAAATCACGAAATCGATTTTCACACAGTGAAGGTTCTAATAATACTGTTTAATTCAAAAAGCTTGATTCTTTGGCTCTGATACCACTTGTTAAAGCCATATTATAGTTGATAAACAATCACAAAACAATAAATAACAAGAGATAAAAAGATCAGATTAACATACCGCAGATCTCTTGATTAATCAATGAATACGTGTGTGTGTTCTTGGTGAATACAGATACCTCGTGTAGAATACAGAGAGAATACGGCTAACTCTATTTTTCTTATGCGATTACACTTATTAAACCTAGAAAATAAGACTATTTATACCTAGGTCAACATGACCTCATTAATATTAACTATTTGCTAAAATACCCCCTAAGGTATTAAACACTATTACAAACTAAACCCTTTATTAACTTTAATCTTGAATACAATTATTGATCCAACAGTTACTGTGTATGAGTTGAGTATCACCGTTGAACGGTGAGAAGTATGTTGTGGGAACGAAAGTGCTTTTACGCTCAACGTATGCCGAACTGAGAGAAGTTACTATGCAATGGCTGATTTCCGGATGAAGAAATTCATAATTTTGCAGTTATTATGGTAACAAAGGTTTACTATATGCATGTTGACGCAGGAGTTGACCTGGGATGTTACGACCTTGGTTTTGGAACAAAATGCTTGGAGCATTTGAGGGAAGTTAAGTGGGAATGAATGAAAGAACGCGAGTCTTGTGAATCTTAAGATTTGAAAGGGGGCAACTTGATGCAAAAGTTGTTCCCATAGATTGGAGTGATATGTTCGAGAGAAAGCTAGTGTTCATTTACTTTTTGGAGTCCGTAGAAGCTATGGAAAGAATTGTAGAGGTAGTGTATAACCGAAAGTGTTCGATGAGAATTGGGATAATTCGTGTCATATTTCTCGCCTCTCTTGAGAGCACTTGTTGGAGGTGGAGCAACGATACCTTTGCGAGGTATGCAAACAAAGGAGAGTTTGCCATGATCATAAGTTTCGAGGGGGCTTTTGACCGTTAGGTTATAAAGTTAAGAAACAAGAAAATCCAGTTGGTGAAAATCCAGTAGAGATTTAACAAATGACAAGAGTCAACGTGGGAAATGGAGGCGGACATGAAATCTCAGTATCCCCATTTGTTCAACGATGGAATTCTGGGGACGAAATTCTCTTGAGGGGGGGATATTGTAATATCCGGATCGAAAATTTCGATAAATCTTGATAGTTGGGTGAAAAGTTAAGCGAGACCCAAAGTTCAAGAGGGTTAAATGAAACTTGGGTTATATATATATATATATGTTTTAACCCTAAGATTTTTATCAGAATTCATTTCTGAGTTTGAATGAGAGCGGCTGAAGGGAGAAAGGAGCAGGAGAGAAAGAGGGATGGGACTTGAAGGATCGAACGTTTTTCTTCAAATCAAGGTATGATTCTAGTCTAATACACCCTTCTGCAGTAAGTTAGTCATTAAATGATCTCGTTGTCAAGCTTTTAGCCATTGTATTCGAGATTTGAGAGTTATTTTTGTTCTGTTCGAGTTTTGAATCGTCCTGAGCGAGTTTGTTGAATATCGACCGGACCCACGGTAGGGCCGCCGACCGGTGTGGAGCCGACCGATGTCGACCGGTGTGTTGGTCGACCGGACCCGGGGTGTTGACCGGGGTGGTCTTCGACCGGGGTGGCCAGTGTGTCGTTTTTGTTAAGTTTTAGACTGAGAATGAGATGGTGTTATCTGCGAGTTGACTTACCGATTTATTAGTGTTGTCATAAGTGGTGAGAACGTTAGAAAGCAGGCTTTTAAGCAGGAAGGATCTGAGGTGAGTCTTTCAAACTAAATCTGTTTACGATTACGAAAGTTATTTGATAAATGTGAAGGTTATTGAAAAGGTTTATTTAATTATGTTGGCATGTTCATGCTATGTTTATATAAACTCGTTTTGTATATTGTTGATGATTAGATGTATGCATACATTTAATTCGGAAGTTTTGACCTAAGTCGGGAAGTGTGGCCCGCCTGATCGTATCGGGGAGTGTGGCCCGTTTATGCCATTGGGGTGTGTCCCCAAAATAAGGCAGTACGAGATAGACATACCGTCTTTGACGGCAGTGTTGGTCAGTAGTGTGAGTTACGCTCGTGAAGCGTAAAGTATGGTCGTGTTGGTCAGTAGTGTGAGTTACGCTCGCGAGGCGTAAAGTGTGGTAAATGTTTGATCAGTAGAGTGAGTTACGCTCGTGAGGCGTAAGGCTTTGTTTATGTTAGTGTATAAAATTGTATCCAAGATTTAGTGTGAAAAGTCAATTCTAGAAAAGTCAACATAGTCTAAGTTCTTAGGTGTTAAGCATGTAGTTTTAGTCCTTGGTATAAATACCTTTGTCTTGTAGCAATCTTGTAACTAGAAGTATTGTACGCTTTACATTGTCAGATATATGACTACAAAATTTCTCTCTCTACTCTCTCTCTAGATCATGAACATAAATGTCATAACTCTTTGACCTTGTTTGAATTGCTTGATTAAAAGGACAATTTCAATTGGTATCAGAGCGAACCAAACAAATTCAGAAGGATCAGATCATCAGATTAGAATCAAATTTGAGAAATTTTGATTTCACGATCTCATTTTCTTGAAATTCACTGTTTGATCAAGTTTTTCATTGAATTGTTAAAATTTTTGTGTATAATTGGTTCAGTTGAATTCGATTTATGTTTGTAAACATTTTGTGTTCACACACAAACACAAATTAATCACAAATAGTGTTGTAATTTTGGAGTTCATTGTTTTTTTTCAAAAACACGAACTCGAACACTGTTTCTTGAATCAAATGGTTGCATTTTGATGTTTTTATTCAAAATCTTGTGTTAGAATAATGTTCTAATTGATAAATTGAACATCTCTATGCAATTTCATGTTTTAATTTGCAGGATTTAATCGATTTAGATCGATTTCGTGAACATCTGTCAAGAACGCGCAAGATTGAAAAAACGCGCAAGTTCATAAATAGAACGCGCAAGGTTCAAGTGATTGAAGAACACACAAAGCTTGAAGAACGCGCAAGCTAAGCCTACGAGTTCTAACAAAAAACGCGCTAACAAAGGCTAGCGAGTTTCAGAAACGCGCCAACAGTGTATAGCGAGTTTGAGCTTTGCGCGAACCTTGAAAAGCGCAAACCTTGATTTGCGCGAATTGTGAAAAGAGCAAACCTTGTCTTGCGCGAGCCTTGAAAAGCGCATACTGTGCTTTGCGCGAGCGGTGAAAAGCGCAAACCTTGCTTTGCGTGAGCGTCATAACGCGCAAACTTCATAAACGCGCAAGTAGTGTCTAGTGCGAAACATAAATGCGCAAGTATCTATTAGCGAGTTTCACAGTGAATAGTGATTTGCGCTTTCAGTAGTTAGCGAGTTTACTTGGTCTGCGCGTACAGTAACTAGCGAGTTTCAAGAGATAGATGTTTTTTGATATTAAATTTTTTTTTGTGATCCAAGTTTGACTTTTTAGTCAACATTTCTGATTTGTTTGGGAAACGATCATTTCATAATCAAGTTCATATATTTTTCAAGATGCCAAAGACAGATAAGAGTGGAAATATAGTACTGTCACCAAGAGACATGGCTGTATTGTACATGCCTGAGATACCGAAAATAGAAGCTGAACGAAATCAACTGAAAAATCAGAATTCAGTGCTTCTAAAGCAGATTCAGGAGTTGAAATTTAATTTGTCAAACTCCGATAAAACTCCTGACTGTATAAAGTGTGCTAATACTGTTAAATCTGATATTGCAGGTATCATCAGTGCAAAAGAGGAAGAAATTAGAGAGAAAGAGAAAGAGATTAAAGAGAAAGAGAAAATGATTACTTTAAAAGAAAACACTGTTAAAACATGTGAAAAAGAAATCAAACTCAAAGAGAAAAAGATTGCGTATCTTCATAGTCAATTGAAGACGACTGAACAAAAATCATCAGAATTGCAAGATGTATCAGTGAAGCTTCAATTCAAGTTTAAGGATTTTGAAGAACAGAATGTAGAACTGAAAACAAGCCTCCAAGCAGAAAAAGAAAAATCAAATGTGAAGACATCTTCTACTCAACAGATGTCTGATCTTTCCAAGAAAACTTTACAAGAGAAAAAGGATTTGGAGCTTAGATGCCTTAAACTTTCAAAGCAAGTGTCTGATTTTGAAAAAGTTTTGAATACTGAAAGAGACACATTTGCTAAGGAAAGAAAAGTTCTTGAAGACAAATCAACTGAACTTCCCAAACAGATCTCTATTCTACAAGACTTACTTGACAAAGTGATATTGTCCTATTCAATCAAGCAATCAAACAATCAATCAAGATATTGATAATATGAAGTTCTAGAGAGAGAGAGTGTAGAGACAGAGAGTAATCTGATATTGATATGACAGTGAATGTTCTAGTTACATGATTTACAAAGCAACATGGTATTTATACCAAGGACTAAAACTACAAGCTTAACAACTAAGTAATCTCATATTGACTAAACTAAACATTGGCTTTGTTGACTTTGTTGACTTTACTAAACTTGACTTTTCCTATTAAATCTTTGATACAATAATACACTAACATTCTCCCCCTTTGTATTCAAGATTTAAAAAAAATTGACACTCGTCTTCAACGCTTGATTCTTCAACTTTTGTCTTTGACAGTCTTGAACTTTGAGACTCTAACAATCTTGAGTCTTTCAGTCTTTGAAGAATCTTAAAAAGTCTTTAACACTTTGCATCTCTGGAAAGTCAACAAGTCTTGAACAAATCTTTGAAAACTTTGGAACTTTGAGGAATCTTTGAAAACTGTATATCTTCATCTCTTTGATCTCCTGATCGTCTTTGGAAAAAACGAACTTTCACGAATCTTCTAATTTGACTTTGAATAAACTCATAATGATTTCTTTTCATCTGGCTTGGACTTTCAGAATCATCTTTAGAAAGCCTCTTTTCTTCAAATCAACTTTGAAATCTGAATCTTTCAGAAATTTTTTCCACTTTTTTTTTGACATCTCATCTCTGAAATTGATCTTTGTAGATTTCTCCCCCTTTTTGATGATTGTGAGCGTCATAATCATCAAAACATCTTCAATTTCAACATAATCTTTGATTCTTCCCATTGAAAATACATTCTCCTCCTTTTGATCTGAGCTGAATCATGAACTGTATATACCCGAATCTTTTCAAATTCAGATATAATGAACTTGGTAACCCTGATTCAACAAATGAAACAATTAGAAGTGCCTGTCAGTAACACGGAGTTACTGTGTACAACGAATGTACAATATAATGAGCTGGTTTGAAGATGACTCCCCAGGACTTCCATTCAATCATTGAAAAACACAAGGTTTATTGTAGATCCCAGTTTCAGTGCAATCAACAGATATAAGAACAATGATGAACAGATGATAGGCCACAACAACTAGTCATATGATTGATATAACTTCAAAGGGCTAAGGTTTACAGAGAGAATTTCTGATAAGGATATGTAAATCTAATGACTAGAAAAACTGAATAATGAATCTCTAACATAAACTGTTCAACCCTAATAATGAGATAATTAAGCCTTTATATACTTAGGCTTACAGGCCTAATGGGCTAATGGGCTTCGGCCCGTCTAATTAAAACAACTATTAAGTAATTACAATATGCACCCTTATAAATACTTTATTCCACTTTCAACACATAGGACTTTCAGTCCTAACAATCTCCCCCTAAAGTTGAATAAAGCATTTATCTTCTTGAAATCTTCAAACATTGATCTTCTTTCCCTCTTGAATCTTTGAAGAACTTTGGTGTTGCATGTCTTCATGACTTTTCACGCTCCCCCTTGAATAAAGTTCTTGGTCTTCATAGAATCAACTTTGTAACCAGATTCAATGTACAGTAGCCTCGACTGAATGCATTATCACGCAGCTTTTAACTGTAGAAACTCAATCACATCGGATCAGCACACAAGAAAGATAATGTGAGAGTTACGTGATATTCCACGGTGCTTCTTCAGTTTAAAACACAGAATCTGTCTTTGAACCGCGAGTTGAATAGACTTTCAGCTTAAGAACTTGTTTCAATCAGCTCGTAGGAGGAATGATAAACAAATTTGTAGAAAACACCACATGATACGGAAAGAATCAATACAAACTTTGAAAACTTCACTGTCTTCAGACAAACAAATTTAGCATTAATCTCTTTGATCTTTAGACCGTCTTCAGAAAAACAAACTTTCTTTCTTCAAAAACTTTGAAATTAAACTTTGAAAAATTCTCCCCCTTTTTGATGATTGTGAGCATCATGATCATCAAAACTTCTTCAATTTCAACGCATTCTTTGATCTCCCCTTTATGATAATATGATATTCTTCGTCCTTTGATCTGAGTATCCGTCAATTCATGAAATGTATATATCCGAATCTTTTCAAATTCAGACATAATAGGAATTGAAAACCTGAATCAACAAATGATACAGTTAGTATGCCTGTAAGTAGCACGGAGCCACTTTGTACAACGGATGTACATTGGAAAGGAGTTTTTGTGATGTTCACTGTTAGGACTGAAAGTCCTATGTGTTGAAAGTGGAATAAAGTATTTATAAGGGTGCATATTGTAATTACTTAATAGTTGTTTTAATTAGACGGGCCGAAGCCCATTAGCCCATTAGGCCTGTAAGCCTAAGTATATAAAGGCTTAATTATCTCATTATTAGGGTTGAACAGTTTATGTTAGAGATTCATTATTCAGTTTTTCTAGTCATTAGGTTTACATATCCTTATCAGAAATTCTCTCTGTAAACCTTAGCCCTTTGAAGTTATATCAATCATATGACTAGTTGCTGTGGCCTATCATCTGTTCATCATTGTTCTTATATCTGTTGATTGCACTGAAACTGGGATCTACAATTGGTATCAGAGCAGATAGGCAAAAAGGTTTGATCCAGTAAAAAGGTTTGTCTAAAACCCTAAAATCAATTACTTGTGATAATCACTTTTATCTGCATTAATTGATTATGTGTTTATGAGTTTTATTGGTCGATATATTGTTTTCCGGAAAAAGTTCTATCGGTCTAAGTTTAAGTTTTCTGTGGAAAAAGTTTATTTTTTTTCTCGACCGAATTCTGTTTGCAACTCAGATCCGGTCTTGTGTTTATTGCATATCTGTTTATCGGTAGATTTTTTTCTGGAAAATTTTTGTTCGGTCGTTTGGTAGTGTTGAAATCTGTTTTTCGGTCGAACTGTCTGGGTTTGATCTCGATCGAGTTCCAGAAATCATCGAGTTCATCGGTGTGTTCTTCGACAATATCGGTCTTATCTCTTATTTTTTGTGTTTATCGCTTAATTTGTCTTTCGACCGAATAAGAGTTCTCCGGTCTTGTTCCTTCGACCGAATAAGAGTTCCTCCGGTCGTGTCCTTCGACCGGATACGTGTATCCCCGGTCTTGTCCTTTCGACCGAATAGGAGTTCTCCGGTCTTGTCCTTTCGACCGAATAGGACTTCTCCGGTCTTGTCCTTTCGACCGAATAGGAGTTCTCCGGTCTTGTCCTTTCGACCGAATAGGACTTCTCCGGTCTTGTCCTTTCGACCGCATAAGAGTTCCTCCGGTCTTGTCCTTTGACCGGATACGTGTATCTCCGGTCTTAACATTCGACCGGATTCGTGTGACCCCGGTCGTATCATTCGACCGGATAAGTGTATCCCCGGACGTGTCCTTCGACCGGGGGTTTAAAAAAAAAAAAAAAAAAAAAAAAAAAAAAAAAAACGAGTATAAAAGGTCAAATTTTTTTTTGTCTCACGATCTTTTTGCAGTGCATTTATTTTAGCCTCCGTACTTCAAGGAGTCAGCGTGTCATTTGTGACCCTAAACTTTCAAGTTTCACATTTTGTCACTTTTGGTCCCTGCACTTTCAAGTTTCATCTCTCTTCAAAGCCGGAGCGAATACATTCTATTCAAACGATCAAAATGGTGTACATACCAAGGTTGCGGTCCAAAAGAGAATATGAAGAGTGGAAAGCTGATTTTTTGTCTTTTGTAGATGAAAATGAAGTGGGCCCCTATATCAGATTATCATTGACTGAAGGAGAGAACCAATCCCAAATTCTGCCAGAGGCTTCTCCTGTGGAAAAGGAACAAAGAGAGAGGGCCAATAATAATGCTCGAAATTATATGAAACATAGTATTTCGTGTGAATTTATTAGTGACATATTTAATGAACTTATTGGTCAAATAAATTCTAACAAAATGACAGGAAAAGAGCGGTGGGATTGTGCTGAATGGTTGGTGTTAGGGACAAAGGGTTTATTAACAGGAAGAGAATTGGAAGCTGAGAACTCTGAGCTAAAAGGAAAGATCTCTATTTTGGAAGCTAAAACTCAGCAAACAGTCTCTGTTAAAAGTTCTGAGGAAAAGATTTCTGAACTAAAAGATGCAAATGCAGATCTTCAAAAGCGTTTATCTGATTTGGAGCAACTGCTTGCTAAACACAAATCTGATTTTGAGACTAAAGAGAAATCTTTCGCAAAGAAGTTCTCAGAATTCTCGAGAAAATGTGCTGATGAGAAGAAAGAAGTTGAGCTGAAATGCATAAAACTTTCTCAGCAAGTTTCTGATTTTCAGAAAGTAATCATTCTTGAAAGAGAGAAGTTTGCAACAGAAAAGAAGGCCATTGAACAAAAGAATGTTAGCGTCTTCAAAGAAATATCCGGCCAAAGAAATGATGCTGAGAAGGGATTTGAAGAAGAACGAAGCTTGTTTGAGATGGAGATCAAAAGGCTTACTGCCAAGTTGTCTGAACTATCTGAGAAGGCACTAAAAGAGCAGAAAACGAAGTCAGAGTTCACGAAGAAGATTGACCTGCTTGTTCAAGAAAGAGACAATTTTGCTTCAACGATTAAAGTGCTTGAAAAGTCTGTATCAAGCTCAAATCAGAAATCTGTCTCTACACAAAGGTCAGTTAAATCTTTTGACCGGATTCGTAAAACTAACCTTTTCTATGATAGCAATATAGATGGTTCAGGTATACATCAAAGAAGAAGGAGATACAAAGATGAGGAACTGATCTGGAAGAAGAAACCAGTTAAAGATGAGATGAAAGAAAGAGAATCGTGTGTACATGCGGTTAATGCAAAGAAGAACAATGCGAGTAAAGGTAAAACTGATCACATTTACTCAAGAGATCAATTACTCAAGTTGTCAGGTAAGAAATACCACTGTTCTTATTGTCATACACATGATCACATTCACAAAACAAGTGATCATTTCTGGTATGGTTCTTATTCTATATCCCCTACAAGAACTGCAACTAACATTCGAGGACCCAAATACCAGTGGGTACCAAAACCGAAAACTGATTCGGTGTTGCAGGCACCTACTGTCAAGGGGGAGTAGAAGAACAATGGCTTCTAAGTAAATCAGCTTAGAACCCGGACTTCAACGAAGTTTGGCTTCTGATTACATGACAGATCAGGACCCGTTTTTCAACGTTTAGACCTGAATATTTTGCAAATATCCAGGGGGAGCTTAATAGATCTATATCGTTCTATCATGATTTGAAGGGGAGCTTAAAAGGTAAATATCTTCTAATCCTAGATCTCTGATTGTTTGAAAGAAGAACAACTTTCAAGCATGAAAAACAGTTTCTGAAATGTTCAAACCACTTCTGATTCTCAAAAGGTTTCATGAATCTAGAAGTGTGAATTTAAATGTTTTTCATTTTTTTTGAGATTTAATGTTTAACTGACTGTGTGTTTCTAAAGATCAATACTTGTGTATTATCTTATCCTTATACTGTAACGTATTCACACACACAGGTTCAGTACTTCATTTGTATTTGTTATTACCATGTCTCATAACGAAACAATATTTCGATGGTAATACCCCCGTTTGATATTCAATATCGTTGAGCATAAATCATTATTTTTAATATTGTGCTTTCATTGCTAAATTGTTTATATTTGTTCATATAAACAAAATATCCAATTCTTTGATACCCTAACCAGTTTAGTTGATCTGATTGATACATTGTCGGATTTTCAAAGTTCAATTGCTCAAATCTCCTGAGCATATTTTTTTGACAATGCTATCATACATTTTGTGCTTAACTGTTCAAGTTAAACTGTTGAGAAATTTTTTTTAGGAAATACCTGGGAATTGTGTGAGAGCTTAAACAGAACTTCCATGGATTCACGTAAACCAGTGTTTCCTACCCCGGAAGCTATCCTAGAGTGATTTGAGGGGTGAGGGGTCATAAATCAAAGAGTGGGGGAGATAACTCATCGGGTTGAGTTTTTCTCATTGTGTGGAGCGGAAAAATGGAAAAGAGAGTTTGGTTAGAAGTGAGCTTCAATGATAAAAAGAAAGAGGGTGTAAGAACTGAGTTAAAAGAATATGAAAACTCTGCACCAACCACTTTCTGAGCCGGGCAGCCACATATTCTGATTGGTTCACATTCTTTGGTGACCATCATTGAAAAAGGCACCTAGCCCATGCCAACTCTTGCTATAACCCCACCAGCCACTCGTTTCTTTCTTAACAAAGAAATGTTTCATTTTCTTTGGGGACGCAGCATATCTGCTATCTAGTCTTCACTCGGAAGATTTAGATATTGAAAAAGAAGGAAAATTGCCCCACCTTCGCACCTTTTTCATTCACATTGAGTCCGTGTAATATATGTTGCTGTCTCAACAGTTTACACAATTTGAGCCTGATCAAGCTAAGTAGCTTCAATCATTTCTACACTTTCACGAGCACACAAGGAATGAGTTTTCTTGTCAT
Organism: Arctium minus; assembly: GCA_954870635.1. Classification (NCBI taxonomy): domain Eukaryota; kingdom Viridiplantae; phylum Streptophyta; class Magnoliopsida; order Asterales; family Asteraceae; genus Arctium; species Arctium minus. The sequence continues at coordinate 66,340,931 of OX941090.1, read as the reverse complement.
AACATTCATAGAAAATTCCTTTGTGGTTTTTCGATGATTGAATGGAAGCCCTGGGGGAGTGAATGTAGATCCCAGTTTCAGTGCAATCAACAGATATAAGAACAATGATGAACAGATGATAGGCCACAGCAACTAGTCATATGATTGATAATTGTTAGGGCTACTTTGTTAGTTAAATAGAAGTTCAGGGTAGATTATGACAAGTTATTAAAGTTGTAAGCTTGTTGGGCCTTAAAGCCCATAAGCTCATTAGGCCTGCGAGCCCATGTATTTAAAGTTATTTCTGTTTTCATTTATCAGGCTAGAGATTCATTATTCAGTTTACTAGTCATTAGGTTTACATATCCTTATCAGAAATTCTCTCTGTAAACCTTAGCCCTTTGAAGTTATATCAATCATATGACTAGTTGCTGTGGCCTATCATCTGTTCATCATTGTTCTTATATCTGTTGATTGCACTGAAACTGGGATCTACAATTGGTATCAAAGCTTTTTGCCTATCTGCTCTGATACCAATTGTAGATCCCAGTTTCAGTGCAATCAACAGATATAAGAACAATGATGAACAGATGATAGGCCACAACAACTAGTCATATGATTGATATAACTTCAAAGGGCTAAGGTTTACAGAGAGAATTTCTGATAAGGATATGTAAACCTAATGACTAGAAAAACTGAATAATGAATCTCTAACATAAACTGTTCAACCCTAATAATGAGATAATTAAGCCTTTATATACTTAGGCTTACAGGCCTAATGGGCTAATGGGCTTCGGACCGTCTAATTAAAACAACTATTAAGTAATTACAATATGCACCCTTATAAATACTTTATTCCACTTTCAACACATAGGACTTTCAGTCCTAACATTTATCCATGAATGTTTTGACAATTCAATGTTTGCAGCTTCTAAGTCTTTTATCTTTTCAGTCAAAATGTTTCTTTCATCTGAAAGTGTGTCAAACTTTTGTTTCAAATCAGACTTGGCCTTCTGTTCTTTTTGATAATCTGATGACAGAGTAGTTAATTTGGATGTGAGCTTAGATATTTCAGATTCAAAATTTAAACGCTCAAGCTCAAAATACTTTTCCAAGTTCTTGGTCTTTTCTGAAATATCCTTGAAAATCCCAGTATTTCTCTTTTCCACGTTTTTCTTTTCAAGCTCATAAGACCTCTTATTTTCTTTAAAGCATTTTCTTTCTTTCTCAAGTAGGTCTTGTAATGTAGAAATCTGTTTGGGAAGTTCAGTTATTTTATCTTCAAGAACTTGTCTTTCTTTCGCAAAAGTGTCTCTTTCAGTAATTAGAATCTTCTCAAATCCAGACACTTGCTTGGAAAGTTTTACGCATCTAAGCTCCAGATCCTTTTTCTCTTGGTTAACTTTCTTTGAAAAATCAGAAAGTTTTTGAGTGGAATCCTTTTCCAAATTTGATTTTTCTTTTTCTGCTTGGAGGCTTTTTAAGAATTCAACATTTTGTATCTCTAATGCAGAAATCTTCTCTTCGAAAGCCTTAAACTTTTGATGAAGCTCAACTGATTCAGCTTGCTGTGCAGAAGATCTTTGTTCAGTTGTCTTCAAGTGTCTTTGAAGATTTTTTATCTTTCTTTCTTTCAGCTTGATCTCTTTCTCACATGTGACAATTGTATTTTCTTTTAAAGCAATGATTTCTTCTTTCTCTTTAATCTCTTTCTCTCTTTCTTTAATTTCCATCTCTCTTGCACTGATAATTCCTGCAAAATCAGATTTTTCAATATCAGTACATTTTGCACAAATTGGAATTTTATTAGAATTTGTCAATTTGGAATTTGAAACAGATGTTTCATTTCCATCCATTATGATATGAGGAATTAACACAATGTGCTCCAAATCTTTGTTGATCATCCTCTTTCTCTCAGTAGAATGTTTGCTTGTAGAAAACATCTTGAATGATTAGCTTGATGTGAAAGATCGTTCCAAACAGTTCAGAATATTTGACTGAAAGTCAAACTTATATCAGAACAAAAAAAATAATCTCTGAAAAATTTTCTGTCTCTGGATTTCTCAAACCGCTTGAAACTTGCACTTGAAAAATTTCTCAAGACTAAGTACTCGCAAACTGATTAATCACAAACTTGCAGACTGTTAAAACACAGATTACAGTCAAACTGCAATTCAAACTGTGTTCAGACTGTGAACTGTGCAAATCAAGTAAAAAAGTCCAAATGAAATTCACCCAATCTGAATCTCAAACTTGCACAACACAAAGCAATAATCCAACAATTCACAAACTGTGTGCAGACTGTATTTTCAAGTTTCAAAAACAGTAGATTCTGAGTTAATTGATCTTGCAAGCTGTTTAAAAGTTTTAAAACAATAGAATTCAAGTTTACAACTCACAGATTGTGTGACCAAACTTGAACCTGCAAATCAATAACTTTGAAACACACACACTCAGAAACACAGATTACGAATACTGTGTAAACTAGAACCCATTTACTGTGCAGACCAAATGGATTGGAACTCGCAGAACTTTTGAAAACAAACTTGCAAATTGAAGGAACTAATACTTGCAGGCTGTCACAAACACGGATTGCATTAGAAATCTGTAAATAACAGCAACTGGAACTTGCAAGCTATATGAACCAAACAAATCAAATACCATTTAAACTTGTAGGATCTGTTGTGACCTGAAAATCACAGTTTGGGTTAAACTATTAACCATGAACTTGAATTCAGTCTGTGTTCATGAAACTCAAAACACACAAATTCACAAACACAGATTACAAACTGTGTTTACTTGAAAATTCAAAACACAAACTGTGCAAATTACAAACCAAATCACAGATTTCTTGCAATTGAAATCCAATCAATCAAGACTTGAAAATTGCAGACGGTAGAAAATCACAAACTGTGAATGAAACTTGCAGACTGTGAATTAAACATTCAAACTTGCAGACTGTGAAATTGATGTATGAATCTGAACTCGCAAAACCAAATGGACTATGAAACATTGCAATCTGTGTATTGTTTTCAATATGAAAAACTCACAAGTCATGTGAATAAAAACACACATTTGATGCAGACTGAGTTTATCTATCAATTTGCAGATCATGTGTAGACAAATGAACTCAAAAATCAAAGATCATAAAGCACACAAATCAAACCAAGTGATCCCAATCAATTACAAACTGTGTTTCACAGATCCTTTAAACTTGAAACCTGCATACAGAATGATCAAATAAAACTTGCAGATTACTTTGACAAAATGTGTAAACTAGAACTCACTTACTGTGTGAATTGTTAAAACACAGATTACAAACTCAAACTGGAGCTCACAGAACTCTTTTACACAGCATATGCAGACTTTGAATTGAAACTGTGCAGATTAAACAGTAACAAACTCACAGAAATTTACAGATACTTGAACTTCACAGATTACACAAACTGATTTAAAAATCACAGATTGCACATATTATAAACACACCAACACAGATTACAAACAATGCACTCAAAATAAAAAAACACAGATCCTGTAAACTTGAAAAAGCTTGGAATTAAAAATCACAGCTTAGACTGAGAATCTGAACAAATTGCTCTGATACCAATTGATATTGTACTTCCCAGATTACAATCAAGCAATCAAACACTCTCACTCAAGATCTAACAGTGTTTATTGTAGAGAGAGAGTAGAGAGAGAAAGTAAATCTTGATTTATTCATTAAGCTCTTACAAAATTACAAGAATTAAACCTATTTATATGAACTAAGAAACACTCAAGTAATCCAAGTAAACACTCAAGTAACTTGAATAAGATCCACTCAAACTCTCAAGTACTTAAAGCACTCTAAGTATTTAAAACCCTTCTAAGACTTATGTTGACTTCTCACAATTTGACTATCATTGACTATTCAAGAATAAAGGCTTTTACATGAATTTTCTCACTAAATCTTAGATACAATTTAATACACTAACACCATCCATAACCATGTCAACCTGAACCTTCATGAACCCTTCCTCCAGCAGATTACCATGAAGAATGTCTATCGATAAAGGATAGGCCAACCCCTTAGCAACTACTATTTTGGCCCCCTCGCACCGGGAAACCAAATCGCAGTTTGTAGCTTCTTGGAAACGGAACACATAAATCTCATAATTTTAAAAAATGGATCGTTTCGAACTTCTAAAAATGTAACACATATATATTACAACTCACCTGAATGGATTCAATTTGTGGATCCCAAGCAGTTAATCCAGTACACTGCTCTTGTTAACCATCGGGCTTTCTGTAGGGCTGGCATTGTTTGTCAATAATCGTTCTGCTTTAAGCTCTTCCAACTGTTGCTCCAGGTTAGATGTTTGTTCCTTAAGGTCTTTTATTTCCGCATCTTTCTTGTTACGACTTCTCCTTATATTTCCAAGGCCTAGGCCCACACGCAGGCCCACGTTGTGACCGACACCCCGGGTGCGACTTGGGTGTTCGGGTCCCAACACCGCTGCCAAGGGATCAACTGCCACTTCAGGGTCCCAATCTCCCTGAGAGAGTCCTTTATCTTTTTCTATCTGTCATGTTAAAAAACAAGCAATTCTGGTAAGTAATTAATGATTATAAGCCGATAAACAAACTTAAAATAAAGATATGATAATAACTTACTAGATCTTCTACTATAGGCTTCATCTTATCCGGTAAGATGAATTCATCGGGGCCTGATTTCACCAGTCTCGCCAATATAAAGTCGCGTGTCTGCTTACTATACATATTGTGTATCTCGGGCATTATACCTCGATCCTTATACGTCACCCACGAATCCTGCTTCCTTAGATACCCTCGTGATCCTAAGTGGTGGGGTTTATCATTTAGCTTTGCATGCTCGCTATTTTTTGGCTTAATGCCTTGGCATAATGAAAGTAACAAAATTGGGAACATACTAAAAACAATAAGGTTATTTTTATTTCACCTCAAATTCTGGCGTCGATTTGAGCTTAACGAAGTCATCCCACGTAGCGTGTTTAACATGCGTGTACCTACTGCATGGTGTTTTGTTTTTTCTCACGTATGATTTTCCGAGCATCGACTTAAAGCTCCTCCATGAGTTGGAAGCAATCGACATCGTATTTTTCTCCAACTTGTCATCCATTATATTCCACTTTTGCTATTTGATCAAAATAAAGTTATTAACGGTTAAAAATATGGAAGATCTTATATGATGACAATACGAGAAAATTATATTGCATTGTATAACTTAATCGTTGCCCATAACCGAGCCTTCACATCAGCGTCAATTTTGTGCCAATTAGGTTCGAGTATTGATATCTTCGTTCTCGCCTCCATTCCTACCCAATTAGCATATTTTGATGAATAAGCAACGATGGGCCGACCAGTATCGGGACAAAATTGAATTGTACAATCATTAGAGTTCCTTATTTTGGTCAATAATGTCACCCCTCGGGTTTGGGTCGACCTTTGCGTGGGTTCAGATGTACTTGGTTCTTCGTTGCCTGAGATTCACTTAAATGAAATCAGTCTTGGCATAATACAATATTTGGCATAATATATGGTTTTGCTTTCCCTGTCTCAAACAATTTCATTTGATGCAATTTGAGTTTTCACTAGTTTAAAACTAAACAATAATAACAACATGATACAGTTCTGGCATGAAGAGAGGATTACTTTCGTTCTAGAATGTCTATTCAAAAAGGAAAATTGCAAGGATTTCTCTAACCCACTTGAATACTCATATGACATTCTAGTTACAAGATCAATCCACCTTTTGTCTATATTAGACACAATGAATCAACATGATGAATGAGATAGGATAAACTTCTCGAAACTAAAATGAGACCAATTAAGTAAGATTAACAAACGAATTCAAATTCTGATTTTCAATTGTTGATGTTTCCTCTATCTCTACATTACACATACACAGATAATATGTAATGTCGATGCCATTTCGGGACCACATAAGACATGGTTTAGAGCCCCAAAAATCAGCAAGTAGGAGCGATTTTAGTCCACATCTGGACATGCTCGTTTACTGCAGTCTAAGGACTATATTTTGGGTCTAAAACATCAGCTTCAAGGTTGTTATATAGGGTGCAAAATCGAAAAATAGTTGCCCCATTGGTGCTGTTTTCGAGTGGCCGTTTCAGGATTGTTTTGAGGCCATATTTAGAGGCTGTTTAGAGTCATTTTAGGGGATGTTTAAACCTGTTTCGGGACCACGTTAGGGGCTGTGTAGACTTGTTTTTAAGGCGGTTTGGATGCGTTTTAGAGAGCATTAGGATATGTTTTAGGAATAGGGTCAAATTATAAATTTAAATGGATTCATAAATTGTTTTTGTGTAGCTTATGTGTTCTTTATCAACGATCATATATACATTATAACGACCTTAAAAGTAGAAAATATGATCAAGACTTGCAATACCATGTCCAAAGTAACAACTCAAAACATGAAGACAATTATAAAGATGGAAAATATATGTTAGGCTTGCTTAGCAAGAATGAATGGTTCTGATACATAACCCTCTTTAGAAAGATCGACGACCGTAAAATCATCATTGTCAACTTTGACGCCTCTTTTGTTTTCGACCCAATTACACTTGAATAGAGGTACTTTGAAGAAAGTGTAATTATTAGTCCCAATCAAACAGTGTAATCAAGATGACAATTAACAAATTCAATCAAATTCCATTTTCAATTTCAATCACATAATCGATACAGTTCTCTCTCTAACGTTCTCTCTCTAAAAACTGTGTATGCGTACAACACTCTTACAAGTCACACACGCTACACTTAGTCATATCCCTATTTACACGCACACAAACTCTCACACAACTAAACATTCACAACACTTTGACTTTGACTTTTATTACAAAAGACTTTGACTATGCTATAAGAGTTTGACTTGATCTTTGACTTGGTTTGACTTTCAGTCTTCATGATCTTGTATCCAACATATTTATGCTCTAACATTCTCCCCCTTTGGATCAAGATCTTCTTCAAATACCCTATTTGATTAGTCTTTAGCACATTTACCCCCCCCCCCCCCCTTGTAGATTTCTTTCAGCAAAGATCATCTTCAGAAAGATAAACATTGAAGCACAAAATTACAATCTCCCCTTTTTCATAATCAAACTTCAACCATTCTGTAATCTCTCCAAAGTCTTTGTATAACATCTTTTGCAATCATCTTTAACATTCTCTCCCGAGGTAATAAGAACCTCTTTCAGACATCGGAAAGAAATTATTTTCAGATTTAGCTCTCTTTTCTTTAGCAAATCAATATTCAAAAAAAATTTCAATAAATTTCTGCTCACTTTCAGAATTCTTTGAACTTGCTCTTTCAAACTTGTATAAAATTCAGCAAAACTTGCAATTCTTTGAACTTAGCTTCTCCCATATTCATTTCTTGACCATCTCAAACATTTCTTGCTTTTCTCCCCTTTAAACAATTATTGATCACCTTTCCCCCTTTTTGATGATTGTAGCATAGAAGTCATCAAAACTTTCATAAGAAATGTCCTTAACATTCTGATCTGACCACTGATCTTTCACAAGACCCTCTGACTATTTATCGATCCAAAAGATATTCATCTGAATCTTTGCAAATTCAGACAAATTATGAGTGTAACACTTGAATCAACAAATGAATCAGTTAAAAATGCCTCTCAGTAACACTAAGTCACTGTGTGTAACGAATACACATTGGAAAGGAGCTTTTTGATGTTCACTCCCCCAGGTCTTCCATTCAATCATCGAATAACACAAAGTTAAACTATGAACGTTTAGACAGAAAAACGAATTTCCTGTGTGTTCGTGCTTGTGTTTGAAAGAATTAAGCACATGACGATTGCTTTTGTTAGGCTCAAAATTGTGTAAACCATAGAGACAACAATAGTATAACACAAACTCAATTGTGCATGATCGGAGTGCGAAGGTGGGGCAGACTTCCATCTTTTTCAATATCCACATCTTCCGAATGAAGACGAGATAACATATGTGTTGCATCCCCAAAAAAATATTAAAACATCTTCTTTTTAAGAAAAAGATGAGTAGCTGGTGGGGTTTTAAATCAAGAGTTGGCATGGGCTAGTTTCCTTTTTCAATGATGTTCACCAAAGAATTGTGAAATAAACAGAAATGTGGTTGCCCGACTCAGAAAAAGTTGGTGCAGAGTTTGATATTCTTTTGCTCTGATCTCTCACCCTATTTCTTTTTAACATTGAACTCGCATCTAACCTAACTCTCTTTCCATTTTACCTCGTCACACATACCCACACTCAGTTATTTTGACTCCTTGCCTCCCTATCACTCAAGGATTAACTTCTTGGGTAGGAAACACTGGTTAACGTGAATCCATAGAATTTCAATTAAGTTCTTACAAAATGAACACATGTTTTCCTAAAAGCATAATGTTGCTCAAATGGTTTAGCTTTACAGTTAAAGCACAAAATACATGTCAGATGTCTATATGCTCATAAAGATAATCATGAAGAGTTGAGCATTTTAAACATTGAAGATATTTCAAAACAAGTATACTGAATGAATGAAATGAATACAATAAACTTGTTTGAAAATCTGACATCGTATGAAAAATCATTTATATTTGATCTTTTCAATCTAAGGTTAGGTCATGAAAAAAAATAGGAATTTGTCTATACGAATCAAAATATAGACAAGTCTTGAAAGAAACGTTTCGAATGAAATCACGCTCAAACTTTGAATTTCAAGCGGGTGTCTTACCATCGAAAAGATGTTTCAAATTTGAGACATGGTAAGAACATTTCCAACATAATATTAAACTGGTGTGTGTGAATACTTGACAATATATAGAAAAGATAATACACAAGTATTTATCTTTGGAAACACACAATTCTTAGTAAAGAATAAGAATATATCTGTTAATCCAAGATCGATCTAATCTTAGAGAGAGAAAGTAGAGAGAGAGAGATTATGAGACGTAAAGTTTCACTGTATTCAATATGCGCTTGTTTCTTACAAACACAAAGGACACAAGGGAATTAAATACCCTTGTCCAATACAAGATAGAAAACACGCTAAGTACACAGTATTAGCACAAGACTATAAATACAATGATTACTATAAAATATGACTTAACAATCTCTCCCTTAGTAATCATTGGCGCTCCGGTCTTCAATGTAGGCTGTTACACCCAATCTTGAACTCAAAACAGACCTTCGAAGCGTCTTAGCGTAGCTTCTTGACTAAAAAAAATTATTCTCAGCATCTTTCAGTCTATGTTGCCTTTGCCGCCTTGACAAAACTGGACTAGTTTGTAATAAGATTGGAGGAACAATCTGTTCAGAAACAAGAACATCAGCTTGTGCTCTAGACGACACACCTCTTTCAAATGTATTCAAATTAGTTGTGGTGGTCGGAGCTGGAACAGTAAAAGGACAAGTATAGTTGAAGAAATATAATCTGGAACATATAAACTTTGAACTCTTTGTCTCTTTAACTTCTCTTTAACTTCTCCCCCTCATGACCTTGATGATCTGAATCATCTTGGTCATGTCTATGCTATAGAAGAGACATCTTCAGATCTGCAAGACTGAGTCGAAGAAGCTAGCCAGAAATCTATATGAGGCGCAAATCTGACTTGAAATGATTCACCTGTTGATCTCTTTTACTCCCCCTACACAAATGCACTTTCCACGATAGTCACTTTATATACTCCCCCTCGAAATGAGACATGAGATGTTCTTTCAGAATTTTCTTCTTGATCACTCCCCCTCGAAATATGCACAAACCCACTTACACAGATATGAGAACGCAAGTATCGAAACATCAATCGTAGAAAGAAAAATACACTGAATATATATTTTGAAACAACTAAATATATAAAGATTTTAAACACTATACCAATTAAATTCTACATAGTAAAATATCACAAATTAATCCATCGGTTGAAATCAAGTGAATGTTTTTGGATACAGATACAAGTTTCATTGCATATGAAGTTAATACATGTTCAGTTTCAAAAACTTTCATCAATCTATTCAGTGTGCTAGCATGCGAATTTTGATTAGCTTCAAGTAAATGCAATTCTAAAAATATAATAGAGAACTTTGCCTTTACTCACACTAAGCTGTCAAAAATTAAGACTTTCACAAATTTATAGGTTTATCGCAACTTAAACATATCACCAAGTATCATGAGATGTGTGCTCATTGGCATCTTTTATTGATTGTGCACAATGGCATCTTGACATGATTGTGCTATTTCGCATCTTTTAAGCTTGTGCACATTGGCATCTTTTAATCAAGAAGTTTGATAAGTAAAAAACATGTTGTAAACGTAACTTTCTATATGATCCTATTGCAGGATTTGGGTCAGCCGCTCCCAGACCAGTTGGCCTTAGGGGACTAGGTGTTAAGCACCCCTTGGAACTTACTCTCCCAGATCAGAAAGGCTACATCGACACATCCTAAACCCATTCATACCAGTAGAACATGACTTTCGATCTGGTTCTATAGAAGGATTTGGGTTCGATCATTCCCAGACCAATTGACCTTAGGGGACCAGATGACAAGCATCCCACAGAACTTACTTTCCCAAACCAGAAAGGTCACAGGTAAAAACTTTTAAACTTAATGATTTCTGTATTATATATATATAATTTCCATCTCAATCACTTAGTTTTACATCTAAGTGCTTCGCCTATATTTTCATTACAATCCATAATTCTGACTTTTTAGGTTTTCTAAGCATTGTAAGCTATAAATATTCCGAATGACACAACTTTAAAGCAGTATCAAAAATTTTAAACATGTTGCTAACCTTTCGATTTATGTAAGACTTGAAATTTGAACATATAAAACTTAGATATAAACAAAGCAACATGAAAATTTATCATAGACACACATTTTATTCAAAAGAAAGAATAACTGTAAAACTTTTACTTTATAGAATAAAATTTGTATAGGTTTAAACTTTTTAAATTCAATATGCCGAGTTTTGAAAGCAGAAGATTAAATCATTTTTCATCTAAGGCTTTTGAAAAAATATCGACAAGTTGATATTCAGTTGGATCAAAATATAATTCAATAGAAACTTCTTCCACATGATGTTTAATGAATGTGGTACCGCATATCTATGTGTTTGATTTGCACTCATTCAGGTTCTGATCGAACAAGCTCAGATTTTTGAATAGCTTGATATAACTGGAACAACATCACTGTCAGAGATAGGTGCAGCGAAATTTGAAGTAGATGCGCTCACAGTTTCTCAGAAGCTTAAACACATTGAAGGGCGAGTCCTGAGATGCTTTACTCAGAAGTCATTAACCTTTGAAGAACGAGTCCTAAACTGATATGTTTAGAAGTCAAAGTTCTGATTTCTCTTTAAGTTTTAGATGCCTGCAACACAGATTTAACTTTTGGAATCCACTTAAATTTGGATCCAGATTTGTTAGTTGCATTCCTAAAGCGAGAAAAATTGTTAGATTTGACAAACAAAGCATGAGAAAAATTATCAGAGAAATAAACATAATCATCAGTAGAGGACGAAACATAATCATCTGAACTAGAACCAGAGGAAGAATGTGAGACATCTTTTGCAATTCGAATCATTTGCTTTATTGAATATTTGTTGAATTTATTACAAACAGCAAATGAATCACTATGACAAAGACTATCTACACATTTATCTTCTTAAATTGCAGATTCATTTGATTTCTGCTTGACCCTCCATATCTGCCTCGTAGATTTCTTCAAAGTCCGATCTGAAACATTAGAATCAAAAGAATTAGAATTTTCAGAAATGACATTAACTTGCTTCTTTGACTTCTTTGACCTTCTTCTTTTACGCTTTGGTTTATAATACTCATCATTTAGCGTAAAAGAGTCATCAAGAAATTCCGATTTAAGCTTTGATTTTGAAGAAGAGATTTTATCTAAGAAACCCAACTGATCATTCATCGATTTTGAACTAGCCTCGGAGTTATATTTTTCAGAAAAACACAAGTCTGAACAACATTTGCGCGACCCACTGGTGGTGAAATCTATACTTTGCGCTACCAATTGCTGGCAGTGGTTGGCGCAAACTATCACTAGTTGGAACTTTTTGCGTATGTTCCTTAGAATCAGTAGAAAATCCAGAATTAATTTTGTCATCAAAATCTTGCTTTTGAGAAATTAAATTTTCTTCAAAACTTGATTTCATAATAAAAAGTAGTAAATCGTTTTCAAGTTCGTTTTGAAGACTTTGTTCTTCCATTTTAACTTCAAGATCAATGATTTTGCCCTCTAACACTAATGGGGGAATATATCTCTTAGAATCATAAGAAACTGGAGATATATTTTTCTTATTAGCATTAATAGCATATATATCGAAATAATCGTTTGGAAATGAAGATTTAATGGAAGATGTGACATTTAAAACATTATTAGATCTTCTGGACTTCTTTGATTTTTTAGGAAAATATTTTTCATTTTCGCGAGTATAAACAAACAGTAGTTCCATTTTCATGTTGTTCATTCTTTTTTCATTTTCGATTTCTAAAACTTGCTTTTCATTCATCCAATCAATTTTAAATTGAGGAGCATATCTAGCAAGATTTAGATAATCGAATTTATATAAAGTGGGGGATTTTTCTATAGCACTGTCTAAACAATGTGGATTTTCAAAACCAATTCCCCATCTTTCCTTTATAGACTTATAACTCCTCGGTTTATGCATATAAATGGTTTGCTCAGTTTGATCCCGTAGATATAATTTTTCTTCCAAATCATTTATTTTATCCGAAAATTTTCTTTTAACTTGGTCATTTCAGTCAAAGAATCAAGATAAGTCTGATTTGAAATTTCCAAGTCATCCAATTTCTTTTGAAATTTCTCTTTTGTATGAGTCAAAATTGTTTTTTCATCTTTCAAAGAAATTTTCAATTTTTCAATCAAATTTGACTTTTCTTGATTAATATGTTTTTCAGATAAAATTTTTGAACGTAATTCATGTAAGGCAATTATAATGACGTTCATTTGAGATGAAATAAATTTGTAATCAAACTCGGAAGGTACCTCAAATTCGTCAGTAGAAGTGTCTTCATCATCATCACTGTCATCATCTCCGATAAAACACATAGCTGCAGTTTCCTCATTTTCTGCTTCGTTATCGGAGTGAACAAGCCAGTATTCATCTTCAACAAGCAGAACGATTCCATTCTCTCTATTTTCTGCTAGTTCCATCTTCTTCCGGTAATATGCCGAATCCCGAACCACCTTCACTCGACACTTCTTGGCTATGTGACCCGACTTTCCACAGTTGAAGCAAGCAGTAGATTTCTTAGGCTCGGGCACTTTGGCAGGCTCGTTCTTTTTAGACCCCGAAGTGAAGCTAAGATTGTTGGAACCCGACCGATGCTGGAACTTCTTGTTGTAGTGTTGAGAGAGAAGAATCATTGCTTTTTCTAGTGCCTCACCATCGTCATAAGTTGCCCCATCATAAGCATTCTCAGGCAATGCTTGTTCAGCCAATTTGCTCACGATAAGTGCAACCGGGTCCACTGTTTTTGGCTTGTTCTTCTTATCAAGCTTTTCTTTCTTCTCCTTGACTATACTCTCATCTGTCATCAAAATCTCATAAAGCTCTTGTATTTGCATGTTAGAGACCCGGACATCATTCCTCAATCGGTGACATGATTTGTTCCATTCCGGTTGAAGAGCGTTGAGGAACTTCAGATTAGTCTCTAACTCAGTCTTGGTCACTTTGATCTTATGCAGATCGTTCAGCACTACTGAGAACCTGTCAAAGACACTCTTCAGAGACTCACCATCCTTTGCTTTGAACTCCTCAAAATTGCTCATGTAGCGCGTTTGTCGAAGTTGTGTTGCAACCGCTGACCCAAGCATGATCTTTTCTAACTGGGTCCACATCATCATCGGATTGGGGTTGAAACAATCAATTCGATTGTAGATGGAATTAGGCAATGCTAGCATTAGGTTAGACTTAGCTTCACGATCGGCTCGCTCTCACGAAAGTTCTTCGGCAGTGGCGAGAGTATCGTTCATAGGCTTGACGAATGGTCCTTCAGTGAGTGACTTCATCATGTTTTCTCCGTTTGCTTGACGCTCGATGAAATTAATGAATCGATCTTGTCATTGAGTGAACTCATTCTCATTGATCAAAACCGGAGGACGAGTATCCGATCCCAACGACATCATAATGTTGTTCTTGTAAAACTGAGCTTGAAAAGAAAATTTTGACATATCCATAAAGTCAGAAAACTTAGAAAAATGCCAAGACTTGAAAAACAGAGAGAGGCTGGCGCAAACTTGTTTTGCGCTATATGTATGTGGCGCAAACTGGAGATTTGCGCTAACAGTAGCTGACGCAAACTTGTTTTGCGCGAGAAGTAGATGGAGCAAACTAAACTTTGCGTTAAGTACAAATGGTGAGAAACTCAGACTTCGCTAAACACAAATTTGCGCTGAAGAGAAGCTTGCGCAAAAAGCAAACTTGTGAACCTAACACTTGAACCCGCAAAATAAACTTTGCGTTAATAGAAGTTCACATGAACTGATGCTGAACTTGCGAAGAACTCAGATAATCTGGCGCAAAACTTAGATAATCTGGCGAAAAACTGAAATACTTTGTTGCTGAAGAAAACTCAAACTGATTACTTTGGATAACTTTGGCGCAGAACAGATGAAGTTGACGCAAAAAATGGATCTGGCGCAAACTCAAGCAAACCAAGAAAAACTTCTAAATCAACCATAGAATCTAATCTGATGAAATTTGCTCACACAGATATAATCGAAAACAGTTTTCTAACCACAATTAACACCCAATTTTAACCAATTTGAATAAACTTTCACAAAAACATGAACTGAAGAATCAAACAGAACTCTTTCTCAGAACGGTCCAAAAAAACACAAAAAACCTCAAATTGATCTCCAAAAACTGAATTTCTTGCGAATCGATGTGAATCAAATATGTTCTACTATTGAAACCGGATCCAACGAACCAACTTACAAGAAAATTCGATCAGAATTCAATAAAAATTTGTAAAAAATTCAGAAAATGAGATTTTCTTGATCGAGATCAAGAAAATCGATCAAATTCTCTGAATTGATAACAAATTCAGATTGAAAAGATGAAACTCTCAATTCTCTCAGATTTAGATTCGACCCTGATACCAATTGTTAATCCAAGATCGATCTAATCTTAGAGAGAGAAAGTAGAGAGAGAGAGAGAGAGATTATGAGACGTAAAGTTTCAATGTATTCAATATGCGCTTGTTTCTTACAAACACAAAGGCCACAAGGGACTTAAATACCCTTGGCCAATAGAAGATAGAAAAAACGCTAAGTACACAGTATTAGCACAAGACTATAAATACAATTATTACTATAAAATCGGACTTAACAATATCTGTCATAGCGTCTCTTCAAATCATGTTAAACAAACCGTGTAAGAAAACATTTAAAATCACACTTCGTAATTCATGAAATATGTTTAAGAATCGGAAGTGGTTTGAACGTTTAAGAACATGTTTTCTATGATTTAAAGTCGTCCTTCTTTCAACCATATATGAGATTCAGAATAGAATATTTCCTTACGCTCATCTTAAATCTCACTAAGTCAGCTCAAAAGTCATAAAAGATATGATCGTGTAAGCTCCCCCCAAATCTGCAAACAGTCACAAAGTCTGTCAAAGTACAAAGCTTTATTCACAAAATTTATTGAAAAGTAAAGACATAAAGCAACAAAATTTGTTAAGAACGAGTTCTGATCAGATGTAATCAGAAGTCAATTACTCCCCCTGAAATATTGCATTCACAATATTTAACAAGAGAAAAAATATGTACTCCCCCTTTAAGGTTGATCATCTCATTTATGTATCAGAGTACAATCTCATTCATGCACAGGAGTATCATCTTTTTTGATCGTTAAAGTACGAGTCCTAAACAATTGTGTTTGGAAGTCAAACTCTTTGACATTGAAGTCCGGGTTCTAAATTGTTGTATTCAGAAGCCTAGGTTCTTTTACTCCACCATGACTTGAGATGCCTACAACAAAGATGAATCTTTTGGCTTTGGTACCCACTGGTATTTGGGTCCATGTTTGTTAGTTGAAGTTCTATTAGGAGTAATAGAATAAGAACCATACCAGTAATTATCAGAAAGGGGTTTAGGAACATATTGATAGATGGATCCTAACATGTTGACACAAGATTTTGGCATCCATTTGAAATTGGGTCCTCTTTTCATTTGAAAATCATTTGAAGCATGAGAAGGATATGAATAATCCTGATATGATCCAAACCAAACATCAGAATATTGCCGAGAAGCAAAATCATTTCTACGATAAGTAGAAAACTTTCTAGTAGATGGAGATAATTGGAGTAATTGCTTTATTGAATATTTCTTGTAAGAAGTTACAAGTTTTTGTTTGTAAGAAGCAACAGTACCAACAATATTAGTAATACTATCAGTCTTTCTTTTACAATCAAAATCAGAATATGATTTCGCAGTCTCGTCAATCTTCTTCTTTGGTTTCCATTCTGATCTTACTCCAGTCTTTCTCTTATTCATATCTGAAACATTTGAACTTTTAGAGTTAGAACTGTGAGATTTGAAATATTGCTTGTTCTTTTGCTTACCAGTGGTTGTCCATTTCTGTGAATGCCGATTTCTTTTCTTTTACCTTTTGCATTCTTGGTATTCACAGAAACTGGTTCATCAAATTTTGTTGATATTTCACCTTTCTCAAACACACTTGGTAATCCAAAAGAATAGATTGTAAACTGTGAATGATCAGGAAGTTTTGCATTGAAATCAAATTGAGAAACACAATCATCTAAATCACCATCAGAGTTTAAGAAATCAAACTCTTCATCAAATAAACTCTTAACATCATCAGATTTTGAAGCTTTGGAAGTCTTTGAAAAATCAGTATTTATAAACACAGTTGAAAACATAATTTGTTCTAGATTAATCAAAATTATTTCTTCTAACAGAGTGTTCTCGAGTTCAGAAATTTTACTTTCTAACACGAGTGGAGGTACATAAATTTTACCTTCAACTGGTTTAGCCTCTAACTCCTCTGTAGAATAACTTTGTGTTGGTCCCAAGTAAGCAAAACAAGTATTGTAGAAGGGGGGGGGTTGAATACAATACACAAAATTTTACTTAATTTTTAATTCTTTATTGATATAAATATCAAGAATTACACATAGAAAACTTTTAAAATTGTTGCGGAAAAAAACAGATAAATCTATTCTAACAATCTTTCACTTAGAAACTAGAAAACTAAACACAACTTGAAAATACAAATATCAAAGCTATGAAGTTCTTGAGAGAGAGAGAGAGAGAGGTTGCCAACTTTTCTTGAGCACTAAGTTCTTTTCAAAAAGGGTTAGCTTGGAAGGAGACGTTCTTCACCCTTAAATACCATTATGTGCAATAATGCAAAGGACACTTGTCATCTTGGTATTGGATACCAAATATCTTCTTGCAAAAGCAATAAGATCTTGATGTGACTTATCATAAAGCAAAGTAGAGTTTTGTACTTTGTTAAGACAACACCTCAATAAAATATATTTGGTACATGTCCTTTTTCTGGAGAAAGTCTCCATCATTTCAGAACTTGTGAGAATATCTTCTAAGAGAAGGAAGCTTCCATTCCCATTGTCAGAAGAACATTGGGAATGGTGAAGTATGTCAAATCGAGAGGCTTTGACATAAAGGGGTGTTGCCGACACAGAGAGGATCGGCAAGAAAGAGATTTGCCGAAAGGTGGCAAGGGGTATGCCGAACATGTGAAGGTTCGGCAGAAGAAAGTTCTGCCGAAAATGAGAGGATTCGGCACAGGGGTAAGCTGCCGAAGAGGGTTCAGCTGATAAGACTTAGTTCCTTGAAGTTCACCTCAAGCCGCAAAGTAGACTTCTTTCATGTTGATTTCGGTAGGTCTTCAACTCACCGATATTTTTATGCGTAACTAAGCTATTACAAAGAACCATACTAATTCTAAGATGTACAATCATTTACAGAAGAGTAAACACAAACTAAAGGAGAGGTCATCTTCAAATCTTAGATGACCCCACATGTAACAACCTAAAACTTAGCGGAAATAAAATTCGAAAATTTAGCAAAAGACTAAGCCTGCGAAATAGATAAAAACCATTCCAAGATGCAATAACATCCTAAAGGGAGTATAGGGTAGCCATACACATGGTCAACAATGTAGCATAAGACGACAACCTACTAATCTACAAATGATTAACTAGATTAGGGTCGGGTGTCGCTATCCTTCCCAAAATGTGAACTTCAAAAATCACCGTACGATGGTCACTAGATATCCTCAAAAAGACCACTCACGACCCCAAGGTCGTTCCCTCAGTCTCGGCGTGCCCCACTGCTAAGATAACCTGCCAACATGATAACCAAGAGCAAGTGTTAGGCTAAAGCCTAGTGAGAACAAACCAAATAAAAAGGGAGTACTAAACCCAATCGATGTCACGCGGTGAGTATATCCATGAGCTAAGTCAAGGAACCAAATAAACCATTAGTGATTAAACAGGGTACAAAAACACCAAATCACGTAACGAGCTCAACCCCTCTAGATCTGTTGCTCAAAACATCAAGTCAACCCCTCTGGATCTATTCTTGAGAGTTCCCAAAACAGGGGGAACTCAAGCACAATATGGAATTACACCTTACTGCACCATGAGACGCTGCCCGACCGTATAGGCCCACACATTACTTATCATGGCAACCCGATGCCTATTCCGTGCTAAAACGTGAACCAAATGCCCAAAACGGGGACATAGGAACACTGTGCCTATGGATCCATTGCACTAAGACTTAAAGCCAAAGCATGTCATTTCATAACAATACTCATATTAAATCAAGTATATAGGCAATTCATCTGAACAATGGTTCAATTCAATGAATCTTGATTCTTGTAAATGATGTTATAAAGGATAGGATTTAGAAAACATTACCCAACAACAATATGACACATTAAAATCGTGATTTTCCACAGTTAATCAAATACATTTATCACATAGCTTTCGTAATACAGACGAATTTAGCTTAAAGACTCACCTCAGATTTCTTCCTGATTACAGTCCGCTTTCTACGATTGCTACCTACGACAACACTGATAAATCGGTAAGCCAAACAAATATAGACAACTCACTGACTTACAATTCTCGAAGAAAATACAACACACTGTCGAGACCAGTACTGGTCGAATACCGCATTCGGTCGAGTGCTACTATCGGTCCAATACAAATATCGGTCGAACACAATACCGGTCGAATACACTCCACCGGTCGAACACAATACCGGTCGAATACACTCCACCGGTCGAACACAATACCGGTCGAATAACTCCACCGGTCGAACACAATACCGGTCGAATCGACTTCCGGTCGAATACAATACCGGTCGAGACCACTTCCGGTCGAGACCGATCGAGACCATCTTCCCGGTCTTATTATGATGGGACGTTTACAGAACCTAGATCCAAATCAAAATACGTAAATCTCGAAATTAAACGGTTAAAAAACCTTAAGAAAGAGATTCTATACGGTAGATAATACATAGATCAAAGCATTAAGCTAGATTCGTACCTTGATTTGAAGAAAACCGATCGATCACTTTCTTCCTGCTTCCTTCTCTCTCTCTCTGATTTCTTAAAGATCAGAATTGTGATATTTAGAAAAATATCTAAACTTGATTTATATTTATATAACCCAAGTTACATTTGACCCCCTGAACTTTGGGTAACGGTCAACTTTTCACCCAACTCCAAAATAGCGGGTGTTACAAATCTCCCAACCTTAGAACGATTTCGTCCTCGAAATCTATTCTTCTCAACGGAACACTGTTCGCAGAGAGGATTGTCCTTAACCCAAGAGCCAGAAACAAAACGTGATCCTAATACCGTCATCCGAATTAGCTACCATTCTTGGGCACATTTCACTCCTAACCAAGCGAATACTCAACTCTCCCAAAGTAACCTTTACTCATAAGGTTACGGTTGCCTCCCAACCTTAGGTGACAATTACTACCTCCAAGAAATTAGCGACCTCAACTCTCCATCTACCAATTCTTTCGGACTGCACGGTTCCGAACTCAAAGCCAACGGCCGACGCTAATCTTCCCAAAACTCTCAGATTTCACTGATCCATTCCTAATATCGATAAAGATATTCTTACAAGGCGCACTAATGCGTCTTTCCGACAATCGGTTAACACAGATTATGTTATCACTCAACTCCGATCCGACTCCAAATCTGGAAATAGCTTCGTCTACAACCACATTATAAAGATTAACCTCTAATCATACCACCAATCTATACATTCGGACTATAAAGGACGGGCGCTAATAAAACCCACAACAGGAATTTGATGCACAGGCTGAAAAATAAAAAGGATTAGGCTTAACGCCTAGAGAGCTCAAGAGTTTTACATAAATAAAAGCAATTAAATTGATGAACTTCTCTTTAAAACAGAACCTTTCAAATAATGAATTTTAAAACATGGAACAACTCCTTTTTAAATTTATGCAATTTCAAAGATGGATCATTCATTTCAATGATGCTTTATAAATTGACACAACTTGTACTTACTCGAAGTATGAAACATTAGTAACACCATCCACATCGTACGTCCGAAAAGATGGACACTAGGCCCAATACTCACGTGACTAAAAACGAAAGAAAACTAAATACCAACATGCAGGAATAACACATTTCATTCAAACCTTAATATACGTGGGGAGAACCCAATATTAAAGCCATCATTTACCATTGACTCCACATAACCAAAGTTGGTAAAAATATGACATTAGTGTTTAAAATACCCCGGGTCTATGACGGAGAGACCCGTACACAAAGAGAATAGAAGGACACGCAAGTAGGCCGCCCATACAACTTCCTCGCATGACCTCTAAACATTTCCATCTTGGGTGGCGAGAACAAATGAATGGGGCCACCCGTGATGTTATTGGATTTCACCTCGTATCCCGATCTTGGTTCCCATGCCATACCAGACATCACAACCTCAAACTGTTGTTGCCTCTAGCCATACTCTGTCGAGTTCCACCTCAAGGGCTTACGGACACGGGTGTCTACCCAATCTAGACGAGTTCCAACTCAGTGGCTCGTGCCACCTATTGTCTACTCGCTAGCAAACCCGAGGGTCACTAAGTGTAACCCAAAACCTCAGGCCTTACTAAACAGACAGACTTACGTGCCAATGAAACCATTACAACACTGTCTAAACATTACATGACTCCAATTAAATGACCAAAGCACCCAAAAACATGTAACTCACCAAAAACACGAATAAACTTCATCATACTAAAATCTTTCATTGTGGTTATAAATCCGGACAAATGTCCACACGACTCATTTAGTCATAACCCGAGCCAAAGGCCCAACACTTCACGTAAATTTCCAACGAAAGCCTCGTAAACCTTAAAACACATTTAACCGACATTTAACGTTTCCCCAAATAATGAAATGTCTTTAAACAATGTTTATGAAAACACACACCACAAGGACATGATTTCTCAAAACTCAACACGTATTGAGACCAAAGATTTTCCAAAGGTTTATGAATGCAAATGCACTAAGATGCATATGTCATGAAATAAACTTTGCTTGCACAAAATCATCGAATAGGCATAAATCATAATATAGATTTTACGCGTACAAAATCACTCAGAATACGTAAATCACGCTATTCACTTGTTGACATATTCAAGCTCGACATGAGCAAATTTATGATGTTAAAACAATCCAAATTACCGAATACGAAGACTTATCAAAATACTCACACCTTGAGAAATACAAAGTAAAACATACGCAACAATTTACACTATAAACTTGAAAATAGGTTCTTGCACTTCAACACGTGCAACAATTGTTTGTACAACTCCAAAGGGAAAATCACGATTTTATCTTTAAAATTCCCCTCTATAACCAAGAGACGTTGCAGCAAAAGAATTTTCAACTCATCCCATATACAACAATTTATTCCCCAAAGGGCGGTAAGATAACGGGGATGCAAATAAAATTTCAAATCGAGTTTAGAGCTTCCCGTTGCAAAGATAAATACATTTGACCAAAATAGAAACTACAACGACCAAAATACCGCTAATTCAATAAAATGCCTTGCGGAAATTTTTAACAGTAAGAGTTAATGATGGAAATACGATTACAACGAAAGTCCTGTTTTAAAAATAACATAAATCGTTTATGCAATCACTCACCCCTACGTGATACTTCAATCCAATGCACAAAGTACACGACGGTTGACATTGGTTAACAAAACCTAGAAATTAACGCACACAATGATGCATATGCACATGTTCCTGAAATTATTTACGCGACACAAAAGTCGTAAGATGAGACACCATAATCCAACTGGATTTTCATAACACTCATTAACGCAAAAATCAAGTGGTGTCCAAATTTCCATTTTTCAACACAAGGTAAGGCAACCATTTTGACCAGATTTTTGATGAGACACGACACCCAAAGGACTCATAACTTGCACGCAATGAAATTAAACTCACGCATCTCAAAATATACGCACGCGACAAAAGAATCTGTAAAACAAAACTCCAAGAAATTCAACAAAACTCACACAACAACAAAAAAAATTCCAAGAAACTCCGACTCAAAAGCATGGGAATAACTCTTCCTTTAAAACCATTGACATACGTGGAAGAGATCCAATGTCAAGGTCAAAATTACACAGCCACTTGCCCATTAACTCAAAAAGCGTTAAAACACAGATATTACGACATCCAAAAATAGCATTTAAACACAAGACGTGAATAAAGAGAGTTTTGATAACAATTTGTAATCAAGTGCAACAAAACAATTTTAAGCATGCTTATGCTCACAGTTTAAAATATGCTAAGTGCTAAATGTTTTGCCAAAACGTTATAAGGTAATTTACTTTATGGTTGGCGATCATGAAAAGCAATTTATGTAACCTTACTTTAGAAATAAGTTTAATGCATGAATTCGGTCAGCACTCACATCTTAATACTACGCTTCCCAACATCCCGACGTACTATAATCAACCGGATGCCTCAGGCATCATAGCGTAACCATCCCATTAATTAACTTACAAATCTCCTCGAAATAGAATCGATCTAACCAGATATAGTTCTAATTCCACCAACGAATCTGGCTCAAGGTGATTAACTTAATGCGTTCAACGCACTTACTATCATCCTAAGGAAACATTGCTATAAACAACAATAATACCTTGGCTTACTAGCTTTTAAACTTTCGCACTACTCCAACGGTCAACATTCCAAGGTAGAGCAGGTAAACACATTAAGCATGTAGGTTCACCATAAAGGAGTAATGGATGCTACACAAGTACGAGAAAGGGTAAGAAAGAGATTAACTGGAAAAAGCACGAAAGAAACGTACCACCACGTTTACCAATTGTCGTAACATTAGCAAACTAAGTATACTCACGTAAAATATTCTCATAATAACCTTAGCTACTTGAGATTATGAACATATAACACATAAGGATTCTTGTTACCATCATCACGACGCTTGGTTAACATAACTTTTGTCGACTCTAAGACTGTCCCATCTTAGAAGTTCTACCCAATCTCACAATCATTGCCTATCAACTCAGTCTAAGTCTAGACATCTTACGTTCATGCCTAGTTCGCTTAAACTAGAGCCCTGATACCAACTTGTAACACCCTAAAACTTAGCGGAAATAAAATTCGAAAATTTAGCAAAAGACTAAGCCTGCGAAATAGATAAAAACCATTCCAAGATGCAATAACATCCCAAAGGGAGTATAGGGTAGCCATACACATGGTCAACAATGTAGCATAAGACGACAACCTACTAATATACAAATGATTAACTAGATTAGGGTCGGGTGTCGCTATCCTTCCCAAAATGTGAACTTCAAATATCACCGTACGATGGTCACTAGATATCCTCAAAAAGACCACTCACGACCCCAAGGTCGTTCCCTCAGTCCCGGCGTGCCCCACTTCTAAGATAACCTGCCAACATGACAACCAAGAGTAAGTGTTAGGCTAAAGCCAAGTGAGAACAAACCAAATAAAAAGGGAGTACTAAACCCAATCGGTGTCACGCGGTGAGTATATCCATGAGCTAAGTCAAGGAACCAAATAAACCATTAGTGATTAAACAGGGTACAAAAACACCAAATCACGTAACGAGCTCAACCCCTCTAGATTTGTTGCTCAAAAACATCAAGTCACATAACGAACTCAACCCCTCTAGATCTGTTGCTCAAAACATCAAGTCAACCCCTCTGGAACTATTCTTGAGAGTTTCCAAAACAGGGGGAACTCAAGCACAATATGGAATTACACCTTACTGCACCATGAGACGCTGCCCGACTGTATAGGCCCACACCTTACTTATCATGGCAACCCGATGCCTATTCCGTGCTAAAACGTGAACCAAATGCCCAAAACGGGGACATAGGAACACTGTGCCTATGGATCCATTGCACTAAGACTCAAAGCTAAAGCATGTCATTTCATAACAATACTCATATTAAATCAAGTATATAGACAATTCATCTAAACAATGGTTCAATTCAATGAATCTTGATTCTTGTAAATGATGTTATAAAGGATGGGATTTAGAAAACATTACCCAACAACAATATGCCACATTAAAATCGTGATTTTCCACAGTTAATCAAATACATTTATCACATAGCTTTCGTAATACAGACGGATTTAGCTTAAAGACTCACCTCATATTTCTTCCTGATTACAGTTCGCTTTCTACGATTGCTACCTACGACAACACCGATAAATCGGTAAGCCAAACAAATATAGACAACTCACTGACTTACAATTCTCGAAGAAAACACAACACACTGTCGAGACCAGTACTGGTCGAATACCGCATTCGGTCTAGTGCTACTATCGGTCCTATACAAATATCGGTCGAATACAATACCGATCGAATACACTCCAACGGTCGAACACAATACCAGTCGAATACACTCCACCGGTCGAACACAATACCGCTCGAATAACTCCACCGGTCGAACACAATACCGGTCGAATCGACTTCCGGTCGAATACAATACTGGTCGAGACCACTTCCGGTCGAGACCGATCGAGACCATCTTCCCGGTCTTATTATGATGGGACATTTACAGAACCCATATCCAAATCAAAATACGTAAATCTCGAAATTAAACGGTTAAAAAACCTTAACAACGAGATTCTATACGGTAGATAATACATAGATCAAAGCATTAAGCTAGATTCGTACCTTGATTTGAAGAAAACCGATCGATCACTTTCTTCCTGCTTCCTTCTCTCTCTCTCTGATTTCTTAAAGATCAGAATTGTGATATTTAGAAAAATATCTAAACTTGATTTATATTTATATAACCCAAGTTACATTTGACCCCCTGAACTTTGGGTAACGGTCAACTTTTCACCTAACTCCAAAATAGCGGGTGTTACACAACACTTTGGAAATAGTCATTAGAAAGAAATTTTGACTTATCAGAATTGTAACTATAATTCAACTTCTCATATCTAAATGGAAGTTTCATTTTAGTTTTGTTCTATCTTTTCTCCCTTTCCTTAGCTTCATCCTCTTCTGAAAGTTTAGTCCACTTATCTTTGAGTTCAGGGTATTGTGGTGCCAGTTTTAAAAATCCAAAATCATATAAGGCGGGCACTTTAGAAATACCCTTTTTGAGATAGTGTGTAACCAAGACCCCAACACTCACTACTCTCCTTTGGCTTGTTCAGGTGAATGGTTTGCTCAGTTTGACCTAAAGTATAAAGTTTTTCCTCCAAAACATTCACTTTTTCAGATAAAGATTTCTTTTCTTTTGATAGTGATGAACATTTTTTTGCAACCTCTGTGACTTCAAATTGACACTGTCTATATTTTGAAGTAGTTTCAGATAGTTCATTATGAATTATAGTTTTTTCTTTCGCGCTGGTATCAATGTTTTTGTGTAAAGCATCAATCAACACGTTCTTCTCAGCAATGTCATTGCTAAGTTTCAGTATTGACTGGTTTTCTCTTTAATGATACCTTTCTCACGTTTAAGCTTAGACTCTAATTCTTGGAGTTGAATCATCATGGCTTGCATTTGAATAAGAAAATCCGATTCAGACATATCACATACCTCATCAGTATCTTCTTCATCAGAATCAGCTTCAGCTTCATTCTCATTCTTTCCCATAAAACACATGTGAGCCTTTTCTTCTGATTCTTCTTCATCGGAGTGATCAAACCAGTACTCGTTCTCGGCCATAAGTGCTTTTCCAGCCTCCTGTTGCTTGGCTAAAAGCATCTTATTCTTGTAATATTCGGAATTGCTGACCTTTGGTTTCCGGTAATCCTTTGCAAAGTGACGGAGTTTCTCGCGGTTATAGCACTTTACTGGCTCGGGCTCTTTCTTCTTCTTTTCAGTTCTATACTTCTTCTCTTCTGGTTTCTTCTCATCAAATCTCTTTCCTTCAATCATTTCTTTATGCTCGTAGTTTCCAGAACCTGAAGAGTATCGTTGACTGTTGGAACCAGGCTTCTTATAGAACTTATTTTGAAAAGCTTTCGTCAATAGTAGCATAGCCTGTTTTAGATTATCGCAGTCATCTGAGTCAGAATCCTCTTCATTTTCCATCTCATCAGATTCAGAAACTATAATCTTCTTTTTCTTCTTCATACTCATCGATCTCTTTTCTTTATTCTTTACCACGAAGACAATAGGATCAGTAACCACCTTTTCAACTTTCCTCTTCTCATCCTTAATTTCCTCCACCTCTTCTTCATTCTGCCTTAAAGTCTCGTACACCTCGTGGCGTGGTATCTCGTTCAGATCCTTTATTTGTTTCATCTGCCTTGTGAACCTCTTCCACTCTGGCTGTAGAATGCTCAGGATTTTAACATTGAGCTCAATTTATGATTTCCTGACTTTGTTCTTGCTAAGCTCGTTCAACAGAGTCTCAAATATGTCATATGTAGCCTCAAAGGATTCACCCTCCTCTACATTGAATTCCCTGTAGTTGTTCAGGCAGTTTGAGACTTTAAGTTGGTTACCAATCTTGGATCCTAGCATCATCTTTTCTAGCTGATCCCACATCTCCTTGCCCGTGGCATTGTAGTTGTCAATCTTCACATAGATTTCGTTAGGAATCCCTTGTAAGATGAATGATCTAGCGTGTCTGTCAGCTTTCACTCTTTTTCTTTTCTCATCAGAATATTCCTCAAGTGGCAATGGGTACTCCTTGTTGACTTATTCCTCACCATTTTCTCCTTCAGTAGACAAGATCTTGGTGGGAGGTTTCATAACACCTTCCTTTAGAGATAGCCGGATATAGTCACCCAAATCATTGCGATCAATAAAGTCTAGGAAGCGGTCCTTCCATTGTTCATAGTCGCCTTTGAATAGCACTGGTGGCTTCACATAAGTTCCAATAGCTAATGCTTCTCTTGAAGTCATCCTGTCAATAGAATTGTTCAATAAGAACTCAAAATGATCGTTAGTTCAATTTAAATCAAAATACAAAAAAACTTAGAAAGAATTTTTCAGAAAATAAAATTTCCAAAAATCTCCTATGGAATTCGCACACCAGACTAAACAAACACAATTCGCATACACAGAATTAGTAAGTCACAATTCGCACAAACAACAAACTTTTGAATTCGCACACACACAAAATTCAGAATTCGCACGAAGCTATATGTGAGTTCCAAGAATTCGCACACAACACTATGCGAAATCTGGACATAGAAAAATTTCAAAATCAACTTTTCGCATAACAGAATCATATGAATTCTGTACTTGGAAAATTTTAAAACTTTTTATGCGAATTCTGATGTATTCGTATATCACTCTTATGCGAATTCTAAGCAATTCACATGAAACACCATGCGAATTCTAGGAATTCGTATGCTACACTATGCGAGTTCCTCACTTTTCGCATACAAGCATATGCGAATTCTTTCCTTAGAGAATTTTTCAAGAAACTTTTCGTATAAGGACTTATGCGAATTCTGACTTTTCGTACACAAGCTTGTACGAATTTTGAGGAATTCTCCTTACACACATATGCGAATTCTATACTTGTGAAATTTTTAAATAAGAAATATGTGAAATCTCTTGCTCTGCGAATTCTTGATACGAGTTCTTGATGCGAGTTCTTGAGGTTTATGCGAGTTCTTTGAATCTCGACTAAAAATCACTCTGATCTTCTCAAAAACCCATCAAATCTTTGAATTATGATCTGAAACTTCGCCAATTTGATCTAATACACTATACGAACCTATTACAAATGTTGAATTTCAAAGAAATTCAATTACACACACAAATTGATCTGATACAGTGCTTTCGAACTCGTAAACTCACTAATACGTAATATTTCAAAAAAATTGAACAAAATTACAGTGCAAGACCACTACAAATCAACTAAAGATTTGTCTAACACATGATACGAACTCACTATTACACACAAATTTTGAAAAATTCGATCAAGAACTCAATGAACAGTGTGAAACTCCATTTTCTTGATGATTTCGATTTGAACTCTGCTCTCATACCGATTATTAGCCCTAATCAATCAGTGTAATCAAGATGACAATTAACAAATTCAATCAAATTCCATTTTCAATTTCAATCACATAATCGATACAGTTCTCTCTCTAACTTCCTCTCTCTAAAAATTGTGTTTGCGTTCAACACTCTTACAAGTCACACACACTACACTTAGTCATATCCCTATTTAAATGCACACAAACTCTCACATAACTAAACATTCACAACACTTTGACTTTTATTACAAATGACTTTGACTATTCTATAAGAGTTTAACTTGAGCTTTGACTTGGCTTGACTTTCAGTCTTTAGTCTTCATGATCTTGTATCCAACATATTTATGCTCTAACACTAATCAAGCTCCCAAATTTCCTGAATTATGCCATAATACGAGTCTTTGGCGATCCTCGACCTAGCATCATTGTTCGATCTAGAGAACTCTGTCGTTACGGCAATTAGTGTCACACCACCGTTTTGCAATGTACTTTTGTCATCTTGTTTTTTGGTGTAGAACGTGTATCCGTTAATGTCGTATCATTTGTATGTTGACACAACATGTACAGGACCATACACCAAATGTTCCACAACTTGATCAACTCTTTCTCCCCCATAATTTTGTTTCACTCTTTCTTTCAACCAGGATGAAAATATTCTGTTATGATAGGTAACGACCCATTTATCGCTCTTCAATGGGTTCATTTCGTGCAACATTGCCATGTGCTCATGTGCGTAGCGAGCAATTGCGGTTAGGTTCTGTAACACAAAAAAATGTGCATTATGTAACTTAACATGTTTTGGATTTATAAACTTTTTACCAATCGTCCCAACCCCTCTAAGCCTACCTTCATGTCGAGATTGCAGGATTCCAATATTTTTTACACCGGCTAGATAGCCTGTACATAAATTAATCACCTCCTCGGAAGCATATCCTTCAACGATGTTGCCTTCGGGTCGAGATCGGTTCCTTGCATACCCCTTTAGAAAACTATGTATCTCTCGAATGGATACATGTACCGTAGGAAGACAGGACCGCAAAACTTTATTTCTCCAACAATATGAGACACCAGGTGTACCATCACATTGAAAAATGAGGGTGGGAAGTACATCTCAAGTTGGCATAGAGTGATAATAGTATCTTTCTGCCATGAATCCAACACCTCTGGATCTATCACTTTCGAATGAATCATGTTAAGGAACAAGCAAAGCTTAGTAATTGTGTGTCAGATGCGGTCTGATAATATACCACAAATTGCAATTGGAATCATGTGTGTCATCAAAACATGACAATCGTTCGACTTCATACCAAGCAATTTCAAGTCCTTTATCGACACTAGCTTTTTAATGTTCACAGAATATCGGGATGGAACATTGATATGATGCAAGCACTAACATAATCTTGTTTTCTCAACCTTCGACAATGTATAGCAAGTCGATGGCAAGTATGTACGTTTTCCATTATCAACAGGAGCAAGCTCTGATCGGATCACCATTTCCACCATGTCTTATCGAACTTTCACCCCATATTTTGATTTTCCTGGAATGTTCAACAATAGACCTATCAAGCTGTCACAAACATTTTTCTCAATATGCATTA
This sequence comes from Arctium minus, assembly GCA_954870635.1. Taxonomy (NCBI): domain Eukaryota; kingdom Viridiplantae; phylum Streptophyta; class Magnoliopsida; order Asterales; family Asteraceae; genus Arctium; species Arctium minus. The sequence continues at coordinate 66,310,788 of OX941090.1, read as the reverse complement.
CATCAAGACAGTGTCGAACACTCATATGCTCCTAGTATGGTAGATCCCAGAAAATAGACTTCTTCTTCCAAATATTTTTGGGAGGAGTTGGACAACCTTTTCCGAACATAATGTCTAGATGCTTAACTCGAGAATATACAGTTTGTCCATTCAACGGTTGCCTTGTTACTCCATGCTCGGTTTTCCCATCAAACAATGTTTCATTTTAAGGTACTGGTGGCTCTTTGGAAGAGACCTTCGATGGACCATGTACACATGTTTCCCACAATTTCTCAACGTTAGAGCATGTGTGTCATTTTCACATATAAGACATGCCTTTACTCTCTTTGTACTATAACCTGACAAATTCCCATAAGACGGGAAATCGTTTAAGGTGCAAAAAACTATGGCTCGTAGCTGAAAATGTTCCTTCCCGTATGCATCATATACTTCGATGCCTAGACTCCATAATTCTTTCAAGTCTTCAATTAACGGAGCCAAATATACATCAATATCGTTCCCAGGTTGTTTGGGACCCTGAATTAGCAATGACATCTTGATGTATTTACGTTTCATGCATAACCATGGTGGAAGATTGTAAATGCATATAAGCATCGGCCAAGTACTGTGACAACTTCTCATGCTTCCGAATGGTTTTATTCCGTCAGAGCTAAGACCAAACCGAATATTCCTAATTTCATCACCAAAATCTTCAAAGATGTTGTTGATATTCCTCCATTGAGGAGAATCCGGTACATGTCTAATCTTCCCATCTTTTTTACGATCTTCAGAATGCCAACGCAACAACTTTGCATCTTTGGAGTTTGCAAATAATCGTTTCAATCTTGGTACGATAGGAAAATACCACAACATTTTAGCGGGAGGACCGTCCTTTTGTTTCACATCACTATTGTATTTCGTTCGGTTCTTTCTCTTATACCTCGATGTACCCCATATACGACACTCGTTTAGATCAACACCTACATTCCTATACAACATGCAATCATTCGGACATGCATGTATTCTCTCTATTTCCAGTCCTATTGGACACGTTAGTTTTTTCGCTTTGTATATCGAAACAGGTGATTCGTTATCATCGGGAAGCATTTCATGCAAAATATCTAGCAAACTAGTAAAACTTTTGTCACTCCAACCGTTGCATGCTTTTAAATTAAATAGTTTCAACACAACTGAAAGTTTGGTAAACTTTGAACAACCAACATACAACGGTTTTTCGGAGTCGATAAACAATTGTTCAAATTTGTCTAATCCTTATCGGCAATATTATCGGTGTCATTACAATCTCGATCGACAGTGTAACTACAAGTACCAAAATCCTTTCCATGTCGAATCCAACAGGTATATCGTTCCATAAACCCACGTACAATAAGATGTTCTTTAATTAAACTATGATCACTAAATTTACAAAAAAATCTACAATCCCGACAAGGACACCAAATGTCACTTTCTCCATTGTTCACCCGGTTATTCTTAGCAACCTCCATAAACTGATCAAGACGGGAAAAGTATTCCTTTATAGCTCGTGGTATTTGGTACATCCAATCATAACGATCCATCTGCAATGTCGAAATAAAGTATTAATTGTAAATGCATGCATGACATGATCTCAAAAGGCTGTAGGTGGCCATCCTAACCCACTTTTTGAATATTTGGTCTCATATGTGAGTGCTTATAACAGATTGATTACTTAAGAAAAATCCGGCAACATTTCCCCACAACTCCCCAACTATGAGTATAATAAAAACACATATTCGTAGGAGTAAAGGGAAACGTTTACCGAATTTTTCTTAAATAACCAATCCGTTATACGCATTCACATTCTAAATGAGACAAATATTCAAAAAGCAGTCCCGAACAGGGGACTATCTGAAATTAATCTCTATTAGATCAAAATTCGGACAGGCGACCTAAAGGCATCAAATGCATAATAAATGCATGCAAGTTAATGTTTTTAGCAATCATGTGCAAAATTAATATAAGTAATGTGTAGTATAGTATAGTACCTTATCAGTATGCTCCGTAATTGATCAGTCTAGCCAGTCTAATCGGTACACATATACAAAAAGCAAGTTGCTGATCACATATATATAATTAAAATTACATAAAAACATGATGTTAATTCATATAAAAATTAGTAAATAATGAACTATATGTTTAAGATTATCATCATACCTTACTTTTTGTGAAGAATAATGCCAAAAACCACCAAAAAAACTCTAAAAAAAGGCCAAAAATCGTCAAAAAATAAGTTTTTTTCAAGAATGAGCCGTATTGAATACCAAAAACGGCGTCTCCTTTAATATTATTTATAGGTAAACCCTAATACGAAATTTTATACACGGTTGTGTGTAAAAATCTGGGTATAAAAGGGTTACTTTTGTACGCGGATGTGGGTAACAAACCGCGTATAAAGGGGTACTTTTTAACACGATTATATTAAAAACCGCGTACAAAAGTTACCTTTTATACGTGCTTGTGTATTAAAAACCGCGTACAAAAGGGTTACTTTTATACGCGGTTTGTTATTAAAAACCGCGTGTAAATGTAGCTTTCACACACGGTTTTGTTAGCAGTAACCGCGTATAAAAGTAATCCTTTTGTACGTGGTTTTTAATACATAGCCGCATATAAAAGGTAACATTTGTACGCAGTTTTATCGATGCAACCGTTTGTAATTGTCGAATACCCTTTTTACACGGCTTTTAATCCTGAACTGTGTATAAAACCATATTTTTAGCAACGGTTCGACTTGAACTGTTTAAAAAGGTTCCAGATTCGTCCTTTATACGCGATTTTTGTAAAAACAACAAAAACCGTGTATAATTAGGCGTGTATAAAAGTCATATTTGTAGAACCAGAACTGATGTGATTGATTCCGGTTCCTAAAATACGGAACCAATTAAGAGTGGTTTGGTTACGGTTCTGGTTCTCATTTTTTTTGTAACCATTACCCGTTGGGTACCCGCCGACACAATTTATAAAATGATGTTTTATTCGTTAGGTGCTGGCGACTTCACGTGAAATGTTATGGAAGTTGTTTTGTTGCTATCAAAACTCGAGAGTGTCTAATTTATTTATGTAATAATTAGTTTTTATTAGATTAGTTTTCATCCTTTGTTGTATTTATTATTTTAAGTTGGTACTTTGTAGTTTGCACTAGACTTAAAAAATTAAAATTACATTTTAATTATATCAAATGTTAAAAAAAAATTAAAAAAATTGAAATCGGGTATCTGGAACCGGAACCGGTTCACAGCGGTTCCGGGACCGTTCACAGCGGTTCCGGGACCGGTTCAAAAATATAGAGAACCGATGTAAGCGGTTCCAGTTCCTTCATTCTAGTTGGTTCCGGTTCCATGAAATTTGGTCGGGTACCCGGTTATGCTCACACATAATATTAACAATATATAGCCAATATATGTGAAGTACTCATTTAGTTATACTATTATGCTTTCTTATGCATAAAATATTGTTGTGTTGTACTATATTAGTCTAATGACCATATTTAATTTGTATGTATTCATTAATTGATTTATGTACCCTAATTCACTACTAGTATGTTAATATGTTTATTGAGGCTTAATTGTCCTGAAATATTTCATTAACTCATTCCAACGATTCATAAAATGGTTATTTGAATATTTAATTACTTTGTGCAAATGTTTATTAGTTTCGCTACGAATTTACTTTTAAAGTTGATATCTCCAAATAATATTCAAATCATTACCATAAATCGCGACATTATAAATAGTTTTTGAAAGTTACACTTCCACCCCCATATATTTTGGTCTTTTGCTAAAAGTTCCAAAAATATATTATTGTTAAGAGTTTGACTTTGACTTTATGTCAAAACCAAGGTTTATTTGCCTCACGACAAAATCTCTCAAACTACTATTAAGATAGTAAGGTATTCGAGTTGGATTTATATGTCAAACTCATATTCTTTTTGGCCTTATCAAAAGCTATATATTTAATATTATTATTTTCAAATTAAATAAATCACAAGATATCGAAAGTATTTTGTCAAACGGGTATAAATAGCCTAAGGTTTGTAGGGACTTAAGTAATCCTTGTGATTCCCCTACCACGTGGAAACTCAATCGATTGAACTATTTATTTTCAAAAATTGAAATATTGATGATGTATTATCAACAAAAATCTACGAACATGCAAAAATCCAATTTTGTTATGATAATGAAGTTTCATACAAACCATAATTCATTGTTTTAGAAAATCATATACACTCAATTATTACGACAACCTGGACTCAGAAGAACTTAAGAACCATAATATAGGTTCGAAAAACTATAAGAAAATATGTAAAAACCATCAAACCTTATTGACCCTAAAAATTGGTTGTTAAGGTACAAGTAAATACGTTGAAACATTTGAGACGATAGATGAATCACAACCTTCGGAAGGAATACCATTAACTATAAACCCTAAGAACCGCAGGGCGTCCCAAAAACGAAATTCGGGAATCTTCATTACCATGTACTTCCCGAAGTAATCATACAACTAAATGAAACCCACTTACTCGATTACAAGAAGGTAACAGATTTCAACAAAGAAATGTCGTGTCTAAAAATTCGCCTCAAACTTTGTGGCAAGGAACTCACAAAACATAAAGCTAATGCAAGTGGTTAATGAAACAATATAAGTTGCAATATAATAAACTCATTAACCTAATGCAAGTGGCTAAGAGATATAACATTTTTCTAATAAATGCTAGACATACCTAGATAAAGAAAGTTCTCGAGGTCAATAAGGCAAGCGTTGGAATGTAAAAAACCCTCTAAAGGACGGTGAGTTAAACATAACAACTATGCACCACGTGGACAAGGTTGTGGAAAAGGTCAAGTTTATGGCAAGATTTGGGAAAGAAATCTCAATAGAAAATGGAACAAGAAGAAAATGAACTAGGTCATATCTAAGATTGATTGAGTATAAATTTATTCGAATATATTTTAATTATCAAAATTAAAGATGTAAAGAAATACATCAAAATTAAATACAAAACTCTCAATGTTCTTCGTTCCGTGTAGGAATGTATCGAGGAGAACTTGAGTATTTTTTTTTTGTATATCTCATGTAATCCTAAAAAATAGATTATTATTCATTTAATTATCTGTCTTCAATCCCTCCAATCAAAACGCTTAGACGATGGACTGTCATTTGTTACTTAACGACACAAGATCAATCACTAAAGCATTATGCATCAAAACTTGTTAAAATATTAGTTTGAAATGGAAATGGAAATGGATATCTATATCACCTCTAATAAATTTGGAAGGATACATATATTAGAGAAGCTAATGTGTCAAACTAGTGATTATATGGGTCATTGAATCATATTTTTTCACCAACAATGAACTTTGGGACAATAAGGCATATATGTCTTGGAATGTTCGGTCATTAAGTTTTACTTTATTTTCTCATCAATCGCCCCTCATTAATGCGTTTAAAATGGTACAAATGAACTACATTAATGTGTTTTATATTTTGATAGGTTCGGAACAATTTGGAGTGAAAAAGAACAAAACGATGATTATTGACATATTTGCGCGACTGTTGCGTTTTGATCATATCTTACTCGTCTGAGCTCCATTTAAGGCGATTCAAAATGATCTGAAGAGATAACAGAAGGACCTACAAATTTTAAGTTTTGAGTTTTGCAAATACGTAATGCATCTGGCTGAAATTGATGTCGAAGATGAAACGGTGGTGCTGGACAACAGGTTAAAAGTTGTACAACATCGTGTACAACCTACCATAGCAGCAAAACAAAAAGATGGTAAGGTTAGGCTGGATCTTGGCCTTTATTTGGACTTTTATTATCCAATAAAAAAGGTTAATAGGATGGAAATTAAAGAAAAAGAGATAGTCGTATTGGTTTTATGGTTTCTTGCGTGAGTGAAAAGAAAACAAAGAAAAAAAGGGAAGGAATCATAGGATTTAGAAAAAGGAATCTGGTTGATTTAAGGGGGCTTCTTGGGTGATATATAGATAATGATATGACTAAAATTGGAGGGGGGTCTCGTGAATTTGGGGTTATAAAAAAGGGGGAGAAGGCTTTGGAGAAAGGGGAGACGCATAGAGGGGACAAGGAGGAGAAAAAGAGGGACTCTTTTGGGTCTCTCTTGGATTACAAACACAATAACAAACATACAAGAATTAGAGACGATTTCCCGTCAGCCGAGGGGTCTCTTTTTTGATCATTCGTTCACATAAGAAGACATCACAACGGTTGTCGATTTTCTTTATTCGATTGAGGAACGGAAAATTCAACGGAAGGCTCAATTTTTTAGTTGTTTTGGCAGCAGCAAACTCGTCAAAAACAGAGGTTGTTGCGGTTTTGTTCGTTAAGCAAATCGAGCAAACACGACCTTCGTTGGGTTCTCCACGGTAGCATTACACGTTCTATAGTTTTTTTTTCTTGTTTGAAGTTAGTTCTTGCAAGTTTTACTTAGTTTATAATAGATGGTTCGCTTTCAATATAAGTTTCAAGTTATTTGATTAATCATTTTGCTTAAGAATTTCGTTTAACAACTTCAAGTAGTGTTTTATTTTGAGAGATTGGAATTTGATTATTGGATGAATGTACTTATTTATCATTATTTGGGAACGAGATTGGGTTCATTTGATTGTGTATTCCGTTTATTTTATTCGAATTTTGGATTGCACACCAATTGTTTGAAGAAAGTCCTAGGTGGGATAGTGTTTTTATTGGAGCGTTAGTAGCTAAACGGGGTTATCCCGATGCTCGTTTATTAGATAAAGTTCTAGTTTTTTTTCATCTAGTTGATGCTTAATTATAAAGTTTCGATTTTTATTAGTTTAATAGTTTTACTCTCAACTTCCATGATTTTGAAAGTAGTGTATTTGTGCCACGTAGATTTTTTTTAATTACTAAGTTTTGAGCTTTATTCGAGTTAATTAGACAACCAATCTTTGTGACGCACGTGCATTCGGTTTTAACACAAATCGTTAATTTAACCACTGACTCCCTGAGAAGAACGATAGCCTACTTACCCTATCACTAGATTTGAGTTCGGTTTATAAATTAAAACCTTGTTGTGCGTTTAACGACACGTGCCTCCAGTTTTTTGCGCCGTTGCTGGGGATTTGTGCGCTTAGGTTAATTGGTTTGTATTAATTTTATTTGTTTGCATTATATTTTGGATAGATTGCTACTCGATTCAAGCTAAGAGTGTTTTGCAGATTGCTTGTTTGATCTCTCGTGGGTCAGGTAAGTCTTATTTTCTTTGTTTTCAGTATTTTTTTAGTGTGTTTTCTTTTATGCTTGCTTAGTATTAGTCTTTTATTTATAAAAATAAACAAAAAGATTTTTCTTTGGCGTGTTATTTTTTTAGTTTACTTTTCACTTTAAGCATCATTTTTTTAATTATTGTTATTGCACGAGTTGTTATCATCTTAGATCTAAACTTTGATTTGAATATATCGTTTGATAGTATGTTTAATGCGGAGATGAATGAGTTGAGGCAAGAGGTTAATGGTGATATCGGTGATCTCTCAAATAAACTAGATATGCTTTTAGGTGGGATGATTGGGGGAGATAGTGAGATCTATCGGATCCAAAATTCATGCGATTATTGTGGGGACTCCTTACATTCTCTAGATAGTTGTCCTGAATTCTATTATGAGAGGGTCAATGGCCAAAATTCATGCACTTATTGTGGTGACCCATGTCATTCTATAAATGAGTGTGCAATCTTTCCTGATGGTTGTGTCAATAAAGTCCAAGGGTTCACAAATTATAATGAAGACATGTCTTCTGATTCTTATAAGTCTGGATGGTTAGAACAACCAGACTTCTCTTGGGAAAGTCAACAGGAAATTCACTCAAGTCAGCCCAGTTTTCTAAGTCAATATCATTCGGGTAATTACCATCAAAACAATAATTTTAGTGGTAATTATGACTACAATAATCAAGAATCATCATTGCTTGAAGAACAAATGCTAGACATGATGACGATGGACTGTCATTTGTTAGTTAACGACACAAGATCAGTCACTAAAGCATTATGCATCAAAACTTGTTCAAATATTAGTTTGAAATGGAAAACCTAATTATAAATGGAAATGGATATCTATATCACCTCTAATAAATTTGGAAGGAGACACATATTAGAGAAGCTAATGTGTCAAACTAGTGGATTATCTGGGTCATTGAATCGTATTTTTTCACCAACAATGAACTTTGGGACAATAAGGCATATATGTCTTGGCATGACGACATGGGACACCATGGTCATAACAAAATGATGCAGTTGTTAAAAATACACATAGTCATATTTTTTTTCCAAGTGAAAGGAAAATGTGGAAATGATCCAAATTGTAACTGTTGACTTCTGCAGTACAAGAAGCAACACCATCATCGTAATTTGCACTCTCGAATACCTAGAACTTTTGTATACCTTGATACTTAGACAAAACAGTAATGAAACCATCCTCAAGCTAAGGATATAATACCAAAATATTCCATTCTTACAACGAATATAAGGTGATATTTATAGACATAAACATCCAGAATGCGGTCCATTAAAGTACATTATGGTTCTGGTTTGACATGATGAATGCATGTCGTACTATTGTCCACATGAAATGTTGCATTCCTAGCACTAGATATACGTTTAAAGGCTCACCACCCTAATTGTCTTATCAAGTCAACGTGACAAAATGCTAGAAAATTTACATCATAAGGATTTGATAATTATTGCATATGTATTGAGATCAATGTAAAGTTTTCTATACCCCATGTGTATATATAAAATGGTTTCGTAGAACCGTAGAAGTTGTCATCAAAAGATGGTAGCTAGGGCATTGGTTATGCACAACAAGTTACCCACATATGCCAAGGGTTATGCAATATTACATGCAACTTTAGTTATTCGTTTCTAGACCCACCATTAGCCAACCAGTTGGTAACTGGATATAAGCCTGATCTTTTACATTTATGCATGCTTGCTTGTATAGTATATGTGCCAATTGCGCCCCCACAGCGCACCAAAATGGGTCCTTAAAACGATTAAGTATATATATTATCCGCTATTTAGAACCTTTGACGTGTGATCCTTAAAAAGATTAACTATATATATATATATATATTTCCAGATTGTCACTTTGATTATAGTCTTCCTGTCGTTAGGGGGAGATAAGAATAAGTGTTTTCTAAGGAAACGACAGGAACTGTCATGTAATGTTCCCATTATGTCTCATTTTTATCCCTAAACTTCAAAACGTAAAGTTGAAGTCAAACGAATCAGACTCGATACCTGATACGTTTAATGTTATTCCAGATGTGACAATATCAAATATACGACCTGCAAATATACCCGCAAGGTCAAAAGTTCCTAAAAAGGGCATGACGCTGCTGGAAAGTTCATTGAAATCACAAATGGTGGAGATGTGGTTGAGGTCGTGGATCCCAAAAGGAAATGGGGGAAGCTACTTGGTTCGATAGATACTCATCTAAATGAAGAGAAGAATAAGGCACAACAATATATCATCGAAACATAAACTCTTATGAGATTGTCTCTGATTATAATGATGTCTATGAATCATTACTAGAGGACGCTCCGAAGTTAATATTGATTCCAGAGATTAAACAAATGTCAAATGAATTATAAGAGTACATATAAGTCGATGGACATATCACACATACTCAATGATGATATATTCACACATAAAGTTGTTTATGAGATGGTAGAGCACGATGACATCGAATCATGCTCAGTTAAAGAATGCCAACAAAGAACAAATTGGCCTAAATGAAAATAAGCAAGCCAAGATCATTATATTATTTGACAATTGAATAGGTATTTGGTTCGGTAGTGCTAGCCCACCAAATGTAAAGCCTGTAAGACATAGATAAATCATTTGTCATAGAAGCGTAATGAGAATAATTAAGTCATCATTTATAAGACTCTCCTTTGGCGCAAGGTTTCTCACAACGCCCTGGATTGACCACGAGAAGACTTACTCTCTCGTGATGGACGTTATAACGTTCTGCTAATTAATTAGCCTAGCAGTTTTCGAAGGACTGAAAAATACAGCTCATGTATGTGGTTACTACAAATCTCTATAGGGATCTAGATTAAGAGATACATAAAAGTTATTGATGGCATTACATTACCAAAATCAATGAACTCTAAAGCATAAAATGCGTTTACAATAAAATTGAAACGTTCACTTTATAGATTAAAGCAATCTATGCTGATGTGGTATACCTACCTAACTGAATACTTGATTGGGATCAAAATAGTAATTGGGACATGTATTTTATGAGTCATGATTATACTTTTATTTTTACTTAAGTAATTTTCTTCATAGTTGCTTTGTCATCATCAAATAAGGAGAGATTGTTGATCCAACTCTCTCAGTGATTTGATAATGACCCTTTATAATACTTAGTGAAAATTACGTTTAAATTATGTATGTATAAGTGTTTCACCATCAACGATTAAATACTGAGTATGTTCAGTATCGCTGATGATTTCTCATGCAAACAGTTAGATGTAATCCCTGAAGACAAGTTTCGCGACAAAAGATGTCCACTGCTGAATCGAAGACAAAGCTGCTGAACAAAGGACAGGTCTACTCATGAGATGATGCGGATATCAGCGAAAACAAGACAGGTCTACTCACATGCGAAGAAACCTGAGGAAAAGCTTCAGCGATAGTTGAACTTCTTTCTATCTATGAGAAGGAAAAGATATTTAGCGATCGATGATTACTTTGCTTATACCTCAAATCTCTTTTGTCTTATCTATGCACACATAGTACGAATGTCAGAAAAGACATACCTCTGCAACAATTCATACAACAACTTTGATATCTACACTGTTCATCATAAGGCCAAAAGCATGTCTCCAAAAGTCAGACTCATACAACCAACCAGAGAAGGACACATGCAAAGTACCCTGCCATACATTTAATGCATAGGGTATAAATAGAAAGATCACAACTCTATCTGAGAGTTGCCTTATGCCTTCAACCTTCAATCTCTCTGTAAAATATAGAAACCATTGTTTTCTATATTCTTTTAATCCACGTTATCTAATTCTTGTGCAGCGATCTTAGTGTTTCTTAAGTTTGTTTAGATTAGGTTCTTACTTAATCTTATTCTGCAATAAACTTGTAAATTGTATTTTGATTTATCAATAAACAATTTATTAAACTTAAAAATTTGTGTTGTATTCAACCCCCCCCCCTTCTACAAACTTGTTAAGAACCTTTGGGACCAACATAAAGGATATAAAAACGATAAACTATGCCCGTGCGTATTAATTGAAGAAAACAAGTTCTAGATTTTCAATGCAACTTTATATGTCGATGTTATGAACATAATAGGCAGTTTTGATGAAATAAGAGAAATCACAAGCTACTTGAAATCGGAATTTGAGATAAAAGATCTTGGGAAAACTTGGTTTTGTCTAACTACTTGAGCTAGGATCCGAGTTTGTGGAAAATTAATCCACCGATCCACATATGTCTAGAAAATGATCAGGCGATTTAATATGGACAAAATGTATCCGGCTAGCACGCCCATGATCAGTCAAAGTGTTGGATATAAGGAAAGATCTATTTCATCTAAAGGATGATGACAAAGAGGTGTTGGGAGCTGGAATTCCATACCTAAGTACAATAGGCACATTATTGTACTTGGCACTATACACTTGACCATATATTGTATTTCTCAGTGAACTTGTTAGCTAGTTTTAGTCAAGAGCCAACGCAACATCATTGGAATGATATCAAATTAATCTTTTGGAACCATTGACATGGCCTCACACTTTCCTTATAGAAACAAAAATGGGATTGATAATGAAAATTCAATACCTACTAAGAATGTGAACGGTCTATGTACCAACCCTTATAGAAAACACCAAACAATGTATTGATATGTATTTGTTGATATTAGGTATCTATCTGACCCATACAAAGGTCGTTACCAAATTGGATAAGAAAGTACCATAGAAAACATGTCAATTGCTTGGAAGTAAACCAAACAAACTTTATGTAGCTACCTCTTCAAACTATTCCAACAATATTACTCTACATGAGATTGTTCAAGAGTGTACATGGTTAACGACTATCAATACACATAGTAGAGGAGCTAGTGTTTTGAGTTCAACCAATATCCTACCGTATATATAGAAATAATGCATCATATATCAAAGGAATGAAAGTAAGATACATAAAGGATGATAACACAAAACATTATCTGCTTAAGTTTCTATACAATCAACAACAACAACTCTCCTCAAGATTCAAGTGAATCAAGTAAGGTATGAGGAAAATGTGGACGATTTGCTTTCCAGATCACTGCCTAAGGTTACATTTGAGAAACATGTGGAAAGCATTAAAATGTGAATATTTTCTAAGCTCTCTTGATTGATGTACGAATCAGGGGGGAGTAATAAACAAAAGGAGGTGTCTACTAATCATGTACTATTAGTGAGTTGTGCTCTTTTCTTCGCCTAAGGTTTTATTTTTCCCACTGGGTTTTGTTCCTTGGTGCAAGGTTTTGTAAGGCAAAAAACAATAAATAAATCATATTGTTATATAAACCTCTTGATTGATGTACAAATCAAGAAATATAGTAAACTAAATAAATTGTTTATCGGTGCCTTGTACTCTTTCCTTCGTCTAAAGTTTTTATTTTTTTCATTAGGTTTTGTTTTTTTGACATAAGGTTTTAATGAGGCAAGAACTATGCATCATCATCAAAAGGAATTGATTGAAAGAATATTTTCTAGTATTAGAATTTACCATAATGAATGTTTCATTTTATTTGTAAACTACTCCCTATTTAAAAGACTTATGATTAATGATAATTACATAATTCATTCTCTCTATTTACTGTTGTTCTATTATGCTTTTCCTATAACAAAATCCATATTTTCTATAATTTTCAAATTAAGTTAGAGTTACTTAGGTGTCGTTTGTTTTTTAAGATGTCTAAAGTCTAAAGTCTTATTTTAGTTATGATTAATAAGAGGTGGTGTGTAAAAAGGTCTGAACGATTCAGACTTAAGGGCCATTAAGAGGTTTAAAAAAAAACAACCCCTTAGTGAGTATTTATTAAAAAAAACCAACATAATTTAATACATCATTATAAATATAATAAATATGGTTTTTTTAGAAACAAATGGTAGTTTGACCCATCCCAATGGATACCCGGTTTTTAGTGAGTATTTGTGATACATTTAACATATTTTTTTTATCATAAAATGGGCATTTATCGTTAAGGATAGAGATGGTAGTTTGACCTGTCCCCGATGGATACCCGGTTCCACCAACTTGGTTAGGGACAGATATTCCTCGCATATCTGGGTCTTGGGTTTGGGGACTAGGATACGCCGTCTCCACCCACCTAGGATGGGGAAGGGGATGGGAACGGTATTCCCTACCCACTCGACCGAGATTTATATAATATTTATATACACACAATCAAAATACTTCTTGATTAGTCTTTGTTATTTTTCATACATTGATTTTCCATTGTTTTGCAACAAAGAATCATGTGAGGAGAAGAGTTAAGGTGAGAAAGTAAAAAGGGATCTGGACCCTTAATCACATTTAATCTCAAACTCAACCATAAATCGTGCTTGATACAGGGATTGGTATGGTGCATTTTGGTGCATCGGATCTCGATGCATTTCGTTCTAATGTGCATCCAAGGGTGTGGATCCCTTCATACCTTTCTCACCATAAATTTCATTTTCATTGGAGCCCAACCCTCATCAATTATGCACCTCCTTGGTCATTGATCTCTCGCTATATATTCTCGTATTCTTTATATAACTTTTAAACAATACACAACCGATTTTATAGGTCTCAAAGTACATAGATTCGATAGAATTAGAACATATAATTATTCTATCATTTTGGAAATAATATATGAAAATTTACACATATTGAAACCCTCTCAACTACTTATACATCCAGGGGCAGATGCACTTAATAATTTATGGGGGGATAGGCCCCCATTAGAAAATAAAAAAGAATTTTTTTAAGGTTAAAAATATTTTTTTTTGTCATTTCTACCATAGTTCCCCCAGTGAATTTTTGTATGGGACCCCATCAACCAAAAAAAATATCTCAAAATCAACCAAAAAAATCGAAAAAAATCTCTCAAAATCGCCAATAAACTTAGAAATCCCTAGAAATCAACCAAGAATACTTTAAAATTCGTTAGAAACGGTGGAATTAAGCTAAAAATATATCGTACGACTTTGCGGGGCTTTAATATATCTTAAAGGTGCCCCCACCAGGAAATTTTTTTAGATCCGCCACTGTATACATCTAATCTAACATATTAGTTTTTCATTTTAAGTTTATGTATTAGAATATCTTACAGTAACAATATTTTATTAATTTATTTGAGTTTTTTCGTACAAAGAACTCTGTAGGAGATGTGTTAAACGAAGTCTATACACTACAACAAAATTAGGTTTATAGTACACTTAAAATGTTAAAACTTCTTAATAACATATACTTTATATGACTTAAGTTTATAGGAACAAACAATAAACCGTCATATCTAAAAGTGTTACAATATGTTTATAGGACGCTTTTAGATGTTTTAAAAAGTTTTTTAAGACGCTTTTAAAAGAAAATGTTGTATTAGCTATTTTATAAGTATCCTATAAACCCATCTTTTTGCAGGACAGTTGTGTTCATATGATGTTTTTTCTAATAATGTTTTATAAAATAGCTAATATGACACTTTATTTTAAAATTATTTTAAAAGTCTTGTTAAAATGGGTAAAAGCATCCAAACCAATTGTAACACTTTTAACCGTGACGCTTTATAATTTGGTACTATAAACTTAAGTTCTATAAAATAAGTTATTAGGACGTTTAAATATTTTAAGCGTCTTATAAAACTAATTTTATTATAGTGATATAATATATTTAATGAAACAGTTATCTGTTGGGGAGGAGTTCGGGCGAGTGACGAGGACAGGTTGGGAGATTCGGGGATCGATGGGGATGGCAAAGGCGATCCTCGGCCCATCCCTGACCCTAATAAAGGTTGTGACTAATAATTAAATATTTTTATTAAATTAGAGCTGTAATGCTTTCACATGAGAATTAGCTTTTATGACCACTTCATGAAGTACTTTCTATGAAATTTCGAAGCATCTTCTTTCCATCAACGGATTGAGATTGATAGACATGAAGAATCACAAGTGCTCCTTCCACGTAAATATCAAGAGAGAGAGAGAGAGGAAAGATCATGCGAGAAGTTAAACATTTTACGAGAAGGTGAGAAGTGTGATATCATATATGATTACACGGCCTATGAGTGTGCCTAATCATATATCATTAAACGTCTATGTATTACCAATATAACATGTGTTTCATCATATATGATTAAGCTTGTGTATCATATATGATTAAACACTTCTCGCAAAATGTTTAGATTCTCGTTTGAACTTGCCCCTATATATATACATATATATATAATATTATATGCCGACAAAGTTTATATCAATTTGAATTCATCATGTTTACGAACAATGTAAAAAATTATAGATTTTGGCAAATATTTCTTATTTGTTACTTAGAATACAAATTTTCTAAAAATTTACAAATAAATAGTTTACTATTATTTCATAAATCTTCAAATAAGCTTTTGACACATCGAAGATGTGATTAGTGTTGCCTTCTCTAGATCCAAAATGATGAAGAAGCAAAAGTTTGAAGACAATTTTCAAGTCTTGGAACATTGAAGTCCTCCAAATAGACCAAATGTTTCCTTAGCATTATATCAAGTGATGATAATTCAAAGTAGAAAATTCTTGTGATACCCATCAATTACGGCCTCGCCGTTCCTGACATTTTGGAGGCCCTTACGTAAATGTTATTCTATATTTTTTCTAGTTATATTATTAAGTTTTTTTATAACTAAATTCAAAAATGCTACGTAGAAAATAATTATAAACAAGATTCAAAGAAAAATCAAAATGACATTTATATCTTTAAAAGCTCCAATGATTAATATAATTATCAGAGTAAAAAGTTAAATAGTAACAAAACTAAAAGTAATGACATAATAAGTAAAACTTACAAAATATAAAACATGTAGTTTAATATTCAAATGATAAACTAACACTATTTCATACATTTTTCGAAAAAGAAAACAAACAACTAGGCATTACTATTTTTGGAACATACATTTTCTATAATTTATAGCAAAATCATTTATTATAACTTCGTAATTAAAATTTGTAGAACTCATTTTCAACTAAAATCAAACTTAAAACATTTAGCTTCTCTTGAGACATAGTTTGTCGAAATTGAATTTTGAAATCTTTTGAACAAAATTATGAAAAACATAGAAATAGTCAATGTCGATCATGAAAAATTCTAAATAAAATTAAATAATTAAACAAAGTTAATAAAAGAAAATCATTGAAAAAAATTAATATTATCTTATAGATTGAAATTTGTACCTTAATAAAGATTTAGAGTGAAGACTATATAATTTGTACCTTAAAGATGGAAAAACGTAAGAAAGGGATTGCAAATGTTATGATGACGACAATAAAAGAAAAACTGATGAAGAAATTGGGAATTTTGGCTTTTTAAAAGATAAATTAAATAAGGAAATCATAAAAAATGAATAGATAAATAAGTAAAAAGAAAATTAAAAAAATTTCCATATCTTAAAGGTTGACGTTTTGACGAGATCATTCTCTAATTAATTTATTTTTTCTTTTAATTGATAATTAAGTTATCTGAAATAGTTTAATTAGAAAAAAGTAGTTAAAATCAATTAAAATGATTGAACACATTACAAGACTCCATCCCTGGATGATGCTTAGTAGAGAGAATAGGAGGCGTTTTTCAACTGAACCAATAGCAACTTGTGTCAAATATAGGATTTTCTTTCTTATATACCAAAAACGTCTAAAAGTATTTGGAGGCCCTCGAGAATCATAGGCCCCGTGCGACGACACCACCTCGAACACCCAATGCACGACCCTGCCATCAATTTATGTTGTTAAACTACAAAAATTGACAACATCAGCCATTAAACTTTGAAATCAGTCTCATTTTATTAAATATGACAAAAATTTAAAACTGAAAAATGTGTTAAAAAAACTATTATGTAATTCATTTCAAATTTAGACTTGGGGACATTTATCAAAAACTTACCAGGTAAGTGCTTATCGGGTGTCATTTACCTTACCGGTTGATCATGACAAGGTCCAAGAATCATAATCAGTAAGAGGTATAACAAGGACTGAGAATCTTAACCGGTAAGTGAGGGATAAGATTTTTACCCGATAAGTACTTACCGGATAAAAGATACCTACCAGCAGTCCATCTTAATGGCCGAGAATGTTACCTCAATAAGGTAAGTGTAACAACCCAAACTTTTGAAATAAGCATAAATAACTTACAAGTAGATTCATGCCAAAATATTCCCGAATCAACAATTTAGAAATACAAGGTTTGCGGAAAACAACCTATTTCACAACTGAGAATTTATAAGAACGACCAAGACTGGAGGACTAAAATAAGCGATCTTCTAATATAAGCCCCGACTCACACTTCTAGTTCTCCTTACTAGATCCTCCTACTTCACGATCTCCTGAAAAGGTTTTTAGTTTTGAAAGATCGAGGGTTAGACCGAAAGGTCTAATGAGTTCCCTCTAACAACAATTCCCATACCATAGCGTCATATAAAAGATTTATAAGCAATTTATAAACCAATTCAGTTTTTATAAAAACATCACGCCCGTAAATCACGCTTTCGGCACACACTGAAGTCACACATAGGCGACAACGTGTCTGGCTCACACTGACTTATTATGGGATACACCCTCCATTGGCATAAACGGGAAACACCCCCGGTATAAGCGTAGGCGGGACACCCCCCCCCCCCCCCCCCCGACTTAGGCCATACTCGCCAACTACAATGTATGCATACATTTTACACCAACAACACAATAAATCACAACCCACTTTCAATAAATCTCATATGTACAACAATAGTATAAATACAGTAGTCATTAAGTAAACTTCGCATGCTCGATAACATAAATAACTGAGGAAGTCTTTGGTTAGAAAACTCACCTGGCCTTTCCACGTACAACCTCAAATTACGCCTTAACCTTAAGGACAATCACCTATCAAAACAATGAGGCGAGTGGTAAGAGATTGAACTCTAAAGAACACACCAACTACCCACGACAAGGACTGAGTTCAGACACTACCTTCTTCTATAACTCAACTCCCGGTCCTCCACATACCCATGCCGACTCCCGGCCCTACTCTTACCCGACTCCCAGGTCGCCATACACCCGATTCCTGGGTTAAGGAATTCACCGGACCTGGCCTCCCCGGGTTCACCCAGGTTTCCCCGGGATCCCCAGTCTCCCCGGGTTCTCCCGGCTTCCCCGGGATCTCCCGACCCTGCCCGGGTTCTCCAGGCTCTCCACACATCGGGACCCCTGTTCTCCCCAGGTCACCCGATAACAACACTTCACCCGGAACCCTATCTCTCGGGGCGCCTTTCCCGGGTGAGACGACGACGACATGAAGACTGGTTTTTTTACCAGTCGAGAGTTTTAGGGAACGAAGGGATTATCCTCCTTTAAATGATTCTCAAAATTCTCTAGTCCCAAAACTAAATCAAATATTTGATTCTCAAACACTTCTAAGTCTAACTTCACTCAGATGCTCAAAACATTCTGACCCAAAAACGAAGTCGTACCCTCTGAACCAACCAACTGCAACATACCATCTGTAACATCCCTGATCCAGGCAATAACCCCTCGATTCGCCCATCGTTTCACCACATCTTCCTTAAAAGAAAAGATTATACCGGGGTCACCACAACGACAACAAGCATCAATGACTAAAATAATAACCACTCAAATTGCCAACGAAGCTATTCGTCCACCTTATGAATCACAACGAAAAAAATATCACTGGTGCCACCCCACTTAAACGCGTTGAACGCACACCGCCCCAGCGTCAACATCCCCAAATTCTTACATGAATGAAAACCTCCACAATTCATTACACTCATAGACCACCAACCCAACTGATCGAATCATAAAGACGCATACTTCAATGTCTTATCGCATCCAATAATCATCCGACCATACCTGAATTAAATCCAAACTTCACTTGCTCAACAAGGAACGATTCTGCTCATACAAAACTATTCCAAAGAGCTTAACACTGGGTGGCATGCTAGCTTGGAATGTTTTCTACTTAAAAACAAAACTGACACTATGTTTTTCACTCTGAGCATTACATCCGACCATCTTTTTCCACTACTTTCTTGGAAATATCCGACATACTACCAAATATAGGCTCACCAACAGATGCAAGCTTTAGACCAACAGCTCGATTTAGGTTTCTCAACACCAGAGCCCTAACATACACTCTAAACTCCTTCTCACGCCCCTTCTAAGGTTCATAAACTCAAAAACGACAAATTTGAAAACATAAATCCACATTTCTGTGCCACTTGCCAAACTTCTTCTCTCGATATACTCACTTTTCCCGACAAATTCCAAATATGTCAAAAACACAATTACATTACTATGCTTAGTCAGATGATTGCCCACAATTCTCACGCGAGGTATTTAACCAAGCTCTCCCAAAACATTACCCATTATGCGAAGGCACCAATGTTAGAGCATAAATATGTTGGATACAAGATCATGAAGTCTGAAGGTCAAAGCCAAGCAAGTCAAAGATTAAAGTCAACTTTCAAGCAAAGTCAAAGTCAACTTTGTAATAAAGTCAAAGTCAATTGTATTGTATTTTGTTTATAGTTGTCTTTGTAAAAGCGTGTGTTTTGTTTTTAAGAGACATATGACTAGAGGTTTAGTTAGAACAGTTGAAAGTAGAGTATTGTACGCTGACATAGAGTTTGTAGAGAGAGAAAGTAACAGAGAGAAGTTTGTACAAAATATGTGATTGAATTGGAATAGGTAGTTTGATTGAGATTGTTTGTCATCTTGTTTGTAATTGAATTTGCAATTAGAATTTGATAAAATTGGGACATATCAATTGGTATCAGCGCAAATCCAAGTTGAAATCAATCGAGAAAAATGGTTTTCTCACTGTTCATCGAGTCTTGATCGAGTTTGGGTTTTTTGTGTGTAATTCGAGTTGTAATCGATTGAATTGAGTTCATTTTATGTTCTAGATCAATCTTGTATTGGTTTGTTAGTAATTTTCACTGTAATTGATCATCAATTTTGAAATTTCACTAGTGTCCACGAGTTCATTGCATTGTAATTGGTTTGATTTGTATCTTTAAGTGTTCTTTTTCAAAATTCTTTGATTATAATCGTTTCTAGTTGTTCTAGTGGACTAATTGTCGAAGTTTCGGATTGAAAATCGAAGGTTATATGGGATTTTGAGTGGATCAAAGTGTATTTTGGTCGATGATCTGAAGAACTCATAGAACCCTGAAGAACTCACATCAAGATCTCGCAGACTTATTGGATTTCGCATAATAATTAGATTTCGCATAATTTTGTTTTTGTTTGAAAATCTCAAGTATAGATTTCGCGTGTGTTATGCGAAATGCTTAGAATTCACATATGTGTGTGTTGAGAATTCTTCAGAATTCGTAAGAGTCTCTATGCGAAAAGCTTGTATTCGCATAAGTGGTTGATACAAAAAGTTTTATTGAAAATTTCCAAGTAAAGATTTCGCATCTGAGTGACATACGAATTCTTTGAATTCGCATAAGTGTGTATGCGAATTACTCAGTTTGAACATTTTTCCCAAGTATAGAATTCGTTTGATCATGTTGTGCGAAAAATTTTTATGCGAAAAGTGTGTATGCAAAAAGTTTGATTTTCAAAATTTTCTAAGTTTAGTTTTCGCATAACGTTGTATGCGAATTCTTAGAACTCGCATATAGTTGCATTCGAATTATGTGTATATGTGAATTGTGGTTTGTTTCGTGTATGCGAATTCTGAAGTTAGTGTGAGTAGTGTGCGAATTATGTGTTGTTTGAGCTTATATGCGAATTCTGCATACGAATTCCTTATATTTCACAGTATTGTGCGAATTTTATACTTAGAGATTTTTGGAAATTTCATTTATGAATTTCTTTCTAAGTTTTTCTGTATTCTTTTGATTTCACTTGGACTAACGATCATTGTCAAGTTCTTATTGAATATTTTATAAACAGGATGACTTCCAGAGAAACTCTCGCAATCGGAACTGATGTGAAACCTCCAATACTGTTTAAAGGCGAATACGAGCAATGGAAGGATCAATTTTTGGATTTCATTGATCGCAAAGACTTGGGAGACTACATCAGAATATCTCTGAAGGATGGAATCATGAAAACTCCAACAAAGACTTACATTGTTGTAGGAGAAAATGGAGAAAAGGAACAAAGAAAGTAACCACTACCACTTGAGGAGTACACAGATGAAGAGAGAAGGAGACATAAAGTTGACAAATTGGCCAGAGCTTTTATATTGCAAGGAATTTCAAAAGAGATTTCTATCAAATTAGTTAGTCAAAATGCTACAGGAAAACAATTGTGGGAACAACTTGTGAAGATGATGGTAGGGTCAAAGATGTCATCAAAAGAAAGAGTATTGCAGAATGGGAATGGTATTCTAGAGAAGGAGTTGCTAATGGAAGAGGTCAGTGTCCTAAAGAAAATAAATATAGATCTTCTGAAGAAGATATCTGGGTTGGATGAAGTTAAGGTAAAGAGTCTGGAAACTGAAAATATTGAGCTGAAAAGAAAGATTTTTGTCTTGGAAGCTCAAATTGTCAAAATCCAGCAGACAGAGTTTGTTAAGAAGAATGAGGAGAAAGTTAAGGCTTTGGAGTGTACTAATGAAGAGCTAATACAGAAGACTTATGAGTTAGAAATGCAAATTGCTAAAGAAAGATCAGAATTTGATAAAGAAAAGAAAGAGTTTGCAAAGAAATTCTTAGAGTTTTCAAGGAAATGTTTTGAAGAGAAGAAAGTTGTTGAGCTTAAATGTGCAAAACTTTCTCAACAAGTAATTGAATTTGAGAAAGTGATCATAATGGAAAGAGACAAGTTTGCAAAGGAGAAGAAGGCCATTGAACAGAAGAATGTTGGAATCTTCAAAGAAATATCTGGTCAGAGAATGAATGCTGAGAAGGACTTTGAAGAAGAATGAAACATTTTTAAGGCTGAAATAGAGAAGCTTACAGAGAAGTTATCTGAACTGTCAACTCGTGCTTTGAAAGATCATAAAACGAAGTCTGAATTCCTGAAAGAAATTGACCTTTACATCAAAGAAAAGGACAGTTTATTTTCAAAGATAAAAGAGCTTGCTGAAATTGTTTCTAAGGTGGTGGTGACTGAGCAGAAAACTCCAGAGTCAATTATCTACACACCTAGAAATGATTCAGCTGACTTCAAAAAGACAGCCGCAAGTTGACATCAAAGAATTATTTCTTCAAAAAGGTCAGTTAATTCATATGATCAGATTCGTACTAAAAACATTTTCTATGATCGATATGTAGATGGTTCAGATACATTCAGGAGTAGAAGAAGAAGAAAGTATGAAGAAGAAAAGCTGGTCTGGAAAGTGAAACCAGTTGATGATGAGAAGAAGGATGAAAATAAAGGTAAGAAATCATGTGTACATGCACAAAAAGTCAAGAAGAACAATGTACAAAACGGTAAACCTGATCTTGTTTACTCGAGAGATCAATTAATCATGTTGTCTAAAAGGAAAAATTATTGCTCTTATTGTCTTACATATGATTTTGTGTATAAAACTAGTGATCATTACTGGTATGGTTCTTATTCAATTACTCCTAACAGAACTGCAACTCACAAATATGGACCCAAATACAGTGGGTACCAAAGCCAAAAGATGAATCTGTGTTGCAGGCACCTCAAGTCAAGGGGGAGTAATAGAACAAAGGCTTCTGAATACAACAGTTTAGGACCCGTTCTTCAAAGATTAAGAGTGTGACTTCTAAACACAACAGTTTAGGACTCGTACTTCAATGATCAAAAGAGATGATATTCCTGTGCTAATAGGAGATTGTGCTCCGATACTTAAATGAGAAGTTCAACCTTCGAGGGGGAGTACATAATTTTTACGGAAAAAAAATATGCATTTACAATATTATCTGAAAGATATCTGCACTCAACATTGTTCATGTTTTCAGGGGGAGTGTGAGATAAATTTAATGCATAATTTCAGGGGGAGTATATGACTTCTGATTATATATCTGATCATAACTCGTACATTCAAAGTTTTATTGCTTTATGTCATTTACTTTTCAATAAATGTTGTGAATAAAGCTTTGTACTTTGATGACTTGTGATCTTTTGCAGATTTGAGAGAGAGCTTACATGATCATATCTAATATGACTTATAGCTGAGTTGATGAGATTTAAGACTGAGCGAAAAGGTTTATTTCTAATCTTAATCTCATACGTGTCTGAAAGAAGGACAACTTTCAGATAAGAAAACATGTTCTTAAATGTTCAAACCACTTCTAATTCTTAAAAGATTTCATGAATATAGAAGTGTGATTTTAAATGATTTCATGTTATTTGTGCTTCAATGTTTAACAAACCGTGTGTTTCCAAAGATTAATACTTGCTTATTATCTTTTCCATATACTTTCAAGTATTCACACACACCGATTAAAATTTTTGTTGTAAATGTTATCACCATGTCTCATATTGAACAAAATTTTTGATGGTGATACACCCGCTTGTTATTCAAAGTTTGAGCGTGATTTCATTCAAACGTTTCTTTCAAGAGTGTCTATATTTTGATTCGTATAGACAACATCCAATTTTTGCTGACCTAAGCTTTACTCGATAAATCATTTCGATTTTGATCTTTTTCATACAATGTTAGATTTTCAAACATGTTTCTTGTATTCATTTCATTCATTCAATATACTTGTTTGAAATATCTTCAATGTTTAAAATTCTCAAATCTTCATGAGCATACAGACATCTGACATGTATTGTTTGTGCTTTAACTGCAAAGTTAAACCATGTTGAGCAACATTGTACTTTTAGGAAAATTACATGGGTTCATTGTGTGAGCTTAACAGAACTTCTATGGATTCACGTTAACAAGTGTTTCCTACCCAAGAAGTTAATCCTTGAGTGATCGAAGAGTGAGGAGTCAAAATAACTAAGTGTAGGTTGAGTGATGAGGTAAAATGAAATGAGAGTTTGGTTAGCAGCGAGCTAAATGTTTAAAAAGATAGAGGGTGAGATAACAGAGTAAAAGAATATCAAACTTTGCACCAACTTTTTCTGAGTCGGGCAACCACATTTCTAGTGTTTCACAATTCTTTGTGAACATTATTGAAATAGGCAACTAGCCCATGCCAACTCTTGATAAAAACCAAACCAACTACTCATTTTCTTCTAAAAAAGAAGATGTTTCATATTTCAAGGGGACACAACACATATGCTATCTGGTTTTCATTTGAAAATTCTGGATATTGAAAAAGAAGGAAGTCTGCCCCACCTTCACACTTCGATCATGTACAATTGAGTCTGTGTTTAACTGTTGTTGTCTCAATGGTTTACACAATTTTGAGCATGTATAAAAGCAATCATCAGTGCTTAATTCTTTCATACACAAGCACGTACACACAAAATTTTCGTTTTTCTGTCTAAACGTTCATAGATTAAACTTGTGTTATTCGATGATTGAATGGAAGACCTGGGGGGAGTGAACATCAAAAATCTCCATTCCAATGTGTATTCGTTACACGCAGTGACTTCGTGTTACTGACAGACATTTTAACTGATTCATTTGTTGATTCAGGTGTTACACTCATATTTTGTCTGAATTTTCAAAGATTAGGATGAATATCTTTTTGGATCAATATATAGTCAGAGGCTCGTTGGAAAGATCAATGGTCAGATCAGAATTGTTAAGGACATTTCTTGTGAAAGTTTTGATGACTTCATGCTTCTATCATCAAAAAGAGGGAGAGAGGTAATCGAGAAATGTTATAGATGGGAGAAGATCAAGAAATGTTTGAGATGTGATCAAGAATTATTGGTTTGATAAAGAAAAGTTGTAGTTGAAAGAAGAAATTTTATGTAAAGACCGTTAATTTGAAGAAAGTTTGTTGAAAGCTGAAAGAGCAAATTCAAAGAATTCTGAAAACGAGCTGATTTTACTGAAATTTTCTTTGAAGACTATTTGCTGAAGCAAACTGAGCGGAATTTGAAGATATATTCTTTCTGATGTCTGAAAGAGGTGTTACAACCTTGGGGAAGATTGTTATTATTTTTGAAGACATATTTTTGGGAGATTACAAAAAGCTTTTGAAGATAGATTTTTCAAAGAAAGGGCAGATTGTGTTGAGCATAAAAAGAAGAGATTGCACTTTAATGCTTATGTTTATTTCTAAAGATGATCTGAGTTGTTAAGTGTTCTATAAGGAGGAGTTTGTAATTTTGGTGCTTAAAGGGGGAGATTGAATTGCAAAATCTTTTAGAGATGATCTT
Source organism: Arctium minus (assembly GCA_954870635.1). Classification (NCBI taxonomy): domain Eukaryota; kingdom Viridiplantae; phylum Streptophyta; class Magnoliopsida; order Asterales; family Asteraceae; genus Arctium; species Arctium minus. The sequence continues at coordinate 66,285,268 of OX941090.1, read as the reverse complement.
GAATCCAAAGGGGGAGATTGTTAGAGCATAAATATGTTGGATACAAGATCATGAAGTCTGAAGGTCAAAGCCAAGCAAGTCAAAGCTTAAAGTCAACTCTCAAGCAAAGTCAAAGTCAACTCTGTAATAAAGTCAAAGTTAATTGTATTGTATTTTGTTTCTAGTTGTCTTTGTAAAAGCGTGTGTTTTGTTTTTCAGAGACATATGACTAGAGGTTTAGTTAGAAAAGTTGCAAGTTGAAAGTAGAGTATTGTACGCTGACATAGAGTTTGTAGAGAGAGAAAGTAACAGAGAGAAGTTTGTACAAAATCTGTGATTGAATTGGAACAGGTAGTTTTATTGAGATTGTTTGTCATCTTGTTTGTAATTGAATTTGCAATTAGAATTTGATAAAGTTGGGACATAACAACCACACAATTCTCTCTTTGAAAACAGGTTTGCTCTATCCGCTCAAGTTCATTCACACTCAACGAATACTTCAATATTCCCACGGATTTTCCTGTCTACTACCAACTATCTTGAACTAAATGGTTCAACATTTCCATCAATATTTTACTGGAATACGATGAACTCGCCCAACAACTCTTCACGAACCAAGAACCTAAGGTTCCTCTATTAGATTGTCTCCAACTACCACCCAAACACATAATTCTCACAATAGTAATACCACTATACCTACCGTCAGCCATATCTCAACAACATATATGACACTTTGCAAAGTTCACCAGAAATCCTCGATCAAGGATTCCCACCTACGCTCATCCCAGAACAACAACACAAGTCCATTACTTAATCTCAAAGAACCTCCTTACCACACCAATGACTTGATCGACCACTTAGGCATAAAATAACACTAACTCATCCAAACATCCATTACCACACCACAACCTCATACTACAGTCGAAATTTTCACGATCGCTCGGTATACCTACCAGATGTCGTTCTCTTCATAACGCTCATGACACCAATATCTGAAATAAAGTCATTTCAAGACTATCTTCCACAAGTCTGGATAAACCACCAAAATCATGATCATCTAAATCACTCCAAATGATCTTATTCCTTGTCAGCTCATCGAGATCTGCCCGAAACAAACTCATGTAGTCGGTAAGATTAAGCAGACTACCTCACGGACCAACACGCTCGAAGTACAACCACCTTGATTGTGCTATATACTTTACTCACACACGAGCCATCAGGACCTCATAAGAATTTACCTGACCAAACTAGCGGTCTTCCATTTTCGTAATGCCCTCACAAGGTGATGATATTCCATGCCAAATACACACCTTTCTCCGAAAAACTCCTTACTTCCTCACGAAGATTCAACCAGATATCCATTGCTATCTCTTAAATTTTTAGTGTTCCGACAATGACTTGTTGGTCGTTGACTTCAGCATCAACAGTCAACATGGTGATACTTTGACAATGCCTCCGGCCAACCAGGATTCCCAATGGAATCTACTTCTTCCAACACATCACAATCAACTTTATCCCCCACCAACTTCACATGCTGAAAGCACAAGGCCCACCTGCTAGGAAGTCAAATTACCAGACCACTTCAGAACTCCGACTCGACACTGATAACCTTTCATCAAAGTCCCACAAAACTACTTATCAAGATACCGCTATAAGAAGTACCTTGACGACTTCGAATTCCACCCAGACGTAACTACCCGCTGAAAATCACTTCTCAAGCTACCAAACAAGAGGGTATGATGCCACCAAACGAACGTTCCTATCGACAATGTCTGAGACCTTCGCTATTCACTGTCGCTCCCTAAAGGAAACACCAAGGTCAATATTTGACCATCAACGACTCGAACATCACACTTACACTCTCCAATCCCTTTTTCATTCTAGTTGCAACATTTCTCACGACCTCAAAAGTTCATAACCTTCATGCATGACAACACCATTAATTTAAAACTTTTGACATGTTTGCAAAATTTTGCACGTACCACAGTACAATGCAGACCTGAGTGCATGAAACACAACACCGCCATACTTAAGCAGCCATACTCAACGATTTCAAAGATCATTCGCACTCAATCCTCTCGATAAAATAAACCTTGTCTGACCAAAATCGACGTTGACACAAATGAAAAAAAATACTTTCAAGGAATTTTACTCATGCGACTATAGGAATACGACAAAATCACATACACTGAGCGAGTTAGTCGGCTCTCACTTATAAAACCGTACGATCAAATGTTGGTATGATTTCCACAACAAAAGTTAACTCATTTATAAAAAGAATAAAATAATTCTCCCACAACCAAATTCAAAATTTATCACCCAACGCAATAAACTTGTCTTTTCTGTACAAACACGCGTTCACACGCGTTGTCATGTTTTCAAAACAAATGTCTCGCAAGGCACACACACACGCCAAAATATTTGAAATTAAGGACACCAGAAATTTGTTCAAAACATAATGCATGAGGCTCACTTTACATTGAAGGATGTTCACTCTAACAAGGTCAATTGTTTGCACTCACCACAATTTATCCCAGACTCCTACTTCCGACCAACTAGTCAGGACCCTCATATTTGCCACAACCTCCAACACCAGCGCTTCTCAACAACCTTGTATGTCCAACTACCAGTTACCACCACGACTATTGGTTCGCAATTCATGCGTCCTCACTTTGACCCAAATAAACTTACCAATATTAGCTCATTTCCATCCTGTCCTTACTCCATTTTATCAGTCAACACTGATATCGTCTCTCAACCACCCTCGCCACCTTTCAATTAATTACAGGGTCGAAAGGCTCACTTCTAATATTTGATTTCATGGGTTGGAACTCTCCTGATTCCCATTGATCAACATAACAAACTACCAAACTGGAGACTCCTTTGGAGTGAAGAGCTCACCTCCAATCATTATTCTTCTCTTTTGTACTCAAGAAGTTCTTCCTCGAGATGAAAATATCTACATCCCGCACAATACTCATCGAAACGGTATTAACCTTAAAACCATAAACGAGCTCACTCAACACGCCACACCAACGCTATCATTTCATTGATAAAACTCACTACCCAAAACTACCTCCTTCGGTTGCCTCAACAATAGTAATTGAGTATACCCATGCACCTATAAATTCATAATGGCATTGGCCAGATGCAATTCTGAATTTACCTTACATAAGGGTACTCACTATCGTTGTCACGACTTTCAATGAACAACGTATCCCTTAAAGGGTTCCTAATCTCAGTTGTGTCCCCCTACTCCACAGTTTATGTTTAGGCCCATCCGGTCACCTAAATCCCTTAAACTATGTCTCTGATACCAACTGTAACAACCAAAACTTTTGAAATAAGCATAAACAACTTACAAGTAGATTCATGCCAAAATATTCCCGAATCAACAATTTAGAAATACAAGGTTTGCGAAAAACAACCTATTTCACAACTGAGAATTTATAAGAACGACTAAGACTGGAGGACTAAAATCAGGGATCTTCTAATATAATCCCCGACTCACACTTCTTGTTCTTCTTACCGGATCCTCCTACTTCACGATCTTCTGAAAAGGTTTTTAGTTTTGAAAGAGCGAGGGTAAGACCGAAAGGTCTAGTGAGTTCCCTCTAACAATAGTTCACAAGCCATAACATCATATAAATGAATTATAAGCAATTTATAGACCAATTCAGTTTTTATGTAAACATCACACCCGCAAATCACGCTTTCGGCACACACTGAAGTCACACATATGCGACAACGTGTCTGGATCACACAACCTTCTTCTGGGACACACCCCCATTGGCATAAACAGGGCACCCCCCGACATGAGCGCAGGCAGGACACACTCCCTGACTTAGGCCATACTCGCCAACTACAATGTATGCATACATTTTATACCAACAACACAATAAATCACAACCCACTATCAATAAATCTCGCATGTACAACAATAGTATAAATACAGTAGTCATTAAGTAAACTTCGCATGTTCGATAACATAAATAACTGAGGAAGTCTTTGGTTAGAAAACTCACCTGGCCTTTCTAGGTACAACCTCAAATTACACCTTAACCTTAAGGACGATCACCTATCAAAACAATGAGGTGAGTGGTAAGAGATCGAACTCAAAGAACAATCCAACTACCCACGACAAGGACTGAGTTCGGACAATACCTTCTCTTATAACTCAACTCCCAGTCCTCCACATACCCATGCCGACTCCTGGATCAAGCCGCCTCCCGGATCCTACCGACTCCCGACCCTACTCTTACCCGACTCCCGGGTCGCCACACATCCGACTCTCGAGTCAAGGCATTCCCCGAACCTGGCCTCCCCGGGTTCACCCAGGTTTCCTCGGAATCTCCCGGTCTCCCTGGGTTCTCACGGTTTCCTCGGAATCGCTCGACCCTCCCCGGGTTCTACGGGCTCTCCACACATCGGGACCCCCGGTCTCCCCAGGTCACCCGATAACAACACTTCACCCAGGACCCCATCTCCCGGGGCGCCTTCCCCGGGTGCGACGACGGCGACACCAAGGCTGGTTTTTTTTACCAGTCGAGAGTTTTGGGGAACGAAAGGATTACCCTTCTTTAAATAATTCCCAAAACTCTCTAGTCCCAAAACTAAATCAAAAACTTGATTGTCAAACACTTCTTAGTCTAAGTCATCCCTCAATCGACCGGAGAAAAATTTAGAAGATGAACATTCGATCCATTAACATATATTTGCTAAAACTACAAACGAACTAAAAAGATAATGGATGCCATAGGAAGAATTGTTAGCTTCAAGAAGATATGAGAAATCCCCCTCCAATCCACTTCTTCTTCTTTTTCCAAATTTCTTTTAACTCAATTTCACACACACACACATAGACACCTCTTTATTCTTTTCAGTCGCCACCAACAAGAATGGGGAAAGAAATGAGGGTACTAGGGTAAAAACCCCTTTTCTATTTTATTTCCCACTTGGTCCCTCGACCTTTGGCTTGGACCAAAACTCCACCCAAACTCTCAACTTAATGAATTTTGGCACAATTATTACAGTCAGTGAGGATGTTGACTCTTATCGGTAAGCGCTTACTCGATAAGTGTCTTATAAACGACCCCTTACTAAGACCATCTCCAACCCAACACTAAAAAAACAAAATGAAGGCATTTGCATCTCCAACCCAACACTAAAACACTAAAAAAATGGAGGTCAATGAAGTAAGCATCTATATTTCAAGGTCAATAAAGTAGGTCTCTAAAAATAAATATTAATATAATATTCAGTTTTTATAATTATAATTATATATATAAATATATATATTGATTACAAGTTTATAGGTGGGTTCATACGAGAATAATATCTATTTACGAAGACACAAAAACAATTGAGTACATACAAAATCATATATGATTTACACGACTTTAGGTCACGGCCAAAGTTGCCCGTGTCCGTTTTTGTAGAGTTAATGTAAAATCACATATGATTTTGTACATGATTTGTTGTTTTCTTCTTTTCTTAAATAGCTAACGTTTTCATTTGAACCTTCATCTACAAGTTTAAAACATTAAGATACTTATTATTATTATAATGTTAAAGATGTTTTTAGTTTTTTTATATTGTGTAGTTGGTGTTGGTTTTTTTAGTGTTGAAGGGACCAGTGTGTTTAATATTATTTTTTTAATGGTTGGGTTAGAGATTCCCCAAAAAATCTAATTTAATATGTAACGGTATTCTGAGTACACGCTTTACAAAAGTATGAGGACTTTGATAGAAATTTCCTTATTAAAAAATGTTTGTTGGTTTACATTAAAAAAAGTGTGGAAAACTTTCTTTTTCTCCGTTCAGTCTGAACTTTAGTGATCGTCTGATCGAGTGAAATGTGACATATGAACAAAGTCGACAACAAACATAAAAATGTGTGTTGGGAATGCAAACATATTTATTTGTTTTTTGTTTTTTAGTTTACTAAAGAAACATGATTATTTTTTTTTTGTTTTAAATTATCATATATGTTTAAGATGATATAAGTTTTTGTAATTTATGTAGATAGTAAACTATTGGTGATTTTAGTGAATTCATCATTTTTGAAAGTGGAGGGAAGGGATATTTTTCCTGCAACGGAAAAAACGGAGCATATTTGAATTATCGGTTTATTTTATGTAATTGGATTCACAAGAAAATAGTGAGGTTGGTAGCATGGCAGGGCCACCTTGGAGCCATAAGTGGCATTGGCTCCCCTCAAACATTAAAAATTAATTTTGATATAGTTCCTAACCTCATTTACTTACTTGAAACTTTATTTATTCATATCAAGTTCTTCTTGTTCTTCTTTTATAAATGCCAAGTTTTCTACAAGTTTTAAAATAAACATGTTACTTTATTGAATACATAAATATCTTAAGATAAATTTCATATATTTTAAAAATGTTTTCTTATTTATATGATTATCTATACACAACTTGCCTTTGTTTGTACAAATATAAACATAGTTATGTTGTTTAGGTCAATCATGCTTTTCCAACTCTTTTTTACAAATAATTTTATGATAATAATTTAATTAAAAAACATATATATACTTAAAAATGGTTTTCTCAACCTTAAAATCATGAATTTTCTTACATTTTTTCTAGGCACTCCCTAAATAGATTTTCTAGCAGGATTTGGTAGTTAAATTATAAGACGAGCTAGGAGGTGTGGAGTGCAAACTCGTATAAGTTAACCAGAACTTAGGATCGTTGTATGATTTTGTATGACGAGTTCTAAGTGGCAGATGGGATGCAAGGGCCATGCGTCTTTTCACTTGAAAAGAACATGAATCGTATTTGGAAACAGAAGGCAGTGAATGGGTCGTGCCTTTTTTCACATGAAAAGTAAACGGGTCGTACTTTTTTCACATAAAAAATGCATGTGTCGTGCGTTTTTTGTCAGAAAGTAATCATCACTTGTGTTAATCTCTATCTAGTTGATGATACACTAACTAGCTGATGGTTCAATTACGTTCAGCTCGTTAAAGATTCAGGTAGCTGATAGTTAACTAGTGTTCAGCGAAGCAGATGGTTAACTAATGTTCATCTAACTAAAGGATTGCCACCTGTGTTCAACTCTATCTAGCTTATGATTTGCAACTAATTTGTACCTGACTTATCTGTAACCCCCCACTCTTTATTTCCAGCAATCATTACCATTTAATAGGGAGTTATTCTTAACATTAATGTAGGACCTACCATTCTCTAAGTTTAAAAAAGAACGATTTCTGCCAAAATTGTTACTGACTTTTTTTGAGATTATCCTCGAGTGAATTTCGTAATACCCAAGCATATTTGGATCAAAATATTACTCAACGAAAGCGAGCACTCATGCGATATTGAGTTTTATCCATGTTCTTTACTCACTATTTTCTCAAAATACCCATGAAGTCCCCAAGAATCTTGAGTGATATTATGAGTTTTGTGAGAAAATGTCTAGTGATTAATCCGTCAGAGACATGACGACTAAGTTCACCAAATTGGAGAAGTTCAAAGGCGTGGATTTCAGACGATGGTAAAAGAGGATGCACTTTCTGCTTACCATTCTGAAACTGACTTACATGTTGAGTACTGTGATGCCAGAAGTGATGGAAGATGAGCCGTTGGAGATGACTCGACTTCGAGGAAAATGGGAGAACAACGACTACATCTGTCGTGGCCATATTCTAAACTGTATGTGTGACTCTCTTTTCGGCATTTATCAAAATGTCAAGTTTACCAAAGAGTTATGGGACTCTCTTGAGTTCAAATACATACATGGTCGAGGATGATTCTAGAAAGAAGTTCCGCGTTACGAATTTCTAATAATTACAACATGGTTGACTGAAGGCCTATGATGGAGCAGTACAATGCGTACCTACGTATTTTAGAGCAATATGCTCAGCATAATATGAAGATGGCCAAATCCGTCTTTGTATCAAGCATAATTGATAAACTGCCCCCTCTTGGGGAACATGCTAAAAGAGAATAAATCCAACAAACTTAAGGGAACACACAAGTTTAATGAAGTCAAGAAAAGTCCAAACAAAAGGTTAAAGTAAGTTATTAGACCTGTGGAATAACTGATCATCTTAAGCGTGATTGTTGGGTTAGCAAGAACAAGAATGAGGTAAGCACTAGTGGTAGTGGTGGGCAAGGTTCCAAGAATCAAAACCTATGGCAAGCTCGGTTTCTTGACTTTGGTTTTAATCCAAATCTGAATCATGTACCATTAATATCCGAACCATTTAATGTGTAGGATGATGATGTTGCTTGGCTACGAGTCATGTGTGCAAGGATCGACGTTCACATCATTGGAAATGGTTGAAGACGGATCCGAGATACAGATCGGGAACGAGTCGAGTGTTCCCATTCTTGGACGTGACTTAGTTAGGCAAGAGTTCAGTTCTAGAAAAATAATTGAACTTCTAAATGTTTTGTATGTACCGCAAATTCGAAAGAATTTGGTTTCTAATAGTATCTTGAATAGGTTAGGATATAGGCAAGTGTTGAGTCCGACAAGTTTGTCTAGTCAAAATTTGATGAAGTGTATGTTCATGTTGAATTAAATAAAAAGAGTTATGTTTCGAATTATGTTTATGTTGCAAGTTCAAATTCTGTTGATTATGTTTTATGGCATGCATGGTTTGGTCAAGTTAATTTCAAAAGAATGAAAGAAATGTTAAGGGAAGGGCTAATTATAGCCTTTGACATGATTTTTCAAAAATGTAAAACTTTTCATGTGAACAAAGATCAATAGACAACCTTTTCCTCTGGAAAAGGGACTCGTTAGTGCTTGATTTAACTACTAGTGATCTTTGTGACTTGCATTCAGTTCCTTCTTTGGGAAACAAAAACTATGTACTTACTTATATAGACGATGCTTTATGGTTTTGCTATATATATATATATATATTTGCATACAAAAGATGAAGCGTTGGACAAATTTAAAAATTTATAAAACGGAGGTTGAATTGCAAATGAATTGTTTTATAAAATGTTTACGTACTGGTCGTGGTAGTGAGTTTTACGACCCATGTTTTTGAAATCCATAGGAATTATTCATGAGACTACGACGTCGTATCCACCAAAACAAAATGGTGTGGCGAAACGAAAAAGTAGAGTTCTCAAAGAAATGGTTAACTCCATGTTATCTTATGTGGGATTGAGTGATAGATTTTGGGGTGAAGCCAAATTAACGTCTTGTTACTTGTTGAATCCATTTCCCAGTAGAAGGAACCAGATTACCCCATATGAACTTTGGAGAAAAGGCCAAACTTGAGTCATATTAGAGTTTAGGGTTGTAGAACGATCATAAGACCACCTGAACCCAAAAAAAACCTTTGGGTGATAAAGGTATTAAATGCATCTTGTTGGATATGCGGAGCATTCCAAGGCATGATATGTTCTAAGTTATTAAACCTAATGATTCTATAACGACTCACATCGTTACAGAATCGAGAGATGGATTCTTTGATGAGACTAGATTCTTTTCATATCTAGTGAAACTAGTGAGATTAAAGAACAAGAAAGTGTTCCAACAGAGACTCCAATGCTTAGAAGGAGCAAAACAGGAAGGATTGAAAAATCCTTTGTTCTCGATTTCTACTTCTACTTATTGGAGGAATCATGAGAACAAATTGGGTCACAATTCTCTTACTGTCATAGTATTGAGAAATATCCAAAATCGTTTGATGAGGCTTTGATGTCTCAAGATGTTGTTTTAAAAAAGAAGCAATAAACAATGAAATGGATTCCATCCTGGGGAATAATACTTCGAACTTGCCACCGGGTTGTAAAACTTTGAACCTTTGGGATGCTAGTGGATCTTCAGAAGGATGATGAGTTAATCGACATGTTCAAAGCTCGATTGGTAATCCAAGGCTTTAGGCAATAGGAAGGTATCAATTATTTCAATACCTATGCCTCGGTGGCAAGGATCTCCATGGTTAGATTGTTTATAGCTTTTTGAGCTATTAACAATCTAGTTATTCACCAAATAGATGTCAAAACGACCTTCTATAATGGTGAATTGGAATAGGAAGTTTACATGAAACAACCGAAAGGTTGTGTTATGCCCGGGATGGAGCATAAGGTGTGTAAATTGTAAAATTATTGTTATAACCTTAACCGTTACTTTTTGTTTTTATGGAAGTTTAGGGGTGGGAGTGTAATTCTCTTTGTTTCAGGGATTGGTTTAGTAAATAAGGGGCTAATAAAGAGAAAAAAGAGGCTATGGAGGATTGATGTTTCATTGGAGTTAAATAAAAAGTCTGAAGTTTGGGAGAACAATATCATCATCTCCTCTAAGGTAACTTCCCTCTCTTAAGCAATACTTCCATTAATGGAGTTTTGGGTTCCAAATATGGATTTCTATCTTTCTCAATGTAATTTGATTGAAAAATATAGATAGGTGATTGTTTCGGATTGGTTTTATTGGTTTTGAAATGGTTTCATTGAGAACATACACCATTGGTTGTGGTTTAATCAAGGTTTTGAAGATTTCAAGTTTTATGGATTAAAATCATTGTTCATAGATGGATTGGGATGGATTAAATCATGTTTCAAAGTTGGATTGATGATTAGAATGGTTTTAGAAGTTGATTCCCTTAGTTTTAACTCATAAAGCCGATTTGGGAAAGATTAGACAAGTGTGGCTATTGGGATTATTGTTGGAAATCTTGTGAAGGGAATTTATGGAATGAATGCGACCTTCATATGGCTTGGGTTTCATGAAAATCGCATTGGACATTGCCCCAATGCATTTTTCGATTTTTCTTCTTTTCTCATTTAGGCTAGGTTCGAGGCATAGATTAGGGGATTGTCTTATGGATTGTAATAGATTGTTTTTAGATGATTTAGATGGTTTAACACCATTCTTATTTTGTCTAATTCAGGTGTTCAGTTTGAACCTAAGTGATTGTTAGGTCGTGTGGTGGTGTGCCGAACCTCAGTGAGTTCCCTTGACCCCTTTTACGAATTTGGAATACTTATAATTGTTTTTTAAACTTTGAACATGGTTGTATGGTTTTGGCATGAATTATATCTTTTGAATCCTTGGAGAAACGTTTATCTAAACTTGTTTATCCTTGAACGATTACTGCTTAATTCTTATTTATCTTATGATATCATGGCTTGGTTTTGGATTTGGGTTGCATACTAGGTTTAGTGTACCTTGGGATAGTGGTAATCCCTTAGGAGTTTATATTCTTCCACATGTCTTGAATTTTTTTCATGAGGACATCAGATGGGCATCCTCTTAGGCTTTAATGGTAAATGTCGTAGTGGAGTGATGGTGGACTATGAACATTGTGCAAATCCTGTGTTTTATACATGGATATCCATTTGTTTATGATTAGGCATTCATGTCTATTCCTATGTTATCTTAAACCGTTTAATTAGGTTTTGAGAGGGAATTCACTAGACCTTATGGTCTAACCCTCGCTTTTCAAACTTAAAACCATTTTCAGGTAAGAGAGTAGTTGGGAGTTCCTCCAAGGGAAAAGAGAAGATGCGATGCCGTTAGAAGAGGCATGGATTAGAAGTGTTTTATAGGTCACATTTAGACAAATTATAAATATCAGCTATGGATGTGTTTACCCCCTGCGAACCATGAGATGTAATTGATATTTTGACATGGTATATTTTGGGACCGTTTTGGCTATATTTTATATTATTGCTATTTTGGAAATTTGGGTTGGTACAATCATCGTATGGGCTGAAACAAGTACCCAAACAATGGCTTTGAAAGTTTGATAAGGTGGTCTTGTCCAACAGTTTTTTGTTAAACCAGGCGGACAAGTGCGTATATAGCAAAATACATCCGGTAACAAAGTAATCATTTGCTTGTATGTTGATGACATGTTGATATTTCACTGCAACCAAAATCTAGTTGACAAAACTAAAGAGTTTTTCACATCAAAGTTTCTCCACGAAAGATACGGAAGAGGCGGAAGTGATCATTGGAATAAGGATCAAGCGTGAGAACAAGTGGATTGCAATTATGCAATCTCATTACGTTTAGAAAGTTTTAAATAGATTTAACTACTTTGATTATTCTCCAGTGAGTAGTCCATTTGATTCGAGTGTGAAACTTATGCCTAATTTGAATGAAATGGTGTCACAACTCGAGTACTCAATCGCTATTGGGTGCTTGATGTATACCATGTACAAGCACTAGGCCGAATATTGATTTTTCCATAGGAAAGTTGAGTAGGCTTACTAGTAATTTTAGTACTCATCATTAATAAGCAATAAGACGAGTATTTAAGTACTTGAAGAAAACCATATATCATGGTTTGTCCTATGTCGGATTACCAACTTAGAAGATCACTCTTGAATGGGGAAGGTGTCATCTCACAAGCTTCCAAGAAGAAAATCATGATTTCGACTATGGAATTGGAATTTGTGGCATTATCTATATCATACAAAGAGACAAATTGGCTAAGGATTTTGTCTGTGAATTTCCATTATGACCGAAACCAATATCACCCATTTCTTTCGGTTGTGATAGTATGACTACTTTGGGTAAAGCTTATAGTCAAGTATATAATGACAAGTCTAGATACTTAGGTGCTAGCCATAACATGATTCCCGAATTAATCATGAATGGGGTTAATTTTGGTTGAAGTTTTTCGGCCACAAAAAAAATCTAGCAGACCACTTGAGGAAGGGGTTAGCTAGGGACTTGGTTCAGAAGTCAGTGATAGGGATTAGATTAAAGTCCATCTAAATCTTTAACGGTAGGATACACAATTCCCTTCTAATACAACCTTATAAGTTGAATTCAATGGGAAGGCTCACTCTTAAGAGATTGGAGCACAAGTTGATCATCCCAAGGTATGTACTTAGTACTACAAGTGAAGAAGATTGAAGTTATACTTCTTAATAGTTCTTTTATAAAAGTGCATGTGTAGGTGCATGGTGAAAGGAAATATTTATCTAAGTGTGAAGTGTAACCACTACAAGAAGCTTGGACTTGGCTTTGTATACACTCAGAATTAGATAAGGACATATGGCATGTAATAGTGTGAGTACGAACTTTAAAGAGTCATGTAAATTCACTTGTATTTATTTTGTGATACTCAATCGGGTTGAAGGATTCAATACATAGAACACTAGAATTCTCGAGTACTTGAAATATGTAATGTACTAAGATGGAAATTCAATCTTCTAGATATTTTCATTTATGAATGACTTTATTTTCCTATAATAATAATACTTTGTGAAACAATTATTGCATTAAAATGGGGGAGGAATGTTGGTGATTTTATTGAAATCATCAGTTCATTTTATTTAATTAGATTCACAAGAGAATAATAAACTTGGTAACTAAGCTATAACACGAGCTAGGAGGCTTGGAGTGCACACTCGTGTAAGCTAACTGGAATCCGGGATCGAAATATGGTTTTGTACGGAGAGTTTCTAAGTGGCAGATGGTAGTGCACGGGCTGTGCATTTTTACACTTGAAAAGAGCATGGATTTTTCTTGGAATCATAAAGAAGCGCATGGTTCGTGCATTATTTCACATGAAAAACGCATAGGCCATGCGTTTTTGGTCAGAAAGTTATCAACACTTGTGTTAAGCTCTATCTAGCTGATGATACACTAGCTAGCTTATGGTTCATTAATGTTCAGCTCATTGAAGGTTCAACTAGCTAATGGTTCACTAGTGTTCAACATCACTCATGGTTCACTAGTGTTCAACTCGTTGAAGGTTCACTAGTGTTCAACTCGTTGAAGTTTCACTAGTGTTCATCGAAACTAATGGTTCACTAGTGTTCATCGAAGCTGATGGTTCACTAATGTTCAGTGAAGATGATAGTTAACTAGTGTTCAACTCGCTAAAGGTTCACTATTGTCCAACAAAGTTGATGGTTAACTGATGTTCAACTTGCTATATGTGTTGGTCCACAATGTTTATCAAGTTTTATAGATTAACAACACAAAATGATTACCAACCTGTATTGATTAATAACAATGGTTACAAGGTTGATCGATTCAAGCTTTGGATGTGTTTTCTCTGTTTTCTCTCCTTTACACCTTTTGTGTGTGTGTTCTAATAATATCTTATGTAATCTGATTGTAGAGAGTTGAGAGGTCTGATAAGAGATCTTGTGTGTCTAACACGCTATCTAAACAACCACTTGCAATATTAAACAATAATAAACTTAATAATATCTAACATTTAGATATTATATCTAACTAATAACTAACAAAATAAAGTAAACTAACTAATAACAATAACAAACAACTTTGACATTTATTACAAAGTAACATTAGACTTTAATATCGAGAGTCGACTTTCCGGCTTTAACTTCAGATTGGATCTTCAGATTGGATGCTCTTGAATCCAATGAGACTGTGGTCTAACAATCTCCCCCTTTGGATCAAGATCATTACTAAAAAGATTTAGCAATTTGGTCTTCTCTTTCAGCTCAGAAGATGCAATCTCTTTCTCTAGCTCAGAATGCTTTAGCAAAGTATCTTCAAAGAAAATTTATCTGAAATCAGCATGTCTTCAGAATACTTTGATCTCGCATTTCTTTGTTAGCTTTTATCTTCTTTCATCTTGTAATGAACATTTCTTCATGCTTTAGATTCTCCCTGTTAAGTCTAATTTTTGTAGTAATCATTGTATTTATTTCCCTTGTCTAAACTGTGTTTAGTGGTATTATTTGTTGTGTTAAGACTAGGGGTATTTAAGTCCCTTTCTAGTCTTTGTTTTGTAACTTTGGAACTTTACTTTGAATATATCAGTTTACATTTGGAGCATATATTTTCTCTCTCTACTTTCTCTCTCTACAAATTTAGTGATTCTTGGACTTTCAATTGGTATCAGAGCTTTCTAGATCTTGAGAGGATTGAGAGAAATCATTTTTCGATACTGAATTTGTAGATTAAGCGGAAAATTTGATTGATTTTCTTGATTTTTCAAGAAAATCTCGTTTTTTGTTTGATTCATCAAATTTGGATAGGTTTCTGGTCAATTTTGTGTGAATTTGGTTTTGTTAGATTCGTGTTTGATAATCGATCATATTTGTTTCAGATTGTTTTACAAGAAAACTAAGTTTTGATCCTCGATTTTGAATTTTAAAAGGTTTCTGGAAAAACTCATTCACGTACTGTTTCATCATCGATTTTGTGATTTAGTTGTTTTTAATCGATATTTTTGGTCAAAAGTTGTTAGAAAGTGTTTTTCGATCATCAATGTGTGTTTTTCTTGTTTTAATTTCATAGATATAATTGTTCTTGCGATTTTTTCTTGCTGTTCCCTGGTTTGCGGAAGTTCTTGTAGATTTGCGCAAGTTTCATATAGATTAGCGCAAGTTCTTAATACTTTGCGCAAGTTCATTGTGTTCTAATTTATGTGTTAGTGTTTCAGGTTTTCGCATTAAGCTATATACGCAAAGTTCATTTTGCGTATCAAGTGCTATCCGAGAACTAAGGTTCTCGTATCATCAAGCTTCCGAAAAGCTCAGTCTTCATATCTCAGTTCGAGAAGTCTAGTTCGTGTCTCAAGCTTATTGCGCAAAGTATCGTTTGCATATCCTTCTTCTTATGCAAAGCTCAATTTGCGCATCCTTCATGTTCCGAAAAGTTCAGTTTGCGCAATCTTCTTGTTCCAGAAAGCTCGGTTTGCGGATCTCACTACTTACGCAAAGTCTAGTTTACGGATCTCCCTGCTTACACAAAGTATAGTTTGCGGATCTCACTGCTTACGTAAAGCCTAGTTTGCGTGTTTTCCAGACTTGTGATTTGAATTCAAGATCTACTTTCTCTCTCTAGTTTTTCTCTCTAGTTCATATTGTTCATCTTTTATGAGAATTGCTTGATTGATTGGGATTTTATGTTTCACAATTGGTATCAAAGCATTGGAAATTTGTTTATATGAACAAATATAAACAATTTATCAATGAAAGCACAAATATGAAAAAGATGAATGATGCTCAACAACTTTGAAAGCAAATGGGGGTATTACGATCAAAATTTTTTTGAATTTGAGACATGGTAATAACAATTTCAAATAAAATACTGAACCGGTGTGTGTGAATACTTGACAGTATATGGACAAGATAATACACAAGTATTGATCTTTGGAAACACACGGCCAGTTAAACATTAAGCTCAAAAATTGAAAAACATTTAAAAGCGCACTTCTGAATTCATGAAATCTTTTGAGAATAGAGAAGTGGTTTGAACATTAAAAAAAAACGTTTTTCATGCTTGAAAGTTGTTCTTCTTTCAAACAATCAGAGATCTAGATTAGAAGATATTTACCTTTTAAGCTCCCCCTCAAATCATGATAGAATGATTTAGGTCATTTAAGCTCCCCCTGGATATTTGCAAAATATCCAAGTCTGAACATTGAAGAATGGGTCCTGATCTGTCATGTGATCAAAAGCCATCACCTTTACTCCCCCTATAAATTATGCAACAGTAGATTTATCAATGAAAACAATATAGAGATCCACAATTCCTTTTGGAATGTAGTCCGTCATATCAGTAAGATTTATCAGTGAAAAAGTACAGGATAGAGATCTACAATTCCTTCGGGAATGTAGTCCGTCATATCTCTCTAATGCATTTTTTTTTCAGAAAAGAAAGTACTCCCCCTTGATGGTTAATTTCCTCATTTGAGTGATGGAGTACAATCCTCTTATCATGACAGGAGCAAAGGTCTTTAATCGTTGAGGTACGGGTCCTAAGCTAATGTGCTTAGAAGCCATATTCTTGACATTGAGGTGCGGGTCTTGAACTGTGTTATTCAAGAGCCATAATCTTGACATTGAAGTCCGAGTTTTGAACTGTTGTGTTTAAAAGCCATTGTTCTCTTACTCCCCCTTGACTTGAGGTGCCTGCAACACAGAATCAGTTTTCTTCTTTGGTACCTACTGGTATTTGGGTCCAGAAATGTTAGTTGCAGTTCGTGTGGGGGTAATAGAGTAAGAACCATACCAGAAATGATCACTGGTCTTGTGGATATGATCATGTGTACAGCAGTAAGAACAATAAAATTTATTACCTGAAAATCTGAGTAATTGGTCTTTTGAGTATTTAAAGTCAGGTTTACCTTTATGCTCTTTGTTCTTCTTTGCTTTATGAACATGTACACATGATGTGTATCCTTTGAGCTCATTTGATATCTCATCTTTAACTGGTTTCGTTTGCCAGACCTGTTTCTCTTTCTTGTAACTTCTTCTTCTTGGAGATGTATCTGAACCATCTACATATTCATCAAAGAAAATGTTAGATTGACGAATCTCATCAAAAGATTTCACAGACCTTTGTGAAGAGTCAGATTTCTGATGTGATTTTGAGACAGACTTCTCAAGCTCTTTGATCTTTGAAGCATAGTTGTCTTTTTCTTTCACAAGTAGATCAATCTTTGTCTTGAATTCAGACTTCGTCTTCTGCTCTTTTAGCACAGTAGCAGATTGTTCAGATAACTTTGAAGTTAGCTTTTTGATTTCAGATTCAAATATGCATCGTTCTTCTTCAAATCCTTTCTCAGAATCGTTTCTCTGGCCAGATAGTTCTTTGAAGAATCCCACACTTTTCTGTTTTACGAAGTTAATAAATCGGTCCTGCCACTGTTCAAATTCATTCTCGTTAATCAGAACAGGAGGACGAGTGTCAGACCCCAATGACATCATCAGGTCATTCTTGTACACTTGAGCTTGCAAAGACATCTTTGAGAATATCAGAAAGTCAGAAAAATAATCCAAGTCTAATTCTGATAATGTTTCAAATGCTTTGAATCAGGATACTGCGAGCGCATCTACACCCAATTGCGCTGCAACTATCTCTGACATTGATACTGTTCCAGTCCCTCCTGTCATTCAAACAAGTATTTCTGCATCTGATCAAGTACAATCAGAAAAGGAGCAATCAGAACCGGAACATGTGATAACTGAACCTATTCAAGAAGAATTTGCTCAAGATCAATCTGTTCAAGAAGAACAAGTTCAGAATGAACATCAAACTGCTAATGTTCAACCAACACTACCAGAGTCTGATTCTGAAGTTGTTGAACTTCCCCCTCCTGCTGTTGAGACAGTATCTATATCTTCATCTGAAATAGAGGCTCCTGAACCTCTCCCTCATCAATTAGAAGTTGTTGAAGAAACTATTGATCCTCTCCCTCATACCAAAAAATGGACAAGATCTCATCCAATTCATCAAATTATTGGAGATTCTCAAGCTAGTGTGTCTACACGTTCCAGGACGGCTACATCCAACGAATGTCTCTTCACTTGCTTTCTAAGGAAGATTGAACCAACAAAAGTTTCTGAAGTGTTGGAAGACCCGGATTGGATTATAGCAATGCAAGAGGAGCTCAATCAATTTGACGCACTCAAAGTTTGGAGACTTGTACCAAGGCCGAAAGGAAAGAGCATAATTGGTACCAAGTGGATATTCAAGAACAAGAAAGACAAAGATGGTATCGTTATTCGAAACAAAGCAAGATTGGTAGCCAAGGGATATCGATAAGAAGAAGGAATTGACTACGATGAAACATTCGCGCCGGTCCCTCGACTTGAAGCTATTCGTATGTTTCTTGCTTTTGCTGCTTATCGCAACTTTATCGTGTATCAGATGGACGTGAAGACAACCTTCCTCAACGGGAAATTGAAAGAAGAAGTCTATGTATCTCAACCAGAGGTGTTTGTGGACAAAGACCGTCCTGATCACGTATATTTTCTCGATAAAGCATTATATGGCCTGAAACAACAACCGAGGGCGTGGTATGATGAGCTGTCAGCCTTCTTGATCAAATCTGGCTTCACCAAAGGATCCATCGATACCACTCTTTTTATTTATAGATCTAACTTGGATATTTGCTTAGTACAAATATATGTAGATGATATTATTTTTGGTGCGACTAACAAATCTTTATGTACTTGGTTTTCTGATCTTATGACTTCTAGATTTCAGATGAGCATGATGGGAGAAATCAATTTCTTCCTCGGCTTACAAGTGAAGCAACTTCCAGATGGAATATTCATCAACCAGTCAAAGTATGTATTTGACATCTTGAAGAAATTCAAGATGGACAAATCTACCTCAATTGGCACGTCGATGGCTGATGATGCCAAAATCGGACTTGATCCAGATGGAAAAGTTGTGGATCAAAAGACATATAGAGGAATGATCAGATCGCTGATGTATCTCACAGCAAGTCGCCCGGACATAATGTTCTCTACATGCTTATGTGGCAGATTCCATGCCAAACCGAAAGAATCTCATCTGCTAGCAGTCAAGCGCATTTTTAGATTTTGGTTATTCAGATTCCATGCTTATGTGGCAGATTCCATGCCAAACCGAAAGGATCTCTACATGCTTATGTATCCTAAAAGTTCTGACTATAAATTGATTGCTTATTCAGATACAGATTTTGGCGGTAATCAATTGGACCGGAAAGTACTTCAGGTCACCTTCAATTTTTGGGTGACAGACTGATAAGCTGGGCATCGAAAAAGCAAAACTGCGTGTCTATATCAACAGCCGAAGCTGAATACGTCGCTGCAGCTAGTTGCTGTGCTCAAGTGCTTTGGATGAAAACGCAACTTCGCGATTACGGGATGCTATACAAGACAGTGCCAATCTATTGTGACAGCAAATCCGCGATCGTAATTTCAGTCAATCCGGTCAAGCACACTAAGACCAAACACATAGATATGCGGTACCATTTCATAAAGCATTATGTGGAAGAAGGTACTATTGAATTATATTTTGTACCAACTGAATATCAACTTGCTGATATCTTTACAAAAGCATTAGATGAAAAATGTTTTAACTTTCTGCTTTCAAAACTTGGCATGTTGAATTTAAAAGTTTAAATCTTTATAAATTTTATTCTATAAAGTAGAATTTTACAGATTTTCTTTCTTTTGAATAAAATGTGTGTCTAGGATCTTTTACTAGTTCTTTGTTTATATTGAAGTTTTATATGTTCAACTTTCAAGTCTTACAAAAGTCGAAATTATAATTTCATAAAATACAAATAATCTTTATAATTTATTCTATTTTTGGAATGAAAATATGGGCTAAGCACTTAGATGTTGACCTGAGTGATTGAGATGAATTATAATTTCATAAAATACAGAAATCTCTGAGTTTAAAAGTTTGTACCTGTGACCTTTCTGGTTTGGGAAAGTAAGTTCCTTGGGATGCTTGTCATCTGGTCCCTTAAGGTCATTTGGTCTGGGAGTGATCGAACCCAAATCCTTCTATAGAACCAGATCGAAAGTCATGTTCTACTGGTATGAATGGGCTTAGAATGTGTCGATGTAGCCTTTCTGATCCGGGAAAGTAAGTTCCAAGGGGTGCTTGACACTTAGTCCCCTAAGGCCAAATGGTCTGGGAGCGGCTGACCCAAATCCTGCAATAGGGTCAGATAGAAAGTTACGTTTACGGCATGTTCTTTTCTTACCGAACTCTTTGATTAAAAGATGCCAAAGTTCACAACGCTTAAAAGATGCCAAAGAGCACACTCATGTGAAGATGCCAATGTGCACACTGCTAAAAAGATGCTAATGAGCACACGTCTCATGAAACTTGGTTAAATGTTTGAGTTGCAATAAACCTGTAAATTTGTGAAAGTCTTAATTTTTGATGGCTTAGTGTTAGTACATGCAAAGCTCTATAATATTTTTAGAATTGCATTTTTTCTTGAAGCTAATCGAAGCTCTATAGCTGAAAGTTTTTGAAACTGAATATGTCTTAACTTGATATGCAATGAAACTTGTTCTTGTATCCAACAACATATGCTTGATTTCAACTAATTGATAAATCTATGAAATTTTACTGAGTAGATTTTAATTTGTTTAGTGTTTAAAATTTTATATGTTCAGTTGTTTCAAAATTTATATTCAGTATCATTTTCTTTTTACACTGATGTCTTAATGTTTGTGTATCTTATTTTTGTCAAATCTGGTCTGTGCAATTTTCGAGGGGGAGAGAACATCTAACTGCCAATTTGAACAACAATTTGTTTTTGAGGGGAAGTGAATATAGCTGATAAAATACTTTACGTGCTAATCAGACTTCATCAGGTAAGTATTTCTGATATTCCTATACAATTGCTATACTGATTTGTTAAATTTTGTGCATTTGTGTAGGGGGAGTAAAAAGAGCTTGGCAGGTAAGTTTACTGATTTTTTTTAGAGTTTTATTTTTTTTTTGAGTATTTTTTTTTTATTTTGTCTTAGATAATACTTTATGTTTCTAATTTCAGTTTAGTTTAAGTCTTCTTGGTTTAAATAGAGTTTTCTCTTTCATCTCTCATTTTCCCGCTTGTTGAGTTTTTCTCTCTGACCATAGAACTTCTTTCTCTCTGTCGAAATCTCTCTGCACGACTCTAATTTCAAATTTTGATCATTACAATCAGGTATGTTTTCGATTTCTATATTGTATTTGTTTCTTGGTTATGAGTTGGATTTTATTGTATTCTTACTCGATCTTGAACTGTTCACAATCTGATTATTCGAATATCTTCGAACTATTCATCTTCTCAGATTTCATATTTGGTGTTTTTTTGCTTGAATAGATCGTTAGGTTTGTCTTAGTTCACTAATTCGACTATCAGGTATGTGATTTATTTCTTTGATTTTGTGCTTAATAGCTTTAATTTCTTGTTTTTTTGTTTTTCGGAAATAAACTCACGAAAACCCTAGTTTTCGTATAAAGGATGGTTTACGTAAAGTTAAGTTTGCGTAACCAACAGGATACGCAAAGTCCAATTTGCATATCTCGTTGGACACGCAAAGTGTCCTTTGCGTATCATTCATGATACACAAACCTCGGAGTTTTCGTGTTATTTTGTTTAGGTTAGTTTGCATAACACTTAGGACACGCAAAGTCTACTTTGCGTAACCTGTTGGTCACACAAAGTGTACTTTGCGTATCTTACTTGATACGCAAATTTTTTTGCTTTTGTGGTGTTTGTATACGTGTTGTTTGCGTAACACTTTGGTCACGCAAAGTCTACTTTGCGCAACTTTCGTGTCCCGCAAACTTTGTGTTTTCTATTGAAAGTTTTTCAGGTCTTGTTTACGCAACAAGTTCATCACGCAATCCTTAGTTTGCGTAATGAACTGAATACGCAAACCTCAGTTTGTGTATCATGCCTGTTCCGCAAACTGTTCTTTGCGTATCACGTTCATTGCGCAAACCTCCCTTTGCGTTTCTAACATGTTGCGCAAACCAGACTTAGAATTTTTTTTTTCAATTTTTCAGTTTTCTTACTTTGATTAATTTTTCTTCATTTTCAGTTTTCCAGGTCTATTCAATGTCTTCTAACACCCATACTGATCCCATGATCCAAGACGAGAATGTCATTCTCGAGGATCCATCTGATCAAGCTTCATATGAGACGCCGATGCCGTCTGTTCCTTCAGTAGGGGCAAATCTGTCTGCATCACGCCGAACGCCGAATGATGTCTTCCTAATCATGTTGTATATTCTGCCATAAAAGCCGAACAATTAATTTGTGGATTTTGACTGAATCAAAATACATCCGGTGATTCGAGCGATTCTCAGAGGTCATCCTCTTGCACAGGCTCTTACTTCATGTGCTGATGTTCCAGAAGTCTACATTCAGCAAGCCTGGCATACAATTACCAAGAATGAGTGTGACAACCGTCAAGATTAGTGCTCAGGTTAATTTCTAAGTTAATGAAAATTAAGATTTAAGTATTTGCCACTCCTTAAATTGTATAAAAATTTTAAGATAAAAGTTTCCTAAAAATTTAGGAGGTTGCGTAGAATGCCCGGAACAGTCCAGTAACTGACCGTCACAACTCAGAAATGCCAAAAATATTGATTAAGGTCCAAAATATATAAAATTATAAAGTTATATTATTTTAGTTGAAATACTTTCATTTTTTTTTATAAGCAAAAATTGAGAATCGGGTATCTCGGTTCTCGAATATATCTGATATTTTAATGAAATAGACTAAGTATTTTAATTAATAATTTTTTTTATAATTACTTTGATTAGTCATGGACACTTGTCATGACTACACCATTCCTATTATTATTTTTATTTATTTAATGAATAAATTTTAATTAAAACCAAATAAGAAAGGGTTAATCCCTCATTTCAAACTCTTTATCTCCCTCTCTCTCTCCCTACATCGGCCGAACCCCCCCCCCCACCCCATCTCCATATCATTTTCAAAAATTAAGCCAAATCAAGAGTAGAATCAAGAAATTGGACATCAATTTGAAGGTTAGAACAAAGTTTGCACATCAATTTCACAAGGTATCATCCCAAAACCTATTTTTTTTTGTCTACATTTAGGTATTTTCGGTTTTAACTTGAAATATTGAAATTATGCATGACGTGGTTATGAAAATTGGGTTTTTGTTCATGAAATGGATTACTTTTGATAGATACAATATTATGTTGCAAGTTTTGATTTCAATTTCAAAGAAAGAAATTGTTTTTTCATCAAGAATCTTGGTTTGATGTTCATGCATATGGAATTTTGATACATTAGTGGCATATTCTTTCACTTAAAGAATGCATGCATATAAAGCTTGAAATATTGATGATATGGTATAGTGATTATGTTTACATGATGAATAGTTTAGCTTACATATGTTCTTAAGATGGAAATTCTCAAATCCAAATGATTAAGAACATAAAAGTGATGTTTATATCACTTTAGTTAGTAGATTATTCATATGGGTGTTGGATGAGCATCTAAAGATTGCTATGAGTCCATAAATCAAAAGGTTTTCATCTCAAGACTATGTTATGATTGATTATGGTGTGATAACATATGGTTATTTCATTAAACCAATTGTAAAATGATCACCATTTCAAAATTTCATAATTTTAACTTACTACAGATTTGCTGTCCATAAAATGGACCTACTTCCAACAGGCATAAATCATGTTCTACATGTCAAAATTTGGGCTTTTTGCTTATAGACTTTAATTTAGGTTGTTAGCTTTCTAAAAAGTCCGAAAACACAAATTTTGGAGATGATTTGAGCACTTAAATGGATTTTACAAGAAAATGGTGCAATCTGTCCAGTGAAGACAGATTCATACACCTATCTTGTGGAGGCCATAACTTCCTCATTTCTTATCCCAAATCAAGTGAATTTTTTTCCAAATGATAGGATTTTGAGTTAGGTTTACACCCATATAAGGATTATTGGCTAATTCAAAGAATTGATACCCAAAAGCATGCTACAAGTGAGGTATGTCACTGATCCGGAAAATCAGTGACACACTGCCTTGTGGAAATTATTTCAGGTATCAAAACTCATCCAAAAATTATGAAAAAGTGCAGATTTACTCTTTACACACAATAGTATTACCACAAAAATTTTGGTGAATTCATTCCTTTGGGAAGATATGTTTCTATAGTGGTTTTGTTGACTAAAATTTTGGACAGCTTCTGCTGAATTTTCAGAAAAGTGATCATAATGAGATCTAGACTAGTGTTAAGGCATAATAAGACTATAATTGATCTAAATATGGTTTTGGTTATTGACACCTACTTAATGGCATTTCATAAGTTATTGGGACGGGTCATTTGGACATAGGAACGGGTATTAATGTATTTCCTCTATGGCAACCTTCACTATAGGAAACCAAGGAAGCGGCACCTATTTTGAGCACTATCGTTAAGTTTCCAAGTTCACTCTCAAGTGAGTATTCACAACCCCTCTTTTACCGTTTTTTATACGTTTTGGGGTGAAAAGCATGTGAATTTACAAATTGTTTCTACTGAATGATTGTTCGTTAAAATTGTCGAATTTTGAATTAAATTGTTTATGCACTATGGTATGTATACTTTACGCTGCAAGTGAGTATTCACAGCCCCTCTTTTATCGTTTTACGTATTTTGGGGTGAAAAGCATGCTTAAGTACGATTATAATGATTCATGAGTTAATTGAAATGTTTTGCGCTGTTAAGTCGCCAAGGCTTGTTTTCAAGCATTTTAAAAAGTAAGATGTATGACGCTAAATAGTTGGTATGTTGAGTATTTAAGAGTTAGTCCTCAGACGACACTACTATTAACCCAGAAAAGTGGGCCTATAGTATTAGTGGATAGCGCTATTTGGGCTTGACCAACCCCACTTCTTTCAGCTGACGAGCTAGGAGTGCACTATACTAGAGAAGTGATTGAACATGTGGCGCTTGAGACCACCTCTGAGTCAAGGCACACGGGGCAAAAACAAGGGTCCGGGACGGTTTAGTAGTGGCTCAACCAAGTTTAAGTTATACCGACTCAAGTCATACGTAAAGCAATACTCATGAAATTTTCAAGTTAAGCTAATGAGCACGGATATGCTCCAAGTATTTGAGTACGTATATGCTCCAAGTATTCAAGTTAAGCTTTTGAGCACGAACATGCTCCAACTATCAAATCTTGCATATAAAATGTTTTGTGCATATTTAAAACCTGTGAACTCACCAACTCTCGTAGTTGACCATATTTTTGTACATGCTTTTCAGGTAATCAAGAAGGTAAACTTTAAGGGTCGTTCTGCGTATAATATGATTATGCTTGGGGGATGTACAAACTTTTGGACAATGCTATCTTGAATTATCTCGGGATTGTAATTTCACGATAAACTTTCTACTACTAAATTTTGTAATGTATTTTTATTAAATGTATGGTGGTTGAACTTTATGCTTGTGGATTGTTTATCGAAAACTGTTATACCCCGTGTTTCCGCTTTAGCGGGGTGTGACAATGAGCTTGTACGCCCGCATCGCTTTGATCTTCAGATTGATCAGTTCGATTCTTTTCTGTCTTACAAGCGCCTACGTCTTATTCTGGAGCTTCCTGAGCCCAACTCCAGACCAGGCCGTACTACATATGACAGTTTTCCGTCTGAAGAAGATGTTCTTCCCGGTATTAGAAATCTTGGATATACTAGCAGATTAAACAGAGTTAGTGACTTTGACAAGTCACATCTACCTCCAGTTTGGTATGCTCTATTCTCTGTTCTCATCAGATGTCTTACGGCAAAGCATTCTGGAACAGACAGTTCTAGTCTTCTATATCTCCGATTGTTCCATGCAGTCATCTATGACTTGCATGTCGACTACACTTTCATTTTCTGGACAGAACTCTCGGAGAGGGTACAAGACAAGCTTACAAACAAGAAGTGCAAATTCATTCCTTTTATCAGATTCTTGAAGCTGATCGTTAGAAGTGTACTCAGAAGCAATCCAGATATTCCACGCAGATTATCTTGGCCACAGGTTCCGGATACAGAAATGCTCTATATTCAGAAACAAAAGCAGTCATTCAACTACTCTATGACCATTCCATATGCTTTAATTGCGAACTATGCTGATATGACAGATGATAGCGTCATTGAATATTGCATGGAGAATGAATTCATGGAAGCTGCACAAGATGAACCATCCCATGACACACAAGCTGCTACTGTTCAAGAGGTTGAAGTTGAAGAAGCTGTTGCTGATAAAGAGATTGAAATCGAAACAGTTGTTGAGCAAGAAGCAGAAGTCTATGCAGAACAAGAAGCAGTTGCAACTCAACAAGTTGATGAAGTTCTAGTTGATCTTGACTTTGAGGATGAAGATGGTAATAATGTTGATACTTCTGTTGATGATGATAAAGATGAAAATGGAGATGATGATGATGCTGATGATGATGATGGTGATGATGCTGATCAACCGAGTCTTCAGGTTTATGAAAGAAAATTCAGGGAATCAGAAATGGTTGTTCAAGAAGAGGTTGAGTCTGATGATGAGTCTGTTCCGATTAACGCGGTAGTTGCAAATGTTCATGTTGATGAACTTGACTTAGAATTTGTCAATGCTTCAACTTCTAATCAAGTTCAAGATACATCAGTATCTCTTACTTCAAGTGTTGAGACTTCTTCAGTCGAGGTACGAGATACAACGGCTAAATTCTCTTCTTTGAATGAGTTAATTCAAAAGATGAGTGAGCAGTTTGAAGAGAACAAGCAAGCAGAAATTCAGAAATTGCGTGCTTTCTTCAAGGGAAAAATGCCGGAAATTGATACATCCTCTATCCCTGAAGTAATTCCTTTCAGAAGACCAACAGGGGTAGTTTTACGAGAACCATCTTCCACTGTCACCACATCTCCTTCAATCATGTCTTTCCTCTGCCTCCACCATTTACTCAGACAACTGGTATTTCTGCATCAACTTCTTTGCCTCATCGATCTACTATAGTTCCTCCTCGTTCATCTTCACGATCTTCTATTCACGATCTTCCTATTACCGAGTTGACAGACTTACTCTATGCTCGTCTTCTTTCGATGTCACCGCCTGAAAATCAAGATCAAGATTTGATCTCTCTTCTAAGGAATTTCCAGCCTTCGCCGCCTCCAGTTCCTTCGACTGATTCTGACAGAATTACTGCTTTATCTGACGAGTTTCATGCTTTTAGATCTGAAGTTCAAACTAGCTTTGCTGATCTTAAATCTTTCATGATTCAAGCTTTTTCTGAACTTTCTAACAATACTCATGAAATTTTCAAGTTAAGCTAATGAGCACGGATATGCTCCAAGTATTTGAGTACGTATATGCTCCAAGTATTCAAGTTAAGCTTTTGAGCACGAACATGCTCCAACTATCAAATCTTGCATATAAAATGTTTTGTGCATATTTAAAACCTGTGAACTCACCAACTCTCGTAGTTGACCATATTTTTGTACATGCTTCTCAGGTAATCAAGAAGGTAAACTTTAAGGGTCGTTCTGCGTATAATATGATTATGCTTGGGGGATGTACAAACTTTTGGACAATGCTATCTTGAATTATCTCGGGATTGTAATTTCACGATAAACTTTCTACTACTAAATTTTGTAATGTATTTTTATTAAATGTATGGTGGTTGAACTTTATGCTTGTGGATTGTTTATCGAAAACTGTTATACCCCGTGTTTCCGCTTTAGCGGGGTGTGACAGATTTGGTATCAGAGCCACAGGTTATAGAGAATACCGGTTTTATACAAAACCATACACTATAACCCTATAAAAAAAATAATTTTATTTTACAAACGAAATTACGAACCCGAGTACATCCCTAGCATGACTAAGATGTGTCTTTCGTAATCACACCCTAACTTAGGCAAAGCTTGATCACCTTTGTTTAATTTGAGTGTGCATAATGGAGACATGGATCGGGTATGCTAAAAGTTACTAAAAATAGAAAATTTTCAATTCAAAGACATAAAGCATGTTTTGTTTGTGAGTTCGCATGACATTTTTGGTTATTAAAGGATATTATCATGTGCTTAATAATTAAATTTTGTTAATTATCGCAGTCGACATGTCTCGTTCCCCACCTAGAGAGCAATCCCCTGATGAATCAGGTTATCTCACCCACATACCTGGGAGAAATTCTTCTCCTAGTGAAGAGTATGACCCTTCTGAGCATGAGTATTCCGATTCCGAGCATACACCAGTAAGATCCGCTACGCCCACACCAGATCCGACACCATGTGCCACACCTGAGTGTGAGAAGACTCCTATACCAGCTAGAGTTGAGGCAGGGCCTTCTCAGCCCAGGGGTCTGAGGTTATCACCCTCTTCGCCTGATAGGATACCGGCACTCCCACTAGCCGGCATGACTGAGGCTGAGACATACTGGGTTAGGAGTTTGTCTCGGAGTATGGAACGGTGTAGGTTGCAAGTTGATTACCATGAGCATTCCATTGACTCACTTAGGGAAATGATGAGTATGACTGACAATATTACAAAAGGGATGATATCGATGATGGGAACTAGTGATGAGATGATAGGGAAGATATTTGGAGAGCTAGTGGAGACTAGAGCGATGGTGACCTGGCTGCACACTTGTTTGTCGACCGTGATGGGATTCTTGGTAGTGATTGTGGCTCTGGTGATGGTGCACTATTGGCGTTTGTAGTTTGTGATTGATGCATGAATTGGGTTGTTAAAAACTATATTTTGGGGCTTGTAGCCCGTGACTTTAAAACACTTGACTCATTTTGGATTGTCATATTTTGTAAATGTTTGGATGATGTATGTCTTGATGATGGATGCTTATGATATATTTTGTTATGCATGATTCTAAGTCTTTAAGAATGTATTCTTTATGATTTATTTATCGTATCATGTTTGTATGGTGGAATGGAATTTAATTAGATTTTTTAAAAAAAAATTGCAATTAGAACTATGCCGCCAAGAAGGGAAGACCCCGAGATTGCTCGGCTTGTAAACGAACAAATTCTTGCAACACTCCCTGCCATAGTTAGCCAGATAGCAGCGGGATTAAATGCAAACCCACCTAACCAACCAGGAGCTGGTGTTAACGTTGAAAGAGAATGTACATATAAGACCTTCAGGACTTGTAATCCAAAGGAATTCCATGGTAAGGAAGGAGCGGTTGGATTACTGTCTTGGATAGAAGGAATGGAGTCTGTCCTTCACATCAGTAAATGTCCGGAAACTAAGAAGGTCGAATTTGCAACTTGTTTATTTCAAGGGAGAGCACTGACTTGGTGGAACACCCAAGTGCAAACGAGAGGAAGAGATGCAGCAAATGGATTGACATGGGACGAGTTCAAAGAGATGATAAAAGGGGAATACTGTTCAAGGAGTGAAATGCAGAAGTTGCAGGCGGAATTCTGGGATCATGAGATGAAAGGCAATGATGTAGATACATACACGACACGATTCAATGAGTTGGCGAAAATTGTACCACATCTGGTGACACCAGAAGAAAATCGAGTTGACAGGTACATCTGGGGATTAGCACCGGAAATTAGAGGAGATGTAACTTCGGAAAAACCGAAAACTCTTCAAGAAGCTGTGGATTTAGCAACGAAGCTCACCAATAATGCAATTCGTTCAGGACTTTTCTCTAGTGACAAAGCCAAAGGAAAGAGGAAAGTTGAAGAGGGCTTAAGGAGGCAGGATGACCGAAGGAAGGGAAAGGATCGGAGGATCATGGGTAACTATGGAGTTCAGGTACAGGCAGCCGATAAGGGAAAAGGGACATATCCAAGATGTGACAAGTGTAATAGGCCACATGTCGGAAACTGTATTATATGTCGCAAGTGCCACCGAGGAGGTCATTACGAGAAGGATTGCAAGGCTGGAGGAAGGAGAGTTTGTTTTGAATGCGGGAGCCCGGATCATTTTAAAAACAACTGTCCCAGGGTGAACAGAAGGGCGAATGCGAATCAGATTCGGCCAGTTGGACAAAGGGATCAAAGGGGCCAAGCAAGAGGCCGAGTGTTTGAAATTGGGGCGGAAGAAGCAAGGCGGGACCCAAATGTGATTACAGGTATGTTTCTCTTAAACAATCACTCCGCATCTGTACTATTTGATTCTGGAGCAGATAAAAGTTTTGTGTCGTTAAATTTTAGACCGAAAGTTAATCAAATGACACAAAAATTAAAAGAAGACTATGTCATTGAGTTTGCTAATGGGCAAGAAATTAGGGTCAAAGATGTACTTCCAAATTGTACTCTAAGTCTAGCTGAAAAGGATTTCAAAATAGATTTGATCCCAATAAAGCTAGGTAGCTTTGATATAGTCGTGGGCATGGATTGGTTGTCAAAGAACCACGCGGAGATAAGTTGTTCCGAGAAGATTCTCCGAATCCCGTTACCGGGAGGAGAAGTACTTATAGTACCTGGAGAAAAATCTAAGAGAAAACTGAAGATGGTGTCTTGTATGAAAATGCGGAAGTACCTGAGGAAAGAATGTGACGCATTTCTGGCCCATGTAATAAGTAAATAACCTAAGGAGAAGCGTTTGCAAGATATTCCGGTAGTCCAAGAATTTCCTGAAGTATTTCCTGAGGAGTTACCTGGATTACCTCCACCGAGACAAGTCGAATTCCGTATCGATTTGGTTCCAGGAGCTGCACCAGTGGCCAAGGCACCGTACCGTTTGGCACCTTCGGAGATGCAAGAACTGTCAGAACAACTACAAGATCTACTCGACAAGGGATTTATTAGGCCTCGCTCTTCGCCTTGGGGAGCACCAGTACTTTTTGTTAAAAAGAAGGACGGGACGTTCCGAATGTGTATTGATTATAGGGAACTCAATAAGCTGACTTTAAAGAATCGATACCCACTTCCCCGAATCGACGATTTATTTGATCAATTGCAAGGCGCATTGTACTTTTCAAATATTGACTTACGGTCGGGATATCATCAAATGAGAGTTCGTGAAGAAGACATCGACAAAACGGCGTGTAGAACTCGTTACGGTCACTATGAATTTCTAGTTATGCCCTTCGGACTGACAAACGCTCCAGCAGTTTTCATGGACTTGATGAACAGAGTCTGCCGACCATACTTGGACAAGTTCGTGATCGTGTTTATAGATGATATTTTGATTTATTCGCGAAGCAAGGAGGACCACGAACAACACCTGAAGTTGATGTTGGAATTGCTTAAGGAACAGAAATTGTACGCCAAGTTCTCCAAGTGTGAATTTTGGCTTCGAGAAGTACATTTTCTGGGTCATGTGGTTAATAAGAAAGGGATTCATGTTGATCCAGCAAAGGTTGAGGCCATTAAAAAGTGGGAAACTCCTAAGACACCGACGGAAATTCGTCAATTTCTTGGCCTGGCAGGTTATTATCGACGATTTATCGAAATTTTTTCCAAGATTGCTCAACCACTCACGTCGCTAACCCAAAAAGATAAGAAGTTTGATTGGGGAGAAAAACAAGAGGAGGCATTTCAAACGTTGAAGCATAAGTTATGCAACGCGCCAATTCTAGCGTTACCAGAAGGTACAGAAAATTTTGTGGTATATTGCGATGCATCACATCAAGGTTTGGGATGTGTATTGATGCAAAGAGATAAAGTTATAGCTTACGCCTCAAGACAACTTAAAGTTCATGAAAAGAATTATACCACTCATGATCTGGAGTTAGGAGCAGTGGTATTCGCTTTAAAGATTTGGAGGCATTATCTTTATGGTACCAAGTGTATCGTTTACACTGATCACAAAAGCCTCCAACATATCTTTGATCAGAAAATGTTAAACATGAGACAACGAAGATGGGTGGAACTACTCAGTGACTACGATTGTGAGATAAAGTACCATCCCGGAAAAGCCAACGTAGTAGCAGACGCATTGAGTAGGAAGGAGAAGGTAAAACCAACAAGAGTACGAACTATGGGAATGTTGGTACAAACGAGCCTCAAAACACAAATATGTGAAGCTCAAAAAGAGGCACTGAAGGGGGAGAATCTAAAGAATGAAGTACTTCATCAGTTAGAAAAAGAATTTAAAACCCGATCAGATGGGGTACAATATTTCAAGAATAAGGTCTGGATACCAAAAGTGGAAGGTCTGCGGATGTCAATCTTGGAAGAAGCGCACCAATCGAAGTATTCGATTCACCCGGGAGCCGACAAAATGTATAAGGAGCTAAAAGAGTATTATTGGTGGCCGGGAATGAAGAAGGACATTGCTGAATTTGTGAGTAAATGTTTGACTTGTGCTAAAGTCAAAGCAGAGCATCAAAAGCCATCTGGACTTTTGCAGCAACCGGAGATACCTCAATGAAAATGGGATCAAGTATCCATGGATTTCATCACAAAGTTACCGAGAACAGGAACAGGTAATGATGCAATTTGGGTTATTGTGGATAGACTTACAAAATCCGCGCATTTTCTTCCTATCCGAGAGGATTTCAAAATGGAAAGATTGGCACAAGTATACATTGATGAAATTGTCTCTCGTCATGGAGTACCACTATCCATCATTTCAGACCGAGACAGTCGTTTCACCTCTCGGTTTTGGCAAGCGTTTCAGAAAGCTCTGGGTACCAGGTTGGATTTGAGCACTGCTTATCATCCCCAAACGGATGGTCAATCTGAAAGAACCATCCAGACTCTGGAATACATGTTACGCGCTTGTGCTATAGACTTCGGAGGTAGCTGGGATAAGCACTTACCATTAATTGAATTTTCTTATAACAACAGCTACCATACCAGTATTCAATGCGCGCCATATGAAGCCCTTTATGGACGTAAGTGTCGATCTCCACTTAGTTGGGTGGAAATTGGTGACAGTCAATTGTTTGGGCCTGATATTATACGGGAGACTACTGACAAAATTTTGACCATACAAGACAGGCTTAAAGCTGCAAGAGATCGACAGAAAAGCTATGCAGATAATCGCAGAAAACCCTTAGAATTCCAAAAGGGTGACAAGGTTCTTCTGAAAATATCACCATGGAAAGGAGTTGTGAGATTTGGAAAAAGGGGTAAATTAAGCCCAAGATTCATTGGTCCATATGAAGTATTAGAAAGAATTGGACCAGTAGCTTATAAGCTTAAGTTGCCACAAGAGTTGAGTGCCATTCACGACACATTCCACGTGTCAAATTTAAAGAAGTGTATAACTGGCGAGATGGCGATTGTACCCCCAGATGAAATCTTAGTGGACGAACGACTTATTTTCAGAGAAGAGCCGGTTGAAATTTTGGATCGTGAAGTTAAGCGACTAAGGAGAAGTAAAATTCCTATTTTAAAGGTTCGTTGGAAGTCGCGTCACGGACCTGAATTTACGTGGGAAAGGGAGGATTTTATGAAGCGCAAGTATCCTCATTTGTTTAATCAAGAGGCGGTCCGGAAGTGACAAACTTTAAATTTCGGGACGAAATTTCTCGAAGTAGGGGAGACTGTGACAACCGTCAAGATTAGTGCTCAGGTTAATTTCTAAGTTAATGAAAATTAAGATTTAAGTATTTGCCACTCCTTAAATTGTATAAAAATTTTAAGATAAAAGTTTCCTAAAAATTTAGGAGGTTGCGTAGAATGCCCGGAACAGTCCAGTAACTGACCGTCACAACTCAGAAATGCCAAAAATATTGATTAAGGTCCAAAATATATAAAATTATAAAGTTATATTATTTTAGTTGAAATACTTTCATTTTTTTTTATAAGCAAAAATTGAGAATCGGGTATCTCGGTTCTCGAATATATCTGATATTTTAATGAAATAGACTAAGTATTTTAATTAATATTTTTTTTATAATTACTTTGATTAGTCATGGACACTTGTCATGACTACACCATTCCTATTATTATTTTTATTTATTTAATGAATAAATTTTAATTAAAACCAAATAAGAAAGGGTTAATCCCTCATTTCAAACTCTTTATCTCCCTCTCTCTCTCCCTACATCGGCCGAACCCCCCCCACCCCATCTCCATATCATTTTCAAAAATTAAGCCAAATCAAGAGTAGAATCAAGAAATTGGACATCAATTTGAAGGTTAGAACAAAGTTTGCACATCAATTTCACAAGGTATCATCCCAAAACCTATTTTTTTTTGTCTACATTTAGGTATTTTCGGTTTTAACTTGAAATATTGAAATTATGCATGACGTGGTTATGAAAATTGGGTTTTTGTTCATGAAATGGATTACTTTTGATAGATACAATATTATGTTGCAAGTTTTGATTTCAATTTCAAAGAAAGAAATTGTTTTTTCATCAAGAATCTTGGTTTGATGTTCATGCATATGGAATTTTGATACATTAGTGGCATATTCTTTCACTTAAAGAATGCATGCATATAAAGCTTGAAATATTGATGATATGGTATAGTGATTATGTTTACATGATGAATAGTTTAGCTTACATATGTTCTTAAGATGGAAATTCTCAAATCCAAATGATTAAGAACATAAAAGTGATGTTTATATCACTCTAGTTAGTAGATTATTCATATGGGTGTTGGATGAGCATCTAAAGATTGCTATGAGTCCATAAATCAAAAGGTTTTCATCTCAAGACTATGTTATGATTGATTATGGTGTGATAACATATGGTTATTTCATTAAACCAATTGTAAAATGATCACCATTTCAAAATTTCATAATTTTAACTTACTACAGATTTGCTGTCCATAAAATGGACCTACTTCCAACAGGCATAAATCATGTTCTACATGTCAAAATTTGGGCTTTTTGCTTATAGACTTTAATTTAGGTTGTTAGCTTTCTAAAAAGTCCGAAAACACAAATTTTGGAGATGATTTGAGCACTTAAATGGATTTTACAAGAAAATGGTGCAATCTGTCCAGTGAAGACAGATTCATACACCTATCTTGTGGAGGCCATAACTTCCTCATTTCTTATCCCAAATCAAGTGAATTTTTTTCCAAATGATAGGATTTTGAGTTAGGTTTACACCCATATAAGGATTGTTGGCTAATTCAAAGAATTGATACCCAAAAGCATGCTACAAGTGAGGTATGTCACTGATCCGGAAAATCAGTGACACACTGCCTTGTGGAAATTATTTCAGGTATCAAAACTCATCCAAAAATTATGAAAAAGTGCAGATTTACTCTTTACACACAATAGTATTACCACAAAAATTTTGGTGAATTCATTCCTTTGGGAAGATATGTTTCTATAGTGGTTTTGTTGACTAAAATTTTGGACAGCTTCTGCTGAATTTTCAGAAAAGTGATCATAATGAGATCTAGACTAGTGTTAAGGCATAATAAGACTATAATTGATCTAAATATGGTTTTGGTTATTGACACCTACTTAATGGCATTTCATAAGTTATTGGGACGGGTCATTTGGACATAGGAACGGGTATTAATGTATTTCCTCTATGGCAACCTTCACTATAGGAAACCAAGGAAGCGGCACCTATTTTGAGCACTATCGTTAAGTTTCCAAGTTCACTCTCAAGTGAGTATTCACAACCCCTCTTTTACCGTTTTTTATACGTTTTGGGGTGAAAAGCATGTGAATTTACAAATTGTTTCTACTGAATGATTGTTCGTTAAAATTGTCGAATTTTGAATTAAATTGTTTATGCACTATGGTATGTATACTTTACGCTGCAAGTGAGTATTCACAGCCCCTCTTTTATCGTTTTACGTATTTTGGGGTGAAAAGCATGCTTAAGTACGATTATAATGATTCATGAGTTAATTGAAATGTTTTGCGCTGTTAAGTCGCCAAGGCTTGTTTTTGTTGGTCCCGAAGGTGCTTAACAAGTTTGTAGAAGGGGGGGGGGGGTTGAATACAAACACAGAAATTAAAGTTTAATAAATTGTTTATTGATAAATCAAAATACAATTTACAAGTTTGTTGCGGAATAAGATTAAGACAGACTCAATCTAAACAAACTTAAGAAACACTAAGATGGTTGCACAAGAAATTCAGAGAATGGGGGATTTTAGAGAGATAGAAAACAAGGGTTTCTATTTTGGAGTTCAAGGATTGAGCACACCTTCAGATGAAGGAGTGAGCTTCCTATTTATACCCTATGCATTAAATGCATGGCAGGGTACTTTACACGTGGCATTCATAGATTGGCTTTGGTAGTCTCACTTTTGGAGACATGCTTTTGGCCACTTTATGAACAGTGTAGTTGACAGAGTTGGTGTACGATTTGTGGCAGAGACTTGTCCGTTCTGACACATCGTACTGGTTGTGCAAGGTAAGACAAAAGAAAACTTGAGGCATAAGCTTTGTGATCGTTGATCGCTGAGTATCTCTTCTTCCAGAGATAAAGAAGTTCAGCTATCGCTGAAGCTTTTCCTCAGGCTTCTTCGCGTAAGTAGATTTGTCTGGTCTTCGCTGATATCCGCATCAGGTCACTAGTAGACTTATCTATTGTTCAGTGGCTTCGTCTTCGATTCAGCTATGAACTATGTTGACGCGAGACTTGTCTTCAGGGATTACGTTAACTGTGTTACATAGGAAACTATCAGTGACAACTGAACAGACTCAGTTTGATCGCTGAAAGTGAAACACTAATACATATTAAATGTTTACAGAAAGGTCATCAGCGATAACTGAACAGACTCAGTCTGATCGCTGATGATGAAACACTAATACATATAATAACGTAATTTTCACTAAGTATAAAAGAGGGTCGTTATCAAATCACTGAGAGAGTTTGGATCAACAATCTCCCCCTATTTGATAATGACAAAGTAACAAAAGAAAATTACTTTATGATTCAAAATATAGGAATAAAAAGGACTCATAGAATGCATGTCCCAATTACTATTTTGAGGGATCTTTTACAGTACTGATAGGGTTAAGTACATCACTGCAATTTTCATTTAATTCAGGGATAGAATTACAAGATATGAAAATCATAAGTACAAGTGACTAACTAACTACTGTAAGTATAACTAACAGATTACAGATAAGAAAACTAATCTATCAGCTATAAGAAGATTTGGGAGGATTGATCATATACTCAGGTATTTCTTCTCCTTTCTGTCTTCGTTCCAAAGATTCTTGACTGATAATTTCTTTAATTTTTTCAGCAGCAGGGAAGAAGTCACACCATAAGCATAAGAGATCCTTGAGATGATTCAGAGGACAGATAGGAATCTCAGAGATTCTTTGAAATCTGAGTTCCTCATCATCATCTCTGAAGAATATTCCATAAGGCTTGTCGATTACTTGACCAGCTTGGAAGGGACCACCAGGAGGCAGAGATAAGTCCAGAACTGAAAGATCAGGAGGAGGACCAAACAGTGCATCTCTTGAAAATTTGATAGAAGTTTCATTCCTGATGATGGCGACATCTTCAGAGGAGGAGGACCCAATTTTTCTCTTGAGTTTCAAAGATTTGGGAGGAAGAGGAGATGGCAGCTTTAGTACAGAAACGACTCTATTTATGAGGGCTTCAAGGAGTCCTTCAACGTAGCCTCTGTATGTAGATTTGGATTTCTTCAGCGCATCCCAGAACTCTAACCATTCCGTAAATCCGAAGCTTTCAAGTTTTGATACGTACATTGCTTTTTGGGTTCCATCCTCTCTGGTAATCTCCATGGTCACTGAGAGTTGATCTTTCTTCTTGCGACCAGAGATAGTCACGGCTGATATTGGAAGAAGATCAGAACGATAATCCATCTTTTGTTTGCACCATTCGATAGACTTATCGTTGATCTCTTGTTCTTTGAAGCGTTCCTCTTCAATTTCTTTCAGTAGTGCAGCTTGAACTTCCACAGGTTTGCTTTTCAGCTTTTTGTCCTTGACTTGAGAAGATTGAATCTTTAAAGCGAGTTGGGCATCTCGTTTGCATTCAGCGATCAGCTTCTCAGCTTTGGCAGATTCTTCTCTTTCAGCTTCAGTAAGGAAGTCGAGCTCTGTGGATATTTGAAGAGGGATTTTCAGCCGTTGACTTTCTAGTTGAGCGATCATTTCAACTCTTTTCTTCAGCACTTCCTCTGACCAATGAGATGGTCGAGAGGGCCTTCCTGGATGGACCAGGGAATCTTCTTCTTCTTCATCAATCTCAGCGATAGAGATTGGGATTATTTCTTCAGCGATAGTCGCTGGTATTATTTGTAGTTCAGAACCCTTAAGCAGGGGTGAGAACTGTCTGGTTAGAAAAAGAAGGAAAGAAGGGATAAGTGTATTTTTAGAACGAGAGAGATAAAGGCTAGAAAGACATAGGGGTTTGGAAAGAGTAGAAAAGTGGTACAATTGAAAGACATACCTGAGAAGGATGCTCCCCCTCAGATTGTGATCCAGTCCTCAAGCATTCTTCAGCGATTGGTTGCTTGTCTTTGCTTTGCGAAGGAACACTTGAAGATGTATCACCTCTCACCCCTGTTTTGACAACCTCTTGCGAAGTTGTCCCTGATACGACGTTCGGCTTAGAGAACCACATAGATTGGTCTTCATCGTCGTCGTCGTCATCGGAGGGCTGATCCTTTTCTTGATCATCAAGATCTAGATCATCTTCCTCTTCATCGTCTTCTTCCTCATCCTCTTCAAAGAGAATGGAGTGAATCGATGAGGATTCTTTTGCCTTCTCCCCCTCAGATTGAGAGGGAGGTTCCTTTGGAGTCTCAGCATCCCCAGCAGCAGCGATAGAAGTTTCTTCAGCTTTCTCCCCCACTTTGTCATTATCAGCGGTAGGGGATTGTTCAGCTGCTGGAGTAGCTGTTGAAGCTTTTAGCACTTGAACGTCAGCCTCCAGACGCTTAACTCGGTCTTCAACCGCAGGTATGTCGCATGTGGCATCATGAATGAATTCCACAGCGATGTTGAGGTTGGTACGATCATCTTCAGTGAAGGAGGGAGGCAGCGCTGGAGCTGGTTCATTCACTTTCTGGAGAACTTGCTGAAGAAGGGACGTACAGAGGTCAACCTTGGAAGAGAGATCCTGAACGTCAGCTGTAAGAGACTCAAATCGTCCTTGAAAGAGTCGAGAGGACTCTCTGAGTTGGACGACTTGTTCTTCAAGAGCTGAAAGTTGAGAGTTCTCAGCTTTGGATGAGCAAGTGGCGGTCAACTTCTTCAGCTCCTCACCAGCCTGATTGACGGCGTTGGTGGTTTCATTGATGGTGTTGGTGAGAGCATCCACCTTTTCTCCTAGACTGTTGACATGCGTGTCAACAGTCGCCAAGCTAGGACCTGAAAATAATGTTAGTTCAGATATGGGCTTATTTGGAGAGGGGGGGAGAGAAGTGTTTAGGATTATAGGTGTACCTGACGTATCAAACATTTTGTAGAACTGCATAGATTCCTCAAAAGTTTGATGCTCAGGTCCTATAGGGAAAGAAGAGGTGGCAGGTTCAGAGACCAAATGAGGAGAGAAGGGAAGAGTTTTGGGGATAGAAGTAGGGATGGGGTTAATCTCAGGGAATGAGATAGTAGGTGGGGTTACTGATGATGTGACAGCGAGTGAGATCGCTGACACGGCAGTATGAGTGACTGCTGAAGTTGTGGAGGAAAGACCCACAAAAGCATCTAAGGTAGCTTGTTGAGAAGCTCCCTCAGGTATAGTACTAGAAGGTGTACTTTCCTTAGTCTTTTTGGCCTTTTTGGAAGGACCAATTGGACTAGCTGATGGTCTTTTGGAAGTAGTGGTAGCGACAGGGATAGCAGACGAAGGAACCGTCTGCGTGGTCGCTGAAAATGAAGAAGAATGGAGAGAGAGACGAGAGCGAAGGAGAGAGATACTTACCTCGTCTGCAAGTGGCTTGACCTCCAGTGATCGTTGACCAACCCTGGCAAAGGTGCCATCATCTTTGGTAGGATAGGTGTTGGGATAGAGGAACTTGATGTACGTACATATGAAACGTACGTACGAGATCTTGGGATCTCGTTCAGGCTTCTCTAATCTCGACCTCAGATCTTCAAAGATGGCTGTGGCGTAGTCAAAGTTTTGACCAGCGATAACGGAGTATGCCATTTGCAGTTGTGTTTTGCTGGCTTGATCCAGCGAACCACTCTTCCCACTCATGCACTGAATTATGTGCGAGAAGATAAAGTTCAGTTGTGATGGCATCTGAGCTTTAAGAATCTTGGTGAGCTTCTTGTTAGGAATAGACGATCTTGGTTTGTTTTCCCAACAATAGCCCATTGCGTCCAGGAAGAATATCAGCTCATCATCAGTGGGGAGTGCGTCGAATCCACTCTTTGGTTTGTCAGGGAATCGTAAAGATTTCCTGAGGCTAAGAGCGGTCATGCTCCCTGGCCCTAATTCCGTGCTGAACGAGATAGCAGGGACTCGTTCGCCTTTCCTGTTTGTAAGTTCAGTAGCATCAGCAGTGAACCAGAACTGCTGAAGTAGAGTCTTGGAGGGCTTAGGATCCACAGTGATCGCGTAAGCTATGCATGACTGCTTGAGGAATTCAGCAGCTTCCACCAGATGTGGGTATTTGTCAGCTTTGAAGTCGAGTCTGGCCAAATGATTACATTTAGTAATCTCAACTTCAGTGAGAGCGAATCGTACATGCTTGGAAGCAACGATTGAAGACTGTGTCATTTCTGTTATGGAAAGAGGCATAATAGAAGAAATGATTTAGATTAAAAATAATATGATTACCAGTTTCCATAGATGAAGGGAAACTGGAAAATTATCAAGTTATTTTTAAGAGAAAAAATAGTGTTCTGGGTAGAAAGAAGGAAGAACACTTTAAAACCATAAGGTTTTTATTTAAAAACATAAAATCAGAAAGAATGATCTTTAGTTTTAAAAAACGTTTTATAAAATCCATAGAAAGCGAGTAGGATTTTAAAAGAATAAAAAGCATATGAACAAAGCATATAAACATGAAATAAACCTGTGTATCTTGAAGAAAAAGAGTTGCAGATTCAATATTCTGGGTTTACTTGCTTGAGTGTTCTTGAGAGAATGTTTCTTGCTTTGAAAGTTTTGAAAGCGTAAACCGTATAAAGGAGAGAAGAATTCCTTTTATACGAAGAGAGAGAAGAGAGATAAGAGAGAGAATGAAGCGGGAAAAGAAATCATCATGACAGTGACACGTTCCACGAAGTTGATTGGATAGGAGGGCAACGGACGAACGTGTCAGAAAAGGCATGTCGTGGATTGTCGGTTCAAATGACGTCATAGAGGAGAGAGACTGTTCATTTGTCCGTTCAAATGATCACTGAAGAAAAGTCAGTGATAGATTTTCCTTTTTAAAAGTATCCCTGATTGTAAAGATAGGGATAGATTTTCCTTTTAAAAGATCACTGATTGGAAATATCAGTGATTAATGTATTTTTCAAAAAAAAGCTTTTAATCATTTGAAGAAAGTTCAGTGATTAAAGTTTATATTTTGAAGAAAAACATCTTTGAGGGAGAGAGAACATACCTGAGAGTCAGAATGTTTATCAGAGAGAATGATGAGGGGAACTTTTGATTACTGACACAATACATGAACGCTGAAGAATTATTCTTCGAGGTTCAGCATTCCAAGCTCACTGATGAGAAAGTTGAACCTTGTCTCATCAAGAGGTTTGGTGAAAATATCAGCAAGCTGAAAGTCAGTAGGGATAAAGTGAAGTTCAATATCACCATTCATCACATGATCTCTGATAAAGTGATATCTGATCTCTATGTGTTTTGTCTTTGAATGTAGCACTGGATTATTTGCTATAGCGATAGCACTAGTGCTGTCGCAATAGATAGGAATCTTTGACAGCTGAAGATCATAATCTAATAGTTGATTTCTCATCCATAGGATTTGTGAACAACAGCTTCCAGCGGCTACGTATTCAGCTTCAGCTGTGGAAGTGGACACAGAATTTTGCTTCTTGCTTGTCCAGCTTACTAGCTTTCCTCCCAAGAGTTGACATCCACCAGTGGTACTTTTTCTATCAAGTTTACAGCCTGCAAAATCACTATCAGAATAACCAGTTAGATCGAACCCTGAGTCTTTGGGATACCAAAGACCGAGGTTAGGAGTTCCTTTCAGATATCTGAAAATTCGCTTTACAGCGATCAGATGGGATTCCTTGGGTTCAGATTGATAGCGTGCACATAAACAAGTAGAGTACATGATGTCAGGTCGGCTTGCTGTAAGATACAACAATGAGCCTATCATTCCTCTATAGGCAGTGACATTAACAGGTTTTCCAGATGGATCCTTGTTAAGTGTCAGTGGTGGTGCCATAGGAGTTTTCATCGCTGAAGTTTGAGTTAAATCAAACTTCTTCAGCATGTCTTTAACATACTTACCTTGGCAGATAAAAGTACCTTTGTCAGATTGTTTAATCTGAAGACCAAGAAAATATGTCAGCTCACCCATCATACTCATTTTATATTCTTTCTTCATTCTTTCAGCGAAGCGAGTACATAGAGATGGGTTAGTAGAACCAAATATTATGTCATCGACATATATTTGTACAAGAATTATATGACCTTTTATCTTCCTGAAAAATAACGTATTATCAATCTTGCCACGTTCAAAATTTTCCGAGATAAGAAAAGATGAGAGAGTGTCATACCAAGCACGAGGGGCTTGTTTTAAACCATAGAGAGCCTTATCCAATTTATAAACATAATTTGGATGCTTAGGGTCATAGAACCCTGGTGGTTGTTCTACATAAACTTCTTCATTCAGTTTTCCATTCAGAAAAGCTGATTTTACGTCCATTTGATAAACGATGAAGTCTTTATAGACTGCATAAGCTAAGAATAGTCGAATTGCTTCGAGCCTGGCCACAGGGGCAAAGGTTTCATCATAGTCTATGCCTTCCTCTTGTCTGTATCCCTGAGCAACAAGTCGAGCCTTGTTGCGGGTTACAATTCCATGTTCATCTAACTTGTTTCTAAACACCCATTTGGTGCCTATTACAGTTTTATCAGATGGTCTAGGAACGAGATTCCAAACTTTGTTTCGAGAGAATTCAGTCAGCTCTTCTTGCATAGCGCTGACCCAGTTTGGATCTCTGAGGGCATCATCAGTCTTCTTTGGTTCAATTAAGGAGAGAAAGTTTACAAAGAGACAGATATTACCTGAGCTTCGT
This sequence comes from Arctium minus, assembly GCA_954870635.1. Lineage (NCBI taxonomy): Eukaryota > Viridiplantae > Streptophyta > Magnoliopsida > Asterales > Asteraceae > Arctium > Arctium minus. Next base: position 66,242,072 of record OX941090.1, on the reverse strand, counting down.
CGTGTCTGAATACCTGCATCTGGATTACCAAGAATTTGATCTATGGGGTGATCTCTGGTCCATCGCTGAGCAGGAGCAAGATTGCTTATTTCAGCGATAGGATCAACAATAGGAGCAGCCGCTGATGAAGATGCTTGAGGTTCATCAGCTAGTAATTGTTGAACATTAGATACACCAATGCTTTCAGAAGGGTTTTCAGACGTAGATGGATTTGATGGTAGAAGTGTGTTTAGAGGTTCAGCTGAAATCCATGAGTTGGATTCAGCGGTGGGAGGTATGATACTTGGTTCTTCATCAGCAGCTGGAGTTTCAGTGTGCTGTTGGTTTGAGAAGAAAGGTTCAGTTTCTCTATAGTGAGAGATCATCCAAGTATTCAGTTCTTCATTGTCAGCGATTGGTTTAGAGTTTGCTGAGCGCGTTTCATCAAACGTGACATGAATGGTTTCTTCTACGGTTTGTCTTCTTTTGTTGAAAACTCTGTAGGCTTTTGAGATGGAGGAATATCCTAAAAATATTCCATCATCGGCTTTTGGGTCGAACTTTCCAAGTTGATCTTTGTTGTTTAAGATAAAGCACTGACAACCAAAGATATGAAGAAAACTGATAGAAGGCTTCCTTCCAAGAAAGAGTTCATAAGCTGTCTTCCCAAATCGCTTTATTATCAGCGATCTGTTTTGAGTAAAACATGCAGTGTTTACAGCTTCTGCCCAAAATTGAGTAGGGAGGTGAGAATCGCTGAGCATTGATCTAGCAGCTTCTATGATCGTTCTGTTTCTTCTTTCAGCGACTCCATTTTGCTGAGGTGTTCTTACTGAAGAGAAGTTGTGAGAGATTCCCTTGTTCTCAAAGAAATTGTTCAGGGAACTATTTTTGAATTCAGTTCCATGATCACTCCTTATTGATCGAACAGTAAGATTATTCAGCACTTCCATCTTTTTGACAAAAGATATTAGTTCTTCTGGAGTATCATTCTTGCAGCGAAGAAAAATAACCCAGGTGTAGCGAGAATATTCATCTACAATGACAAGCGTATATTTCTTTCCAGCTATTGATTGGATATTGACAGGGCCAAATAGATCCATATGCAAGAGCTGAAGAGGACTTGTTACTGAGGAAACTTGTTTCGACTTGAAACTAGCTCTTGTTTGTTTTCCTTTTTCACATGCTGAGCAGAGAGATTCTTTAGCATATGAGTGCTGAGGAAGACCAGAAACCAGTTCCTTAGATGAGAGAGAATTCAGGGTTTTGAAGTTTAGATGAGAGAGCCTTTTATGCCATAGCCAGTTGACATCAGAAGAGGCCTTAGAGAGAAAACATAAGTTATCAGTGATAGTAGAGTCCATATCTATTACATAGACATTTTCTCTTCTATAACCACTGAGAGCAAGTTTTCCTTTTTCATCTACCACTGAACATGCTTTCTTAGAAAAGCGAACTTCGTAGTCTTTGTCACATAGCTGACTGATGCTTAGAAGATTGTGCTTCAGTCCATCTACATAAGCGACTCTTCGAAAGGTAGTTGTCCCATTGCTGAGGACACCAAACCCTCGGGTAAATCCTTTTCCATTTCCACCAAAGGTCACAGAGGGACCTTTCTCTTCCTTGTATTCAGTGAGCAGGTCTCTTTGTCCAGTCATATGACGAGAACATCCGCTATCGAGATACCAGATGCCCTTTGATCCCTGCATACATAAGGAAGATTAAGCTTTGTTTGGTACCCACTTTTCAATGGGTCCTTCAGAGTTAGTGGATAAGGAAGATTCAGCAGTCTTCACCGCTGATGAAGATTCAGCTTCAGTGGTAATCTTCACTTTGGTTAATTTCTTAACCTTAGTGGTATTTTTCTTCACTTTGGCTGTTTTATCAGCTTTGGTGGTATTTGGACACTTGCTCGCAATATGGTCAGTGAATCCACAGTGATAACATTTTCTATATCTGATGGTGGATTTATAACCAAAAGGTTTTGAAAACTTAAGATGAGCAGGTCCAGCTCCAAGAATACCTTTAGCACGAGATCTGGGAGGAATTTTTATTTCTTCAGATTTCACGGGCTTTAGATCAACCTTCAGCTTTGGAGGACAGATATCAAAGATTTCTGTCACTGAGCTAAAAGGTTTATCCACTGAAGGTTTGGAGGGAACTTTCAGTTTGGTTTTCTTGGAAGCCTTCTGAGAGAGAATAGACTTTCCTTTATCTGCAGGCTTAGATTTTGCAGATATCTCCTCAGGGATGGGATTAGAAGAAGAACAGGGATAGAATTGATTATAAGAAGTGTCAAAGAAAGATGTGACAAAAGTTCCAAACTTAAGCGAGGAACTTTCTTCTTTAGGATCATCCTGTGGTGACCAAAAACCAAGACCAGTTTTATCACTTTCAGGAGTTTGAGCATTTATTATCTCAGAGATCTTTGTTGATGATTTGCACCATTTTTCAACATGAGCCTTTTCTGCTTTTAGAGCAGCGATGGCTTGTTCGCGTTCAATGCTGATGATTTCATTTATAATGACTTGATCTTTTAGCTTTTCTTCTAAAAGATTTAGTTCACTGATCTTTTCATGACATTTCTCTAGCTCTTGTGTTAAATAAACATTTTTATTTTCAGCTTGAGTTTTGTCGTTTAAAGCATTATAAAGGTCAATCGTCAGCACATCAACAGCGCGACTTCTCTCAGCTTCAGGCAGAGAGGGATTTGTAGAGATGGATACCTGAGATGATATGTAGCTCATAGAAGGTTCAGATGGTTCTTCTACTTCTTCTTTAATCTCAGCCATGAGGCAAAGATTAGCGACTTCTTCTTCATCAGAAGATGATTCTTCTGATTCAGCCCAGTCATGTTCTTCAGCGATGAGACCTTTACCTTTTTGCTGATAGCTTTTCAGCTTTTGATATTTGTTTTTCAGCTTATGGTATTTGTCATCACTGGATCTTCTTGAGGTAGAAGGTTTGAAGACCTTTTTAGACCTGCACTCACTAGCAAAATGTCCAATTTTTTCGCAGTTATAGCAAGTGGCTGTAGCCTTATCAACCGGAGTTGATTTTGGCTTTTCAGTAAGAGAGAGAGGTTTACTTCTTCGGAAGTTACTCTTTCTTGCAAATCTCTTAAAAGAGTTTGTCAAGAGTGCTAAGGACTCATTAAACTCTGAAAGATCAGGGTCTGATAAATCCTCAGATTCAGAATCTAACTCAGTGATGGTGAGAGTAGATCGCTGAGATGGAATTATCTCTGATGAGACTAAAGCAACAGCAGTGCTTTTGGAGTCTTTAGAATCTTTTACAAGATTCTTCTTCAGGAGATTAGATTGCTCATAGTTGAGCAATATTCCATACAGAGTGCTTAGAGAGAGAGTATGTAAGTCCTTTGTCAGCTTAAGACATATTGAATAACTGTCCCAGCTTTCAGGAAGACTTTCCAAGAATTTTGTTAGGACCTCAGAATTAGAATAGGTCCTTCCAACAGTTCTTAGGTCAATGATCAGGCAGTTAAACCGCTGATGAATGTCAGAAAGAGATTCATTCTTACCAGCGATAAAACTTTCATACTGTCTTACCAAGTTAATCTTTCGGGTCTCTTGGATTTCAGTGGTGCCCTCATATTGAACACATATGGTTTCCCACATTTCTTTAGAAGTTTTTAGATGCATGATGGAATGGAAAACTTCATCAGGCAGAGCCATTGATATAATGGTCTTTGCTCTTGCATCTATGCCTACCTTCTTTTTATCTTCATCACTCCACTGTCTTATTTCCTTAACGACATATCGTTCAGGGACAGCTTCAGTGGTGGCAGTAGCAGGAACAGCAGCTATAATTCTAACAGGTTCATAGGGTCCGTTTTCTATATATTCAGGTATAGTAGGATCCGCACCTTCAAGAAATAGCATCATTCGATTTTTCCATAGAGAAAAGTTATCTCTGCTAAATCGAGGAGGTTTAGAAAGTGAACCATTATCATAGTAGTTTGTGTTTGTGTTTAGTGCCATTTTAGAATAGCAAGGAAGAGTATACAGCAAGATCTTGTTTATTAGATTAAACAAACTGCTCTGATACCACTTGTTGGTCCCGAAGGTGCTTAACAAGTTTGTAGAAGGGGGGGGGGTTGAATACAAACACAGAAATTAAAGTTTAATAAATTGTTTATTGATAAATCAAAATACAATTTACAAGTTTGTTGCGGAATAAGATTAAGACAGACTCAATCTAAACAAACTTAAGAAACACTAAGATGGTTGCACAAGAAATTCAGAGAATGGGGGATTTTAGAGAGATAGAAAACAAGGGTTTCTATTTTGGAGTTCAAGGATTGAGCACACCTTCAGATGAAGGAGTGAGCTTCCTATTTATACCCTATGCATTAAATGCATGGCAGGGTACTTTACACGTGGCATTCATAGATTGGCTTTGGTAGTCTCACTTTTGAAGACATGCTTTTGGCCACTTTATGAACAGTGTAGTTGACAGAGTTGGTGTACGATTTGTGGCAGAGACTTGTCCGTTCTGACACATCGTACTGGTTGTGCAAGGTAAGACAAAAGAAAACTTGAGGCATAAGCTTTGTGATCGTTGATCGCTGAGTATCTCTTCTTCCAGAGATAAAGAAGTTCAGCTATCGCTGAAGCTTTTCCTCAGGCTTCTTCGCGTAAGTAGATTTGTCTGGTCTTCGCTGATATCCGCATCAGGTCACTAGTAGACTTATCTATTGTTCAGTGGCTTCGTCTTCGATTCAGCTATGAACTATGTTGACGCGAGACTTGTCTTCAGGGATTACGTTAACTGTGTTACATAGGAAACTATCAGTGACAACTGAACAGACTCAGTTTGATCGCTGAAAGTGAAACACTAATACATATTAAATGTTTACAGAAAGGTCATCAGCGATAACTGAACAGACTCAGTCTGATCGCTGATGATGAAACACTAATACATATAATAACGTAATTTTCACTAAGTATAAAAGAGGGTCGTTATCAAATCACTGAGAGAGTTTGGATCAACAGTTTTCAAGCATTTTAAAAAGTAAGATGTATGACGCTAAATAGTTGGTATGTTGAGTATTTAAGAGTTAGTCCTCAGACGACACTACTATTAACCCAGAAAAGTGGGCCTATAGTATTAGTGGATAGCGCTATTTGGGCTTGACCAACCCCACTTCTTTCAGCTGACGAGCTAGGAGTGCACTATACTAGAGAAGTGATTGAACATGTGGCGCTTGAGACCACCTCTGAGTCAAGGCACACGGGGCAAAAACAAGGGTCCGGGACGGTTTAGTAGTGGCTCAACCAAGTTTAAGTTATACCGACTCAAGTCATACGTAAAGCAATACTCATGAAATTTTCAAGTTAAGCTAATGAGCACGGATATGCTCCAAGTATTTGAGTACGTATATGCTCCAAGTATTCAAGTTAAGCTTTTGAGCACGAACATGCTCCAACTATCAAATCTTGCATATAAAATGTTTTGTGCATATTTAAAACCTGTGAACTCACCAACTCTCGTAGTTGACCATATTTTTGTACATGCTTTTCAGGTAATCAAGAAGGTAAACTTTAAGGGTCGTTCTGCGTATAATATGATTATGCTTGGGGGATGTACAAACTTTTGGACAATGCTATCTTGAATTATCTCGGGATTGTAATTTCACGATAAACTTTCTACTACTAAATTTTGTAATGTATTTTTATTAAATGTATGGTGGTTGAACTTTATGCTTGTGGATTGTTTATCGAAAACTGTTATACCCCGTGTTTCCGCTTTAGCGGGGTGTGACAATGAGCTTGTACGCCCGCATCTCTTTGATCTTCAGATTGATCAGTTCGATTCTTTTCTGTCTTACAAGCGCCTACGTCTTATTCTGGAGCTTCCTGAGCCCAACTCCAGACCAGGCCGTACTACATATGACAGTTTTCCGTCTGAAGAAGATGTTCTTCCCGGTATTAGAAATCTTGGATATACTAGCAGATTAAACAGAGTTAGTGACTTTGACAAGTCACATCTACCTCCAGTTTGGTATGCTCTATTCTCTGTTCTCATCAGATGTCTTACGGCAAAGCATTCTGGAACAGACAGTTCTAGTCTTCTATATCTCCGATTGTTCCATGCAGTCATCTATGACTTGCATGTCGACTACACTTTCATTTTCTGGACAGAACTCTCGGAGAGGGTACAAGACAAGCTTACAAACAAGAAGTGCAAATTCATTCCTTTTATCAGATTCTTGAAGCTGATCGTTAGAAGTGTACTCAGAAGCAATCCAGATATTCCACGCAGATTATCTTGGCCACAGGTTCCGGATACAGAAATGCTCTATATTCAGAAACAAAAGCAGTCATTCAACTACTCTATGACCATTCCATATGCTTTAATTGCGAACTATGCTGATATGACAGATGATAGCGTCATTGAATATTGCATGGAGAATGAATTCATGGAAGCTGCACAAGATGAACCATCCCATGGCACACAAGCTGCTACTGTTCAAGAGGTTGAAGTTGAAGAAGCTGTTGCTGATAAAGAGATTGAAATCGAAACAGTTGTTGAGCAAGAAGCAGAAGTCTATGCAGAACAAGAAGCAGTTGCAACTCAACAAGTTGATGAAGTTCTAGTTGATCTTGACTTTGAGGATGAAGATGGTAATAATGTTGATACTTCTGTTGATGATGATAAAGATGAAAATGGAGATGATGATGATGCTGATGATGATGATGGTGATGATGCTGATCAACCGAGTCTTCAGGTTTATGAAAGAAAATTCAGGGAATCAGAAATGGTTGTTCAAGAAGAGGTTGAGTCTGATGATGAGTCTGTTCCGATTAACGCGGTAGTTGCAAATGTTCATGTTGATGAACTTGACTTAGAATTTGTCAATGCTTCAACTTCTAATCAAGTTCAAGATACATCAGTATCTCTTACTTCAAGTGTTGAGACTTCTTCAGTCGAGGTACGAGATACAACGGCTAAATTCTCTTCTTTGAATGAGTTAATTCAAAAGATGAGTGAGCAGTTTGAAGAGAACGAGCAAGCAGAAATTCAGAAATTGCGTGCTTTCTTCAAGGGAAAAATGCCGGAAATTGATACATCCTCTATCCCTGAAGTAATTCCTTTCAGAAGACCAACAGGGGTAGTTTTACGAGAACCATCTTCCACTGTCACCACATCTCCTTCAATCATGTCTTTCCTCTGCCTCCACCATTTACTCAGACAACTGGTATTTCTGCATCAACTTCTTTGCCTCATCGATCTACTATAGTTCCTCCTCGTTCATCTTCACGATCTTCTATTCACGATCTTCCTATTACCGAGTTGACAGACTTACTCTATGCTCGTCTTCTTTCGATGTCACCGCCTGAAAATCAAGATCAAGATTTGATCTCTCTTCTAAGGAATTTCCAGCCTTCGCCGCCTCCAGTTCCTTCGACTGATTCTGACAGAATTACTGCTTTATCTGACGAGTTTCATGCTTTTAGATCTGAAGTTCAAACTAGCTTTGCTGATCTTAAATCTTTCATGATTCAAGCTTTTTCTGAACTTTCTAACAATACTCATGAAATTTTCAAGTTAAGCTAATGAGCACGGATATGCTCCAAGTATTTGAGTACGTATATGCTCCAAGTATTCAAGTTAAGCTTTTGAGCACGAACATGCTCCAACTATCAAATCTTGCATATAAAATGTTTTGTGCATATTTAAAACCTGTGAACTCACCAACTCTCGTAGTTGACCATATTTTTGTACATGCTTCTCAGGTAATCAAGAAGGTAAACTTTAAGGGTCGTTCTGCGTATAATATGATTATGCTTGGGGGATGTACAAACTTTTGGACAATGCTATCTTGAATTATCTCGGGATTGTAATTTCACGATAAACTTTCTACTACTAAATTTTGTAATGTATTTTTATTAAATGTATGGTGGTTGAACTTTATGCTTGTGGATTGTTTATCGAAAACTGTTATACCCCGTGTTTCCGCTTTAGCGGGGTGTGACAGATTTGGTATCAGAGCCACAGGTTATAGAGAATACCGGTTTTATACAAAACCATACACTATAACCCTATAAAAAAAAATTAATTTTATTTTACAAACGAAATTACGAACCCGAGTACATCCCTAGCATGACTAAGATGTGTCTTTCGTAATCACACCCTAACTTAGGCAAAGCTTGATCACCTTTGTTTAATTTGAGTGTGCATAATGGAGACATGGATCGGGTATGCTAAAAGTTACTAAAAATAGAAAATTTTCAATTCAAAGACATAAAGCATGTTTTGTTTGTGAGTTCGCATGACATTTTTGGTTATTAAAGGATATTATCATGTGCTTAATAATTAAATTTTGTTAATTATCGCAGTCGACATGTCTCGTTCCCCACCTAGAGAGCAATCCCCTGATGAATCAGGTTATCTCACCCACATACCTGGGAGAAATTCTTCTCCTAGTGAAGAGTATGACCCTTCTGAGCATGAGTATTCCGATTCCGAGCATACACCAGTAAGATCCGCTACGCCCACACCAGATCCGACACCATGTGCCACACCTGAGTGTGAGAAGACTCCTATACCAGCTAGAGTTGAGGCAGGGCCTTCTCAGCCCAGGGGTCTGAGGTTATCACCCTCTTCGCCTGATAGGATACCGGCACTCCCACTAGCCGGCATGACTGAGGCTGAGACATACTGGGTTAGGAGTTTGTCTCGGAGTATGGAACGGTGTAGGTTGCAAGTTGATTACCATGAGCATTCCATTGACTCACTTAGGGAAACGATGAGTATGACTGACAATATTACAAAAGGGATGATATCGATGATGGGAACTAGTGATGAGATGATAGGGAAGATATTTGGAGAGCTAGTGGAGACTAGAGCGATGGTGACCTGGCTGCACACTTGTTTGTCGACCGTGATGGGATTCTTGGTAGTGATTGTGGCTCTGGTGATGGTGCACTATTGGCGTTTGTAGTTTGTGATTGATGCATGAATTGGGTTGTTAAAAACTATATTTTGGGGCTTGTAGCCCGTGACTTTAAAACACTTGACTCATTTTGGATTGTCATATTTTGTAAATGTTTGGATGATGTATGTCTTGATGATGGATGCTTATGATATATTTTGTTATGCATGATTCTAAGTCTTTAAGAATGTATTCTTTATGATTTATTTATCGTATCATGTTTGTATGGTGGAATGGAATTTAATTAGATTTTTTAAAAAAAAATTGCAATTAGAACTATGCCGCCAAGAAGGGAAGACCCCGAGATTGCTCGGCTTGTAAACGAACAAATTCTTGCAACATCCCTGCCATAGTTAGCCAGATAGCAGCGGGATTAAATGCAAACCCACCTAACCAACCAGGAGCTGGTGATAACGTTGAAAGAGAATGTACATATAAGACCTTCAGGACTTGTAATCCAAAGGAATTCCATGGTAAGGAAGGAGCGGTTGGATTACTGTCTTGGATAGAAGGAATGGAGTCTGTCCTTCACATCAGTAAATGTCCGGAAACTAAGAAGGTCGAATTTGCAACTTGTTTATTTCAAGGGAGAGCACTGACTTGGTGGAACACCCAAGTGCAAACGAGAGGAAGAGATGCAGCAAATGGATTGACATGGGACGAGTTCAAAGAGATGATAAAAGGGGAATACTGTTCAAGGAGTGAAATGCAGAAGTTGCAGGCGGAATTCTGGGATCATGAGATGAAAGGCAATGATGTAGATACATACACGACACGATTCAATGAGTTGGCGAAAATTGTACCACATCTGGTGACACCAGAAGAAAATCGAGTTGACAGGTACATCTGGGGATTAGCACCGGAAATTAGAGGAGATGTAACTTCGGAAAAACCGAAAACTCTTCAAGAAGCTGTGGATTTAGCAACGAAGCTCACCAATAATGCAATTCGTTCAGGACTTTTCTCTAGTGACAAAGCCAAAGGAAAGAGGAAAGTTGAAGAGGGCTTAAGGAGGCAGGATGACCGAAGGAAGGGAAAGGATCGGAGGATCATGGGTAACTATGGAGTTCAGGTACAGGCAGCCGATAAGGGAAAAGGGACATATCCAAGATGTGACAAGTGTAATAGGCCACATGTCGGAAACTGTATTATATGTCGCAAGTGCCACCGAGGAGGTCATTACGAGAAGGATTGAAAGGCTGGAGGAAGGAGAGTTTGTTTTGAATGCGGGAGCCCGGATCATTTTAAAAACAACTGTCCCAGGGTGAACAGAAGGGCGAATGCGAATCAGATTCGGCCAGTTGGACAAAGGGATCAAAGGGGCCAAGCAAGAGGCCGAGTGTTTGAAATTGGGGCGGAAGAAGCAAGGCGGGACCCAAATGTGATTACAGGTATGTTTCTCTTAAACAATCACTCCGCATCTGTACTATTTGATTCTGGAGCAGATAAAAGTTTTGTGTCGTTAAATTTTAGACCGAAAGTTAATCAAATGACACAAAAATTAAAAGAAGACTATGTCATTGAGTTTGCTAATGGGCAAGAAATTAGGGTCAAAGATGTACTTCCAAATTGTACTCTAAGTCTAGCTGAAAAGGATTTCAAAATAGATTTGATCCCAATAAAGCTAGGTAGCTTTGATATAGTCGTGGGCATGGATTGGTTGTCAAAGAACCACGCGGAGATAAGTTGTTCCGCGAAGATTCTCCGAATCCCGTTACCGGGAGGAGAAGTACTTATAGTACCTGGAGAAAAATCTAAGAGAAAACTGAAGATGGTGTCTTGTATGAAAATGCGGAAGTACCTGAGGAAAGAATGTGACGCATTTCTGGCCCATGTAATAAGTAAATAACCTAAGGAGAAGCGTTTGCAAGATATTCCGGTAGTCCAAGAATTTCCTGAAGTATTTCCTGAGGAGTTACCTGGATTACCTCCACCGAGACAAGTCGAATTCCGTATCGATTTGGTTCCAGGAGCTGCACCGGTGGCCAAGGCACCGTACCGTTTGGCACCTTCGGAGATGCAAGAACTGTCAGAACAACTACAAGATCTACTCGACAAGGGATTTATTAGGCCTCGCTCTTCGCCTTGGGGAGCACCAGTACTTTTTGTTAAAAAGAAGGACGGGACGTTCCGAATGTGTATTGATTATAGGGAACTCAATAAGCTGACTTTAAAGAATCGATACCCACTTCCCCGAATCGACGATTTATTTGATCAATTGCAAGGCGCATTGTACTTTTCAAATATTGACTTACGGTCGGGATATCATCAAATGAGAGTTCGTGAAGAAGACATCGACAAAACGGCGTGTAGAACTCGTTACGGTCACTATGAATTTCTAGTTATGCCCTTCGGACTGACAAACGCTCCAGCAGTTTTCATGGACTTGATGAACAGAGTCTGCCGACCATACTTGGACAAGTTCGTGATCGTGTTTATAGATGATATTTTGATTTATTCGCGAAGCAAGGAGGACCACGAACAACACCTGAAGTTGATGTTGGAATTGCTTAAGGAACAGAAATTGTACGCCAAGTTCTCCAAGTGTGAATTTTGGCTTCGAGAAGTACATTTTCTGGGTCATGTGGTTAATAAGAAAGGGATTCATGTTGATCCAGCAAAGGTTGAGGCCATTAAAAAGTGGGAAACTCCTAAGACACCGACGGAAATTCGTCAATTTCTTGGCCTGGCAGGTTATTATCGACGATTTATCGAAATTTTTTCCAAGATTGCTCAACCACTCACGTCGCTAACCCAAAAAGATAAGAAGTTTGATTGGGGAGAAAAACAAGAGGAGGCATTTCAAACGCTGAAGCATAAGTTATGCAACGCGCCAATTCTAGCGTTACCAGAAGGTACAGAAAATTTTGTGGTATATTGCGATGCATCACATCAAGGTTTGGGATGTGTATTGATGCAAAGAGATAAAGTTATAGCTTACGCCTCAAGACAACTTAAAGTTCATGAAAAGAATTATACCACTCATGATCTGGAGTTAGGAGCAGTGGTATTCGCTTTAAAGATTTGGAGGCATTATCTTTATGGTACCAAGTGTATCGTTTACACTGATCACAAAAGCCTCCAACATATCTTTGATCAGAAAATGTTAAACATGAGACAACGAAGATGGGTGGAACTACTCAGTGACTACGATTGTGAGATAAAGTACCATCCCGGAAAAGCCAACGTAGTAGCAGACGCATTGAGTAGGAAGGAGAAGGTAAAACCAACAAGAGTACGAACTATGGGAATGTTGGTACAAACGAGCCTCAAAACACAAATATGTGAAGCTCAAAAAGAGGCACTGAAGGGGGAGAATCTAAAGAATGAAGTACTTCATCAGTTAGAAAAAGAATTTAAAACCCGATCAGATGGGGTACAATATTTCAAGAATAAGGTCTGGATACCAAAAGTGGAAGGTCTGCGGATGTCAATCTTGGAAGAAGCGCACCAATCGAAGTATTCGATTCACCCGGGAGCCGACAAAATGTATAAGGAGCTAAAAGAGTATTATTGGTGGCCGGGAATGAAGAAGGACATTGCTGAATTTGTGAGTAAATGTTTGACTTGTGCTAAAGTCAAAGCAGAGCATCAAAAGCCATCTGGACTTTTGCAGCAACCGGAGATACCTCAATGAAAATGGGATCAAGTATCCATGGATTTCATCACAAAGTTACCGAGAACAGGAACAGGTAATGATGCAATTTGGGTTATTGTGGATAGACTTACAAAATCCGCGCATTTTCTTCCTATCCGAGAGGATTTCAAAATGGAAAGATTGGCACAAGTATACATTGATGAAATTGTCTCTCGTCATGGAGTACCACTATCCATCATTTCAGACCGAGACAGTCGTTTCACCTCTCGGTTTTGGCAAGCGTTTCAGAAAGCTCTGGGTACCAGGTTGGATTTGAGCACTGCTTATCATCCCCAAACGGATGGTCAATCTGAAAGAACCATCCAGACTCTGGAATACATGTTACGCGCTTGTGCTATAGACTTCGGAGGTAGCTGGGATAAGCACTTACCATTAATTGAATTTTCTTATAACAACAGCTACCATACCAGTATTCAATGCGCGCCATATGAAGCCCTTTATGGACGTAAGTGTCGATCTCCACTTAGTTGGGTGGAAATTGGTGACAGTCAATTGTTTGGGCCTGATATTATACGGGAGACTACTGACAAAATTTTGACCATACAAGACAGGCTTAAAGCTGCAAGAGATCGACAGAAAAGCTATGCAGATAATCGCAGAAAACCCTTAGAATTCCAAAAGGGTGACAAGGTTCTTCTGAAAATATCACCATGGAAAGGAGTTGTGAGATTTGGAAAAAGGGGTAAATTAAGCCCAAGATTCATTGGTCCATATGAAGTATTAGAAAGAATTGGACCAGTAGCTTATAAGCTTAAGTTGCCACAAGAGTTGAGTGCCATTCACGACACATTCCACGTGTCAAATTTAAAGAAGTGTATAACTGGCGAGATGGCGATTGTACCCCCAGATGAAATCTTAGTGGACGAACGGCTTATTTTCAGAGAAGAGCCGGTTGAAATTTTGGATCGTGAAGTTAAGCGACTAAGGAGAAGTAAAATTCCTATTTTAAAGGTTCGTTGGAAGTCGCGTCACGGACCTGAATTTACGTGGGAAAGGGAGGATTTTATGAAGCGCAAGTATCCTCATTTGTTTAATCAAGAGGCGGTCCGGAAGTAACAAACTTTAAATTTCGGGACGAAATTTCTCGAAGTAGGGGAGACTGTGACAACCGTCAAGATTAGTGCTCAGGTTAATTTCTAAGTTAATGAAAATTAAGATTTAAGTATTTGCCACTCCTTAAATTGTATAAAAATTTTAAGATAAAAGTTTCCTAAAAATTTAGGAGGTTGCGTAGAATGCCCGGAACAGTCCAGTAACTGACCGTCACAACTCAGAAATGCCAAAAATATTGATTAAGGTCCAAAATATATAAAATTATAAAGTTATATTATTTTAGTTGAAATACTTTCATTTTTTTTTATAAGCAAAAATTGAGAATCGGGTATCTCGGTTCTCGAATATATCTGATATTTTAATGAAATAGACTAAGTATTTTAATTAATATTTTTTTTATAATTACTTTGATTAGTCATGGACACTTGTCATGACTACACCATTCCTATTATTATTTTTATTTATTTAATGAATAAATTTTAATTAAAACCAAATAAGAAAGGGTTAATCCCTCATTTCAAACTCTTTATCTCCCTCTCTCTCTCCCTACATCGGCTGAACCCCCCCCCCACCCCATCTCCATATCATTTTCAAAAATTAAGCCAAATCAAGAGTAGAATCAAGAAATTGGACATCAATTTGAAGGTTAGAACAAAGTTTGCACATCAATTTCACAAGGTATCATCCCAAAACCTATTTTTTTTTGTCTACATTTAGGTATTTTCGGTTTTAACTTGAAATATTGAAATTATGCATGACGTGGTTATGAAAATTGGGTTTTTGTTCATGAAATGGATTACTTTTGATAGATACAATATTATGTTGCAAGTTTTGATTTCAATTTCAAAGAAAGAAATTGTTTTTTCATCAAGAATCTTGGTTTGATGTTCATGCATATGGAATTTTGATACATTAGTGGCATATTCTTTCACTTAAAGAATGCATGCATATAAAGCTTGAAATATTGATGATATGGTATAGTGATTATGTTTACATGATGAATAGTTTAGCTTACATATGTTCTTAAGATGGAAATTCTCAAATCCAAATGATTAAGAACATAAAAGTGATGTTTATATCACTTTAGTTAGTAGATTATTCATATGGGTGTTGGATGAGCATCTAAAGATTGCTATGAGTCCATAAATCAAAAGGTTTTCATCTCAAGACTATGTTATGATTGATTATGGTGTGATAACATATGGTTATTTCATTAAACCAATTGTAAAATGATCACCATTTCAAAATTTCATAATTTTAACTTACTACAGATTTGCTGTCCATAAAATGGACCTACTTCCAACAGGCATAAATCATGTTCTACATGTCAAAATTTGGGCTTTTTGCTTATAGACTTTAATTTAGGTTGTTAGCTTTCTAAAAAGTCCGAAAACACAAATTTTGGAGATGATTTGAGCACTTAAATGGATTTTACAAGAAAATGGTGCAATCTGTCCAGTGAAGACAGATTCATACACCTATCTTGTGGAGGCCATAACTTCCTCATTTCTTATCCCAAATCAAGTGAATTTTTTTCCAAATGATAGGATTTTGAGTTAGGTTTACACCCATATAAGGATTATTGGCTAATTCAAAGAATTGATACCCAAAAGCATGCTACAAGTGAGGTATGTCACTGATCCGGAAAATCAGTGACACACTGCCTTGTGGAAATTATTTCAGGTATCAAAACTCATCCAAAAATTATGAAAAAGTGCAGATTTACTCTTTACACACAATAGTATTACCACAAAAATTTTGGTGAATTCATTCCTTTGGGAAGATATGTTTCTATAGTGGTTTTGTTGACTAAAATTTTGGACAGCTTCTGCTGAATTTTCAGAAAAGTGATCATAATGAGATCTAGACTAGTGTTAAGGCATAATAAGACTATAATTGATCTAAATATGGTTTTGGTTATTGACACCTACTTAATGGCATTTCATAAGTTATTGGGACGGGTCATTTGGACATAGGAACGGGTATTAATGTATTTCCTCTATGGCAACCTTCACTATAGGAAACCAAGGAAGCGGCACCTATTTTGAGCACTATCGTTAAGTTTCCAAGTTCACTCTCAAGTGAGTATTCACAACCCCTCTTTTACCGTTTTTTATACGTTTTGGGGTGAAAAGCATGTGAATTTACAAATTGTTTCTACTGAATGATTGTTCGTTAAAATTGTCGAATTTTGAATTAAATTGTTTATGCACTATGGTATGTATACTTTACGCTGCAAGTGAGTATTCACAGCCCCTCTTTTATCGTTTTACGTATTTTGGGGTGAAAAGCATGCTTAAGTACGATTATAATGATTCATGAGTTAATTGAAATGTTTTGCGCTGTTAAGTCGCCAAGGCTTGTTTTCAAGCATTTTAAAAAGTAAGATGTATGACGCTAAATAGTTGGTATGTTGAGTATTTAAGAGTTAGTCCTCAGACGACACTACTATTAACCCAGAAAAGTGGGCCTATAGTATTAGTGGATAGCGCTATTTGGGCTTGACCAACCCCACTTCTTTCAGCTGACGAGCTAGGAGTGCACTATACTAGAGAAGTGATTGAACATGTGGCGCTTGAGACCACCTCTGAGTCAAGGCACACGGGGCAAAAACAAGGGTCCGGGACGGTTTAGTAGTGGCTCAACCAAGTTTAAGTTATACCGACTCAAGTCATACGTAAAGCAATACTCATGAAATTTTCAAGTTAAGCTAATGAGCACGGATATGCTCCAAGTATTTGAGTACGTATATGCTCCAAGTATTCAAGTTAAGCTTTTGAGCACGAACATGCTCCAACTATCAAATCTTGCATATAAAATGTTTTGTGCATATTTAAAACCTGTGAACTCACCAACTCTCGTAGTTGACCATATTTTTGTACATGCTTTTCAGGTAATCAAGAAGGTAAACTTTAAGGGTCGTTCTGCGTATAATATGATTATGCTTGGGGGATGTACAAACTTTTGGACAATGCTATCTTGAATTATCTCGGGATTGTAATTTCACGATAAACTTTCTACTACTAAATTTTGTAATGTATTTTTATTAAATGTATGGTGGTTGAACTTTATGCTTGTGGATTGTTTATCGAAAACTGTTATACCCCGTGTTTCCGCTTTAGCGGGGTGTGACAATGAGCTTGTACGCCCGCATCGCTTTGATCTTCAGATTGATCAGTTCGATTCTTTTCTGTCTTACAAGCGCCTACGTCTTATTCTAGAGCTTCCTGAGCCCAACTCCAGACCAGGCCGTACTACATATGACAGTTTTCCGTCTGAAGAAGATGTTCTTCCCGGTATTAGAAATCTTGGATATACTAGCAGATTAAACAGAGTTAGTGACTTTGACAAGTCACATCTACCTCCAGTTTGGTATGCTCTATTCTCTGTTCTCATCAGATGTCTTACGGCAAAGCATTCTGGAACAGACAGTTCTAGTCTTCGATATCTCCGATTGTTCCATGCAGTCATCTATGACTTGCATGTCGACTACACTTTCATTTTCTGGACAGAACTCTCGGAGAGGGTACAAGACAAGCTTACAAACAAGAAGCGCAAATTCATTCCTTTTATCAGATTCTTGAAGCTGATCGTTAGAAGTGTACTCAGAAGCAATCCAGATATTCCACGCAGATTATCTTGGCCACAGGTTCCGGATACAGAAATGCTCTATATTCAGAAACAGAAGCAGTCATTCAACTACTCTATGACCATTCCATATGCTTTAATTGCGAACTACGCTGATATGACAGATGATAGCGTCATTGAATATTGCATGGAGAATGAATTCATGGAAGCTGCACAAGATGAACCATCCCATGACACACAAGCTGCTACTGTTCAAGAGGTTGAAGTTGAAGAAGCTGTTGCTGATAAAGAGATTGAAATCGAAACAGTTGTTGAGCAAGAAGCAGAAGTCTATGCAGAACAAGAAGCAGTTGCAACTCAACAAGTTGATGAAGTTCTAGTTGATCTTGACTTTGAGGATGAAGATGGTAATAATGTTGATACTTCTGTTGATGATGATAAAGATGAAAATGGAGATGATGATGATGCTGATGATGATGATGGTGATGATGCTGATCAACCGAGTCTTCAGGTTTATGAAAGAAAATTCAGGGAATCAGAAATGGTTGTTCAAGAAGAGGTTGAGTCTGATGATGAGTCTGTTCCGATTAACGCGGTAGTTGAAATGTTCATGTTGATGAACTTGACTTAGCATTTGTCAATGCTTCAACTTCTAATCAAGTTCAAGATACATCAGTATCTCTTACTTCAAGTGTTGAGACTTCTTCAGTCGAGGTACGAGATACAACGGCTAAATTCTCTTCTTTGAATGAGTTAATTCAAAAGATGAGTGAGCAGTTTGAAGAGCACAAGCAAGCAGAAATTCAGAAATTGCGTGCTTTCTTCAAGGGAAAAATGCCGGAAATTGATACATCCTCTATCCCTGAAGTAATTTCGTTCAGAAGACCAACAGGGGTAGTTTTACGAGAACCATCTTCCACTGTCACCACATCTCCTTCAATCATGTCTTTCCTCTGCCTCCACCATTTACTCAGACAACTGGTATTTCTGCATCAACTTCTTTGCCTCATCGATCTACTATAGTTCCTCCTCGTTCATCTTCACGATCTTCTATTCACGATCTTCCTATTACCGAGTTGACAGACTTACTCTATGCTCGTCTTCTTTCGATGTCACCGCCTGAAAATCAAGATCAAGATTTGATCTCTCTTCTAAGGAATTTCCAGCCTTCGCCGCCTCCAGTTCCTTCGACTGATTCTGACAGAATTACTGCTTTATCTGACGAGTTTCATGCTTTCAGATCTGAAGTTCAAACTAGCTTTGCTGATCTTAAATCTTTCATGATTCAAGCTTTTTCTGAACTTTCTAACAAGGTTGATCATCTTGAACAGAGCTGCAGAACTGAGGCTGGCCCGTCTCTTAAACGCCAACATGACCAGGATGATCCCGATCCTCATGGTCATGAGGGGGAGATGAATAAGAGACAGCGGGTGGAAGGTTTGTCTGCTAGAGAGGATCAGTCACAAGAAGATGTTGTTGATAAAGAGAAGAGTACTGATAACGTTCAAGACTGTAGCATTCAAGATCTTGTGAATGTTATGATAGAAAATGCTGACTTGTCTTCTATGCCTAATGTACTGAACATTTCTGAGCACAATATTGAAAATAATATGCAGATTGTTGTGTATGTGGATCCAGATGTTTCAGCAAGGGCTCAAGAGATTGAAGATTCAGAGGCAGCTAATGATATGAGATCATTCTTTGCGAATTTCATAGAAATTAATTCAGACGATGATGAAGATGTCAGACTTGAGAAAATTTGCCAAGTCAAAGAAAAGGAGTGTGATGACTTAATCGTTATTTCTGATACAGAAGATGATTATGTATTTTTAGATGCAAAGGACGAAGAAATTGCCGACATGTTGTACAGTGATCTTCCTTCTCATGAGGAGGTTCCTGAATCATCTCCAGTTACTGAAGCATCTCAAGTTCATGAATCTGCAGATATTTCTACTCCTGTTGTTAGTTTTGCTCCGACTACCACCGTTCCTTCAAGCTCATTTGAAGTTGGTCAGTCGTCTAGAGCACAAGCTGATGTTCCTTTCTCTGAACCCGTAATTCCACCAACTATCATGGAAGAAGGACCAGCTTTGACCAGACAACAGAGATAAAGAAATTTGCAACGTAGATATTTGGCTTCCAGGCAAAGATCAGCTTTTCTAGAAGATACTCAGAGTAACATCTTTGTTTCTAGAAGAAGACCGATCAACATTTATGCAATTCTTGGAGTTGAGAAAGAGTCAGATGCCTATCAGTATGAATACTTAATGTTCATTAAGTGCTAGCACTAAAGGAATAATACCGTTTCTTCTCCACACTTGATTGTTCGAGTCATTAGTGTCACTATCAACAAGTTTGTGAATATATGGTATCCTGAATTTGAAGTTGAAAGAAGAGATTGCAGGCGGTATAAATTCTCAGAGGCAGATTTTACTGATCTTTCCATTGATGATATTGAGTTCTTATATGATCATTTCAAGAATCTCTATGATAGAAATAAGGATGTTTCTCAGGCTTTGTTCGTTATAAAAAGATTCATTCGACGGCAAATCCGATTCTTCAGAGTTTTTGATTTCCAGATGGCCGTTGAAAGTTTTCAGCCGGTTGTAAATCTTCAAAGGCCCAATCGAAGCTTGCCAAACTTAGAGTCTTATCCTCTACTCACCATTGTTCAAGATCCTTATGGAGTTGTCTACAAAAATGGCTCAAATGAAAAATGCTTTTTCAGATTTGAAGAAATTTCTCATTACTCTGATGGAACATTAAAGGTGATCAAGCTTCAGTTGGAGCAACATCTGAAAGAGGCTAAAAGAAATTTTTTGGAAACAAGAAGTAATACATTTCTGGTTGATAATGATGAAATTCGTCTCCTCAACAAGACTTTGGATTCTATTCAAGAATACTCTGCGACGTTTGGAAGTGTTAATTGGACTGAATAGACTTCGTCAAAGAGAAGAGCGTCAATGATTCACCAAAGTCGCTTACATGGTCAATGCTGATTCAAAAGATTATTTTTGAAGACCACTGCGCCAATGATTACTAAGGGGGAGATTGTTAAGTCTAATTTTTGTAGTAATCATTTTATTTATTTCCCTTGTCTAAACTTTGTTTAGTGGTATTATCTGTTGTGTTAAGACTAGGGGTATTTAAGTCCCTTTCTAGTCTTTGTTTTGTAACTTTCGAACTTTACTTTTGTTAGAGCATAAATATGTTGGATACAATTTCAAGAAGACTGAAGGTCAAAGTTCAAGAAAGTCAAAGCTGATGAAAGTCAAAGTCAAATTGTATTGTATTTGTATTTTGTTTTTAATTTCCTTGTATTTTAGATGTAGGTATAAATACTTTGTACCTTGTATTTTCTGTGTAGGATTGTAACTATCAGATGGAGTTTAATTGAGAGAATACGTTTAGAGAGAGAGAAATTTGTAGAGAGAGAGAGAGAGTTCTAGATAGAGAAAGATTGTAATTGTTGAATTTGAAAGTGAAATCAAACAGGTAATTGATTCTTGTTTGTATTTGTTTTGATTAATTGCATTTAGGAACTAGAATCTGGGAATAACAACTTTTAATATATCAGTTTACATTTGGAGCATATACTTTCTCTCTCTACTTTCTCTCTCTACAGATTTAGTGATTCTTGGACTTTCACTCCCCCTTTTTGATGAAAAGTGCAACGACTTCATCAAAACTTGGAGTAAGAAATGTCAACCACTTGGAGCCTCTGATCCGTCAATTCAAAAGATATTCATCCAGATCTTTTCAAATCCAGACAAAATAGTCTTGTAACACCTGAATCAACTAATGAATTAGTTAACATGCCTGTCAGAAACACTAAATCACTGTGTGTAACGAATACACATTGGTAAGGAGCTGTTTGTTGACTCCCCCAGGGCTTCCATTTAATCATCGAAACACCACAAAGGTAAATTTCTACAAACGTTATGACAAAGAAACTAATTCCTTGTGTGTTCGTGCTTGTGTTGAAAGAATTAAGCACTTGATGATTGCTTATAGGCTCAAAATTTGTGTAAAGCACTAAGACAACAGTAAGTTAAACACAGACTCAATGTGCATGATTGAAGTGCGAAGGTGGGGCAGACTTCCTTCTTTTCAATATCCAGATTTTCCAAATGAAATTCAGATAGCAAATGTGCTGCTTCCCCTTTGAAAATGTGAAACACTTTCTATTTGAGTAGAAAATGAGTGGCTGGTGAGGTTTGATCAAGAGTTGCCATGGGCTAGTTGCCTGTTTCAATAATGTTCACCAAAGAGTTGTGAAACATTAGAATGGTGGCTGCCCGACTCAGAAAAAGTTGGTGCAGAGTTGTGATATTCTTTTAAGTCTGTTCTCTGACGCTCTTTCTTTTAAACATTAAGCTTACTCTAACCAAACTCATTTCTTTTCGACTTCTCACACTCAATCACTATCGATTAACTTCTTGGGTAGAAATCACTGGTTAAGGTGATTCCATGGAAGTTGTGTTAATTCCTAGCACAATGAAATCCTTGTTTTCCTATTATGCATATGATGCTCATATTGGTTTAACTATTTTAGTTAAAGAACAAATATGATATTTGAAAAACATTTAAAGTCACACTTCCAAATCATAAATTCGGTTTAAGAATCGGGAAGTGGTTTGAACATTTGATAACAATGTTTTCTATGATTGAAAGTTGTCCACTTATCAACCATATATGAGATTAAGATAAAGGATTGTACCTTAAAGTGTGATCTTATATCTCATGAAGCTAAGCTTAAAGTCATAAACATATGAACTTGTAAGCATCTCTCAAAAATTCTGCAAAAGTCTTATGTCAAGTCAAAGTAAAATTTATTCACTTAAATTGAAAAGACAAAAAGCAGTAAAACTGTTAAAGTATGAGTTCTGATCCGAAATAATCAGAAGTCATATCCAAACTCCTTTGACTTGAAGAGCTCCCCCCAAAATCTTGCATTCCAAAAATTTGACATAAAAGGTAAATGCAGAAATCTTATGAGCTCCCCCTCAAAATAAGATTGACCACTTGTCAATTTCTTTTCATACTCCCCCTTGGATCATGAATAGTATATAGAAGTGCAAATATCGTGCGGAAATGAAGATATGATGAAAAAGTATACAACGAGAAAACTTTGATAGGTAACTACTGATTAAATCTTTAGATTTAGCATAACAAGCTTAGAGAGAAGAAAGTTAAACCTATTTTCGTCTAAAGGTTTGGTAAACAAATCGGCAAGCTGATAATCAGTTTTTACAAATAAAAGTTCAATTGTTCCTTTTTCAACATGATCTTTAATAAAATGATACCTTACGTCTATGTGTTTGGTCTTTGTGTGCTAAACAGGATTCGCGGTTATTACGATGGCGCTCTTGGAGTCACAGTATATCGGGATTTTGTTTAAGTGGAAACCGTAGTCGCACAATTGAGTTCTCATCCATAAGACCTGAGAACAACAGCTAGCAGCAGCTATATATTCTGCTTCGGTTGTGGAAATTGAAACACAAAGTTGCTTCTTCGATGCCCAACTTACGAGCTTATCACCGAGGAACTGTACATGTCTTGACGTGCTCTTCCTGTCTAACATACAACCTGCATGATCTGCATCTGTATATGCTGTTAGTTCAAAACTTGTATCTTTAGGATACCACAGACCAAGATCTGCAGTACCCTTCAGATACCTAAATATGCGCTTCACAGCAGACATATGGATTTCTTTAGGATTGGCCTGATATCTTGCACATAAGCATGTTGAGAACATTATATCTGGCCTATTAGAAGTAAGATACATTAAAGAACCTATCATCCCTCGATAAGTCCTAACATCAACAGCCTTACCCGAAGGATCGGTGCCAATCTTAGTACCTGGTGTCATTGGGGTACCAATCGGTTTTGAATTTTCCATTTTGAACTTCCGAAGAATATATAATGTATTTTGATTGATTGATAAAAATCCCCGTAGAAAACTGTTTGACTTGTAATCCGAGAAAGAAATTCATCTCTCCCATCAGATTCATCTGAAATCTAGACACCAAAAGGTTTGAGAAATTCTTACAGTACTTAGGATTTGTAGAGCCAAAAATAATATCATCTACATAGATTTGAATTAAAATGATATCGGCTTTTTCCTTTTTGATAAACAAATTGGTATCCACCGTTCCTTTTGAAAAACCAGACTTGACTAGAAATTTGGAAAGGACATCATACCAGGCTCGAGGAGCTTGTTTCAGACCGTAGAGTGCTTTGTCGAGAATGTAGACGTGATTCGGCTTCTCTTGATTTACAAAACCCTCTGGCTGAGAGACGTAGACTTCCTCCTTCAGAATGCCATTCAGAAAGGCAGTCTTCACGTCCATTTGAAAGACCGTGAAGTTCTTGTGGGATGCGTAGGCTAGAAACATTCTAATTGCCTCTAATCGCGCCACAGGAGCATATGCCTCGTCGTAGTCGATTCCTTCCTCTTGTGTGTATCCTTTGGCTACTAGTCTTGCCTTGTTTCGGATAACGGTACCAGCTTCGTCTTTCTTTATCTTGAAAACCCACTTCGTACCTATAATTGTTTTACCTTGAGGTTTTGGTACGAGTCTCCAGACTTGAAGTGCATCGAACTGATTCAGCTCTTCTTGCATTGAGATCGCCCATTCTGGATCTGCAAGTGCCTCTGATACGCGAGTTGGCTTGAACTTGCTCAGAAAGGAGTCATGCATACACAAGTTTATTTATGTTGACCTAGTTTGCACCGATTTTGATGGATCGCCAATGATCTGGCTTATCGGATGCCCTTTGGTCCATTTATGTTCATGAGGCAGTGGATTATGTGAAAGTATCTCAGTTGTATCATCTATAAATCCACTTGTACCTTCTTCAGCTTGTTTAGGAGGAATGATGATTGCAGTTGAAGTGATAGGTTCAGAAGGCTCAGCAGGTACAACTTGGTTCGGATATAGATGGATTTGTACAGAACATCCTACTGATGCAACTACTTCTGTCTGTTCATCATTTGTCACTTCTTCAACTGTTGGAGTCGGCATTTGAATTGGAACTTCTTGTTGAATCGGGGTGTTGGATTCAATAGGAACATCTGAACTGGTTGGATGAGTAGTCGTTAAGTCTTCCATCCTGTCAACCACAACAGATTTCTTTACATTAGATCCAAGAAATTCATCATAAAACAATTCAAATAATAAGTCTAAATCAGATATATGATTTGTTGACGTTGATGCTTCATCTGATTTATTCTGTTGAGATGCAGGTTCTGGACTGATTTGCCCAAAAGCTAGTACTCCGGTTATAACGGGTTTTGAACTATGTTGTTCGGAATCCATCTCTTCATCAAATGTGACATTGATGCTTTCTATAACCGTCTTTTACTTCTACAGATAGATACGATATGCAGTTGATGTTGAGGAATAACCAATGAAGATGCCTTCGTCCGCCTTGGCACTGAACTTGTTGAGACTCTCCCTATCGTTTAGCATAAAACACTTACACCCAAATATATGGAAATATTTGATTGTCGGTGTTCGGTTGTTGATTAACGGATAAGGAGTCTTCTTGAATCTGCGATGTATCATGGATCGATTCTGTGTGTAACACGCAATCGATACAACTTCTGCCCACAAAAATAGAGGTAAGTTTGATTGACTTAGCATAGTACGAGCAGCCTCGACTAGCGTACGATTTCTTCTTTCGACCACTCCATTTTATTGAGGCATACGAGCAACAGAGTATTGATGTGATATCCCGACAGATTCGAGATATTCTTCAACCTTTTTGGTCTTGAACTCTGTGCCGTTGTTTGTTCTTAGAAGCTTGACCGGTTTCTGCAGGTTCACCTGGGTCGTCTTTAGGAATGTGATGAGAACATCTAGTGTCTCATCCTTTGAACGTAGAAACTTGACCCATGTGTATCGCGAGTAATCATCCACGATAACGAGTATGTACTTCTTTCCGCCTAGACTCTGAGTTCGCATCGGACCGCATAAGTCCATATGCAATAACTCTAACGGAGCGCTTGTACTTGGTTCAGGCTTTGGTTTAGGTGCAGCCCTCTTCATTTTTCCCTTTTCACATGTTGCACAAAGATATTCTCTTTCATATTTGAGCTCTGGAAGTCCTTTGACGAGCTTTCCACCGACCAGATTGTTGATGTACCTGAAGTTGAGGTGAGAGAGCCTTCGATGCCATATCCAACTTTGTTGAATCGAGGCTTTCGATAGTAGACAAATCTGCTTGTCAGTCTGGACATTTGACAAGTTAATTGTGTAGAGGTCGGATTCTCGAGTACCGACCAAGAGTTCCACGTCTTCTTCAGTGGGAACTGAACACGTCTTGGCTTTGAAGTTGACCTCTAAGTCTTTGTCACAGAACTGGCCTATACTGAACAAGTTGTGTCTTAAGCCTTCAACATAGCTCACCTTCTTGATCGTGACATTGTTGTGTACCATATCACCATAACCCATTATTGGTGAATGCTGATCGTTGCCAAATTTAACTGTTCCGCAATATTTATCTTTAAAATTGGACAACATCTCTTTTTGTCCTGTCATATGCTTGGAACATCCGCTATCCAAGTACCATAAATGACGGATCTGCACAAGAGAAATAATGAATTTAGATATTCATATGACAACATTGGAATAAACTCTTTGAGTATTGAAGAGCGGGTCTTGAACTGATTTGTTCAAAAGCCATATCCTCTTCTTAAGCACGAGTTCTGAACAGACGTGTTCAGAAACCATTGTTTTATCTTTGAAGTTCGGGTTTTGAACTGCATTATCCGAAAACCTAGTTTCTTCGAGGAACGAGTCCTAGACTGTTTTGTCTAGAAGTCATATCCAAAAGCTCTCTTAAACTTTGTGTGCCTGTAACACAGATTTAGCTTTAGGTACCCACTGGAATTTGGGTCCTACTGTGTTAGCACAAGATTTTGTTACCCATTTGAAATTGGGTCCTCTTTTCTTTTGAAAGTCATTTACATGATAATTGCCAAACCAATCTTCAGAATCTTGACAAGAAGTAGAAACATGTTTATAATAAATAGAAGACTTTCTAGCAGATAAAGATAACTGAAAAAATTTGCTTCATTTTATATTGTTTACGAGAAACTACAAGTTTTGAGTTCAAAATATCAACATCAGCAATTAAGACATTTGCTTGCTCAGATCTGGCATTTGCTTGCTCAGATCTGAAACATGTGAAACTCGAGAGTTATACTGTTGAGCAACAAACGAATGCTTCTTCTTCGGATGACTAGTGGTGTTTGGTTTCTGTGAATGCTGAGATATATTCTTACCTTTAGCATTTTTAGCTTTCATAGAGACTGAGTTATCTACTTTCGTTGATTTTGCATTGTTAACAGACATACTGTTTTTTCCCAAAGATTTCTTAACAAAAGATGAATGGTTAGGAAGTTTTGCATTAAAGTCAGATTGATTAGAACAATCATCTAAACCACCATTAGAGTTCAGAAAATCAAACCCTTTATTTGATGAACCAAACATATCCTCAGAGTTTGAAGCCTTAGAAAGAACATAATTTTTGAACACAGTTGAAAAAACTTTTTGTTCAATATTCATCAAAAGTCTTTCATCTGTTAAAGAATTCTCGAGTTCAGAAATTTTACTTTCTAAAACGAGAGGAGGGACATATAGTTTACCTTGAATAGGCTTTGCCTCCATTTCTTTTTTAGAATAACTGTGAAACAAGTCATTTGAAAGAGATTTCTTCTTTTGATATATTGGATTTTCATTATAACTATTATTAATTTTCGCATAATAAAATGGAAGATGAACTTTAGATGATTTCAAACGTTTTTCAGTTTCGTTGGCTTCATCCTTTTCAGACAGTTTAGTCCATAAAACTTTAAGCTAAGGGATTCTTCGAGCTAATTTCAAAGAAAGAAGATCATAAAGTGCAGGCACTTCAGATATTCCTTTTTGAAGACATTGAGGATTCTTATAACCGATTCCCCATTTTTCTATTTCCTCTTTGGGTTTGTTCAGATGAATAGTTTGTTCAGTTTGACCCAACTTGTATAACTTCTCTTCCAAACTTTTTAATTTTGCAATTAAAGTTTTGTTTTCTTTAGTACATGAAGAATGCATTTTCGTAAGCTCATATAAATCAAGCTCACTTTTCCTCAGTTTAGACTTGAGTTCAGAATTCTCTTTAAGAATTATTGTCTTTTCCTTTGCGCTTCTGTCATTATTTCTATGTAAAACCTCAACCAATACTTTCTTCTCAGCAATTTCATCGCTAAGTTTCTGTATCGATTGGTTTTTGTCAGTAATAACACCATTTTCTCGCTTAAGTTTCGACTCTAACTCTTGTTGTTTTAAATTCATGGCATGCATTTTATTTATGAAATCATAATTCGATAAATCACATACCTCATCTGTTCCATCCTCTTCTGAATCTGCTTCATCGTCTGATTCCTGCTTTCCCATCAAGCACATGTTGACTGCTTCATCTCTCTCTTCATCCTCTTCATCCTCGTCTGAATGATCAAGCCAATACTCATCCTCTGCCATCAGTGCCTTAGCCGCCTCCTGTTGCTTTGCAAGAAGCATCTTGTTCTTGTAGTAATCGGAGTTTCTGACTTTAGGTCTGCGGCAGTCTCTGGCATAATGACCTGTTTTGCCACAGTTGTAGCACGTTGGTGGTTCTGACTGACTGGATCCTTCAGCTTTAAACTTTCTCTCTTCCGGTTTCCTCCCCTCTATTCTCTTCCCTTCAAACTGATATCTTCTCTCTTCCGGTTTCCTCTCTTCTGTTCTCTTCCCTTTAAACTTCTTTCCTTCATATCTACTTCCTTCAACCCTTTCCTTATGGACATAGTTGTTAGGACCAGAAGAATACCTCTGACTGTTTGATGTTGGCTTTTTGTAGAACTTTTTCGGAAAAGCATTTGTCAGCAGAAGCATTGCTTTCTTCAGTTGGTCATTTTCATCCGAGTCAGAGTTTGCATTAGCTTCATTTTCTTCTGATTCATACACAATCGTCTTGTTCTTCTTCTTCCTGACAACAAGAGCAACTGTGTCTTCAACTGTCTTTCCTTTCTGCCTCTTCTCATCTAGAATTTCATCAACCTCTTCTTCATTTTGTCTGAGGGTTTCATACACATCATGAAGTGGAATCTCATTTAGATCCTTGATCTGCTTCATCTGCCCGACAAATCTTTTCCATTCCGGCTGTAGAATACTTAGAAATTTGACGTTCAGCTCGATTTGAGATTTGGTGACCTTGTTCTTGCTTAGTTCGTTCAGAAAAGTCACAAACCTGTCATAGGTTTCTTCTAAAGTTTCTCCGACTCTGCCTCTAAATTCTTCATAATTATTTAGGCAGTTGGAGATTTTCAGCTGATTCCCAACCTTTGACCCCAGCATCATCTTCTCTAGCTGATCCCACATCTTTTTGCCCGAGGCCTTGTAGCTGTCAATCTTTACATAGATTTCGTTTGGAATTCCTTGTAGAATGTATGACTTAGCTAACTTATCACCTTTTGCTCTTTTTAGGTTATCATCTTCTAGCTCGTGATACTTAAGTTCAAACTGTGTCGGCACAGTTCCAACCAAACGAGTCGTCATCACTGGTTTCATAACCCCTTCTTCTATAGTGTTAATCATAAATCCCAATTAATCAAGCTAATTACTCAAGATATGGACATTTAAGCACAAGAACTAGAGAGAGAGTCTAGAGAGAGAAAGTAGATCTTGAATATCACAACTCTAGATATTACAATATGCTTTTTACTCTAGATTGTTACTACAAGATTAGAAGACAAACCCTATTTATACACACTAACTAATACAAGACTTAACTACAAAGGAAAGTAAAACATACATTGACTAACTATTACAAGGTCAAAGTTGACTTTTACACATTTGACTTTCCTATTAAATCTTGGATACAATATTTAGAATTAACAATCTCCCCCTTTGTATTCAAGATTTAATAAAAATTTGATGCAGATCTTCAACTCTTGATTCTTCAGCTTTTGTCCCTTTGAAGCTTTCACAATCTTTAAACTTTCAGCTCTTTGAAGAATCTTAGAAAGTCTTTTTAAACAATGAAGCTCTGAAAGTCAACATGCCTTGAACAAATCTGGAAACTTGAAACTTTGAAAACAGCTTTGAAAACTTTAACTCTGAAAAATCTTTCGACTTTGATCAAACTTGTATCTTCATTACTTTGATCTCTGAACTATCTTTGGAAAAACAAACTTTCACGAATCATCTTGATTTAACTTTGAACATTCTTCCTTCAGAATCTTTTGGCTTTGAATTTCTTTATCAGACTTGAACTTTAAATCAGCGGAAGCAATTTGAATTTCTGACTTGAACTTTGACAAACTTTGACAACTCTTCATCTTTGAAATTGATCTTTGTAACATTTTCCCCCTTTTTGATGATGTGAGCATCATAATCATCAAAATTTCTTTAATTTCAGCTCAGACTTTGATAACCCCTTTGAAACAATCTCCCCTTTGATAAATGTTGTGCATTGATCTGAAGAGCCGAATCATGAAATGTTTATATCCGAATCTTTGCAAATTCAGACATAATAAGCGAGTAACCCTGATTCAACAAATGAAACAGTTAGAAATGCCTGTCAGTAACACGAAGTTACTGTGTACAACGGATGTACAATGTAAGGAGTTGGTTTGATGTTGACTCCCTAGGACTTCCATTCAATCATCGAAAAACACAAGGTAATTCTATGAATGTTCTGACAGAAAAACATATTCTCTGTGTGCTCGTGCTTGTGTTTTGAAAGAATTATCACAATGATTGTGTTTCATAAGGCTCAAAGTATGTAAATCACTGAGACAGCAATGATTGTACATGGACTCAATGTGCATGAGAAAGGGTCGAAAGTGGGGCAACTTTCCTTCTTTTTCAATATCAGTATCTTCCAAGTGAAGATCCGATAGATTATGTGCTGCTTCCCCAGAAAATGTAAAACATTCTCTTTTTAAGAAAATAATGAGTAGCTAGTGGGGTTGTATACAAGAGATGGCATGGGCTATTTGCCTATTTCAATGATAGTCACCAAAGAAATGTGAACCAATCAGTAATGTGGCTGCCCGGCTCAGAAAGATGTTTGGTGCAGAGTTCTGATATTCTTTTAACTTTGTTCTCTCACCCTCTTTCTTTTAAACATTTAAGCTCACATCTAACCAATCTCTCATTTCCATTTTATCTCAGCTCACTCCCACACTCAATTCTTTTAGACCCCTCTCCCCTTAATCACTCAAAGGATTTCTTCCGAGGTAGGAAACACTGGTTATCGTGAATCCATAGAAGATCTATTAAGCACTCACACTGAATCCCATGATCCTAAAAGTACATGCTGGTCAATGATTTTCTTGACATGTAAATCACAAGAAATCATATGTCAGTGTATGTATGCTCATCAAAAATCAGAAATGAAATTTGAGCATTTGAACTTTGAAGATTTCTCAAAACAAGAATATTGAATGAATGAAATAAAGTCAAGAGAATTGTTTTGAGAATCTGACAATGAATGAATCAGATCAAATCAAATAGTTAGGGTATCAAAGCATTGGAAATTTGTTTATATGAACAAATATAAACAATTTGTCAATGAAAGCACAAATATGAACAAGATGAATGATGCACAACAATTTTGAATTTCAAACGAGGGTATTACCATCGAAAAATTTGTTCATTTTGAGACATGGTAATAACAAATTCAAATAAAATACTGAATCGGTGTGTATGAATACTTGACAGTATATGGACAAGATAATACACAAGTATTGATCTTTGGAAACACACGGTCAGTTAAACAATAAGCTCAAAAATTTGAAAAACATTTAAAATCACACTTCTAAATTCATAAGATCTTTTGAGAATAAGAAGTGGTTTGAACATTTAAGAAACTGTTTTTCATGTTCGAAAGTTGTTCTTCTTTCAAACAATCCGAGATCTAGGATCAGAAGATATTTACCTTTTCAGCTCCCCCTCAAATCATGATTAAATGATTTATAGCTTTTAAGCTCCCCCTGGATATTAGCACAATATCCATCTTTGATCATTGATGAACGGGTCCTGATCTGTCATGTGATCAGAAACCACTTTATTCATATTATTTATTCAAAAATAAAAGGACAGAAAGCAGTAAAACGATTATAGAATGAGTTCTGATCTGAAATAATCAGAAGTCATCACCTTTACTCCCCCTTAAATTAAGCATCTGAAATATGTCAGTTAAAATAGGATAGAGATCAAACACTCCCTTTGAATTGTTAGACCATCAATATCAGAACAATCTAGCAAAGAAAAAATATAGGATAGAGATCAGATCAATTCACTTGGGATGGAGACCATCAATATCCATCGGATGCAAAAACACAGGAGTAAGGTCTTTTTGATCACTGAGGTCCGAGTCCTAAACTGTTGTGTTTAGAAGTCAAACTCCGTTGAAGACCGGGTCCTAAGCTGATGTGCTTAGAAGCCAAATTCTTGACATTGAGGTGCGGGTCTTGAACTCTGTTATTCAAGAGCCATTTTCTTTCTTACTCCCCCTTGGAGTGAGGTGCCTGCAACACAGGTTTCGGTTTTGGTACCCACTGGTATTTGGGTCCAGAAATGTTAGTTGCAGTGCGTGTGGGGGTTACGGAGTAAGATCCATACCAGTAATGATCACTAGTCTTATGGATATGATCATGTGTACAACAAATAGAACAATAATATTTCTTACCGTTGGGTGCTTTGTTCTTCTTTGCTTTATGTACGTGTACACATGAATTCTTCTCTTTCAGCTCATCAGTCTTGTCATCTTTGACTGATTTCTTCATCCAGACCAGTTTCTCGTTCTTGAAACTTTTTCTCCTTGGATAAGAATCTGAACCATCTAAATATTCATCAAAGAACAGGTTAGTGCGACGAATCTGATTGAATGATTTGATTGACCTTTTTGAAGAGACATATTTAAGATTTGAACTTGAAACAGATTTTTCAAGCTCTTTGATCTTTGACGCAAAGATGTCTCTTTCTTTCTCAAGCAGATCAATCTTTGTCTTGAATTCAGACTTCATCTTTTGCTCTTTCAGCCCTGTAGCAGACAGTTCAGACAATTTTGAAGTCAGTTTCTTAATTTCATTCTCAAAGATTAAGCGTTCTTCTTCAAACTCTTTTTCTGAATCAGTTCGCTGGCCAGATAATTCTTTAAAAAATCCTACATTCTTTTGTCCTATGGCCGTTTTCTCTTTAGCGAACTTTTCTCTTTCTAAAATCAGAACTTTCTCAAAATCTGAGATTTGTTGAGAAAATTGTAAGCATTTAAGCTCCACCGACTTCTTTTCCTCAAAACACTTCTTTGAAAAATCTGAAAACTTCTTTGAAAAATTTTTCTTTTCATTTTCAAAATCAGCTTTATTATCAGAAAGCTGTTTTTCCAAAACAGATAAATTCTTTCTAAGCTCAGTGTTTTCAGATTCCAATCCCTTAACTTTCTGCTCATTGCTCTCAACAGAGATTGTCTGCTGAATTTTAGCTTCCAACTCAGAAATCTTTCCTTTTAGATCTGACACAACTGTTCGCCCTATCATCGTCCATTCAAGATAGTCCCATATCTCCTTTCCTGTTGATTTGTACAAATCTTTTCCTGTTAACTGATATGTATCTATGTGATCTTTAATCTCATGACGAATACTATTCAACAGAAAAGTTCGAGCCATATAATCAACATTCTTTCTTTTCTCTCGATCCTCAGTACAATCTTCTGTTGGAGTATGAGGTGTCATCTCTCCTTCAGTCAATGACAATCTGATATAACAACTCAACTCATTTGTATCTACAAATTTGAGAAAATCAGCTTTCCACTGCTCGTATCTTCCTCTGAGCAAAATTGGTGAACTCATCTCTCTCTTAGAAATAGCTTGATGAGAATGATCGTTCCCAAACTGTATATCAGAAAATCAAAAATCAGATCAAATTGAAATCTTAAAAAAAATATTTCGTGAAAATTGAAATTTGAACAATACTTGTTATTTCGCAATGTAGAAAAAAATATTTCCAAAGATGACCAAAAAAATTTTCCAGACTCATAGCTAAGACTCATAGCTAAGAAAAAAATATTTCCAAAGATGATCAAAAATACATTTTTTTTTAAACTGAGGTATGCGTGTGTTGCCCGAAACGCAAAGCTAGGTGTGCGGGTCCTTGGTGAAACGCATAGCTAAGAATGCGGGTTGTTGAGGAAACGCATAGTGAGGTATGCGGGTCCTTGAGGAAACGCATAGTGAGGTATGCGGGTCCTTAAGGAAACGCATAGTGAGATATGCGGGTCCTTAAGGAAACGCATAGTATAGAATGCGGGTCCTTAAGGAAACGCATAGTATAGAATGCGGGTCCTTCTTGAAACGCAAGATGAGCTTTGCGGGTCCTTCTTGAAGTGCAATATGAGCTTTGCGGGTCCTTCTTGAAGCGTAGAATATGGTATGCGGGTCTCACTTGAAACGCAAAGTATGGTTCTCAGGTCTGTATGAATGACCCGCAAACCGTATGAATGACACGCAAAGTCGATTTCTTGACATTATCTTTCTCAAATCGATTGATTCCTGCACAATTGAACTTCAAGAATTTGTTAGCATCATCGAAAAACAATTCTAAACACACACAAGCAATCAATTTTCGATTAAAAACATCAAATCGAATATTTTCAATCAAGAACAGTAACTGAACACGTTTTTCACGAAAATATCAAAAATCAAAAATTGAAACAGATTTTGTTCGAATTTCGAGATGGAATCAAAACAACAATCAATCACCAACATAAATCGAACACAATGAATCCAGTTTCTTGCATTAAAAACGATTTTTCACATGAAATTCGTATGAAACAGTAACAAACTCGTTTTCTTGAAAAACTTTTGAAAAATTCAAATTTTCGATCCAAAAACACTAAATTTCAATTCAAATCATGATCAAATCAATTCTGAAAAGTTTGGTATGGCTCTTATACCAATTGTTAATCATAAATCCCAATTAATCAAGCTAATTACTCAAGATATGGACATTTAAGCACAAGAACTAGAGAGAGAGAGTCTAGAGAGAGAAAGTAGATCTTGAATATCACAACTCTAGATATTACAATATGCTTTTTACTCTAGATCGTTACTACAAGATTAGAAGACAAACCCTATTTATACACACTAACTAATACAAGACTTAACAACAAAGGAAAGTAAAACATACATTGACTAACTATTACAAGGTCAAAGTTGACTTTTACACATTTGACTTTCCTATTAAATCTTGGATACAATATTTAGACTTAACATATAGATTGTCTGATGAAATCACCCAACTCATGTCTCTCAACAAAGTTCAGGAACCGATCTTTCCACTGTTCGTATTCTCCTTTAAAGAGAACTGGTGGCTTGGTGTCAGTTCTGATTGCAAGGGCTTCTCCAGATGTCATTTTGAATAAAAAGATTTAAGTCTTGTATTGGCGCAAAGAGAGGTTTGCGTGAAGAGTTGATCACGCGAAATGAGGTTTGCGCGAGTCGTTGGAAGCGCAAAGTAAGGTTTGCGTGACACGAGGGTTGCGCAAACTGAAGTTTGCATTTCAAGTTGATCGCGCAAAGTGAGCTTTGCGTTTCCTAGTTGTTGCGAGAAGTGAGGTTTGCATTTCAAGAGAGTTGCAAAAACTTAGGTTCGCGTGATGAGAGGTTTGCGTAAAGTTGAAGTTTTCTTAAGCTTTGTTGGTTTGCGAGAACTGAATCCGAGGTTTGCGTGATAAGAGGGTAGCATGAGTTGAGCTTTGCGTTACAAGAGAGTCGCGAAAACTGAGGTTCGCGTATGCCGTTGGTCGCGAGAAGTACGCTTTTCGTGATCAGTGTGTTGCGCAAAGTAGGGTTTGCGTGATATGTTGATTGTGCAAAGTGGGCTTTGCGTATTACGTTGGTTGCACAAAGTAGACTTCGCGTGTTCAGTTGATTGCGCAAAGTGTGTCACGCAAAGTGAAGTTTGCGTGAGTTCTTCCCTGTGTTTGCGCAAGTTCGTCTGTACTTCGATAAATCGACTAAAAAAAACTGTTTTTCCAAGATTAACAGACCCAAACTCTACCAATATGTCTAAAAACACTTCTAGAACTAATTGTGACTACTTGATCTCGATAAAAATCACTTTTTGAAAATTAAATTGATGGCACAGTAACTTTTAAAAGTCGACTTTCAGACCACTAAATCACCAAAAAGGAACTCGATTAAAGCTTTATACTGAAATCAAACCACTACAACTCGATCTAGCAAGTATATCGATCACAACCTGATCGATTTTAACACCTAAAACACTCAAAATCTCGAAATCGAATTTCAAATAAGAACACAGAGTCGAGAGTTTTTAAAAACTTGATTTTGATCTATTATCAGGCTCTGATACCAATTGTCGGTCCACAATGTTTATCAAGTTTTTTAGATTAACAACACAAAATGATTACCAACCTGTATTGATTAATGACAATGGTTACAAGGTTGATCGATTCAAGCTTTGGATGTGTTTTCTCTGTTTTCTCTCTTTTACACCTTTTGTGTGTGTGTTCTAATAATATCTTATGTAATCTGATTGTAGAGAGTTGAGAGATCTGATAAGAGATCTTGTGTGTCTAACACACTACCTAAACAACCACTTGCAATATTAAACAATAATAAAAATAATAATATCTAACATTTAGATATTATATCTAACTAATAACTAACAAACTAAACTAAACTAACTAATAACAATAACAAACAACTTTGACATTTATTACAAAGTAACATTAGACTTTAATATCGAGAGTCGACTTTCCGGCTTTAGCTTCAGATTGGATCTTCAGATTGGATGATCTTGAATCCAATGAGACTGTGGTCTAACAATATGATTTCCACCTGTGTTCAGCTCTATCTAGATGATGATTTGTCACTGATTTGTATCTACCTTATCTGTAACTGCCCACTCCTTATTTCCATCAATCTTTTCCATTTAATGGTAAGTTATTTTTAGCATTAATGAGGAGCAGTTATGATTCTCTAAGTTTAAAAAGGGGAATGATTTATCCGTTTTCTATTACTGAAAATTTGAGATTATCCTCGACTGAATTTCGTGATATTGTGGCCCAAGATTACTAGCATAAACACATACAAATTATCACAAAACACTTTGTTTATTAATCACAAGAATTATATCAAGCCGTAGATCTATTAGAGATTAACCTTTCAAGATATAATGTGTTTGTGTGTGTACTCAATGTGTGCAACTATGTGTTCTTACTCTCTCTCTCAACTACCACCAAGATTACACCTTCACTTTCACACACTTACTCTCTTGTACACTTGAAACAACACAAGAACTTGCTTATATATAGGTCAACATGACCAAGCAAGGTCAAACCTTCTAAGCTTATTTACAACACACACACAAACACTAATTACAACAATGACCCTCATTTAATCTTGAATACAATTTCAGTCTAACAATCTCCCCCTTTGGATTCATGATTAAAAAAAAATTGGCAATAATCTTCAAGTCTTCATATCTTCAGAATTGTCTACAGCTTTCAACTTTTGCTTTTTCATAACTTTGATATCTTTAAGTCTTTTTACACTTTGTATGATCTTTGACAATTCTTCAAACTTGTCTCTTCCTTTGAATTAGCTTTTGACTAAACTCTGACTAGACAACCTTTCTTTCAAACTCTGACTTTCTTTGACTTTCTCTTTGACAAGCTTTCTTTAACCTTTGACTATAATCATCTGAAAACTTTATCACCTCTGAAATCTTTAAAACTTCAATCTGAACTTGAACTTTTGATTAATCTCCCCCTTTTTAATGATTTGTAAGAATCAAAATCATTAAAACACTTCAAGATCAGATCTGTCATTGAATGAACTTCCCACCATCTGATAAGCACATTCTTCATGAACTTTCATCTCCCCCTTATGATAATAGACAATCTCCCCCATATAGGAAAATCATTAATTTCCCCAATACATGATGCGATAAAATCTGTCGTCTGATCTGAAAGAGTCGTTGAACCATGAATGTATTCATCTGAATCTTTTCAAATTCAAACGAATTAAGAGTTGTAACCCTGAATCAACATATGAAACAGTTAGAAATGCCTGTCAGCAACACGAAGTTACTGTGTACAACGAATGTACAATTTAAGGAGCTTATTTGATGTTGACTCCCCAGGACTTCCATTCAATCATTGAAAAACACAAGGTAATT
Organism: Arctium minus; assembly: GCA_954870635.1. Taxonomy (NCBI): domain Eukaryota; kingdom Viridiplantae; phylum Streptophyta; class Magnoliopsida; order Asterales; family Asteraceae; genus Arctium; species Arctium minus. The sequence goes on along the minus strand of OX941090.1, from coordinate 66,204,595 downwards.
CTATGAATGTTCTGACAGAAAAACAAATTCTCTGTGTGCTCGTGCTTGTGTTTTGAAAGAATTAGCACAATGATTGTGTTTCATAAGGCTCAAAGTATGTAAATCAATGAGACAGCAATGATTGTACATAGACTCAACGTGCATGAGAAAGGGTCGAAGGTGGGGCAACTTTCCTTCTTTTTCAATAACAGTATCTTCCAAGAGAAGATCCGATAGATTATGTGCTGCTTCCCCAGATAATGTGAAACATTCTCTTTTTAAGAAAAGAATGAGTAGCTAGTGGGGTTGTATGCAAGAGATGGCATGGGCTATTTGCCTATTTCAATGATGGTCACCAAAGAAATGTGAACCAATCAGTAATGTGGCTGCCCGGCTCAGAAAGATGTTTGGTGCAGAGTTCTAATATTCTTTTAACTTTGTTCTCTCACCCTCTTTGTTTTAAACATATAAGCTCACATCTAACCAATCTCTCATTTCCATTTTACCTCTGCTCACTCCCATACTCAATTTTTTAGACCCCTCTCCCCTCAATCACTCAAAGGATATCTTCCGGGGTAGGAAACACTGGTTATCGTGAATCCATGGAAGATCTATTAAGCACTCACACTAAATCCCATGTTCCTAAAAGTACATGCTATTCAATGATTTTCTTGACATGTAAAGCACAAGAAATCATATGTCAGTGTATATATGCTCATCAAAAATCAGAAATGAAATTTGAGCATTTTAAACATTTAAGATATCTCAAAACTTTATATGAATGAAAAGAATAGAAATGTTTTGAGAATCTGACAATGATTAAGATCAGATCAAATTATGACGAAGAAAAATATTTGGGAATTCAAAGACGAAAGTTGTTTATATGAACAATATATAAACATATTATCAATGAAATGACGTTTGATTCAAACAACAATGAATACAAAACGACGGGAGTATTACCATAGAAAGATATATCATTTGATACATGGTAATAACATAATCAATTTGAAAATACTGAACCATTGTGTGTATGAATACTTGACAAAGTATGTAGAAAAGAAAATACACAAGTATTATTCTTTAAAGAACACACGGCCAGATAAACAATAAAATTCACAAGTATCCAAAAATCATTTAAAAATCACACTTCTCAAATCATAAAAACATGTTAAGATCGTGAAGTGGTTTGAACATTTTAAAACCATTTTTCACAAGTGAAAGTTGTTCTTCTTTCACAAGTGTTAGAGTATAAGGATTAGAATGTTATACCTGTGGATTAGAATCCTTAACTCCCCCTGGAATGAATATAACAATTAAAATATTCTTGACTAGATATCCCCCCCCCTTGATATCTGTAAAACATCAATCTTTTTAGAAATAATATTATAAGATATATAGGAATATTATATCTAAACTCCCTTTCAAACGAAAAACTTCCTGAAAAGATATAATCATGAAAGCATCCTTCAGAAGAAAACATTTGAATACGGGTTTTGAACTGAATTGTCCAAAAGCCATTGTCACATACAATAACCTGCAAGAAAAAGAATTTGGTAATCATTATAAAAATGATTCCGCTTTACTCAGTAGGCATGTGATGAAATATCCAAGATATATTCAAATAACGCACAAACTTAGAAAACTCCTCCTACAATCATGAAATGGCATTTAACATACCAGGTTTGCTAACTAGAAATTTAAACTTCTTCTCATCCAACGGCTTGGTGAAAAGGTCAGCCAACTGGTAGTCTGTAGTCACGAAGTGCATCTCGATATCGCCCTTCTCAACATGATCCTTTATTAAATGCTAACGCACGTCGATGTGTTTCGTCTTGGAATGTTGCACTGGATTGGTTGTTATCGCAATCGCACTCTTAGAATCACAGTAGATAGGGACTCGTTGGTAAGTATATCCGAAATCTTTTAACTGTGTTTTCATCCAGAGGACTTGTGAACAGCAGTTTGCGGCAGCTACGTATTCAGCCTTGGCAGTGGATGTAGAAACATAATTTTGTTTCTTAGACGTCCAGCTAACCAACTTATCACCTAAGAACTGACAAGAACCAGAGGTGCTCTTTCTATCCAATTTGCATCCTGCATGATCAGCATCATTATAGGCAGTTAAATCAAAAGACGAACCCATAGGATACCAAAGGCCTAACTTAGTAGTACCTTTAAGATACCTAAGAATCCGTTTAACAACGACCAAGTGTGATTCCTTCGGATTGGCCTGATATCTAGCACAGAAACATGTAGCGAACATAATATCCGGTCTACTCGCAGTTAAGTACAGCAGTGAACCAATCATGCTACGGTACACTTTTTGATCTACTGATTTGCTAGAAAGATCTGCATCTAAAAGTGTGCCCGTTGCCATTGGTGTTTTCATCACTGAACTGTCACTCATGTTAAATTTCTTTAAAATATCTCGAATATATTTTGACTGATTAATGAAAATGCCTTCGGGTAACTGTTTCACTTGAAGACCAAGGAAAAAATTCAGTTCGCCCATCATTGACATTTCAAAACGAGATTCCATTATTCTTGAAAAGTTTTTACAAAACTTTGGATTTGTAGAACCGAAAATTATGTCATCTACATAAATATGTATTAGAATCATATCATCACCTTGCTTTTTCAGAAAGAGAGTAGTATCAATTGTACCTTTCTTGAAACCTGAAGCAACTAAGAATTGTGTTAAAGTATCGTACCAAGCTCTTGGTGCCTGTTTGAGTCCATACAAAGCTTTGTCTAACACATAGACATGATCAGGGTTCTTCGGATCAATGAATCCTTCTGGTTGAGCAACGTATACTTCTTCATGCAATATCCCATTTAAAAATGCAGATTTTACGTCCATTTAAAAGACAGTAAAACTTTTATGCGTTGCATAGGATAAGAAGATTTGTATCGCTTCCAGTCGTGCCACAGGAGCAAACGTTTCTTCATAATCAATCCCCTCCTGTTGACAATAACCCTTTGCAACAAGGCGAGCTTTGTTTCGAACTACAACTCCAGATTCATCTCTCTTATTTCTGAAAACCCACTTTGTTCCAATAACGGATTTTCTTTCTTTAAGTGGTATAAGTCGCCAAACTTTGTTCCTCTCAAATTTCAGAAGTTCATCTTGCATCGCCAGTATCCAATCTGGATCGCGCAAGGCTTCTGAAGTTTTCTTCGGCTCGAGAGAACTTAAAAAACTTGAAAATAGACAAAAAATAGCTGATGTTGCACGCGTTTGTACACCAGACTGTGCATTACCAATAATATTATGAAGTGGGTGAGCTCGTGTCCATTTCATAGTACATGGAATTGGATGAATGTCAGCTTGAGTATTTTCTTCCTCATATTCATCATATACGGCAGGTAAGTCTTGATCAACCCCAGATGTGCTCGGGACATCTTGTACAACCTCTTCTGAAGTAAAAATTTCCGGAGCAATAGAAGAATCACTCGGAACTTCTGTTGCAGAATTTGGATCTACATTCATAGAATCAACATTAGTACCTTCAGAATATATATGTGTAGATGTACCTGATGTGGTTGATATTGTGACATTTTCAGAAGGTCCTGAAATATCTGCTATTATAATTGGAACCTCTGAAGTTGATGCGGATATCCTTGATTTTTCAAAATCTGCACAAATATCCATAAAAGCATCAAAAAATAATAAGTCTAATTCAGCTGTAATTTTATTTGAATTAGAAGACTTATTCTGTTTGACTTCGGGTTCTATTCCGTCTTGAAGAGAAACTTTCTTTTTAAGCTTGAGTTCTGAACTGTTGTGTTCAGAAGTCAACATTGATGATTCGTCGATTGACACATTAATACTCTCCATGATCGTCTTGGTTCGTCTATTGTAGATCCGATAGGCTTTAGATGTTAACGAATAACCAATGAAATAGCCTTCGTCAGCCTTCTTGTCAAATTTACCAAGATTGTCTCGATCATTGAGAATATAACACCTACAACCAAAAGTACGAAAAAATTTAATATTCGGTTTTCGACGATTAATAAGTTCATACGCTGTCTTTTTATGTCGTTTGATGACAATCGTGTGGTTTTGTGTAAAACACGCAGTGGCTACGGCTTCAGCCCGTAGAAACATTGGCAACTCAGAATAGGCTAACATAGTCCTCGCAGCTTCCACCAGTGTTCGATTCTTCCTTTCAACTACACCGTTTTGCTGAGGAGTGTAGGCAGCAGAAAAATTGTGAGAAATCCCAACAGATATGAGATAACTCTGAAGCTTTTCATTCTTGAATTTTGTGCCATTGTCACTTCTCAATGATATAACCGGGAATTGTAGTCGAACCTGGATTTTCTTTATGAACTCAATGATCAGCTCTGCTGCATCTGATTTGTTCCTTAAAAATTCCAGCCAAGTATATCTGGAGTACTCATCTATCATGACCAAAATATATTTCTTACCATTGATAGATTAAGTCCTCATCGGGCCGCAAAGGTCCATATGTATCAATTCAAGAGGTGTTGAAGATGAGAATTTTGTCTTTGCTTTATCAGATGTTCGCTTCATATTTCCCATTTCACAAGCGGGACAAAGAGAATTTTTCTCAAACCTTAGTTCTGGTAGACCTTTGACAATACCTTGTCTTGCCAACTGATTAATCGCATCAAAGTTTTGATGAGACAGACGCCGATGCCACATCCAACTTTCAGCACGTGAAGCTTTTGCAATTAGACAAACAAGTCTTGATGCAGAAAGTGTTGGAAAATTCACAGAATAAATATGTTAGCTCAAATTCTTCATTCTTTAAAGTGTTTAAAATATCTGTCCTACTTCAGAGGACTTCCAGAGACAGACTTCAGAGGACGAAGACTTCAGAGGACAAACCTGCCTCTGAAGTACTTATCAGAGATTGCAACTTTCAGAGAAGACATTAGAGATAGCTTCATCAGAGGCTCTGAAGACAACGTCAGAGCTCTGAAGACATTCTCTCTGAAGATGTTCACTCTAAAATTATCTACGAGTGAACAGAAGAACAGATGACACGTCACCTTGTGATAAGATTTACTTTCTAGAATAGGTCACTGTTCAGCATGCTTCCTTTCGTCATACAAGTACACTACTTACTTTATGGTCCTATAGATAGGACCATCACCTTATTGTTCAAGTGTGCTTGAGAAGTTATATATCTGATAATATAAGTTGAATACTTTATTCCAAGAATATCTTGTTTATCTTTTTCTGCTTTATGAACTGTGATATTTGAATCTCCTTTGATATTAAACTGTATTGCTTCCGCTGTCATTACTCTTATTGTTTATATCATTGTTACGAGATGAGATCTGGGATCCAACAATTGGTATCAGAGCTTCCTTTGTTTCTAAACAAAGAAAGATCATATCTGCATACTCGGATAGATTTACATCTCATTGATTCTAAACTTTCATTATCTGTGCATGTTCATATAAACCCAGTTTATTAAAGAACATCATATGCTCTGGATTTGATAGTAAATCTCAGTTCATTACAAAAAGCATCAGTTCTTCAAATCTTCATTTTTTTTACAAATGGCAAACTCAAGCATAAGTGCCATTTATACAGCTGGGTCATTAACAAAACCTCCTACACTTTTAAGGGATGAATATCCCCAATGGAAGATAAGGATGGTAAATTTCCTAGAAGGTATGGACAGGGATCATTTTAGATCTGTGAACATTGGACCTCACATTCCAATGGTGTTGGTTCCAAGAGTTCCTGCAACAGCAGATACTGCCGAAATACCTGCATATTATGAATAGAAAACCACAAACTTCACTGATGAAGAAAATAATATGATGGATAATGACTCAAAAGCTGTTAGATTACTCATAATGGCCATTCCCAATGATATCTTTCAAGAACTTGATTCTTGTAAAACTGCAAAAGAGATATGGGATCAGTTGTTAAATCAACTTGAAGGTGGCCTACAAACCCAGAAAAATAGAAGAAATCTATGCATCAATGAATATCATGATTTTCATGCTCTACCAGAAGAAACATTACACCAAACTTACTCAAGATTCAACATTCTAATAAACAAATGCAGAAAGTTTGGAGTAATAAGAACAAAAGAGGAAAACAATGTTCTTTTTTTGAAAAGCTTGAATGAAGAATGGTCACAACTGTTGATGTCTATACAGGCTAATCAAGATCTTGAGTCATGGTCATTAACTGACATTTATGGTACTCTTGTTGCACATGAAAAAGAAGTTATGAAGCAAAAATCAAAAACCTCTTTGGGTGGACCCCTTGCGCTTGTTTCAAAACAAATATCGAAAGAAAACAACTGTGAAGAGTCACAAAAATGTTTGGAAACAAAAAGAAGATCCAAAAAGGTCTTGATGGCAGAAGAAACTCATACAGATTCAGACTCAGATGAAGATATCAATGCCTTCGCCAAATCTCTTGCATTAATCACTCATCAATTTAACAAGAAATTTGGTAAGAAGGTATTTGAAGGAAGGAGAGAGAATGAAGAAAGAAGAAATCCGGAAAGAAGATTTCAACAAGAACCCAGATTCACTCCATATAGTGATCAAAAGGGTGCAAACTTCAATCATGATGATGCAACACAACAAACAAGACCACAACAACCATTCCAACCAAGGTATCCACAACCACAGAGATACTTCAAACCTGAAGAAAAGAAGCCAGGGACAAGTACTGCCACTCTTCCAACAAATCAAAATGATGGAAGATGCTTCAGATGTGGAAAACCAGGCCACTTCTCTGCAAACTGCAGAGGAAAACTTGTCAAAGATCAAGATTACTACAAGAACAAATATAAATACAATGTAAAAGAAAGAGTTCTTGTAGCAGAAATGGAAGATTGGCTATCAGACTTGACAAGCGACGGCGAGGAAGAGCCAACAAATCTCTGTGGTATGGCTTTTTCAGATGGAGATCAAACTGATGAAACATCTGAAGACAACTCTGAGAAGGTAAACTCTCTTTACACCTCTGACAGTGATCCTGAAATAGATGCATTTAAACTAATTAATGAACTTCATGATTTAGAGCAAAAGTTTGTTGAAGAAAAACAGAAAAGAGAGCAAGTAACAAAAGAGCTCATTTTTTACAAAAGAGAAAAGAATCTTCTGGAATCAGAAAAGAAAGATATTTTTCTTGAAAAAACTAAACTTGAAGAAACCTTCAAGCAAAAAGAAAAATCATTTTCAGAAGAAATAAGAGAAATAGAGAAAGTTTTAAAAGGAAAAGAAGAAGAAGTAAAGAAATCTGAGTATGAAAGGCTCAATTCTATTGCCTTAACCAAATTTTTTCAAAAGGAAAGAGAAATCTTACATCAATCTCTAGATAGAAAAAATCTTCGAATCAAAAGCTATGTTAATGCACAAAGTGTCTTCGACAAAATAAAATCTCAAATGGACTCTCAAGGGCTAGGATTCAATGAGTTGAATTCATTCAATGGATTGGAGAAAAATTCACTTTCTTCCACTTTCTGTATGGGAAAGGTCCAAAGCTTTGAAAGTCCATCTCTGAATAATTTCAAAAGAATGAAAACATTAGAGGGATCAAAAGCAAGAGCTTTGAATTTCAAAAATACTACGTACTCTGAAGTAAAAGATATTCAAGAGTCTGTGTTACAGATAAAAGAAGAAACTTCAGAAGTACTCTTTAGAAAACCTCAGAGCTATGATCCCAAAGAAATTTTCAGATTTGATGCTTTCATCTCAAGTGAATCAGAGACATTTGAACCAAGTACCTCTGATACAAGTACTTCTGAAAATGGATCTAAAAGTTCACTTAATCCAAATGCTCCTCTGTATTCACCAAAGTCAGATAAAAACATCAGAACCACGTTTGAAGATGATGTTCAAAGGATATGGAAAGAAAATGTCATGGAGGACTTAAAAAGAAAAGAAAGCATGAAACGGATCATCAAAGTCTCTAGATCAAAAGAAATTAAAAAACCAATAGAGGTAGATATCTCTATTAAATCTAAGAGAGACTTTCTTGACTCTGATTCAGAATCTGATTTAGAGATTGATGAACAGATTTTTTGTAAACCAGGGAATGTAATTCACAAAATGATAGAAACTGTTGGCTCTGGTATTTTGAATGTTCCAATTTCAGTATTGAAAACCAAAACCAGAATACCAATAAGTCCTGATTTTTCAAATATGTGTTTACAAGCAAAAACATATCTGGAACTTGAAAAAGAGTTGCAAGAAAAGGCAAAGAATAAAACAAACACTTCTGGCTCTTACACCTATAAAACAATAAAATTCTCTCCTGAACAAAAGGGCAAATGGACAAAAACTAACCATATTGATCCTGTCTGTGCAGTAAGCAGCAAAGAAAAGAAGATGTTTTTGAACAAGAAAAAGCAACTTGAAAAGAAGACTGTCTTTCAAGCAAAAAGAAAAGAAGTAGTTAGGGATAAATGTAATATTCCTAGTGCTAGTTTCAAAAGAAGTCAAAATGTAACAAATGCTTTTAATAAAAAGAAAACCTTTGCTCCTACTTCTTCTTGTTCTATTAATTGTAACTGCATTTATCTCTTGATGAAACTGAAGAATCATTTTAAAGGATCACACTGCCTTTTGAATCAATCTCTGAAAAATATCTCAGAGACAAAATCTCAAAAGAAGACACGTAAAGGCAAGACATCAAAAGATGAGATGCCAAAAAGTCATCCAAATCCACCAAAGTCTAACACAAAAGGACCCATAATGAGGTGGGTACCTAAGAAACAATAATCTGTCTTGCAGAAATAGTCAATGCCAATCTGGTACCTAGATTCTGGATGTTCAAGGCATATGACTGGAGATAAAGAACTGCTATCCTCATTTAAAGCAAAATCTGGAGGAGCAGTTACTTTTGGAGACAACAAGCAAGGACAGATTAAAGGATATGGTGAGTTATCAAGAGGAAATGTTTCAGTATCAAAGGTTGCTTATGTGGATGGATTAAAACACAATCTGATAAGCATAAGTCAACTTTGTGATCATGGTTTTGATGTGAAATTTCAAAGAAAATATTGTTCACTTCTTCACTCAGAATCAGGTCAAGAAATGCTAAGAGCAGACAGAAAAGGTAACCTCTACAGAATGAACTTTACCAAAATCACAGACACTGATTCAGAGAAACTTTGTCTTGTATCTCTGAATAGTGAGGAAATCTGGCTCTAGCATAAAAAGTTTTCACATCTAAACTTTTCCTCACTTGATAAGTTAGTTATAATTAATTTGGTTAAGGGATTACCATCTCTAAAGTTTAACAAAGATCATCTTTGTTCTGCTTGTGAGATGGGAAAAATGAAAAGATCTTCCCATAAAACCAAAAGTGAAAACAATTGTCCTAGACCTCTGCACATGCTTCATGTGGACCTCTGTGGTCCTATCTCTATACAAAGTCTAGCAGGTAAGAAATATATTCTGGTTCTGATTGATGAATTTTCCAGATACACATGGATAGAATTCATTAGAGCTAAATCTGATGTACCTGACATATTAATAAGGTTGTTAAAAAGATTACAGGTTCTATTCAGCAGCAAAGTTCAGAAACTAAGAAGTGATAATGGAACAGAGTTCAGAAATGCCAAAATTAATTCTTATCTATCAGAAGAAGGCATTACACCTAACTTTTCTACAGCAAGAACTCCTCAACAAAATGGAGTAGTTGAAAGGAAAAACAGAACACTTGTTGAAGCTGCAAGAACAATGCTTGCTAGATCTGATTTTCCAACAAATTTTTGGGCAGAAGCAGTAGCAACAGCCCGCTTTACTCAGAATAGAGCTACAATTGTCAAAAGATTTCAGAAAACATCCTATGAACTCATTAACAATAGGAAACCTAATGTTAAATATTTTCATGTTTTTGGATGCAGGTGTTACATTCTGAAAGATAGAGAATATCTTGGAAAGTTTGATAAGAAAGCTGATGAGGGCAAATTCATTGGATATTCATTAGCCTCAAAAGCTTTCAGAGTGTTCAATCTTAGAACAAGGACTATCCAAGAGAGCATCAATATCTCTTTTGACGACAATAAAAGCTCTGAACAACAAGAGAGTTCCTCGTCACCTATCTTTGAATCATCAAGGGAATCTGAATTAAACAGAATATTTGAAGATTTCTTTGATGATGAAAACTCTGAAGTTATCTTCAGAGATAGACCGAGAGTGAATTCAGAGGAACCTCAAGAAACAGGTACAACCCTTTCAGGGCCCTCTGGATTAACACCTTCTATTTCACCAAATACAGATCAGCAAAGTGAATCAGAAGAAGATCAAGAAGTATCTGAAGTAACTCCAGAAGCAAATGGTGAAGAACAAGAATCTGCTTCATCTCTGGAACAAAACTCAGAGCCTCTGAACAGTACAACAGAGGTGTCACCAACAGAGCCTCTGAATAGTACAACAAATATATCACCTACAGAGCCTCTGAACAATACAACAGAGGTGTCACCAACTGTCAGAGACTCTGAAGCTCAAACTCCACCCCAAATCTATGCTCCAATTACCAGATGGACAAAAGATCATCCAATTGATCAAATCATTGGATCCTCATCCGCAGGAGTTAAAACAAGATCTGCCACCATCAATGAATGCTTCTACGTAAACTTTTTGAGCATTATTGAACCAAAGAAGGTAAAAGAAGCTCTTGAAGATCCTCATTGGATCTTTTCAATGCAGGATGAACTTCAAGAGTTTGTAAGAAACAAAGTCTGGACCCTAGTTCCTCTTCCCAAAGGAAAATTTGCAATTAGAACGAAATGGGTTTTCAGAAACAAAGCCAGGTTGGTTGCAAAAGGATATTGCCAGGAAGAAGGCATTGATTATGATGAAACCTTTGCACCTGTAGCTAGGCTAGAAGCAATCAGAATCTTCTTAGCCTATGCTGCACACAAAGGATTCAAAGTTTATCAAATGGATGTTAAATCTGTCTTTCTTCATGGTAAATTAAATGAAGAAGTTTATGTCCAGCAACCACCTGGATTTGAAAGTACAGAGTATCCTAATCATGTTTATTATTTGGATAAAGCTCTATATGGACTTAAACAAGCCCCAAGAGCTTGGTATGAAACTCTGTCCACCTTTCTAACTCAAAATGGATTTGAAAAAGGCACAATTGATACTACCTTATTCATCAAAAGGTACAAGAATGAGATGCTTTTAGTACAAATTTATGTTGATGACATTATATTTGGCTCTACAAATCAAAAGTATTGTGACAAGTTCTCAGAGTTGATGAAGAGTGAATTTGAGATGAGCCTCATGGGAGAATTAACTTTTTTTCTGGGCTTACAAGTAAAACAAACTTCAGAAGGTACATTCATAAGTCAATCTAAGTATGTCTCTGAAATTTTGAAAAAGTACAAACTCAATGATTCAACTTCAATGAGAACACCTCTATCCACCTGAGTCAAACTTGACTCTGATCCTTCAGGAGAATCTGTGGATATAAAAACCTACATAGGCATGATAGGTTCATTATTATACTTAACTGGAAGTAGGCCTGGCATAATGTTTGCAACATGTCTTTGTGCTAGATATCAAGCAAATCCAAAAGAATCTCATTTATCTGCTGTCAAGAGAATTTTCAGATACCTCAGAGGGTCACACTCATTAGGCCTCTGGTATCCAAAACTTTCTAGTTTTGATCTAACAGCTTACGCTGATACAGATCATGCCGGATGTAAGCTTGACAGAAAAAGTACCTCAGGATGCTGTCAGTTATTGGGCAATAAGCTGGTAAGTTGGTCATCCAAGAAGCAAAACTGTGTTTCAACTTCAACTGCAGAGGCAGAATATGTTGCTGCTGCTAGTTGCTGCTCACAAGTAATATGGATGAAAACTCAGCTCAGAGATTATGGCCAACAAATTGAAAGAATTCCAATTCTCTGTGATTCAAAAAGTGCCATAGCCATCTCTGCCAATCCAGTACAACACTCCAAAACCAAGCACATCGATGTAAGGTACGACTTTCTGAAAGATCATGTTGAAAAGGGAACAATAGAGATGTATTTTGTACCAACTGAACTACAACTTGCTGATATTTTCACAAAAGCTTTAGATGAACGAAGGTTCAATTTTTTAATTAGCAAGTTGGGAATGTTGAATATGTCTACCTAACAAAAAAAAATGGTAAACTCAGAGTCTCTGATCAATTATCAGAGACTCTGAACCAAGTAGCATATGTCAGTGCTTAACACAAGAAAACATCAGAGTCTATGATCCATTCATCAGAGCCTCTGGACTTTTTCACAAATGGTAAAAATCACTTGTTTTCTCCAAGCATGTGTCAAGGGGGAGAACATAAAAGACTTCATTCTTTGGTCAAGGGGGAGACAAAGACCCTTTCAACTTTCAAGGGGAAGAAAAGTTTGTCTCTGATATTTATATCAGAGCCACTGATCTTGTCTCTGATATTTATATCAGAGCCTCTGATCTTGTCTCTGATATTTATATCAGAGCTTCTGATCTTTTCTCATTAAACGAATATTCCAAGAAATTCTTTTAATAATAAATCTTTTTGGATAACCATTCGTTTCTTTTTAAACCCAACTGGCGGTTTTCTGACACAAAGCGGCTCTCCCCTACATACCTAAACGTGTCACCTATTAATTAGGGGATGATGGAACGTCCTTTCTGACATTAGGGACTCTCATTCGCCGCTTCCATAACCTCTCCCTCTACCCTTTGTCTATAAAAACCCTGTTTCACTTTTCATTATCCTTTACGCTCTTAGAATCCAAAATCCCAAATCTCTCTTTCTAAGCTTTCATCTTTCTCAACCTGCAACAATGGCGGCTCATTCCCAAACTTCAGATAACTCGAGCAAAATTGTTCCAAGCTTGAATATGGCACAGTTCGATATTCCAGTAAAAGGTAACAACAACTTTCTGGACGTCACCCAAACCAAATACGATGAACAGTTTCGCCCAATCCTCGACTTTTTCACCAACTGCGAACTCAATGATGTTCTAACCAAACATGCCTCAGATATTCCCCTTCGCTTTGTCCAACAATGGTGGTATTCAAGTGAATACGACGATGAAAAGGAAGGACTGGTTGGGCACATTGACCTAGGAGAACAAAGCCTGAACATAAGAATCACCCCACAAACCCTAACTCGTCGATTCAACCTCCTCACGAAAACTGATCTTCAAATAAAAACTTTTGAGAAACTACCAAGTCAAGAAGTCCTTCTTCAGTTCCTCCACCACTTAGGCTACAACAAAGAAATAACACGCCTGAGTCAATTCAGACGTTAGTACCTGCCTCCCAAATGGAACTTTATGTTTAGTGTTCTCAACAGAACAATTACCTGCAAGATTGGAAGTCAGGATCAGACTCATCCAGCGATCATAGCCATAATGTATGCTCTCTTCTTCAACAGAAGCATAAATATGGCTTACATTCTCTTCTGTGAGATGCTGACGACGGTGGACAAAAAGAACAAGGACTTGGCCAAAGGAAAACAACCAATATCGGTATTGTTTCCCAGATTCATCTCTGTGGTCATTCAACGAGCAATGGAGAAATTCTCCATCACTGAGGAGGGCCCAATGACACCTCTGTTTATGATGAACTCATTCAAAGCAACAGAGGTTCCTCCTTATCCACATGACCGACGATTCCCACACACCATGATTGAGGTAATTCCTGCTGACTCTCCTACCCATCTCCTACTTAGTCGTGTTGCCCAATCATCAGAACCGATGATGGGATCCCCAACACACTTAGGTTCTGAGACTGAGCCTGAATCGGAGAGTGATATCTCTGATACTGCTCAAAACATTAACAGAGCGCAACCAGAGGGTGGCTCTGAGAGAGTGAGGAAGAGAGAACATGAGAACCCTCCCTCTAACGAAGAGAATAACTCTGTCAGAGCAGAGGAAGGTGAGGAAGAGAGAATTCCAGAGGGTGAGTTTCTAAACCTAGAATCTGAGGGCGGTAAGGTAGAAAAAGATGTCCTTGATGACACACATGAGAGATTCCAAAGCCCAAATCCCCGTGCAAACATATTTACTGTCCAAGGTGGTCCAACATCAATGGACATTGAAACAAAGGTGCACACCTCGAACCCTACCCATCCTAACCGCTCAGAGGCATCTACTTCTGCCTCTGAAGCACGCACCACAGGGGAAACCTCTGATGCGGCTAAGTCCTCTCAAAAGGACTTGGACCAAGATAAAAATACTCATTCATCCCAGAGTATCTCACCTCCACACACACATGATGCCTTTGTGGCTCATAAAAAGTTGGACCGTCCCTTAGATCGTAAGGATTGCTTGTCAGAAAAAGAATGGCACGACCTTCTTGCACATGGACTCCTTAGCCTGGACAGCAAGGTTTCCACCCACATTCGTTTCTCATCATCAGATTCTGACTCTGATGATCAGAGACCGATCGGAACCATTATAGGGAAATCCGTGAAAAAGGGTCCCCAAGGATTAATGGGAAGTCCTTCCGGAGTCAATATCAAGCCAACTCCGAAAGAAGGCCCCTCTGAACTCGAGGGAAACTTAGAATCATGTGTTGATCCTAAGGTCACCCCCTCTGATTACGTTACCAAAGAGGAGTTCAAAATCTTTGGTGATGAAATCAGAGAATCTCTGAAGGAGATTAAACTTCAAATGGAGAAGACCTCAGAGGCCTCTTCCTCAAACTCTGAAGTTGCAAAGCTCACTTCAGAGGTCTCTGAGCTGCGCACAACTGTTAACTCTCAGAACGCTAAACTAGATGCTCTGGAAAGTCTGGTCATCAAAAATGACTTGGTTCTATCCAGAGAAATTCAGAACTCCACAATAGAGCTCCTCAAGGCGCTTCTTACTCCCTCTGCCCCCACTCCAACACATGCAGACTTTTCTCAATTCAAAGAGGAAGTCTTGCGTTCTTTGGCAGAGGTACTTGCAAAGATCCCTACCTCCTCTACTGCTGCTCCTACTACATCAGAATTTGTTACAAAGGCTGACCTAACCAACTTCTCCAAGAAGATCACCAGCAATGTAATGACTATCTCCAGCAAGTTCGTCTCCAAGACCACTCAGCAGCACAAAAAGATTGAAGACCTTCTGCAGAATGTCAAATCTTCAGAGGGAATATTGAAGAGAAAGGAACCAGAGGTCGCATGCTATGCGGAAGCTCGGAAGAAAGCCAGGTATAAAGATTCTGATGACTTGGATGACCAACCTCTGGGGTCATCTGATCTTTATAAGGGGGAGAAGACGACTACACCAAAAACTGTTGAAACACAAAAGGAGTCCACTCCCTCTGAATCATACCAAAGAAAGGAAAAAGGAACAGAGAGACGTTCAACCTTAACCTCTGCTGAAGATAACCAGGCCACTCTAAAGTCGCCAGTACCTGTCATCTTTCTAGCACCATCCACTTTGAGTGTTCCAATAATAGCTGCAACTCCAGAAACTATTGGAGCTCTGGAAGAAGATGAAGACGAGCAGCTAGTAGACTTCTCTAGATCAGAAGATGCATTCTCATCACCAGAAAGACCAACTTATGTGATGAGAGATGCTTACGAATCAGAGGCTGAAAGAGTAGAACCAGAATCTGAAAAAGAAGAAAAATCAGATTCTGGAAAAGAAGTTGCTGAAGAAGAAATTGAAGTAATTGATGTCGAAGAGTATGTATTCAAGAATGCTCAAGCACATCATACTTCAACAGCAACAGAGCTGAGGGAATCACCAGAGATAGAAGGCTACATCTCTGAACCCACAACAGATAATCCTCCACAGACGAAGGAACCAGAAACCATGGTTGCTGATGAACATGCTCCTTCAGAGAATCCTGTTCAGAAGGCAAGCATCGGTCTTCCAGCCAAAGTATTCAATAAACCTCCTACATTCCTTGAATCAAATCCCGAAGCTTCCATAGAAGACCACTTCAGATACATCTACTGTGAGTTCAATATGGCAGACACTCTAGTCATTCCTCTAAATCCAAGGATCAGAGAGGACATGCCGGACTATGAGCGAAGATTTGTCAGAGATAAAACCAGACCAAGAGAAGAGGTCCTCTTTGATGATCCAATCACCAAGATCAACAAAATCTCAGAAAAGACCTTTGCTTACAACAAGATCATCTATAGGCACTATGTGGTAACTCGATCTGATCAGAAGATTTACGAGTTCAATGATAATGATCTCGTAAATCTAAATCCATATGATTTACCACATTTATATGCCTATTGCTCTGCTAGATATGATCATGGAAGAAGGGAAATAAGGATGGGCATGGTTGAAATCAGACGGGCAATGGAGGCCTATGTCAAACACAGAGCAAAACGTGACTTTCAAATTGCTCTAAACCTAGGGGAAGAAAAGTTGGAGGTAACTGAACCTGTGGAGTCATTCGACAAACTTGAAGAACAGAAGACTGGATCAATCGTTGCAGAACCTCTGGGTTTCGTCTACAGAGTAAATCAAGTAAAGAAGATCTTTCTAGCTTCGGAAGTGTCAAAGTACTCTGATGAAACCTTGAGAGGTATAAAGAAAATGATCCATGTAAAAGAAGAAAGGCACAGAGCAGATTTACTGGCAAAACTTGACATAGAGATTGACTCGATGATTAACTTCAGAGCTCTGATCATGAAGTTCCATGGAATCTGTTCAAGTGACAAATTTTAGCATGCTTCCTTGTTCTTGAATATTACTTTTTCTATAATGTATTTCCAACTGTGTTAGTAATATTTAAGAGGATGTTTTTCTCCTCTATGCTTTCTAGTTTAAGTTCTGTTCTCTGCTATTCTTGCATCTTTTATTTTCAACACTTAGGGGGAGATTGTTAGCTCAAATTCTTCATTTTCTAAAGTGTTTAAAATATCTGTCCTACTTCAGAGGACTTCCAGAGACAGACTTCCGAGGACGAAGACTTCAGAGGACAAACCTGCCTCTGAAGTACTTATCAGAGATTGCAACTTTCAGAGAAGACATCAGAGATAGCTTCATCAGAGGCTCTGAAGACAACGTCAGAGCTCTGAAGACATTCTCTCTGAAGATGTTCACTCTAAAATTATCTATGAGTGAACAGAAGAACAGAAGACACGTCACCTTGTGATAAGATTTACTTTCTAGAATAGGTCACTATTCAGCATGCTTCCTTTCGTCATACAAGTACACTACTTACTTTATGGTCCTATAAATAGGACCATCACCTTGTTGTTCAAGTGTGCTTGAGAAGTTATATATCTGATAATATAAGTTGAATACTTTATTCCAAGAATATCTTGTTTATCTTTATCTGCTTTATGAACTGTGATATTTGAATCTCCTTTGATATTAAACTGTATTGCTTCCGCTGTCATTACTCTTATTGTTTATATCATTGTTACGAGATTAGATCCGGGATCCAACAAAATATTTTCATTCCGCTTAGCTTTAAAAACTGCACAACCATCATTATCTTCAATATAACAGCATTTATCAGTAAACTGAACTTGAAATTGACTATCGCAGAATTGACTTGTACTGAAAATATTATGATCAAGTCCTTCTACGTATAGTACTCTTTTGATCGTCACGATGCCATTTGTTAAAGATCCGTGTCCTCGAATGTATCCAGTAACCTCATAATTTGCATAACTTACAGTACCGGCAGGTTCCTCAACATATTTGTGAAGTAGATACTTAAATCCTGTCATATGTCGCGAGCATCCTGAATCTATGTACCATGTATGTGAGGCCTGCAAAAAGAACAACTTATTTCTGTTTAGGTACCCATATCCACATGGGTCCTTCCTTGTTAGCTTTTTGCTATTCATCAACATTATTTACCTTAACCTTAATTCGCCACTCATAGTGAGGCTTAGGTACCCATTTCCATATCATTTTAACATTAAGCTCATGAAATGTTTTCGTTTTCGAAAAATGATCAATCTTAGCATGAAAATTTTTAGCCTGATGAGTTAAGGATTTTGAAACTGATTTGACATGAGATGTTTTTCTGGAAACTTTAGACTTACGATAAATGGAAGGAATAGTAAATGCATTATCATGACAGTGTTTGCAGATAAAATTCTTACGCGCAAATGTCAAAAGCTTATATTTATCTAATGAAGTACAAACATTCATACAGCTTTGACATTTGGAAACGTTTGAATTTTTACACGTCAAACTGTCACTATCATTGATACTACATTTATTTTCAGCAACTTTATTTCCTTTCTCATTCTTCATCCATTTTCCTTTTTCATTCTGCCTTTTTACATCTGAAACAGGAAACAGAATCTTGTTAGCTTTCTTTGTAGAAGATGATTTTAACTTTGAAATGCAAGAAGTTTCTCCTTTTTCAAAAATACTTGGAGGATATTCCGGAGTAGGAGTATAAACAACTGAAGATTTGGATTTTATAGTATCAAACTCTGGATTAGAATGAACATTCCAGTTTGGAGATTCAAACATCTTTTTCTCTTTCAGATTATGTTTAAACAAATCATCTTTCAAAGCATTTAATTCTTTAGAAAGTTCTTTGTTTTCTTCAGATGATTTGTCAAGTTTGAATATGAGATCAATGTTCTCATCTTCTAACTCGTCAATCGTCTTTTTAAGATCTGTGATTTGTTTCTCAAAATTAGATGCTTGATTCACCTCAAAGTTTGATTCCATCTTTTCGATTATAGGAACAGGATCTGGAGCATTCATCATTTCTGTAAAGATCTCCTCAGTCATAATTTTTGAAAAATTAGAATTAAGGTTTTGATTCATGATATTTTCATCTTTTGAATCTTTTGAGGAATTAGAAGTGAATGAACCAGATAAAGAATTTTGATTCTCAACATTAGTTTCTGAATCAGATTCATCATACTGACACTGAGATTTAGTACTACTTGCGTCAACCTTGGCTGACTCTGTTGGTAAACAAGGAGAAAATAGTGACGTAGATTCACTAAATTCTATTTTTCTTGTTTTGTAACTTTCATTTAAATCTTTATAAGCAAAACCAACATATTTTAAACTTGAAATAGAATCAGCACAAGATGAAGTGTCATCTTCATTCACGACTTTACCTTTTACAAAAGTATCATGAATATCAGGTTTTGTAGGAATAGAGCCCATTTTATCAAAATTATACAAATTTTCTGGTGCTCTTTTGAAAACATTATTTGGTTCAAAACCTAATCCTTTTTTAACATTATAAAATCTGACATCTTGGAGTTTGTTTGTTAAAAGATTTAATGTTTGCTCAGTCTGTCCTCTTTTCAAATTTAAATCCTCCAATTGCTTAATTTTACAATATGCTTCGTTTTTTTCTTGAAAACACGCTTCAAATTTTAGTTGAAAATCACCTTTTTCAGCATTTAAGTTTACAAGATCTCTTTCAAGATCAGATATTTTTGAATTTAAAACATCTTTGTCCTTTTTCAAAAAATCTTTTTCAGATTCTTTTTCCATAACAACATCTTTCAACATTGAATTTTCATCACGAAAATTCAACATTGTTTATCTTTCATGACTAAGTTTGACTTTCAAAGATTTAAACTCTTCTTTCATGAATTTAACTTGAGCCTTTAAAGATTGAATACGTACCTCAGAACCACAGTCGGAATGATCAGAAGATGATCCAATGTCCTCATTCACTTTGGCCATCATACACACCTGAGTAAAGTGTGCAGATTCATCATCAGAACTCTTGTAGAACCAATTTTCTTCTTCCGCCATTAAGTTTTGACCATCTTCCACTTTCTTTGCTATCAGTGATTTCCGAGTATAATATTCTGAATTCTTTATTCTCTTCTGCTTGCAGTCTTTGGATAAATGACCTGGTTTTCCACAGTTATAGCATCTTCCATATTTCGGCTCAGTCTCTTCTTTCTTTCCTTCTCTCTTCTCATCTCGTTTCGCTTATCGCTTTTCATTTCTTTTCTCTCCTATTTTCTCGTACTTCTTTTCAAATCTTGGCTTGTACTTTTCTTTCTTGTAGCTTTCATCTTTCGGCTTGAAGTATCTGTTCTTACCGAAGCTTTTCTTAAACTTCTTTGTGAGGAGAGCCAGATTTTCAGCAAATCGTTGAATATCCTCATCTGAATTTTCTTCACTTTTAGTAGAAGATGCATCATTACTTGAATCAGTGATTTCAGTGAGGGGAGATCTGGATTTCCTTGACTTTGTCTTGTAAGAAGAACTGGACTTAAAACTTGACCCTTTCTTACGTTCAGACATTAAGGCTAGAGAATCTTTGACCATCTTCTTTTCAGCACCTAGCTTCTTTACTTCATCCTCATGTTGAGATAAAGTTGTGAAGATATCATTGACGTCTTCTTGTCCCATATCCTTAGTCATCTGAATGTTGATAGCATAGCTTTTCCATTATGGGTTCAAATTCTTGATGAACTTATAATTGATCTCTGATTCTGACTTGTTCATTCCATTTCTCCTTAGATCATTCAATATCACATTGAAACGATTGTATGTTTCCAACAAAGTCTCTCCTTCTTTTGCATGAAAGCCTTCATATGCATTTATACTCTGATTCAGCTTTATCTGTATTGACTTTTTTGATCCTTGAAACTGTTTCTCCAATTCATCCCATAAATCTTTTGCAGATTCCCTACTATCTACGCGATTGTAGATATCATTAGGAATTGCCATAGTGAGATAGATAAGTGCCTCTTCATCTATCTTGTGTCTTGCCTTTTCCACATCAGTAAAGAATTGATATGGTTTTGACACATATCGATCTGGGATTGCTGGTCATGTAGCTGTGGCTGCTTGTCCAGGTACAAACGATTGTGGATTTCCCGGACCATCTATGATAGATGTCATATAATCTCTGTTCTTTGGATTTAAGAACTGAATCATTCTTTTCTTCCATTGTGAATAATCTCCGACAGACAAGACCGGAGGCTTCAGATGAGATCCCATAGTGAAAAATTCATTTGCCATGATTGAAAGATGTATATACCTACACAAGATGAAAAATATTAGCTAGTAAAGATCTTTAAATCCAATCAAATAAAGAAAAACTTTTAAAAAAAAAATTAAGAACAACTCAGTATGAAACGCAAAATGTGTGAATAGTGTGAAATGCAAACCACACTTCTCGTATCAAGTGCAGTACGCAAACCAGACTTTGCGTTTGTAGTGTGGAACGCAAACCTTGACTTTGCGTTTGTAGTGTGGAACGCAAACCTTGACTTTGCGTTATAAGAGTGATATGCAAACACTACTTTGCGTATATACTGTGAAGCGCAAACGATACTTTGCGTGTGTGCTGAAGAGCGCAAATGCTACTTTGCGTTTGTGCTGTGGAGCGCAAACCTTACTTGATCAGTGACACAAACGACTTTGCGTGTTCAGATACTTGCGCAAAGATAACTTTGCGTGTTCAGTGTGTGATACACAAACAACACTTTGCGTTTGTGAAGTGATACGCAAAGTACAAATCAAACACAAATAAACTTTCGATGAATGTTACGCAAACCATGATGAACATGCGCAAACTTTGACGAACACACGCAAACCTCTAAAATCGATCAAAAATCACATCAAAAAATCATCTAGACTTCGAATTTCGATCTGAAAATTTGACAATTTACTTACCAACTCATTTCGAACACAATTCTAACAAGTAATTTCGATTAAAAACACACAAATCATCAAATTGATTCAAGAACAGTACGTGAAACTCGTGAACTCGAACTCAACAAAAATCACAAATTCATACTCGATTACAGTGCAATTAACAAATCTATCCATACATACTCGATCGATTATACAATACGAACATAACCTAATCAGATTGAACTCAAAAATTCCACTAAAAATCAAAATTGATTTTGACTTCGTGAACAGTAACGTTAACTGTGTCGACTCAAAACATTTTCTTGGTTTTCAAACGAATTTGGCTCTGATACCAATTGTGGCCCAAGATTACTAGCATAAACACATACAAATTATCACAAAACACTTTGTTTATTAATCACAAGAATTACATCAAGCCATAGATCTATTAGAGATTAACCTTTCAAGATATAATGTGTTTGTGTGTGTACTCAATATGTGCAACTATGTGTTCTTACTCTCTCTCTCAACTACCACCAAGATTACACCTTCACTTTCACACACTTACTCTCTTGCACACTTGAAACAACACAAGGACTTGCTTATATATAGGTCAACATGACCAAGCAAGGTCAAACCTTCTAAGCTTATTTACAACACACACACAACCACTAATTACAACAATGACCCTCATTTAATCTTGAATACAATTTCAGTCTAACAGATATGCACGTAGATTTGGGTTGAAATTTCACTTAAGGAAAGCGAGTTTCATGAGATCTTAAGTTTTATCCATTTTCTCACGAGACCCACAAATTCCCGCAATATAAACTACATTTTTCATCCCCGTGGTTGTCGAAGATTTTGAATTTCGTCCTTAAAGTACTTAAATTAACATCTTTCATCTTGGTGGTTTCATGTATGTTTTTCTTTTCGTCCTTGAAGCTTACGACATCAATGAAGGGTCGTTAAAGCCTTCACGTACCTGTCACATGATAGGTAAGTTTTTCTTTTCCGGTTTATCGATTTGAACCCCCTCTCCTTCTTACCTTAAATCCCTATTTACTTTCACAAACCTTTCGATAGGACCCCTCCTCCTTTCCCCTTTACACTTCACCCTCTGGAAAAAAGAGCAAGGTTAAAACTTCCACGATGATATGCAATTGTGGGTGTAGGCCAATGATTCGAACTTACTGGACAAAAGAAAATTTGGTTTTCGATTCTATTCATGTTCAAGTAAAGTAAGTTTTATTTTAACAAAGTCAATATTCATGCTTCGGTAATGTATTGCTTTTACCATTTCTACATTTCCATTGTAACCGAAAACTAATTTTGGACTTATTGATTGGGTTGGTCCACCTATGTCTCCACGAGCTGTAGAAATCATACCAGGCTTACTAAGCTCGAAGAATATTCTTGAAGCCACCATCAGAGCAAATACAGTGGGAGCTCATATGAAAAGTGGTTTTGTGTATTAGTTGGATTACAATTGGATTGTTTTTCCTTTATTAGTGAAATATTTTATAGTAATCATTGTATTTATAGGACTTGGTCAAATACTGTGTCTAAAGTCATATACTGTGTTGTATTGACCAAGGGTATTTAAGTCCCTTTGGTCTTTGTGTCTTGTAAGTCTTTCACACACATTCATTCAATATATTGTTACATTTGTGCTTTTTGCTCGCTCTCTCTACTTTCTCTCTCTAGTGATTCAGTGATTTTTGGACTCACAATTGGTATCAGAGCAATCTGAATCTTGAGAGAATTGAGAGTTTGTTTTTTCGAATCTGAATTTGTGAATTAAATATAAAATTTGATCGATTTTCTTGATTTTTCATCAAATTTGGATGTGTTTTTGAATGAATTTTATTGAATATTGGTTTGTTGGATTCAAAATTGATCGGAGAACAGATTTGATTAATACAATTTTGCAAGAAAAAGAGTTTTAGATTGTCGATTTTGAGTTTTTGTGATTTTCTGGAAACTCGTATTTCACGTTCTGTTCATATTCGAAATTTTGAGTTTGTGGTTTTTAATCGAAAAAATTTGATTGAAAAGTGTTTGAATATTGTTTTCATTCAAGTTTGTGTAAGGAATTTTAATCAAATTCAATTTTGAAATTGATTTTTTTTAAGTTTTCGTGATTTGCCTTCGGTTTGCGCTAAATTTAAGCTTTGCGCAAGTTCATATGAGTTTGCGCGAGTTCATCTTAGTTTGCGTGATATTCCTAATTTTTCTTTAGTGTATTTCAGGTTTTCATCTGCTTCAGGAATCTGTTCTTAACGCAAAGTGCAATTTGCGTTTCTCGTGTATCACGCAAAGAGAACTTTGCGTTTCCAGTGCATAACGCAAAGTCCAATTTTCGTATCTTTCGTCTAACGCAAAGCTCAATTTGCGCATTCAACATAACAGGCAAAGTCCAGTTTGCATCATCATCAACTAACGCAAAGCTCAGTTTGCGTTACTCCTGACTCACGCAAAGCTTACTTTGCGTTTCAGCCATCTCACGCAAAGCCTAGTTTGTACATTCGCCTTCTTACGCAAAGCTCCAGTTTGCGTTTCCCGCTGCTTGCGAAAAGCTTAGTTTGCGCTTTCTGCCTCTCACGCAAACATCAACTTTGCGCAAGTCTCAGACTTAGAAATTTTCTAGATTATTCTGAAACATGGATTCTGACAAATTTGCTTATCAAGCTCAGTTCTACAAGAATGATCTTATGATGTCTTTGGGTACAGAAAATCGTCCACCAGTGCTGATAGATGAGAATGAGTTTACACAGTGGCAAGATCGGTTCCGGGACTTCATTGAACGACAAAAGAATGGAAATGACATGATGATTATTTAATCTGAAGGACCGTTCAAAAAACCCAAATTGGCTTATGGATTATATAAGCCCACTAAAGAGTATTCACATAAAGAGTTGTCTGCATATCAAGCTGATCGTGATATTAAGGAAAATCTGATGTTGGCCTTGCCAAACTCTTTATACAACAGGATTGATTGTTTTAAAACTCATCCTAATCTAATGTGGCAACAGCTGGAAAAGATTATGCTTGGATCTTCTGTTGCAACTCAACTTCGACACACTCGTTATATGAATAATTTTGAAGAAATCAAAGCCAAGGACGGGGAGCCACTAAAGACTGTGTATGATCGTTTTTGTGCCATGATAAATGATCTTAGGAAGATTAAGGTTGAAAAGACAGAGCTTGAATTAAATCTGAAGTTCCTCAACACATTGCAATCAGAATGGAATAAAACATGTCATAGACTGAGGAACGATGTCAGAATATCTACTATGCAAATCCAGAAATTATATGAGATTCTGATGACTGATGAAAGTTTGGTGCTAGAGAAGAAGACCAAACTGGAGAAAAAGAACAAGAAGACAGTAGACCCGGTTGCACTCCTCACGAGCCAACTGGCTGAACAAGCGTTGTCTGATAACGCTTACAACGGGTCAACTGATGATAATGGAGAGGCTCTGCAAAAAGCGATGATCCTTCTCTCTAAGCATTACCAGAAAATGTTCCAACCAAAGTCGGGTTCTAACACTTCTCATTTCACTTCCGGTTCAAGAGTCAAAGTGCCCGAGCCAAAGACTGCTGTATGCTTTAACTGTGGAAAGCCGGGTCACATTTCAAAGGAGTGTCGAGTGAAAAAGGTCAGAAATTCGGCATATTATAGATAAAATATGGAACTGGCCGAGAAAAGAGAGAGTGGATTAGCTTTGCTAGCAGAAAAAGAATTCTGGCTAGATCACTCTGACGATGAAGCAGCAAACGTAGAGATCGCTCAGATGTGCTTGCTTGGAGATGATTAGTCAGACAATTCTGATACGGATGAAGATGAGGTATATTCTGAATTTTAGTACAACTTCATAACCTCTCAGATGAATATTATAATTACTGCTTTGTCTGATTTGCGTTCTAAGTTAATTTCTGAAAAGAATTTAAATTCTGAAAAGTCAGATTTGATTGCCAAACTGAAAATTTCTTTGAAGGATGAAAAATCTATTTTAGAAAATACTAAAGACATCTTTCAAAAGAAATTGGATGATTTGAAAAATTCAAATAACACTTATCTTGAATCTTGGACAGCTATGACATCTTTAAAAGATGAATTTTCAGATAAAATAAATAAATTAGAAGAAAAATTATATCGGAGAAATCAGTCTGAACAAAGATTTTTTTATGAACAAACCGAGGAGTGAAGAAGCTTTAAAACAAAGGTGGGGACTTGGTTTTGAAAATCCTCATTGTTTAAACAATGATATTGAAAAATCCCCAACTTTATATAAATACGATTATCTGACTCTTGCTCATTATGCTCCTCAATTTAAAATTGATTGGATGAATGAGAAGCAAGTGTTAGAAATTGAAAATGAGAAAAGAACTAATAACAAGAAAAAAGAAATTCCTTTTGTTTACACAAGTGAAAATGCAAAATATTTTCCTGAAAAATCAAGGAGAGGAAGAAGAGTTTTAAATGATATATCTTCTGTAAAATCTTCAATATCTGATGATTTTGTTGATCCTTATGCTTCTAATTCTGATAAGAAAAATATTTCTCCAATCATTTATGATTCGAAGAAATATACTCCTCCAGAGTATAATCATCGATCTTGAAGATAAGATAGAAGATCAAAATATTTTAAAGAAAATTAAATTTGATATTATTCTTTCTTTCATGACGTTTAGTCTTGAAGAAAAATTATTTTTTCAAAAATCAGATTCTATTTCTAACCTTTCTTCTGATTCTAAGGAAAATAAAAAGGAAGTTTCAAATTTTAAAACCTTTTCTCAAAATTCTTCAGATTCCGAGGCAAATTCAGATTTATTAGTTGATCAGATTGATTGCTTGGATAAAATTATTTTCTTCTGATTTAAATATTTCGTCTAAAGTTCTTGATGATTCTTTTACACTCAATGATCAATATTATAAACCTAAGTGTAAAAGAAGACAGTCAAAGAAGTCGAAGAAACAAGATAAAGTTATTTCTGACAGTTCTAATTCTTCCGATTCTAATCTTTCAGATAGGACTTTGAGCGCTCGGTCGAAGCAGATCTGGAAAGCGAAGCTGACATCTGATGAACATACTTTTGATGGGGATAAATGTGTAGACAAATTCTATAAAAGCGATTCATTTGTTTCTTGTAATAAAATTTCAATGTACTCTATAAAACAAATGATTCGAATTTCAAAACATGTCTCATGTTCTTCCTCAGATTCTAGTTCTGATTATTATGCTTTCTCTTCTGATGATTGTGCCTATCATTCTGATCATCTTTCTCATGCTTTAACTGTTAAATATTATAAATATTTCCCCATACGAACTGCAACTAACTTTAACGGGTCCAAATTCAAGTGGGTACCCAAGTCTAAATCTGATTATAAGTTGCAGGCATCTTATGTTAAGGGGGAGTAAGAGAAAGAATGGCTTTTGAACACAACAGTTCAAAACTCGAACTTCAAAGTAAACATTTTGGCTTCTGAGTAATTCAGCTCAGAACCCGTGCTTCAAAGACTTTGACTTCTAGACATGTCAGTCTAGAACTCGCTTTTCAATGCATTAAGCTTCTTACTATATGAGATACTGTGAGTACATCTATTCTATTCCGCTGCATTTATATCTGATAATGATATTCCAGTTTTCTCAAATGTTTTTAAAAAAGAATCTGAGCATTTTCATTTCAACTCCTGAATTTTGATTCAATCCATTTTTTACAAATGAGACACAATTTTTTTTTATATTGTGTGAAAGATGATACTATTGAATTATATTTTGTTTCAACTGAATATAAACTTGCCGATCAAATATTTCTATTTTTAAAATTTCGGCATGTTGTTTTAAAAGTTTAAACCTTTACAAATTTTATTCTATAAAGTAAATGTTTTACAATTTTTCTTTCTTTTGTATAAAATGTGTGTTTAGGATAAATTTTCAAGTTGCTTTGTTTATATTAAAGTTCTTATATGTTCAAATTTCAGTTCTAACAAAAGTCGAAAAGTCAGCAACATGATTGTAACTTTAGATTTTGCTTTAAAGTTGTGTGATTCGGAATATTTATAGTTTACAATGCTTAGAAAACCTAAAAAGTCAGAATTTTGGATCGTAATGAAAATATGGGCTAAGCACTTAGACGTAAAACCTTGTGTTTGAGATGATTATTAAATTCTTATAAATCAGAAATCTCTATGTTTAAAAGTTTGTACCTGTGACCTTTCTGGTTTGGGAAAGTAAGTTCTGTGGGATGCTTGTCATCTGGTCCCCTAAGGTCAATTGATCTGGGAGTGATCGAACCCAAATCCTTCAATAGAACCAGATCGAAAGTCATGTTTTACTGGTATGAATGGGTTTAGGATATGTCGATGTAGCCTTTCTGATCTGGGAAAGTAAGTTCCAAGGGGTGTTTGACACCTACTCCCCTAAGGCCAACTGGTCTGGGAGTGGCTGACCCAGATCCTACAATAGGTTCAGATAGAAAGTTACGTTTACGACATGTTCTTTACTTAATAAACTTTTTGATTAAAAAGATGCCAAAGTGCACACGCTTAAAAGATGCCAAAGAGCACACTCATGTAAAGATGCCATAGTGCACAATGCTAAAAGATGCCAATGAGCACACATCTCATGATACTTGGTTATATATTTCTGAGTTGCAATAAACCTGTAAATTTGTGAAAGTCTGAATTTTTGATGGCTTAGTGTGATTACATGCAAAGTTCTCTATTATATTTTTAGAATTGCATTTTCTTGAAGCTAATCGAAGTTCACATGCGAGCACGCTGAATAGATTAATGAAAGTTTTTGAAACTGAACATGTCTTAACTTGATATGCAATAAAACTTCTCTTTGTATCCAAACACATACATTTGATTTCATTTGATGGATTTTATTGTGATATTTTACTAAGTAGAATTTTATTTGTTTCTGTTTAAATTTTTATATACTTAGTCGTTTCAAAATATATATTCAGTATATTTTTCTTTCTACATTGATATTTAATCATTGTGTTCTCATAAATATTTTAAATGGATTTGAGCATTATTCAAGGGGGAGTGAAAAAGGAGAATTTTCTAATTGATCATATCTGTTTTTGAGGGGGAGTATCTGATTTTCTTTATATGAATGCTAACATGAATTGTCATATCTAGTGCATTTGTGTAGGGGGAGTCAAAAAACGGTAAAATTTTTCTAAGTCTGCTTTGCGCAATCAGTTGGTCACGTAAATCTTACTTTGCGCAACATGCATGTAACGCAAACCTTGCTTTGCGCAACATGCATGTAACGCAAACCTTGCTTTGCACAACATGCATGTAACACAAACCTTGCTTTGCGCAACCTGCATGTAACGCAAACCTCAGTTTGCGCAACCAACGTGAAGCGCAAACCTCCCTTGTTTTCTCTGTTTCTTTGATTTTGCAGATCTTAAGCTGTCTTGTATCCAACATTGGCATGACCTAGTTGAACCAGTTCATCAAGGTCATGAAGGGGAGAAATCAGAGATGTCAAGGAGATGATAAAGAGACAAAGAGCTCAAAAGTTTATTTGCTGATCAAGATTCGCTCAAAGATTCTATTCTCTCAGCTTCAATTTTTTCTTTTGCTGTTCCTGCTCCAATCACCACAGTTCATTCAAGATCTTTCAAAAGAGGTGTGTCGTCTAGAGCACAAGCTGATGAATCAACTGTTCGTTCAAGTTTATTCCAATCTGGTCCAGGCTTGTCAAAGGCAGCAAAGACAAATCATACTGAAAGATGCTGAGAAGATTTTTTTTTCTTTAAAAGTCAGATTGCTTCATAAAGTCGCTTTAATGGTCCGTATTGATTTAGAAGATGATTTTTGAAGATCAAAGCGCCAATGATTACTAAGAGGGAGATTGTTAAGTCTGATTTTATAGTAATCATTGTATTTATAGGACTTCGTCAAAATACTGTGTCTAAAGTCATATACTGTGTTGTATTGACCAAGGGTATTTAAGTCCCTTTGGTCTTTGTGTCTTGTAAGTCTTTCACGCACATTCATTCAATATACTGTTACATTTGTGCTTATTGCTCTCTCTCTACTTTCTCTCTCTAGTGATTCAGTTATTCTTGGACTCACAATTGGTATCAGAGCAATCTGGATCTTGAGAGAAAGTAGAGAGAGAGAGAGCAATAAGCACAAATGTAACAATATATTGAATGAATGTGTGTGAAAGACTTACAAGACACAAAGACCAAAAGGACTTAATTACCCTTGGTCAATACAACACAGTATATGACTTTAGACACAGTATTTGACCAAGTCCTATAAATACAATGATTACTAAGGGGGAGATTGTTAAGTCTGATTTTATAGTAATCATTATATTTATAGGACTTGGTCAAATACTGTGTCTAAAGTCATATATTGTGTTGTATTGACCAAGGGTATTTAAGTCCCTTTGGTCTTTGTGTCTTGTAAGTCTTTCACGCACATTCATTCAATATACTGTTATATTTGTGCTTATTGCTCTCTCTCTCTCTACTTTCTCTCTCTAGTGATTCAGTGATTCTTGGACTCACAGTGCAAGATAATCTTTAGTTTGGTTGTTGTTGGAATTAATCTTTACATAAAGGCAATATTATTTTTTCTATATTTGCTTTATAAAATACCCAAAGATTGTTGGAACTTGGTGAGGAGGAACTTGTCCCACATAGGAACCAAGTCCAAAAATATGTCACTTAATGTATCCTAACACTTGGGTTAAAACAAATTAAAAGATGACATCTTGGGTGTGCATCGGGCGGGGCGGGCGGGTTCGGGTGGAAATATCAAAAACCCGATCGAATTTTGGATATGGAAATCAAGACCCGAATTTTAGTTTCCGGATTTCGGATTGCTTCGGGTTCGGGTTGGTCGGGTTTCAGGTTGATGTCGCTCGGGTTCGGGTATTATTTTAATTGAAAAAATATATATAAATTCAATCGATTTTGATAATGAACTCAATCGATTGAGAGATTAAAGAAATCGATAGTAGATTTATAAATTAAAAAACATTTCAACCGACTACAAGTTATGATTTTCAAAAGATAATTAGACAAATAAATGTATTTATATAATATATAAACATGTATGTATATTATTTCGGGTTTTCGGACGAGTCGAGAGGCCAAAGAGCAAACCCAACCCGAACCCAAATATCCCCGAAAAAGTCGGATATCGGATTTTCGGATTTCATGGTATTTGGGTTTTGCAAAAACATCTTATTTTCAGTTCGGGTTCGGGTTAGAATTTTGGACTTTTCGGGTTTTACACACCCCTAGATGACTTGAACTTGGGGTTGAGTGTGTGCTTGGGCCTTGCTAATGACATTTACATTTTAAATGTCAAAGATTGGGCCTGGGTTGGGGATCTTGGAGTCTTGATAGGCTCTCAAGATTAATCTAGAGATGCATTTGTGCAGGTTTGACTGTGGCCACAACGAGTTATCACGCGACTTAAAGTTGTGCCAAAACTTGCCTTACACATTGGATTGAAATATGCTACACTATTGGGAAACATAGGCTACCTCTTGTTTTTGCGTGGGTTTAAAGTCGCGATAAAAGTCATGTCTGTCTCTGGACTTTTACACCAAGACAGAGACCACCGTGACTTTACTCGCTATTAAAAGTGGTTGTAGTGACTGGCGGTTTGTGAAATTTAACATAAACGTATAAATAGTAGAACTTTTCCTCACAATCACTCTCTGATTTTTTCCACAAAATTCTGGTTCTCTCTTCATCTTTCTTCATCTTTTTCCATCAAAATTACATCACCAACATAGTTTGATTCGATAGATTCAATTCTAACTTGAATATGATTATTGAATCCTATAGACGAATGTTATACCGTCAAAATTTCAGTCTTAGGACATTGCATACGTGAGAGCCACAATCGATTTTGAGAAACCTACGAGAATCAACTAATCAAGTAATATTATCGTTTGTTCTCATGTGATTGTATGTCGTTTTATCTTAACACTTTGATTTTATATATAAGAATTTCTATTTCCTACAATCTCTTGTTCATATATATGTATATCTTGTTCACGTGATTGACTACTCCTAACAATCTAAGACAAAAATTTGTTGTGGAGCGATGGACCAATCACAACTTTTGAAGAGTCATGTGGAGAAACGCGAGAAATTTAAGGATTCTGACTTTCGATGTTGGCAACAAAAGATGTTGTTCAATTTGACAACACTTCGTGTCGCCAATGTTCTCACTGAGGAAGAGCCACCGGAAAATCTCTGATTGGGCCAGACGGGGCTGCTCCAACGCATATCCAAGTGGCCGCACATCAAAAGTTTCTCGAGATATGGAGATCAAATGAGTATAGGTGCATAAACTACATCCTCAATATTGTCATAGATTCCTTCTACGACATTTAATCTTCCTTCCGAAGGGTGAGGGGGATTTGGGAGTCCTTGTAGGCCAAATAAAAAACCGAAGTGGCATGCTACAAGAGATTCGCAGTGTGGAAATTATTACATTATCAAACGATTGACACAAACGCAGTGGTAAAACAAGTGGAAGAATTACTAGTGCTTTTCCACGAGCTCGAGGTCGAAGGTATTGGCTAGAATAACAACTTTATGGTTGGTTGTACATTCAAAAATCTATGTTTATCTTGGAAGAACTTCAATCTATATTTCAAGTTTTATACGGAGGAGATCACATTTGAACAGTTGCTCCTCAAAATCTGAGTGGAGGAAGACAACCGTCTCAATGAGAAAGTCGATGCTATTGGATCACATGCCAACATCGTTGAAGGTATTTCATCAAAATCGAAGTTTCCAAAACTCAAGGTAAATGGCAATGCAGCCATGCGGCCTTTCAACAGCGGAAAGGGTCCCTTGGCCTCACAAAATAAAACCTTCAAGAAGACAATATGTTGTTGGGTATACGGAAATACGAGACACCAATCCAAGGATTGCCAACATAAGTGTGAGCATGGCGGCACCAGAGGAAGTGGTGGTGGAGGATCCGGGGTATCTTCTAGTCATGTTAATTTCACCCACTCCCTGAATAAATTTGTTGAAGTAATTGATGCTCACATGGTTACCAACTTTGTGGATTGGTGGGTAGACACCGGAGCCACCTACATATCTGTAATTCAGAAAGATTGTTTGTATCTTACCAGAAAGTTGAGGATCCCGATGTTCATGGGGAATGCCTCGATTGCAAAGATAGAAGGAAAGAGGAAGGTCAACTTGAAGTTGACTTCCAACAAGGATCTTGTGTTATCTGATGTTGTTTATGTACTTAGCTTAACCAAAAATTTTATTTCTGGCCTTGTTCTGAGCAAGAAAGGGGTTAAACTTGTATTAGAATCTGGTAAAGTGTCATCACCAAAGGTGGTGTGTACGATGGGAAGGGCTACCTCCATGAGGGGGTCTTCAAGTTAACCGATGTAAATAACTCTAATGCCACCATTTTAAATAAGAATAAGGCGGGCTTTAGCACTGTTACTTCTGTGTACATGATTTATCCTTCTTATCATTGGTATTCTAGATTAGGATATGCCAACTTTAGATCAATAAAAAGAATGATTAAACTTGACATGATACCTAAATATTCCATTGAAAAAATGACTAAGTGTGAGGTATGTATAGAAGCTAAATACACAAACCATCCACATAAGTCAGTAAAAAAATCAAATGTGACTATATATTTTTTGGAGAAAAGAAATACTATATATTTTTTTTGGAAAGCTGTCCTAGGCTATGCCCAGACTAATCCCTTGGCAAAGTATGACTGTAAGACATCAGCCCTGATTTAAATCTCAGTAGCCACAATTTTTGTGTACGCCTGGATTAGAACCCCAGATGGGATATTCCACCACATCCCCAGGGCCTTAACCAGAATGCCACAACCCTTGTGGTTAACTACTATATTTTCTTCATTGATGATTGAAGTAAGTATTGCTATGTGTATCTCTTACACATAAAAGATGAATCCTTAAACATCTTTTAGACATACAAGGCTGAACATGAGAACCAACTCGACAAGAAAATCAAATTTCTAAGCTCGGATCGGGGAGGAGAATATGAATCCCATGACTTTGATGAATTTGGCGCTACACATGGCATAATACATCAAACTACCGCCCGTACACTCCATGACAAAATGGAGTGGCCGAGCGAAAGAATAGAACATTGAAGAACATGGTAAATTCAATATTGATCACCTCATGAGCTCGATGGAATTTATGGGGCGAGGCATTCCTTATTGCTAATATGATCCTAAATAGGATCCACCACATGGAAAGTGACAAATCTGCTTATCAATTATGGAAGGGGAGATTACCATCGTACAAAAGGATGAAAGTGTGGGGTTACCTTGATAAGGTTCAAGTCTATTTACGAAAAAGGACTAAACTTGGACCTAAAGTCGTAGATTGGGAATATATTGGATCTGTTGATAATAGTGTTGCATATAGATTCTTAGTATATAAATCTAGTGTAAGTGACATAAGTAACAACACAATCCTTGAAACTACAAAAGCATAATTCTTTGAGACTACCTTTCCTTACAAAGAAAAAGAGGATCAAACCTCTAATTCAAGGAAAAGGTTACACGATGACACACACACACATACACATACTATAGTTGAAACAAACGAAAGTGATCAAACAAATAAAAGGGAAACCTCCAAGGTTTAAGAATAATTGGAACCAAGGAGAAGCAAATGTGGTAGAGTTGCCAAAGACTTTGGACCTGTCTTTATGGCCTTTAATGTTAAAGGAACACCTCTACCGTATATGGCCGCCATGGAATAATCCGAGGCAACTTATTGGAAAGAGGCAATCCAAAGTGAGATAGACTCCATAGTACAAAAAAATACATGAAGATTGGTTGATTTACCTCCGGGTCACAAGGTAATATGCCAAAAATGGATCTTTAAGAGTATGTTGAGACTCGATGGAACTATAGGGAAATACAAAGCTCGACTAGTCGCCAAAGGGTATCGACAAAAGGAAGGTCAAGACTTCTTTGATACCTACTCTGTGGTTAGAAGAATAACATCTATAAGGACGTCGATGGCCATAATAGTGATTCACAATTTGGAGATACACCAAATGGATGTGAAAACTGCGTTTTTGAATAGTGAGTTAGAAGAAGAAATTTATATGCAACAACCAGAAGGGTTCGTTGTCAAAGGTCAGGAACACAAAGTCTGTAAGTTGTTTAAGTCACTTTATGGACTTAAGAAAGCGCCAAACAATGGCATGAAAAGTTTTGGTATCAAATGGATTTCAAATAGACGATTGTGATAAGTGTGTCTATGTGAAGCAATAAAAAAATGCATATTTCATTATATGCTTATATATAGATGATATGCTCATCTTAGTATCGAACTTAGATGTAATCAATCAAACCAAGAAGATATTGCTCTCCTCATTTAATATGAAGGATATGGGAGTAGCATATGTAATCCTTATTCAAATGGTTTCATCCTTACTCAATCTCACTATAATGAGATGGTGCTTCAAAAGTTCAGTAACTATGATGACAAACCGATTGTCACTCCATTTGATCCTTCTAGCTAATTAAAGAAGAATCAAGGAAATAATGTGTCTCAATTAGAATACACACAAGTTCTTGGAAACTTGATGTATATCGTGAATTGTACACGGACCGAATATAGCTTATAGTGTCAATAGACTTAGTTGGTACTCAGATAACCCCGGAAAGGATCATTGGTATGCACTAGTGAGAGTGCTTAGATATTTGAAATACACAATGACTTATGGATTACACTACACCAAATATCCTCCCATTTTAGATGGGTATTGTGATGCAAATTACATTTCCAACCATCCCAGGAGTTAGTTTAAAAGTGGATATCTGTTTACACTTGGTTGTACATCGGTATCATGGAAATCATCTAAACTAACCGTGAATAAGATTAACCATGGAGGCTAAATTTGCCGCTTTAGACAAAGTCCCTGAATAAGCATAATGGCTAAAAAGCTTCCTAGAAGGTATTCCATTGTGGTCAAAACCAGTGACTGCCATTGTGATAGTATGGTTGCTCTCATAAAAGTAAAGAACAAAATATACAATGGCAAGTCTCGATATATTAGACGAAGCCGCAATACTATAAAGGACATGCTGAAAAATGCAATCATTTCCATTGATTATGTAAAGTCAAAGGAGAATATTATTGATCCTTTGTCAAAATTTGTTGATAGTCCAACACGCTTTTATATTAAATCTCTTGAAAAGCATAATTCAAAGAAAGGTCAGATGGTTTGGAGAGTGAAAGGTTCTCCTGGTGACAATGAAAAAAAGAATGAAAAATCATCAGCATCTACAACAAATTCCAAAAAGAACAGTGCACACAAATGTGTGTCCCTGATTGAACAAGGATCTTTACCAGATAAATCAAATAAACGATTACCAACCTGTTTGATAGATAAAAACAACGATTACAAGGTTGATCTTTGATCTTTGAAGCTCTCTGCGTTTTTACACCTTTTTGTGTGTGATCTAAACTTGATCTGATCTTTAGCTTCTAAGACACATTATCAACCAACAACTTGCAAGACAACTTGCAATATTAAACTATTAAAAACTAACTAAACTAATATCTAAATACTTGCAATATAACTAACTAAACTAAATACTTAGAAACATTAAAATACAATAAAACAAACTTTGACATTTTATTATAAATGACATTAGACTTGATATCGAGAGTCGACTTTCCGGCATTAGCTTCAGATTGGATCTTCAGATTGGATGATCTTGAATCCAATAGATATGTGATCTAACAATCTCCCCCTTTGGATTAAGATCATTACTAAAAAGATTTTAGCAATTCAGTCTTCTTTTTCAGCTCAGAAGATGCAATC
Source organism: Arctium minus (assembly GCA_954870635.1). Classification (NCBI taxonomy): domain Eukaryota; kingdom Viridiplantae; phylum Streptophyta; class Magnoliopsida; order Asterales; family Asteraceae; genus Arctium; species Arctium minus. Next base: position 66,168,260 of record OX941090.1, on the reverse strand, counting down.
TCTTTCTCTAGCTCAGAATGCTTTAGCAAAGTATCTTCAAAGAAAATTTATCTGAAATCAGCATGTCTTCAGAATACTTTGATCTCGCATTTCTTTGTTAGCTCTTCTCTCTTCCAATGTCTTGTAATGTAATGGAATGAACATTTCTTCAAGATTTAGATTCTCCCCCTTTTTGAGGAAACGAGCAACACTTTCATCAAAACATGTAGTAAGAAATGTATGTTAGTTGGAGCCTCTGATCCGTCAATTCAAAAGATATTCATCCAGATCTTTGCAAATCTTAGACAAAATAATGGTGTAACACCTGAATCAACTAATGAATTAGTTAATATGCCTGTTAGTAACACTAAGTCACTGTGTGTAACAAATACACATTGGAAAGGAGCTTTGTTTGATGTTGACTCCCCCAGGTCTTCCATTTAATCATCAAAACACCACAAAGGTAATTTCTATAAACGTTATAACAAAGAAACTAATTCCTTGTGTGTTTGTGCTTGTGTTGAAAGAATTAAGCACATGATGATTGCTTATAGGCTCAAATTTGTGTAAACCACTGAGACAACAGTAAGTTAAACACAGACTCAATGTGCATGATTGAAGTGCGAAGGTGGGGCAGACTTCCTTCTTTTCAATATCCAGATTTTCCAAATGAAAATCAGATAGTAAATGTGCTGCTTCCCCTTTTTGAAAATGAAACATTTTCTTTTTGAGAAGAAAATGAGTAGTTGGTGAGGTTTGATCAAGAGTTGGCATGGGCTAGTTGCCTGTTTCAACAATGTTCACCAAAGAGTTGTGAAACACTAGTAATGTGGCTGCCTGACTCAGAAAAAGTTGGTGCAGAGTTGTGATATTCTTTTAACTATGTTCTCACACGCTCTTTCTTTTAGACATTTACCTCACTCTAACCAAACTTTCTTTCGTTGTTTAACACACTCATTTTTTTTGACTTTTCACACTCAATCACTATGGATTAACTTCTTGGGTAGAAATCACTGGTTAAGGTGATTCCATAGAAGTTGTGTTAATTCCTAGCACAAAGAAATCCGATGTTTTCCTATGATGCACATGATGCTTAGAATGGTTTAACTATTTTAGTTAAAGCACAATGTTGATCTTGAAAACATTTAAAGTCACACTTACAATTCATGAAATTGGTTTAAGAATCGGGAAGTGGTTTGAACATTTAATAACAATGTTTTCAAATGATTGAAAGTTATCCTTATTTCAACCATTTATGAGATTAAGATAAAGGATTGTACCTTTACGTGCGATCTTACATCTCATGAAGCTAAGCGTAAAGTCATAACCATATGAACTTGTAAGCTTCTCTCAAAAATTCTGCAAAAGTCTTATGTCAAGGTCAAAGCAAATTTATTCACTTCAATTTAAAAGACAAAAAGCAGTAAAACTATGAAGGTACAAGTTCTGATCAGAAATAATCAGAAGTCATATCCATACTCCTTTAATTTGAAGAGCTCCCCCTAAAATCATGCATTACAAAAATTTGTCATAAAAGGTAAATGTAGAAATCTTATGAGCTCCCCCTCAAAATAATATTGACCAACTGGCAATTTCTTCACATGCTCACCCTTGGATTATGAACAAAATTGTTAATGTGCAGATATCAATCAGAAATAAGAATGAAGAAATGATGAAAAAGTATACAATTAGAAAACTTTAATAGGTAATTACTGATTATACCTTAAGATTTAGCATACCAAGCTTAGAGACAAGAAAGGTAAACCTCTTTTCGTCTAAAGGTTTGGTAAACAAATCGGCAAGCTGATACTCAGTTTTTACAAAGAAAAGTTTAATTGTTCCTTTCTCTACATTATCTTTGATAAAATGTTACCTGACATCTATGTGTTTGGTCTTTGTGTGCTGAAAAGGATTCACTGATATTGCTATGGCGCTCTTGGAGTCACAGTAAATCGGGATTTTGTTGAAGTGAAAACTGTAGTCGCACAATTGAATTCTCATCCATAGGACCTGAGAACAGCAGCTAGCAACAACTACATATTCTGCTTCTGCCGTTGAAGTTGAAACACAAAGTTGCTTCTTCAATGTCCAACTTACGAGTTTATCACCGAGGAACTGTATATATGTCCTGACGTGCTCTTCCTGTCTAACATACAACCATCATGATTTTCATCTGTATACGCTGTTAGTTCAAAGCTAGTATATTTAGGATACCATATACTAAGATCTGCAGTCCCCTTCAGATACCTAAATATGCGCTTAACTGCAGACATATGGATTTCTTTAGGATTGGCCTGATATCTTGCACATAAGCATATTGAAAACATTATATCTGGTCTACTAGAATTAAGATACATCAAAGAACCTATCATCCCTCTATAAGTCCTAACATCAACAACCTTTCCAGGAGGATCGGTGCCAATCTTAGTACCTGGTGCCATTGGGGTACCAATCGGTTTAGAATTTTCCATTTTGAACTTCCGAAGAATTTCAAGAATGTATTTTGATTGATTGATAAAAATACCTAATGAAAATTGCTTGACTTGTAATCCGAGAAAGAAGTTCATCTCTCCCATCATATTCATCTGATATCTTGACACCATAAGGTTAGAAAAATTCTTACAGTACTTAGGATTTGTAGAGCCAAAAATAATATCATCTACATAGATTTGAATTAGAATGATATCGGCTTTTTCCTTTTTGATAAACAAAGCGGTATATACCGTACCTTTTGTAAAACCAGACTTGACTAAAAACTGAGATAGGACATCATACTAGGCGCGAGGAGCTTGTTTCAGTCCGTAGAGTGCTTTGTCGAGAATGTAGACGTGATTCGTATTCTCTTGATTGACAAAACCTTCTGGCTGAGAGACGTAGACTTCTTCTTTGATAATTACATTCAGGAATGTTGTCTTCACGTCCATTTGAAAGACAGTGAAGTTCTTGTCGGCTGCGTAGGCTAGAAACATTCGAATTGCCTCTAAACGAGCCACAAGAGCATAAGTCTCATCATAGTCTATTCCTTCCTCTTGTTTATATCCTTTGGCTACAAGTCTTGCCTTGTTTCTGATAACGGTACCATCTTCGTCTTTCTTGATCTTGAAAACCCATTTCGTACCTAAAATGGTTTTACCTTGAGGTTTTGGTACGAGTCTCCAGACTTTAAGTGCGTCGAATTGATTCAGCTCTTCTTGCATTGAATTCACCCATTCTGGATCAGCAAGTGCCTCTGATACGCGAGTTGGATCAAACTTGCTCAGAAAGGAGTCATGCATGCACATATTCATTGATGCTGACCTAGTTTGCACCGGTTTTGTTGGATCACCAATGATATGGCTTATCGGATGTTCATGAGTTAGTGGATTAGATGAATATATATCAATAGTATCATCTATGAATCCACTTTTACCTTCTTCAGTTTGTTCAGGAGGAATGCTGGTTGCAGTTGAAGTAATAGGTGCAGAAGTCTCAGTAGGTTCAGCTTGTTCAGCAACTTCTGTTTCTTCATTATTGACCACAACTTCAACTGTTGGAGTCGGCATTTGAATTGGAATTTCAATAGATATATCTGAACTGGTTGGATGAGTAGTCGTTGAGTCTTCATTCCTGTCAACCACAACAGATTTCTTTACATTAGATCCAAGAAATTCATCATAAAACACTTCAAAAAAATAAATCTAAATCAGATAAATGATTAGTAGACGTTGATGCTTCATCTGATTTGATCTGTTGAGACGCAGGTTCTGGACTGATTTGCCCAGAAGCTGGTACTCCGGTTATAACAGGTTCTGAACTGTGTTGTTCAGATGTTATTTCTTCATCAAACGTAACATTTACGCTTTCAATAACCGTATTTGACATCTTCAATTAGACACGGTATGCAGTTGATGTAGATGAATAACCAATGAAGATGCCTTCGCCCGCCTTGGCACTGAACTTGTTCAGACTCTCTCTATCGTTTAGAACGAAACACTTACACCCAAATATATGGAAGTATTTGATTGTCGGTGTTCGGTTGTTGATTAACGCATAAGGAGTCTTCTTGAATCTGCGGTGTATCATTGATCGATTCTGAGTGTAACATGCAGTAGATACAACTTCAGGCCACAGAAATAGAGGTACAGATTGACTTAGCATAGTACGAGCAGCCTCGACTAGCGTACAATTTCTTCTTTCAACCACTCCATTCTGTTGAGGAGTACGAGCAACAGAGTATTATTGTGAAATCCTGACAGATTCGAGATATTCTTCAACCTTCTTGTTCTTGAACTCTGTGTCGTTGTATATTCTTAGAATCTTGACAAGTTTCTGCAGATTCACCTGGGTCGTCTTCAGGAATGTAATGAGAACATCAGGCATCTCATCTTTTGAACGTAGAAACTTGACCCAAGTGTATCGCGAGTAATCATCCACGATAACTAGTATGTACTTCTTTTCGCCTAGACTTTGCGTTCGCATCGGACCACAGAGATCCATATGCAACAACTCTAACGGAGCGTTAGTACTCGGTTCAGGCTTTGGTTTATGTGGAGCTCTCTTCATCTTTCCTTTCTCACATGCTGCACAAATATGTTCTTTTTCATATTTGAGCTCTGGAAGTCCTTTCACTAATTTCCCACTGACCAGTTTGCGTGAGCATTGAAGTGCGGATCTTGAACTGATTTGTTCAAAAGCCTAAATGACATTGAATTCCGGGTCTTGAGCTGATTTGCTCAAGAACTATTGTTCTTTGAGGTACGAGTCCCAGATTGTTTTGTCTAGAAGTCATTTCCATAAGCTCCCTCTTAAACTTTGGGTTCCTGCAACACAGATTTAGCTTTTGGTACCCATTGAAATTTGGGTCCAACTGTGTTAGCATAAGATTTTGGTACCCATTGGAAATTGGGTCCTCTTTTTATTTGAAATGTAGTTGAAGCATTAGAATGATATGAATGCACATGATAATTTCCATACCAAACATCAGAATCTTGACAAGAAGCATAAACATGTTTATCATAATATGAAGACTTTCTAGCAGATAAAGATAACTGGAATAATTGCTTCATTGAGTATTTCTTGCGATAAACGACAAGTTTTGGTTTCAAAATAGCAATATTAGCAATTAAAACATCTTTACTAGGCGAAGACTTATTACAATCAACAATACAAAAGAATTTAAAAGTCTGGTCAGTCTCCTGTTTTGGTTTTCATTGAGATTTAACTTCTGGCCTTTTCTTGCTCAGATCTGAAACAGTTGAAACTTGTGAGTTAGGCTTGTGAGCAACCACTGAATGCTTCTTCTTTGGCTTACCAGTAGTGATCGGTTTCTGTGAATGCTGAGATTTAATCTTACCTTTAGCATTCTTAGCTTTCACAGAGACTGATTTATCAACTTTCGTTGATTTTGCACTATGTACAGTCGTACTGGTTTTTCCCAATGATTTTACAACAAAAGATAAATGGTTAAGAAGTTTCGCATTAAAATCAAATTGTTCAAAACAATCATCCAAACCACCGTCAGATTTAAGAAAATCAAACCCTCCATCAGTTAGACCAAAACTATCATTAGACTTTGAGGCTTTAGAAAGAACAACATTTTGAAACACAGTTGAAAAAACTTTTTGTTCAATATTAACCAAAAGTCTTTCATCTGTTAAAGAATTCTCGAGTTCAGAAATTTTACTTTCCAAAACGAGAGGAGGGACATATAGTTTACCTTGAATAGGCTTCGCCTCCATTTCTTTAACAGAATAACTCTGAAAGAAGTCATTTGAAAGAGTTTTCTTTTGATATATAGGATCATCATTATAACTATTATTCAACTTCGCATAACGAAATGGAAGTTGAACTTTAGTTGTGTTCTTTCGTTTTTCCATTTCCTTGGCTTCATCCTCTTTTGACAATCCAGTTCAGAAAACTTTAAGCTCAGGGATTCTTCGAGCTAGTTTCATAAATGTAAAATCATAAAGTGCAGGCACTTCAGATTTACCCTTTTTCAGGTAGTGAGGATTTTCATAACCAATTCCCCAATTATCTTTATTCACTTTGGGTTTGTTAAGATGAATGGTTTGCTCAGTTTGACCTAATGAGTATAACTTCTTTTCCAAAGCATCTAATTTTGCAATTAAATTTTTGTTTTCTTCAGTACATGAAGAATGCATTTTCGTAAGCTCTTTTAAATCAAATTAACTTTTTCTCAGTTTAGACTTGATTTTAGAATTCTCCTTAAGAATTATTGTCTTTTCTTTGGCACTGGTGTCATTGTTTCTATGTAAAACCTCAATCAATACTTTTTTCTCAGCAATTTCATTGCTAAGTTTCTGTATCGATTGGTTTTTGTCAGTAATAACACCCTTTTCTCACTTAAGCTTTGACTCTAATTCTTAGAGTTTTATATTCATGGCACGCATTTGATTTAAGAAATCGGAATAAGATAAATCACATACCTCATCATCCTCATTCTCATCGGAATCTGCTTCATCATCTATTTCTATCATTCCCATCAAGCACATGTTTGTTTTCTCGTCATTCTCTTCATCGTTATCTTCCTGGTCTAAATGATGTAGCCAGTATTCATCTTCTGCCATCAATGCCTTACCCGTCTCCTGTTGCTTTGCAAGAATCATTTTGTTCTTGTAGTAGTCGGAGTTTCTGACTTTGGGTCTTCGGCAGCCTTTGGCAAAGACCCCTATTTTTCCACAGTTATAGCACGTTGGTGATTATGACTGACTGGATCCTTCAACTTTAAATCTTCTCTCTTCAGGATTTCTCTCCTCTACTCTTTTACCTTCAACTCTATTTCCTTCAAGCTTTTCCTTGTGAATGTAATTGTTAGGACCAAAAGAATATCTCTGACTGTTTGAGTTTGGCTTTTTGTAGAATTTCTTCTGAAAATCCTTAGTCAACATAAGCATTGCCTGCTTTAGTTGTTTACAGTCGTCCGAGTCAGAGTTCGCTTCAGCTTCAATCTCTTCTGGTTCAGACACGATCATCTTGTTCTTTTTCTTTTTCACAACAAGAGCAATTGAGTCAGCACTTGTCTTCTCAGTCTGTTTCTTTTCATTCATTATTTCATCCACCTCTTCTTCATTCTGTTTGAGGGTTTCATACACCTCATGAAGTGGAATCTCGTTTAAGTCTTTGATTTGCTTCATCTGCCTGGCAAATCTCTTCCATTAAGGCTGGAGGATGCTGAGAAACTTGACATTCAGCTCGATTTGTGATTTTTTGACCTTGTTCTTGCTTAGTTCATTCAGCAAGGTTACAAACCTGTCGTATGTTTCTGCTAGTGATTCTCCAACTCTGCCTTTGAATTCTTCATAATTGTTTAGGCAGTTGGATATTTTCAGCTGATTCCCAACCTTTGAGCCTAGCATCATCTTTTCTAGCTGATCCCACATCTGTTTGCCTGAGGCCTTATAGCTGTCTATCTTCACATAAATTTCGTTTGTAATGCGTTGAACGATATAAGACTTTGCTAATCTATCACCTTTTGCTCTTCTGAGATTATCACCTTCTAGTTCATGAAACTTCAGTCAAACTCTGTTTCCACAATTCCTTCCATACGAGTTTCATAAAAATGGTTTCATAACCCCTTCTTCTATTGATTTCCTGATGAATTCACCCAACTCATGTCTTTCAATAAAGTCCATGAACCGATCCTTCCACTGTTCATACTCTCCCCTGAAGAGTACTGGTGGTTTTGAGTCAGTTCCGATTGCTAGTACTTCTCTTGAAGTCATTCTGTTTTGAAAAAGACTATGTCTGGTATTGGTGAAAAAGGAAACTTGCGCGAACAGAAGTTGGCGCAAAATGAGGTTTGCGTGAGCAGTGACTGGCGCAAATTACAACTTCGCGCGAGATTTGAGTGGCGCAAAGTAGAACTTTGCGTGATAAGACACTGTGTCAGGATCTGATTCTTAACAAGAATAATGAAACTCAGAAACAATATTAAAGAAGTTGCGGAAAAACACTTTAATATTCAAATATCAATGTAACAGTAAAGTAGAAATCACAACTTGTAAACTTTATTGAATGATTAAAGTTACAAGCTTTCGCACAAAACCTCAATCTTGATGAAGAGGCTCACCAAGACGAATTCTATTTCTCTAGAACTAGGGTTGTAAACCTTGAGGTCAATTCTCTCTCAAAACAAAAACTCAGAATACTCGTGTAACAAACTATTCTGAATAATTCTATACATATACTAAAAATAAAAGATAATTACAAAACATAAAAGATCTTCAGTATATTCTTCCATAATTATCTTCAACCTTCCATGATTATCTTCAAACCTTGATCTACGCGTCTTACCATGATTATCACATAAGCAGTATTAAGCCATAGCAACATTAACACTCTGAGCAGTATTAATCTTCACCAGCAGTAGTAACTATTCTTAGCAGTATTAATTTTTACAAGCAGTAGTAATTTGGCTCAGCAGTAGTAACTTGTCTCAGCAGTAGTAACCATGTTGTACTGGCAACAATAATCATACTTAAACAAATCTTCAGTTCCCAACAATCTCCCCCTAACTTGACTTTTAGAGAAGAGAAGTCAAGTTCTTCAGATGCTCCCAAAACTCCATTGCTCACAATCCTGTATCAGGATTCTGCCCCAAACATTGATTAAGAGTTCTCTGGATCAAGTATCTTGCCATTGTAGAATTTGGTACACAACCAAGCTTTTACTTCAACATAGCATGTAGCTTTAGCCTGCTATGGTTGTAAACTCTATCCACTAAGAAGTATTCAATGTGATTTGTATCCATAGCCAGTGCATATACTCCACTTCTTTCATACAGAGTCCTGTTGTTAATGGTTTTGAAAACATTTCTGATAACATCCTGAACTTCCTCTGGCTTGAACAACATGCATAGATATTCCATCACAAGTTTTGTAACTGGTATCCCTGGAGTTTTCAGCTTATCAGCATATAATTTCATCCCCACCTCAAACATTTCCTCTAAATCAGATCTGGAGCATACTCTTACAATCTTGGCCCAAGTAGGATACACTTCAAACTTGTCATCTTTCCTCCTAAGCCTGATATACTCCGTTCCATCTACTTCCATGGTATCCCAGTGAATAATCTCAGGAGGCTTGACACCAACCGGTTCAGCTGTTATAGGGTCAGGCACTTTTTCCATCACCACCATATACATATTCACATCAGAAGTACTGGAGGGTTCTTCCTGAGATTGAGCTTCTTGTTCATCAGACTTAGGTGCCCCTTCTTCTTCAGCTACCTTCTGTTCTTTCTCAGCTTCTTCCTCATCCACTCTATGTTTCTTAGTTGGTTTTCTTCTTGCCATCATTTTTGTTCTTTTCAAAGTCTTCAAACATTCACCTAGAGTAGCTTCCTTCCTTGGTGTTTCTTGATCATCAGGAAAAGGGTTGTTGTATTTGAAGGTCATGCCTCTCTTTCATCTTCTTTTCCACTTCAACTCTTGCTTGGTCATTTCCTTGTAACTTAGTCATCTCTGCCGCATACAAACCTTTGATTTGATCAAATGACATTTTTGTGAACATTTCCTTTTTGACTCCCACAGCACCTTTGAGGAAAGTGATCATCTTCTTTCTCTCTTGGATGCCAAAATAGATCTGTGAAGGTTGCCTCTTCTTTGCACCCATTTTGATCATTACAGGCTTCTTTAGAATTTTAGATTTCTTCTGTGCCATCTCTGTTGCCAAACTCTTTTGATATGCTTCATTAAGCTCTGTAGCTAGAGCTCTTGACATCTCCCTATCTTTTTCCACTTGATCTTTTTCTGCTTGCTCAAGTTCTGCCTGGATTTTCTTAGCCAAAACTTCATCTGACTCAACCAACTTTTGCTTTTTACGTGGTTGGTCAGATTCCACTATCTTGGTTTTGCCTTTGTCCTTGCTTTCTACCTTATCAGCACTAGCTTTCTTGATAACCTCAGCATTGTCTTTGATGACAACTCCTTTGGTCTTTGAAGTGACCTTAGGAGTGTTATGTTTAGCCTTGATTAGTGCTTCATCTATCTCAATTTCTTCCAAATTTCTGCTAAGGAGGTCAGTTAATACCTCTTGAACAACTTTTGCTGCTTCATTTATTTCAGCAGCATTAACTGTTTCAGTTAATACCTCTTGAACAATTTCTGCTGCTTCATTTATTTCAGCAGATTAACTGTTTCTGCTGCTTTCTCAAACACTGATTCTGTTTCTACTGCTTGTACAACAAACTCCCCCTCATCTCCATGTTTCTCCCCCTTATTCTTAGCATTCTCCATGTTGACCTCAGCTTTTGACTCCCCCTTTTTGGGAGCATCATCCACTGGGTTCCTTCTTCTGAGCTCAAATCTTCGCTTTGACCTTCTTTGAACCACCTTCTTAACTAACTTCTTTAAGGTGCTGATTTCTTCTTGCTAGTTGATGATGACTTTCTTGAGTTCATTTACAACCTTCTTGTGAGAATCCAGTTCAGTTGCCATGTTGGACATGGCAGAAATAAATTCCTGGTAGTCATATCTATCCTCACCTTCTCCAGGAGTGTTACCCTCTTTTGAGGGATCATTGGAATGTTTAATAGGGATCTACAGACAGACTAAAGCACTACCTATTCCCTTGGTTTCTGGGCACCCGGGACCGTTGAATGATTGCTCATTCAAAGTTGCCCTGGGGAAGGTCTTAGTGATGTTACCACTGGCCTCCTCTGTACTAGCAGGAGTAGTGGCAACCTTCTTACCCACATGCTCATGCATCTCCTTAGTGAGCACCTCGTTGGGGTTGGGAGATACCCCAGTGGTTTCCTTATGGATATTCTCTAATGGACAATGCTCCATTAGAGGGCTTTGAGGTTCTGGGTTTGTAGGAGGTACAACAAGGGAATGAGCCTTGTGTACCTTTCTCTTAGTATAAGTTTTGGATATAACTGGGGTTGGCTTAAGAACAAGGGACTGAGAGAGTGATATAGTGGTTGAAAGTTGGGTTTGGCTATCAGTGGGATGGTCTAATGAGGGCCTTGACCCTGATGCCATACCTTCTTGGTTGTGGGACACCACCATCATTATAGAGAACAATGGGGTGTCAACTACTTATGAGTCCTTGGCAGATCTTTTCATATTTGAAAAGACCTTGACGTTGGGGATTTTAGGTACATATACCACATTAGACTGAGGCATATCCGTCAATTCAGAGATGATAAATACATGGACAAATCTTGGATACATATAGAACCTCTTTTTATTATCCAAGTTTGACACAAGGTCATTGAAAATCATTTGTGAGAAATTATACTTTCTGGCAGTGGACAAGCAGACCAAAGCATAAGCAATGGTACTACTGAACTGACTCCATCCAGTAGTTTTTCGAGAAATACAGTGCATAAGAGTATGAACAAAGAAACGCCATTGGGGAGAAAAGTTAGCTTTGTAAAATTTGAAAACACCTAGTTGGCCTTCATACCCCATTCTTGTGAGATTGAAAAACAAATTCTAATTAGAGATAGAGGTAATACCTGAGGCATCGTCTAGTCATAGACTGATGCGAATGAACTCTTCAGAGACTATCAAGGGTTTGTCACACACCCTTGTCTTGATAAACTGCACACCGTTTTCAGTAACAGTGGTGGCATTCACCCAAAATTGCTTCTGGTGCTCGATGTAAATTGGTGGTGACACTGTAAGAGCATGAGCTATATGACTGGACTTGAGAAAATCAACTATTTTATGGAATCCAGCAGTCTGCTTAGGCTTTTGAAGCATTGCGATCTCATTGTGTTCATAAATAAATTCCATGGATGCCATCTGGCTTGAGGATTATTGACTGAAACACACTGGTTGCTTGAGAGAAAAGAGGTAGAGAGAAGACGAAAAGTATTCAAAGAGTCATTGTAAGCTTTTTGGTGGGCAAAGAGGGTATTTATAGAATTCAGGAAAGAAGCAGTATTAACCCTAATTTCAATTAAAGCAGTACTGACCCACTCGCAGTATTAACTGAGAGCAGTAGTAACCAACTAGCAGTATTACCTAACTAGCAGTATTAACTAACTAGCATTATTAACTAACTAGCAGTAATAACACATACCTGAAGTAGTAACTCAGACTAGCAGTAGTAATAATGAACCTGAAGTAGTAACTTTGCACTGGCAGCATTAAAACTGTATTGGCAGCATTAACGATACTTACACTGTTGAAGCTTGTGTTAGTCTGAGCAAGGCAATAAACTTCCTGAGAAAGATGATTAGTAGCACCAAAAAAAATAAACAAATAACAGGTATACAAACACTTTTTAAACATGAGCTCATTCAGAGTTGATCATGCCCACACTTGTGACCAAGAAAGTGAATCTACCCACATCAAAATCTTTAGTGAATAGATCAGCAAACTGGTTATCAGTATGAACTTTAGCAACTTGAATAAGCTTCTTTTCATTGCAGTCTCTAATAAAGTGATACCTGATTTCAATGTTTTTGTTTTGGAGTGCTTGACTAGATTGTTAACAATGGTAATAGCACTGCTATTATCCATGAGGATTGGAGTGTAAAGAAAGGTTACCCCATAGTCCAGCATTTGATTCTGAATCCATAGAACCTGAGAGCAGCAACTTGCAGCAGCAATGTACTCAGCTTCTGTTGTGGATAAGGCCACTGTGGTTTGCTTCTTACACTGCCAAAAAACTAGTCTTGCACCCAAAAGCTGACATCCTCCTGAAGTAGACTTTCTATCCATATTAGCACCACCCAAGTCATTGTCTAAATATGCAATCAAGTCAAAAGTAGATTCATAAGGATACCAAAGACCTAATCTAGGTTTCCCTCTTAAGTATCTGAAAATCCTCTTAACTGCTTGAAGATGTGACTGCTTTGGCTTGACTTGGAATCTGGCACACACACACACACTGGTAACATGATATCTGGTCTTGAGGCTGTGAGATACATGAGAGATCCAATCATTGATCTATAAAGATGGACATCAACATCCTCCCCCTCGAGATCAGCAGTGATTTGTTTATGTGTTTCCATTGGTGTGCTTGCTGGCTTTGAGTCTGATAAACCATACTTATCTAGGATGTCTTTCACATACTTTCATTAACTTATGAAAATCCCATCTTTCTGCTGTTTCACTTGAAGCCCAAGGAAGAAAGTGAGTTCACCCATTGAACTCATTTTGAAGCTCTTGTGCATCAACTCTTCAAAGTCTCTACACATCTGATCTTTTGTGGATCCAAATATGATGTCATCCACATAGATCTGAACAAGTAGGGTGTCCTTCTTACTTCTTTTAATGAAAAGGGTCTTGTCAATGATTCCCCTTTCAAACCCATTTTCTAAGAGATAGGTAGACAGAGTATCATACCATGCTTTTGGGGCTTGATGTAGACCATAGAGTGCTTTCTTAAGTTTGTATACTCTGTCAGGATATAATGGATTTTCAAATCCAGGGGGCTGACAGATGTATACTTCTTCATCAATTGTTCCATATAGAAAGGCACTCTTCATATCCATCCGATATACCTTGTGTAACACCCTAAAAAATCAGAGTAAATTAAAACCTGCAAAACTTGGCAACATGACATTCGTATTGATAATAAACTCCCAAGAAGGGGATCAGTCCTTAAGACTTTACCAAAACCTATATCGATATGGAGTTCGTCAACAAACTAATCTAGACACCTATATCAAGATTACATCAGTTGACGATCCATAATGTACCAAAAGAATGGGACTTAACAAATGCCCTGAAACAATACTAGTCATCTCAAAATGCCCCGAGACCAAACCCGTCTCTCAAAACCCCGGCAACCCACCGCTAAAGGAAACCTGCTATACACATCATTTGAGAAAAAGTGTCAGACTTAAAGCCTGGTGAGAACATACAGTTATAAAGCTCAAAAGATATAAACATCAGTATCATAAGGAAATCTTTTCATAAAGGTTTAGTTTATAAAGATAACATTTCGCCACAACCGGGCCTTTTCAGTCCAAAACTCATTAAACGATGACAAAAGGACCATTTTACCAAGGATTGTGGTGCAACACAAAGTAGACCACCAAATATGAGTTATGAGCTAAATACATGGAACCATGGCCACGAACTCTTCAGTCCGTACTACGATGTGAGGGAGGGCCCCCGAGGAACCATGTCATACTCGTTCATTACACTACATCTGAACCATGGCTAGGATCGGGTCTCACATAACCGTACCTAAGTTGCCCCCGAGGATCAAATGTAGCTAACTACAACGGAAGGGGCATATCCTTCCCAGCCATTACAACGGAAGGGGCATATCCTTCCCAGCCATAAGTCGACTCGATACCTAGGGATCCACTAGTACAGTCAGAACTTGTCACAATATTTCATGTGACCAATAAAGCTAGATATATAGCTATCAACACATTTATATTTCAAAATGCCATTTTCCAGACCAACTGCTGGTAAGAAAGATAATCATAAAACCAATTTATATACATTCTTTCAATAAGCCACAAACATGGGCGAGTAAAACATCATTTTACTTCTGATAAGGCGGAACCCGTCATTTTAGTCAAAACTGATCGGGAACCCCGAAAATCACCAAAAACTTCATTTATATCAAAATGTAGAGAAAATGAAATCATACCGTAGAAATACTTCGGATTTCGCAAATAAGAGTTTTGACATGTATAAAGTTTGTAAAATGGTAGTAGGAACTCACTGGTAGGTTTTCAGAATAAAACCCGGAAAACCAGATAACGACCACAACGTAGTGGTGAAGCTTAAAACACCGACCCCTTGCTAGAAACACCGAAAACTAGCAACTAAACTAGCCTTTGAAGATCGAAAGAGAAAAAGAGAGAAAAGGATGAGAGAGAGAAAGAATATCTGAGATTTGAGATAATGAGATTTTGGGAAACTGAACCCCTTAAGACGGTCCATGCAACTTCGCGGGTTATGCCGCGACTTCAACTCGCGGCATAACTCGCCCGTGTCCAAAAACCCTAAATCATCCAGTGGGTTTCGCGGGTTGTGCCGCGACCTTAAGTCGCGGTGCAACTCACGTAGTTCCCTGAAACTCACACAAAACAGTGGGTTACGCGGGTTGTGCCGCGACCTATAGTCGCGGTGTAACTCGCGTAGTTCACTGCTTGTCCCCAAACTTCACAAAAATCCAAACTCTACTACGAACCAAACACGGAGCTAACGACAAAAGCTTAACACAAGAATAACAAGATTACATAACGGAAATCTGGGGTGTTACACCTTGAACTTCATATATGAGGCATAGTCTAGAAACAGCCTAATTGCCTCTACCCGTGCAACTGGAACAAAGACTTCCTCATAGTCTATGCCTTCTTCCTGAGTGTACCCTTGTGCCACTAGCCTTGCTTTGTTCCTGATTACTATTCCTCTCTCATCCTTTTTATTTCTGAAAATCCACTTGGTGCCAATTGCTCTATGACCTTTAGGAAGGTCCACCAAGTCCCAAACATCTTGCAATTTAAACTGTAGCAACTCTTCTTGCATGGCTTCTATCCAACTTGAATCTTTCATTGCATCATAAGCCTTCTGAGGCTCAATCTGATATAGAAAGCAAGAGAGTACTGTATGTTGCTGATCCTGCAAATCTTGAAGTCTGCTTTGATTCATAGTCATCATAGGAGAAGTGATGTCTCCTATTACCAGCTCAGGAGGATGATTCTTCTGAGTTCTTGTCTGATGACTAGGTTCTTCATTAATTCCCACATCTAAATTGGAGTCATTTAAGTCAGCTGAGGGGATCGCATCAGCTACTTCTGGCTCTTCATGCTCTGGATTCTCCTCATCTCTTCTTTCTTCTTCACTTTAAATTGGTTCAGTAACAGTCTCTGTTTCACAGATTTCAACAGAGGTTAATTGTAGGTATGGGAAAGATCACAGACTAAGGAATAATATCTTATACTTGTTCATCCACTGATCCTCTACTTCCTGATCCTTCATGATCATCACTACTGAAACCCAAAGAGTTAGTTAGTGAATCAGTGTCAAATAACCACTAAGGACCTGAACCAATAGGATTTGGTGAGTTCTCATTGCATTTGACATTGTCACTTTCCTCAACTATTCTAGAAGAAGAATTAAACCCTCTGTAGGCCTTACTCTGATATGAGTAACCAACAAGAAAACCATCATCTGCTTTGCTATCAAACTTTCCTAAGTGAGTTTTGGTATTGAGAATGGTACAAGGACACCCAAAAGGTTTGAAAAAACCAATAAATGGTTTTCTTTTATTTAAAAGCTCATATGGTGTCTTGTTCTTAGGCTTGACTACTAGAACTCTGTTTTGGACATAGAAAACAGTATTAACTGCTTCAGCCCAGAAAGTAATTGGAAGTTTTGAATCAGCTAACAGAGATCTAGCAGCCTCAATCAGTGTCCTATTCCTTCTCTCAGCAACACCATTTTGTTGTGGAGTCCTAGGAGCACTGTATTGCCTCTCAATTCCTTTTTCCTCACAAAAGGTGTTTAGGTCAAGATTTTTAAATTCAGTACCATTATCTGACCTAATGACTTTTACCTTTTGATTTGTTTGGTTTTCAATTCTTAGAATAAAGGATTTGATCAGTCCACTTGTCTCATCCTTAGTCCTTAGAAAATACACCCAAGTAAATCTAGAGTAATCATCAACAATAACTAAGCAGTATGATTTCTTACCTATACTCATTACATTTGTAGGACCAAACAGATCCATATGCAACAACTGAAGAGAAGAAGAAATTGTGTTCAACTCTTTGGACTTATGAGAAGTTTTGTGTTGTTTGCCTTTGAGACAAGCAACACAATGATCATCACATGAAAAGACTTTTGAAGGCAGGCCTCTTACAAGGTTGTTTTTAACAAGTTTATTCATTGTTTTAAAGTTCATGTGACACATCCTTCTGTGCCAAAGTGATGATTTATCCAAAGAGGCTTTTGAAGCAAGACAGTTTAAGGATGAATCATTTGAAACAATTTCCATATTCAAACAATAGACATTATCCTTTCTTGGAGTTCTTAGTAGTATCATCTTTTCATCAACTACCTTGAATCCAGGAGCAAGGATAATGCATTCTGAATCAGTGAATAATATACCATGCTTTTTGTCACAAACCTGTGATACACTTAACAGGTTGTACCTTAACTGCTCAACATAGTAAACATCTTCAAAGGTCATCTTACCTTTTGTTACATCACCCTTACCACTAATCTTACCTCCATCTGGAGTATTACCAAAGGCAACATGCCCTCCATCAATTTTCTTGAAATTTTTGAGGCAAGCCATGTTCCCTGTCATGTGCCTAGAGCAACCACGATCAACATGCCAAATGCTCTTTCCCTTGAGCTGCTGGTTGCCCTGCACATAAGATAAATCAATTAGTATTGACTGGGAACCCAAGCCAAAGTGGTCTTGGGCCTCCCTTTCTCATCAAAGTACTTACACTCCTTTTTGATGAGATTTTTAAATTTAGAATACTCTTTACTGGAGTACTTTGTCAAGATGATTGGTCTAGAAGCACAAACACTAAAAGCAGTACTAATTTTAGAAGTACTAACAGATTTAGCAGTATTAACATCTGATGAAGTACTAACAATATTAGTTTTAGAAGTACTAATACTCTCAGCAGCACTAATATTGATAGCAGCAGTATTGCTTCTAGCAGCACTATCTTTGTCAGCAACACTATTTGTGGTAGCAGTACTAACAGTGTTAGTGCTTTTGGGAACCCACATCTTGACACTCTCTTTTACAGTCTTTTTCTTCATGTGGCTTTTAGATTTAACAGGTTTCTTAGCCACATGGTTCCTTTCATCCTTCCTATAACCAAAGGGTTTTTGCACAGATCTTTGAAAATTTATCCTTTGGTTAATAGGATTAAAATAACAGTGCTTGGCAAGATGGTTCATTTTGCCACATATGAAACAAGGTTTTGGTCTGATGATTCTACTCAGATCAACTCCTTGTTTCTGAGCCCACTGATTATTCCAATTTCTTTGATTGCCCCTCCTTTTATCATGCTTTAGGGGCTCAGACTTATTACCTGCACACTATTTTCAAAGAACAGGATTCACAACTGTAGTCTGCTTGTAATGGACCTTTTTAGACTTCCCCTCAGTCTTCTCTACGTCATCAGATTTGACCCAATCCCTTCCACTACCCTCATTGGTAAGAATGTTATTTTCTAAGGGAATCTCACTACTCACAGTATTATCCTTACTCTTACCAGTTTCTTTCTCAGTCTTGTCCTCAACAACTACTTCATCTAAAGGATCTATCTTAGTGGCTCCCTCATGCAAGTCCTTCCTATCCTTGGTCTCTAGCAAGTCTGATTTAGGAGGGATGTAGTTGTTGTTGTATGGTGGTGGTGTGGTATTGTACCCAATTCTTGGTTTCAGCTTATCATGGATTTGGATCTTTAGAATTGAATCCATGGCTTTAGAAGCATATGAAAACTTTTCCACATCTAGCTTAACCTTGGCTAGCTCTCCTCTCAACTTTTCATTCTCCTCTCTAGACTTTGTCAGTTGGATTTCTAGCTCATTTTTCTCCCACTTCCAGTAATTTGTATCATATGTGTGTTGAAGTTCATTGGCTTGGAACCCTTTAAATTGTTCCTCAAACCTCTCAATAATTTTCACATAGTCTTTTCTATTCTTTTCTAACCTCTCAAGGTCATCACTCATACTTTGGTTGTGATCCTTGTACCTTTTAACAGTGTCTATACAAGTTTGAAATTAGAGATTAGAGAGTACCTCAGTTGGAAGATCAGATACCTCTGCCATGAGAGCTTGATTTTGAATGGCCTCTTCTGCTTGATCACTCCAGTCAAACCCCATTCCTTGTTGAGAAACAAGAGTTTGAGCAGAGTTTCTGTTCTGGTTGAAGCTTCCAGTCTGAGCTTGTTGGTGATTGTTGTGAGACAATCCACTTCTGCATTCCCTATCAAAGTGTCCCTTCATATGACACTTATAGCACTCCACCTTTGACTTATCAAAGCCTTCTCCATCTTCTCTTCTTTGGGAGAAGTTGTTCCTCCCAGTCCTCTTGATGAACTTCTTCACCCTCATATAAAGCATTGCCATCTGCCATTTAATATCCATCTCTTCAAGATCATCAGGATGAAGCTGTTCCAAGTCATCATTGGTTAAAGAGGAGTTACCATGGCTGGAAAGAAAGACTTCAAAAACAGATTCATTGCCTTTTTCTTGATTTACTCCATTAGCAGCATTAACTGATTCAGGGTTAGTAGTAGAATCAGTTGATGCTGAAAGGAGTGCAGCATTATGAACATATCCAGTAGGCTTCTTCTTTGCTTCCACCTCAGATTCAAACACTCTCAGATCATTGTACAGATCATTCAGTTCCTTTTCTTCCAATTTGTCATTTTGTCTGAATGAAACAATGTACATGGTCCATTCATCTCCAAAAGATCTGAGGAACTTTCGGTTGACATCATCTTGTTCCATCTGGACTCCAACAGTAGCCAACTCACCAATTAACTTATTGAATCTATCAAAAGTTTGAGTCATAGACTCATTCTTTGAAGATGTAAAATTCTCATATTGATGCTTGATAATATCCCTTTGATTCCTCTTAGTGCTCTTGGTGCTAGCAAATCTCTTCTCTAAAGCATTCCATAAAATCTGAGCATCAGTGCAGTGGTGAAACTGATGTTGATACTCATTAGGAATGGCCAAAAGCAGGGTGCTTAAGGCTTTCATCTCCAATTGTCTCACTTTCTTCTCAGCATCAGTTTTTGGAGGTGGTCTTCTTCCATCTTGTCCAATTTAACTTCAGCAGAGGGACCATTCTCAACAATGTCCCACATAGAAAAGTCTGTAAGGAGGATGTACTGCTTGATCCTAATTTTCCACATGTCAAACTCATTAGGTTTGAGCATGGGAATCTTTGAAACAAGAGTACTGTTTGAGTCAACTGTGTTGTCCATGATGAATGAAGGTTTCTGAGAATACTAAGCTCTGATATCACTTGTCAGGATCTGATTCTTAGCAAGAATAATGAAACTCAGAAACAATATTAAAGAAGTTGCGGAAAAACACTTTCATATTCAAATAGCAATGTAACAATGAAGTTACAAGCTTTCGCACAAAACCTCAATCTTGATGAATAGGCTCACCAAGACGAATTCTACTTCTCTAGAACTAGGGTTGTAAACCTTGAGGTCAATTCTCTCTCAAAACAAAAACTCAGAATACTCGTGTAACACACTATTCTGAATAATTCTATACATATACTGAAAATAAAAGATAATTACAAAACATAAAAGATCTTCAATATATTCTTCCATAATTATCTTCAACCTTCCATGATTATCTTCAAACCTTTATCTACGCGTCTTACCATGATTATCACATAAGCAGTATTAAGTCATAGCAGCATTAACACTCTGAGCAGTATTAATCTTCACCAACAGTAGTAACTATGCTTAGCAGTATCAATTTCTACAAGAAGTAGTAATTTGGCTCAGCAGTAGTAACTTGTCTCAGCAGTAGTAACCATGTTGTACTGGCAGCAGTAATCATACTTAAACAAATCTTCAGTTCCCAACACACTAGCGCAAATGTAGTTGCTTTGAGCTTGAGCTTTGCATGAAGTGAGGTTTGCGTGTGAAGTCTTTGGCGAAAACTAAGGTTTGCGAGAAGTGAGGGTCGCGCGAACTAAGGTTTGCGCGAGTCGTTGGAAGCGCAAAGTAAGGTTTGCGCGAGACGTTGGTAGCGCAAATTGAGGTTTGCGCGACGAGCTTGTGGCGCAAAGTATGGTTCTCCCGATGAGTGGCTGGCGCAAATTGTGGTTTGCGCGAGTTCGTCCCTGTGTTTGCGTGAGTTCGTCCCTGTACTTCGAAAAATCGATCTGATTTCGATAAATCGACGTGTTTGACCATGATTAGCAGTCCCAATATGCACTAAAATGACTACTAACACTTCTAGAACAGATAGCAACCACTTGATCTCGATAAAAAATCACTTTTTGAGAATATGATCGATGGAACAGTGCTTATTTTTGACGTGAACAGATGGAGACAAAAATCTCAAAATGAGACTATATTGAAGAGTTATACTGAAATCAAACAACAACAAATCGATCTAGCACCCTATACGATCACAACATGATAGATTTCAACACCTAAAACAAACTAAAACTCGAAAATGATTTTTGAAAGTGAAGAACACAGTGCCGAGTTTGAAAAATTGATTTTGATCTGGTTTCAACTCTGATACCAATTGTGTGTCCCTGATTGAACAAGGATCTTTACCAGATAAATCAAATAAACGATTACCAACCTGTTTGATAGATAAAAACAACGATTACAAGGTTGATCTTTGATCTTTGAAGCTCTCTGTGTTTTTACACCTTTTTGTGTGTGTTGTTTGTGATCTAAACTTGATCTGATCTTTAGCTTCTATGACACATTATGAACCAACAACTTGCAATATTAAACTATTAAAAACTAACTAAACTAATATCTAAATACTTGCAATATAACTAACTAAACTAAATACTTAGAAACATTAAAATACAATAAAACAAACTTTGACATTTTATTCCAAATGACATTAGACTTGATATCGAGAGTCGACTTTCCGGCATTAGCTTCAGATTGGATCTTCAGATTAGATGATCTTGAATCCAATAGATATGTGATCTAACAACAAAGGTAAATCTTTTGGTAAACCTGATATGTTTTATTCTGCTAATCATTTGATCAGGATTGCTCAAAAGAAAATCTGTTGTTCTTACTGTGGAGAGAATGATTTTGTTCAGAGAGAATCTACTCATCACTGGTACGGAACTTACGATATTACTTCTCAGAAAAGTATACATAAAATTGTTAAGTCTAATGAGAAGTGGATTACTAAATCTAACCTACCAGGACCCAAATACCAGTGGGTACCAAAACCTGTAAAATCTGTTTTTCATTACCACAGGTTTAGGGGAGCAAGGATAATGGCTCTTGAATAACACAGTTCAAGACCCGCACCTTAATGTCAAGAATTTTGGCTTCTAATTACAACAGATCAAGACCCAATCTTAAATGTTAAAGGACGTAGACTTCTAAACACATCAGTTTAGGACTTGGTCTTCAATGTTTAAAGACAAGGATATTTTGCAAATATCCAGGGGGAGCTTAACTGAATCTAAATCATTTTATCATGATTTGAGGGGGAGCTTAAATGTAAGTATCTTCTGATATAGATTTCTGATTGTTTGAAAGAAGAACAACTTTCGAGCATGAAAAATGTTTTCTTAAATGTTCAAACCACTTCTGGTTCTCAAAAGATTTCAAGAATTTAGAAGTTAGATTGTAAATGTTTTTCATTACTAGTGCTTTAATGTTTAACTGAATATGTTTTCAAAGATCAATACTTGTGTTTTATTTTGTCTATATGTTGTCAAGTATTCACACACCGGTTCAGTACTTCGTTTGAAATTGTTATTACCGTGTCACATAAAGAAACAATTTTTCGATGGTAATTCTCCCGTTTGTAATTCAATGTTTTTTTTATCATCAATCATCATTTCAATCTTAGTACGTTCATTGTGAAATTGTTTATATTCGTTCATATAAACAAACTATCAAGTTCTTTGATACCCTAACCTTTCACGTTCATATTTCATGATATTTGATCTGATTGATACATTGTCAGATTCTCAAAATAATTCTCTTGATTTCATTTCATTCATTCAATATCATTGTTTTGAGAGATTTTCAAATTTTAAAT
Organism: Arctium minus; assembly: GCA_954870635.1. Classification (NCBI taxonomy): domain Eukaryota; kingdom Viridiplantae; phylum Streptophyta; class Magnoliopsida; order Asterales; family Asteraceae; genus Arctium; species Arctium minus. The sequence goes on along the minus strand of OX941090.1, from coordinate 66,145,600 downwards.
GCTCAAATATTCATGAAATTTTTGCTGAGCATACATTTCTATGACAATGATATCATGTGCTTAACTGTTCAAGTTAAATTGTTGAGCAACCATTATTTTTAGGAAAATTACATGGGATTCATGTGAGAGCTTTAACAGAACTTCCATGGATTCACGTTAACCAGTGTTTCCAACCCCGGAAGAAATCCTTGAGTGATTGAGGGGTGAGGGGTTTTAAATCAAAGAGTGGGGGAGATAACTCATCTGATTGAGTTTTTCTCATTGTGTGGAGCGGAAAAATGTAAAAGATAGTTTGGTTAGAAGTGAGCTAAATGTTAAAAAGAAAGTGGGTGTGAGATCAGAGTTAAAAGAATATCAAAACTCTACACGAACCACTTTCTGAGTCGGGCAGCGACATCTACTGATTGGTTCACATTCTTTGGTGACCATCATTGAAACAGGCAGTGAGCCAATGCCAACTCTTCCTTTTACCCCACCAGCCACTCGTTTCTTTCTTAACAAAAAAATGCTTCAATTTTTCTTGGGGACGCAACATATCTGCTATCTGGTCTTCATTCTGAAGATTTAAATATTAAAAAGAAGGAAGTTTGCCCCACTTTCGCAACTCTTTCATGCACATTGACTCCGTGTAATACTTGTTGTTGTCTCAATCATTTCTACACTTCCACGTACACACAAGGTATATGTTTTCTTGTCATAACATTCATTGAAAATTCATTCGTGGTTTTTCAATGATTGAATGGAAGCCCTGGGGGAGTGAACATCTCGAAAACTCCTTTCTAATGTACATTTGTTGTACAAAGTGTCTTCGTGCTACTTACAGGCATACTAACTGTATCATGTGTTGATTCAGGGTTACAACGTTTATTATATCTGGATTTGAAAAGATTCGAGTATATACATTTCTTATGAATTGACAGATACACAGATCAAAATAGCGAATAGTGTCATTTTATAAGGGTGAGAAATTGTTATTGTGTCATAAAGAGGGAGAATGTTAGAAGATAAAAAAGGGGAAGATAAATATTCAAAGACTATGATGACTTGAAAAGGTTTTGATGATTTTGATGCTCATAATTCATCAAAAAGGGGGAGATATTTTGAGATTTCAAGTCGAATGGAAGATATTCAGAATTTTCAAGTCAAATCTGAAAGTTTAATTAGCTAGAGACCCAATTCAATACAGCAAACAAGACAGAGCCTTAACCTTTTTGATCATGGCCATTCCGAATGATATCTTCAACAGAGTTGATAGACGAGAATCAGCTAAAGACATTTGGGATGAGCTTGAGCGGCAGTTTCAAGGCTCAGCTAAGTCCAGCAAGACTTAGAGAAATCAAAGCATAAATGCGTACAAGGGTTTCAAAGCCAAAGATGGGGAATCTCTGAAGGAAGACTATGACAGATATAACATCATTCTGAATGACTTTAGGAGAAATGGGGTGCAAAAATTATAATCAGAGATCAACTACCAATTCATTAAGAACCTCCAACCCGAATGGGATGTCTACACTATACAGATGCAGATCAACAAAGATATGGATAAGGAGAAGCTTAATGATTTGTTCTGTTCCCTTAACCAACATGATGACAAGGTTAAAGAACAAGCTTACATCAACAAAGAACTGCATCAACTGAAAGACAAACAGAGAAAGGTTGAGGATTCTTTAGCCCTACTAGTACAAGGCAAGGGCAAGTTGATCAAGGGAAGTTCAGTCTCTTCAAAGGTATACAAGAAGAAAGCTTTGATGACTAGCCTGATTGAGTCTTCAGAAAGTTCTGATGAGGATGTTTAAGAAGAAACTGAAGATGATGAGTTAACAGAATTTGCTGAGAAACTTGCTCTTTGACTTCAAGCTTCCACAAGAGATTTGGCAAAAAGAAGTTTTACAGCAAGCCAAAGTATGATTCATATAAGTCAAGCAAGTATAGAGGCAAGTATGAGAAAGAGAAAGAGAAAGAGAAGGAAAAAAAAGAGGAGAAGAAAGAAGAGAAGAGAGAATAGAAAGAAAAAGAGAAATCCAATAAATGCTTTAACTGTGGCAAAACCGGTCACTAAATCAGAGACTGACCCAGTCATGAGGGTAAAGAACTATGACTACTACGCAAAGAAAACTCAGCTTGATAAAGCTATGGAAAAAGGAAAAGCATTGAAAGCTGAGGAAGAAATTTGGTTCGAGTACTCTTATGATGAGGAAGAAGAGGTTAAAGTAAATCAGACTCAAGTGCATTACAACGTAATGGCACATTTAAAAGAAGAGTCAGATTTTGAGGTAAATTCAATTTCTGATAATTCTGAATGCTTCTCTGAGAATGAAGAAGTGCTGAACTTGATGTCTCAATTGAACTTAATGAACTCTGAGTTTTTAAAGCTAAAAGAAAATTTTAAGCAACAAAAGAGTACAATTCAGGGACATCAAGATCAAGCATTAATCTATAAAACATTGGTTGCAGAAAGAGAAGAAGATAAAAATGTTTTAAAGTTGGACAAATCAAACCTTCAAGCCAAAATATCTGAATTACAAAAGGAAGTGTTTACATTGAAGGACAAAAATCTTGAACTAATACTTCAGTACGATATTGTGTTGAAAGACAGGTCTGAAGCATACACAAAGATCAAAGAATTAGAGGACTTAAATTTCAAGAGAGGGAAGACTGAACAGACGTTAAAGATTTTGACGAACAATCAAAAGGACACTCGGTTTAGAAAGCAAATCCTGGCTTAGGTCTTTCTGATGTGGATGTTCTAAATAAAGCACCCGAAAACCTTTACAATTTCAAAAAGTCGGGTGATGCTCATGTGATTTTGATATCACACATCGTTGAAACCTTTATCAAGCTAGAGACTTCTTTACCTGAGTCTCCTAAGATGAAGAAGGAAGAAACTGTAGAAGTTAAGTGAGAAATACATACTAACTCAGAAACTCATTGTTTTAAGTTTGTTAAATTTTCATATGATGAATTAAATTCTTCTTACGAAAGTAAAAAGAACACATTTGTCGAATATGAAAACCTTTTCTCAAAACAACATGAGTCTTCTGAATCTAGTTCCTATTCTGATACAACTGAAATAGTTCTTACTTGTACTATCAAACAAGACAAAGATGAAGAAGTTATTTCAGAAAATACGTCTGTTTCTGAAAAAAATTTAAATTCACTGACCTTGAACATCAAACAACCTTGAATAAAATTTCTAATTTAAAAAGGCCAATTTCAGATCTCAACACTCTCATTGTTGAACTGGAAGATGCCAATGAAAATTTCGAGATGGAACTAGACTCCAGTTTTATTAAAAATTAATCTTTACAAAAGAAAATCAGAAATCTAGAATCCCAAATTTTCAAACTTTCAAAAGGAAAAGAAGCTTGTATCCCAAAGTCCAAGTGCTAAGGTTCAGTCTGAGTCTTCCACAATAGATACAACAACTCCTGTTATGAAATCTGAATTAAAAGTTTTAAAATCTTCAGAGAAGGAGGTAAGTGTTAATGAGAACGGTGAATGTTCTAATTCTTCTTCCTTCGATTTTTCTAACTCTAATTGTTTTACAGATACAAAAGTGAAGAAGGAAAGTCTGAAGAAACCAAAGAAGACTAAAGTTGACAAGAAAGTGAAAGTTTCTGATAGTACAGAATGTAATAGAGTAGTTCATGCTTGTACTAATGTTTGTCAACATAGTTTCAATAAAACAAAAACTTTTTCTCGAAATGAGTTGTTGACACAAGCTGCTACTAAGTTGCAATGCTCATACTGTCTTGAAAGTTCATTTTCTTTGAAAGCCATGTCTTTAAAGAAAAGAACAACAGTCCAGTTTAAAAACATGAAAAATTCTGCTCATTCTAATGTCAATCATAAAGCTGAAGTTTATTATGTAAACAAAATAGCTTATGTAAAATTTGTGTGGAAATGGATTCCAAAATCTGAAATTAAAGCACAAACTTTACTAAAAGAACCTAGATTTGAATGGAGAATTAAAGGGTCATCAGTTGTTTTGAAAATTTTTAAGGATACTAAGAAAAAAAGGACCCATATTCATATGGGTACCTAAATCGAAGTGAGTGTTTCTTGCAGGCTTGTCATGTGTGGATCATAGACTCCTGTGCATCAAGACACATGACAGCACATAAGCACCTGTTATTCGATTATGTTGAACACTATGCAGGATTAGTCAACTTCGGGAACGAAATGAAAGGATATGTCAGAGGTTATGGTACAATCAAGAACAACATGATTTCAATCTCAAAAGTTTTGTACGTGGAGGGTTTGGCATACTATATTTTCTCTATCAGTCAATTCATTGAGAAGAAGTGCAAAGTAGAATTTGATGTCGATTATTGCTACATCAAAGATCAAAGTGGAGCTGAGTTAATCAAATCTGGTAGAATGGGCTTACTGAACGGTGTTCACTTTCCGACTCTTAAAGCTTCAAAGCCAGTGTGTCTTATCTCTAAGACTTCATCTGAAGAAAGTTGGTTATGGCATCGACGTTTATCTCATCAGCATTTCTGGGATCTGAATAAATTGAGAACTCAACAACTTGTCACGGGTCTTCCAGATCTGAAGATAGAACAAGATTCACTTTGTTTTGCATGCGAAAAGGGCAAGATGAAAAGAAGTTCTCACAAGCTGAAAATGTTATCGAACTGCAACAAATGTTTAGAGCTTATTCATATGGATCTATGCGGACCAATGAGAACTCAATCCATCAAATGCAAGAAATACATTCTGGTCATGGTGGATGAATATTCAAGATACACCTGGTTAGAGTTATTAAGAAAGAAATCTGAAGTTCCCGATCTCATCATCAAGTTCATTAAGAAAATTCAAGTTCATTTTCAAAGCCCGGTGCAACAATTGCGAAGTGACAACGGTGCTGAGTTCAAGAACGCAACGTTACAATCTTTTCTTGACTCCGTTTGCATTTCACACAACTTCTCAGCGGCTATGACACCTCAACAGAACGGGGTTGTTGAAAGAAAGAATAAGACTTTGGTAGAAGTTGCACGAACGATGCTTGCATATTCAGATCTACCTCTGTTTCTCAAGGCTGAAGAAGTAGCCACAACATGCTTTACACAGAACATGACTTTAATAAATAAACGCTTAAATAAAACATCTTATGAGATTATTAACGGTCGAAAACCTACTGTTAAATTTTATTGTGTGTTTGGTTGCATATGCTACCTGCTGAATGATAGAGAGAACCTATCAAAGTTCCAAGACAAAGCCGACGAAGGAATATTCATCGGATATTCTCTTCAATCCAAAGCGTACAGAGTTTACAACACGCAGACAAAGAATGTCATTGAGAGTATCAACGTAACCTTTGATGAACTAAAGACAAGGACTTCTGAACACAACAGTTCAGAACTCGGATCTAAAGACAAATCTTCTACATCAAGCAGTGTAGAACCTGATCTTCAAAAGAATATGATTTCTCAAACCCTCACTGAATCAGATCTTGATTTGTTATTCTTAGATGCTTTTAATGATATAACCGTTGAAGATAACAATCAAGAAAATATAACAACTACTGACTCACATACTACAAGTGTAGATATCTCAGGACCTTCTGAAGATATTGGTGAATCTTCCACAAGACAAACACAAGTTGTTTCTGAACAAGCTGAACCAGACAACACACCTGACATGATCTCACCATTGGATGAAGCGGGATCTACATCAGCTGTATCTGGAGAGCATCAGGTAGAAACTACAACAGAGGAAGCTGATCCATCACCAAGTACAAAAAGTCCAACTGCAACAGAAGTTGATCTGCCTACAATCCAGGATGAGTTTGATACCTCAAATGATCAGACTGAGATAGATGTAAGAATCCGTCTGAAGCGCTTAAAGATCTGGATTGGATTAAGGCAATGCAAGACGAGCTCAACGAATTCAAGAGAAATGAAGTGTGGTGATTAGTACCAAGACCCAAAGACAAAACAATCGTTGTTAGGTGTGAAGTCCAAATAAAGCCATTTCTAATCCATACAATGCAATTCAAACACACAATCTAGAGAGAGTATAGAGAGATAAATAGTCATATGTATTAAGCGAAGTCACAAGATTACAAGGAAAGTACACACCTATCAGTTCCTAAGGAACTCTCAAGACACTATGCTATTTATACAAGATAAGAAACTCTCACAACAAAGGTTCCCTCACAAAGCATAAAAGTCAAAATACAATAAAAGTCAAAGTAAAAGTCAACACTTGATCTAAACAAATACATTCACATTCTCCCCCTTTTAGATCAAGCATTAATAATTGGCCTGCCCCAACGAAAATGACTGCCTTGTCTGATTTCGAGCAATGATTCAAAGATCCTTATACCCCTTCTGAAATGCAGTTTATCATCTAAAGCATCCAACACTCGGACCAAAGCAAGTCTATCGAACTTTCCAAGACCTTTCTCTCTTTTGTTGACTTTTTCTTTATCCTCTTTGCACTTTCTGTTGAGCTGGAGTCTGACCACCATGATTGTTCCATCTGAAAATTTTAAAATATCTGAAATCCTAATGAACCTCTTCTTGTTCTCTCCATTTTTGTATACAACTCCAAGCTCTGGTTGATCAATAACTTTGAATAGATCAAGATTCTCCAAGTCTTCATAATCCAGGTTAGGCTTGGTCATGTTTACCCTATTCTGATTAGTCTCTAAAGTAAGCTGGAGATCATGACAGTAAGTGTAGTTGGCGTGCCTTCTCACGAATCTTTTGACGGCTACTAAGGCAAACATAACGTTCTCCAGACGTACTGTCATGTTCCTGAATAGATGGTAAAGATATTCATTGTCGTCTACATCCAAATGAGAGAAACCAACTTCTAAAAATTCGCAGTGTGAAAGATCTCTTCTTTGAACATAAAACACAGGATACCAAGCTTTTCAGTGATCTTTCTCAACTTGACATTTTTAACAGTGACAATCCCCGACTTGTTCTTTACGTACTTTTCTGCCTTTCTTTCCTAGGTGATCATCCTTGCATATTCTTCGTGAACATCCCATGGTAAATGAGAAACACCCAAGACCTTGTTAATATCTAACTCCCTGACCCTGTGCATAAGTAATTTCTTCTTATCCTCCTCCAGAAAAGGTACTCCCATAGCATTCCTCATGTGTTTGATTTCAGCATCAGTAGGTACAAGTGATGCTTGAGAACTGTCTGAGGTTCCTGCTTGGGTTTCAACAGTGTTAGAAGGGAAAAAGGCTTCATGTTTGGCTTCAGGGTTAGTTTCAAGGTTGGTTTCGGGGTTGGTTTCGGGGTTGGTTTCAGGTATTAGGCTTGGGAATCTGTTTGGGCTTGGAAGGTTTACAGGGCTAGGTATTCTGTTTGGGCTAGGTAGGCTAGTTTGGCTAGGTGGGATTTATGGGCTAGGTGGAGGTTGGTTAACTGGGTTAGGTATTTTTTCTCGTTGGTTGGAAGGTTCAGCAAGATTTATTTCATTGAAGGAAGGTATTTCAGGTGGGGTTCGGGTGGTTTCTGGAATTTCATACTGCACAGGACTCAGTTGTAAGTCATCAGGTGTGCCCGTCAAGATATCTAGGATGTTCTCATTACCCTCTTCATCAGAATCCATCAAACCTCTCTTTCCTCCTCTTTCAATCTCCAAAATTTATCATACTTTTCATTCGTTGTCTCCTCTTCATCTGATGAAAGATTGATAATGTCAATATCAAGCATCCCAGTTAACAACAGAATTTCATCTCTTGTAGTAACCTTAGGCTTTCCAACCCTCAGTTCTACATCCTCATTCACATACAACATTATCTCATCAACTGGTTCATCAGCCCTTTCATCTTTCACCTCAACATCATCTCCTTCTTGAGTAACAACCTGAGCAGCTTCAGTGTCAGTAGAAGTTTTTTGTCTCTTACTTATCTCCCCCTCATGATCTTGATCAGAATCACGATCATGTATTTTGTTGAGAACTGCTTGAGCTTTGCAAGATTCCTGAACTACTCGGGTGAGATCTTGAAGATTCTGTACCACTTCAGACTTGAAAGACTGGAATTCTGCAATAGTGACATAGTCTTAAGGTACCTGATGTTGCTGTGATCTCAATAAACCAATCAAATTAGCCTCAGATTCATCAGCTGGTGCTTGTGATAGTAACTTGGCATAGAGGAAGGATTTTAGCTCGTCCACAGATTGATCAGTAGGTTGTACTGGTGGTGGTGGAGGTGGTTGAACAGGCATCTCGACAGTTGGACCTTTTCCTTTCAATATGCTTTTCACTTTCCCCATCTCCTCCTCAAATTTAGCTGCCATACGATATTCAACGGCCTTTAAGGTGCCATTAAGAAACTCCTTACACACGAAGTCTGGGAAAATAACTCCGGGGTCACTTAGACTTCCCGTTTTCACAACTGTTGAAGATTCAACAGTTTGGCATGTGTTCAAAGCTGGCATGATGGTAGCAATGACAGGACTTCCACCTGATCCTTGTAGGCCAGATTGCGGTCCCACTACAGGTGTTCCGATCGGGTCATTTAGACGGTCGATGGTAACAGAAGGTTGTTTGAGTGTCCAGGGAATGGATGTTGATAAATCAAGTGTCACTAGACTCGATAGTGCACTGAATGGCATTAAGCTCTGGGGCAGCTGAACTCCATTTTCAATACCCATACTTTCCGGTTGAAAGTTGGATAGTGTACGTGCTAAAACCCCATACAAAGATGAGACTATGGCCTGTTGAGAGGCTATAGAATGGATGGCTAATGTGTGCAAATGCATAAGTGGGCTACTTATGTCTTGAGCATCCGAATGCAACATATGCGTCGGAGTACTAGATGTGGTTGCCCTTTTGGATATGTAGGTTAAGGTACACACTCTCTCACATTGCCTTACATTATCTTGATTTTCTACTTCAACTCCCACATATCTCCTAATATCTCCCAGAACGTTTTGAATGTTAGCAGTAGATGTATCAATCTCCATATCATCATGGTGTAAGGAGACATCATCAAGAAAGCCAAAGATGTGTTGTAGATTTTCATCTTCAACTTTCTCTTCAACTTTCTCTTTATCTGCTGGAAAACTTTTCAGAAGTTCAACATTCTTTGTTTCTAAAGCAGATATCTTTTCTTCAAACTCTTTCATCTTGTTGAGTAGACCAACTAATTCAGCTTTAATTTCTGCAGAGTTTTTTCAATTGTCTTTAGTTTGGTTTCAAGAAGATGTATCTCTTTTTCTCTCAGCTTAATTTCTTTCTCTTTTGTGCAGAGTATACCTACAAAATCAGATTTGGAATTATTAGCACATTTTGTACAATAAGGAGTTATATCAGATTTTAACAATTTATTTTTAAACTTTTGAATATGATTAAGAAGGATTGCATTCTGAATCTTCAGCTTATCTCTTTCAGCTTCAATTGCCAGTATCTCAGGCATATACATGATAGCAACATCTCTCCCTGCTAAAACAGTACACATGTTGAATTGATTGTTAGCTTGAAGTGAAATGATCGTTCCCAAACAATTCAGAAAAGTTGACTAAAAAGTCAAATTCTAATCACCACTTGAAATTGATCTCAGAAAAATTCTAACTCCAAAACTCGAAAACCACAAGAACTCGTAGACAATAGAACTCGCAAAGCACTGTTCCTTGAACTTCTCGCTAAATGCTTTGTGCGCGTTTGAAGAACTCGCACGTAACTACTAGCGCGTTTTAGAAAACTCGCAGACTACGTCGTGCACGAAGTGACTTCTCGCAGAATGTTATGTGTGCATGTTTCTCGAAACTCTCAAATAATGATGTACGCGAAGTAGCTTCACGCAGAATGCTTGATGCGTGTTTCGAACTTAGAAATTTTTGATCAAGTTAACTTCTCGCAAATGAATATAAACACGCAGATCAGATGAAACTCGCAGATGCCTTAGCGCGTTCCATACTTAGAAATTTTTTGCAAAATAGAAACTCGCTAAATGGAAACTCGCAAGGTTGTGAAACTCACAGACTACTTGTGCGCGAACCACACTTAGAAAAAATTCCACAAACCAAGAACTCGCATCCAATTCTATGCGCGAACTATCTTCTCGCATAAAAGGCTATGCGCGAACTTAACCCAAACTCGTAGAAAACACAAAAATCTTCATCTTGCGTGTTCTTCAATACTTGCGTGTTCTTCCTTACCGCGTATCACAGATCTTGCGCGTTCTATACTCCGAGTCACTAAATCGATCCAAAATATCAAATAACCTGCAAATTGATTTTCCAACTGAACCAGTATGATCGAATTGTGAAATATAACACTTTTCTGTCAATCTAAAAAGTCTAAAAACACGAAATTACAGTGCTAGTCATGATATTACAGTGTTCGAGTGGTTTTTCAAGAAAATAAAGAATTCAAAATTCAATCAAATTGAGTGCTTAATTCGTGTAAAAGTGTGAATACAAAGTGATCTATGTCTATGAACGATCACAACTACACTATTTTTACAATCAAAAAACAAACAATAAGAACGAATTTGATCAAAATAATGAAACTCAGAAAGTAGACTGCACGCTCTTGAGAAATCAAGAATTCAATCCAAGATGAAAACCAATTCGTCTGAATTTGAATGGATAAGCTCTGATACCAAATGTGAAGTCCAAATAAAGCCATTTCTAATTAATACAACGCAATTCAAACACACAATCTAGAGAGAGAGTATAGAGAGAGAAATAGTCATATGTATTAAGCGATGTCACAAGATAACAAGGAAAGCACACACCTCTCAGTTCCTATGGAACTCTCAAGACACTATGCTATTTATACAAGATAAGAAACTCTCACAACAAAGGTTCTCTCACAAAGCATAAAAGTCAAAATACAATAAAAATCAAACTAAAAGTCAACACTTAATCTAAACAAATACATTAACATTAAGAACAAAGCTCGGTTAGTCGCGAAGGGTTACAATCAACAAGAAGGCATTGATTATGACAAAACCTATGCACCTATAGCAAGGATCGAAGCAATAAGGATATTTCTTGCATATGTTGCACACAAAAACATCAAGGTATACCAGATGGAAGTCAAGTCTGCATTCCTCAACGGTATCCTACATGAAGATGTATATGTAAGTCAGCCTGAGGTTTTCACAGATCCAAATTTCCCAGATCATGTGTATGTGATGGACAAAGCGCTCTACGGTTTGAAACAAGCACCACGCGCATGGTATGAAACCCTAACAATATACGTGACTGAGTCTGGATTTCGAAAAGGTATTATCGACACTACTCTGTTTTTAAAGAAGAAAGGTGATGACTTGATACTTGTATAAATATACGTAGACGATATTATATTTAGATCTACGAATCCTGAACTTTGTGATGAGTTTCAAAACATCATGAAGAGCAGGATTCAGATGTCAATGATGGGTGAGCTAAATTTTTGCTTAAGCTTGCAAGTTAAACAAACCCCGGAAGGGATTTTCATAAATCAAGCTATATATATAAGAGACATGTTGAAGAAATTTGACATGAACTCTTCATCACCCATGAAGACTCCAATGCAGTCTGGAAGTTTGTTGGATGTTGATATCTCTGGAAAATCAGTTGATCAACGAACCTACAGAAGCATTTTAGGATCTCTTCTCTATTTGACATCAAGTAGACCAGATATAATGTTTGCTACCTATTTTTGTGCACGGTATCAGGATAATCCTAAAGAGTCCCATCTAGCTGCTGTTAAACAAATCTTCAGATACCTTAAGGGCACACCAAATCTGGGCCTTTGGTATCCGAAAAATTCTGGTTTTGAGCTAATTGCGTATACAGATGTAAACAATGCAGACAATAAACGAGACAGAAAAAGTACCTCCGGAGCTTGCTAGTTTTTGGGAGACAGGTTGGTGAGTTGGTCCTCAAAGAAAAGAACTGCGTGTAAACTTCAACAGCTGAAGCAGAATATGTTGCAGCTGCTAGTTGTTGCTCACAAGTTCTGTGGATGAAGACTCATCTGAAGGATTATGGATACACATTCAACAAAGTCCCCATTTAATGTGATTCAAGAAGTGCAATGGCAATAACTTTAAATCCGGTACAACATTCCAAAACCAAACATATTGACATCAGGTACCATTTCATTAAAGATCATGTAGAGAAAGGAAATATAGAAATTCATTTTGTTTCAACAGATTTTGAGGTTGCTGACTTATTCACTAAACCTCTTGATGAAAAGAGATTTAACTTTTTGGTCAGTAAACTTGGGATGTTGAACCTTAATGCATAGTTATATTCTTTTTATTGTATTTGTTGCTGAGGGGGAGCTGATTCTGAGTTTATCTGGTTAAGTGTTTTGGTTATTATATATTTTCAAAGTCAGATACTCTTAACAGTTGTGGACTCATATTCAATTAGTACCAAAATTTTAATCTGTTTTGTAGTATGAAAGTTTCTTGCAGTATATAACAAGATCATATCATGGACATTGACTTCTGATCAAGTCAGATCATGACTCATGCTTCAGTATGTTGAGCTAAATGCACAAATCAAGGGTGAGTAATCAGATCTATGCACACTTCAAAGGGGAGCAAATTTGCAAAGTCTGTAAGTGTATGTGTGAGTCTATGTTTCAAAAGATTTTTGAAATCTGAAAGAAATTTTATGAGAAAAATATATCATTTTGGGATTAAAAGTGTTTTAAAAGAACTTAGTATTTTTAGAAAGTGGGAAAATCATTTTTGGAAAGTTTTCATTTTTTGGAAAAATTTCAAAATTTTTTCTAAGTATGAAACGCGCACAATGTGCCTTGCGAGTTTCTAGTTCGCGCACACCATTGCATGCGTAAAGTGTAGAACGCGCACACTGTGGTATGCGGGTTCTCACTTCGCACATAGCAAAGGGTGCGTGAAGTTCGAAATGCGCACACAACGTCGTGCGACTTCCCACTTCCCGCATGGACCTGCATGCGAGTTTTTCATGTCTTCACCACTTTGCACACATTGCTTCTTGCGCGAAGTGCACACACACCTTGCCTTTTGTTGTGCGACAAGTGTCTTTTCTTTGGTCTACGCGAAGTGAGCGACCACTCAAATCGTGCCTAGTGTCAATGTGTTCTTAGAGTATAAAATCTAAGTTTTCCCGTTTCAATGCTCACTTCTCTCAGAACCTTTCTAGTGAGTTCCTCACTTAGATAAATTTTCTCTCAAAATATCTTGTGACTTTCGATTTCTTCAATCCTTCATATCTCGATTCAGTGTAGGTTTCGACTTTTTAATGTTTGTGTTGGATCAATAATTATATTCAAGATTAAAGTTAATAAGGGGTCTAATTTGTAATAGTGTTTAATACCTTAGGGGGTATTTTAGCAAATAGTTAATATTAATTAGGTCATGTTGACCTAGGTATAAATAGTTTTACTTTATTAGTTTTAGGGTTAATGAACAATACGTAGATTGAAGAGAAGTCGTATACTCTGTATTGTACACGCTCAAGGTACCAAGAACACACACACACTTTTCATCTGATTAATCAAGAGATCGTTGGTATGTTAATCTGATTTATTTATCTCTTGATCTTTATTGTGTTATGTTAATTTATCAACTATAATTTGGGCTTAACAAGTGGTATCAGAGCCAAAGAATCAAGCTTTTTGGATTAAACAGTATTATTCGAAGCCTTCACTGTGTGAAAATCGAATTCGTTATTTAATGAGTTTGTATGCATAAAATTGATTTGATTAGATGCGTTTTATGCTATTGAATATCATCTGATTGTTAAATTGCACTTAAAATCATCAATCGATTGGCTTTTTATGATTTTTGGATACTGGGTTAATAAAACTGTCGAGTACTGCTTAATTCAAATTGAGTGATCAAAAGTTGTTTTTAGGCATTGATTTTGATTGGGTATTGATCAATATATGTTTATGAATAGATGGTATGTTTTTTTCAATGTGTATCAATTGTTTGGAATGTTTTCTGGGTTGAAAATCGATCAGAGGGTCGAACTGTGATGAACTAGCGCGTTTGTTCAAAACCTACCCAGGTTGCGCCAGTTCATAGTGGACTTTTACGCCAGTTCCTGTTAGCGCAAACCTATCTTTGCGCCACCTTCTTTTGGCGCAAATTTGTAATTTGCGCCACTCACTATACCGATCGACACCGGTCGCAGCATACAACACCGGTCCACCCCGGTCATAGCACCCCGGTCGCAAGACTCCGGTTAGGTCCGGTCGATACTCAGGTTCGGTTGATACATTGGTCTGGTCGAAAGAGGACACCGGTCGAAGGAGGACACTGGTCGAAGGAGGACACCGGTCGAAATAGGACACCGGTCGAAGGAAGACTCCGGTCGGTCAGACACCGGTCGCGACATCTCTGATTTGCGCCATAAGTTCTTCACGCAAACCTCACTTTTGCACCATCTTCTATTCGCGCAAACCTCACTTTTGCGCCACCTTCTATCCGCGCAAAACCTACTTCACGCGACCCACTACTCGCGCAAACCTCAGAATCTCAGTAGATTTTTGTGCCAGACTCTTTAAGCGCAAATATTCTTTTTCGCCAGGTTCACTTAGCGCAAATTTGTCTTCTTGTGCCACCTCCTTGTAGCGCAAACATTACTTTTGCGCCAGATTTTTTGCTTGCTAATTTATTGTGTTAATAATTTATTTGTGTTTTATACTGTTTGCAAATTCTGCATTTGATTATTTTTGGAAATTTATTTTTTCTGAAAATTTTTTAGTGTAGTTTTTATCCAATTCTTTATTCTAAGATCTTACGAGTTGATTTGAGTTGTACAAGAAATCAGCATGCCTTACATAGACGAAAAGGGAAATACAGTGTTGACCGTGAGAGATCTGTGGTATGTTGATCTGATTTATTTATCTTTTGTTCTTTATTGTATTGTGTTAATTTATCAACTATTATCTGAGAGATTGTGCTTTAGCATATATGCCAGAGATTCCAGCATTAGAAGCTGAGAATGAAAATCTGAAGATTCAGAACTCATCTCTTCTATAACAGATAGACAGCTTGAAAAATGATAAGGACTCAGAGAAAGATTTTGTTTGCTCAGAATGGATTAATGATTCTAAAATTGATTTTGCAGGAATAATTGAGTCTAAAGAAAAGGAGATCTTAAATCTTCAAGCAAAGCTGAAAAGATCTGAAAGTCTTAATTATAGCTCAAGCTGGTCAAAGAAGGAATCAATGCAAAAAGAGCTTGATGAACTGAGAAGAAGAGCAAACAATGCTAATTGTTGCTGAAAGAGACTCTTTGAAAGATAAAGTTTTCAGTCTTGAGAAATTTTTCTCAACAAGTTTCAGACTTTGAGAAAGTTATCATTCTAGAGAGAGACAAGGTTGAGAATCAGAAGAAGAAAGGTGAGCAGAAGGATGTAAATAAAGACTTTGCTAAAGAAAAGAAAGATCTAGAGACTGAGATAGCTAAGCTGACAAGAAAGCTATCTGAGTTGTCAACAAACATCTTGAAGGAGAAGAATGCAAAATCTGAGTTGCATAAGAAGTTTGATCTGATTGCAAAGGAAAGAAATAGTTTGTCGTCAAAGATAAAGAAACTTGAAGAGATCATATTCAAAGTGAAGCTGACTGAGCACAAGACACCAGAGTCAATAGCTCAATCACCGAGAGATGATCTAACTGCATTCGAATGCTCATTCAATTCAACAGCAAGTTCAAATTTGTTAATGTATTGTATTTAGAAAGTTTTGTAAAGTCATCCTTAGTGCAATAGGCTTTGTCATTAGCATAATGGGTTGGGCTAATTTGTGTAACATGGGTGATTGGGGTATAAATAGGAGGTGTGTGTAATTTGTTTGTAACCTTTCTTTCACAATGTAGCCTTTCAAGTTTGTAAGTGTTTCTAGAGAGAGAAAATCTCTCTCTCTAGGTTGTGAATAATACAAACATTTCCAACCCAATCTACCTATTGTTCAATATTTCTACATTGATTAATTGTGAATTCATGACCTAACATGTGGTACCAGAGCCTAATCGAAGAAATTATTCATCGAAACGATCGAATTCGCAATTTTTCAATGGAATAATGATTATGGTCGCATAAACAATAACTGTGATTTCAAATTCTTCATTTTGGAGCTTAATTGTTCGAGATTTGATGCTAGATTGATTATGTGATTAGAGTCGAATCATTTGTAATCAATCACATTGTGTAATTTCAATCTGTTTAGGAGAATTAGTCGATTTTGAGATTTTTTTGTTCGAAATATTTTTTTTCGGAGTTGAGATCGAATTCTGTCAATAAGATGTTTTTAGACAAGATCATCAACTACAAAGTTGTTCAGTAGTGAATTTCGAACACGCTCATAAAGTTTCATCTCAAAATTCAAAGAAATGTGGAAGATTTGTTGATTTTATGATTTCAGACTCGACTACTCGCCAGACCTCAAAAACGCGCAAGATTCATCTGAAGAACACGCAAGCTAAAGAACGCGCAAGGATAGGAAGAACGCGCAAGATGAAGACATTCAGTGTTCTGCGAGTTTAAACGTTGTCAATTTTTTTTAAGTCCTAAAACGTGCAAATCAAGTGTGGGAGTTTGAGTAAACACGCAAGATGAAGCGTGCGAGTTTGGGAAACGCGCAAGACTAAGCTTGCGAGTTTGAGCAAAAGCGCAAGATGGGGCGTGGGAGTTTACTAAACGCGCAAGACGAAGCTTGCGAGTTTGGGCGAGAAACTTCCTTCTGTCTGCGAGTTTCATGCTTAGCGAGTTTTGATATTGTCAAATTTTTTCTAAGGCATAAAACGCGCAAGTCAAGGCCTGCGAGTTTCAAGAACACACACATCATGTTTAGCGTGAAAGAACGTGAATAGTTCTTTGCGAGTTATTTGTTCTGCGAGTTTAAATGTTCTGCGAGTTCTGAGCTTTTACGACAAGTTACTGTTCACACCCATTTTTGCGACAAGTTGCCTTGTGAGATTTAACTGTCAAATTTTTCCTCAGATAAATCTTCTACCCTACTTAGTAGTGTTTGCTACAAGTTGCATCCTCCGACAAGCATACCAGATTAAGTTCTTAAGCTGAATTCCTATTCAACTCGCGGTCAAAGACAGATTTTATGTTATATAATGAAGATGCACTCTTGTTGTCATGTCATAATCCACACATATCATTCTTGTGGGCGTTAAGGAATGTGTTGGGTTTACTAAAGATTAAAAGTTGTCTTTATGTGCACTCAGTCGAGGTTACTGTCCACATCATATCTGATATTTCAGTTGATATTCTAAGAATAAGAGCTACTTTCAAGGGGGGGCGGAGATGTTTTAAAAGAAATCAAGGGGGAGAAGAGCTGAAGCTGATAAGAGATGATTCCTTTACAAAACTTTATGGGGAGAATGTTAATGTACTGTATTTAGAAAGTTTTGTAAAGTCATCCTTAGTAAAATAGGCTTTGTCATTAGCATAATTGGTTGGGCTAATTTGTGTAACAGGGGTGATTGGGGTATAAATAGGAGGTGTGTGTAATTTGTTTGTAACCTTTCTTTCACAATGTAGCCTTTCAGGTTTGTAAGTGTTTCTAGAGAGAGAAACTCTTTCTCTCTCTAGGTTGTGAATAATACAAACATTTCCAACCCAATCTACCTATTGTTCAATCTTTCTACATTGATTAATTGTAAATTCATGACCTAACAAAATTTTACTAATGTTTCTAATAATCCCTTGTTTGATGTAATTGATGATTATACTTCTGAACATAAAGATCATATTCGTCCTTCTAACCTTTTCTATGACAAAAATGTTGATGGTTCAGGTAACTTCAAGAAGAACAAGTCTCGGAAGAAAATGTTCTGGAAAAGGAATGATGAAGAAAAAGATAGAGAAAATTGGATCTGGAGAGTTAAAGGATCTTCAAATGCAAAATGGAACTATACCTCAAAAGGTAAAATTTTTGGCAAACTTGATCTAGTTTACAATATAAATCAATTGATCAGGTTAGCACAAAAGAAAATTAACTGTTCCTATTGTGGTACAAGTGACTTTGTAAGAAAAGATTATGTGAATAACTGGTATGGTTCTTAATTTATTTCTCCCACTAGAACTGCAACTAACCCATTAGGACCCAATTACCAGTGGGTACCAAAAGCTAAATCTGTGTTGTAGGCACCCAAGGTTTAAGGGGGAGAAAGAACGATGACTTCTGATCATATACAGATCAGGACTCGATCTTCAAAGATCAAAAGAGAGGAAGTAAATTTAACCGAGTTCTGAATTACATAGGTTTCATGATTAAGGATAATGCAAATATTAAGGGGGAGCTTATATGCTTTATATATTTTTACTGATGTGTTTTCTGATGTTTCAGGAAAAGATTAAATACTATTCTCACCGGAGAATATGTATAATGGCTCTTGAATAACACAGTTCAAGACCCGATCTTCATTGGTAAAAATGAATGATACTATTCTCACCGGAGAATAAGTAATCATGGTTTTTGAATACTTAAGTTCAAAACCCGTACTCAAATGTTTTTTTCTAATAGGATGCTTAAATGATAACATCTGTTATAGAAGTTTTTGGTTTGAGAGGAAGCTAACTGTTATATCTCTTTGGGGGAGGAGATAAATATGATTTTTATTATCATTGTCATATTTTTCAGATTAAATTTACTTTTTACAGGTATCGAGGGGGAGGATATCTAAGTTTTTGTTTTTGATACTTCACTGAAAATATTCATTTTAGGGGGAGTTAAGGATTCTGATATACAAGTATATATTTCGAATCCTTACACTCTATCACTTGTTGAAATATGAACAACTTTCACTTGTGATAAATGGTTTCTTAAATGTTCAAACCACTTCCTATTCTTCAAAGATCTTCATGAATTGTGAAGTGTGATTTTAAATGATTTTTAGATATTTAATTGTCAACGAGCTTAATTGACAAACTTTTTAGTTTGAGGGGGATAATAGCATTTTCAAACACACAAATGTTTTTGACTTCTCCAAATTTTTATTCTTCATGTGTAACTATATTCCTATGTGCTTTCATGTACACAAGGTTGTTGAACAACACATTCTTTTAAGAAATATATGGGATTCAGTGTGAAAGTTTAACAGAACTTCCATGGATTCACGATAACCAGTGTTTCCTACCCAGGAAGTATTCCCTGAGTGATTAAGGGGAGAGGGGTCAAAAGATTGAGTGTTGGTGTGTGAAGAGGTAAAATGGAAAAAAGAGATTGGTTAGAAGTGAGATTTAAAAGATTAAAAGAAAGAGGGTGAGAGAACAGAGTAAAAGAATATCAAACTCTGCACCAAATTCTTTCTGAGTCGGACAGCCACATTATCTGTTGTTTCACATTTCTTCGTGAATGACATTGAAAAATGGACCTAGCCCATGCCATCTCTTGCATACAACCCCACCATCTACTCATTATTTTCTCAAAAAGAGAATGTTTCACATTTTATGGGGAAGCAGCACATACGCTATTGGTTCTTCATTTGGAAGATACAAATATTGAAAAAGAAGGAAAATTGCCCCACCTTCGATCTTTTCTCATGCACATTGAGTCGTTGTATAATTTGTTGTTATCTCAACAAGTTTAGATACTTTGAGCCTACATTGAAAAGCAATCATCGGTGCTTAATTCTTTCATACACATGCACGAGCACACAGAAATTTGTTTTCTGTCAGAACGTTCATAGATAACTATGTGTTCTTCGATGATTGAATGGAAGTCTGGGGAGCCAACATCAAAACCAGCTCCTTATATAGTAACTTTGTGTTACTCAGTGACTGTGTGTTACTGACAGGCATTCCAAACTGAGTCATTTGTTGATTCAGGGTTACCACTTTTTATTTATTTGAATCTGCAAAGATTGAAATAATCACTCTTTCCATTTGGGGAGACTACTCTTATTTCCACACAGGGACATATACATGAAGACTGCGCTTAATTGTTGATCTGGGGAGGACATTCCTAGTTTGTCTTGATATGTTTTGATGATGATGATTCTCACCTTCTCACCACTCATTAAAAAGGGGGAGAATTCAAAGAGAAAGAAGATACAAGGATTTTCAATATTTTTACTGAAGACTGCTGAAGAATTCAAAGATATCAAAGTGTCTGAGCTAATTTGATCTATTAAAAGTCTGACTGAAGATGATCGTCAGAAGGATACTTTATTTAAAGAAAGTGAAAGATGAAGACTGTGTAAAGCTACAAGTTTTGAAGCTGTCAACGTCATATCAGATACAGTTTTGAAGAGAAGTGAAGACCCGAAGACAATTGCCAAGTTTTTTTTAATCTTGAATCCAAAGGGGGAGATTGTTGGATCAATAATTGTATTCAAGATTAAAGTTAATAAGGGGTCTAATTTGTAATAGTGTTTAATACCTTAGGGGGTATTTTAGCAAATAGTTAATATTAACGAGGTCATGTTGACCTAGGTATAAATAGTTTTATTTTATTAGTTTTAGGGTTAAAGAACAATACGTAGATTGAAGAGAAGCTGTATACTCTGTATTGTACATGCTCAAGGTACCAAGAATACACACACGCTTTTCATCTGATTAATCAAGAGATCGTTGGTATGTTAATCTGATTTATTTATCTCTTGATCTTTATTGTGTTGTGTTAATTTATCAACTATAATATGGGCTTAACAGTTTGTTTGATGATTTGTTATTCTTTCTTATGCTTTATTTTCATATCTGCTGGTTAGATTTTCGACCTTCCAGGGTTTTAGTGTTAATGTTTTTGTGTTTGTTCATGTTCCATGAACGATATATTTGTGGTTTGGCTTTGTTCTCATCAAATGTTGTTTGTTTTGTGTTTTTAACTCGATAATCTTTATGGGTTGTGGTAGTGGATTGGATTATTCATCTTTGCAGGGAACCATGACTATGGATTTTTGGTTTTGAATCGATTCCATGAACTGTTGGACCAATATTTTTTGAACTGTTGCACTCATTTGGACTGAATCGAACTTAATAGGTGGAATTTTTCTTGAACTTTAATGATTAAACTGAAATTGAACCCTAATCGAGCTTAATACAACAAATTTCAGATTAAAAGTTAATTTTGGGTTTTGAAATTTCAAAATTTCAATTTTTTTCGAAGGAACAGGATCCTGCGTGTTCTTGACATGAACACAAGGTTCATGTGTGTTCTTGGTATGAACATAGGGTTTTGCGAGTTCCTAGCCTGAACTCAGTATCATGCGAGTTCTTGTCTTCATGCAAATTTTTTTGCTTCATGCGAGTTCTTGATCCAACTTAGTGTTGTACGAGTTTTAAGTCCAACTCAGTGTCTTGAGTGTTTTGGACATAGAAAATTTTTTGAGTTCCAAAATTTGTTTTAAGAAACTTTTCATGTGCTTGAGAGTTCATGCATTACAACTTCATTTTTTATAACAAAATCAAAACAGCAAGTGTTTTAGTCATTTTTAGTAAAAAAAAAATTCGTGTTGTTGCATCTTGTACCTTGCAACATTGTGTGCATTTCTTGTGAGCTGAAAGTACAATCTTTCTGTACTTTGATATTATGTATCAAAATATTTTTCTGAAAACAAGTTTTTGGGCTTATTGCTAATATATTGGATTATATCCATTACCTTATTTCTATTTCAGGTACTATCATGGCAGATGAACTTTCTCATGACCCCATTGTACAAATGGATGAGAATGACCCGCATGTGTCCAAAGAAACACTCATGCCATCTTCCAAATCCCATATTCAGTCAGCTATCGGTGGTGATCCTGATCTTGCCCTTATTAATCTAAATGAGTATCTGCTGCAGTCTCTGAACAACCACCATGTGGACTTTGACGTTCTAAATGTCAATCCACTTGTCATAGAGATTCTGAAATATCATCCTCTGAACAAAGCTCTGACATATATGGCTACTGTACCACTTATATATCTGCAGCAAACTTGGAAGACCATAGAGTATGTGGTGGAGAGAAATAACGACAAATATTTCAGAATCAGAATTGACAACTTCACTTCTATTCTGACTTAGAAGAGACTCAGACTCATTTTGGATTTACCTAAAGCCGATTTCAGAAAAGGGAGAACATCATTAGACCTATACCCCGTAGATTCTGAAGTTTTTGAAGGCATCTGAGCCTTGGGGTATGTTGACCAGTTGACCAAGATCAGTGAGATTAAGAAGACAAATCTATCGTCGTTCTATTATCAGATATTCTCAGTCATTAATCGTTGCTTGACCTCAAGGAACTCAGGCCTCGACAACACCAATATGCACACTTTGAGATTATTTCATGCCATTGTGTACGATCTACACGTGGATTATTCGGTGGCATTTTGGACTAAACTATGAGAAGGTCATCAGCAAGCGAACTTCCAAGAAACCATTATATGTACCCTACCAGAGGTTCCTTCAGTTGATTGTCCGAAGTATGATCCGCTCTAACAGAGATATTCTGAAAAGATCCCATCATGAAGTGGCTCCTGAATGTGAGATGACATATCTTCAAAAGCAGAAGAAAATATTTAGCTGCTCGATGCCTATCCCAGCAACTCTACTAGCCTACGCTGATCCGAACTCCAAGTGTGTTAGGGAATACATATAGTCTATGGGATTGGCAGAACCGATTAGCCCTACCCAAGACTCCAACCTTAGAAGAGAGGACTCAGTAAGGGTTCCTGAGACTATGTGAGTCTAGGAACGGGAAGAGCCAAAAGAAAATGTTGAGAGCGGAACAGACGGGGGTCAGGATTCTCGACCTGAAGTTGTGGAAACTCAGGCACTTGATGCCACTCATCTTGTAGTTTCCACATCTCGACCTAAGAGAGTTGTTACTCATCTTTTGAGCCCTCAGGAAAGGATTGCTGATGATGGTCAGAACTCTGAAACAAAGTCGGATCAGCATGCCAGTACTTCTACAGATTCAGTACCATCGGCAACTCCAGGACCAAATGAAGTGATTATTCATAATGATGATGCTGAAGATGAAAATCTCCAACATAGCTTTGGTTTCCTAGATGACATCTCTTTACACCATGAGGACATGGAAATAGATATATCTGCAACTGACATTCAAAATGTTCTGGGAGATATAAAGAGAGATGAGGAAGTTCAAGTAGAAAATTCAGAAAATGTGAGGCAGAGTGATAATGCAGAAAAATAATATGGTGAGCGAGTGTGTTTTATATCCTATAAATCCAAAAGGGCAACCACACCAAATACTCTGTCTCATGTGTTGCGTTCGGGTATTCAAGACATAAGTAGCCCACTTATGCAATTACAAACCCCAGCCACCCATTCTATTGCCGCTCAATAGGCTATAGTCCCAGTCTTGCACGGGGATTTAGCACATACTCTATCATGCTTTCATTCATAAAGTTTGGATATTGAAAATAGAGCTCAGCTGCCCCAAAACTTAATTCCAATCAGTGCACAGTCGATTCTAGCGCCACTTGAACTACCAACTTCGATTCCTAGGACACTTGTTCAATATGCTACCATCGGCTGTCTTAGTGACCCAGTCTACGAGGATCAGATGGAAGTCTAGTCATTGCTTACACCTTGCCTGCTTTAAACACATGCCACATTGTTGAATCTTCAACTATTTTCTTAACGGGAAGTCTAAGTGACCCCCGTGTTAGTTTACCAGACTTCGTATCGAAGGAATTTCTCAACGGCGCCTTAATGGCTGTTGAAGATCGTTTGTCTCGGAAATTTAAAGAGGAGTTGGGGAAGGTAAAGAGTTTTCTTAAGGGGAAAGGACCAGCTGTGGAAGAACCTGTTCAGCCACCTCCACCACCTCCAGTACAACCAGTAGACTTGTATATGGAGGAGCTGAAATCATTTCTTTATGCCATGTCATTATCCCAGGCTCCAGCTGATGATTCGGATGCAGATTTAGTTGGTTTGTTGAGATCCCAGCAACCTGAAGTACCTTCAGAAACAGTATCGGTCACATAATTCAATGCATTCAAATATGAAGTGGTACAACATATTCAGGAATTGACCAGAGCAGTTTAGGAGGTTTGCAAAGTTCAGGCAGTCACAAAAAGAAGGCATGATCATGATTCTGATCATGATCATGAGGGGGAGATGAGTAAGAGACACAGAACTGCGACATAAACTGAAGCTGCTCAGGGAAATATAGAAACCGCTGAGGATGTTGAGATGACTGATGTTGGGAATGATGAAAGAGTTGATGTTGGAGAGAGTACGGAGATTGTGTTATATGTAAACGAGGAGGTAGAACCAAGGGTTGAAAATCCTAAGGTTTCTACAAGAGAGGAGATCTTAATGCTAACAGGGATGCAAGCAATAGACATTGTTGACTTATCATCAGATGAAGATGAGTCAGCAAATGAAAAGTATGAGAAGTTTTGGAGAATAAAGGAGGAGGAGAGAGATTAGTTAATGGGGTCTGATGATGAAGGTGATGAGAACATCCTGGATATTTTTACTTGCACTCCAGATGATATCCAATTGAGCCCTATACATCATGAACTTCCAGAAACCACAAGAAACCCACCAGAAATACGAACCTTTAAAGAAATAAACTTCTCTAGACCTGTTGACCAACCACAAAACATCACTAGCTCAATAAACCTGTCTAGCCCAGAAAAACAACCCAACCCAGTAAACTAACAAACTCCTAGCCTACAAAACCAACCTAACCTTGATAACCTACCTAGCCGAAACAGAATCCCTAGCCTAATCCATGATAACCAACCCACATATGACAACCCACCTAAAAACCAACCTGAACCTGAACTACACTTTCCTTCCAACCCAGTAGAAACCCAAGCAGGTCCCTCTAACCAACCTGAAGCACCTTTAGAACACACAGAAGCCCAACTCAGACATCTGATAAATATTCTGAGAGTACCATTTCTGGAAGAAGAGATAAAGAAGATTTTCGTGCACAGGCTCAGGAGGATTGACATATAAGGTTTTGGGTGCTTCTCATCTACCATAGGAATACTGGGAGGAGTATACTAGAATGATTGGTTGGGTAAGGAAAGCAGAGACGTACATAAAGAATAAGTCATGGATTGTCACGGTGAAGGAAGTAAGGATGAGGAGGTTTCAGAAAATATGGTATCCAATATTCTTTGTGTAAAGAAGAGATCTGACAAATTGTGAATTCTCTGAAGCTGATTTCTAATACTTGGATGTAGACGACATTGAATACCTTTATCACTTGTTCAGAAACATGACAATCAGACTAGAAAATATCATCTTTTCCATAGAAGCTGTGAAGAGATTCATGAGGAGGCATATCAACTATACTTACTTCTACGACTTTCAGCTTGCAATTGAAACCAATCAAAGGAAAGTTAACATGATCAAGCCCAATCTGGAGTTAGAAGATATTGACAGTTATGACTTGTTCAAGATCATTGAAAAGTCTGAATTTGGATTGATTTACAAGAATGGGGAAAACAAGAAAAGATTTCTCAGAATTTTAGAGATTGCCAAGTTTTCGGATGGAACTATCTAAGTGGTCAAACTACAGTTGTACTAAAGATTTAAAGAGAATGAGAAGAAAGTCAGGCAAGGAGAAAAAGGCCTTGGAAAGTTTGACAGACTTATTTTGATCAGAGTTTTGGAAGCTTTAGAAGATAGAATTCATTTTAGGCGAGGCATAAGGATTTTTGAGTCTCTGCTCGGTATTCGTCAAGGGAGTTATTCAAGATGGGGCAGATGAAGACTTTTGTTGAACTGATCTAAAAGGGGGAGATTGTAAATGCTTTGTTTAGATCAATTAGTTGACTTTTGTATGTTTGACTTTGTCTTTTGTATGTCTTTGAGAGTTTAGCCTTTTGAGTGTTTTGTTTTAATATATATTGTTGTAATGGTGTGAGAGAAGTAAGTGACTAAGCTTGTGAGAGTTCATTCTAACCATTTGACACTGTGAGATATATAACAGTATCGCTTTCTCTCTCTAGTTCTTGATCATATTTTGTGAATTAATTGTCATGGCATGATTTATAGACTTACATTTGGTATCAGAGCAAACCCAATTTCATTCAGAGAGTTTAATTGCACTTGAATTTGGATTAGGTTTCTTGATTTTTCAAGAACACGCACGAAACCCACTGTTTCATAAATTTGCATTTATTAATCGTTTGTTGGATTGGAAAATGTATTTTCTGTGATCGTATAGTGTTATATAATTTTCTTGTTCACATCTTGTCATGAAATAATCACTCAATCGATCTGAATTTGGGATTATTTGATTTTTTTATGAATGTAGTCGAACATTGTATATTGTTGAATTGCACTATAATTTGGTTGTTTCTAGTTGATAAAATGTATTAGAAATTTGTTCGAAATCATATTTCGATCATTGTTGTGGAAAATTGTCATCAATTTGCAGGTCTACAAAGAATTGAACTGATATCCGTGAGTTTAAGGAAAGACCCGCTAGATCGGTACTTCGCGCAAAAAGGAAGAACACGCTAGCCTTGAAGAACACACAGAATTAAGAGTCTTGATTTTTGCGAGTTTGTGTCTGATTCGCGTATAAAGTGATTTGTGAGAAGTGAAAACACGCTAATCAAGTCGTGCGAGTTCCTTGGATAATCTACGAGTTCTTTATTCTGCGAGAATCTTGATCTACGAGTTTACATTTTGCGAGTTCCAAGCTTCTCAAAAATTTACCAAGTATGGAACACGCAATGTGCCTTGCAAGTTTTGATTGATCTGCGAGTTTCAATTGTTTGCGAGAACTTGAATTGATAAAAAGTTTCTAAGTACAAAATACGCATGTAGTGGTTTACGAGAACAACAAACGCGCACATCGAAGTCTGCGAGTATTGTGAACGCGCACGTAGTAGTCTACGAGAACTAGCTACGCGCACAAGACAATCTGTGAGAAGTTTAGTGAATTGTTCTTTGCGAGTTTGTTTGGTCTGCGTGTTTCTGTGCTCCGCGAGTTCTGGAGTTAGAAAATTTTTCTAGTCTGTTTCAAGTGTTGATCCAAGTTTGACTCTTCCAGTCAACTTTTTCTGAATATTTTGGGGTGATCATTACTTTCCATCCTATTATCAGTACTCTTTCTCAATCTGCAAAGATATCTCGTGATCTTATCAGTATGGGTTCTAAGTTAAAGCCTCCGGTTCTGCAAGCGGATGAATATCCTCAATGGCAGAAGAGAATGATAAATTTCTTGAATTATCAAGAAAAGAAATTAATGGATTCTATCATTGATGGACCTCACTTTCCTCACGTCACAGTTGCCAGGATTCCCGCAACAGATACAAATCCTGAGATCCCTGAGAGGAACATAGCTAGAGACCCAATTCAGTACATCAAACAAGACAGAGAATTGGTGTCAAGAGACACTCAGGCCTTAACCTTTTTGATCATGGCCATTCTGAAAGATATCTTCAACAGAGTTGATAGTCGAGAATCAGCTAAAGACATTTGGGATGTGCTTGAGACGCAGTTTCAAGGATCAATTAAGTCCATCAAGACTAAGAGAAAATCTTAAAGTCATATATCTGACAAGGTATTACAATGAACTCTTAGACCATTAATCTCTTAAGACACTATTTATCTATCATATTCTTACCACACAAGAAAACAACATTGACTTTGTTAGACTTTGACATTTCTATACTTAAATCTTGGATACAATAATGCACTAACATTCTCCCCCTTTGTATTCAAGATTAAATTTTTTTTTCACAATAGTCTTCTGCTCTTGATTCTTCAAACTTTGACTCTGACAGCTTTAAACGTTGAAGCTCTAACAATCTTTAAACTCTGATGCTTTTAAAGAATCTTGAAAAGTCTTTCACTTTGCTTTGTAAAGTCATTAAGTGTTGAACAAAACATTAAATTCTTTAAACTTCTTTGATCTTGAGGCATCTATCAATACTTGTATCTTCATCTCTGTGATCTCTTAGCAGTTTTTGGAAAACAAACTTTCTTGAATCATCTGTCTGACTTGAAATTTGACCTGAAATTCCAGAAATGTCTCCCCTATTTTGATAAACTTTCATTTGACATTCCAATATTCGTCTGACTTGAAACTTTTAGATTATCTTCTCCTTTTTCTTCAGAAAATCTTTCAAACTTCGCTTAAACTTTTAATTGCACTTGAATTTGAATCAATTTTCTTGATTTTTCAAGAACACGCACGAAAGCCACTGTTTCATAAAATTTGCACTTATTAATCATTTGTTGGATTGGAAATTGTATTTTTTGTGATCGTATAGTGTTATAGAATCTTTTTTGTTCACATCTTGTCACGAAATAATCACTCAATCGATCTGAATTTCGAATTATTTGATTTTTTTTAAGAAAGTAGTCGAACACTGTATATTGTTGAATTACACTGTAACTTGGTTGTTTCTAGTTGATAAAATGTATTAGAAATTTGTTCGAAATCATATTTCGATCATTGTTGTGGAAAATTGTCATCAGTTTGCAGGTTTACAAAGAATTGGACTGAAATCCGTGAGTTTAAGGAAAGAACACGCTAGATTTGTACATCGCACAAAGGAAGAACACGCTAGCCTTGAAGAACACATACAATGAAGAGTCTTGATTTTTGTGAGTTTGTGTCTAATTTGCGCATATAGTTATTTGCGAGAAGTGAAAACGCGCTAATCAAGTGGTGCGAGTTCCTTGGATAATCTACGAGTTCTTTTTCTATGAGAAGCTTGATCTACGAGTTTACATTTTGCGAGTTCCAAGTTTCTCGAAAATTTATGTCGGTCCCATATATTTTAACACGATCTTACCAGACAATCAAACAATCACAAACATATAAGATTAACCAACCTGTTCGATTACAAACGACGGATTACAGGATTGATATATTTCTCTTTGAAGATCTCTATGTTTTTTCTCTGGATCAAGTTGAGTCGTTGTTGATGATGAGTTGTTTTGTGAGATATCTTGATATCTCACCTAATAACTTAACATAATATCTAATATAATATCTAAGATAATAATATCCTAAAATATCTTAACAAATAGATATTTAGGAATATTATAATAATATAAACAATAATTAACTTTGACAATTATTACAAACTATCATTAGACTAATATTGAGAGTGGCTTTTCAGCTTTAGCTTCAAATTCCAGTCTTCAGATTGGATGATCTTGAATCCAACAAATCTGTGATCTAACAATCTCCCCCTTTGGATCAAGATCATTACTAAAAGGATTTAGCAATTCAGTCTTCTCTTTCAGCTCAGAAGATGCAATCTCCTTCTTTGTCTTCAATATATAATAATCTCCAGTTTTAGCTCAGAATGTTTTAGCAAAGTATCTTCAAAGAAATTTTCTCTAAAATCAGCATGTCTTCAGAATACTTTGACATTGAAGAATTCCATCTTGGACATTTCTCTAAACTTTTGTTCTCTCCCATTTCTACTCCTATTTCTTGATTAGCTCTTATCCCCCTTTTTGATGAAAAGAGCAATGATTTCATCAAAATCATTAAGCAAGAAATGTTTGTCATACGGAGCCTCTGATTCGTCAATCCAAAAGATATTCATCTAGATCTTTGCAAATACAGACAAAATAATCGTGTAACACCTGAATCAACAAATGAATCAGTTAAAATGCCTGTCAGTAACACAAATTCACTGTATGTAACTAATACACAATGGAAAGGAGCTTTTTGATGATCACTCCCCCAGGGCTTCCATTCAATCATCGAAACACCACAAAGGTAAATTCTATGAACGTTATGACAAAGAAACAAATTCCTTGTGTGTTCGTGCATGTGATAGAAAGAATTAAGCACGGATGATTGCTTATAGGATCAAAATTGTGTAAACCACTGAGATAACAGTAAGTATAAATACAGACTCAATGTGCATGATTGAAGTGCGAAGGTGGGGCAAACTTCCTTCTTTTCAATATCCAGATTTTCCAAATGAAAATCAGATAGCAAATGTGCTGCTTCCCCTTTGAAAATGTGAAACACTTTCTATTTGAGTAGAAAATGAGTAGCTGGTGAGGTTTGATCAAGAGTTGGCATGGGCTAGTTTCCTGTTTCAATAATTTTCACCAAAGAGTTATGAAACATTAGAATTGTGGTTTCCCGACTCAGAAAAAGTTGGTGCAGAGTTCTGATATTCTTTTCACTCTGTTCTCACAACCACTTTCTTTTAAACATTAAGCTCACTCTAACCAAACTCTCTTTTTCTGTATACCTCATCACACAATCCACACTCATTTCTTTTGACTCCTCACACTCAATCACTATGGATTAACATTTTGGGTAGGGAATCACTGGTTAACGTGATTCCGTAGAAGTTGTGTTAAGTCCTAGCACAAAGAAATCCCTTGTTTTCCTAGAAAGCATGTGATGCTCAAAAATGGTTTAACTATATCAGCTAAAGCAAAAGTAGATCTAGAAAACATTTAAAAAATTACACTTGCAAATTATAAAATCTGATGAAGAATCGGGAAGTGATTTGAACTTTTGAGAACATGTTTTCAATGATTGAAAGTTGTCCTTCTTTCAACCATATATGAGATTAAGATAAAGAATTATACCTTGACGTGCAATCTTACATCTCATGAAGTTAAGCTTAAAGTCATAATAGATATGAACGTGTAAGCGTCTCTCAAACTGCAAAAGTCTTAAGTCATAGTGAAAGCAAATTTATTCATTGAAATTAAAAAAGCAAAAAGCAGTAAAACAATGAAAGTACGAGTTCTGATCAGAAATAATCAGAAGTCATAACCTTACTCCTATGAATTGAAGAGCTCCCCCCTAAAATCATGCATTACAAAAATTTGACATAAAAGGTAAATGCATAAATTATATTAAGCTCCCCCTCAAAATAACAATGATCATCTATGGAGTTTCTTCTCACACTCCTAAGATCATGAACAGACTTTTAAAGTACAGATATCTTGCGGAAATAAGGAAAAAGAAATGATGAAAAATTTACAATAAGAAACTTTAATAGGTAACCACCGATTACGTCTTAAGATTTATCATACCAAGCTTAGAGACAACAAAATTGAATGTCTTTTCGTCCAAGGGTTTTGTAAACAAGTCTGCAAACTGATAATCAGTTTTTACAAAGTAAAGTTCAATTGTTCCTTTTTCTACATTATCTTTTATAAAGTGATACCTGACATCGATGTGTTTGGTCTTTGTATGCTGAACAGGATTAGCTGTTATCGTGATAGCGCTCTTTGAGTCACAGTAGATCGGGTTTTTGTTGACGTGAAAACCGTAGTCTCACAGTTGTGTTCTCATCCACAAGACCTGAGAACAGCAGCTAGCAGCAGCTACATATTCTGCTTCGGCCGTTGAAGTTGAGACACATAATTGCTTCTTCGATGCCCAACTGACGAATTTATCACCGAGGAACTGTATATGACCTGACGTGCTCTTCCTGTCTAGCATGCAACCAGCACGATTTGCGTCTGTATATGCTGTTAGTTGAAAGCTAGTATCTTTAGGATACCACAGACCAAGATCTGCAGTGTCCTTTAGATACCTAAAAATGCGCTTAACTGCAGACACATGGGATTCTTTAGGATTAGCCTGATATCTAGCACATAAAAATGTAGAAAACATTATATCTGGCCTACTGGAAGTGAGATACATCAAAGAACCAATCATCCCTCTATAAGTGAAATTGTAATCCCAAATCAAATCAAACAATTCATTCTCTAATCAAGATGTGACAATGTTAATTCTAGAGATAGAGTTTAGAAGAGAAAGTAACAATCGTTTATATCACAAGTCTAAATGTTACAATGAAGTGCTTAGTTGTGTTACATGATTAACAAAGCAATACAAGCTATTTATATGGACTAACACTACAAGCTTAAACTACAAGATTAAGCACAAAGCTCTAAGATAATCTCACATTGACTTAGACTTAGTTGACTTTACTTGACTTGACTTTTCCTATTAAATCTTGGATACAATAATACACTAACAATCTCCCCCTTTGTATTCAAGATTTAATAAATATTTGACACTAGTCTTCAACGCTTGATTCTTCAAACTTTATCTCTGACAGTCTTGGACTTTGAAGCTTTAACAATCTTCAGTATTTCAGTCTTTGAAGAATATTGAAAAGTCTTTTATACTTTGCATCTTCGGAATGTCAACAAGTCTTGAACAAGTCTTTGAAACTCTTTAAAACTATTGAAACTTCGAAGAATCTTTGAAAATCTTGTATGTATCTTCATCACTGTAATCTCTGAACAGTCTTCAGAAAAACAAACTTTCTCGAATCATCTTAACTTCCCTTTGAATTATCTTTCTTCTTCAGAATCTCTCCGCAAGTCTTTTTTGACTTTGACATCTTCTTTGATGACTTTGAAATTGATCTTTGTAGATGTCTCCCCCTTTTTGATGATTGTGAGCATCATGATCATCAAAACATCTTTAATTTCAACATTATCTTTGATCACCCCCTTTGTATTCAACGTAACAATCTCCTCATTTATAATGATTTGACAGTCGCTGCCCTTTGATCTGAATAACTGAATCATGAACTGTATATACCCGAATCTTTGCAAATTCAGATATAATGAACGTGGTAACCCTGATTCAACAAATGAAACAGTTAGAAATGCCTATCAGTAACACGGAGTTACTGTGTACAACGAATGTACAATTAAGGAGTTGGTTTGATGATGACTCCCCATGACTTCCATTCAGTCATTGAAAAACACAAAGTTTATCTATGAATGTTCTGACAAAAAAAAACAAATTTTCTGTGTGCTCGTGCTTATGTATGAAAGAATTTAGCATAATGATTGTGTTTCATAAGGCTCAAATTGTGTAAACTGTTGAGACAGCAACATATATTACACGGACTCAATGTGCATGAAAGAGGTGCGAAGGTGGGGCAACTTTCTTCTTTTTCAATATCTAAATCTTCCGAGTGAAGACTAGATAGCAGATGTGTTGCGTCCCAAACAAAAATTGAAACATTTCTTTGTTAAGAAAGAAACGAGTGGTTGGTGGGGTTATTGCAAGAGTTGGCATGGGCACACTGACTGTTTCAATGATGGTCACCAAAAAATGTGAATCAATCAGTAGATGTGGTTGCCCGGCTCAGAAAGTGTTTGGTGTAGAGTTCTGATATTCTTTTAACTTTGATCTCACACCCGCTTTCTTTTTAACATTAAAGCTCACTTCTAACCAAACTCTCTTTTACATTTTACCGTTCCACTCAATGAGAAAAACTCAACCGGATGAGTTATCTCCCCTACTCTTTGATTTAAAACCCCTCACCCCTCAATCACTCAAGGATTACTTCCTGGGCAGGAAACACTGGTTAACGTGAATCCCATGTAAG
This sequence comes from Arctium minus, assembly GCA_954870635.1. NCBI lineage: Eukaryota > Viridiplantae > Streptophyta > Magnoliopsida > Asterales > Asteraceae > Arctium > Arctium minus. Next base: position 66,112,393 of record OX941090.1, on the reverse strand, counting down.
TCCTAAAAAGAATAGTTGCTCAACATTTTAACTTGAATAATGAAGCACAAAATGTATGATAACATTGTCAAAATGTATGCTCATGAGATGTGAGCGATTAAACTTTGAAGATGTCTCAAAACAAAGATATTGAAGGAATGAAATGAAATCAAGAGAATTGTTATGAGAATCTGACAATGTATCAATCAGATCAAATAAAATGGTTAGGGTATCAAAGAACTTGATAGTTTGTTTATATGAACGAATATAAACAATTTAGCAATGAACGCACAAATTTGGAAATGATGATTGATGCTCAACAATATTTGAAAGCAAACGGGAGTATTACCATCGAAAAATTTGTTCATTATGAGACATGGTAATAACAAATTCAAATGAAGTACTGAACCGATGTGTGAGAATACTTTACAGTACATGGACAAGATAATACCCAAGTATTGATCTTTAGAAACACACGGTCAGTTAAACAGTAAAGCTCAATGATGAAAAACATTTAAAATCACACTTCTTAATTCATGAAATCTTATGAGAATAGAGAAGTGGTTTGAACATTTAAGAAACTGTTTTTCATGCTTGAAAGTTGTTCTTCTTTCAAACAATAAGAAATTTAGATCAGAAGATATTTACCTTTTAGGCTCCCCCTCAAATCATGGTAGAATGATTTAGGTCTATTAAGCTCCCCCTGGATATTAGCAAAATATCCTTATATGAACCATGAAGAACGGGTCCTGATCTGTCATGTGATCAGAAGCCATAGTCTTGACATTGAGGTGTGGGTTTTGAACTGTTGTGTTCAAAATCCACCGTTCTTTGAGATACGAGTCCTAGACTGATTTGTCTAGAAGTTAATAGACTTTTAACTTTGAAATCCGGGTCTTGAACTGAATTATTCAAGAGCCATTGTCTTTGACATTGAAGTCCGAGTTCTAAGTTGTAGTACTTAGAAGTCAATGTTCTTTGACATTGAAGTCCGAGTTCTAAGTTGTAGTACTTAGAAGTCAATCATCATGCTCCCCCTTAAACTTTGGGTGCCTGCAACACAGATTATGCTTTTGGTACCCACTGGTATTTGGGTCCTGATGTGTTAGTTGCAGTTCTTGTCGGGTTTACATAATATGAACCGTACCAGTAATTAACAAATTTTTTACTCACAAAGTCATGTGCTCCACAGTAAGAACAACATATTTTCTTCTGAGCAACCCTGATCAAGTGATTAGTTGAGTAAAACATATCAGGATGAACAAAAGATTTACCTTTATGCACTTTGTTCTTTTTGGCATTGGATGTGGAAGAAGATGCTTTGTCATTTTTCTTCTCTTCATCTGAAGAACTCTTCACTCTCTAGACCATCTGATTTTTCTTAGAATGCTTTCCAAGAGATTTTATATAGAAATTTGTTGAACCATCAACAGATTTATCATATAATAGATTAGATGGTCTAATCTGATTTGAGTTGACAGTTTGTGATTTGACACTTTTCTTTTTCAAAACATTTTTCTCATGAATAGAACTTGAAGCTGTTTTGAAAGAACAGACTGATTCTGTTGAATTATCAACAGGTGATTGACTAATCACATCAGCTGTAATATTTTCTAACAAATTAACATTTGCAACTTCCAAGATTTTTATCTTTTCAGATAAAATGTTTCTTTCAGAAGTTAGTGTGTCAAACTTTTGTTTCAAATAAGATTTGGCCTTCTGTTCTTTTTGGACATTTGATGATAGAACAGTGATTTTGGATATGAGCTTAGATATTTCAGATTCAAAATGTAAGCGTTCGTGCTCAAAATCTGTTTCCAAGTTCTTGGTTTTCTCAGAAATATCTTTGAAAATCCCAGTATTTCTTTTTTCAGCATTTCTCTTTTCAAGCTCATAAGACTTTTTTTTTCTTTGAAAATTTGTCTTTCTTTTTCGAGCAAGTTGTTAAAGCACATTTTTATTGGATTCAAGATAATAGTTATCTGAAGATGGAAATCTGAAGTTAAAGCTGTTAAAGTCGTCTCAACAAATAGTCTAGGGTCCTTTTGTAATAAATAGTCAAAGTCTGTTTACGTATTTTATTTATTTATTAGTTAGTTTTAATTTTAGTTAAATTAGTTTGTTTTTGGGCCAAGCATTGTAAAGCCCATTACCAAACCTTGTCAAGCCCATTAGGCTTAGTTAGCCTAAGTATAAATTAATCTTGTTTAGTGATAATTAGGTTAGAGGAATTAATTAGAGAATTAATTATTAGAGAGGTTAGTGTGTTGGTGGTGGTGCGCCGTGAAGAGAGAAAAAGAGAGAGAGATCGATTTCAAGAACTTGTAACTTGTTGAATCTATTGCTTAATCAATATCAGGTTTGCATTATTGTGTTAATTATTGATTTACTTGATTGAATGATTGCATATTGGGACACACACAAGTCTTGTAAAGTAGAAATCTGTGTGGGAAGTTCAGTTATTTTGGCTTCAAGAACTTGTCTTTCTTTCGCAAAAGTGTTTCTTTCAGTGATTATTATCTTTTCAAATTCTGACACTTGCTTAGAAAGTTTTGAACATCTCAACTCAATATCCTTTTTCTCTTGGAGTGTTTTCTTTGAAAAATCAGACATCTGTTGAATTGAAGATGTCTCCAGGTTTGATTTTTCTTTATCTGCTTGGATGCGTTTTAACAATTCAACATTCTGTATTTCCAAGGCAGATATATTGTCTTCAAAAGCCTTAAACTTGAGTTGAAGCTCAACTGATTCAGCTTGTAGTGCAGATGACGTTTGTTTAGTTCTCTTCAGATGGCTTTGAAGATTTTCAATCTTTCTCTCTTTCAACTTTAATTCCTTTTCATATTTAACAATTGTTTTTTCTTTTAGAACAATGATTTTTTCTTTCTCTTTTATTTCTTTCTCTCTTGCATTGATGATACCTGCACAATTAGATTTAGCATGGTCAGTACATTTTGTACAAACAGGAGTTTTATCATAATTTGACAATTTAGACTTCAACTCTTGTATCTGCTTAAGAAACTCTGAATTCTTATCTTTCAGTCTATCACGCTCAGCTTCTTTTCTTGGTATCCCAGGCACATATTTTTTTAAAGTTGGAGACGTTTCATTTCCATCCACTATGATATGTGAAGTTAAAATGATAGGCTCCAAATCTTTGCTATTTATCTGCTTTCTCCACTGAGAATGTTTATCTGTAGCAGACATCTTGAATGATTAGCTTGATTATGAAAGATCGTTCCCAAACAATTCAGAACACTTGACTAAAAGTCAAACTTAGATCAGCACAAAAAATAATCTCTGAAAAATTGTAACTCTGAAACTTTCAAAGCAATGGAATTCTCAGATCACATATCACATGCAATTGAAACCCAAACTTGCAGATTTAATGCTTTAAACTAGAAAACCACAGATTTCTTCAATTGAAACCTAATCAATCAGAACTTGCAGATTAAGTAGATTGAAAACCACAAATCACTTGACTTGAACTTCACAGATGCTTGCAGGCTGTATTCATAAACTTGCATATTGAGTTACTCAAAAACATGCAGACTGCTTAGAACTGAAACACATATTGCAAATGCTTGTTTGGATTACAGCTCACGGATACAATATGAATTTTAAACTCATAAGCTGTGTTGAAACACAGATTACATATGTCTGAAACTCACAAGAAGCTTGAACTCAAAACTTGCAGATTATCTGCACTTGTAGACCATGTAAACTGCAAACAATGTTCATGAAAATTGAATTTCCAACTCACAAACTGCTTTAACAAATCCAATCAAACAATTCATTCTTTAATCAAGATATAACAATGTTAATTGTCGGTCCAACAATGTTTATATCAAGTTCTTAGATTAACAACACAATAAGATTACCAACCTGTATTAACAAATGGTTACAAGGTTGATCGATTCAAGCTATTTTCTGTTCTCTGTGTTTTCTCTCTTTTACACCTTTTAGTGTGTGTTCTATGTGTGTCGATATTATCTGATTTGATTAAGAGAGTTGGTAGAGAAACACAATATCTAAACTTAGTGTGCCTAACACACTACCATAATATCTAGATATTATTTCTAACAAAATAATATAACTAACTAAATAACTAGAAACTAACTAAGTTAACTAATATCTAACAAACTAGATATTAATTTAACTAGTACAATAATAATCAATTATATTGACATTTATTACAAACGACATAGACTTTAATATTGAGAGTCGACGTTTCGGCTTTAGCTTCAGATTGCGATCTTCAGATTGGATGATCTTGAATCCAATGAGACTGTGGTCTAACAATCTCCCCTTTTGGATCAAGATTATTACGAAAATGATTTTAGCAATTCAGTCTTCTTGTTCAGCTCAGAAGATGCTATCTCTTTCTCTAGCTCTTAAATCAGCATGTCTTCAGAATAGTTGCTTTTGAAGATTTCAATCTTGGACGTGATTCTTGAAACATGTGATCTTTGCCATTTCTTGTGTAGTCATTGTCCCCCTTTTTGATGTTAAGTGAAACGACTTCATCAAAATTATTTGTAAGAAATGTCTATCTTGCTGTTAGAGCCCCTGATCCGTCAATTCAAAAGATATTCATCCAGATCTCTTCAAATCCAGACAAAATAGTCGTGTGACACCTGAATCAACTAATGAATCAGTTAACATGCCTGTCAGTAACACTAAGTTACTGTGTGTAACGAATACACATTGGAAAGGAGTTGTTTGATGTTGACTCCCCCAGGGCTTCCATTTAAACATCGAAACACCACAAAGGTAAATTTCTATAAACGTTCTGACAAAGAAACTAATTCCTTGTGTGTTTGTGCTTGTGTTAGAAACAATTAAGCACTTGATGATTGCTTATTGGCTCAAAATTGTGTAAACCACTGAGACAACAGTAAGTTAAACACAGACTCAATGTGCATGATTGAAGTGCGAAGGTGGGGCAAACTTCCTTCTTTTCAATATCCAGATTTTCCAAATGAAAATCAGATAGCAAATGTGATGCATCCCCTTAGAAAATGTGAAACACTTTCTTGTTGAGAAGAAAATAAGTAGATGGTGAGGTTTGATCAATAGTTGGCATGGGCTAGTTGCCTGTTTCAATAATGTTCACGAAAGAATTGTGAAACACAAGTAATGTGGCTGCCCGGCTCAAAAAAAGTTGGTGCAGAGTTATGATATTCTTTTAACTCTGTTCTCACACGCTCTTTCTTTTAAACATGTAGCTCACTCTAATCAACCTTTCTTTTTCATCTTAACACACTCATTTCTGTTGACTTTGCACACTCAATCACTAAGGATTAACTTCGTGGGTAGAAATCACTGGTTAAGTTGATTCCATAGAAGGTGTGTTAATTCCTAGCACAATGATTCTTTGTTTTCCTATGATGCACGTGAAGCTCAGATTGGTTTAACTATTTCAGTTAAAGCACAATTTTGATCTTCGAAAACATTTAGAGTCCACTCCCAAAATATAAAATCTGATGAAAAATCGGGAAGTGATTTGAACGTTTAAGAACAATGTTTTCTATGATTGAAAGTTGTCCTTCTTTCAACCATATATGAGATGAAGATAAAGGATTATAACTTAACGTGCGATCTTACATCTCATGAAGCTAAGCTTTAAGTCATAAACATATCAACTTGTAAGCATCTCTCAAAAATTCTGCAAAGGTCTTATGTCAAGTCAAAGTAAAATTTATTCACTTAAATTGAAAAGACAAAAAGCAGTAAAACTTTTTAAAGTACGAGTTCTGATCAGAAATAATCAGAAGTCATATCCGTACTCCCCTTTGTCTTGAAGAGCTCCCCCTATATTCTTGCTTTTAAAAAAAATCTGACATTAAAAGGTACATGCACAAATTTTATGAGCTCCCCCTCGAAGTAATATTGACCACTTGTCAATTTCTTCTCATTCTCCCCCTTGGATTATGAACAAAATAGAGAAGTGCAGATATCAATCAGAGTTAAGAATGAAGAAATGATGAAAAATTATACAATTTAGAAAACTTTTATAGGTAACTACTGATTATATTTTAAGATTTAGCATACCAAGCTTAGAGATAAGAAAGTTGAACCTCTTTTCGTCTAAGGGTTTGGTGAACAAATCGGCAAGTTGATAATCAGTTTTTACAAAGAAAAGTTCAATTGTTCCTTTTTCAACATGATCTTTAATAAAGTGATACATGACGTCTATGTGCTTTGTCTTTGTGTGTTGAACAGGATTCGCTGTTATTGAGATGGCGCTCTTGGAATCACAGTATATCGGGATCTTGTTGAAGTGGAAACCGTAGTCGTGCAATTGAGTTCTCATCCATAAGACATGAGAACAGCAGCTAGCAGCAGCTACATATTATGCTTCGGCCGTGGAGGTTGAAACACAATGTTGCTTCTTCGATGCCCAACTTACTAGTTTGTCACCGAGGAACTGTACGTGTCCTGACGTGCTCTTCCTGTCTAACATACAACCTGCATGATCTGCATCTGTGTAGGCTGTTAGTTCAAAACTAGTATCTTTAGGATGCCACAGACCAAGATCTACAGTGGCCTTTAGATACCTAAATATGCGCTTCACAACAGACATATGGATTTCTTTAGGATTGGCCTGATATCGTGCACATAAGCATGTTGAAAACATTATATCTGGCCTACTAGAAGTAAGATACATTAAAGAACCTATCATCCCTCGATAAGTCCTAACATCAACAACCTTTCCCGAAGGATCGGTGCCAATCTTAGTACCTGGTGCCATTGGGGTACCAATCGGTTTTGAATTTTCCATTTGGAACTTCCGAAGAATATCCCTAATGTATTTTGATTGATTGATAAAAATACCCGATGAAAATTGCTTTACTTGTAAACCGAGAAAGAAATTCATCTCTCCCATCAAGTTCATCTGAAATTTAGACACCATAAGGTTTGCAAAATTCTTACAGTACTTCGGATTTGTAGAGCCAAAGATAATATCATCTACATAGATTTGAATTAAAATGATATCAACTTTTTCCTTTTTGTTAAACAAAGTGGTATCCATCGTTCCTTTTGAAAACCCAGACTTGACTAGAAAAGTGGAAAGGACATCATACTAGGCTCGAGGTGCTTATTTCAGACCGTAGAGTGCTTTGTCGAGAATGTAAACGTGATTCGGCTTCTATTGATTGACAAAACCCTCTGACTGATAAACGTAGACTTCCTCCTTCAGAATTCCATTCAGGAAAGCTGTCTTCACGTCCATTTGAAAGACCGTGAAGTTCTTGTGGGCTGCGTAGGCTAGAAACATTCTGATTGCCTCTAATTGTGCCACAGGAGCATATGTCTCGTCATAGTCGATTCCTTCCTTTTGTCTGTATCCTTTGGCTACTAGTCTTTCCTTGTTTCGGATAATGGTACCATCTTCGTCTTTCTTTATCTTGAAAACCTACTTCGTACCTATAATTTTTTTACCTTTAGGCTTTGGTACGAGTATCCAGACTTGAAGTGCATCGAACTGATTCAGCTCTTCTTGCATTGAGATCACCCATTCTGGATCAGCAAGTGCCTCTGATACACGTGTTGGATCGAACTTGCTCAGAAAGGAGTCATGCATGCACATGTTCATTGATGCTGACCTAGTTTGCACCGGTTTTGATGGGTCGCCAATAATCTGGCTTAGCGGGAGCTCTTTGGTCCATTTATTTTCATGAGGCAGTGGATTAGATGAATGTATGTCAGTTGTATCATCTACAAATCCACTTGAACCTTCTTCTGTTTGTTCAGGAGGAATTATGATTTCAGTTGAAGGGGCAGGTTCAGAAGGCTCAGCAGGTACAACTTGATCTGGCTGTAGGGGTCGGCATTTGAATTGGAATCTCTTGTTGAATCGGGGCGTTGGATTCAATAGGAACATCTGAACTGGTTGGATGAGTAGTCGTTAAGTCTTCCATCCTGTCAACCACAACAGATTTCTTTACATTAGATCCAAGAAATTCATCATAAAACAATTCAAATAATAAATCTAAATCAGATAAATGTTTAGTAGAAGTTGATGCTTCATCTGATTTATTCTGTTAAGACGCAGGTTCTGGACTGAGTTGCCCAGAAGCTAGTATTCTTGTTATTACGGGTTCTGAACGTTGTTGTTCGGAAGCCATTTCTTCATCAAACGAGACGTTGATGCTTTCAATCACCGTTTTTGACTTCTTTAGATAAACACGAAATTCAGTTGATGTCGAGGAATAGCCAATGAAGATTCCTTCATCCGCCTTAGCACTGAACTTATTTAGACTCTCCCTATCGTTTAGAACGAAACACTTACACCCAAATATATGGAAGTATTTGATTGTCGGTGTTCGGTTGTTGATTAACGCATAAGGAGTCTTCTTGAATCTTCGATGTACCATAGAGCGATTCTGTGTGTAGCACGCGGTCGATACAGCTTCTGCCCACAAAAATAAAGGTAAGTCTGATTGACTTAGCATAGTACGAGCAGCCTCGACTAGCGTTCGATTTCTTTTTTCGACCACTCCATTTTGTTGAGGCATGTGAGCAGCAGAGTATTGATGTGAAATCCCGACAGATTCGAGATATTCTTTAACTTTATTGTTCTTGAACTCTGTGCCGTTGTCTGTTCGTAGAAACTTGACTGGTTTCTGCAGATTCACCTGGGTCGTCTTTAGGAATGTGATGAGGACATTTGGTGTCTCATCCTTTGAACGTAGAAAATTGACCCATGTGCATCGTGAGTAATCGTCCACGATCACGAGTATGTACTTCTTTCCGCCTAGACTCTGAGTTCGCATCGGACCGCATAAGTCCATATGCAATAACTCTAATGGAGCGCTTGTACTTGGTTCAGGTTTTGATTTATGTGGAGCCCTCTTCATCTTTCCCTTTTCACATGCTGCACAAAGATGTTCTCTTTCATATTTGAGCTCTGGAAGTCCTTTGACGAGCTTTCCACTGACCAGATTGTTGATGTACCTGAAGTTGAGGTGAGAGAGCCTTCGATGCCATAACTAACTTTGTTGCATCGAGGCTTTCGTTAGTAGACAAACTTGCTTGTTAGTCTGGACATTTGATAAATTGATTGTGTAGAGGTCTGATTCTCGAGTACCGACCAAGAGTTCTTCGCCTTCTTCATTGCGAACTGAACATCTCTTGGCTTTGAAGTTGACCTCTAAGTCTTTATCACAGAACTGGCCTATGCTGAACAAGTTGTGTCGTAAGCCTTCTACATAGCTCACCTTCTTGATCGTGACATTGTCATGTTTTACATCACCATATCCCATGATTGGAGAAAACTGGTCGTTGCCGAATCTGACTGTTCCGCAATATTTGTCTTTAAAATTGGACAATATCTCTTTTTGCCCTGTCATGTTCTTGGAACATCCGTTGTCCAAGAACCATGTATGACTAGTCTGCATCAGAGAAATTACAAATTTAGATCTTCATACGACAACATTGGAATATTCACTTTGATTATCGAAGTGCGGGTCTTGAACTGATTTGTTCAAAAGCCTATTTTGACTTTGATGTTCGGGTTTTGAACTGCATTATCCAAAAACCTATTTTGACATTGAAGAACGAGTCCTGATCTGTACATAATCAGAATTCGAATTCTCTTTAAGCTTTGTTTGCCTGCAACACAGATTTAGCCTTAGGTACCCACTTGAATTTGGGTCCTGCTGTGTTAGCATAAGATTTTGGTACCCATTTCAAATTGGGTCCTCTTTTCTTTTGAAATGCATTGGAAGAATTAGTATGAGATGAATGCACATGAAAATTGCCAAACCAATCTTCAGAATCTTGACAAGAGATAGAAACATGTTTATCATAAATAGAAGACTTTCTAGCAGATAAAGATAACTGAAATAATTGCTTCATTGTATATTGTATACGAGAAACAGCAAGTTTTGAGTTCAAAACAACAATATCAACAATATCAACATCTTTATTAAGAGAAGTCTTATTACAATTAACACTACTAAACGATAAAACGGTCTTGTCAAGCCTCCGTTTTGGTTGCCATTGAGAATTAGCTTCGGGCCTTTGCTTGCTCAGATCTGAAACATGTGAAACTGGTGAGTTAGACCTTTGAGCAACAAGCGATTGCTTCTTCTTAGAATTACCAGTAGTGTTCGATTTCTGTGAATGCTAAGATATATTCTTACCTTTAGCATTTTTAGCTTTCACAGAGACTGAGTTATCAACTTTCGTTGATTTTGCACTGTTAACAGGCATACTGGTTTTTCTCAAAGATTTCTTAACAAAAGATGAATGGTTAGGAAGTTTTGCATTAAAATCAAATTGTTCAGAACAATCATCTAAACCATCGTTAGAGTTCAGAAAATCAAGCTCTTTATTAGCTAGACCAGACATGTCCTCAGAGTTTGAAGCTTTAGAAATAACAGAATTTGAAAACACAGTTGAAAAAACTTTTTGCTCAATATTCATCAAAAGTCTTTCATCTGATAAAGAATTCTCGAGTTCAGAAATTTTACTTTCTAAAACGAGAGGAGGGACATATAGTTTACCTATAATAGGCTTCACCTCCATTTCCTTTTCAGTATAACTTTGAAAGAAATCACTTGAAAGAGTTTTCTTCTTTTGATATATTGGATTTTAATCATAACTATAATTCAATTTCGCATAATAAAATGGAAGACGAACTTTAGATGATTTGAAACGTTTTTCAGTTTCGTTGGCTTCATCCTTTTCAGATAGTTTAGTCCAGAAAGTTTTAAACTCAGGAATTCTGCGAGCTAATTACATAGAAAGATGATCATAAAGTCCTGGCACTTCAGACATCCCTTTTTGTAGACAGTGAGGATTCTTATAACCGATTCCCCATCTCTCTATTTCCTCTTTGGGTTTATTCAGATGAATAGTCAGTTCAGTTTGACCCATTTTATATAACTTCTCTTCCAAACCTTTTAATTTTCCATGTAAAGAAAAGTTTTCTTTGATACATGAAGAATGCAATTCATTAAGCTCATATTTATCAATCTCACTTTTTAGTAGTTTAGACTTGAGATCAGAATTCTCTTTAAGAATTCTTGTCTTTTCCTTTGCGTTGGTGTCATTATCTTTATGTAAAACCTCAACCAATACTTTCTTCTCAGCAATTTCATTGTTAAGTTTCTGTATCAGTTGGTTTTTGTCAGTATTAACACCATTTTCTCGCTCAAGATTAGACTCTAACTCTTTTTGTTTTAAACACATGGCATGCATTTTATTCATGAAATCTGAATCTGATAAATTACATACCTCCTCGTCTTCATTATCTGAATTTGCGTCAGCATCTGATTCTATCTTTCCCATCAAGCACATGTTAACTGCTTCATCTCTCTCTTCATCCTCTTCTTCATCATCTGAATGATCAAGCCAGTATTCATCTTCAGCCATCAGTGCCTTACCATCTGAATGATCAGAGTTTCTGACTTTTGGCCTTCGGCAGTCCTTGGCAAAGTGACCTGTTTTGCCACAGTTGTAGCTGTTATCCCAAATTTATCTAGTTGGTAAATAATCAATCAAGTAATCAAGCAACACAATAATAATCAAGAGATAATAAGATCAGAATAACATACCAATCCCTTGAATAAACAATGAAACCCTTGAGTGTTCTTGATACCCTTGAATACAGAGAAAACTTCACTTGACTATAATCTCTAAACAATAATTATCAAAAGGTTAACCCTAAAAACTAATTAACCAAAACTATAAATACCTAAGCCTTATGGGCTTTAAGCTTATCAGGCTTTCTAATGGGCTTGGGCCCAATAGCTAATAATCTATTAATCATATTACACTTTAAACCCTTTAACTATAACTATCAAATAAATACAGTTTAGACCCTCTAATTTAACTTTGACACAATTGCAGTTTAAACCCTGAACTTTAACTTTAATCTTGAATACAATTACTTGATCCAACAATCTCCCCCTTTGGATTCAAGATTAAAAAAAAATTGCAATTGTCTTCCGGTCTTCTCTTTTCTTCAAATATGACGTTGATAGCTTCAAAACTTCAAAACTTCAAATCTTTGAAAATCTTCGGCAGTCTTCAAAACTTCAAAACTTTGATAATCTTCAGCAATCTTCAGATTATATTCTCCCTCTTTGAGTATTCTCCCTTTTTGTATCTTCTCCCCCTTTTTGATGAATGGTGAGAAGCATCATCATCAAAACATACAAAAACAATCTCCCCCTTTTCAAGACAATTTCCCCCATTGTGTATGATCACGTAAGCACAATCTTCATGTAACGAGCCCTGTATGGAAATAAGAGCAGTCTTCCCAGATGGAAAGAGTGTTTATTTCAATCTTTTCAGATTAAAATAGAAAGTAGTAACCATTCGAATCTTTTCAAATTCAAACAGTTTAATAAGTGTAACCCTGAATCAACAAATGACTCAGTTAGAATGCCTGTCAATGACACAAAGTCACTGAGTAACACAAAGTTACTATATAAGGAGCTGGTTTGATGTAGACTCCCCAGGTCTTCCATTCAATCATCGAATAACACATGGTTATCTATGAACGTTTTGACATAATACAAATTTCTGTGTGCTCGTGCATGTGTTAGAAAAAAAAATTAAGCATAGATGATTACTTTTTCAATATAGGCTCAAAGTATGTAAACTTGTTGAGACAGCAACAAATTATACAAAGACTCAATGTGCATGAGAAAAGGTTCGAAGGTGGGGCAACTTTCCTTCTTTTTCAATATTAGTATCTTCCAAATGAAGAACCAATAGCGTAAGTTCTGCTTCCCCAGAAAATGTGAAACATTCTCCTTTTGAGAAAAGAATGAGTAGCTGGTGGGGTTGTATGCAAGAGATGGCATGGGCTAGTTGCCTTTTTCAATGATGGTCACCAAAGAATGTGAACCAATCATATTATGTGGCTGCCCGGCTCAGAAAGAAGTTTGGTGCAGAGTTTAATATTCTTTTACTCTGTTCTCTCACCCTCTTTCTTTTAATGCTCACGTCTAACCAATCTCTCTTTTCCATTTTACCTCTTTTCACACACCAACACTCAAATCTTTTGACCCCTCTCCCCTCAATCACTTAGGGAATACTTCCTGGGTAGGAAACACTGGTTATCGTGAATCCATGGAAGTTCTGTTAAGTTCTCACACTGAATCCCATGTATGATCCTAAAAAAAAACATGTTGTTCAACAGGCTATTGTACATGTAAGCACAAATACCACTTGTTACATGAGAAATAAGACTTTCGGAGATGTCAAAACAGTTATGTATGACGATGCAATTCTCCCCCTCAAACTAAAAGAGTTTGACAATTAAGCTCATATCATTTTGTCATGAAGAATAAGATTTTGGAGAATCAAAAACAAATGTTGTTTATATGAACAATATATAAACATATTTTCAATGAAAGCACATGAATTGACGTTTGATTCAATCAACAGTGAATACAAAGAACGTGAGTATTACCATAGAAAGATTTTACTTTTGATACATGGTAATAACAAAGTCAAATAGAATGTTCTGAATCATTATGTGTATGAATACTTGACAAAGTATATTGACAAGATAAAACGCAAGTATTTATCTTTAAGAACACACGGTCAGATAAGCATTTAAGTATCCAAAAATCTGTTAAAATCACAGATATTCTCCCCCTTAACTGAAAGATTTTTTTTTTTTAAAGCTTCAGAAAAAACAGAAAAAAATAAGGCACTGAAGTGCGGGTTCTAATCCGATGTGATTAGAAGCCATAGTCTGTTGAAGTACGGGTTCTAAGCCGATTTACTTAGAAGCCTTCTTTTTGACAATTAAGTCCGGGTTTTGAATTGTGTTGTTCAAAAGCCATTGTTCTTTCTCCCCCTTAAACCTTGGCACAGATTTAGCTTTTGGTACCCACTGGTATTTGGGTCCTAATGGGTTAGTTGCAGTTCTAGTAGGAGATATGAAGTAAGAACCATACCAGTTATTTACATAATCTTTTCTTACAAAATCATTTGAGACACAATAGGAACAATTAATTTTCTTTTGTGCTAACCTGATTAGTTGATTAATAGTGTAAACCAGATCAGGTTTGCCAAAAGTTTTACCTTTTGAAGCATAGTTCCATTTTGCATTTGATGTATGCACAAATGATTCTTCTTTCTTCTTTTCCTCCGAGGATCCTTTAACTCTCCAGATCCACTTTCCTTTTTCTTTCTCATCATGCCTTCTCCAGAAGCTTTTCTTTTGAGACTTAGTCTTCTTGAAGTTACCTGAACCATCAACATTTTTGTCATATAAAAGGTTAGAAGGACGAATCTGATCAGTAGATTTAGAAGTAAGACAGTCATCTAAATCATAGAAAGGATTATAGAAAACATTTGAAAAATGTGAACTTGAAGCTGTTTTTAATGAACTATCTGAATCAGCTAGATCATCTCTTGGTGATTGAGCTATTGACTCTGGCGTCTTGTGCTCAGTCAGCTTCACCTTGAATACGATCTTTTCAAGTTCCTTTATCTTTGAGGACAAACTGTTTCTTTCCTTTTCAATCAGATCAAACTTCTTATGCAACTCAGATTTTGCATTCTTCTTCTTCAAGATGTTTGTTGAGAATTCAGATAGCTTTCCTGTCAGCTTGGCTATCTCGGTCTCAAATATTTTCTTTTCTTCAGAAAAGTCTATATTTGTATCCTTCAGCTCAGCTTTCTTCTTCTCATTCTCAGCCTTTTCTCTCTCTAGAATGATAACCTTCTCAAAGTCTGAAACTTGTTGAGAAAGTTTAACATATCTAAGCTCTAAAGATTTCTTTTCTTCGAAGGCTTTTCTGGAGAAATCAGAGAATTTCTTGGCAAAGTCTTTTCTTTCTTTCTCTATCTTCAACAATTCATCTTGAGCTATTGTATTGTCTCTATCTTGGGTTGCCTTTTCTTTCATCGTATTAATCTCAACCTCAAGACTGAGAACTTTATCTTTTAAAGAGTCTCTTTCAGCAAAGATTCGAGAATTTGACTTTCTAAGCTCTTCAGATGTCTCGCGGGCAATGTTTGCTCTTCTTCTAAGCTCATCAAGCTCTTTTTGCATTAACTCCTTCTTAGACCATGTAGAGCTGGATTCAGATCTTTTCAACTTTGCTTGAAGATCTAAGATCTCTTTTTCTTTAGACGCAATTATTCCTGCAAGATCAATTATAGAATCAGAATCTTTTGAATTTTCTTTTAAAGCATTGATCTGAATAAGAAGAGAAGAGTTCTGAATCTTTAGATTTTCAATCTCAGCTTCAAGAGGTAACATCTCGGATTTGAGCTTTGTAATTTCCCTCTTGCAATCATCAGCCCTGTCTGTATATCTTGACAACTGTCTAGCAATATGTTTAGCCTTTTCTTTTACTTCAGAAAGAGTCATGTTGCTAAAATCAAGGTTGTATCATGCAGTCATATTTAGCTGATACGACATCCTAGCTGTATGGTTAGTAATCAAACTTTTCTGTACCAAAAGAATCAACTAGATGAGATCGTTAGAATCAAAATAAAAACCACACTAAAAAATTTCCAGAAAAAAATTTCCAAAAATAATTAAATACAGTCCTTTCAATCAGTATAACGCTTCAAATAATACTGAACAAAAAGAAAATGTTGATCTCGAACAGAACTTTGTCCCCCTTCGCAGACTTAGCACGGGGGTCCCTATTACAGTTTGCAGTTTGCAAAAATCGACCGGGGATGTGCTTCGACCGGTATTGAGTCGACCGAGGTTTTGCTTAGACCGGTACCTTGTTTGACCGGTAAGATGTAACAACCGGTCTTATGCTCGACCGGTAAACGACTAAGACCGGTATAGAGAGTTCGACCGGTAAGTTGCTTGTACCGGTACTTTGTTCGACCGAGAATATAGTTGACCGGTATAGTGAAGACTGATAAAAAATATTCGACTGATAAAAGTCTTCGACCGGGAGGTTGTAAGACCGGTAAACACTTCGACCGGTATTGATTCGATCGGTATTGATTCGACCGAGATGGTCTGTGAGTATACCGGGCGATCGGACTACTTGACCGGTGTCCTGATTTGACCGATATTATGCGTTCGACCGGGATGTTCTTAGGCAGCCCAGAAGTCGATGAACAGACGCAATAATCAACCCAGAAAATCAGTACAGACTCACAATCAGATGCAAAAATCAGTCCTTTGTACTCAGAAACATGAACCAATCACAATACAATCAAACTCAGAGATCAATTTCAACTTTTAAGCATTGGATTTGATAAGCATAGTAATGACCGATAGATAACTTATGTCGAACCCAGAAAACTTAAAATCACACAATTCAATCACTTTGTTAATTCTCAATGCACTTAATCAATCAGATGGCATTTAGAAGCATAAATCTCAACTAATCAGATCAACTTTAACCCAATAAACACATTAATTCATGCAATCGATTTTCAGAATACGATGAACAGTAACTTTCACGATGAACAATATTCGATGAATAGTAACTTTTGAAAAAAAAATTGATTCTTTTAGGCTCTGATACCAATTGTTATCCCAGATTTATCTAGTTGGTAAATAATCACAGAAACAAGTAATCAAGCAACACAATAATAATCAAGAGATATATAAATCAGAGTAACATACCAATCCCTTGAATAAACAATGAAACCCTTGAGTGTTCTTGATACCCTTTGAATACAGAGAAAACTTGCTACCTCTCTCTAAACAATAATTATGAAAATATGAAAGGTTAACCCTAAAAACTAATTAACCAAAACTATAAATACCTAAGCCTTATGGGCTTTAAGCTTAACAGGCTTTCTAATGGGCTTGGGCCCAATAGCTAATAATCTATTAATCATATTACACTTTAAACCCTTTAACTATAACTATCAAATAAATACAGTTTAGACCCTCTAATTTAACTTTGACACAATTGCAGTTTAAACCCTGAACTTTAACTTTAATCTTGAATACAATTATTTGATCCAACAGTAGCACGTTGGTGGTTCTGGCTGACTGGATTCTTCAGCTTTGAACTTTCTTTCTTCTAGGTTCCTCTCCTCTAATCTCTTTGCTTCAGACTGAATTCTTCTCTCTTCAGGTTTCCTCTCCTCTGTTCTTTTCCCTTCAAATCTCTTTCCTTCATATCTACTTCCTTCAACCCTTTCCTTATGGATGTAGTTGTTTGGACCAGAAGAATATCTCTGACTGTTTGAACTTGGCTTCGTGTAGAACTTTTTCTGAAAAGCATTTGACAGCAGCATCATTGCTTGCTTCAGTTGTTCATTTTCATCCATGTCAGAGTGTCACACCCCGCTAAAGCGGAAACACGGGGCATAACAGCTCGATACGCATAGCACAAGATTAAAGTTCATACCACCATACAATTTAATTATTTAAAACATTACATAAAAAAAATATTTATCATCGTTTACAATTTCCAAAATCTTAAACATAACGGAAGATATTCGTAAAGGTAAGCTTGCTTCAAAACAATATTCAGGTAGCTTAAACATCGATGTCTACCTTCTTGACTTCCTGAAAAGCATGTATAAAACAAGGTCAACTACAAAGAGTTGGTGAGTTCACAGGTTTTAAATATGCACAAATCATTTTTATATGCAAGTTGACAATGTAAATCACGTGTAAAAACCAATCTTCAATTCTTTGATTCATGAGTACCATAATTCAATTTCTTTATGATAAGTGTACACAAAGATAATATTACGTTGAGCCACTACTAAGCCGTCCCTGACCAATTTCAACGCCCCCGATGAACTAACTCAGCGGTGGTTCGAGCCACATGTTTAGTCATCTTATCTAGTATAGTGCACCCCTGCTCGTCAGCATAAGGTGGGCTTGTCACACCAAATAGCGCTATCCACTAATACTATAGGCCCGATTTTCTTCGAGTTAATAGTAGTGTCACGGGGTTTTAACATTTAATACTCAACACATCAATTGCATACTTATCATATAGCTTATAATTCCAAACGCTTTTAACAAAGCCTTATAAATTGCCAATTCGCAATACTTTCAAACAATTCTCATGAATCTTTAAATACGCAACAAAAGCATGCTTTTCACCCCAAAATCAGTTAAAACGATAAAAGAGGGGCTGTGAATACTCACCTTTTGGAGAAAATGCGAAGATTTTGAGATAGTGATCACCGAAGGTGGTTACTCCCTAGATTTCCTATAACGAAAGATGCCACAAGGAAAATACGTCATTACTCGACCCTAAGTCCAAATAATCCTTCCGAGTGATGTATGAAATGCCAATAAGTGTATTTTAGTCCAAAATCATTTAATTAGTTGTTTTAGACTATTTACTATAATGTGATTTCAAATACATATATGTAAATCTTTGAATAAATTATAGAGTTATAAAGTCCAAAAATCCCCTTTTTAACAAATCTGACCCTTGATTTAAGTTGTCATAATTTTATGCCTAATTTTAATGATATTATAACCATTTTCCATATGTTATTATTTTACCAAATTTTTATAGTGTTTAATTTACTGCCTTGTGAACTTTTGGCATAGGTAACACTCTTTTTGGAGTTGATTAGATAGGGTAATGATGTTCTTAAAGTTCATTGGTCACAGGGATCCATGAAGAGTACACCTTCTGTTTGTCTCGATCATTTGAAGTTTCAAAACTTACTCTTTTCTGGTGATTCAGGTTGGGTTTTGTTCCTTATTCAAAGAAGAAACTTCCAGAAAAAGATTCATCTTATTTGGACCAATAATGAGTGAGTTACATCCGTTTTAAGACAAGTGTCCCAATCTGACAGAAAGTTGCTTTTTGCACACTCAACTTGTTAATGATGGTTGAGTACTCAAATCTTTATATTTTCAAGTGAATCAAATTTTGTTTGGTTCCCAGATCATTAAAGTTACTTCTAGAAAAAGAATCATTAATTTTTATGGTTTTTCATGATGGTTATGGTTGATTGATTGCAAGATTTTGTCCAGCCGGATTCTGATTGCACCATAAACTTTAGAGGTAAGGTTGAGGGATCAAAACTCAATATTTTTGAGTGATTCCAGTGGGGTTTGATTGGTATTTCATTATATTAAATTCCAGAAGAATATTCATAGCATTTGAGTCCATATTGTTCAAGTTATGCCCAAAATACTAACATGCAATAAATCTAACAGAAACTAAAAATGAAATAACTTAATTTTATGAACTTTTTATCACTTTTTGGCCCATAAATTGGGGTTTCTTGATTGAAAACGTTTTTATCTTCCATTTTACATAAGTTTTAGTAAAAATCATCCTTTAACTTTTTGAAACACATGTATGGACTCTAATATCTTTAGATTGTAAGAAAAATGGACATGCATGTCATCCAAACTTCATTTTCTTGAGTTTTAGAGGTATGGATCATGGGTTATCACCATTGCTTGAAATTTAACATGTCATTGGTGTATAACCTACCATATAGGGACTTTACAAAGCCCTAAATTCCAGAAAACCTTCAAGAAGATGAAGAAAAATGATGAAAACTTGATTTTATGAAGATTTAAAGGTAAGATTCATGAAATACAAGAGTAGAATGTTACCTTGATGATGAGGAGTTGTTTTGATCTTCAAAAATTATGATTTGGAAGGAGGTTTGGGGCTGGAGTTTAGAGAGAAATGAAGAGAGAAATGATGCTAGAGAGAGAGAGAGAAATGAGAGAAATGAGAGAATGTGATGGAGTGTTGGTGGTTTTGAAGAAGAAAAGAAAAACAAAAGTGGGGATATAGGGGGGGAGGCGGCCACATGGCCAATTCTTTAAAAAGAAATATATATATTTTTTTGAATTTAAGTTTTATATATATAATGTAATTTTTATAAAAAGATAGGTTATGGGTAGGTGAATTCTCAATTATTTGCTTAAATTTTTGTTTTGATTGCTTAAAATTTAGAATTTATATTTGGTTAATTAAATTTTATAATTAACCCACTCATTATTATTACTATTAATAAAATAAAATGTTAATTTTATTGGATTGGCATTTTATAAGACTGTGTATCCCGTTACGCGCAGTGACCGGATATTCTAAGCGCACTACCGGGAACCTTAGGAAACAAAAGCCCTTGCCTATAAAATTAGGTCGTAGAAGGGTGTTCCTATATATTTAATCGTGATTTACACAGTTCGGGTGCTAACCTGGAGGTTCCGGAAGGCAGATGTCACAGTCTCCCCTCCTTAAAAGAATTTCGTCCCGAAATTAATGATTGCTATCTCTGGACTGATCCTTTGTGAAGAGGTGGGGATACTTGAGTTTCATATGATCTTCCGGTTCCCAGGTGTACTCGGGTCCAAGTCTCGAGTTCCAACGAATTTTCAAGATTGGAATTTTACTACGCCTCAGGCGTTTGATTTCCCGGTCAACGATTTCAATTGGTTTTTCTACGAAGCGCAAACGCTCGACAGTCTGAACCTCTTCAGGTTTTATAACCAATGATTCATCAGTTAAACATTTCTTTAAATTTGACTCATGAAAAGTGTCCTGTATAGCACTAAGCTCTTGTGGTAATTTGAGTTTATAAGCTACTGGTCCAATTCTTTCCAGTATCTCGAATGGGCCAATATATCCTGGACTCAATTTACCTCTTTTCCCAAATTGAACCAATCCTTTCCAAGGTGACACTTTCAGAAGGACTTTATCACCCGATGGAAATTCTAACGACTTTCTACGGTTATCTGCATAACTTTTCTAACGGTCTCTCGCAGCTTTGAGTCTATCCCGGATAGTAGATATCTTATCAGTGGTTTCTTGTATAATATCAGACCCGATCAATTGACTATCACTGGTTTCCATCCAACTGAGTGGGGATCTACACTAACGTCCGTATAAAGCTTCATCTGGCGCACATTAGATACTGGTGCAGCTCCTGGAATTAAATCTATGCGGAATTCAACTTGTCTTGGTGGGGGTAATCCGGGTAATTCATCAGGAAATACTTCGGGAAAATCCTGGACTATAGGAATATCTTGAATGCGTTTTTCTTATTCTCTTTATTTACTACATGCGCCAGAAATGCAACGTACTCTTTCCTCAGATAATTCTGCATCTTCATACATGATACCATCTTTAAATTCCTTTTGGGCTTCTCTCCATGTACAAAAAGTACTTCTCCTTCCGATAACGGAATTCGAAGAGTTTTCTCAGAACATCATATTTTCGCTTGCTTTTTAGACAACCAATCCATGCCCACAATTAAGTCAAAACTTCCTAACTTAATTGGAATTAAGCCTATACTAAATTTCTTTTCAGCTAGGTTTAGGGTACAGTTCGAAATTACATCCTTGACCCTAACTTCTTGTCCATTAGCAAATTCGATGACATAAATTTCTTTTAACTTTTGGGGTTTTCGATTAATTTTGATCTAAAATTTAGTGATACGAAACTTCTATCTGCCCCGGCATCAAATAATACAGATGCAGGATGATTATTTAAGAGAAACGTACCTGTGATCACATCACATCTGGGTTTTCCCTTGCTTCCTCTGCCCCAATTTCAAATACCCGACCCTGTGCCTGACCTCTTTGATTCCCTTGGTTGGCCGGTTGAGCCTGATTAAGATTCAGCCTTCTGTTCATCTTGGGACAGGTGTTGTTGAAGTGGTCCGGACTTCCACACTCAAAACAAACTCGTCTTCCCCCAATCTTACAATCCTTCGCATAATGACCCCTCTGTTGCATTTGTGACAAATAATACAATTCCCAGTGTGATGATTGTTACACTTGTCACATTTTGGATACGTTCCTTTTCCTTTGTCAGTTGCCTGAGCTTGGATTCCATAATTCCCCACTATTCTTTGCTCCTTTCCTCGGCTCCTGTCAAACTGTCTCCCTGAAGTTTCCTCAATCTTCCTCTTTCCCTTAGCTCTGTCATTAGTGAAAAGTCCCGAACGGTTGGCATTGTTGGTAAGTTTGGTTGCTAAGTTTACTGCTTCTTGGAGGGTTTTTGGATTGCCCTAAGTCACATCCCCTCGGATTAATGGAGCTAAACCCCAGATATATTTTTCCACTCGATTCTCTTCTGGTGTTACCAAATGTGGTACCATCTTTGCCAATTCATGAAATCGTGTTGTGTATGCATCTATATCATTTCCCTTCATTTCGTGATCCCACAACTCCGCTTGTAACTTTTGCATTTCACTCCTCGAACAATATTCCTCTTTAAGCATCTCCTTAAATTCATCCCATGTGACTTTGTTAGCAGCATCCCGTCCTCGTGTTTGAACCTGAGTATTCCACCATGTCAGCGCTCTCCCTTGCAGTAGACAAGCTACAAACGGCACCTTGTTTGCTTCTGTACACTTGCTAATATGGAGTACAGACTCCATTCCTTCAATCCAAGTTAATAATCCAACAGTTCCTTCAGTACCATGGAATTCTTTCGGGTTACAAGATCTAAAGGTCTTATATGTACATTCTTTATCTCCGTTTGTACCGACCCTTGGATTGTCAACTTGGTTAGCATTCAAACCTGCCGCTACCTGACTAACTATATTGGGAAGTGCAGCTAAGATTTGTTCAGACACGAGTCGCGTAATTTCGGGGTTTTCCCTTCTTGGAGGCATAATTCTAAGGCAAAGTTTCAAATTAAAATCTAATCATCATCTATTACTATACCCGCACTCAAATTATATCTATTCTACGTTCTTAATACCATATATATTCATTGCAATTGATTAAACATACATTCGATACATAATATATTAACAACATATATTTTAAAACCACACGTTGTAGGTAATCACAATCAGCATTTCATAGACATTTTCAAAATCATAAAGATACCACATCAAAAGTTTAATATCCAACCAAAAGTAGTAGCCATGCAAAAAGTAATTGTTCAAAACAACGGACTACATGCTACCAAAAGAAAGTTTAACATCCCAAATATCCTTTATCAAACTAGACTACCGATGCATGAAAAACATCATCAACCATGCGATCACAACCACCACAAATCCCATCCCTAAGGATAAACATGCGTACAGCCTCCTCACCGCCGCCCTAGTATCAACCAGCCCACCCATAATTCCATTCACCATCTGGTCACTCATGCTCATCATCGATATAACCCCATCCACAATCTGATCATTCGAATTCAAAATAGACAGGAGTGCGTCAGTGAAATGCCCATGATGCTCTAACTCTATCCTAAACAGTTCTATGTCTCGGGACATGCCCGAAACCCAATAGCTCTCAGCTGTTGTCATACCAGCTGAACGTGGCACCGGTATCCCAACACATGGGGGTGGCGATACTCTCCTTCTTCTCGGTCGGGAGGGCCCAGCTTCATCCTTACGTGGGATGGTAAAGGTCTCCCGAACGGGTGGCCGCACACTCATCCGAGCGATGCCCCGGGCTCTCGCTCTAGGTACAGACTGTGAAGATGAATCGGTCAAAGGTGTGACGGATCTCTCAGGAGACTGACCAGACTCTGAAAAACCATGCTCGGATGGGTCAAAGTCCTCACTCCTAGAAGTATCCCCTCTAGGTATGTGAGTAAAATATCCTGACTCGTCAGGTGACTGCTCTAGGTGAGGTGGTGTCCGTGACATAATGACTGCGATAATTAACAAAGTTTAATTTGTTAAAACATGCTAAAATATTTATCAAAACCCAAAAATACCATGCAAACTCACATAAATGCCATGCTTTTCATTTTCATGAACAAAAGTTTCTATTTTTAGTAACCCCTAGCATAACCGGTCCATGTCCCCATTATATACATCTAAATTAAACGAGGGTGATCAAGCTTCGTTTAAGTTAGAATATAATAATATGAAACATATTCTAGTCATACTAGTAGTATACTCGAATTCGTAATTTTATTTGTAAAACAATTTTTTTTTTTTGAAAATAGAGGTTATAGTGTATGGTTTTATAATAAAACCGGTATTCTCTATAACCTGTGGCTCTGATACCAAATCTGTCACACCCCGCTAAAGCGGAAACACGGGGCATAACAGCTCGATACGCATAGCACAAGATTAAAGTTCATACCACCATACAATTTAATTATTTAAAACATTACATAAAAAAAAATATTTATCATCGTTTACAATTTCCAAAATCTTAAACATAACGGAATATATTCATAAAGGTAAGCTTGCTTCAAAACAATATTCAGGTAGCTTAAACATCGATGTCTACCTTCTTGACTTCCTGAAAATCATGTATAAAACAAGGTCAACTACAAAGAGTTGGTGAGTTCACAGGCTTTAAATATGCACAAATCATTTTTATATGCAAGTTGACATTGTAAATCACGTGTAAAAACCAATCTTCAATTCTTTGATTCATGAGTACCATAATTCAATTTCTTTATGATAAGTGTACACAAAGATAATATTACGTTGAGCCACTACTAATCCGTCCCTGACCAATTTCAATGCCCCCGATGAACTAACTCAACGGTGGTTCGAGCCACATGTTTAGTCATCTTCTCTAGTATAGTGCACCCCTGCTCGTCAGCATAAGGTGGGCTTGTCACACCAAATAGCGCTATCCACTAATACTATAGGCCCGATTTTCTTCGAGTTAATAGTAGTTTCATGGGGTCTTAACATTTAATACTCAACACATCAATTGCATACTTATCATATAGCTTAAATACGCAACTAAAAGCATGCTTTTCACCCCAAAATCAGTTAAAACGATAAAATAGGGGCTGTGAATACTCACCTTTTGGAGAAAGTGCGAAGATTTTGAGATAGTGATCACCGAAGGTCGTTACTCCCTAGATTTCCTATAACGAAAGATTCCACAAGGAAAATACGTCATTACTCGACCCTAAGTCCAAATAATCCTTCCGAGTGATTTATGAAATGCCAATAAGTGTATTTTAGTCCAAAATAATTTAATTAGTTGTTTTAGACTATTTACTATAATGTGATTTCAAATACATATATGTAAATCTTTGAATAAATTATAGAGTTATAAAGTCCAAAAATCCCCTTTTTAACAAATCTGACCCTTGATTTAAGCTGTCAGAATTTTATGCCTACTTTTAATGATATTATAACCATTTTCCATATGTTATTATTTTACCAAATTTTTATAGTGTTTAATTTACTGCCTTGGTGAACTTTTGGCATAGGTAACACTCTTTTTGGAGTTGATTAGATAAGGCAATGATGTTCTTAAAGTTCATTGGTCACAGGGATCCATGCAGAGTTAGCTCACCCTCGCGGGATCGCGACCCTTTGTCCCGGCCATTGTAGCACGTGTGTACACCTTCTGCTTGTCTCAATCATTTGAAGGTTCAAAACTTACTCTTTTCTGGTGATTCAAGTTGGGTTTTGTTCCTTATTCAAAGAAGAAACTTCCAGAACAAGATTCATCTTATTTGCACCAATAATGAGTGAGTTAAATCCGTTTTAAGACAAGTGTCCCAATCTGACAGAAAGTTGCTTTTTGCACACTCAACTTGTTAATGATGGTTGAGTACTCAAATCTTTATATTTTCAAGTGAATCAAATTTTGTTTGGTTCCCAGATCATTAAAGTTACTTCCAGAAAAAGAATCATTAATTTTTATGGTTTTTCATGATGGTTATGGTTGATTGATTGCAAGATTTTGTCCAGCCGGATTCTGATTGCACCATAAACTTTAGAGGTAAGGTTGAGGGGTCAAAACTCAATATTTTTGAGTGATTCCAGTGGGGTTTGATTGGTATTTCATTATATTAAATTTCAGAAGAAGATTCATAGCATTTGAGTCCATATTTTTCAAGTTATGCCCAAAATACTAACATGCAATAAATCTAACAGAAACTAAAAATGAAATAACTTAATTTTATGAACTTTTTATCACTTTTTGGCCCATAAATTGGGGTTTCTTGATTGAAAACGTTTTTATCTTCCATTTTACATAAGTTTTAGTAAAAATCATCCTTTAACTTTTTGAAACACATGTATGGACTCTAATATCTTTAGATTGTAAGAAAAATGGACATGCATGTCATCCAAACTTCATTTTCTTGAGTTTTAGAGGTATGGATCATGGGTTATCACCATTGCTTGAAATTTAACATGTCATTGGTGTATAACCTACCATTTGGGGACTTTACAAAGCCCTAAATTCCAGAAAACCTTCAAGAAGATGAAGAAAAATGAAGGAAAAATGATGAAAACTTGATTTTTATGAAGATTTAAAGGTAAGATTCATGAAATACAAGAGTAGAATGTTACCTTGATGATGAGGAGTTGTTTTGATCTTCAAAAATTATGATTTGGAAGGAGATTTGGGGCTGGAGTTTAGAGAGAAATGAAGAGAGAAATGATGCTAGAGAGAGAGAGAGAAATGAGAGAAATGAGAGAATGTGATGGAGTGTTGGTGGTTTTGAAGAAGAAAAGAAAAACAAAAGTGGGTATATAGGGGGGGCGGCCACATGGCCAATTCTTTAAAAAGAAATATTTTTTTTTAATTTAAGTTTTATATATATATAATGTAATTTTTATAAAAAGATAGGTTATGGGTAGGTGAATTCTCAATTATTTGCTTAAATTTTTGTTTTGATTGCTTAAAATTTAGAATTTATATTTGGTTAATTAAATTTTATAATTAACCCACTCATTATTATTACTATTAATAAAATAAAATGTTAACTTTATCGGATTGGCATTTTATAAGACTGTGTATCCCGTTACGCGCAGTGACCGGATATTCTAAGCGCACTACCGGGAACCTTAGGAAACTAAAGCCCTTGCCTATAAAATTAGGTCGTAGAAGGGTGTTCCTATATATTTAATCGTGATTTACACAGCTCGGGTGCTAACCTGGAGGTTCCGGAAGGCAGATGTCACACAGAGTTTGCATAACCTTCATCTTCTTCTGATTCGTACACAATTGTCTTGTTCCTCTTCTTCCTGACAACAAGAGCAACTATGTCTTCAACTGTCTTTCCTTTCTGCCTCTTTTCATCTAGAATTTCATCCACCTCTTCTTCATTTTGTCCGAGGGTTTCATACACCTCATGAAGTGGAATCTCATTCAAATCTTCGATCTGCTTCATCTGCCTAGCAAATATTTTCCATTCCGGTTGAAGAATACTCAGGAATTTGACGTTCAGCTCAATTTGAGATTTGTGGACTTTGTTCTTGTTAAGTTCGTTCAGCAAAGTCACAAACCTATCATAGGTTTCTTCTAAATTCTCTCCAACTCTGCCTCTAAATTCTTCGTAATTATTTAGGCAGTTTGAGATTTTTAGCTGATTCCCAACCTTTGAACCCAGCATCATCTTTTCGAGATGATCCCACATTTCTTTACCGGAGGCCTTGTAGCTGTCAATCTTTACATATATTTCGTTTGGAATTCCTTGTAAAATGTATGACTTAGCTAATCTGTCGCCTTTGGCTCTTCTGAGGTTATCATCTCCTAGCTCATGAAACTTAAGTTCAACTTGAGTCGGCACAGTTCTAACTAAACGAGTCGTCATGACTGGTTTCATAACCCCTTCTTCTATAGATTTCCTGATGAAATCACCCAGCTCATGTATGTCAACAAAGTTCAGAAACCGATCCTTCCACTGTTCGTATTCTCCTTTAAAGAGAACTGGTGGCTTGGTGTCAGTTCCGATTGCAAGGGCTTCTCTGGATGTCATCCTGTATTGAATAACTTGTCAGGATCGAATTCTCAACAAGAATTAATTCTCAGAAACAATATCAAAGAAGTTTGCGGAATAACACTTTGATATTCAATGAAATAGTAAATCAATACAGAAAATATGAAGAACAAACTGTAAACTTGTATTGAATGCTTTGAAGTTACAAGATTACACACTCAACCTCAATATTGATGAACAGGCTCACCAATACGAATTCTACTTCTCTAGAATTAGGATCTATGCCTTGAGGTTGATTTTTCTCTCTAGAACAAAAAAATAGAATGAATGATAATCTCTCTATAAAATCTGTACATATACTGAATACCAAGATAATTACAATAAATAAAATATCTTCAGTATATCTTCCATGTATATCTCTAAGCTTCCATGTATATCCTTTCATACGAATCTTCATCATATAAGCAGTATTAATCTTCAGCAGCATTAAATTCCTTCTAGCAGCATTAACTACTAAGCAGCACTAACTACTAGCAGTACTAACTAGCTAAGCAGTACTAACTTTGTTCAAGCAGCACTAACTTTGACTAGCAGTATTTATTCTACTAGCAGTAGTAACACTCAGCAGTAGTAACTTTTAAGTCTTCTAGCAGTAGTAATTTTGAACCAGCAGCATTAACCATACTTGATGAATTCTTCAGTTCCCAACAATTGAATAAGTGAAAACTTGACAGATATGATCGTTAATCCAAATAAAATTTGATCACAAAAGAAATTTTGTCCCCCTAGGCAGACTTAGCACGGGGGTCCCTATTACAGTTTTGAAAAATTCACAGGAAAAATATTCTAAGTATGGAATAACTTTGCGTATTGAGAAGGTTTGTATATGAGATTGATTGCGCAAATTGAGGTTTGTGTATCAAGTATAGTGCGCAAAGTGAGATTTGTGTATCAAACGGGATGTGCAAAGTGAGGTTTGCGTATCAAGCGGGATGCGCAAAGTGAGGTTTGCGTATCTAACCAGATGCACAAAGTAGACTTGATCTTTTCGTAAAGAGACTATCACTTGAACTGAGGTTTGCGTATTGAGAGGGTTGCGTAAACTGAGCTTTGCGTATTAGGAGGGTTGCGCAAACTGAGTTTTGCGTATCCTTCTTGATGCGAGAAGTGAAGTCGAGGTTTTCGTATGCTTTAGGATCCGAGAAGTATGCTGTTGGATCCGAGAAGTGAGGTTTGCGGATTGCTTGAGATGCGCAAAGTAAGGTTTGCGTATCAGGCGTGATGCGCAAAGTGAAGTTTGCGTATCACGTTAGATACGCAAAGTTGGACTTTGCGTATGTTCATCTTCTGGTTTGCGCAAGTTCGTCCTGTACTTCGAAAATCAACTAAAAACTGTATTCTTCGACGATTAGCAGTACCAAACTTTACCAAAAAGTCTAAAAACACTTCTAGAACTGAATGCTAACACTCGATCTCGATAAAACACACTTTTTGAAAAACAATTTGATGGCACAATAACTTTCTAAACTCCACTGTTCGACCACTAAATCACCAAAATGGAACTCGATAAAAGCTCTATAGTTAAATCAAACAACAACAACTCGATCTAGCATGCTAATCGATCACAACCTGATCGATTTTCAATACAGAACACAGAGTCGTTTTTCTTAAAAACTTGATTTTGATCTTAATCAGGCTCTGATACCAACTGTCGGTCCAACAATGTTTATATCAAGTTCTTAGATTAACAACACAATAAGATTACCAACCTGTATTGATTATAACAAATGGTTACAAGGTTGATCGATTTAAGCTATTTTGTGTTCTCTGTGTTTTCTCTCTTTTACACCTTTTAGTGTATGTTCTATGTGTGTCGATATTATCTTATTTGATTAAGAGAGTTGGTATAGAAACACAATATCTAAACTTAGTGTGTCTAACACACTACCATAATATGTAGATTTAATATCTAGATATTATTTCTAACAAAATAATATAACTAACTAAATAACTAGAAACTAACTAAGTTAACTAATATCTAACAAACTAGATATTAATTTAACTAGTACAATAATAATCAATTATATTGACATTTATTACAAACGACGTAGACTTTAATATTGAGAGTCGACGTTTCGGCTTTAGCTTCAGATTGCGATCTTCAGATTGGATGATCTTGAATCCAATGAGACTGTGGTCTAACATTAATTCTAGAGAGAGAGTTTAGAAGAGAAAGTAACAATCGTTTATATAACAAGTCTAAATGTTACAATGAAGTGCTTAGTTGTGTTACATGATTAACAAAACAATACAAGTTATTTATATGGACTAACACTAGAAGATTAAACTACAAGATTAATCACAAAGCTCTAAGATAATCTCACATTGACTTAGACTTAGTTGACTTTACTTGACTTGACTTTTCCTATTAAATCTTGGATACAATAATACACTAACAATAAGTCCTAACATCAACAGCCTTTCCCGAAGGATCGATGCTAATCTTAGTACCAGGTGCCATTGGGGTACCAATCGGTTTACAATTTTCCATTTTGAACTTCCGAAGAATATCAAGAATGTATTTAGATTGATTGTTGAAAATCCCCGATGAAAATTGTTTGACTTGTAATCCGAGAAAGAAATTCATCTCTCCCATCATATTCATCTGAAAACGTGACACCATGAGGTTTGAAAAATTCTTACAGTATTAGGATTTGTAGAGCCAAAAATAATAACATCCACATATATTTAAATTAGAATGATATCGGATTTTTCCCTTTTAAGGAATAAAGTGGTATCGACCGTATCTTTTGTAAAACCTGACTTGTCCAAAAACTTAGATAAGACATCATACCAGGCGCGAGGAGCTTATTTCAGTCCATAAAGAGCTTTGTCGAGAACGTGTACATGATTCGGTTTTTCTTGATTAACAAAGCCTTCTGGCTACGTGACGTAGACTTCCTCCTTGAGAATGCCATTCAGAAATGTTGTCTTTGCGTCCATTTGAAAGACCGTGAAGTTCTTGTGGGTTGCATAGGCTAGAACACATCTGAATTGCCTCTAAACGCGCCACTAGAGCATAAGTCTCTTTGTAATCTATTACTTCCTCTTGCCTATATCCCTTGGCAACAAGTCTTGCTCTATTTCTGATAACAGTACCATCTTCATCTTTCTTGATTTTGAAAACCCATTTCGTACTAATTATGGTTTTACCTTGAAGTTTGGGTACGAGTCTCCAGACTTTAAGTACTTCAAACTGATTCAGCTCTTCATGCATTGCAGTCACCCAATCGGAATCAGCAAGGGCCTCAGATACACGAGTAGGCTCAATCTTACTCAAAAAGGATTCATGCATACACATATTCATAGAAGCAGACCTAGTTTGCACCAGTTTTGTTGGATCTCCAATGATTTGGATTATTGGGTGCGCTTTGATCCATTTGTGTTCATGATGGAGTGGATTATATGTAGATAGATCAATATCATCATTTATGAATCCACTGTTATCTTCTTCAGGTTGTTCAGTAGGAATGGGGGGTTCAGTTGAAGTAGTAGGTGCAGAAGTTTCAGCAACTTCTGTCTCTTCATTATTGATCACAGCATCAACTGTCAGAGTAGGTATTTGAACTTGAACTTCTTGTTGAATCGTGGAGTCGGATTCAGTAGAAATATCTGAAATGGTTGGATGAGTAGTCATCGAGTCTTCCATCCTGTCAACCACAACAGATTTGGTTACTTTAGATCCAAGAAATTCATCATAAAATATTTCAAACAATAAATCTAAATCAGATAAATGATTAGTAGACGTTGATTCCCCATCTAATTTGTTCGCTTGAGACACAGGTTCTGGACTGATTTGCCCAGAAGCTAGTACTCCTGTTATCACGGGTTCTGAACGAGCGTGCTCAGAAGCCATCTCCTCATCAAATGTAACGTTGACGCTTTCAATAACAGTCTTTGACTTTTTCAAGTATACACGGTATGCAGTAGATGTAGAGGAATATCCAATGAAGATGCCTTCATCCACTTTAGCGCTGAACTTGTTCAGACTCTCTCTGTCGTTTAGAACATAACACTTACACCCAAATATATGAAAATATTTGATTGTCGGTGTTCGGTTGTTGATTAACGAATACGGAGTCTTCTTAAATTTGCGGTATATTATGGAACGATTCTGAGTCTAGCACACAGTCGATACAGCTTCGGCCCATAGAAATAAAGGTAAGTTAGATTGGCTTAGCATAGTTCGAGCGGCCTCGACTAGCGTACGATTTCGCTTTTCGACTACTCCATTCTGTTGAGGCGTACGTGCAACAGAGTATTGATGTGAAATCCCGACAGATTCGAGATATTCTTTGACTGTTTTGTTCTTAAACTCTGTGCCATTGTCAGTTCTGAGAAGATTGACTGGTTTTTGCAGATTCACCTAGGTCGTCTTCAGAAATGTAATGAGAACATCGGGCGTCTCATCTTCAGAACGTAGAAATTTGACCCACGTGTATCGCGAATAATCGTCCACGATAACTAATATGTACTTCTTTCAGCCTAAGCTTTGCGTTCGCATCGGACCACAGAGATCCATATGCAACAACTCTAATGGAGAGCTGGTACTCGGTTCAGGCTTTGGTTTGTGCAGAGCTCTCTTCATCTTACCTTTTTTACACGCTGCACACAGATGTTCTTTGACATACTTTAGCTCAGGAAGTCCGTTCACTAACTTTCCACTGACCAGTTTATTGATGTACCGAAAATTGAGTTGAGAGAGTAGTTGATGCCATAACCAGCTTTGTTGCATCCAGGCTTTTGAGAGTAGACATACCTGCTTGTCAGTCTGAACGTTTGACAAATTGATTGTGTAGATGTTGGACTTTCGAGTTCCGACCAAGAGTTCCTTGCCATCTTTAGTGCGAACAGAACACCTCTTGGCCTTGAAATTTACCTCTAAGTCTTTGTCACAGAACTGGCCAATACTGAAAAGGTTGTGTGCTAAGCCTTCAACATAGATCACCTTCTTAATCGTGACTTTGTCGTGTACCATATCATCATACCCCAGAATTGGTGAAAACTGATCGTTACCAAATCGAACATTTCCGCAATATTTCTCTGTATTATTGGTCAACATACCTTTCTGCCCGGTCATATGCTTGGAACACCCGCTATCCAAGTACCACATATGACGGGTCTGCACAAGATAAATTACGAAACAAGAGGTTTAGGTACCCACTTATAAATGGGAACTAAGGTGTTAGTACATGATTTTGGCACCCATTGAAATTTGGGTCCTCTTTGCTTTTGAGAATCAAATGAAGAATTAGAATGATAAGAGTGTACATGATATGTTCCAAACCAAACATCAGAATCTTGACAAGAAGCATAATCATGTTTATCATTATATGAAGACTTTCTAGCAGACATACGTAACTGGAATAATTGCTTCATAGAATATTTCTTTCTAGAAATAACAAGATTAGGTTTAGAAAAGGCAACATTCGCAATCAAAACATCTTTACTAGAAGTAGTCTTATTACAGTCAACACTAGAAAAAGATTTAGCAGTCTCGTCAATCTCCTGTTTAGGTTGCCACTTAGATTTAACTCCAAGCCTTTTCTTGCTCATATTTGAAACATTTGAAACTTTTGAGTTAGAATTGAGAGAATCAAATAAATGCTTCTTCTTTGGCTTACCAGTAGTGATCGGTTTCTGTGAATGATGAGATTTCTTCTTACCTTTCACCGAGAATGATTTATCAACTTTCGTTGATGATTTACCTTTCTCAAACATACTGGATATTCCAAAGGAATTCACAACAAAAGACGAATGATTAGGAAGTTTGGCATTAAAATCAAATTTATCAATACAATCATCTAAAACACCATCAGAGTTTAGAAAATCAAACACTCCATCAGTTAGACCAAACATATCATCAGATTTTAAAGCCTTAGTTGATTTAGAAAGAACAGTATTCTTGAGCACAGTTGAAAATACTTTTTGTTCAACATCAATCAAAAGTCTTTCATCTGCTAAAGATTTCTCAAGTTCAGAAATTTAATTTCGAAAATGAGAGGAGGGACGTAAAGTTTACCTTCAACAAGCTTAGCCTCCATTTCTTTTACAAAATAACTCTCAAAAAAATAATTTGAAAGAGATTTTGATTGAATAGAAGTATAACTTTAATTCAACTTCCCATAACGAAATGGAAGTTGAAATTTAGATGTGTTCTTTAGTTTTTCTTTTTCCTTGGCTTCATCCTCCTTAGACAGTCCAGTCCAGAAAACATTAAGCTCAGGGAATCGTTGAGAAAGTCTTAAGAAAGTAAAATCATAAAGTGTTGGCACTTCAGATATACCCTTTTTTAAGGTAGTGAGGATTCTCATAACCAAGTCCCCAACTCTCTTTATTCTCTTTGGGTTTGTTTAGATGAATGGTTTGTTCAGTTTGACCCACTGAGTATAACTTCTTTTCCAAAGCATTTAATTTTGCAAGTAAAGATTTGTTTTCTTCGGAACGCGAAGGATACATTCTTGTAAGCTCTTTGAAATCAAACTCAGACATTCTCAATTTAGAATTTGTTTCAACAATCTCTTTAAGAATTATGGTCTGTTCTTTTGCGTTGGTGTCAATGTTTTTATGTAAAGTCTTAATCAATACTTTCTTCCCAGCAATATCATCGCTAAGTTTCTGTATTGATTGGTTTTTGTCATTAATAACACCTTTTTCACGCTTAAGTTTCGACTCTAATTCTTGGAGTTTTGTCATCATGTCATGCATTTGATTTATGAAATCTGATTTAGTTAAATCACATACCTTTTCGTTGTCCTCTTCATCGGAATCAGCTTCAGCTTCTATTTCCAGCTTGCCCATAAAGCGTAGGTTTGTTGTCTCGTCCTTCTCTTCATTTTCATCTTCTTGGTCTGAATGATCTACCCATAACTCATCTTCTGCAATCAATGCCTTTCCAGCTTCCTGTTGGTTGGCTAGAAGCATTTTGTTCTTGTAGTAGTCGGAGTTCCAGACTTTGGGTCTTCGACAGTCTTTGGCAAAGTGTCCAAGTCTACCACAGTTGTAGCACTTTGGAGGTTCTTGCTGATTGGTCTCTTCAGCTTTATACCTTTTCTCTTCTGGCTTCCTTTCCTCTAACCTCTTTCCTTCAAATCTCTCCTTGTGAACATAGTTACTAGGACCAGATGAATACCTTTCACTGTTCGAGCTAGGCTTTTGGTAGAACTTCTTTTGAAAATCCTTCGTCAACATAAGCATAGCCTACTTTAGTTTTTCACAGTCGTCAGAGTCAGAGTTCGCTTCACTTTCAACCTCATCTGATTCAGACACAATCATCTTCTTCTTCTTCTTCTTCTTCACAACAAGAGCAATTGAATCACCAACTGTCTTCTCCCCCTGTCTCTTTTCATCCATGATCTCATCTACCTCTTCCTCATTCTGCTTGAGGGTTTCATATACCTCGTGAAGTGGAATATCATTCAGATCTTTTATTTGCTTCATCTGCCTTGTAAACCTTTTCCATTCAGGCTGGAGGATGCTGAGGAATTTGACATTCAGCTCTATCTGTGATTTATTGACCTTGTTCTTGCTTAACTCATTCAACAAGGTCACAAATCTGTCATATGTTTCTGCTAGAGATTCTCCAACTCTGCCTTTGAACTCTTCATAGTTGTTGAGGAAATTGGATATCTTGAGTTCTTTACAACTTTTGAACCAAGCATCATTTTCTCCAGTTGATCCCACATCTGTTTGCCTGTAGCTTTATAGTTGTCAATCTTCACATATATTTCATTAGTAATGCCTTGAAGAATGAAAGACTTTGCTAATCCATCATCTCTTGCTCTCTTTAGATATTCACCATCGAGTTCATCAAACTTAAGTTGATATGGTTACTCCTCAGTACCAACCGTGCGAGTTTCCATAACAAGTGGCATAGCTCTTTCCTCTAAAGATTTCCTGATTAAATTACCCAAATCATGTCTTTCTATGAAGTCCATGAACCGATTTTTCCACTGCTCATACTCTCCCCTGAAAATTATTGGTGGCTTTGTGTCAGTTCCGATAGCTAGAGCTTCTCTTGATGTCATATTTGCACGAGAGGCGGGTCGCAGGAACTGAGGTTTGCGTGAGTAGTTGGTCTCACGAAATGAACTTTGCGCGAGTAGTTGGTGGCGCAAAAGAGAACTTGTGCGAGATGAAGGTCGCACGAATTTGAAGTTTGCGCGAGTAGTTGATGGCGCAAACCGGGGTGCTCGACCGGTATGATGTTGCGACCGGTGTGATGTTGCGAACGGAGAGATGTTCGACCGGGGTCCTGTTTTGACCGGAGTGTTAAATCGACCGGTGTGATGAGTCGACCGGAGTGATGCATCGACCGGAGTCCGTCCGACCGGTATGGACCGCTGTCTTGCCTTCGACCGGGGTTGTTCGACCGGGGTAGAGCGACCGGTGTGCTCGGATCGGTGTGGACCGATGTGATTGTGACCGGTGTCGACCGGTGCGTGTTCTTCGATAATCGGCTCTGAAACACTCAAATACACCTATCTAGAAATCGATTTACAACTCAAAATTTTAACAACACGATCGCCTAATCAACTACAACAACTTACAACCAAGTAATTACAAAAGCAAATAGTTTTTGAAAATTTGATCGATGGTATAGTGACTTTGAAGATGAAGAACACAGTGAGTTCTATAAATTTGATTTGAATCTGTTTTAAGCTCTGATACCAATTGTCGGTCCCGTATATTTGGACACGATCTTACCAGAAAATCAAACAATCACAAACATATAATATTAACCAACTTTTTCGATTACAAACGACGGATTACAGGCTTGATATATTTCTCTTTGAAGCTCTCTATGTTTTTTCTCTGCATCAAGTTTAGTCGTTGTTGATGATGAGTTGTTTTGTTGATATCTCGCCTAATAACTTAACATAATATCTAATATAATATCTAATATAATATCTAAGATAATAATATCCTAAAATATCTTAACAAATAGATATTTAGGAATATTATATAATAATATAAACAATAATTAACTTTGACAGTTATTACAAACTATCATTAGACTAATATTAAGAGTGGCTTTTCAGCTTTAGCTTTAAATTCCAGTCTTCAGATTGGATGATCTTGAATCCAATAAATCTGTGATCTAACAATTTACTAAGTATGAAACACGCAATGTGTCATGCGAGTTTTGATTGATCTGCGAGTTTGCATTTGTTTGCGAGAACCTGAATTGATAAAAAGTTTCTAAGTACAAAATATGCACGTGGTGGTTTGCAAGAACAACAAACGCGCACATCGAAGTCTGCGAGTATTGTGAACGCGCACGTAGTAGTCTACGAAAACTATCTACGGGCACAAGGCTATCTTTGAGAAGTTTAGTGAATTATGCTTTGCGAGTTTGTTTGGTCTGCGTGTTTATGTGCTTTGCGAGTTATGGAGTTAGAAAATTTTTCTGATCTGTTTCAAGTGTTGATCCAAGTTTGACTCTTCCAGTCAACTTTTTCTGAATATTTTGGGGCGATCATTACTTTCAAGCCTATTATCAGTACTCTTTCTCAATCTGCAAAGATGTCTCGTGATCTTCTCAATATGGGTTCTAAGTTAAAGTCTCCGGTTCTGCAAGCAGACGAATATCCTCAATGTCGGAAGAGAATGATTAATTTCTTGAATAATCAAGACAGGAAATTAATGGATTCTATCATTGATGGACCTCACTTTCCTCACGTCACAGTTGCCAAGATTCCCGCAATAGATACAAATCCTGAGATCCTTGAGAGGAACATAGACAGAGAATTGGTGGCAAGAAACGCTCAGGCCTTAACCTTTTTTATCATGGCCATTCCGAATGATATCTTCAACAGAGTTGATAGTTGAGAATCAGCTAAAGACATTTGGGATGAGCTTGAGAGGCAGTTTCAAGGCTCAACTAAGTCCATCAAGACTAAGAGAAAATCTTAAAGTCATATATCTCACAAGGTATTACAATGAACTCTTAGACCACTAATCTCTTAAGACATTATTTAACTCTCATATGCTTACCACACAAGGAAACAACACTAACTTTGTTAGACTTTGACTAAACTTGACTATACAACACTTTGACATTTCTATACTTAAATCTTGGATACAATAATGCACTAACAGAGATAAGAGCTCTGCAAACATCAATGATTTCATCTCATCGATAGACATATATGCAGGTTGAGTTGACTGAGGTGTAGGTTGAACTTGACATACAGGCTCAAACTCAACTACCGGATACTTCCCTTTTAACAATCTTTTAACTCTACCAACCTTCTCTTCAATTTTATCCAACAACTTCTTTTCAACAGCCTTTAAGGCGCCGTTGAGGGATTTCTGCGTCATGAAGACTTGTAAAATAACACCGGGGTCACGTAGACTTCCCGTTGTCATGACAGTTGATGAAGCAACCACATGGTCTGTGTTCATAGTTGGCGTGATGTTAGCTATGACAGGACTTCCACCCTATCCTCGTAGTTCAGCAATAGAAGCTACTCGGGGTGTTCCGATCGGGTCACTAAGGCTTCCGATATTAGCCGTCTGTATAAGTGTCCTATGAATGGAAAGAGATGTAACAATTGGCTCTAGACTTACATGTGTAGAGAAAGAAGTTGAGAACTGTTGTTCTAGTACAAAAATGACTTTTTGTGACGGTTTTGAAAATCCGGGTTTGTGACGGTTTGGTAAAAAACCGTTACAAAAAGTCAAAGAAAAAATTATAGATTTGTTTTAATTACTGTTACCAAACACTGAAAACCATAAAGCAACGATTTAGAAAAAAACATTACTAAAAGGTCCCCTATTATAACGGTTTTGAAAATCGTTGCTTTATGTTGTGATGGTTTTTTAAAACCGTTACGATAATGGACCATTTAGTAACGGTTTTTGTCTAAACCGTTGTTTTGTGTTGTAATGGTTTTAAAAATCGTTGCAAAAAACTAAATATATATATAGCAACGTTTATTTGAAAACCGTTTCCAAAAGTCAACCGATTATATGGCAACCGTTTTGAAAATTATGTGTCACCAAATGGTAGTTTATAGTAATGGTTTAGAAAAGTTTACGTCATCATATGTCATGATATGGTAATAGTTTTAAAATATTTACATCACCAAATGTCATGTGACGGTTTTGGAAAAATTATGTCACCATATGTCATCCTTTAGTGACGGTTTTGCTTACATCACCGTATGTCATGCTACGGTAACGGCTTTGAAAAAAAAAGACACCATATATCATTTTCTGGTGACCGTTTTGAATAATTAAAGTCACCAAATGTCATGCTACTGTGATGGTTTTGAAAAATAAACATCGTCATACATAATTCTACGGTGACAGTTTTGAAAAATCAACATCACCATAAGTCATGTTACGATAATCGTTTTGAAAAATAAACGTCAACTTATGTCATTCTACGATGATGGTTTTGAAAAATAAATGTCACGCTATATCAAACTACGGTCATGGTTTTTAAAAATAAACGTCATTATACGTCATGCTACATGACGGTTATGAATAATAAGCGTTATCGTTCATCATGCTACCTTGACAATTTTGAATAATAAAAGTCACCTTACATCATGCCATGGTGATGACTTTGAATAATAAATAGCACTGTATTGCTACAGTGACGGTTTTGAAAAATAAACGTCATTGTATGTCATGTTACATTGACGATTTTGAATAATAATTGTCAATGTATGTCCTGTTACCGTGACGATTTTGAATAATAAATGTCATTATACACCATGAAACGATGAAAGGTTTTAAAATATAAATGTCAACGCACGTGATGGTACGGTGACAATTTTGAACAATAAATATCATTGTATGTCATTCTACGGTGATGGTTCTAGAAAGTAAACATCATTGTACGTCATGCTACAGTGACGACTTTAAAAATATAAGTCACCGTACATAATACTACAGTGACAATTATGAATAATAAGTTCACCTTACATCATGCTTTGGTGACACATTTGAATAGTGAATGTCACCATACGTAATGCTACGTGACTGTTTTGAAAAGTAAACGTTACTGTACGTCATGCTATGGTGACAATTTTGAAAAATAAAGGTCACCATACATCATGTTACGGTGACGGATTGGAATAATAAACGCCAGGGTACGTCATGTAATGGTGACGATTTGAATACTAATCATTGCCGTATGTCGTGCTATATTGGCAGTTTTGAATAATAAACGTCATTTTACATCATAATATGGTGACGGTTCTGAAAAAGCAAACGTTAGCACATGTCATGTTATGGTGAATGTTTTGAAAAGTAAATGTCTTCATATGTCGCGCTACAATGACGTTTTTGAAAAATAAAAGTCACTTTTTATGTAATCTTTAAATAATAAATATCACTTCGTCATACTCCATTGACGATTTTGAAAAATAAACGTCACTGTATGTCTTGTTACGTTGACAGTTTTGAAAATTTAGTACAACCATGTTTTATAAATATTTAATTCTTTAGTCATTTCATATAACCAAATAGTAGTTGATAACAATGGTATTGAAAATTTAGTGTAGTTATATATCGTTAATTGGGAATAGTTTTGTTAATATTATTTATAAGCGAATATTCAATTAGTTGAAAATTTCTTTTAACATTATATATAAACACTATTTAAATTAATTGTAATAAATAAATAATAACTAAAAGACAAATTCTACTAATTAACACAATAGAAGTTAAGTATACAAAATAATGTGTTAAATTCAAATACAAATGCAATATATAATCGTTGTTTAAATGCTCATCTTAATCTCTACTATATGTATCTTGTTGGTGGTGTAGGCCATTGAAAGTTGATCAGGTGATGCCCCTTAAGGCTTGTGATGCCATGCGTTGTCGTTGTGGCAGACCTGATCCAAAGGCAGCCTCACCCTTTGGGCCAGACCTGCCTGACGTGCCTTGTCCTCTACTCTAATTACCTACAGTTTTAAGTAAAACAAATTAAATGATTACACAACATATTCAGTACCTTATTAAGACATAAATTATTTAAAAAGATGGCACTACGTTACTCACACTAAGCATGTATCCTATGTGGAATTGGAAGATCACCCATGGCATTTCGATTCTAGATTATTGCCTTTGCCCTCTAGCAACTTCTACCATATCTGATCTGCTTAAAACAAATGCACCAAATTTATTCTTTTAATTCCAACAACATAACTATTGTTACTTGAACATTTACCAAACCTTTTTTTGATATACAACATAATAAAGATATAATAGCATTGGCTCATTTTTGTACGAGCCATTAGTAAAGCTTGATCATGGTCGGTACTCGTACCTCTTCCAGATTTGTGGTGACGTTCACTTGAAAAGATATGACATTGGCCATGAATGTGTTTTTTTGCTTTTTGTGTGTGTTTATGTGCACCAATTATCAAATGATCTACTTATATAGTTACAGTTTTGCATCTACATTAAGTCTTTATGTTCTTTTAAGTTAGCCATTTAAGTTGTTTTACATACATGAAAAAAAAACGTTGTATCAATATATAGAAAAGTTCAAATATACATTATTTAAAGGGCATATGCAAAGAATTATTATTTAAAGGGGATATGCAAGAATTAATAAGTCACAATCCAACTAGAGCTAAGTGATCCTTTCAGAAAATACACCTGTATAAGTTAAAAATTATCAACTTTTAAGTAACTCACACAATGAATCACTATATGTTGCTACCAATTACCCCATCTCTCTTATTACTTCACTAAGTGGCCGTTAATCAAACGCTTACCCGGTGCTTACCGAGTGTCACTTATCTTATCGGGTAATTACGGCAACGACCAAGAATCTTACCCAATGAAAGGCATATTAAGGACCGATGATCTTACCCGGTAAATGAAGAAAAATACTCTCACCTGGTATGCACTTATCGGATAAAAGGTGCTTACCATAATCCATTTTCGTGGCTGATAATGTTACCCGATAAGGTGAGGGTGGTGGCTTTTGCGGATAAGCACTTACTTAATAAGCGTTTGTTAAATGGCCCCTAATTAAGTATTACTTCACTCTTAATTACCACCAGCATGTAAACAACCTCAAAGAACATCCCCTGCTTCGACCCAGGCCAACAACATCAATATAACCACAATCAGTAACTAGCATCAATTTCTTCATGCCATGTGCGCCATCATATATAAATCCAAGCCTAAAGCCAACAACAACAAAAAACTGCACATAGCCATGAATATCCTCAAATCAAAGTAAAAACAATAACACACATCATAATGAGCAACCTTCAGCGAATAACAAATGAACAATCCCCATACCTCCCCTCATAATGACCTGCACATTATATTTTCTACTTGTGGCTTGTCCCTTGTTTCGGAGGTTTGTATTTATTTACTGGCCAACAATAAATTCTTCTTACTTTCTAACCATGTGTTACCAAGAAGAGAATAATAATAAGAAAAAGAAAATGGCTTCTAACATGAATTCAGAAGTTGGAAAAATAACAATTAACCTCGATATCTTTTGCATAAAACCATTTCTGAATCCATATAGCTTGCCTATCATTCCTTCCACAACTGCAGAATTCCAATCCTTTTGCCAACCGACATAAGAAATTACTACAAACAAGATAAAAACACATAATTCGTAAAAAAAGAAAAAAACTTAACCAAAGTTATATCCAATTTTTTTTCTTTGTGACTCATAGCACATTCAACTTTTATATCCTTTTTAAACGCAATACAAAAATTACAGAACTAGCCCATAAATGACTTAAATTTTCTCGTTTTGTTTCTTTCATTTTGAAAACTTACTGTTGAGCTGACTTTAATTCTCGTCTTTTCCCTGCTGTCCAACATGCCTCTTTCGACTTTAACATTAATTGTGACTCAGATAAAGCTTGAATTTGTAAAACCTGAAAAACATCAAAGTTGTATATAAGTTTGTTATCTTTCCACAATCTTGAATCGATTTAATCTGTGCTTAGATGAGTAAGATATGAATAAAATAGTACAGCCTTGCAAACCAGTCGTGCAACATCCTTGTTTTTTCTTCTCTTTGTCTGTATTATCCCTTGAGTTCGTCCAATGTTCATACAATGCTTAACTTCATGTTTTTCCCTCGTTTTGATGTTCATAACTTTATTTCTCTTAAAATTTCATAACCAAACATATTACAACATTATTTACAAACAAAATGATAAAATCTAAACTAATCTTCAAAGGATTTGAAGATTTTAACACTGAAACCCTAATTCTAGAGAGATGAAAAATTGAGAGAAAGTCTGAGAGAAAATCAGATTCAAAAAATGAGTTGTGTTACATTTTTTTCAGCTAAGAAAACCTCTTTATATTTTTTCAACAATTGCAGATAAACCCTTAAGTTAATTGCTCCGCTACCCTTGATATTTCCAAGTAGTGAGGCGCAGTCCTCCACCTTCTGGAATATTACACAATAGCCCCTCAACTTCCTGAAAACATAATACCCTTTATAACTTAAACCTGATGACAAGATTGACTAATATTTAAAACATTTTCAACACCCTCCCTCAATCTTGATATCTAAACATATCCAACATATTTAATTTTGAAATGAGATAGTTGTGTTGATTATCCCCAAGAGATTTAGTAAAAATAT
This sequence comes from Arctium minus, assembly GCA_954870635.1. NCBI lineage: Eukaryota > Viridiplantae > Streptophyta > Magnoliopsida > Asterales > Asteraceae > Arctium > Arctium minus. The sequence continues at coordinate 66,069,232 of OX941090.1, read as the reverse complement.
CTGCGGGGTTTTCAGTAGACAAAACTTTTTCTGTTTTCAATAAACGAGAAGCAATTTTATCTCTTACTTGATGTATATCAATCTCAATGTGTTTAGTTCTCTCATGAAATACAAGGTTATTCGCAATCTGAATAGTTGATTTATTATCACAGTTTAAACATACAGGAAGTAAATTAACTAATTTTAAATCAGCTAGCATACTAAGAACCCAGATTATCTCACAGAGATCAGAGGCCATGGCTCTGTATTCAGACTCTGCTGAAGAGCGAGAAACAGTTGCATGTTTCTTACTTCTCCATGATACCATACAACTACCCAAAAATAAACAGTAACCAGTTACTGACCTTCGCGTTGACAAACACTTGCCCCATTCAACATCGACAAAGGCAGACAACTTGAAATCAGAATTAGAACAAATAGAAAACTTACACCCTTACCAGGAGACCCTTTCAAATATCGTAATACACGAAGAGCTAACTTTAAGTGAGACTAACGTGGAGAATGCATGAATTTACTTAAACATTGTACTGCAAAAGAAATATCAGGTCTTGTAGGTAATAAGTAAATAAGTCTACCTATCAACCTTTGATACCCTGTGTAATCTATTAATGGAGGATCCTTTTCATTAGACCCAGCATAATCTGTGACAATCAGATTCATGTCCATTGGGATATTGATTGGTTTACATCCCAAATACCCAAAATCACTTAGAAGTTCAAGACAATATTTTCTTTGAGACATGCATACATTGTCAGTTTCCAATATTTCAATTCCTAAAAAAAACTTTAACAATCCAAGATCCTTTATTTTGAAATTAGACTGCAAATAATATTTAACCTTTTGAATTTCAGTATTACAATTTCCAGTAATAACAATGTCATCCACGTAAACAAGAAGAACAAGAAAAACATTATCAAAACTCTTGGTGAATAAAGGAATAGTCGCTGGTACTTTGACAGAAACCACATCTAATAAGACAGTTTGACAACTTTTCGTACCATTGTCGTGGAGCTTGTTTTAATCCGTAAAGAGACTTAACTAGCTTGCAAACACGACTATCATTAGGTGAAAAATATCCCTGAGGCAGGCTCATATAGACATCCTCAACTAAGTCACCATATAAAAAAGCATTGTTAACATCAAGTTGATATAAAGACCAGTGATTTTGAACAGCTAAAGCTATAACACATCTAACCGTGACCATTTTTACTACAGGTGAAAACGTTTCTTCATAATCTAAATGTTCTCTTTGACTGTAGCCTTTGGCTACAAGACGAGATTTGTATCGCTCAATCTCACCACTTGATTTATATTTAATCTTATAAATTAATTTACAGCCTATGGGTTTTCTACCAGGGGGCAATTCAGTTAAAGTCCACGTACCATTTCAATACAATGCTTCCATTTCAAGATTCATTGCATCTACCCACTTATGATCTTTACTAGCTTCAAAAAAACTTTCAGGTTCAAAAGACTTATTTAATGACGAAGTAAAACAAACATTATTAACACTAAGAAAAGAATAGTTTACTACCTTTTCTAATCCATATTTAACTTTTCCCTCTACTACATAATCATCAAAACGCTTAGGCAAATTAGATGGACGATTAGATTTTCTAAGAGAAGAAACATTTTGTTCAGAAACATTGCCCTAAGAAGGGGACCCCAAACGTTCATCATTAAAATGTTCATTACTAGATTGACGAACACTTAATATGGGAAAATTAGCAGCTCGTGATTCACTGGCAACCTCAACACTACCAGGATCATTTAATCCGGCAGAGTTGTTTAAATTACTAGATGCAGTACTACCAGGGTCCTTATATCCGGCAGCTTTGCCTTGACTACCAGAATTATCACTGTTACTAATATCACATGAGACATCAAAACCATTTTCATTTGAAGGGTTCACCCTAATTTCATCATTGGGCACACCAGAAGTTAAATCATCAGATTGTAAAATAACAGAATCAAAAAAATTCAAGGAATTTATACCATCAGAATCAATATTAGACTGTTCTGAACTCATCTTAAAAGGAAATATGGTTTCGTAAAACTTAACATCTCTAGAAACAATGATTTGCTTTGAATCTAAACTATAGAGTCTATAACCATTTTTTGAATTTGAATATCCCAAAAAAACACATTTTTCAAAACGTGAAGAAAACTTATCAGTGATATTAGGTTTTACAGCGAAACATAAACATCCAAAATTTCTAAGATGAGTCAAAACAGGAGCAAAGGCAAAAACTAAGTCATACGGGGATTTTCCATTTAAAATAGAAGAAGGAGTGCGATTAATAAGATAAATAGCTGTCAAAATGCACTCATTCCACATATTTAAAGGAAGATTTCCTGGAAACATTAAAGACCTAGCAACATTTAGAAGATGTCGATGCTTGCGTTCGACTACCCCATTTTGTTGAGGAGTGTAAACGCAAGACGTTTGATGTAAAATGCCTTTAGCCTTAATAAACTCACCTAGTCTCTTATTAACGAATTCGGTACCATTATCACTTCTGAATATTTTTACATGTTTCCGAAACTGAGTAATCAGCAAACTGTGAAAAGCAACAACATTGTCAAAGACTTCATCTTTACCTCTTAACAAGTATACCCAAACAGATCTAGTGTAGTCATCGACAATAGTTAACAAATATTTGTATCCCTCTCTACTGGGACCTTGATAAGGTCCCTAGAGGTCTAGGTGAACTAATTCTCCGAGAACCCGAGAAACATGATTACTACTAACAAATTTATCCCGAGTTTGTTTAGCCTTATGACAAATGTCACATGGAACAGAACCATGTTCATTGTCGATATCAAGAGTTTTTTTTTAAACTCCTAGCACCTGATCAGCTGGATGTCCCAGCCGACTATGCCACAACTGCCTAGATATATAACAAGTAATAGACATATTAGATTTGTTAACAAAATTTCTACTAGCACCTTGAGAATTAAATTGATCAAAAAAATAAAGATCACCTTGCTCGCTACCAGTCCCCACAATTCTCTTTTGAAGAGAACCCTGAAGAGGATAACACTTACACTCATCAAACCCAACAAAAATCTTGTTGTCTCTAGGAATTTTATGAACGGATAACAAATTAACACGAAAGTCAGGAATAACAAGAACATCAAATAAAATAACTTTATCATTTAGTCTGAAATTCCCAATCTGATTTATTTTAGCTTCTTCTCCATTAGGTTGAGTTACCTTAAGATTCAAATCAGAAATATCAAGAATACTTTCAAGTAGAGAAGAGGAGCAAGTCATATGCTGATTTGCTCCGGAATCAATAATCCAACCAGACTGAGAATTAGGATAATTACTCATATTTACAGTTAACATATATACCTGCCATATTGACAGAGATGTTGTATGTTTGCTTTTGATCAAGAAGAGCAAGTAATTTGTTTATTTGATCTTCAGAGAGAGATGTACCATTTTGATCACAACTAGAGCTATCTGTCACGCAAACATTACTAGAAGATGGCTTAAAACTTTGATTAGTTCTATTTTTAGTAAATTCGAAATCCTAGGGAAACCTATCAACTTATAGGACCGTTCTATAGTATGTCCCGTTATTCCACAATGTTTGCAAATCAATGGAGATCTCCCCAATTTTTTCTTATCATTACTTTTTTCAAAAAAAGCAGTGTGTTCACTTGACTTAGTATCTGAGGACCGAGTCACACCTCTGGGTGATTCCTCCCTAGACACTAAAGAAAAGGCAGTCTTAACCGAAGGCAACAGATCTGTAGTTAGAATATTACTTCTAATATGAGCGTAGGTATCATCCAAGCCCATTAGAAACTGCATAAGTTTTAATAGATGATTATGTTTTGAAAAATCGTGGGCAACATTACAAGTACATGAAGGTAATTTGACCAAAGCATCAAACTGCTTCCACAATGCATTTAAGTTGTGGTAATAATCGGACACATGAGATCCATTTTGAGATAGGGAATTTATCTTCTGATGAAGATTGAAAGTCACAGAACCATCAATTTTATCATAGGTTTCCTTCAATTCAAGCCATACTCCAGAAGCTACTCTGGAAAAGACTTGACTAGCAAAAAGATCTTCAGATATAGAATTTAAAATCCATGACAACACAACTGAATTACACCTATCCCATTGTTTGCCCAAAACATCATTATTAACAGATCTAACAACAGTACCATCAATGAAACCAAGTTTGTTCTTAGTTTCCAAAGCCAAAATCATAGCATAAGACCATACTTTATAGTTATCAGTTCCAGTAAGTTTTAGGGTTAAAATAGAAGCTCCTGAAGTGTCACTAGGATGGAGATATAAGGGATCTCCAAAGTCCAGTTTAGCGATAAGAGATTGTTGTTCTGGCTCTTTAGAGGGTTCACCTCCAGTCATAGTGAACACACAGAGGAGAACGAGAGAAACACACAAGGACAGCTCTGAGTAGCTTAGAGGCAGGATTCCTTGCCACTCTAGATGTAGGTCAAGCCAACCACTCAGAAGTCCAATCACAAAAATAAGAAGCACACAAAGGATAGAGTAGAAGACTTACAATGAGGGAAGGCGAGTAAAGAATTAGAACAGACTTACAGTGAGTTCCTTGAATATGATAGCAGCGGATTATAGTGAGCACGAAATCTGGAAACTCACAGATCCAGACACAAAGCAAAGGTAACCAAGATATTGAGTCTAACCTGAACACACAGTAACAGAGTAGAACTCGAAGAGAGCTCCAAACAATGTTAAAAAAAATACAGATAAACAACCTTCCGTTAGCACACAGAGATTAGAATCATGGAATTTGATCTTACAGTGGCTCACTTAACATGGGAACACACCCATGAGACACACAAACAAAAAATAATCTGAAAAAAAAAAACAGATAGAAACAAACTGGAGAAAAAAAAACCTTTGGTGAATCGTACAAGATATGATCACAAAGGATCAAATCTCAATTCACGAACTTGAATCTCTCCTTGGGGATTAAAACAACAAAGAAAAAAAAAATGTTCCTCAATAACCCTTTGAACACAGATCTATTAGAGATCTGCTCCTAGGCTTGTGAGGAGAGAAAGAAACACAGTAAGAACAGATAAGACTAAAAAAATCAGATCTGAACTCGTATGTATAAACGAAAGAGCAAGGAAAAAACGACCGCAATCTCTTGACAGATCGTGAAACAACAGAAACACAGACCTTGAATATATGAGATCGAGAACAAAAAAAACAGATCTGAAACTAATATGCTTCAAACAAGAAAAAAAGAACAAATGAATATCTTGAACCAGTACTAGAAAGCACAGATCCAAGAGATGATAGGTCTCTTGACAGATCGTGAAACAGAAGAAACACAGAACTTGAATATATGAGATCGAGAGAAAAAAAAAACATATCTGAAACTAATGTTTCAATCAAGAAAAAAATGAACAAATGAATCTCTTGAACCAGTACTAGAAAGCACAGATCTAAGAGATGATATGTCGAAGAAAAGACAACTCCCTGATCAAAAGAACATAAAGTTCATAACAAACAAACGACCTAGCAATGAAGAAAGATACTAGAAAACGAGAGATAGAGAAGAAGATTTACCATTCGTTGATGAAATCACCTGATCGTTGGCGAGATGAAGGATCCAAGCTCTGATACCATCTTAAAATTTCATAACCAAACATATTACAACATTATTTACAAACAAAATGATAAAATCTAAACTAATCTTCAAAAGATTTGAAGATTTTAACACTGAAACCCTAATTCTAGAGAGATGAAAAATTAAGAGAAAGTCTGAGAGAAAATCAGATTCAAAAAATGAGTTGTGTTACATTTCTTTTCAGCTAAGAAAACCTTTTTATATTTCTTCAACAATTGCAGATAAACCCTTAAGTTAATTGCTCCACTACCCTTGATATTTCCAAGTAGTGAGGCGCAGCCCTCAACCTTTTGGAATATTACACAATAGCCCCTCAACTTCCTGAAAACATAATACCCTTTATAACTTAAACCTGATGACAAGATTGACTAATATTTAAAACATTTTCAACTACAATATTATATTTGTTTATATATCATGTTGATGATAAACTTTAATAGATTCAAAAAAGAGAGCAATAAATTAGTTGTAATAATCCAAAAAAAAAACATTAAATTTACACACCTGTACAAATCAGAAAACACAAGAGACTTGAGAATTTGTTTAATGTTCTTGAACTTATCTCTAAGCTCGGTGATCTTCGGAGTATCCCTCTAGCCATCAAAATGACTACATAACTGGCCTACAGCCTCTAACTGCACATAAAGTATACAAGATGAAAGAAGTATACATTGTGCAATGCCATTACCCACAATATATATAACATGATATCCTCCCTCACATACCTGCTCCAACTTCTAAGTACCTTGTCATGTGTAGATATGAATCACATTCTTAAAAAGTATGCATTATGATATGTTTTTTTAACTTTTTGATGTCAAACCAAGTACTTGCCAATCGAGAAATACGTAAGGATTCTATCTTTTTTTTTGGTAACCGTGGGGTTCCGATCCAGCTTACGCGCACCAACTATTCCCCGGGCGACCTCGAATGGCCTGGAGTCATCGCAGTTGAACCTCCATGGCCACAAGGGCTTTGGCAGCGCCAGGATTTGAACCCTGGGTTTCAAAAAAAAAAGATTCTATCTTTTTGATAATTCATGGGTTTAAAGTGACATATCTAAAATTCTTTATATGTTTCTCAACATCAATATACTTCTTCACACCTGACACTGTTTTTATAATAGAACTCATTAAATATGTTCAAGATCACTAAACAATAACAAAAAAAAAAAATACTCATTAAATTTTATAAAGGCCAAAGGAAAATTAAAATTATAGGGGCCATAATTTACCCTTGTGCAACAAGACAAATTGCTCTGTAGAAAATTGGACATTCAAAAATGCACAAATTATATTATTGGTAGAAAGTAGAACAAATAAAAAACAGTTGTAATCAAAAAGCAAAAAACATAAGCTAATATACCAATAGAAAAAAACATCATCTAAAAACATGAGATCCAAACAAATCCAAGAAAAGGAACAATAGATACCATTAGATGACATGCAGAGGCATGAGAAATTAGGCCACTACATGAAACCAATAGCTAACAGCAGCTTCGGCTTCAGAATCTGATTTGAGCCACGGATGCATGGATCTTTAGAATACGTATCATGTAGCTATAAAAAATGCAACAACAACATCATTCAAATTTTGGCTCCCTGAACTCTCAAACTTAGGTGCCGTTTGTTTTTTAAGAGGTCTAATGTTTGAGGTCTTATTTTAGTTATGATTAATAAGAGGTTGTGTGTAAAAATGTCTGAATGATTCAGACTTAAGAGCCATTAAGAGGTTTTTTAAAAAAAAACAAACAACCCCTTATTGTCAGCAACACATCTAAAATAAAAGAGCCATTAATTAAACCAAAAATTGCTATTGAGCATAGAAGCCATAACAGCAACCGAAACCAGTGATTCTTCTTCTAATAACATAAAACCAATACCATATCTAAGAAGCAACTCCAAAATTCAACAAGTTATGCATCTTCAGTTTCAGTTTACTTTATTTAACAACATAGAAGATGCAATTTAACTTTTGTTTCTTACATACCTTCAGCAACAAATGAACCCAACCTCTGTTAATCACCCACATCTTGACAGCAATAAAATAAAATATTTTCATTCCTTTTGAACGATAGCTTTCCATATGCCTTCATTCCAAATAGTAAACCACCAGCAGATGCCTTGTGCAGCATCCTTCAGATACACGTCAATGGAAACCATCCTTCCGGTTTGGTTACTTAGAAGTATTGTCCATCACTCGACTTAATTCCATACATATAAGAAATAGGTGATATCTAATTATTGATATGCTGGTATATAGAAAAAACTAACAAATTGTGCTTTCTTTCTTTCGTCAAACATTTTTATTTTTCCAAGAATAGATACTAAGAGCCTTAAATGGATAAATTACAAGCCAGCTAGTATTAACAGTGTGTTAGCACGAAAAGAGCATTATTCAATCATGCATACACCAATTCAGATGAATTGCATGTTAGAACAATAATGAAGCAGAAGTATCAATTGAACCAACAAATGGATTAATCTATGCTAAATTGAATCAGCCTAATGCTCAGTTGTGTTAGAAAACATAGGATTAAATATATAGGTCGGTAATGTTACTGAAATCGATACAAGAAAATTAGATTTAGGTTAAATGAATACTACAAATTATGACTCAAATGTCAAAGTAATCCCTCTTCTTGAACTTCCATTTTATTGGATCCATGATATCAAAAAACAGATTTTAATGGGGTTTGAATATAAACCCCAAGTTCCTAAATCTTGATATAAGGTGTAATCTTTACTGGTTGCTTGCTTCAAATCTTTGCTTAAAATACATAAACCGTAATCCTTAAATAATGATTTAAGGTAATTCTAGAACCTTAAAACACAAGAAGAACCACATACCTTCCAATATTAGAGCAGTTGACACTGGTTCTTGACAAGAAGATGTCAGAGAACTATTTTCGGCAAAGGCATTCTGAATCTCCTTCTCCAAGCAAACATGTAACTAGGAGATCTCGACAATTAAAGACGAAGAAGTTGATGGCATTCTGAATCGCTTTGTTACTCACGATTGAAGACCAAGAAGTGGGTGGCATGATCTATATGATCATGGAGTTTTCTGCCTATGGAAATTTCGAAATTGAGGCGATTGGGAAAGTAGAGGGAAAACAAGAGGGCGAGAATGAAAATGTTATTCCTCCATTTGGGTTCTATCTATATTTACCAAAATAGTTACAAATTGGATCCTTTGCATTACAAATTGGGTCCCTTCCTTTATTATGTGTTGAACCACTTTGCATTTTGTTACACATACGATCCTTTGCTTTAGGGTTGGACTCATAATTTTTTTCAAATGTTGGTACCATTTGACTATAAAAAATAAATATAAATATATTTTTCACAAAATTAATATTCGTCTGATGACTAGTTCCTTTTTTTTTCAAATATGAGGTCTCGTATTTGAGTCATGTTATTGCAATTTTTTTTAGAAACATAATAAATATGAAATTAAAAGCTAAAAAAAAAGGGCTCGAACCCAGGTGTAAAGTGGAAGAAGGTCTTGCAAACCAACTCTAACAAGGAAAAGTTGAGTTCTTTTTGTAGTTTATAGTATATATGATGACACACAACGAATTAATGCGGTTGCACCTTTCACAAATCTTTTTTTTACCCTTCAACGGAAGAATGATACGGTGGCACCACTACTATGCTTTACCCTGACTATGTTAAACTCTCATCCGTTAGCAAAGGACCAATTTGGTCATTTTACTTTTTTCTTATTTTAAATTAAATATATAAGTATATACTATATATATATACATATATATAGAGAGAGAGAGAGATTCGGCTACAAACGAGAACGATATATGTTTAACAGAACACAAAACGGCCGAATCACATGTGATTTTACACTAACATTACATACAAAATCACATGTGATTCACACGACTTTGCCCCGCCACGTGAAGACATGGCCAAAGTCGCCCACACAACTTTTTTTAAAACGTTAATATAAAATCACATGTGATTTTGTACGTGATTTGACCATTCACATGTTTTCTTAAATAATTAGTATTCTCGTTTCATCCTCCCTATGTACATATACACACAGAGAGATAATCGACAACCCCCCCCCCTTTTTCCCCGAAACCCACTTCCCTTTCCCCCTTTTCTAACAAATCATCTTCTCCCTTCGCACTCATAACTCCAACAAAAACCATTTAAGTTACCCGAAATCGTTGTATACTAGAAGTATTCATCAATTTATTCTCTATGAATTAATTTACAAAACAATCAAAACCTGTTCACATATCTATTGAGAAATAGTATGTAACCAGAACAATAATTTTACGTAAAACAGGACGGAAATTGCACAAATGGTGGTTACCGGCAACAAGGAGGTATAAGTGTCGCGAGGTACGGTGATGCATGAATGGAAGAAGTGGTCGATAAATCAACAAATACCACATATGAAACAATATTTTTACGTAAAAGTTAAAGTGAGAAGCGTAAAAAGAGATTTGAACCCTTGATCAATTTTGATCTCACACCCACCCATGAATTACGCTTATCACGAAAATTGATTTAGTGCATCTCATTAATGTTGATCTTCAATTATGATCGATTTATCCAATAGTCCATATCTCTTATTACGATTCTCATCATAACTTCCCTTCACATTGAAACCCAGCCCGGTAACTATATACATATAAATGTATACAAACACACGGACATATACAAGTATACAACATACATACATACACACACACACACATATATATAGTCGTAGGTTATTATGCAACCTCTTTATATCGTACAACTCATGCAACCACTCTATCCACCACTCATTTTATTTTTAGTTTTTTTTTCCTTTTTCTTAATTACAAAAACAAAAATAAAATGAGTGATGTATAGAGGGGTTACATGGGATGCATCATGTAAAGAGGTTGCATTTGAACACCTGTCACACCCCGCTAAAGCGGAAACACGGGGTATAACAGTTTTCGATAAACAATCCACAAGCATAAAGTTCAACCACCATACATTTAATAAAAATACATTACAAAATTTAGTAGTAGAAAGTTTATCGTGAAATTACAATCCCGAGATAATTCAAGATAGCATTGTCCAAAAGTTTGTACATCCCCCAAGCATAATCATATTATACGCAGAACGACCCTTAAAGTTTACCTTCTTGATTACCTGAAAAGCATGTACAAAAATATGGTCAACTACGAGAGTTAGTGAGTTCACAGGTTTAAATATGCACAAAACATTTTATATGCAAGATTTGATAGTTGGAGCATGTTCGTGCTCAAAAGCTTAACTTGAATACTTGGAGCATATATGTGCTCAAATACTTGGAGCATATCCGTGCTCATTAGCTTAACTTGAAAATTTCATGAGTATTGCTTTACGTATGACTTGAGTCGGTATAACTTAAACTTGGTTGAGCCACTACTAAACCGTCCCGGACCCTTGTTTTTGCCCCGTGTGCCTTAACTCAGAGGTGGTCTCAAGCGCCACATGTTCAATCACTTCTCTAGTATAGTGCACTCCTAGCTCGTCAGCTGAAAGAAGTGGGGTTGGTCAAGCCCAAATAGCGCTATCCACTAATAATATAGGCCCAATTTTCTGGGTTAATAGTAGTGTCGTCTGGGTACTAACTCTTAAATACTCAACATACCAACTATTTAGCGTCATACATCTTACTTTTTAAAATGCTTGAAAACAAGCCTTGGCGACTTAACAGCGCAAAACATTTCAATTAACTCATGAATCATTATAATCGTACTTAAGCATGCTTTTCACCCCAAAATACGTAAAACGATAAAAGAGGGGTTGTGAATACTCACTTGCAGCGTAAAGTATACATACCATAGTGCATAAACAATTTAATTCAAAATTCGACAATTTTAACGAACAATCATTCAGTAGAAACAATTTGTAAATTCATATGCTTTTCACCCCAAAACGTATAAAAAAACGGTAAAAGAGGGGTTGTGAATACTCACTTGCGAGTGAACTTGGAAACTTAACGATAGTGCTCAAAATAGGTGCCGCTTCCTTGGTTTCCTATAGTGAAGGTTGCCATAGAGGAAATACATTAATACCCGTTCCTATGTCCAAATGACCCGTCCCAATAACTTATGAAATGCCATTAAGTTGGTGTCAATAACCAAAACCATATTTAGATCAATTATAGTCTTATTATGCCTTAACACTAGTCTAGATCTCATTATGATCACTTTTCTGAAAATTCAGCAGAAGCTGTCCAAAATTTTAGTCAACAAAACCACTATAGAAACATATCTTCCCAAAGGAATGAATTTACCAAATTTTTTGTGGAAATACTATACTGTGTAAAGAGTAAATCTGCACTTTTTTATAATTTTTGGATGAGTTTTGATACCTGAAATAATTTCCACAAGGCAGTGTGTCACTGATTTTCCGGATCAGTGACATACCTCACTTGTAGCATGCTTTTGGGGTATCAATTCTTTGAATTAGCCAATAATCCTTATATGGGTGTAAACCTAACTCAAAATCCTATCATTTGGAAAACAATTCACTTGATTTGGGATAAGAAATGAGGAAGTTATGGCCTCCACAAGATAGGTGTATGAATCTGTCTTCACTGGACAGATTGCACCATTTTCTTGTAAAATCCATTTAGGTGCTCAAATCATCTCCAAAATTTGTGTTTTAGGACTTTTTAGAAAGCTAACAACCTAAATTAAAGTCTATAAGCAAAAAGCCCAAATTTTGACATGTAGAACATGATTTATGCATGTTGGAAGTAGGTCCATTTTATGGACAGCAAATCTGTAGTAAGTTAAGATTATGAAATTTTGAAATGGTGATCATTTTACAATTGGTTTAATGAAATAACCATATGTTATCACACCATAATCAATCATAACATAGTCTTGAGATGAAAACCTTTTGATTTATGGACTCATAGCAATCTTTAGATGCTCATCCAAAACCCATATGAATAATCTACTAACTAAAGTGATATAAACATCACTTTTATGTTCTTAATCATTTGGATTTGAGAATTTCCATCTTAAGAACATATGTAAGCTAAACTATTCTTCATGTAAACATAATCACTATACCATATCATCAATATTTCAAGCTTTATATGCATGCATTCTTTAAGTGAAAGAATATGCCACTAATGTATCAAAATTCCATATGCATGAACATCAAACCAAGATTCTTGATGAAAAACCAATTTCTTTCTTTGAAATTGAAATCAAAGCTTGCAACATAACATTGTATCTATCAAAAGTAATCCATTTCATGAACAAAAACCCAATTTTCATAACCACATCATGCATAATTTCAATATTTCAAGTTAAAACCGAAAATACCTAAATGTAGACAAAAAAAAAATAGGTTTTGGGATGATACCTTGTGAAATTGATGTGCAAACTTTGTTCTAACCTTCAAATTGATGTCCAATTTCTTGATTCTACTCTTGATTTGGCTTAATTTTTGAAAATGATATGGAGATGGGGTGGGGGGGGGGGGGTTCGGCCGATGTAGGGAGAGAGAGAGGGAGATAAAGAGTTTGAAATGAGGGATTAACCCTTTCTTATTTGGTTTTAATTAAAATTTATTCATTAAATAAATAAAAAATAATAATAGGAATGGTGTAGTCATGACAAGTGTCCATGACTAATCAAAGTAATTATAAAAAAAATTATTAATTAAAATACTTAGTCTATTTCATTAAAATATCAGATATATTCGAGAACCGAGATACCCGATTCTCAATTTTTGCTTAAAACAAGTTTTAAAAAAAAATGAAAGTATTTCAACTAAAATAATATAACTTTATAATTTTATATATTTTGGACCTTAATCAATATTTTTGGCATTTCTGAGTTGTGACGGTCAGTTACTGGACTGTTCCGGGCATTCTACGCAACCTCCTAAATTTTTAGGAAACTTTTATCTTAAAATTTTTATACAATTTAAGGAGTGGCAAATACTTAAATCTTAATTTTCATTAACTTAGAAATTAACCTGAGCACTAATCTTGACGGTTGTCACAGTCTCCCCTACTTCGAGAAATTTCGTCCCGAAATTTAAAGTTTGTCACTTACGGACCGCCTCTTGATTAAACAAATGAGGATACTTGCGCTTCATAAAATCCTCCCTTTCCCACGTAAATTCAGGTCCGTGACGCGACTTCCAACAAACCTTTAAAATAGGAATTTTACTTCTCCTTAGCCGCTTAACTTCACGATCCAAAATTTCAACCGGCTCTTCTCTGAAAATAAGCCGTTCGTCCACTAAGATTTCATTTGGGGGTACAATCGCCATCTCGCCAGTTATACACTTCTTTAAATTTGACACGTGGAATGTGTCGTGAATGACACTCAACTCTTGTGGCAACTTAAGCTTATAAGTTACTGGTCCAATTCTTTCTAATACTTCATATGGACCAATGAATCTTGGGCTTAATTTACCCCTTTTTCCAAATCTCACAACTCCTTTCCACGGTGATACTTTCAGAAGAACCTTGTCACCCTTTTGGAATTCTAAGGGTTTTCTGCGATTATCTGCATAGCTTTTCTGTCGATCTCTTGCAGCTTTAAGCCTGTCTTGTATGGTCAAAATTTTGTCAGTAGTCTCCCGTATAATATCAGGCCCGAACAATTGATTGTCACCAATTTCCACCCAACTAAGTGGAGATCGACACTTACGTCCATAAAGGGCTTCATATGGCGCGCATTGAATACTGGTATGGTAGCTGTTGTTATAAGAAAATTCAATTAATGGTAAGTGCTTATCCCAGCTACCTCCGAAGTCTATAGCACAAGCGCGTAACATGTCTTCCAGAGTCTGGATGGTTCTTTCAGATTGACCATCCGTTTGGGGATGATAAGCAGTGCTCAAATCCAACCTGGTACCCAGAGCTTTCTGAAACGCTTGCCAAAACCGAGAGGTGAAACGACTGTCTCGGTCTGAAATGATGGATAGTGGTACTCCATGACGAGAGACAATTTCATCAATGTATACTTGTGCCAATATTTCCATTTTGAAATCCTCTCGGATAGGAAGAAAATGCGCGGATTTTGTAAGTCTATCCACAATAACCCAAATTGCATCATTACCTCTTCCTGTTCTCGGTAACTTTGTGATGAAATCCATGGATACTTGATCCCATTTCCATTGAGGTATCTCCGGTTGCTGCAAAAGTCCAGATGGCTTTTGATGCTCTGCTTTGACTTTAGCACAAGTCAAACATTTACTCACAAATTCAGCAATGTCCTTCTTCATTCCCGGCCACCAATAATACTCTTTTAGCTCCTTATACATTTTGTCGGCTCCCGGGTGAATCGAATACTTCGATTGGTGCGCTTCTTCCAAGATTGACATCTGCAGACCTTCCACTTTTGGTATCCAGACCTTATTCTTGAAATATTGTACCTCATCTGATCGGGTTTCAAATTCTTTTTCTGACTGATGAAGTACTTCATTCTTTAGATTCTCCCCCTTCAGTGCCTCTTTTTGAGCTTCACAGATTTGTGTTTTGAGGCTCGTTTGTACCAACATTCCCATAGTTCGTACTCTTGTTGGTTTTACCTTCTCCTTCCTACTCAATGCGTCTGCTACTACGTTGGCTTTTCCGGGATGGTACTTTATCTCACAATCGTAGTCACTGAGTAGTTCCACCCATCTTCGTTGTCTCATGTTTAACATTTTCTGATCAAAGATATGTTGGAGGCTTTTGTGATCAGTGTAAACGATACACTTGGTACCATAAAGATAATGCCTCCAAATCTTTAAAGCAAATACCACTGCTCCTAACTCCAGATCATGAGTGGTATAATTCTTTTCATGAACTTTAAGTTGTCTTGAGGCATAAGCTATAACTTTATCTCTTTGCATCAATACACATCCCAAACCTTGATGTGATGCATCGCAATATACCACAAAATTTTCTGTACCTTCTGGTAACGCTAGAATTGGCGCGTTGCATAACTTATGCTTCAGCGTTTGAAATGCCTCCTCCTGTTTTTCTCCCCAATCAAACTTCCTATCTTTTTGGGTTAGCGACGTGAGTGGTTGAGCAATCTTGGAAATTTTTTTGATAAATCGTCGATAATAACCTGCTAGGCCAAGAAATTGACGAATTTCCGTCGGTGTCTTAGGAGTTTCCCACTTTTTAATGGCCTCAACCTTTGCTGGATCAACATGAATCCCTTTCTTATTAACCACATGACACAGAAAATGTACTTCTCGAAGCCAAAATTCACACTTGGAGAACTTGGCGTACAATTTCTGTTCCTTAAGCAATTCCAACATCAACTTCAGGTGTTGTTCGTGGTCCTCCTTGCTTCGCGAATAAATCAGAATATCATCTATAAACACGATCACGAACTTGTCCAAGTATGGTCGGCAGACTCTGTTCATCAAGTCCATGAAAACTGCTGGAGCGTTTGTCAGTCCGAAGGGCATAACTAGAAATTCATAGTGACCGTAACGAGTTCTAAACGTCGTTTTGTCGATGTCTTCTTCACGAACTCTCATTTGATGATATCCCGACCGTAAGTCAATCTTTGAAAAGTACGATGCGCCTTGCAATTGATCAAATAAATCGTCGATTCGGGGAAGTGGGTATCGATTCTTTAAAGTCAGCTTATTGAGTTCCCTATAATCAATACACATTCGGAACGTCCCGTCCTTCTTTTTAACAAAAAGTACTGGTGCTCCCCAAGGCGAAGAGCTAGGCCTAATAAATCCCTTGTCGAGTAGCTCTTGTAGTTGTTCTGACAGTTCTTGCATCTCCGAAGGTGCCAAACGGTACGGTGCCTTGGCCACCGGTGCAGCTCCTGGAACCAAATCGATACGGAATTCGACTTGTCTCGGTGGAGGTAATCCAGGTAACTCCTCAGGAAATACTTCAGGAAATTCTTGGACTACCGGAATATCTTGCAAACGCTTCTCCTTAGGTTCTTTACTTATTACATGCGCCATAAATGTGTCACATTCTTTCCTCAGGTACTTCCGCATTTTCATACAAGACACCATCTTCAGTTTTCTCTTAGATTTTTCTCCAGGTACTATAAGTACTTCTCCTCCCGGTAACGGGATTCGGAGAATCTTCTCGGAACAACTTATCTCCGCGTGGTTCTTTGACAACCAATCCATGCCCACGACTATATCAAAGCTACCTAGCTTTATTGGGATCAAATCTATTTTGAAATCCTTTTCAGCTAGACTTAGAGTACAATTTGGAAGTACATCTTGGACCCTAATTTCTTGCCCATTAGCAAACTCAATGACATAGTCTTCTTTTAATTTTTGTGTCATTTGATTAACTTTCGGTCTAAAATTTAACGACACAAAACTTTTATCTGCTCCAGAATCAAATAGTACAGATGCGGAGTGATTGTTTAAGAGAAACATACCTGCAATTACATTTGGGTCCCGCCTTGCTTCTTCCGCCCCAATTTCAAACACTCGGCCTCTTGCTTGGCCCCTTTGATCCCTCTGTCCAACTGGCCGAATCTGATTCGCATTCGCCCTTCTGTTCACCCTGGGACAGTTGTTTTTAAAATGATCCGGGCTCCCGCATTCAAAACAAACTCTCCTTCCTCCAGCCTTGCAATCCTTCTCGTAATGACCTCCTCGGTGGCACTTGCGACATATAATACAGTTTCCGACATGTGGCCTATTACACTTGTCACATCTTGGATATGTCCCTTTTCCCTTAACGGCTACCTGTACCTGAACTCCATAGTTACCCATGATCCTCCGATCCTTTCCCTTCCTTCGGTCATCCTGCCTCCTTAAGCCCTCTTCAACTTTCCTCTTTCCTTTGGCTTTGTCACTAGAGAAAAGTCCTGAACGAATTGCATTATTGGTGAGCTTCGTTGCTAAATCCACAGCTTCTTGAAGAGTTTTCGGTTTTCCCGAAGTTACATCTCCTCTAATTTCCGGTGCTAATCCCCAGATGTACCTGTCAACTCGATTTTCTTCTGGTGTCACCAGATGTGGTACAATTTTTGCCAACTCATTGAATCGTGCCGTGTATGTATCTACATCATTGCCTTTCATCCCATGATCCCAGAATTCCGCCTGCAACTTCTGTATTTCACTCCTTGAACAATATTCCCCTTTTATCATCTCTTTGAACTCGTCCCATGTCAATCCATTTGCTGCATCTCTTCCTCTCGTTTGCACTTCGGTGTTCCACCAAGTCAGTGCTCTCCCTTGAAATAAACAAGTTGCAAATTCAACCTTCTTAGTTTTCGGACATTTACTAATGTGAAGGACAGACTCCATTCCTTCTATCCAAGACAGTAATCCAACCGCTCCTTCCTTACCATGGAATTCCTTTGGATTACAAGTCCTGAAGGTCTTATATGTACATTCTCTTTCAACGTTAACACCAGCTCCTGGTTGGTTAGGTGGGTTTGCATTTAATCCCGCTGCTATCTGGCTAACTATGGCAGGGAGTGTTGCAAGAATTTGTTCGTTTACAAGCCGAGCAATCTCGGGGTCTTCCCTTCTTGGCGGCATAGTTCTAATTGCAATTTTTTTTAAATCTAATTAAATTCCATTCCACCATACAAACATGATACGATAAATAAATCATAAAGAATACATTCTTAAAGACTTAGAATCATGCATAACAAAATATATCATAAGCATCCATCATCAAGACATACATCATCCAAACATTTACAAAATATGACAATCCAAAATGAGTCAAGTGTTTTAAAGTCACGGGCTACAAGCCCCAAAATATAGTTTTTAACAACCCAATTCATGCATCAATTACAAACTACAAACGCCAATAGTGCACCATCACCAGAGCCACAATCACTACCAAGAATCCCATCACGGTCGACAACCAAGTGTGCAGCCAGGTCACCATCGCTCTAGTCTCGGCTAGCTCTCCAAATATCTTCCCTATCATCTCATCACTAGTTCCCATCATCGATATCATCCCTTTTGTAATATTGTCAGTCATACTCATCATTTCCCTAAGTGAGTCAATGGAATGCTCATGGTAATCAACTTGCAACCTACACCGTTCCATACTCCGAGACAAACTCCTAACCCAGTATGTCTCAGCCTCAGTCATGCCGGCTAGTGGGAGTGCCGGTATCCTAGCAGGCGAAGGGGGTGATAACCTCAGACCCCTGGGCCGAGAAGGCCCTGCCTCAACTCTAGCTGGTATAGGAGTCTTCTCACACTCAGGTGTGGCACATGGTGTCGGATCTGGTGTTGGCGTAGCGGATCTTACTGGTGTATGCTCGAAATCGAAATACTCATGCTCAGAAGGGTCATACTCTTCACTAGGAGAAGAATTTCTCCCAGGTATGTGGGTGAGATAACCTGATTCATCAGGGGATTGCTCTCTAGGTGGGGAACGAGACATGTCGACTGCGATAATTAACAAAATTTAATTATTAAGCACATGATAATATCCTTTAATAACCAAAAATGTCATGCGAACTCACAAACAAAACATGCTTTATGTCTTTGAATTGAAAAGTTTCTATTTTTAGTAACTTTTAGCATACCCGATCCATGTCTCCATTATGCACACTCAAATTAAACAAAGGTGATCAAGCTTTGCCTAAGTTAGGGTGTGATTACGAAAGACACATCTTAGTCATGCTAGGGATGTACTCGGGTTCGTAATTTCGTTTGTAAAATAAAATAATTTTTTTTTTATAGGGTTATAGTGTATGGTTTTGTATAAAACCGGTATTCTCTATAACCTGTGGCTCTGATACCAAATCTGTCACACCCCGCTAAAGCGGAAACACGGGGTATAACAGTTTTCGATAAACAATCCACAAGCATAAAGTTCAACCACCATACATTTAATAAAAATACATTACAAAATTTAGTAGTAGAAAGTTTATCGTGAAATTACAATCCCGAGATAATTCAAGATAGCATTGTCCAAAAGTTTGTACATCCCCCAAGCATAATCATATTATACGCAGAACGACCCTTAAAGTTTACCTTCTTGATTACCTGAAAAGCATGTACAAAAATATGGTCAACTACGAGAGTTAGTGAGTTCACAGGTTTTAAATATGCACAAAACATTTTATATGCAAGATTTGATAGTTGGAGCATGTTCGTGCTCAAAAGCTTAACTTGAATACTTGGAGCATATATGTGCTCAAATACTTGGAGCATATCCGTGCTCATTAGCTTAACTTGAAAATTTCATGAGTATTGCTTTACGTATGACTTGAGTCGGTATAACTTAAACTTGGTTGAGCCACTACTAAACCGTCCCGGACCCTTGTTTTTGCCCCGTGTGCCTTGACTCAGAGGTGGTCTCAAGCGCCACATGTTCAATCACTTCTCTAGTATAGTGCACTCCTAGCTCGTCAGCTGAAAGAAGTGGGGTTGGTCAAGCCCAAATAGCGCTATCCACTAATACTATAGGCCCAATTTTCTGGGTTAATAGTAGTGTCGTCTGGGGACTAACTCTTAAATACTCAACATACCAACTATTTAGCGTCATACATCTTACTTTTTAAAATGCTTGAAAACAAGCCTTGGCGACTTAACAGCGCAAGACATTTCAATTAACTCATGAATCATTATAATCGTACTTAAGCATGCTTTTCACCCCAAAATACGTAAAACGATAAAAGAGGGGTTGTGAATACTCACTTGCAGCATAAAGTATACATACCATAGTGCATAAACAATTTAATTCAAAATTCGACAATTTTAACGAACAATCATTCAGTAGAAACAATTTGTAAATTCACATGCTTTTCACCCCAAAACGTATAAAAAAAACGGTAAAAGAGGGGTTGTGAATACTCACTTGCGAGTGAACTTGGAAACTTAACGATAGTGCTCAAAATAGGTGCCGCTTCCTTGGTTTCCTATAGTGAAGGTTGCCATAGAGGAAATACATTAATACCCGTTCCTATGTCCAAATTACCCGTCCCAATAACTTATGAAATGCCATTAAGTAGGTGTCAATAACCAAAACCATATTTAGATCAATTATAGTCTTATTATGCCTTAACACTAGTCTAGATCTCATTATGATCACTTTTCTGAAAATTCAGCAGAAGCTGTCCAAAATTTTAGTCAATAAAACCACTATAGAAACATATCTTCCCAAAGGAATGAATTTACCAAATTTTTTGTGGTAATACTATAGTGTGTAAAGAGTAAATCTGCACTCTTTCATAATTTTTGGATGAGTTTTGATACCTGAAATAATTTCCACAAGGCAGTGTGTCACTGATTTTCCGGATCAGTGACATACCTCACTTGTAGCATGCTTTTGGGGTATCAATTCTTTGAATTAGCCAATAATCCTTATATGGGTGTAAACCTAACTCAAAATCCTATCATTTGGAAAAAAATTCACTTGATTTGGGATAAGAAATGAGGAAGTTATGGCCTCCACAAGATAGGTGTATGAATCTGTCTTCACTGGACAGATTGCACCATTTTCTTGTAAAATCCATTTAGGTGCTCAAATCATCTCCAAAATTTGTGTTTTCGGACTTTTTAGAAAGCTAACAACCTAAATTAAAGTCTATAAGCAAAAAGCCCAAATTTTGACATGTAGAACATGATTTATGCATGTTGGAAGTAGGTCCATTTTATGGACAGCAAATCTGTAGTAAGTTAAGATTATGAAATTTTGAAATGGTGATCATTTTACAATTGGTTTAATGAAATAACCATATGTTATCACACCATAATCAATCATAACATAGTCTTGAGATGAAAACCTTTTGATTTATGGACTCATAGCAATCTTTAGATGCTCATCCAAAACCCATATGAATAATCTACTAACTAAAGTGATATAAACATCACTTTTATGTTCTTAATCATTTGGATTTGAGAATTTCCATCTTAAGAACATATGTAAGCTAAACTATTCTTCATGTAAACATAATCACTATACCATATCATCAATATTTCAAGCTTTATATGCATGCATTCTTTAAGTGAAAGAATATGCCACTAATGTATCAAAATTCCATATGCATGAACATCAAACCAAGATTCTTGATGAAAAACCAATTTCTTTCTTTGAAATTGAAATCAAAGCTTGCAACATAACATTGTATCTATCAAAAGTAATCCATTTCATGAACAAAAACCCAATTTTCATAACCACATCATGCATAATTTCAATATTTCAAGTTAAAACCGAAAATACCTAAATGTAGACAAAAAAAATAGGTTTTGGGATGATACCTTGTGAAATTGATGTGCAAACTTTGTTCTAACCTTCAAATTGATGTCCAATTTCTTGATTCTACTCTTGATTTGGCTTAATTTTTGAAAATGATATGGAGATGGGGTGGGGGGGGGGGGGTTCGGCCGATGTAGGGAGAGAGAGAGGGAGATAAAGAGTTTGAAATGAGGGATTAACCCTTTCTTATTTGGTTTTAATTAAAATTTATTCATTAAATAAATAAAAAATAATAATAGGAATGGTGTAGTCATGACAAGTGTCCATGACTAATCAAAGTAATTATAAAAAAAAATTATTAATTAAAATACTTAGTCTATTTCTTTAAAATATCAGATATATTCGAGAACCGA
This sequence comes from Arctium minus, assembly GCA_954870635.1. Classification (NCBI taxonomy): domain Eukaryota; kingdom Viridiplantae; phylum Streptophyta; class Magnoliopsida; order Asterales; family Asteraceae; genus Arctium; species Arctium minus. The sequence continues at coordinate 66,047,049 of OX941090.1, read as the reverse complement.
GATACCCGATTCTCAATTTTTGCTTAAAACAACTTTTAAAAAAAAAAATGAAAGTATTTCAACTAAAATAATATAACTTTATAATTTTATATATTTTGGACCTTAATCAATATTTTTGGCATTTCTGAGTTGTGACGGTCAGTTACTGGACTGTTCCGGACATTCTACGCAACCTCCTAAATTTTTAGGAAACTTTTATCTTAAAATTTTTATACAATTTAAGGAGTGGCAAATACTTAAATCTTAATTTTCATTAACTTAGAAATTAACCTGAGCACTAATCTTGACGGTTGTCACAGTCTCCCCTACTTCGAGAAATTTCGTCCCGAAATTTAAAGTTTGTCACTTCCGGACCGCCTCTTAATTAAACAAATGAGGATACTTGCGCTTCATAAAATCCTCCCTTTCCCACGTAAATTCAGGTCCGTGACGCGACTTCCAACGAACCTTTAAAATAGGAATTTTACTTCTCCTTAGCCGCTTAACTTCACGATCCAAAATTTCAACCGGCTCTTCTCTGAAAATAAGCCGTTCGTCCACTAAGATTTCATTTGGGGGTACAATCGCCATCTCGCCAGTTATACACTTCTTTAAATTTGACACGTGGAATGTGTCGTGAATGGCACTCAACTCTTGTGGCAACTTAAGCTTATAAGTTACTGGTCCAATTCTATCTAATACTTCATATGGACCAATGAATCTTGGGCTTAATTTACCCCTTTTTCCAAATCTCACAACTCCTTTCCATGGTGATACTTTCAGAAGAACCTTGTCACCCTTTTGGAATTCTAAGGGTTTTCTGCGATTATCTGCATAGCTTTTCTGTCGATCTCTTGCAGCTTTAAGCCTGTCTTGTATGGTCAAAATTTTGTCAGTAGTCTCCCGTATAATATCAGGCCCGAACAATTGATTGTCACCAATTTCCACCCAACTAAGTGGAGATCGACACTTACGTCCATAAAGGGCTTCATATGGCACGCATTGAATACTGGTATGGTAGCTGTTGTTATAAGAAAATTCAATTAATGGTAAGTGCTTATCCCAGCTACCTCCGAAGTCTATAGCACAAGCGCGTAACATGTCTTCCAGAGTCTGGATGGTTCTTTCAGATTGACCATCCGTTTGGGGATGATAAGCAGTGCTCAAATCCAACCTGGTACCCAGAGCTTTCTGAAACGCTTGCCAAAACCGAGAGGTGAAACGACTGTCTCGGTCTGAAATGATGGATAGTGGTACTCCATGACGAGAGACAATTTCATCAATGTATACTTGTGCCAATATTTCCATTTTGAAATCCTCTCGGATAGGAAGAAAATGCGCGGATTTTGTAAGTCTATCCACAATAACCCAAATTGCATCATTACCTCTTCCTGTTCTCGGTAACTTTGTGATGAAATCCATGGATACTTGATCCCATTTCCATTGAGGTATCTCCGGTTGCTGCAAAAGTCCAGATGGCTTTTGATGCTCTGCTTTGACTTTAGCACAAGTCAAACATTTACTCACAAATTCAACAATGTCCTTCTTCATTCCCGGCCACCAATAATACTCTTTTAGCTCCTTATACATTTTGTCGGCTCCCGGGTGAATCGAATACTTCGATTGGTGCGCTTCTTCCAAGATTGACATCTGCAGACCTTCCACTTTTGGTATCCAGACCTTATTCTTGAAATATTGTACCTCATCTGATCGGGTTTCAAATTCTTTTTCTGACTGATGAAGTACTTAATTCTTTAGATTCTCCCCCTTCAGTGCCTCTTTTTGAGCTTCACAGATTTGTGTTTTGAGGCTCGTTTGTACCAACATTCCCATAGTTCGTACTCTTGTTGGTTTTACCTTCTCCTTCCTACTCAATGCGTCTGCTACTACGTTGGCTTTTCCGGGATGGTACTTTATCTCACAATCGTAGTCACTGAGTAGTTCCACCCATCTTCGTTGTCTCATGTTTAACATTTTCTGATCAAAGATATGTTGGAGGCTTTTGTGATCAGTGTAAACGATACACTTGGTACCATAAAGATAATGCCTCCAAATCTTTAAAGCAAATACCACTGCTCCTAACTCCAGATCATGAGTGGTATAATTCTTTTCATGAACTTTAAGTTGTCTTGAGGCATAAGCTATAACTTTATCTCTTTGCATCAATACACATCCCAAACCTTGATGTGATGCATCGCAATATACCACAAAATTTTCTGTACCTTCTGGTAACGCTAGAATTGGCGCGTTGCATAACTTATGCTTCAGCGTTTGAAATGCCTCCTCCTGTTTTTCTCCCCAATCAAACTTCCTATCTTTTTGGGTTAGCGACGTGAGTGGTTGAGCAATCTTGGAAATTTTTTTGATAAATCGTCGATAATAACCTGCCAGGCCAAGAAATTGACAAATTTCCGTCGGTGTCTTAGGAGTTTCCCACTTTTTAATGGCCTCAACCTTTGCTGGATCAACATGAATCCCTTTCTTATTAACCACATGACACAGAAAATGTACTTCTCGAAGCCAAAATTCACACTTGGAGAACTTGGCGTACAATTTATGTTCCTTAAGCAATTCCAACATCAACTTCAGGTGTTGTTCGTGGTCCTCCTTGCTTCGCGAATAAATCAGAATATCATCTATAAACACGATCACGAACTTGTCCAAGTATGGTCGGCAGACTCTGTTCATCAAGTCCATGAAAACTGCTGGAGCGTTTGTCAGTCCGAAGGGCATAACTAGAAATTCATAGTGACCGTAACGAGTTCTAAACGCCGTTTTGTCGATGTCTTCTTCACGAACTCTCATTTGATGATATCCCGACCGTAAGTCAATCTTTGAAAAGTACGATGCGCCTTGCAATTGATCAAATAAATCGTCGATTCGGGGAAGTGGGTATCGATTCTTTAAAGTCAGCTTATTGAGTTCCCTATAATCAATACACATTCGGAACGTCCCGTCCTTCTTTTTAACAAAAAGTACTGGTGCTCCCCAAGGCGAAGAGCTAGGCCTAATAAATCCCTTGTCGAGTAGCTCTTGTAGTTGTTCTGACAGTTCTTGCATCTCCGAAGGTGCCAAACGGTACGGTGCCTTGGCCACCGGTGCAGCTCCTGGAACCAAATCGATACGGAATTCGACTTGTCTCGGTGGAGGTAATCCAGGTAACTCCTCAGGAAATACTTCAGGAAATTCTTGGACTACCGGAATATCTTGCAAACGCTTCTCCTTAGGTTCTTTACTTATTACATGCGCCATAAATGTGTCACATTCTTTCCTCAGGTACTTCCGCATTTTCATACAAGACACCATCTTCAGTTTTCTCTTAGATTTTTCTCCAGGTACTATAAGTACTTCTCCTCCCGGTAACGGGATTCGGAGAATCTTCTCGGAACAACTTATCTCCGCGTGGTTCTTTGACAACCAATCCATGCCCACGACTATATCAAAGCTACCTAGCTTTATTGGGATCAAATCTATTTTGAAATCCTTTTCAGCTAGACTTAGAGTACAATTTGGAAGTACATCTTTGACCCTAATTTCTTGCCCATTAGCAAACTCAATGACATAGTCTTCTTTTAATTTTTGTGTCATTTGATTAACTTTCGGTCTAAAATTTAACGACACAAAACTTTTATCTGCTCCAGAATCAAATAGTACAGATGCGGAGTGATTGTTTAAGAGAAACATACCTGCAATTACATTTGGGTCCCGCCTTGCTTCTTCCGCCCCAATTTCAAACACTCGGCCTCTTGCTTGGCCCCTTTGATCCCTCTGTCCAACTGGCCGAATCTGATTCGCATTCGCCCTTCTGTTCACCCTGGGACAGTTGTTTTTAAAATGATCCGGGCTCCCGCATTCAAAACAAACTCTCCTTCCTCCAGCCTTGCAATCCTTCTCGTAATGACCTCCTCGGTGGCACTTGCGACATATAATACAGTTTCCGACATGTGGCCTATTACACTTGTCACATCTTGGATATGTCCCTTTTCCCTTAACGGCTGCCTGTACCTGAACTCCATAGTTACCCATGATCCTCCGATCCTTTCCCTTCCTTCGGTCATCCTGCCTCCTTAAGCCCTCTTCAACTTTCCTCTTTCCTTTGGCTTTGTCACTAGAGAAAAGTCCTGAACGAATTGCATTATTGGTGAGCTTCGTTGCTAAATCCACAGCTTCTTGAAGAGTTTTCGGTTTTCCCGAAGTTACATCTCCTCTAATTTCCGGTGCTAATCCCCAGATGTACCTGTCAACTCGATTTTCTTCTGGTGTCACCAGATGTGGTACAATTTTTGCCAACTCATTGAATCGTGCCGTGTATGTATCTACATCATTGCCTTTCATCTCATGATCCCAGAATTCCGCCTGCAACTTCTGCATTTCACTCCTTGAACAGTATTCCCCTTTTATCATCTCTTTGAACTCGTCCCATGTCAATCCATTTGCTGCATCTCTTCCTCTCGTTTGCACTTCGGTGTTCCACCAAGTCAGTGCTCTCCCTTGAAATAAACAAGTTGCAAATTCAACCTTCTTAGTTTTCGGACATTTACTAATGTGAAGGACAGACTCCATTCCTTCTATCCAAGACAGTAATCCAACCGCTCCTTCCTTACCATGGAATTCCTTTGGATTACAAGTCCTGAAGGTCTTATATGTACATTCTCTTTCAACGTTAACACCAGCTCCTGGTTGGTTAGGTGGGTTTGCATTTAATCTCGCTGCTATCTGGCTAACTATGGCAGGGAGTGTTGCAAGAATTTGTTTGTTTACAAGCCGAGCAATCTCGGGGTCTTCCCTTCTTGGCGGCATAGTTCTAATTGCAATTTTTTTTTTAAATCTAATTAAATTCCATTCCACCATACAAACATGATACGATAAATAAATCATAAAGAATACATTCTTAAAGACTTAGAATCATGCATAAAAAAATATATCATAAGGATCCATCATCAAGACATACATCATCCAAACATTTACAAAATATGACAATCCAAAATGAGTCAAGTGTTTTAAAGTCACGGGCTACAAGCCCCAAAATATAGTTTTTAACAACCCAATTCATGCATCAATCACAAACTACAAACGCCAATAGTGCACCATCACCAGAGCCACAATCACTACCAAGAATCCCATCACGGTCAACAACCAAGTGTGCAGCCAGGTCACCATCGCTCTAGTCTCGGCTAGCTCTCCAAATATCTTCCCTATCATCTCATCACTAGTTCCCATCATCGATATCATCCCTTTTGTAATATTGTCAGTCATACTCATCATTTCCCTAAGTGAGTCAATGGAATGCTCATGGTAATCAACTTGCAACCTACACCGTTCCATACTCCGAGACAAACTCCTAACCCAGTATGTCTCAGCCTCAGTCATGCCGGCTAGTGGGAGTGCCGGTATCCTAGCAGGCGAAGGGGGTGATAACCTCAGACCCCTGGGCCGAGAAGGCCCTGCCTCAACTCTAGCTGGTATAGGAGTCTTCTCACACTCAGGTGTGGCACATGGTGTCGGATCTGGTGTTGGCGTAGCGGATCTTACTGGTGTATGCTCGAAATCGAAATACTCATGCTCAGAAGGGTCATACTCTTCACTAGGAGAAGAATTTCTCCCAGGTATGTGGGTGAGATAACCTGATTCATCAGGGGATTGCTCTCTAGGTGGGGAACGAGACATGTCGACTGCGATAATTAACAAAATTTAATTATTAAGCACATGATAATATCCTTTAATAACCAAAAATGTCATGCGAACTCACAAACAAAACATGCTTTATGTCTTTGAATTGAAAAGTTTCTATTTTTAGTAACTTTTAGCATACCCGATCCATGTCTCCATTATGCACACTCAAATTAAACAAAGGTGATCAAGCTTTGCCTAAGTTAGGGTGTGATTACGAAAGACACATCTTAGTCATGCTAGGGATGTACTCGGGTTCGTAATTTCGTTTGTAAAATAAAATAAATTTTTTTTTATAGGGTTATAGTGTATGGTTTTGTATAAAACCGGTATTCTCTATAACCTGTGGCTCTGATACCAAATCTGTCACACCCCGCTAAAGCGGAAACACGGGGTATAACAGTTTTCGATAAACAATCCACAAGCATAAAGTTCAACCAACATACATTTAATAAAAATACATTACAAAATTTAGTAGTAGAAAGTTTATCGTGAAATTACAATCCCGAGATAATTCAAGATAGCATTGTCCAAAAGTTTGTACATCCCCCAAGCATAATCATATTATACGCAGAACGACCCTTAAAGTTTACCTTCTTGATTACCTGAAAAGCATGTACAAAAATATGGTCAACTACGAGAGTTAGTGAGTTCACAGGTTTTAAATATGCACAAAACATTTTATATGCAAGATTTGATAGTTGGAGCATGTTCGTGCTCAAAAGCTTAACTTGAATACTTGGAGCATATATGTGCTCAAATACTTGGAGCATATCCGTGCTCATTAGCTTAACTTGAAAATTTCATGAGTATTGCTTTACGTATGACTTGAGTCGGTATAACTTAAACTTGGTTGAGCCACTACTAAACCGTCCCGGACCCTTGTTTTTGCCCCGTGTGCCTTGACTCAGAGGTGGTCTCAAGCGCCACATGTTCAATCACTTCTCTAGTATAGTGCACTCCTAGCTCGTCAGCTGAAAGAAGTGGGGTTGGTCAAGCCCAAATAGCGCTATCCACTAATACTATAGGCCCAATTTTCTGGGTTAATAGTAGTGTCGTCTGGGGACTAACTCTTAAATACTCAACATACCAACTATTTAGCGTCATACATCTTACTTTTTAAAATGCTTGAAAACAAGCCTTGGCGACTTAACAGCGCAAGACATTTCAATTAACTCATGAATCATTATAATCGTACTTAAGCATGCTTTTCACCCCAAAATACGTAAAACGATAAAAGAGGGGTTGTGAATACTCACTTGCAGCATAAAGTATACATACCATAGTGCATAAACAATTTAATTCAAAATTCGACAATTTTAACGAACAATCATTCAGTAGAAACAATTTGTAAATTCACATGCTTTTCACCCCAAAACGTATAAAAAAAACGGTAAAAGAGGGGTTGTGAATACTCACTTGCGAGTGAACTTGGAAACTTAACGATAGTGCTCAAAATAGGTGCCGCTTCCTTGGTTTCCTATAGTGAAGGTTGCCATAGAGGAAATACATTAATACCCGTTCCTATGTCCAAATGACCCGTCCCAATAACTTATGAAATGCCATTAAGTAGGTGTCAATAACCAAAACCATATTTAGATCAATTATAGTCTTATTATGCCTTAACACTAGTCTAGATCTCATTATGATCACTTTTCTGAAAATTCAGCAGAAGCTGTCCAAAATTTTAGTCAATAAAACCACTATAGAAACATATCTTCCCAAAGGAATGAATTTACCAAATTTTTTGTGGTAATACTATAGTGTGTAAAGAGTAAATATGCACTCTTTCATAATTTTTGGATGAGTTTTGATACCTGAAATAATTTCCACAAGGCAGTGTGTCACTGATTTTCCGGATCAGTGACATACCTCACTTGTAGCATGCTTTTGGGGTATCAATTCTTTGAATTAGCCAATAATCCTTATATGGGTGTAAACCTAACTCAAAATCCTATCATTTGGAAAAAAATTCACTTGATTTGGGATAAGAAATGAGGAAGTTATGGCCTCCACAAGATAGGTGTATGAATCTGTCTTCACTGGACAGATTGCACCATTTTCTTGTAAAATCCATTTAGGTGCTCAAATCATCTCCAAAATTTGTGTTTTCGGACTTTTTAGAAAGCTAACAACCTAAATTAAAGTCTATAAGCAAAAAGCCCAAATTTTGACATGTAGAACATGATTTATGCATGTTGGAAGTAGGTCCATTTTATGGACAGCAAATCTGTAGTAAGTTAAGATTATGAAATTTTGAAATGGTGATCATTTTACAATTGGTTTAATGAAATAACCATATGTTATCACACCATAATCAATCATAACATAGTCTTGAGATGAAAACCTTTTGATTTATGGACTCATAGCAATCTTTAGATGCTCATCCAAAACCCATATGAATAATCTACTAACTAAAGTGATATAAACATCACTTTTATGTTCTTAATCATTTGGATTTGAGAATTTCCATCTTAAGAACATATGTAAGCTAAACTATTCTTCATGTAAACATAATCACTATACCATATCATCAATATTTCAAGCTTTATATGCATGCATTCTTTAAGTGAAAGAATATGCCACTAATGTATCAAAATTCCATATGCATGAACATCAAACCAAGATTCTTGATGAAAAACCAATTTCTTTCTTTGAAATTGAAATCAAAGCTTGCAACATAACATTGTATCTATCAAAAGTAATCCATTTCATGAACAAAAACCCAATTTTCATAACCACATCATGCATAATTTCAATATTTCAAGTTAAAACCGAAAATACCTAAATGTAGACAAAAAAAATAGGTTTTGGGATGATACCTTGTGAAATTGATGTGCAAACTTTGTTCTAACCTTCAAATTGATGTCCAATTTCTTGATTCTACTCTTGATTTGGCTTAATTTTTGAAAATGATATGGAGATGGGGTGGGGGGGGGTTCGGCCGATGTAGGGAGAGAGAGAGGGAGATAAAGAGTTTGAAATGAGGGATTAACCCTTTCTTATTTGGTTTTAATTAAAATTTATTCATTAAATAAATAAAAAATAATAATAGGAATGGTGTAGTCATGACAAGTGTCCATGACTAATCAAAGTAATTATAAAAAAAAATTATTAATTAAAATACTTAGTCTATTTCATTAAAATATCAGATATATTCGAGAACCGAGATACCCGATTCTCAATTTTTGCTTAAAACAACTTTTAAAAAAAAAAATGAAAGTATTTCAACTAAAATAATATAACTTTATAATTTTATATATTTTGGACCTTAATCAATATTTTTGGCATTTCTGAGTTGTGACGGTCAGTTACTGGACTGTTCCGGACATTCTACGCAACCTCCTAAATTTTTAGGAAACTTTTATCTTAAAATTTTTATACAATTTAAGGAGTGGCAAATACTTAAATCTTAATTTTCATTAACTTAGAAATTAACCTGAGCACTAATCTTGACGGTTGTCACAGTCTCCCCTACTTCGAGAAATTTCGTCCCGAAATTTAAAGTTTGTCACTTCCGGACCGCCTCTTGATTAAACAAATGAGGATACTTGCGCTTCATAAAATCCTCCCTTTCCCACGTAAATTCAGGTCCGTGACGCGACTTCCAACGAACCTTTAAAATAGGAATTTTACTTCTCCTTAGCCGCTTAACTTCACGATCCAAAATTTCAACCGGCTCTTCTCTGAAAATAAGACGTTCGTCCACTAAGATTTCATTTGGGGGTACAATCGCCATCATTTGGATTTGAGAATTTCCATCTTAAGAACATATGTAAGCTAAACTATTCTTCATGTAAACATAATCACTATACCATATCATCAATATTTCAAGCTTTATATGCATGCATTCTTTAAGTGAAAGAATATGCCACTAATGTATCAAAATTCCATATGCATGAACATCAAACCAAGATTCTTGATGAAAAACCAATTTCTTTCTTTGAAATTGAAATCAAAGCTTGCAACATAACATTGTATCTATCAAAATTAATCCATTTCATGAACAAAAACCCAATTTTCATAACCACATCATGCATAATTTCAATATTTCAAGTTAAAACCGAAAATACCTAAATGTAGACAAAAAAAATAGGTTTTGGGATGATACCTTGTGAAATTGATGTGCAAACTTTGTTCTAACCTTCAAATTGATATGATGATTGTTTTTCTTGTTTAATTTGACTATAATTTTGATTACTTTTAACATATTTTTAATTAAAAAATAACGGAAGAATAATATTAAATTTAGAACTAAAATTGTAACCACCATTTTAATAAACAAATCTATCAGACAATTTTGATATGTTTTTACGATTTCAACATTTCTGTTGTTTTTACACATACATATATATATATATACACACACATATATGTTAGTGTATTAATTGTATCCAAAATTTAATAGGAAAAGTCAAGCATGTAAAGTCAACAATGTCTAAATCAAAGTTTGTAATGTCTAAGTAAATGTTGTTTAAGTATGTGAGAGTTTTATCTTTTATAGCTTTGTGGTATAAATAGGCTTAATCCTTTGTAATAGGTAGGAGTTCACATTGTAGGTTGTTCATAATTGTTAGATCAATGACTAGAGCCTTTCTCTCTCTAGATCAATATACATTGTCAAATCTTGATCTTGAGATTGTTTGATTGTAATTGGGAAATACAATTTCAATTGGTATCAGAGTTATACCAAACAATTTCAGAAAGATTTTCACATAAAATTAGATTGAAATCTGGAATTTGGATCACTTTGTTGAAGTTTTCTTGAAAATATCAAGAACACTGGAATTTGATCTTTTTCACAAATTCTCATTGAATTGTTGTATTTTGATTGTGAAATATTAATTGATTGTGAATTGTTGTGTTCTGATCACAAATTCATTGATTGAACAAGTCAAATTAATCACTTGAATTGGATCAAAATCTGGAAATTTTCAAGAACACACAATCATGCAGTCAACTTCTATGTTTGCCATTGTATCAAATTCGCACTGTATAATTGTTGATTAAATGTCAAACTGATTCCATTGGGTTCGATTATTGTTATAGAATCATTGTTGTTTACAAAGTTTCACGAATAAATCACAAGATCAGATTCAATTTTCGAATTTTTTGGATCTTGTTGGCAAAAACATCGAGCACTGTAATTCGATCAAATGCACTGTACTGTACTTTGATAATTTTAGTCATGTTCAATGTTTAGAAATATGTTAGATATCATTTTCGATCATTGTTATACAGATTTTGAAAATCAATTTTCAGGATTGAACTGATTTGTGGATCAAAGATGAAGAACACGCAAAGGTCCTGAAGAACACGCAAACATAGTCTGCGCGTTCTAAATCCATTCAGTTTGCACGTTTCAATCTCAATTTGATTTGCGCGTTTCAATCTAATTTGATTTGCGCGTTTTAAAGCTTATTTGATGCGCGTTTAGGTTATTTGATCTGCGCGTTCAGGACAAAACAGTTTGCGAGTTCTGCAAACCCCGGTCGAGTTCCTCATGACACCGATCCACTCATGACACCGGTCTCCTCATGACACCAGTCACCTCATGACACCGGTCGTCTCATGACCCCGGTCCCCGGAGTGACCCCGGTCGCTGAGTTGATTTGATTTGGGCGATTTTAGTTCGTTCAATTTGCGCATTTCTTAACTCATTTGATTTACGCGTTCCTAACACCATTCAATTTGCGCGTTTCAGTTCAATTGATTTGCGCCAATTAAATTTGCGCGTTCTAGTTCAATTTGACTACGTGTTATAAGTAATACAGTCTGCGAGTTTCATGGTTATTCAATCTGCGCGTTCCACATATATTGTTTTGCAAGTTTTAATTTTCATTTGAATCTTCATTTAGCATGCGAGTTCATAGTTGCTCATTTAATTTGCGAATTTGTTCAAATAATTTGCGTGATTCATATAGTTTGAGAGTTTCACTACATATGGTTTGCGAGTTTTAATCCATTTGATTTGAATGTTCTAATTCATTTGATTTGAGAGTTCCAGAGATAGAAAAATTTTCAGAGTGTTCAAGAGCTTTGAGAGTTCCAGAGACAGAAAATTTTTCAGAGATTATTTTTTTGTGCTAATCCAAGTTTGACTTTCAGTCAAATTTTTCTGAATTGTTTGAGAACGATCTTTTTTATCAAGCGAGTATATCTGTCAAGATGCCTACTACTGATGATAAGGGAAATACTGTTCTATCAGCAAGAGATATGGCAGTCTTGTACATGCCTGAGATACCTAAAATAGAAGCAGAAAGAGAGAAACTAAAAAATCAGAATTCAGAGCTTCTCAAACAAATTCAGGAGTTTAAATCAAAATTGTCAAATTCTGATAAATCTTCTGATTGTGTAAAGTGCGCTAATCATGCTAAATCTGATTGTGCATGTATCATCAAGGCTAGAGAGAAAGAGATTACAGAGCAAGAGAAAGATATTAAAAGGAAAGATGATTTGATAAAGACTGTTGAGAAGGCAATCAAGGTTAAAGAGTCCATAGTTAAGAATCTTCAAATCCAACTGAAGACGACTGAACAGAAATCATCAGAGCTGAAAGATGAATCAGTTAAGCTTGAACTCAAGTTTAAGGCTTTTGAACGTTCACATTTTGAATCTGAGATATCGAAGCTCACATCCAAAATAATTGTTCTATCATCATATGTTGAAAAAGAACAGAAGGCCAGATCTGATTTGAAAATAAAGTTTGACACACTTACTTCTGAAAGAAACATTTTGTCTGAAAAGATAAAAGACTTGGAAGCTGCAAATGTCAATTTATCAGAAAAGATTACAGCTGATGTGATTGATCAATCACTTGTTGATAATTTAACAGAATCAGTCTGTTCTTTCAAAACAACTTCAAGTTCTATTCATGAGAAAAATGTTTTGAAAAAGAAAAATGTCAAACCAAACACTGTCAAATCAAGTCAGATCAGACCATCTAATCTATTTTATGACAAATCTGTTGATGGTTCAACAAATTTTTACGTTAAATCTCTTGGAAAGAATTCAAAGAAAAATCAGATGGTCTGGAGAGTGAAGAGTTCTTCAGATGAAGAGAAGAAGAAAGACAATACATTTGCGTCTACAACCAAAGCCAACAAGAACAGTGTGCATAAAGGTAAATCTTTTAGTAATTCCGATATGTTTTATTCTACAAATCATTTGATCAGGGTTGCTCAAAAGAAGATTTGATGTTCTTACTGTGGAGCACATGACTTTGTAAGTAAAAACTTTGCCAATTACTGGTATGGTTCATATTATGTAAACCCTACAAGAACTGCAACTAACACTTTAGGACCCAAATACCAGTGGTTACCAAAAGCTAAAACTGTTTTGCAGGCACCCAAAGTTTAAGGGGAAGCATGATGTATGACTTCTAGACAAATCAGTCTAGGACTCGTTCTTCAAAGTTTAAAGAACAATGGCTTTTGAACTAAACAGTTCAAAACCCGCACCTCAATGTCAAACCGTGGCTTCTGATCACATGACAGATCAGGACCCGTTCTTCAATGTTCAGACATGGATATTTTGTAAATATCCAGGGGGAGCTTCATAAGCTTGATCATTATATCATGATTTGAGGGGGAGCTTAAAGGTAAATATATTCTGATCTTGATCTCTGATTGTTTGAAAGAAGAATAACTTTCGAACATGAAAAACGCTTTCTAAAATGTTCAAACCACTTCTCTATTCTCAAAAGATTTCATGAATTTAGAAGTGTGATTTTAAATGTTTTTCAATTTTGAGCTTTAATGTTTAACTGACCGTATGCTTCCAAAAATCAATACTTGAGTATTATCTTGTCTATATACTGTAAAGTATTCATACACATTGGTTCAGTACTTCATTTGAATTTGTTATTACCATGTCTCATAACGAACCAATTTTTCGATGGTAATACTCCCGTTTGCTTTCAAGTATTGTTGAGCATCAATCACCATTTCTAATCTTGTGATTTCATTACTAAAATTGTTTATATTTGTTCATATAAACAAAATATCCAATTCTTTGATACCCTAACCATTTTATTTGATCTATTTGATACATTGTCAGATACTCAAAACAATTCTCTTGATTTCATTTCAATCATTCAATTTCCTTGTTTTGAGAGATCTTCATTGTTCAAATGCTCAAATTTAATTCATATATTTGATGAGCATACATTTTGACAATGTTATCATATTTTGAGCTTAACTGTTCAAGTTAAACTGTTGAGCAATCATTCTTTTTAGGACTTACATGGGATTCTTGTGTGAGCTTAAACAGAACTTCCATGGATTCACGTTAACTAGTGTTTCCTACCCAGGAAGTAAACCTTAAGTGATTGAGGGGTGAGGGGTCATAAATCAAAGAGTGGGGGAGATAACTCATCCGATTGAGTTTTTGTCATTGCGCTGAGCGGTAAAATGGAAATGAGAGTTTGGTTAGAAGTGAGCTTTAATGTTAAAAAGAAAGAGGGTGTGAGATCAGAGTTAAAACAATATCAAAACTCTGCACCAAACACTTTCTGAGTCGGGCAGCCACATCTACTGATTAGTTCACATTCTTTGGTGACCATTATTGAAAAAGGCAGTGAGCCCATGCCAACTCTTGCAATTAACCCCACCAACCACTCGTTTCTTTCTTAACAAAGAAATGTTTCATTTTCTTTTGGGAAGCAAACATATCTTCTATCTAGTCTTCACTCGGAAGATTTAGATATTGAAAAAGAAGGAAAGTTGCCCCACCTTCGCACCTCTTTCATGCACATTGCGTCCGTGTAATACTTGTTGCTGTCTCAACAATTTACACAATTTGAGGCTGATAAAGCTAAGTAGCTTCAATCATTTATACACTTGAAAGTACACACAAGGAATATGTTTTCTTGTCATAACATTCATAGAAAATTCCTTTGTGATTTTTCGATGATTGAATGGAAGCCCTGGGGAGTGAACATCACAAAAGCTCCTTTCCAATATACATCCATTGTACAAAGTGGCTCCGTGCTACTTACATGCATACTAACTATTTCATCTGTTGAATCAGGGTTACAACGTTCATTATATCTGAATTTGAAAAGATTCGGGTATATACAGTTCATGATTCAGTTATTCAGATCAAAAGGGCGGAGAGTGTCAAACTTACCATAAAAAGGGGAGATTGTGAATTTTTTATTACAAAGGGGAAGATCAAAGAAAGTGTTAAAATTGAAGAGGTTTTGATGATCATGATGTTCACAATCATCAAAAAGGGGGAGAGATTTACAAAGGTCAATTTCAAAGCCGAGATATCAAAAAGTGGAAGAAATTTCTGAAAGATTCAAATTTCAAAGCTTATTTGAAGAAAAGAGACTTTCTAAAGATAATTCTGAAGATAATTCTGAAAGTCCAAGCCAGATGAAAGTTCTGAAGATTCGTGAAAGTTTGTTTTTTCGAAGACTGATCAGAGATTGAAGAGATGAAGATACATATTTGTCAAAGATCCCTCGAAGTTCCAAAGATTTACAATGTTTTCAAAGGTTTGTTCAAGACTTATTGATTTCCAAAGATACAAAGTGTTAAATACTTTTCAAGATTCTTCAAAGACTAAAAGACTGAAGATTGCCAGAGCTTCAAAGTCCAAGACTGTCAGAGACAAAAGTTGAAGAATCAAGCGCTAAAGACTAGTGTCAAATTTTTATTAAATCTTGAATACAAAGAGGGAGATTGTTAGTGTATTAATTGTATCCAAGATTTAATAGGAAAAGTCAAGCATGTAAAGTCAACAATGTCTAAGTCAAAGTTTGTAATGTCTAAGTAAATGTTGTTTAAGTATGTGAGAGTTTTATCTTGTATAGCTTTGTGGTATAAATAGGCTTAATCCTTTGTAATATGTTGGAGTTCACATTGTAGGTTGATCATAATTGTTAGATCAATGACTAGAGCCTTTCTCTCTTTACTCTCTCTCTAGATCAATATACATTGTCAAATCTTGATCTTGAGATTTCTTGATTGTAATTGGGAAATACAATTTCAATATACATACATGTATATACAAGAATTTTATTAACAATTATTATTTTAAGTAAAAGTTAAATACTAATTTCTTTAAATAAAAATTAATATGAAATTTAATAGTTCACATACAATTTTTTTTATTATTCAGAAGTTATTATTTTAAATTTAAGTTTAATAACAAAATAATTGAAAATGTGAAATGATGCTTAGTGCTTAAAACCAATTGAATGTCAATCAATCAATGTTTTTAAAATTGGTTAAAAATTTCACACTCCCCTTCACCCCCTTTTTTCTATCCCTACTTTCCTAACATAAAACACACATTTTTCTCCCTGCTTTTTTTATTTCTTAATGGCTCTCAAAATAAACAAGAAACCAATATTGAAATGGGGAAAAATCTCTTATTCAAATACTGGTAAGTACAAGGATTTCACTAATCACAAGTACTCCTTAGGGAAAGATAACAGGGATTTATCATCCTCTGATGCAAAACAAGAAATTACAATAATGAAGGAAAGAGAAAAAGTTGTAGAAGGAAGCAGAGGAGAAAAGAGAATTCAGATGAGAAGAAATTAGCTCCAATCATTCATGCCTCTTACCCAACGCCAGCCCTCCGCTAAATACTCAATCAAGGGAATATTTTTTGTTAGGAATGCGTCCCCTTTTGCTCCTTCTAGTCCCCAGGTTAGTTATTTGTCTGTCCATTATAGTGCTAGTTGTCCCTTCTAGATTTTGCTAAGGTGGCATAACATTAATTCCCCCATTGAAAGTAACCTTGTCCTCAAGGTTGAGTGAAGGAAAATCTTGATGTAGGGGTGTCCAGTCTTCCCAAGAAGCATCTTCCACAGTTAAGCCATCCCACTCGACTAGAACTTGAGGGACTTGCTGTCCATTACGCAATACAAAACGATGTTGCAGAATGGCTTTTGGGTTGAAGTAGAGGTCCTTGTTCCATGGTTGTTAATAGTGGTAGGTAAGCATCTTGATGTAAGCCATGACATCGTTTGAGGTATGATACGTGAAAGACCGGATGAATTTTGGCCGCAACCGGTAGTTGTAACTTGTAGGCAACGTCTCCAATGCGTTCGATTAGTGGAAAAGGACCAAAGTATCTCAAAGCCAATTTCTGGTTCTGTCTTAAAGCCACATAGTGTTGACGATAAGGATGTAGTTTAACCAATACCATATCGCCAATGTTAAACTCCACCATTCTTCATTTCTTATCGGCATACTTTTTCATACAAGCTTGAGCCTTGAGAAGATTGGTCTTTAGTTGGCTTAAAACAACATCCCGTTCTTGTAACAATTCTTACAACGATGGCGGATCTGTTGCATAATGTACATACTTGACTAAAGAAGGAGGGTCGCGACCATAAACAACCTTGAAAGGTGTCGTTCCAATGCTACTATGGAACGATGTGTTGTAACAAAATTCTGCCTAAGGCAGGAGTTTCGACCAAACTCTTGGTTGATGTGTCGTAAAACAACGTAAATATTGCTCCAAACATTTATTAAAAGCCTCAGACTGACCATCGGTTTGAGGGTGATAGGAGGAGCTCATAGCCAACGTGGTACTACTCAATTTAAATAGATTTTGCCAAAATTTGATTGTAAAAACCTTGTCTCGATCAGAGACGATTGTCTTGGGAAAACCATGTAGTTTAACAATGTTGGCGAGAAAGGTTTCGGCAACCTTGAGACTTGAAAAATCATATTTAAGGGGCGTAAAGTGATCGTATTTTGACAAACGATCAATCATCACTAAAATAACCGAATATCCGTTAGAAGGATGAAGACCGATGATAAAATCCATTGACACGTTCTCCTAAATTTGTTGGGGAATAGGTAAAGATTGTAGCTGACCCGCCGGAAGAGAATGGTCATGCTTGGTTTGTTGGCAGACCAAACACTCTTTGATGAAGGTGTGAATATCCTTGGTCATTGAAGGCCAAACAAATTGGGCAGCAATTCGGTCCTTGTTGCGTTTGATACCTGAATGTCCACCGATCGGTGAAGAATGGAATTCAGAGAGTATGCTGCGAATTAAGTCCGGCACAGGTGGAACAACTAATCGATCTTTCCAGAAAAACATATCGTGTTTAACCTGATAATCCTTGTGCGATTAAATCCCTTGAGAACACTCAAGTTTAAGTTTACTGAGGGTTGGATCGTGTGCAGCAGCCTGAACAATCTGTTGCACCAGGTTGGAGTGTGATGTAGAGATCGCCATATAGAAGGAACGAGACAAAGCATCAGCTTCTATGTTGTCCTTACCAGGTTTGTATTTGATGGAAAAAGTGTACCCCAAAAATTTGTGAAGCCAAGCTTGTTGTTCAGGTGTTTGGATGGCCTGATTTGTGTGAGAGCGTAAACTTTTTTGGTTGGTACGTATCACAAATTGATGACCAAAGAGATAGTGCCGGAACATGGATATAGCCTCGGATATTGCGTAAAGTTCTCGTACATATACGGATTGTTTCTGCATCCGTGTACACAACTTTTTCGAGAAAAAAGGCTATAGGGTGGTTTTCTTGACTGAGAATTGCACCAATACCGGTACTCGAAGCATCTGTTTCAAGAATAAATTTTTCTGAAAAATTAGGTAATTTTAGAACTGGGGCGGTAGTGTTGGCCTGTTGAAGTTCCCAAAAGGCGATAGCAACTTGTTCATTCCATGTGAATCCATCCTTCTTTAAGAGGGTTGTCAATGGCAGCGCAATCGTGGCGTACCCTTTAGTAAATCGCCGGTAATACCCGGTAAGGCCAAGAAATCCTCTTAACTATTTGATGGACAATGGATAAGGCCAATCGAGGATGGCTTTCACGTTAGATTTATCCATCTCGACCCCACCGTCGGAGACAATATGCCCCAAATACTCGACTTGAGTTAACCCGAAACTGCACTTAGACAATTTAGCAAACAAAGAATGTGTGCGCAACAAGTCGAGAACCTCAGTTAAATGAGATAAATGAGAGGACCATGAAGGGCTGTAAACAAGCATATCATAAAAAAAAATTAATACTGACTTACGTAGCTGCTGTTTAAAGACATGGTTCATCAAAATTTGAAAAGAGGGCGGGGCATTGGTGAGCCTGAAAGGTATAACCAACCATTTATATAATCCTTGATCGGTCCGAAATGTTGTTTTATGGCGATCTTCTGGTGTTACCAAAATTTGGTGGTAACCCAAGCGTAAATCCAGTTTTGAAAAGTAGGTTGCACCGACCAGTTCATCCAGCAGCTCGTCAACTATTGGGATGGGAAAACTATCCTTGATGGTGATAGCATGTAGAGCACGGTAATCTGTACAGAATATCCAAGACCCATCTTTCTTTCGTACCAGCAGAACAGGGGACGAAAATGGGCTTGTGTTGGGTTGAATTATCCCTGTTCGAGCATTTCCTGAACCATTGTCTTGATTTGAGAGTTTTGGTTATGTGGGTAACGATATGGTCTAACTTTAACCGTGTTACTACCTTCCAACAAAGGGAATGAGTGGTCTTGCAACCTGGACGGTGGTAGTCCACTAGGGTAATTAAACACATCCTGAAATCGCATCAAGATAGAATGGAGTTCTGGTGGCAGATCCATGGGGGGCACAAACACATCTTGCTGTGGGCTGGACAATGCGAGAAATTCAAGCGCATAGGATTTACTAATTGCTTGTGTATTGCTCATTCGGCGAATGTGATGGAATTGAGCCTGTTGAGGTAACTGAGGTGTGGCGCCATACAAGGTAACAAATTGATTGCCAAGATAGAATTTGAAAGATAATGCATTAAAGTCAGCAATATGTGGTCCTAGTGTAGCCGACCATGAAACTCCTAAAACTAAGTCAGCTCTTGTGATGGGTAACAAGTAAAAAGGTAATTGTTATGTATGGCCCTGTACCTGTACTTGTAGATCGGCAATAAAACGTTCCGCGGTGAGGCTACTTCCATTCCCTACCATAACCTGGAAAATTAGGGTTGGTTGAATTGGCAATTTCAAGCATTGGGCCACCCGAGGTTGTAGAAAATTATCGGAACTCCCACTATCAATCAGGATGTGTATCGTCATACCCTTGATAGAGCCTTTGAAACGTAGGGTCCCTCTCCCTTGAGATCCTTTAAGGGCGTTAAAAGAGAGGTGGTGATCTGGTTGTTGGAGTTCCACCGGCGGTGGTGTGTCATCTGGTGGACCGGTGTCATGAATAACAGGAGTTTCCTCATCGCTCATAAGAATAAGGTAGTGCTTATTAGGGCACTTATGATGAATGGAAAACTTTTCATCACAAGTATAACATTGCCCCTTCTCTCGTCGCAACTGCATCTCAGCCGGAGAAAGGCGTTTCATATTTTGAGGCCGATCAGTTAACACAAGTGGTTTTTGTGGAGGAGTAGGTAATAATGGATGTAAGGTGGTTTTTGGTGTAGTTTGCGAAAATGGTGATGTGGTTGTTTTAAGGTTCGAATGTAGAAATGGTGAGACGGTTGTTTTGGGTATGGTGGATGGAATGTATGGTTTATGAGGGGGGTGGTATTTCTCATCAAAAAGCTTAGCCAGGGAGACCGCCTTCGATAGAGAAGTAGGGCTTTGGGCTAAAACGTCTCTTCGAACCTCATCTTTCAGCCCACTAATAAAACAATCCAGCAGGGCCTCAGCAGTAAGACCTTGAGTACTGTTGGCCAACGAGGTGAATTCAACGTAGTAATTGTTCACCGTGGTCGATTGGGTGAGTTTGAAAAGAGTTGCACGAGGGGAATCGTATGGCGATGGTACAAACTCCAACTCGAGAGTACGACGGAAAACAGCCCAGGATTGAAAAGGGTTTGCTCGGTTCATCATTTGAAACCAAGGAATAACATCCTTATCCAAATGAACCGCCACTATAACCAGTCGTAGGGCATCAGGGGTAGAATAGTAGTCGAAAAACTGCTCTGCCTTAAAAATCCAATTAACGACCTCTAAGCCATCGAAATGGGAAAAATTCAGTTTGATGTTGCGCACTTGAAAGGGTTGAATACGAGGAGTTTGATCTTTTTTAAGCCTGCCCTTGGAGGCGGTGCTCTGTTGCAGTACACGCGGTTGCCTCCAATCGATCCATACGTGCTCGATCAGTGGTACGGTGTTGATTGTATTCAACACGACGTTGTTCCATTAGTTCGAGAATTCGTTTGAGATCAGTGTGCACATCTTTTAACCTCGTTGCCGCTGCCATGAGAAAGTAAACGATATGAAAGCACCAATTGTAAGGGTGTACCTTACTGTATTACTCAAAATAAACAAGAAACCAATATTGAAATGGGGAAAAATTCTCTTATTCAAATACTGGTAAGTACAAGGATTTCACTAATCACAAGTACTCCTTAGGGAAAGATAACATGGATTCATCATCCTTTGATGCAAAACAAGAAATTACAATAATGAAGGAAAGAGAAAAGGTTGTAGAAGGAAGCAGAGGAGAAAAGAGAATTCAGAGGAGAAGAAATTAGCTCAAATTATTCATGCCTCTTACCCACCGCCAGCCCTCCGCTAAATACTCAATCAAGGGAATATTTTTTGTTAGGAATGCGTCCCCTTTTGCTCCTTCTGGTCCCAGGTTAGTTATTTGTCTGTCCGTCATAGTGCCAGGTGTCCCTTCTAGATTTTGCTGAGGTGGCATAGCATCTCGCTTGATGATTTCGTCTTCTGGCTATCAATAGATAAAGTTTATATCTTGATTACTCTTTACCAGGACGAGAAGGTTTCACAATCTCCCCATATTTCTACTTTTATATGTGTATTTATCCATACATGCACATATATAGGTAGTCCTTCTCAACCTATACCTTTTTTATCTCGATTTTTCTATTGTAGTTGGAACCCTAGATTTGGATTTTTTGGTTCAGCCATCTAGAAACATCACTCTCATCTAAGACCTCGATTTTTCTCTAGTTTCTGATATATTTTGTCTTATTTTGCTGGAAATTGAAGTGTGTTGGGATTTTTATATGCTTTTTGATATGGGTTTTTTGTATTATGAATTGGGATTTCATATTAAATTTTCAGTTGATTTCTTAATCTAATCTTCAACAGTGAGTAGCCTATTATGGACCAAATTAAACTACATAATCTTCAATAGTGTGTTGCCTAATATGCGTTCTAAAATCCTGATGGAGAAATTAATTAATTATGGACACTTTTTTTAAGTTTTAAATGTGTAGTGAACTACTTTTATCTATCATAATCATACCAATATATCATATGGACACGATAGGTATATGAATAGAACCTAGGACTTAGGGGCACTAGCTTTGACAAATTCGTGTATGAGTGCTTAAAGGGTGCAGTTCTTTGAGGGATGTTGTAGCTTTGATCTTATGATATATGTGAATCACAGTAGAAATTAGAGTTAAACATCAAAGCAATGTGCTCCTTGGTCATTTTAAATTAGTTTTCCTTTTCATCTAGCATGATTACAACTATGTATGTTGGTTGGGTCATTATGTGGTAGTAGACGTCTACCATGTTCTCAACTCTTAGGAAATAATGGTAGCAACTTGTGAGAAAGAACAATGAAACCTATTTCTAGGAAACAAATAATTGTACACCAGTTTTTTCATGAATAGTTAATTGACAGCCAAATTATTCCTACTCATCCACAGCTAACGAAACAAAGACCAAAAAGTGACCTATAAGGTTGTATACCATTTTGAACATAGTGGAATAACATCTTAAAGCAATACGGAAAGCACTAGTCACACTAGGCAAGCAAAAGTGGGTTGGAACACCATCCATACCACATAACTAATAAACAAAAATGGAGATAAATGCAATAGTAACAACTTAAAAACCCTATACTCTATAAATCTAGAGCATGTCTGCCTCTTGTCACACCTCAATGTTTCTTCATACCAAATCCGATGGTCCATCTTTAGCACTACCAGTTTAATTGGGGGTGGGGGCACCAGCCACCCAAATTCTCGTAAGATTCCACAATATTACAACTTTAGCCCTACTTATTGATGGCATCCTTTGATGCCGATTTCAACAGTCTAAGCCATTAAACTTCATGCCAAGTGCTAGGTATTTAATCAAATATATTAATAAGAATTTTGAATTTATAGGGTTGTTTTTTGGTGTCATTTCTCTTAATGGATTATGCAAATACTCATGTAAATTAATGTGGCTATTCAAATCAAGGATAGAGGGCCATCATGTCCTTTGTGTTAAGGATTTATTCATGCTCTATTGATTTATGCTCAAGGACGATCAATTTTTTTTGAAGGTCTATTGGATTGTCCTGTTACACCTAAAACTTTTGATTACATTGTAAAAACAAATATACTTATATACAAGTTGCAGAGGCGATGATAAGGCGTATTACTTTAGTCTTCTGATAGAAATTAGAGAGGCACTAAGTGGGCTATAGTTTTACATTGGGTCCCAAAACTTTAGGGGCCTGTTCACAATCACACATTTATCATTCTAAAGCACGACCCAGTTTATTCTTGAAGCAAGCATTTTTAAAGTTGCAAGCCAACAACTATTTTCATATTCTACATATAGTTCTCTACATCTATAGTTACGAGATACTTCCCTATACAAATCTTGATTGCTCAAAGTTAATCTACAAATTCTAGGTACGTGTTTTCAGAGTAGAAGATATTTGTAAATTTATCCATTTACTTGTGAACTTAAATTCAATATACTGGCTCTTTTAAGCGTTGTTAATTATTTATTTTCATTTTAACCACAATTATAGTCATAGTATGAATTATTTGATGTTTTATGAGGCTTAATTACATTTTAGCAGGGGATTTGGTCTTCATTCTCATTATTGGTAATAGGTTTTCGATGGTCGGTATCAAGCCACCTTCATTCTCTTATTTTCTTGGTAACTGTTTATCATTTCTAACACCATTCGTATTAGACATTTAATGGCTTGTAGCTTGATTTGAGATGTTTTTTTCAGACTGTTTATGTTAGTTTATTTACAAATCAGACTGGCATATATTAATAAGCATGTTGTAGATATCAATATATATTATTTATAGAGTAAACATCTCTTGCATCTTGATATATGTGTGAAAAGGTTAGGCATGAGCTTTGTAAAAATTCGTAACACTCCTTTGTCAAGATAAGGAAACGCAAGGAAATGTTGGATGCAAAGACTTCCTTCCCGATCCCTGTCGTAGGGCATTGGTAAATGTAAACTGATATCTACTACCAAAATTTAAGCATGAGTCTCTTACAAGCCACTCGTGTGTCTCCTTATCTTTTGATATGTGTCGTCTTATTTGAACTTTTGCAAGCACGGGTTTGACTGTTCGCTTACATGAGACATTGGGCAGTTAATTCATTTGTAGATTCTGTCATTTTTCTTTTTGTTCAAATAGGTTATTGATAACATTTAGTTTGAAGCCTATGTTGGTCTCTCGTATGGAAATTTTAAGTTTTTTTCCTTTATGTATGTAGATATCTATCTCGCTTGCATTAAAGTCACTTTTTCTATAGTAGACAAATGTCTAACCTCCTTCAGATTTAGTAGTTGTTGCACATGTTTTACTTAATTTAGTAGTACTTGGTTCTTAGTGAACACTTGTTATAATCAATGTAGGTATGTTGGAAACATCCATATGAACATCCACCCATAGTTACAGAAATACCACTTCAAGAAATAATTGCTGCAGTGTTACTTATAACCGAAATATGTCCTCGAATAGAAGATATATATTTTTTTGACTACTTATATTATATGTATCTATATAGCTCATCATTCAGAAATATATTATTTACCACATATTCTCCTGGATTGACCATTTAATTGGTCTTTTAATCCTCGTATTCCAAAGTGAAAAAGATAGGCATTAACCTTGGTTTGTAGGGACTGCTATGACGCTTGTTTCACCGACTGATGGTACATAGGAGATTACCAATCCTTTTATCCAAATATTACGATGGAGCATAATCTATAAAGTTCATCATCAACCTCTTTGTGGAGCACCCAATAAGGTTCATCAAAACTATACTTAAGAAGACCCTTTTGGTATGTAAAAATCTTGAATTTTGATCTTGGTATAATGACGCATTCCGGATTACATCATGTAAGTTGAATACAATTTATCCGAACTCTGATCTTTAAAGATATTTACTACGTAGCACGTCAGAGTCGTATGAGAGTAGTTTAATCGCCATGAGATATATGGCGGACCAAAAAATCTAGTAGTGGAGTTACAAATTATATTGCTGCTCTTTTTGCATGATAACAATATACCGTAAATAATCTCAACAAACCATTACAAAGGTTTTGGAGATAAGTAAAACATTTCTATAATTAATTGTCTTTGAAGTAATTATTGAATCAGGGTTTATAAATATTGCAAGCATGTAAACTATGAAAAGAATGCAAAGTAGAGGAGTTGATGGATGAAAACATTGTGGATAATCGTGGAATGGATTGCAATGGCGATTGAGAGGTAAGATTAATTTTGTTTACCTTTTATTTCCCATTTGAGATGAGCCGCTTGGTTTGCGGACTATCACGTTCTTGTTTGTTAATTCGAAATATTTTGATCGGATAATATGATAATTTTCAATTGGATAGTGTCTAAGTAGAAAAATAATAGCTTTAAATAGGTGAACTTATATTTTTTTTCTTTTAAAGTTTGCTCATCTTTACACAGTGCAAAAAACTGTGTAAAACGGCATGTGTATAAAGTTATTTTCTTGAAAGTGTTTAAAAATGTCTTTTTTCAAAAAAATTATCCATCTTTTCCTAAGTGGTTTTGCTTGAAACTGTGGAAAAATGGATTTTTTACATAGTTCAAGCAAACATGTTTTTTTATTATAAAATTTACCTATATTTTCACACAGTTCTAGAACCGCGTGAAAGGTGACTTTTATACATGGTAGCCTTTTACCTGGTCCATGTAAAAAGTGCAATTACAACTATGTAAAAAGCCCATTTTGTAGTAGTGTATATAACTAGTTTTACATATTTATCACTCATTGTATAAATTATCGGTCTCAAATTTTGGGTGATTGACTTTCCGAACCAATTATCAGGCTTTTTGTTACGCCCAAGTCATAGTTCTTTTCTAGAGCCTTGGCTTCAATGTTTATATGTTTGAACTTGGTTTATTCTTTAATCGTATTTTAGAACTCCGTCACTTTTTCGCGATGTTTTGTATTCATTGTTGCTTTTCTATCTATCAATATTTTTCTTTTTGTAGGTACCATTAACAACTTCTAATCATAATGGTGAGAAGCAAAAGCATATGAAGCAAAACAACTATACAACTATTAATGGGATGGTGAAGAGGTCAAAGTATATTTTAAATAGGAAAAAGTGATTCAGATATTAAGTACTTTTGTTATTGGTGTTTTCATTCATTATTCATATAATGTATACTACTACTTTAATGTTGTTATATGTAATGTTAATCATTTTAATTCATATTTTGAGTTTTGGTATTTATTTATATTTTACCAAAAAATGATAATAAAAAAAACCGTCACCAGAAGATAGTTCATGACAACAGTTTTGATAATTTAACGTCATCATACGTCATGCTATAGTGACGGTTTTTAAAAATAGACGTCCCTGCATTACGGTTTTGAAAATTAACCATCATTGTATGTCATGCTATGGTGATGGTCCTAAAAAGTGAGTGCACAATATGTTATGCTATGGTGATGATTTTAAAAAATAAATGTCATAGAATATCATGCAACGGTGATGGTTTTGATAAATAAATGTCACCATATGTCATGTATTGGTGATGCTTTTGAAAAATAAATGTCATAGAATATCATGCAACGGTGATGGTTTTGATAAATAAATGTCACCATATGTCATGTATTGGTGATGCTTTTGAAAAACAAATGTCATTGTATCTCAAGTAATTGTGATGGTTTTGACAAATAAATGTCACCGTTTATCATGTATTTGTGACGATTTTAAAAAACAAATGTCAATGTATATAATGATACGGTGATGTTTTTTGAAAAATAAATGTCACTGTTTGTCATTTTATCATGTATGTGATGCAATGGTTACGATTTTTAAAAATAAACGTCAGTGTATACCATATTACAGTGATGGTCTTAAAAAAATGTCACCGTACGTCATGCTATAGTGATGATTTTGAGAAACAAACGTCATTGTACGACATGCTATGATGACGGTTTGAAAGATAAATGTCACTGTATGTCATTTCACGGTGACGATTTTGAAAAATAAACGTCAGCGTATATCATGTTACAGTGACGGTTTTGAATTATAAACGTCATAATTTGTTATGCTATTGTAACGGTTTTGAAATATAAAGGCCACCTTATGTGATGCTATGGTGACAATTTTAAAAAACAAATGTCACCGTACGATCATGCTAAAATGACGGTTGTGGAAGATAAACGTTATCATATGTCATGTTACGGTGACGGTTTTGAAAAATAAACATCACCATATGTAATGTTATGGTGACAATTTTCAAAAATAAACATCACCGTATGTAATGCTGCGGTGACGGTTTTGAAAAATAAACGTCATCGTATGTCATGCTACGGTGACGGTTTTGATAAATACATATCACTGTATGTATTGCTATGGTGATAGTTTTGGAAAAAAATGTCTCCGTTTTTAATGCTACAATGACGGTTTTAGGGAAAAAATGGTTTTTTTATACACCTAAGGTGACGGTTTTACATTTATGGTAATGGTTTTTAATGTGATTTGGTAACGTTTTTTTAAACGTAACTAAAAGTATATCAAAAGTGACGGAAGAATAGGTGACGATTTTTATGTTTACGAAAACCGTTACTGTATACCTATGGTAACGGTTTTTAACCATCACATTTGACCCTTTTTATACTAGTAACCCCCGTGTTGAAATGAAAATAACTTCTGTTGAGAGGAGATAGAGTGGGTGGCTTGGGTGTCCAGCTGCATAAGTAGGCGACTTATGACTTGTTCAACACTTGCTCGCAACACATGCGGCGAAGTGGTAGATGTGGCTGCCCTTTTTGATTCCTAGGTTTGGTTACACACTCTCTCACCATATTCTTTTCCTTCAATCTCACTCATCCTCTCATTTAAATTTTCTACTAGAGCTCCCTCATTACTCCTTATATCTCCCACAACATTTCTGACAGTTGAATCAACATCAACTTCCATATCATCAGCATCATAGAATTGCTTAAAAATATCAACTTGCTCTATATCATCAGCTTGAATACTAGCATCACCTTGATCTTGATCATTTTGATCATAATCATTTCCATCACTGTTATCATCATCATCACCATCAGCAATTTCTGTTTCATCAATATCACTATTGCAGAAGGAATTTGTTGATCCAAACTCTCTTAGTGATTTGATAACGACGCTTTTCTATACTTAGTGAAAATTACGTTTTAATATGTATTAGTGTTTCACCATTAACGATCAGACTGAGTCTGTTCAGTTATCGCTGATAGTCTTTCTTATAAACATTTAATATGTATTAGTGTTTCACTATCAGTGATCAAACTGAGCCTGTTCAGTTATCGCTGATAGTTCTAATGTAAACTATAACGTAATCCCTGAAGACAAGTATCGCGTCAACATATGTTCATAGTTGAATCGAAGACGAAGCCACTGAACAAAGAGAAGTCTACTAGTGACCTGATGCGGATATCAGTGATGCAATGACAACTCTACTTATACGCGGAGGAACATGAGGAAAAGCTTCAGCGATAGCTGAACCTCTTTATATCTCTGAAGAAAGTGATATTCAGCGATCAATCGGTCACAAAGCTTATGCCTCAAGTTTCCTTTTGTCTTACCTTGCACAACCAGTACGATGTGTCAGAACGGACATATCTCTGCCACAAATCGTACAACAACTCTGTCAACTACACTGTTCATGATATGGCCGAAAGCATGTCTCCCAAAAGTCAGACTACCAAAGCCAATCACTGAATGACACGTGTAAAGTACCCTGCCATGCATTTAATGCATAGGGTATAAATAGAAAGATCACCTCTCCTTCTGAGAGTGTGCTCTATTCTTGAACCAAGATAGAAACCTTTGTTTTCTATACTTCTAAAACCCCCTTTCTCTATATTCTTGTGCAACCATC
Source organism: Arctium minus (assembly GCA_954870635.1). Taxonomy (NCBI): domain Eukaryota; kingdom Viridiplantae; phylum Streptophyta; class Magnoliopsida; order Asterales; family Asteraceae; genus Arctium; species Arctium minus. The sequence goes on along the minus strand of OX941090.1, from coordinate 66,018,334 downwards.
TTTGTGTTTCTTAAGATTGTTTAGATTGGGTATGTCTTAATCTTATTCCGCAACAAACTTGTAAATTGAGTTTGATTATTCAATAAACAATTTATTACACTTTAAATATTGTGTTTGTATTCACCCCCCCCTTCTACAAACTTGTTAAGCACCTCCGGGACCAACAAGTGGTATCAGAGCAGACTGTTTAATCTGATAAACAAGATCTTGCTTTATTCTCTTCTTTGCTATTCTCAAATGGCACTTAACACAAACACTAACTACTATGATAATGGTTCACTTTCTAAACCTCCTCGATTTAGCAGAGATAACTTTTCTCAATGGAAAAATCGAATGATGCTATTTCTTGAAGGTGCAGATCCTACTATACCTGAGTATATAGAAAATGGACCCTATGAACCTGTCAGAATTATAGCTGCAATTCCAGCTACTGCCACCACTCCTTCTGTCCCTGAATGCTATGTAGTTAATGAGATAAGACAGTGGTGTGATGAAGACAAAAAGAAGGTTGGTATAGATGCAAGGGCAAAAACCATTATCTCAATGGCTCTGCCTGATGAAGTTTTCCATTCCATCATTCATTTTAAAAATTCTAAAGAAATGTGGGAAACCATTTGTGTTCAATACGAAGGCACCACTGAAATCCAAGAGACTCGAAATATTAACTTGGTAAGACAGTATGAAAGTTTCATCGCTGGTAAGAATGAATCTCTCTCTGACGTTCATCAGCGGTTTAACTGCTTAATCATTGACCTAAGAACCGTTGGTAGGACCTATTCTAATTCTGAGGTCCTAACAAAATTCTTAGAATGTCTTCCTGAAAGCTGGGACAGTTATTCAATATGTCTTAAGCTGAAAAAAGACTTAAATTCTCTTTCTCTCAGCACCTTATATGGAATATTACTTAACTATGAGCAATCAAACCTTCTGAAGAAGAATCTTATAAAAGATTCTAAAGACTCCAAAAGCACTCCTGTTGCTTTAGTCTCTTCAGAAATAATTCCATCTCAGCGATCTACTCTCACTATAACTGAGTTAGATTCTGAATATGAGGATCTATTAGACCCTGATCTTTCACAGTTTGATGACTCCTTAGCACTCTTGACAAAATCTTTTAAGAGATTTTCCAGAAAGAGCAATTTCAAAAGAAATAAGCCTCTCTCTCTTAGTGACAAGCCAAAATCAACCCCTGTTGATAAGGTTTCTTCTACTTGCTATAACTGTGAAAAGATTGGACACTTTGCAAGTGAGTGAAGGTCAAAGAAAGTCTTCAAACCTTCTACCTCAAGAAGATCCAACGATGAAAAATACCTAAAGCTGAAAGAGAAATATTAAAAGCTGAAAAGCTACAAGCGAAAAGGTAAAGGTCTCATTGCTGAAGAACATGACTGGGTTGAATCAGAAGAATCAAGTTCTGATGAAGAAGAAGTCGCTAATCTCTTTCTTATGGCTGAGATTAAAGAAGAAGTGTAAGAACTAACTGAAACTTCTATGAGCTATATATCATCTTAGGTATCTATCTCTACTAATCTCTCTCCACCTGAAGCTGAGAGAAGTTGCGTTGTTGATGTGCTGACTATTGTTCTTTATAATGCTCTAAACGGAAAAACTCTAGCTGAGAACAAAAACGTTGACTTAGTTGAACAGTTAGAGAAATGTCATGAAAAGGTCAAAGAACTGAATCTTTTAGAAGAAAAGTTGAAAAATCAAGTCATTATAAATGAAAGCATCAGCATTGAACGCGAACAAGCCATCGCTGCTCTAAAAGCAGAAAAGGCACATGTTGACAAATGGTGCAAATCATCAACAAAGATCTCTGAGATAATAAATGCTCAAACTCCTAAAAGTGCTAGAACTGGTCTTGGTTTTTGGAAACCACAGGATGAGCCTAAAGAAGAAAGTTTCATGCTTAAGTTTGGAACATTTGTCACTTCTTTCTTTGACACTCCTTATAATCAATTCTATCCCTGTTCTTCTTCTAATCCCATCCCTAAAGAAATATCCAAAGGCTCTAAGTCTGCGGATAAAGGAAAATCCATTCTTCATCCTCAAAAGGCTACCAGGAAAGCAAAGATGAAGGTTCCTTCTAAACCTTCAGCAAATCAATCTTCTAGCTTTGTGATAGAAATCTTTGATCTTTGTCCTCAAAAGCTAATGATTGACCTTAAGCCTAAGAGATCTGAAGAAATAAAAATTCCTTCCAGATCTCATGCTAAAAGCATTCTTGGACTGGTCCTGCTCATCTTAAATTCTCAAAACATTTTACTCCCGGTCCTAAAACCACTTTCAAATATAGAAAGTGTTATCACTGTGGTTTTACTGACCATATTTCAAGCAAATGTCCAACTGCCACTAAAGCTGATAAAACATCTAAAGTGAAGATAAATGCCTCTAAGGTTGAGAAGGTCACCAAAGCTTAAAAATCAACCAAGGTGAAAAATACCACTAAGGTTAAGAAATTAAGCAAAGTGAAGATTACCACTGAAGCTGAATCTTCATCTACTGTGAAGATTGCTGAATCTTCCATCTCCACTAACCCCAAAGGACCCATTGAAAAGTGGGTACCAAACAACACTTAATCTTCCTTATATGTGCAGGGATCAAAAGGCATCTGGTATCTCGATAGTGGATGTTCTCGTCATATGACTGAACAAAAAGACCTGCTCACTGAATACAAGGAAGAGAAAGGTCCCTCTGTGACCTTTGGTGGAAATGGAAAAGGATATACCCGAGGGTTTGGTGTCCTCAACAATGGGACAACTACCTTCAGAAGAGTCGCTTATGTAGATGGACTGAAGCATAATCTTCTAAGCATCAGTCAGCTATGTGACAAAGACTATGAAGTTTGCTTTTCTAAGAAAGCATGTTCAGTGGTGAATGAGAAAGGAAAACTTGCTCTCAGTGGTTATCGCAGAGAAAATGTCTATGTAATAGATATGGACTCTACTACCACTGAAAACTTATGTTTTCTTTCTAAAGCCTCTTCTGATGTCAACTGGCTATGGCACAAAAGGCTTTCTCATCTAAATTTCAAAACCCTGAATTCTCTCTCTACTAAGGAATTGGTTTCTGGTCTTCCTCAACACTCATATGCTAAAGAATCTCTCTGTTCGGCATGTGAAAAAGGAAAACAAACAAAAGCTAGTTTCAATTCTAAAGAAGTTTCCTCAGTGACAAGTCCTCTTCAGCTCTTACATATGGATCTGTTTGGTCCTGTCAACATCCAATCAATAACTGGAAAGAAATACACGCTTGTCATTGTAGATGAATACTCTCGCTACACCTGGGTTATCTTTCTTCGCTGCAAGAGTGATACTCCAGAAGAACTAATATCTTTTGTTAAAAAGATGGAAGTGTTGAATAATCTTATTGTTCGCTTTATAAGAAGTGATCATGGAACTGAATTCAAAAACAGTTCTCTGAACAATTTCTTTGAGAACAAGGGAATTTCTCATAATTTCTTCTCAGTAATAACACCTCAGCAAAACGGAGTCGCTGAAAGAAGAAACTGAATGATCATTGAAGCTGCTAGATCAATGCTTAGCGATTCTCACCTCCCTACTCAATTTTGGGCTGAAGCTGTGCTTGTTTTACTCAAAACAGATCGCTGATCGTAAAGCGATTTGGAAAGACAGCTTATGAACTTTTTCATGGAAGAAAACCATCTATCAGTTTTCTTCATATCTTTGGTTGTCAGTGCTTTATCTTAAACAACAAAGATCAGCTTGGAAAGTTCGACCCAAAAGCAGATGATGGAATATTTCTTGGATATTCCTCCATATCCAAAGCCTACAGAGTTTTCAACAAGCGAAGACAATCTGTGGAAGAAATAATTCATGTCACCTTTGATGAAACTCGCTCAGCGAACTCTAAACCAATCGCTGACAATGAAGAGTTAAATGCTTGGATGTTCTCTCACTACATAGAAACAGAACCTTTCTTCTCAAACCATCAGCATTCTGATCCTCCAGTTTCTAATGATGATCTAAACATCATACCTCCTAACGCTGAATCCAACTCATGGATCTCAGCAGAGCATCTAAACACACTTCTTCCCTCGGAACCATCTTCATCTGAACACCTCTCTGAAAATAATATTATATCTGACACTCAACACTTGATAGCTGATGAGCCTCAAGCATCATCATCAGTGAACATTCCAATTGTTGATTCAATCTCTGAAGTAAGCGATCATGCTCACGCTCAGCAATGGACCAGAGATCACCCTATAGATCAAATTCTTGGTGATCCCGATGCAGGTATTCAGACACGACGAAGTTATGGTAATATCTGTCTTTTTGTCAACTTTATTTCTTTAATAGAACCAAAGAAAGTTGATGATGCCTTGAGAGATCCAAACTGGGTCAGCGCTATGCAAGAAGAGCTGACTGAGTTTACTCGTAACAAAGTTTGGAATCGTGTTCCAAGACCATCTGACAAAACTATTATAGATACCAAATGGGTGTTTAGAAACAAGTTAGATAAACATGGAACTGTAACCCGCAACAAGGATTGACTTGTTGCTCAGGGATACAGACAAGAGGAAGGTATAGACTATGATGAAACCTTTGTCCTTGTGGCTAGGATCGAAGCAATTCGACTATTCTTATCCTATGTAGTCTCTAAAGACTTCATTGTTTATCAAATGGATGTAAAATCAGCATTCCTAAATGGAAAGCTGAATGAAGAAGTCTATGTAGAACAACCTCCAGGGTTCTATGACCCTAAGTATCCAAATTATGTTTATAAATTGGATAAGGCTCTCTATGGTCTCAAACAAGCCCCTCGTGCTTGGTATGACGCTCTTTCATCTTTTCTTATCTCTGAAAATTTTGAACGTGGCAAAATTGATAATACATTGTTTTTCAGAAAGATAGAAGGTCATATTATTCTTCTACAAATATATGTCGATGACATCATATTTGGTTCTACTAACCCATCTCTGTGTACTCGTTTTGCTGAAAGAATGAAGAAAGAATACAAAATGAGTATGATGGGTGAGCTGACATATTTTCTTGGTCTTCCGATCAAACAATCTGACAGAGGTACTTTTATCAGCCAAGGTAAGAATGTTAAAGATATGCTGAAGAAGTTTGATCTTACACAAACTTCAGCGATGAAAACCCCTATGGCACCTCCTCTGACACTTAACAAAGATCCATCTGGAAAATCTGTTAATGTCACTGCCTATAGAGGAATGATAGGCTCCCTGCTGTATCTTACAGCGAGCCGACCTGACATTATGTACTCTACTTGTTTATGTGCACGCTATCAATCTGAACCCAAGGAATCCCATCTGATCGCTGTTAAGCGAATTTTCAGATATCTGAAAGGAACTCCTAATCTCGGTCTTTGGTATCCCAAAGACTCAGGATTCGATCTAACTGGTTATTCTGATAGTGATTTTGCAGGTTGTAAACTCGATAGAAAGAGCACCACTAGTGGATGTCAACTCCTAGGAGGAAAGCTGGTAAGCTGGACAAGCAAAAAGCAAAATTCAGTGTCCACTTCCACAGTTGAAGCTGAATACGTAGCCACTGGAAGTTGTTGTGCTCAGGTCTTATGGATGAGAAATCAACTATTGGACTATGACCTTCAGCTATCAAAGATTCCAATCTATTGCGACAGCACTAGTGCTATCGCTATAGCAAACAATCCAGTACTACATTCAAAGACAAAACACATAAAGATCAAATATCATTTTATCAGAGATCATGTGATGAATGGTCATATTGAACTCCATTTTATTCCCACTGACTATCAGCTTGCTGATTTATTCAGCAAACCTCTTGATGAGACAAGGTTCAACATTCTCATCAGTGAGCTTGGAATGCCGAATCTCGAAGATTGAATCTTCCGCGTTCATGCATTAAGTTAGTGATCATAAGTTCACCTTTATCATTCAATCTCTGATTAAAACTCTAACTCTCAGGTATTTTCTCTTACTCAAAATCACTGAATCTTCAGTCAGTAAGACGTTTTAAATAAAACTTTGATCACTGAAGTTTTCTTCAAATGATTAAAAGCTTTTTGATAAAGAAAATCTATCACTGACATTTCTCTTCAGTGATCCCTCTGAAAAAAAAATTCAATCTCTGAATTTTCATCAGGGATTCTTTTTAAAGGAAAACCTATCTCTGACTGTTCTTTAGAGATAATTTCAAAAACAGACAAATGAAACGTTTCTCTTTCTCCTATGACATTATTTGAACCGACAATCCACGACATGCCTTCTTTCTGACACGTTCGTCCGTTGCCCTTCTATCCAATCATCAACTTCGTGGGACGTGTCTATGTCATGATGAACATTTGTTTTCCCGCCTCTCTCTCTACGTATAAAAAAATGTTTTTCCATTCTTATCGTTTTACGCTTTCTGGAAAAACTTTCAAAGCAAGAAAACTCTCGAAGCATTCTCGCATTCTCAAGCATCTGCATCATTTTCATCTTTCAAGATCAACAGGTTATTTTTGATCTTCTTCTTCTTACTCTCATTCTAAATCTTTTTAATTTAAAACTCCATTTATGGACTGCCATTATGGGTTTTATAAGATTTTTATCATATAAAATCATTTTTATTTTGATTTTATTCCTTCAAAACCATTGTTTTTGATTTTCTTCATTCAAAATCTTTTGGTTTTTCTTACTGTTCTTAGATCTTCCTCTAAGAACGTCACATTAATCTTCAAATATGTTGGTTTATCTATGTTTCTTCCCTCAAAAAGAAACTGGTAAAACCTTCTTTATTTTTAGACTAAATACTTTTCTTCTACTCTTCTGTTTTTTTCTTTTCAAGATCAACATAATGGCTCAATCTGCTCTCATCGCTTCCAAGAACGTCAAGTTCGCCATAACTGACTCTGAGATTCCAAAAAACAACCATCTCGCACGACTGGAATTTGATGGTGTCAAATACCCACATCTGGTGGATGCTGCAAAGTTTCTAAAGCAATCCTGCATTGCCTACGCTATCACTGTGGATCCCACGCCTTCAAAAACTCTTCTCCAGCAATTCTGGTTCACCGATGAAGAAACCTCCGTCACCAACAAAAAGGGTGATCCGGTTCCTGCTATTTCTTTCAGCACTAATCTCGGACCAGGGATGATGACTGCCTTGGGATTAAGGAAAGCTCTACGATTTCCTGACAAACCAAGGAATGGGTTCGATGCCTTGCCTACTGACGCTGAACTCATCCACTTTCTGGATACAATGCAATACTGTTGGGACCTAAAGTCGCGGACGACAATCCCCAACAAGAAGGTGACTCTCATATAGAAGGAGAACATGCCTTCTCAGCTTAACTACATCTTTTCTCACTTCATTCAGTGTTTGAGTGGGAAGAGTGGGTCACTGGACCAGGCCAGCAAGATTCAGGTCCAGATGGCCTACTCCGTGATCGCTGGAAGAAATTTCGACTACGCCACAGCTCTATTTGACGATCTGAGGTCAAAGATAGAGAAGACGGAGAGGGATCCCAAGATCCCCTATGTACGCTTCATCTGTGCGTACCTGAAGTTCCTCTACCCTGCTACTTACCCCACTAATTCTGATGGCACTTTTGCCAAAGTGGGCCAACGCTCCTTGGAGGTCAAGCCGCTCCCTAACGAGGTAAGTATTTCTGATCTTCGCTCTCGACCCTCTCTCCACACTTCTTCTTCTTCAGCGGCCACGCAAGGGGTTCCTTCTTCTGGTATCCCTGCCGCTACCCCCTCCAAACGGCCATCTGTTAGTTCCCTTGGTCCTTCGAAGAAGGCCAAAGTGACTAAGGAGACCATCGCCGCTAGTTCAAGGCCTGAGGAAATTTCTCGACAAACTTCCTTGGATGATTTTGTGGTCATCTCCTCCACATCCTCAGTACCTACATCATCAACCGTGCCAGCGATCTCGGTCGCTATCACAACAACAGTGACACAACCTACAATCTCAGTTCAGCAACAAACTAAGGTAACTACTCATCTCCCTACTTCTTCTATCCAAATCTCTAATCCTTCTATTTCTTTGGTCTCTAACCTTCCATCTATTTCCACACAGCCACCGCTTGGAACCCTAGGACCTGATAATCAAACGTTTGACGAATCTCTACAATTCTACAAAATATTTGAAAACTCAAGTAAACCTATAACCCTAAACAATACTCCCAACTCTTCATATAAGTCAGTTTCTCAGCAACTAACGTTTCTTTCAGGTCCTAATATGGCCACTGTTGACGCCAATATCAACAGTTTGGGAATCAAGGTGGATTCTCTCACGACAGCCATCAATGGCACCACCAGCGCAGTCAATACTGCTGGTGAAGAGCTGAAGACATTGACATCTACGTGCTCGTCCAAAGCTGAATCCTCTCAAATCTCCGCTCTTGAAGCCGCGATTGACCAAGTGAAGGAGGATTCCAAGCGACAGTTTGATGTCTTGTCTACCAAGGTTGATTCCTGTGAAGTTCTTCTTCAACAAATCCTGACCCACCTGAAGGCACCAACTCTAACTCCTACTCCCTCATTCACAAAGAACGATCGTACCTCTCTGAACATTGTTGTTGAGTTCATTCATCAGGCTACGTCAGATCTTCCTGCGTTTGAAGGCCGTCTGGAAAGTTTGGAGGCTGAAGTTCAGAAGTTGGCCGCTGCAAACATTTCATCTCCTTCCAAAGATCTCTCCCTCCGTGATAATGACAAAGAGGGGGAGAAAGCAGCTGAAGAAAATACGGAGATAGAAGTTGCTACTGAGGTCCAACAGAAAGAAACTCCCTCTCATGTTGAGGGGGAGATGGTTGCTGATAAAGCTCCTCCTTCTCTCGACGATATAATCGATGATGAAGAAGAGGAGGACGATGAAGATGAAGCTCTTGATCTTGAAGATCAAGAGGAAAAGCAACCTCATCAGGATGATGATGATGACGATGAAGAAGATCAGTCTTTATGGTGTTCTTCAGCCGTCACATCATCAGTGATAACTTCGAAAGAAGTTGTCCAAGCAGGGGGGGAGTCATGAAACACCATTAGCAACCCCTTCCCAAAGCAAAACCAAGGGTACAGTTGCTGAGGGAATCCTGAAGACGATTTCACTATCTGAGGAGACTCCTTCTCAGGTATTGCTTTCTCTTGTTCCTATATCCTTCTATAAAACCCCACCCCTGTATCTTTCTAACCTTTATCTCTCTTCCCCAAAAATAAACTAACCTTCTTTTCATTTTCTGACTAGATAGTTCTCTCCCCTGCTTAAGGGTAAAAAACTCCAAATAATCCCAGCTGCTGTAGCTGATGATCAAATAATCCTAATCTCTGTAAGAGAGATTGATGAAGAAGATGAGGAAGAAGAGTCCCTGCAACATTCAGGGAGACCCTCTAGACCATCTCACTGGTCAGAGGAAGCGATGAAGAGACGAACAGAGATGATTTCTCATCTAGAGAATCAACGACTGAAGATCCCCTGTCAATCAACAGATCTAGAGTTCCTGACTGAAGCTGAAATCGAAGAATCTGTCAGGGCTGAGAAGCTGATAGCTGACTGTCAAAGAGATGCCACTCTTGCTCTGAAGATTCAGTCCTCTCAAGTCAAAGACAAGAAGCTGAAAAAGAAACCAGTTGAAGTCCAGGCTGCTCTTTTGAAAGAGATTGAAGAGGAGCGCTCAAAAGAACAAAGGGTCAGCGATAGCTCAGTCGAATGGTGTAAAAGCAAAATCGACTATCGCTCTGACCCAATGAAGATCATAGTTGTTACTATCTCTGGGAAAAAGAAGAAGGATCGAGTTTCTGTCACTATGGAGATTACCAGAGAGGATGGAAGCTGCAAGGCCATGTTCGTGTCAAAGCTGGAAACCTTAGGTTATATGGAATGGCTAGAGTTCAAAGAAGCGCTGAAGAAATCCAAATCAACCAGCAGAGGCTATGTCAAAGGCATCTTAGAATCCCTCATCAACAGAGTCTCCATTGTGTTGAAAGTACCATCTGCTCTTCCTTCCAAACTAAGGCAATTCAAAAAGAAGCCTGTCTCTTCCTCCTCTGAAAATGTCGCTGTGATTAGAAATGAAACTCGATCAAGTTCTCAAGAGAAGCTCTGTTCGGTCCTCCTCCAGATCTTTCATTTCTCGATCTATCTCTGCCCCCTGGTGGACCATATGTTGCAGGACAAGTTCTTAAAGAACCTTTTGGAATCTTCTTCAGAGATGATGAGGAAGAACTCAGATTTTAGAGAGTCTCTGAAATTCCTATTTGTCCCCTCAGCCATCTCAAGGATCTCTTGTGCTTATGGTGTGACTTCTCTCCCTCTGCAGAACCGATCAAGGCAATCATATCTCAAGAATCTTCTGATCGAAGGCAAAAAGGAGAAGAAATACCTGAGTATATGATCAATCCTCCCAAGTCTTCTTTAGATAGCTGATAGATTAGTTTCCTATTTCTTGTAATCTATTATTTAAACTTATAGTAGTTAGTTCTTCACTTGTACTTGTAATTTTCATACCTTTTAATTCTTTTCTTGGATTAATGAAAATTTCAGTGATGTACTTAACTCCATCAGTACTGTAAAAGATCCTTCAAAATAGTAATTGGGACGTGTATGTTATGAGTTCTGATTATTCCTTATTTTGAACTTTAAAAGTAATTTTCTTCAGTTACTTTTCATTATCAAATAGGGGGAGATTGTTGATCCAAACTCTCTCAGTGATTTGATAACGACCCTTTTCTATACTTAGTGAAAATTACGTTTTAATATGTATTAGTGTTTCACCATCAGCAATCAGACTGAGTCTGTTCAGTTATCGCTGATAGTCTTTCTTATAAACATTTAATATTTATTAGTGTTTCACAAACAGTGATCAAACTGAGCCTGTTCAGTTATCGCTGATAGTTCTGATGTAAACAGTAACGTAATCCCTGAAGACAAGTCTCGCGTCAACATATGTTCATAGATGAATCGAAGACGAAGTCACTGAACAAAGAGAAGTCTACTAGTGACCTGATGCGGATATCAGTGAAGCAAAGACAACTCTAATTATATGCGGATGAACATGAGGAAAAGCTTCAGCGATAGCTGAACCACTTTATATCTCTAAAGAAAGAGATATTCAGCGATCAATAGGTCACAAAGCTTATGCCTCAAGTTTCCTTTTGTCTTACCTTGCACAAACAGTACGATGTATCAGAACGGACATATCTCTGCCACAAATCGTACAACAACTCTGTCAACTACACTGTTCATGATACGGCCGAAAGCATGTCTCCCAAAAGTCAGACTACCAAAGCCAATCACTGAATGACACGTGTAAAGTACCCTGCCATGCATTTAATGCATAGGGTATAAATAGAAAGATCACCTCTCCTTCTGAGAGTGTGCTCTATTCTTGAACCAAGATAGAAACCTTTGTTTTCTATACTTCTAAAACCCCCTTTCTCTATATTCTTGTGCAACCATCTTTGTGTTTCTTAAGTTTTTTTAGATTGAGTCTGTCTTAATCTTATTCCGCGACAAACTTGTAAATTGTGTTTGATTATTCAATAAACAATTTATTAAACTTTAAATACTGTGTTTGTATTCAACCCCCCCCCCCTTCTACAAACTTGTTAAGCACCTCCGGGACCAACAAAATTTCTTCACTATCATCTGCTTGAGTTGCCATATCCGACTCATTTTTAGAGGCTTGACTTTCATTGGCTGGAGGTCTCACTAAACGTTGGGTAATTACCCGTGACCATGAAGCCTCTAGTCTAGGTCTCTGACACCCACAAGTACCCCCCTCTAAATTTTTCCTCTTCACTCCCCGTTCTTGTACCCCCTCAGTAGCAAGAACCCTCACAGACTCCTATTTCCTAAAGATTGAGCCTTGCGTAGGGATAACCGGTCCTGGTTTTCCCATAGACTCTCTATAAGACATAACACACTCGGATTCTGGGTCAGCATAATCAAGAAATCCTTCTAGAATAGGCATAGAAAACGTAATTTCCTTCTTCTATTTCATCAAGAATCTCATGAAATTAACTTGTGCAACTGGATGATTTTGCCTTCTTGGAATATCTTTGTTGCTTTTGAGCATGCTCCTAACAATAATAGTGAAAAACCTCTGGTATGGCACATAATTTGGTGCTTTAGATGTCTTCTTGGAAAGCACTCTCTCATACAGTTCTGTCCAGAAGATAACAACATAGTCCACATGTAAGTCATACACAATAGCATGAAACAACTTCAAGATGTGTATACTGGCATTGTCTGTTCCATAGACTTTAGCAGTGAGGCACTGTTTGATCACCGAGAAAAGAGTATAGTAGAACGGCGAAACATTGTTCTTATTGAAATGATTTACTTGGGTAAGTTCACCAACATAACCCATATTCCAAATTCCTTGGAATACTTCAGTATCTATCGGAAAGTCATCATAAGAATCTCTTCCTTCTCTGGCATGAGCTTCAGGTAGGTTCATGATGTATCAGAATCTTTGATAATCCAAAATAGATTTGAAATGATCAATTTAAAGCACAAACTGAGAAACTCTTTCAGTGCCAACTCTATTTGTTGTGACTTTGATAGTCTTCCATGCTTGTTGGACATAGATCTCCGGAATAGTGCCATATATTGTCAGTGCATATGTCAGCAGATGATTTTTGCAGAATGCTCAGAACTAGTGCATCTATCTTTAACATCTTCAATTCCACAAAGGGATTATTAGGTTCTTGAGGGTTCATTTTTGATGGAGTGATCAGAATCAGATCTGGATTGACATTAGGTTCAGCTTGGTAATTAGATCTAGATGATGGCATAGGCAATTCTCTGGATGCCTCAGGTGGTGAATTCTCATCAATATGTACTTGTTAATCAACAAATTGGTTTTCAACCATTTAGTACCTGAAAAAATAGAAGATATGGACAAATGTCCAATTTGTCAGTTAAAAATCCAAACTTTTTGTAAGTCCAAGTTTTCAAGCAATTCAATCAAGATTATCAAGATTTGACAATTACAAACCCATTCTAGAGAGAGAAAACTTAAGTCGTATATATCATAATGTCATATGTGTTACCATTATAGAATGAACTCCTACACCACTATACCCTCATATGCTTTGCTACACTACATCTAATACACACACTCACATAAAAGGAATTTATACACAGTTGGCTTTACAAAACTTGACTAGACTTTGACTTTACAGGAACTTGGCTTTTCTACTTAAATCTTGGATACAATTATACACTAATAATATTCCCCTTTGTATTCAAGATTTAACAAAAATTTGACAATAGTCTTCAGCTCTTGATTCTTCAAACTTTAACTCTGACGGCTATAAACTTTGAAGCTCTGATAATCTTTAATCTTTCAGCTTTTGAAGAATTTTGAAAAGTTTTTCACGTTGTCTTCCACAATGTCATTAAATCTTGAACAAAACATTAAATTCTTGAAACTTCTTTGATTTTGGGGCATCTTTCAAAACTTGTTTCTTCATCTCTGTGATCTCTGATCAGTCTTCGAAAAACAAACTTTCTCGAATCATCTTTGCAGCATCAACTTGAAATTCCAGAAATTATCTCCTCCATTTTGATAAATTTTTATCAATCTTTTCAACTGACTTTTATCTCCCCCATTTTTTTCAAAATGTTTTTCAAACTTCACTTAATCTTTCATATGACATGAAAATACATAATTTCTCCAAAACTTTGACTTGAAATATCAAAATATCTCCCGCTTTTTGATGAATTGTAAGCATCAAAATCATCAAAACCATTTTAAGTCATCACAATCTTTGAATATTTATCTTCCGCTTTATGATCTTCTAACATTCTCCCTCTTTATAATACAATAACAATATCCCCCTTTATAAAATGACAATCTTCGCTCTTTTGATTTGTGTATCCGTCAATTCATAAGAAATATATAAACCCAAATCTTTTCAAATCCAGATATAATAAACGTTGTAACCCTAAATCAACAAATGATACAGTTAGTATGCCTGTAAGTAGGATGGAGCCACTTTGTACAACGAATGTACATTGGAAAGGAGTTTTTGTGATTTTCACTCCCTCAGGGCTTCCATTCAATCATTGAAAAACACGAAGGAGCTTCTATGAATGTTATGACAAGAAAAGTCATTCCTTGGGTGTACGTGAAAGTGTAGGAATGATTTAAGCTACTTAGCTTTTTCAGGCACAAATTGTGTAAATTGTTGAGACAGCAACAAGTATTACACGGACTCAGTGTGCATGAAAGAGGTGCGAAGGTGGGGCAACTTTCCTTTATTTCAATATCTAAATCTTTTGAGTGAAGACCAGATAGTAGATGTGCTGCGTCCTCAAAGAAATTGAAACATTTCTTTTTCAAGAAAGAAACTAGTGGTTGGTGGGGTAATCGCAAGAGTTGGCATGGGCTTGTGCCTGTTTCAATGATGGTCACCAAAAAATGTGAACCAATCATAAGATGTGGCTGCCCGACTCAGAAAGTGGTTGGTGTAGAGTTTTGATATTCTTTTAACTCTGATCTCACACCCTCTTTCTTTTGAACATTTAGCTCACTTCTAACCAAACTCTCTTTTCCATTTTACCAAATCACACCGAGAAAAACTCAACCAGATGAGTTATCTCCCCCACTCTTTGATTTAAAAACCCCTCACCCCTCAATCACTCTAGGATAACTTTCGGGGTAGGAAACACTGGTTAACGTGAATCCATGGAAGTTCTGTTTAAACTCTCATATTGATCCCATGTAAGTCTTAAAAAGAATCGTTGCTTAACAATTTAACTTGAACAGTTAAGCACAAATATGATATCATTGTAAAAATGTTTTCTCATCAAGAATATGAATGATAATTTGAGCATTTGAACTCTGAAGATCTCTCAAAACAAGGAAATTGAACGAATGAAATGAAATCAAGAGAATTGTTTTGAGAATATGACAATGGATCAATTAGATCAAATATCATGAGTATGGACATGAAATGATTGGGGTATCAAAGAACTTGATAGTTTGTTTATATGAACGAATATAAACAATTTAACAATGAACGCTCAAGGATTGAAATGATGATTTATGCTCAACAACATTGAATTCAAACGAGAGTATTACCATCGAAAAATTGTTTCTTTATGAAACATGGTAATAACAAATTCAAATTAAGTACTGAACCGGTATGTGTGAATACTTGACAGTATATAGACAAGATAATACACAAGTATTGATCTTTGGAAACACACTGTCAGTTAGACATTAAATCTCAATTATGAAAAACATTTAAAGTCACACTTCTAAATTCATGAAATCTTTTGAGGATCAAAAGTGGTTTGAACATTTCAGAAAACATTTTTCATGCTTGAAAGTTGTTCTTCTTTCAAACAATCAGAGATCTAGATCAA
Source organism: Arctium minus (assembly GCA_954870635.1). Lineage (NCBI taxonomy): Eukaryota > Viridiplantae > Streptophyta > Magnoliopsida > Asterales > Asteraceae > Arctium > Arctium minus. Next base: position 66,003,005 of record OX941090.1, on the reverse strand, counting down.
AAGATACTTACATTTAAGCTCCCCCTCAGATCATGATAAAATGATTTAGATTCAGTTAAGCTCCCCCTGGATATTTGCAAAATATCATTGTCTTTAAACATTGAAGACCAAGTCCTAAACTGATGTTTTTAGAAGTCTAAGGCCTTTACCATTTAAGATCGGGTTCTGGTCTATTGTAATCAGAAGCCAAAATTCTTGACATTAAGGTGCGGGTCTTGAACTGTGTTATTCAAGAGCCTAAATTCTTTGAGGTACGAGTCCTAGACTATTTTGTCTAGAAGTCATCAATCATGCCCCCCTAAACCTGTGGTTCCTGCTAAACAGGTTTGATAGGTTTTGGTACCCACTTGTATTTGGGTCCTCGTAAGTTAGATTTAGGAATCCACTTCTCATTAGATTTAACGCTTTTAACTACCTTTTTCTGAGAAGTAATTTTGTAAGTTCCGTACTAGTTATGAGCAGATTATCTCTGAACAAAATCATTCTCTCCACAGTAAGAACAACATATCTTCTTCTAAGCAATCTTGATTAAATGATTAGCAGAGTAAAATATATCAGGTTTACCAAAAGATTTACCTTTAGGAGCACTGTTCTTCTTGGCTTTGGATGTGGATGCTGATGATTTGTCCATCTTCTTGTCATCAGGAGAACCTTACACTCTCCAGAGCATCTTTCCTTTCTTAGAAAAGTTCTTCTCTAGAGATTTAACATAAAAGCTCGCTGGACTATCAACAATCATGTCATAAAACAGATTAGATGGTTGAATCTGATTTGATTTGACAATTTTAGATTTGACACTTGACCCTTTTCATACATTTTCATGAACTGAACTTGAAGCAATTTTGAAAGAACAAACTGATTCCGTTGAATTATCATAAGGTGATTGATTAATCACATCAGCAGAAACTTTATTTAACAATTCAACATTTGCATCTTCAAGTTGTTTAATCTTTTCGGACAAAATGTTTCTTTCATCAGAAAGTGTGTCAAACATCTTTTTCAAATAAGTTCTTGCCATCTGTTCTTTTAAAATGTCTAAAGATAGAAGAAATATCTTGGATGTGAGCTTAAATATTTCAGATTCAAAGATTTGACGTTCTTGCTCAAAGTCATTTTCTAAGTTCTTTTTTTTCTCAGATATTTCTTTGAAAATTCCATCATTTTTCTTTTCAAAAATTTTCTTTTTTGCATCAAAAGACTTCTTCTTTTCTTGAAAGGTTTGTCTTTCCTTTTCAATTAAGTCTTGCAATGTAGAAATCTGCTTAGGAAGTTCAATTGATTTATTTTCAAGAACTTGTCTCTCTTTTGCAAAAATATCCCTTTCAGTAATCAAAATCTTTTCAAATTTGGATACTTGCTTCGAGAGTTTTATGCATCTTAGCTCTAAATCCTTTTTCTCTTGAGAAACTTTCTTTGAAAAGTCAAATATATTTTGAGTAGAAGCATTCTCCAGATTTGCTTTATCTTTATCTGCTTGGATGCTTTTCATCAGATCAACATTTTTAGCTTCCAATGCAGATATTTGATCTTCAAAAACTTTAAACTTGATGTGTAGATCAACTGATTCAGCTTTAAGTTCTGATGTCTGTTGTTCAGTTGTCTTCAGTTGGCTTTGAAGTTTGGTTATCTGTCTCTCTCTTTCACTTTAATTTCTTTCTCTCTTGCCTTGATTATACCTGAATAATCAGATTTAGAATGATTAATACATTTTGCTCATTCAGAAGTTTTATAAGAATTTAACAATTTAACTTTAAACTCCTGAATCTGATTTAGAAGATCTGAATTTTGAATCTTCAGTTTATCTCGTTCAACTTCTATAATAGGTATATCAGGCATGTACAATATAGAAACATCTCTCCCTAATAAAAAATCTTTAGACATCGTGATATCTGAAAAAATTTACTTCAAAATGATCATTAACAAAAATCAGAAATTTTTTATCACTATCAGAAATATGTCCCCCTCCGCAGAATTTTTTTTCTAACATCTTAAATGGTATACTTGAAATGATCGTCCAAAAGATTCAGATAAGAAATTTTACTTGGAAAATCAAACTTGAAAATAAACTTGAAAATATCAGAAAATTTTCTAAGGCAAAAACTCGCAGAACAAGGAAACTCGCAGATCACTATTCACTACATTTCACGCTAACAGGCTTGTGCACGTTTCTCATTTGCGCAGAGCACTACATACGCATTTTGAGATTTTCGCTAGAAGGATGTGCACGTTTTAAGCTTCTTGCAAGTCAATACGTGCGTGTTCTATACTTAGAAAATTTTTTGACAATTAAGAACTCGCAAAACATAAACTCGCTAAACACTAGAACTCGCAGAGAGGTTCATGCGCGTTTCCACTTCTCGCATATCACTATTTGCGCCTTTTAGTCACAAACTCTCATAATACATGACACATCAAAATTGGTCTTCATGCGTGCTCTTCCTAGTTTGCACGTTTAGTATCGTGCGTGTTCTTCAGATGATTCTTGTTCGTTTTTCAAATCTAGCGTGTTCTTGAGTTGTGTTCACGGATTCGATCCAAAAACTACAAAATCTACAATTAAGACATGAAAATCTACAGGGTTGATCGAAAATTGAAACTAAACACTTATCTAATACAACTTTTAAGCTAAAAACAATAAAATCACATAGAATCGATCTAGCATAGTGTTCAACATTTTTCAAACCGAAAACAACAAAAAATCAAAATTGGATATTATTCGATGCGAATTTCGTTAAACAACCTATACACGAAATGTTCTACAACATTAATCGAACCCTATGATCTCATTTTCTTGCAATAAAGTTGATTTCACATGACAAATTTGATGCAACAGTGATATTCAAAAAAAATTCTGCGTGCACTTCAAGAATCTAAAAAACAATTGTAAGTCCAAGTTTTCAAGCAATTCAATCAAGAATATCAAGATTTGACAATTACAAACCCATTCTTGAGAGAGAGTAGCGAGAGTAGAGAGAGAAAACTTAAGTCGTATATATCACAATGTCATATGTGTTACCATTCTACAATGAACTCCTACACCACTATACCTTCATATGCTTTGGTACACTACATCTAATACAAACACCCACATAGAAGGAATTTATACACAGTTGACTTTACAAAACTTGACTAGACTTTGACTTTACAGGACCTTGACTTTTCTACTTAAATCTTGGATACAATTATACACTAATACTTTTGATTTTGAATTTTTTTTTCTCAAAAATCACTAAGTATGGAATTCGCATGAACAAGGATGCGAATTCCTCACTTGAAAGGAATTAAAATTGAAACTCAGAATTCGCATGAAGTGATGTGTGAATTCTTAATTTGAAAGAAATTGACATTCAAACCAAAATTCGTATGGAACAAGAATCATACAAACTTTTCGCATGGAACAAGATTCATACAAACTTTTCGCATAGAACACTGAAAATTCAAAAATTGAAAAATTGAAAGTTTTCTAAGTGTTTAACCAAGAACACCAAGAACACTTATGATGTTCATAATCAAAAACTCATAAAAAACCCAAAATACAAAAACCTTTGTTTTTTATTTTAAGCCCAAAATCTGATAACATTGAGATTCATTTACGAATTTAAACCAAGATTAACCATTTAATTTGAGATTAAAGACCATTTTAATCATTGATTTAAAATTTTGTTCAATAACGGTATGAACACCAAAATTTAAGTCGAAGAGTCGACATTCAAAATCACATCACAAATCTAAACAATGCCAAATAAACACTTGATTATTGTTCCAACTGACGAGTAAGGGTGCACTAATTCTAGAGAAGTAGGGGCTATCCATGTGATTCATGACCACGTCGGTAGTCCTTTTTGGGGCATGTTTATTGTCAGGGATGGTCTAGTAGAGGTCCAACATACAAAAGTATTGGTTATTTTGAAGGCATAATTTCTGTCATATAAATTAAAGATTGGTACTCGTGAATTAATGGTTTTGAAGTTTGGTTTAATAATTTGATTTACGTTTGATTACTTGCATAAAATTGGTTTTGTGCATATTTTAAACCTGTGAACTCACCAACTCTTGTAGTTGACCCTCTTTATTTAAACATGCTTTTCAGGAAACAAGAAGGTTCCGGGAAATGTTTAAGATTTTAAATTGATGTAACCGCATACATTAACATTTAGTAGTGACTTTTGTAATCAAGCTTTTGGATGTATTAAGTTTGTTTATTTTTGTAAACTTGATGTAATCTTTGGTTGAAATGTATGATGGTATTTTATCATTTCCTAGTGTTATGACTATCGAATTGTTACACTCCGTGTTTCCGCTTTAGCGGGGTGTGACATAAGTGTTCAGTTTCCCCTGAACATGACACTCTCTCCCACAGTGGCATTTGTTGCCTCTGCCACATAGGAGCGACCATGAAAGGATTATCCAGAGAAATCCGTGAGTGCACCAAATGACAAAGAGATTCTAGACCAACCTCAGAGTCCAATCAATATCTCACCTGTGAACGACTTTGGATCCCCACAAGGTGATGATATTGACTGGACATCTGTATAATATTCTTCTGATGATGAAATTCAAGGATCGGATGGAAATCCTAAAATGTTCAATCTCAAAACAGGCTATGTAGGTGCCAAAGGAACACTGGATCAATCTGGATCATGTGTTGATCCAGAGGTTACCCTTACACTCCACACTCTCACAAAGTAAGTGGGTAGTACCTCAGAGAGCGATCAAGACGATAAAAGATACATCGGAGGCCAACTCCAAGGAGAATCAGAAGCTGCTCAATGCCTCTGCCAACACAGTTACTAAATCTGAATTCAATACCTAGGCAAATGTAGTCAAGGCCAATACTAAAGCAATCAAGTGTTTGGCAGAGATCGTGAATCAGCAGAATGAAGCCCCTGTAACCCCTGCCAAAACTTCGAGTACTGCAGAAGAAGTGTTGAAAAAGCTTCGCTATGAGATAGTGGACATGGTTCGCAGTACCGCAGAACCAACTTAGCATGCCTTTAGACTAAAGTAAACAAGATGGGAGAGGCTCTGTTGAACAAAGTAAACAAGATTGTTGATGAGTTCACCACCAAAGGGAACACTGCTGCAACATCACTCAAGAAGGATGTAGTCGTGATGAGGTTCAAAATTGATTACGAGATCAACAAAACATGCTTGCAACAGATGATATAGTGACCATGATTGAAAAGTCTGCTAAGACTAATCTGAAACCAGCGGGTCAGAAGAAGAAAAGAAAGGCACCCTCTTGTTTCCAAGCAGAGGTAAATCAGAAGAAGAAGAGGTATGATGACCAAGGGCCTGATGGTTCTGGCCCTTCGGTTCATCATAACGGGGAGACTCTGCCAGTCTTAACTAAAAAACCAATCTCGGCATCTCCCCTAACATTTGTACCAGTGAGCTCAGAGGCAAACCTTCAGAAGAAAACAACCACTACCTCTGCATCTCACACTCCTACAAAAGTCCAAGTACCAAGTACTGCAGAAGCTCCAAAGGTCAAGGCATCAAGGAAAGAATAGGGAAAGGGCACAGCCACAGAGGCACCGAAGACAAAACCAAAACTCCAACTCAACACCAAAAAACTGATGAAAAGTGATTTTGACTCTTTCATCACACCATAAGCAGAAGAAGGAGACTGGGAGATGGTCTATAGCCTCTGTCAATGCTACCAACCCTTGACCCCTCTGCCAAACCTTCTAAGGATCGAGTCACCCAAGTTCTGAAGAACATGGATGTTTTAACAAAACCAATTCCACCCTCTCTGCCAAAGAAGGACATGAAAGAAGTGGTCTACAAGTATTTATATAGCCAGGGAATCAAGGACCCGTGACCAGAGCCTAACCTCAGACCGGATATCATCGCAGAACAAACTGATAAGTTCTACATGGAAAATGCACAGAAGGTTGAACAAGTCTTTTCATACTCCAACATCAAAGAGATTTTGGGGATCAAGCTTCTCCATAATCAGTGCAAAATTTTCTACTACTACCAGTACTTCGTTCGAAGGGAAGATGGGACTAACATGAAATTCACAGATGCAGACGTAAGGAATCTTCACCCCTTCGACCTGAAAGAGCTATATACCTGGACAGAGGATAGATATAGATGGAGGAAACATAATAAGAGGGCACACATGACGATCAAGAACATCAAGAGAGAAAATATGTTATTCTTCAATCTACTTGACTTTCAAGTCGCTCTGGACTTAGGCGTGAAAAAGATCAAGATCACAACACCCAATGATCACTACCCAACCTCTACTGATATTCTACTGAACTCAATCATCACTCAAACCTGATATAGATATGTGTTCCTAGATGCTCATGGCTGAAAGAAAATCTTCATAGGACACCAAAGCCAGAAGTACTCAACCCAATTTCTTCTAGTCTTCAAGGAAGAACTCCTAAACCGCGGAGGCACCAAACTTGTCAACTTTGAAGCTGCAAATCAACTAATAGAAGACATCGATGCAAATCTCAAGTTCAGAGACATATGTTCTTTCTTTTATAAGGAACTAAAGAAGGAGGAAGTATGTGGTCAGAGGATAGATGATTTTCTAGACACCAAAATATAGGCTCTGTGACTTGTAATTTTTGTCTTACACATGTACTTCTCATGTGTTACAACATAAATTGTTGTCTTCAAGACCATCTAGAGTGAATGTCAAAGCCCATATTAAAGCCTCAAGATTGCCAGTCAAAGTTAACTCATTAATGTCAAAGTCTTTGTCTTAGTTAGTTTATTTTGTCTTTGTAATTGTTGCGAGAGAGCTTAATGGTGGATTCATATTGCATATCCTTAGTGAGAGAAAGTAGAGAGAGATACACATTGTAATATGTGAACTTCAAGATCAATGACATATGATAAGTCCAATTCAAGCCATATATCAACATTTCAAAGTAAATCAAACACAGATTTCTAGAGAGAGATTGTAGAGAGACAACAAGTCATATGTATTAAGCGTGGTCACAAGATTACAATAAGTGCACAACTCTCTATTTCAAGGTTCACTCACAAAGCTTAAACAATTTATACTAGCTACTTCTCTCAAGACATAAAACTCTCAAAGCATTAGTTCTCTCGAAGCAAGTAAAGTAAAAATAAAAAATATTCAACGACATTACAAAAGTCAAACCAACTTGATCTAAACAATGCATTAACAATCTCCCCCTTTTAGATCAAGTGTGGATATTTGGTCTTACCCATCGAGATAGTCTTCCTTGACTAATACCGAGCAGCGACTCAAAATTTCTGATCCCACGACTGAAGTTGAAACCATCATAGATAGCATCTACAATTCTTTCAGTACAGATCTTGACAACCTTGTTCATTCCTTTTTCTCCTTGCTTCAGCTTCTCTTTATTTTCCTTAAGCCTTCTCTCCAATTGCACTTTGATCACTTTCAAGGTTCCATCTGAAAACTTGGCGATTTCGGATAATCTGAACAACCCCCTTTTTGTTCTCAGAGGTCTTGTATACTACACTAAGTTCAGGCTTGTCTAGCACAAAAAATAGACTATAATCATCAATACCATCCAGACTAAGATCAGGCTTCTTCATGTTGACTTTCCTCTTATTCATCTCTATACCGAGTTGAAAGTCATAGCAGTACATGTAGTTTACCGGTCTTCTCATAAATCTTTTCACAACATCCAAGGCAATAAGAATATTATCTTTTCCTAAAGCAAAAGTCGGTATCATCCACATTTAGAAAGCAAAAGTCGGCTTCAGAAAATACACATTCTGTCAAGTCTCTCCTTTGCACATGGAAAACTAGATACCAAATATGTACAAACTGCACAAGTCTTACTAGCTTCACTGACACTATTCCTGACTTGTTTTTAACAGCTTTCTCTGGTAGTCTTACCCAACTCATCATCTGAGCATACTCCTCCTGATATTCCAAGGATTGATCTGAGACACCCAAGAATATGAATTTATCCATTTCTCTTATCCTATGTACAAATATGTTCTTCATCTCCTCTTCCAAAAATGGTTGCCTCAAAGTATTCCTCATTTGCCTGATTTGAGCTTTAGTAGGGGCAAGAGGTACTTGAGGTTGGTCTGAGGGACCGGTTTGGCTTTGATTGGGTTGGATGAAAAGAAAGGTTCAGGTTCAGTTTCAGTGTTTATGTTGGGCAGGTTTTCAAAGCTAGGTTATTCATCATGATTTGGGCATGGAAATCTATGTGGGCTAGATAAATTGGTTTGGGTAGGTGGAATAGGTTAGCTAGTTGGAATTGGTTGAGTAGTTTGGATAGTTTGGCTAGGTGTAGCACTTTGGGTAGATTGGGTAGTTTGGGTAGGTTGTTTTTCTGGGATTGATGGAGGTTGGTTTACTAGGCTACGTAGGTTTGTTGGAAGGTTCAATAATGATCATCTCTTTGATTGATGGTATATCGGGTTGTTCACATATTGTTTCTGGAAGTTCTACGTTCACAGGACTTAGTTGGATGTCTTCTTGTTAGCACGCAAGGATATCCAGAATACTCTCTTCTCCTTCTCCTATCACATCTCTTTCCTCCTCCTTGATCTTCCAGAAGTTGTCATACTTTTCAACTGATATTTCTTCATCATCGGAAGACAAGTCTATTGCATATATCTCCTCCAATCCAATAAGTCTAATGATCTCTTCTCTAATAGCAACCATAGGCTTTTCAATCAATGGTTCTACGTCTTCGTTTACATACAAGATCAACTCCATTCCTTGTCCTTCACCTATATTTCCTTGCTCCTTACTATCAAAATCAACCATTTCAGTATCCTCTCCTCTATCTGATCCACCAATAGCATATTCAGACTATGTAGCAGTTCTTTGACGTTTGCTCATCTCCCCCACATGGTCATGATTCGAATCATGATCATGTCTCTTCCTAGAACCTTCTTGAGCTTTACACGAATCCTGAACTGCTTTCGTCAAATATTGAATATGTTAAATCATTTATGTCTTGAAAGCGTTAAACTCTGATACATAAACTGATTCAGACGATACCTAAGGTTGTTGAGCCCTTAACAAACTAACCAGATCAATATCACATAAATCAGCGGGTGCCTGAGTTAACAACTTGACATACAACATGGATTTCATCTCCTCCACCGAATGATCAACCAGCTGAACTGGTAGTGGTGGAGGTGGCTGAACAGGTTCCTCTACCACTGGAACTTTCCCTTTGAGTAAACTTTTGACTTTGTCTAGCACCTCCTCAAATTTAGTAGATAAGCTCTTAGTAATGTGGTTCTCAACAGCATTTAAGGCGCCGTCGAGGTATTGCTTTGACACAAAGTCGGGGAAAATAACTCTGGGGTCACTTAGACTTCCCGTTGTCACAACAGTTGAGGATCCAACAGTGTGGCCTGTGTTCAAAGCTGGAATATCGATAGCAATGACAGGACTTCCATCCGATCCTCGTAGTCCGGATTGCGGATCTACTACGGATGTTCCGATCGGGTCACTAAGACGTCCGATGGTAGTAGAAGTATGAGTTTGTGTCCCAGGAGTAAGAAATGATAAATCAACTGGATCTAGACTCAATGGTGCACTGAAAGAAATTGAGCTCTGGGGCAGCTGATCTCTAGTTTCAATACCTATACTTTCCGATTGAAAGCTAGGTAGTGTTTGTGCTAAAACCCCGTGCGAAGTTGGGACTATAGCCTATTGAGAGGCTATAGAATACCTGGCAGAGGTGTGCAATTACATAAGTGGGCTACTTATGACTTGTGCTTCCGAATGAAGCACATGCATCGGAGCACTAGATGTCGTTGCCCTTCTGGAACGGTAGGTTATGGTACACTCTCTCTCACCATATTCTTTTTCTTCATTCTCTCTTTACCTCACCATTTCAGTATTTTCAACCATAACTCCCTCAGATCTCCTTATGACTCCCAAAACATTTGCAATTTCAGTACCAGCAGTGTCGATCTCCATATCATCATGTTGTAAGGAGATGTCATTCAAGAAACTAAAGCTGTGTTGGAGATTTTCATCTTCAACATCATCATCATGAATAAGGATATCTTCTTGTTATTGTTCCGAAGTTGCGGAAGGAATTGTCTCTATTGAGCTGGCATGCCGATCCGACTCTGTTTCAGATCTCAGACCTTCATCAGCTTTCCCTTCCTGAGGACTTGCTTGGCGAATAATAGTCCTTTCAGGTTGGGATGTGAAGACCTCTAGTAGTGTGGCATCTTGTGCCGAGGTCTCTACAGCTTCAGATCTAGAATGCTGATCCTCGCTTATTCCCCTCTCGGTATTTTCCCTTAACTCTCCCCGTTCCTTGATCACTAAAGTCTCAGGAACCCTCACCGACTCCTCTCGCCTAAGAGTGTAGTCTGGGGTAGTGATAACCGGTGCTGGTAATCAGATAGACTCTCCATAATCTATGACACACTCAGAGTTCGGATTTGCGTATGAGAGTAGAGGTACTAGAACTGGCATAGAATATACAAACTGCTTTCTTTGTTTCTGGAGATACTTCATCTCAAATTCTGGTGCAATTTCATGTTGAGATCTCTTTGGTATATCTCGGTTGGAGTGGATCATGCTTCGGATTATTAACTGAAGAAACCTCTGATATAGCACGTAGATTGGTCTCTTGTAAGTATTCTTACTGATGACTTTTTCGTACAATTCCGTCCAGAAAACCACTGAGTAGTCAACGTGTAGATCGTACACGACAGCATGAAAGAGCCTCAGTGGTTCATATTCGTATTTTCAAGATCGGAATTTCTGGAAGTTAAAATGGTGGAAGATTGGTCTTCTTAATCTAACTGATCTTTGTCAGTGAACCAACATAACCCAAGGCACAGATGCTTTCAAATACTTCTGAGTCGACTGGGTATGAATCAAAGTTGGTTCTGCCATCTCGTGAGTTAGCTTCATGTAAGTCCAATATCCATATGAGTCTCTGATATGTTAGAATAGAAGTGATGTTATCAATTCTGAGCCGAAAGTATTTATTTGTGTTGCTCTCAACCACGTATTCTACCGTCTTCCAGGCTTGTTGTAGATAAATCAAGAGAATTGAAGCAGTGTCAGTCAAAGCCTTATGAAGTGGATGACCCTTCAGAATTTCCACAACATGTGGATTGACATTAAGACTGTCAAAGTCCACATGATGATTGTTGGGGAAGAGCAACAGATACTCAGACTGATAGATCAGGGCAAGATCAGGATCTACACTAACTTCTGACTGAAAGTGAGATCTAGAGGATGGCATACGAGTCTCTTTTGACCCATTGGGATCATCCTCATCCATATGGACACTTAGATCATGTGAGATTTCTTCCGCCATTGTTTACCTGAAAAAGATAGAAAGTATTGGATAGAATCCAATATGTTAGCCAATAAGCTCAAAACTTGTTTTCAGAAAACATTTTGATACACACAATATCTAGTACATAAAGATTGTACTTTAAGCTCACAAAGATTAGCACAGAAAGTTACATGAAGCAAAATGTAACTTGAACAAAAATAAAAAAAAATGACCAAAAATAATCAACAGATGAACAAGATACTTGTTAGTTTGATGTTGTTCTCACAAATGAAGTAGTATTGAATGATCATAAGTTTTTAAAAAAAAAATGCTAAGTCCAGAACTCTCATGATAAAGAGTTGGACTAGAACTCGCATGACATACCCAAACCTCAAGGAACTCGCATTAAACTCAAACTCGCATGATCTATGATGAAACTTAGAACTCACAAGATGTTTCGGGAACTCGCATGATATGTTGTTCAAGATTGAAAACTCGCAAATGCAAGAAATCAACTAAAGAACTCGCTCGTAAGTGAAGAACACTCAAAGTACAGTTCACTTAAAAAATTTTGAAATTCAAAATTTCAAGTTCAAGATTTAACCCAACAAACTGATGATTTTGCATTTTATTAGTTTTGATTTGGGATTTTCATTATTGGATTTTCACAATAGAGTCCAGAGAGTCCAATTATATTCAATATGAATCCAACAGTTCAACATATGCAGTTCATTATGTCGAATCCAAAAAAATTAGTTCATAGATATGAGTCCAAGAATTCCAAGAGTCAAGGTAACCTGCAAATTGATATTGCAATACAAACCCAGATGCACAATCGAGTTCAAACAATAAAAAACAACATCATTTTATGAGAACATAACCAAATCAAACAGATATCATTCATAGAAGATGAACAGTAAAACCCTAGAAAAACTTAAAATCGTACAAACAAATGAAAAAGAAACCATGCGCAACAGATTACAAACATGAAACAAGTAATTATACACCAAACACCTACACTGAATCTTCGATTTGAGAGTCTGAAATCAAAAGTCGCACAAGAAAAGTTCAAGAGAAAAATAACACTAAGTGAAGAACTCGCAAAGGATATTCTAAGAGAAGTGATCGAAAATGGGAAAACTCGCAAATTTATACTCAGAGAGTGAAATGACACGTGGCACGAATTGAGTGGATGATACACTTCTCGCAGAACGAAGAAAGAGTACTTGTCGCACAAAGAATAGCAAGTCAGTGTGTGCACTTCGTGCATGAAGCTATGTGCGCGAAGTGTAAAACTCGCAAGCTGTAACGTGCGAAGATGAAACTCGCAAGACGTTACGCGCGTGAAGTGATATGAACAGTAAGAACTCGCACGCTTTGATGTGCGGGAAGTGGAAACTCGCAAAGCATAGGGTGCGCGTTCTGTACTTCGCACGACCTATGCTATTCGCGAAGTGTAAACCCGAATGACATAGTATGCACATTTTACACTTTGCGCAAGCGGTGTGCGCGTAGTACAAACTCGCACAACACCATGCGCGTTTTATACTTAGAATTTTTTTTTGAGAAATTTCCATTTTTGTTCCATTTTCCAAAAAAATAGCAAGTTTACTCAAAACAATTTTAAGCCCGAAAATTTAACTTTTTCTTTAAAAAAACTTTCTGATTTCAAAAATTCTTTTTAAAACACAGACTCACACACCCACTTACAGACTTTTACATTTCTGCTCCCCCTTGAAGTGTGCATGTTTGTTTTCTCGAACTTGATGTATGCAATATGATCAACATACTGAAGTACGAGTCCTGATCTGAGTTGATCAAAAGTCAAAGTCTATGATATCAACATTTTATACACAACAAGAACCTGTTGCACTGCAATACAGAATAAACTTTTGGTACTCACAATACATGAGTCCACATATGTTAAAAGTATCAAACTTTGAGAATATGTAGTCACCAAAACACTTAAACAGATAAACTCATATTCAACTCCCCCTCAACATCGGATATAGAATTCAGAAACAAAAATATAATTATGCATCAAGGTTTAACATTCCAGGTTTAACACGTTAGAAACCTCAAAATCTGTTGAAACAAAATGCATTTATGTGTGTTCCAGATTCTAGTTTCTAAAACAAGATAATCAAACAAACAAGATTTAACACATCAATTATCTGTTTGATTTCTTTCAAATTCAACGTTTACACTTTCTCTCTCTAGAACTCTCTCTCTCTACAGAATTCTCTCTCTAACGAATTCTCTCTCTCTCTCAGATTTTCAATCAGACAACTAACTCTACAAAACAAAAATTAAAAGACTATTTATACCAACTCCTAATACAAGAAAAACTAATATACAAAATACAAATACATTTGACTTTTATTACAAAAGACTTTGACTTTTAATGAGATTTGACTTTCCTCGGCTTTGACTTTCTTAACATTTAATCTTCAGTCTTCTTGATCTTGTATCCAACATATATATGCTCTAACAATTTCTATATTTCCTTTCTCTACATGATCATTTATAAAATGATACCTGATGTCAGTGTGTTTTGTTTTGGAGTGTTGTACCAGATTAGATGTGATTGCTATGGCACTTTTTGAGTCACAGTAAATGGGCAATTTGTTGAATGTATAACCATAGTCCTTCAGTTGTGTCTTCATCCACAATACTTGTGAGCAACAACTTGCAGCTGCAACGTATTCTGCTTCAGCTGTTAAGGTTGACACATAAGTTTGTTTCTTCGATAACCAACTTACTAACTTATCACCCAAGTACTGACATGATCCGGAGGTGCTCTTCCTGTCTAACTTATTCCTTGCATGATCCGCATCTGTGTAGGCAATCAACTCAAAACCAGAATCTTTTAGATACCAAAGGCCCAAATTTGGTGTGCCTTTAAGGTATCTTATGATTCTTTTAACATCAGACAGATGGGACTCATTGGGATTTGCCTGATATCTTGCACAAAAACAGGTAGCAAATATTATGTCCGGTCTACTTGATGTCAAGTATAGAAGAGATCCTATAATGCTTTTGTAAGTCTGTTGATCCACTGATTTTCTAGAGATATCAGTATCCAACAAACTTCCAGTCTGCATAGGAGTCTTCATAGGTGATGAAGAGTTTATGTCAAATTTCTTCCACATGTCTCTTATATATTTGGCTTGATTAAAAAAAATCCCTTGCGGGGTTTGTTGGACTTGCAAGCTTAAGAAAAAATTAAGTTCACCCATCATAGACATCTGAAATATGTTCTTCATGATGTTTTGGAATTCATCACAAAGATCAGAGTTCGTAGATATAAATAAAATATCGTCTACATATATTTGTACAAGAATCAAGTCCTCACCTTTCTTTTTAAGAAATAAAGTAGTGTCGATTATACCTTTTCGAAAACCAGACTCAATCAGGTAAATTGACAACGTTTCATACCATGTACGTGGAGCTTGTTTCACTTCGTAGAGTGCTTTATCAACACGTAGACATGGTCTGGGAAGTTTGGATCTATGAAGCCTTCAAGTTGACTTACATACACTTCTTCGTGTAATATACCATTGAGGAATGTCGATTTGACATCCATCTGATATACCTTTTTTATGTGCTACGTATGCAAGAAAAATCCTAATAGCCTCGATCCTTGCAATGGGTGCGTAGGTTTCGTCATAATCGATTCCTTCTTGTTGATTGTAACCTTTCGCCACTAACCGTGCTTTGTTCCGTACAATTATATCCTCTTCGTCTTTCTTGTTCCGAAATACCCATTTAGTACCGATTATGGTTTTATTCTTGGGTCTTGGTACTAACCTCCACACTTCATTCCTCTTGAATTCATTCAGATCATCTTGCATAGCGTTTATCTAATCTGGATCTTTGAGTGCCTCAGACGACTTTTTCGGTTCCATGCTACTTAGGAAGTTTGAGAACATACAGAAGTCAGCAGATGCAGATGCAGTCACGGATCTTGTAGGCACCTTAGCTTTTGTATCTCCAATTATGTTTTCTGGGGGGTGACTCTTTGTCCATTTGTGTGTACTCGGCAACACATCTCTCTTAGTCTGATCATTTGAAGTTTCAAATTCATCTTGTATAGCAGGTAGATTAGTTTATGCTTCAGTTGGACTTTGTGCACTTGGTGATTGATCAGGTTCCTCTGTTGTAGGTTTTGACTGATTTTTTCCAGATACTGCTGACGTAGATCCTGATTCATTAAGTGGTGATACTAACTCAGCTGTACTATTTGAATTACCTTGTTTAGTAACCTCTTGAGTTTGACTTGTAGAAGCTTCACCAATTGCTCCAGAGGGACCTGATATATCTGCACTAGTTGGATGTGAGTCAATATTGATTAAATTTTCTTGACTATTATTTTCATTAGATAAATCATTAAATGCATCAAGAAATAACAGATCAAGATCAGATTCAGTGAGAGGTTCATAATTCTTATTCTTTTCTTGATCAGGTTATACACTTGATGATGTAGAAGCTTTATCTTTAGATCCGAGTTCTGAAATGCTGTGTTTAGAAGTCCTTGTCTTAAATTCATCAAAGGTCACATTGGTGCTTTCAATCATAGTATTTGTCCTTAAATTGTAGACTATGTATGCTTTAGACTGAAGAGAATATCCAATGAATATTCCTTCATCA
This sequence comes from Arctium minus, assembly GCA_954870635.1. Lineage (NCBI taxonomy): Eukaryota > Viridiplantae > Streptophyta > Magnoliopsida > Asterales > Asteraceae > Arctium > Arctium minus. The sequence continues at coordinate 65,987,109 of OX941090.1, read as the reverse complement.
GCTATGGGTTGAAACTTGGACAAGTTGTCTCGATCATTAAGCACATAGCACCTGCAACCAAACACACGAAATAATTTAACCTTAGGTTTACGACCATTAATAATTTCATATGAAGTGTTATTAAATCGTTTACTTATAATGGTCCTGTTTTGTGTGAAGCAGGCAGTGGCTACAACTTCAGCCCAGAGGAACAAAGGTAGTTCTGAATATGCCAGCATTGTTCGTGCAATCTCTACCAATGTTCTGTTCTTTCTTTCAACTACCCCATTTTGTTGAGGTGTCATCGCCGTAGAAAAGTTATGTGAAATTCCAACGGAGTCCAGAAAAGTTTGCAGAGTTACGTTCTTGAAATCTATACCGTTGTCACTTCACAGTTGTTGTACCGGGCTTTGCAGAAGAACTTGAATTTTCTTGATGAACTTGATTATCAGATCGAGAGCCTCAGATTTCTTCCGTAGGAACTCTAGCCATGTAAACCGTGAGTATTCATCCACTATAACTAGTATGTACTTCCTGCCATTGATGGATTGAGTCCTCATCGGTCCGCACAGATTCATATGAATGAGCTCCAGACATTTATTACAGTTAGATAACATCTTGAGTTTGCGTGAACTTCTCTTAATTTTTCCTTTCTCGCATGCAGAACAAAGAGAGTCTTGTTCTATATTTAGTTCAGGAAGTCCCGTCACAAGATGTTGTGACCTTAGCTTATTCCGATCACGGAAGTGCTGATGAGATAGTATCCGATGTGTCAGGATCTATTTCTTAACAAGAATAATAACACTCAGAAACAATATTAAAGAAGTTGCGGAAAAACACTTTAATATTCAACTATCAATGGAACAGTAAAATAGAAATCACAACTTGTAAACTTTATTGAATGATTAAAGTTACAAGCTTTCAAACAAAACCTCAATCTTGATGAACAGGCTCACCAAGACGAATTCTACTTCTCTAGAACTAGGATTATAAACCTTGAGGTTAATTCTCTCTTTAAAAACTTATCAATCAAAAGTTAATTCTATCAAAGACTTCTATACTATTTATACAAGACATATAACAAGATAATTATCAAAATACAATTCATCTTCAGTCCATAATTATCTCATTTACTTTAGCAAGTCTTCTATACAGCTGTCTTCATTCCATACTGAGTCTTCATCTCATAAGCAGCACTAACCTTCTTCAAAAGTATTAACCATTTTCAGCAGCATTAAACTCCTCAGCAATATTAATCATGTTGGCAGTAGAAATCCTTAGCAGTACTAACTACTAGCAGTACTAACTCTCCAAGCAGTACTAACTATTTAAGTAGCAGCACTGACTTTTCAAGCAATATTAAATCTACTAGCAGTAGTAATCATGATATACTAGCAGCATTAACCATACTTGAACAAATCTTAAATTCCCAAAAATCTCCCCCTAACTTGACTTTTAAGAAGAGAAGTCAAGTTCTTCAGATATGGTCTTCAAGATGCTTTCAAAACTTCCTCTTAGTTGCCCAAATTTGGATCCAGTCCTAGACTTTGATTGATTTCCTTCTTATCACAACTCTGGCCATTTCAGATCCTTTTTCACACACTAGCTTGGCTTTCAGCATTCCTTTCAGCTTCTCCTTGCTATGATCATACACTTTGTCTACTAGAAAATACCCATGATAGCAGTTATCTATAGTGATCATGTAGACACCACAGTTTTCAAAGAGCATCCACTTATCAATCCTTTTGAACCCATACTCATGATGCAAATCCTTGATCCTGAACACCACTTTTTCTGGTTCAAACATCATACACAAGTATTCCATAACAACTTTTAGTAGACTTTCTTCAGTTCCTTTCATAACAGGCTCATATAGCTTTATTCCCACCTTATGCATTTCTTTTAAGTCAGCCTTGGAACAACTTCTGATCACTTTGCCCCAAGTTGTATATACTTCAAACAAGTCACCAACTCTTTTGAGTCTGAAGTAATCCTTTCTGTGGTCCCTCAGAATATCCCAAAAGATGATTTCTGGTGCCTTCACAGAAATGGGAACAACCTGTACTAGTTCTATTAAAGTCATGTAAAGACCAACATGCTGATCAGATTGATTTGGTTGTTGAGTACTTTAACTTGTTTGCTCTGTATGATCTGCAACAGATGGTTCTGCCTCTTTTTCTGCTTCTTCAATCCTTGGCTTTTTGGACTGTTTCTTGGAAGCTATGGTCTTTACTCTCTTTGCAAAGTTGACTTCCACAGCAACATTCTCTTCCTTCTTTTCAGCCTTTTCTTTTGAAGGAGTGGTTTTCTCAGGGAAGGGTTGTTGGATGTTGAGATCATGTCTCTCTTTCATTCTTCTTTCAGCTTCTTCCTTTTGAGTGGAATCCCCTTGAAGCTTAGCCATCTCCTTTGAATACAACTCCTCTATCCTACCATAGGCCATGTTAGTAAACATTCCTTCAGGAACTCCAAGAGCTCCTTTCAAAAAGTTTATCATCTTTCTCCTTTCTTGATTAGCAAGATAGGTGTTAGAGGGTTGTCTTTTCTAAATCTTTGAAGGCAGTCTGTGCTTGGTTGCTTTAACTATACTTTTCTTGGCCTCAGTTGCAGCTTTCAAACTCTTTTGATATTCTTCATTGAGCTTTTTAGCCATATTTAGTGCAAGCTCTCTGTCCTTTTCTGATTGAATTTGTTCCTCCTTTTCCATCTCTGCTTGAAGCTGTTTTGCCACTTCTTCATCTAGATCTATCTATTTCTGCTGCTTTAAAGATTGTTCAGGTTCAACCATCTCAGCCTTTCCTTTCTTTCTTCTTTAATTATGCCTCACTGATTTCTTTGCTTTTCTGCTCAAGACCTCCTTCTTTAATGACCACTCCCTTGGCCTTTTGAGTAGGTTTGGGAGTGTCATTCTTACCTTTTACCAATGTTTCTGCAATCTCTAATTCTTCAACAGATAGCCCTGTTACCGTTGCTTGATCTTTTTCAGTTACCGCTACTTGTTTAACAGTTTCTGCTTCTTTGTTTTCTGTTTCCCTATTCTGCTTCCCCTCAAATTGTGCTTCCATACCACTAGGACTGAGTTTCTCCCCATGATCTTGTTTCTCTCCATCATCTTGTTTCTCCCCCTTTTTGAAAGCATTTCCCCTCTTCTTCAGGACATACTGTTTTCTTTTTCTTTTCTGCACCAACTTTTTCACTAGCTTCTTCAATTTGGTAATCTGCACTTGTTGAGACAAAATGACCAATTTCATCTCCTCTATATCTGATCCCTGTTTGATGACATCTAGATTGATGTTGCCCATTGTATCTATCAATTCTTGGTAGTTATATCTGTCCTCCCCTCCTTTAGGTGTGTTTACCACCCTAGAAGGATCTTTGAATCTTTTAGTAGTAGAGGTCTTCTGCCTAGCAGAAGCACCTGATACCCCCTGGGTTTCTTGGCACCTGGGACCTTTGAATGATTGCTCATTCAAAGTTGCCATGGGGAAGGTCTTATTGATGTTACCACTGACCTCCTCTGTGCTAGCAGGAGTAGTGGCAGCCTTCTCACCCATATGCTCATGCATCTCCTCAGTGAGCACCTCCTTGGGGTTGGGAGACACCCCTGTGGTTTCCATATAGATATTCTCTAATAGGGAATTCTCCATTAGAGGGCTTAAAGGCTTTGTGGGTGAAGGTACAAGAAGAGAATGAGCCTTTTTTACCTTTTTCCTTATGTAAGTATGGGTGATGGGTGAAGTTGGTTTTTGAAGAAGGGACTGAGGGATTGATATAGGGATTGAAGGTTTGGATTGGCTCTCAGTGGGATGGTCTAGTGAGGGCCCTGACCCTGATGCCATACCTTCTTGATTGTGGGAAACCACCATCGTTGTAGAGAACAATGGGGTGTCAACTCCTTCCGAGTCCATGGCAGATCTCTTCATATTTGAAAAAACCTTACCCTTGGGGATTTTAGGTACATATACCTCATCAAATTGAGGCATATCCGTCAATTCAGAGGTGATAACTGCCTGGACAAATCTTGGATACATAAAGAAACTCATTTTATTCTCCAAGTTTGACACAAGGTCCTTGAAAATCATTTTTGAGAAATTATACTTTCTGGCAGTGTCCAAGTAGACCAAAGCATAAGCAATGGTACTACTGAACTCACTACATCTAGTAGTCATTCTAGAAATACAATGCATGAGGGTATGGACAAAGAAACGCCATTGGGGAGAAAATTTAGCTTTTGAGAACTTGAAAACACCCAATGGGACTCCATACCCCATTCTAGTGACAGTGGAAAACAGATCATCAATAGAGATAGATGTGATACTTGAGGCATCGTCTAGTCGTAGACTGATGCGAATTACCTCTTCAGAAACTGTCAAGGGTTTGTCACACACCCTTGTCTTGATAACCTGCACACCATTTTCAGTAATAGCGGTGGCATTGGCCCAAAATTGCTTCTGGTGCTCAATGTAGATTGATGGTGACACTGTAAGAGCATGAGCTATATGGATGGATTTGAGAAAATCGACTATTTGATGAAATCCAACAGCCTGCTTAGGCTTTTGAAGCATTGCGATCTCATTGTGTTCATCAATAAACGACATTGATGCCATCGAGCTTGAGGAGTCTTGACTAAAACACACTGGTTGCTTGAGAGAAAAAGGTTAGAGAGAAGATGAACAGTATTCAAAGAGTCGTTATGAGCTTTTAGGCGGGCAAAGAGGGTATTTATATGATTCGGGAAAAAAGCAGTATTAACCATCTAGCAGTATTAACTAACTAGCAGTATTAACTAACTAGTAGTATGAACTAACTAACAGTATTAACTGAGAGCAGTATTAAATAACTAGCAGTATTAACTGAGAGCAATATTAACCACTAGTAGTATTAGCTGATACCTGAAGTAGCAACTTTACACTGGCAGCATTAACTATACTTACACTATTGAAGCTTGTGTTAGTCTAAGCAACGCAATACACTTCGTGAGAAAGATAATTAGTAGCATCAAAAAATAAACAAATAACAGGTATACAATCACTTTTTAAACATGAGCTCATTCAGAGTTGATCATGCCCATACTTGTGACCAAGAAAGTGAATCTTCCCACATCAACTTCTTTGTCAGGATCTTAATTCTAAACAAGAATAAACACTCAGAAACAATATTAAAGGAGTTTGCGGAATAACACTTTAATATTCAATAATCTATGAAAACAGTGAATCTGAAGAACAACTTGTAAACTTTATTGAATGATTGTAAAGCTACAAGATTCAACACTCAACCTCAATATTGATGAACAGGCTCACCAATAAGAATTCTACTTCTCTAGAATTAGGATTACAAACCATGAGGTTGATTCTCTCTATGAAAACAAAAATTCAGAATTCTCTAAGTTATCCTCTATCAATTACAAACTATTCTATATATACTGAAGATAAAAGATAATTACAAATAGTAAAAGATCTTCAAAACAATCTTCTATCTTTATCTCCAAGCTTTCCATAATCTTCAAACTTGATCTGCACGAATCTTGATAATCTCATAAGAAGCGCTAAGTCTTCAGCAGTATTAATACATTGAGCAGTATTAATGTTTAGCAGTACTAACTACTAGCAGTACTAAAATTGCTTAGCAGTAGTAATCTCTTCTAGCAGTATTAATCTTGACTTAGCAGTACTAATCTTGATCAGCAGTATTAACTTCACTCAGCAACATTAATCTCAGAAGTATTAATCAAATTTTTCTAGCAGCATTAACATTACTTGTATATTTCTGAATTTCCCAACAATCTCCCCCTAACTTGACTTTTAGGAAGAGAAGTCAAGTTCTTCAAATGGTCTTCTTAGATGCTCCCAAAACTTCATGGCTCATACACCAGTATTTGCATCCAACCCCAAACTCTGATTGATTGTTCTTTGAATCAAATACTTAGCCATCTCTGAATCTGGAACACATCTTAGTTTCTTCTTCAACATTGCATGAAGCTTTAGTCTGCTGTGATTGTACACTCTATCCACTAGGAAGTACTCTATGTGATTTAAGTCCATAGTTAGTGCATATACTCCACTAGTTTCATATAGAGTCCAATTGTTGACAGTTTTGAACACATTTCTGATGACATGCTCCACTTCTTCAGGTTTGAACATCATACACAGATACTCCATCACTAATTTTGTAATTGAAATCTCTAGAGCTTTCAGTTGATCTGCATACAACTTCATTCCTATCTCAAAAATTTCTTCAAGATATGACCTGGAGCATGTTCTGACAATCTTTGCCCAATTATTGAACACCTCATACTTCTCATCTTTCCTCTTGAGCCTTATGTATTCCTTCCCATCAACCTTCATTGTGTCACATAGAATAACCTCAGGAGGCTTCACACCAACAGGTTCTGCTGAAATTGGTTCAGGCACTTTGTCCATCACTACCATGTATAGATTTACATCATCAATTCTTGCTGGTTCATTCTTTTCAGATGACTTAGGTGCCCCTTCTTCTTCAGCAACCTTCTCAGCTTCTCCTTCAGCTATTCTAGGCTTCTTGGTTGACTTTCTTCTTGCCATCATCTTGGTTCTTTTTAAAGTTCTTGGACTTTCACCAAGAGTGGCTTCTTTCTTTTGTGGTGTTTCTTGCTCATCTGGAAAAGGTTTTTCTATCATAAAATCATTGCTTTCTTTCATTCTCTTTTCCATCTCCACCCTTGCAGTTTCATTCCCTTGAAGCTTTAGCATCTCTGAATCATATAGCTCTTTAATCTTCTCAAAAGACATCTTTGAGAACATCTCTTTTCTGACTCCTACAACACCCTTGAGAAATGTAATCATCTTGTTTCTCTCTTGAGTACCAAGGAATGTCTTTGAGGGTTGTCTCTTCTTTGCAGCTGTTTTTACCACCACTGATTTCTTCAGAGTTGCAGCTTTCTTCTGTGCAATTTCAGTTGCCAGGCTTTGTTGATAAACTTCATTCAGTTCAGCAGCTAGAGCCTTAGCCATCTCTCTGTCCTTTTCAACCTGAACACTTTCTTCTTTTTCAATATCATCCTGCATCTTCTTGGCCAAAGCTTCATCTGACTCAACCAACCTTTGCTTTTTGATTGGTTGATCATATTCCACCATTTTAGCTTTGCCTTTGTCTTTGCTCACCTTCTTCTCTACACTATCTTTCTTGATCACTTCACCTTGTTCTTTGATGACAACTCCTTTGGCCTTTGAGATGACCTTGGGAGTATCATGCTTGGCTTTGATTAAGGTTTCTACAATCTCAAGATCTGTCAGAACTTCTTGCTCTATTTTTGCTGCTTCTTTCAGTTCAGCAGTATTAACAGTTTCTGCTGCTTTGCTTGTTTCAGCAACATTGACTGTTACTTCTTCTTGTTCTGTTAATGTTGCTTTCTCTTTTTCTACTTCTTGTACAAATTCAGTTTCCACTGCTTGTTGCTCCCCCTCAAAATCAACTTTCTCTTGCTCCCCCTTTTCTTTGACATCTTCCATGTTGACATCAGCTTCTGACTCCCCCTTTTTGGGAGCATCAGTCACTGGTTTCCTCCTTCTTAGCACAAATTGTTTCTTCTTCTTTTGCAGAATCAATTTCTTCACCATTTGCTTCAAGTTGACAATCTGTTCTTGTTGAGACAGAACTATCAGTTTCAGCTCTTCTATATCTTGTCCCTGTTTGATTACTTCCATTTTTATGTTTCCCATTGTTTCCATCAATTCATAGTAGTTATATCTGTCCTCACCTTCTACGGAAGTGTTACCCTCTTTTGAAGGATCATGGGATCTTTTTGTAGTACACGTCTTCTGCCTAGCAGAAGCACCTGCTACCCCCGTGGTTTCTTGGCACCTGGGACCTTTGGATGATTGCTCACCCAAAGTTGCCATGGGGAAGGTCTTATTTATGTTACCACTGACCTCTTCTGTTATAGTAGGAGTAGTGGCAGCCTTAGCACCCATATGCTCAAACATCTCCTCATTGAGCACCACCATGAGGTTGTGAGTCACCCCTGTGGTTTCCCTGTAGATATTCTCTAATGGAGAATTCTCCATTAGAGGGCCTAAAGGCGCAGTGGGTGAAGGTAGAAGAAGGGAAGAAGCCTTCTTTACCTTTTTCCTTATGTAAGTTTGGGTTATTGGAGAAGTTGGCTTTTGAACCTGAGACTGAGGGATTGATATTGAGGGTGAAGGTTGGGATTGGCTAGCAGTGGGATGGTCTAATGAGGCCCTTGACCCTGCTGCCATACCTTCTTCATTGTGGGACACCACCATCATTATAGAGAACAATGGGGTGTCAACTCCTTCCGAGTCCAATGGAGATCTTTTCAAGTTTGAAAAGACCTTACCTTTGGGAATTTTTGCTACATATACCTCATCAAAGTGAGGCATATCCGTCAATTCATGGGTTATAACTTCCTGTACAAACCGGGGGTACATATAAAAACTCTTTTTGCTTCCCAAGTTTGATACAAGATCACTGAAAATCATTCTTGAAAAATTGTACTTTCTGGCAGTGGCCAAGCAGACCAAAGCATATGCAATGGTACTGCTAAACTCACTCCATCCAGTAGTCTTTTTGGAAATGCAGTGCATCAGGGTATGAACAAGAAAACGCCATTGGGTATAAAATTTTGCTTTTGAGAATTTGAAACCACCCAATTGGCCTCCATACCCCATTCTTGAAATGTTTGAGAACAAGTCCTCATTAGGAATAGAAGTAATACCATCAGCATCGTCTAGACATAGACATATGCGTATCACCTCTTCAGAAACTGACAAGGGTTTGTCACATACCCTTGTCTTGATTATTTGCGCACCATTCTCTGTCACTACGGTGGCATTCGCCCAGAACTGTCTTTGATGCTCTATGTATATTGTTGGTGACACAGTGAGATCATGGGCAATGTGGCTGTACTTGAGAAAATCCACAATCTGGTGGAATCCAGCAGCTTGTTTCGGCTTCTGTAGCATCGCAATCTCGTTGTGCTCATTAATGAATGCCATGGATGCCATTGTGATTGAGTATGCTGGACTGCAACACTTGGTGCTTGAGAGAAAATGGTTAGAGAGCAGATGAATAGAAAGCAAAGAGTCGTTATGAACTTTTGGGCGGGCAAAAAGGGTATTTATACGATTCGGGACATAAGCAGTATTAACTCCTAGCAGTATTAACGAACTAGCAGTATTAACAAAGAGCAGTATTAACCACTAGCAGTATTAACTTAACTAGTAGTATTAACTGAGAGCAGTATTAACCACTAGCAGTATTAACTTAACTAGCAGTATTAACGGAGAGCAGTATTAACCACTAGCAGTATTAACTTAACTAGCAGTATTAACTGAGAGCAGTATTAACCACTAGCAGTATTAACTTAACTAGCAGTATTAACTGTGCACTGGCAGTATTAAAACTGCACTGGCAGCAGTAACCATACTTACACTTTTTGAAGCTTAAGGTACTATGAGCAAGGTAATAACTTCCTGAGAAAGATGTTAGTAGCACCAAAGGATAAACCAATAACAGGTATGAAACCACTTTTTAAAACATGAACTCATTCAGAGTCGATCATGCCCACACTTGTGACCAAGAATGTGAATCTACCCATATCAAAAGCTTTAGTGAATAGATCAGCAAACTGGTTGTCAGTATGAACTTTAGCAACTTGAATTAGCTTCTTTTTATTACAATATCTGATAAAGTGATATCTGATCTCAATGTGCTTTGTTTTGGAGTGCTTGACTGGTTTTGTAACAATGCTTATAGCACTGCTATTGTCAATTAAGATTGGAGTGTGTAGAAAGGTTACCCCATAGTCCAGCATCTGATTCTGAATCCATAGAACCTGAGAGCAGCAACTTGCAGCAGCAATATACTCAGCTTCTGTTGTTGATAAGGACACTGTGGTTTGTTTCTTACACTGCCAGGATACTAATCTTGTACCCAAAAGTTGACATCCACCTGAAGTAGACTTTCTGTCCATCTTAGCACCTCCCAAGTCACTATATGAGTAAGCAATCAAGTCAAAGTTGGATTCATAAGGATACCAAAGACCTAATCTAGGTTGTCCTCTTAAGTATCTGAAAATCCTTTTAACAGCTTGCAGATGTGATTGCTTTGGCTTGACTTGGAATCTGGCACACAAACACACTGAAAACATGATGTCTGGTCTTGAGGCTGTGAGATACATGAGAGATCCAATCATTGATCTATATAGATGAACATCAACATCCTGCCCCTCAAGATCAGCAGTGATCTGTTTATGAGTCTCCATAGGTGTGCTTGCTGGCTTTGAGTCTGTTAATCCATATTTTTCCAGGATGTCTTTCACATATTTTGATTGGCTTATGAAGATCCCATCTTTCTTCTGTTTCACTTGAAGTCCAAGGAAGAAGGTAAGTTCTCCCATTGAACTCAATTTAAAGCTCTTGTGCATCAACTTTTCAAAGTCTCTACACATTTGATCTTTTATGGATCCAAAGATGATATCATCCACATAAATCTGAAACAATAGGATGTCCTTCTTACTTCTTTTAATGAAGAGGGTCTTGTCAATTATTCCTCTTTCAAACCCATTCTCGAAGAGGTAGGTAGACAGAGTATCATACCATGCTCTTAGGGCTTGATGCAGACCATAAAGTGCTTTCTTTAGTTTGTATACTCTGTCTGGATATGATGGATTTTCAAATCCATGGGGCTGACAGACATATACTTCTTCATCAATTGTACCATACAGAAAGGCACTCTTCACATCCATTTGGTATACCTTGAACTTCATGTATGAGGCATAGGCTAGAAATAGCCTAATTGCTTCTACCCTTTCCACTAGAGCAAACACTTCTTGATAGTCAATGCCTTCTTCTTGAGTGTACCCTTGTGCCACGAACCTTGCTTTGTTTCTTATCACAATGCCTCTCTCATCCTTTTTGTTCCTGAAAATCCACTTGGTGCCTATAGCTCTATGACCTTTTGGAAGGTCCACCAAGTCCCAAACTTCTTGCAACTTGAACTGCAGTAACTCTTCTTGCATAGCTTCTATCCAACTGGAATCTTTCATTGCCTCAAAAACCTTCTCAGGCTCAATTTAAGATAGAAAGCATGAGAGTACTGTGTGTTGCTGATCCTGCAGTTCTTGAAGTCTGCTTTGATTCCTTGTTATCATAGGAGAAGAGATGTCTCCTATGACCAGCTCTGGAGGATGATTCTTTTGAGTTCTAGTCTGATGACTAGGTTCTTCATTGATTCCCACATCCAGATTGGAATCATTTAAATCAGCTGAGGGGATCTCATCAGCTACTTCTGGCTCTTCATGCACTTGATTCTTCTCATCTCTTCCTTCTTCTTCACTCTGAATTGGTTCAGTCATTGTCTCTTTTACACAGACATCAACAGTCTCTATTGTAGGTATGGGAAAGATCACAGACTGAGGAATAATGTCTTGTACTTGTACTTGTTCATCCCCTGATACTCCAATTCCTGAACCTGCATGATAATCACTACTGAACCCCAAAAGTTAGTTAGTGAATCAATGTCAAATAACCACTGACGACCAGATCCAATAAGATTTGGTGTGATCTCATTACACTTGACATTGTCACTTTCCTCAATTATTCTAGAAGAAGTATTAAATACTCTATAAGCCTTACTCTGAGATGAGTAACCAACAAGAAAACCATCATCAGCCTTGCTATCAAACTTTCCTAAGTGAGTTTTGGTATTGAGAATGGTACAAGGATATCCAAAAGGTTTCAAAAATCCTATAAAAGGTTTTCTGTTATTTATAAGCTCATATGGTGTCTTGTCTTTAGGCTTGACTACTACAACTCTGTTTTGGACATAGCAAGCAGTATTAACTGCTTCAGCCCAGAAAGTAATTGGAAGATTTGAATCTGCCAACAGAGATCTAGCAGCTTCAATCAGTGTCCTATTCCTTCTCTCAGCAACACCATTTTGTTGTGGAGTCCTAGGAGCACTATATTGCCTCTCAATTCCTTTTTCCTCACAAAAGATGTTTAGGTCATGATTTTTAAATTCAGTACCATTGTCTGACCTAATGACTTTTACCTTTTGATTAGTTTGGTTTTCAATTCTTAGGATAAAGGATTTGATCAGTCCACTTGTCTCATCCTTAGTCCTTAGAAAATATACCGAAGTAAATCTAGAGTAATCATCAATAATAACTAGGCAGTATGATTTCTTACCTATACTCATAATATTTGTAGGACCAAACAGATCCATATGCAACAATTGAAGAGAATTAGAGATTGTGTTCAACTCTTTAGACTTATGAGAAGTTTTGTGTTGTTTGCCTTTGAGACAGGAAACACAATGATCATCACATGAAAAGACTTTGGAAGGTAAACCTCTTACAAGGTTGTTTTTAACAAGTTTATTCATTGTTTTAAAGTTCATGTGACACATCCTTCTGTGCCAAAGTAATGATTCATCCAAAGAAGCTTTTGAAACAAGACAATTAAGGGATGAATCAGCTGAAACACTTTCCATATCTAAGCAATATACATTATCCTTTCTGGGAGTCCTTAGTAGTATCATCTTTTCATCAACTACCTTGAATCCAGGAGCAAGGATAATGCATTCAGAATCTGTAAATAATATACTATGTTGTTTGTCACAAACCTGTGATACACTTAACAGGTTGTACCTTAACTGCTCAACATAGAATACATCTTCAAATGTCATTTTACCTTTGGTTACATCCCCCTTACCACTTATCTTACCTCCATCTGGAGTATTACCAAAGGAAACATGACCACCATCAATTTTCTTGAAATTTTTGAGGCATGACATGTTCCCTGTCATGTGCCTTGAGCAGCCACTATCAATATGCCAGATACTCTTCCCCTTGAGTTGTTGGTTGCCCTGCATATAAAATTAATCAATTAGTATTGATTGGGGACCCAAGCCAAAGTGGTCTTGGATCTCCCTTTCTCATCAAAGTATTTACATTCCTTTTTGATGAGGTTTTTAAACTCAGAGCACTCTTTATTAGAGTACTTTGTCAATATGATTGGCTTAGCAGCACAAACACTAGAAGCAGTACTAACCTTAGAAGTACTAACAGAGTTAGCAGTACTAACAGGTTTAGCAGCACTAACATTTTTAGCAGTAGTATTACTTCTAGCAGCACTATCATTGTCAGCAGTACTATTTGTGGTTATAGTACTAACAGTTTTAGTGCTGTTAGGAACCCACATATTGACACTTTCTTTAACAGACTTTTTCTTAATGTGTCTTTTAGATTTAACAGTTTTCTTAGCCACATGGTTCTTTTCAATCTTCCTATAACCGAAGGATTTTTGCATATGTCTTTGAAAGTTCATCCTTTGGTTTATAGGATTGAAATAACAGTATTTGGCAAGATGATTCAATTTCCCACAGATAAACAAGGTTTTGGTCTATTGATTTTACTCAGATCAACCCCTTGTTTCTGTGCCCACTGATTATTCCAGTTTCTTTGATTTCCCCTCTTTTTATCATGTTTTTGGGGCTCATTCTTCTTGCATGCACACTGTTTGCAAGGACCTGGATTCACAACTGTGGTCTGTTTGTAATGGACCTTACCAGACTTTCCCTCTGTCTTCTCTATGTCCTTGGATTTGATCCAATCCCTTCCACAGTCCTTATTGGTGATAATGTTATTCTCTAGAGGAATCTCACCACTCACTTTGTTCTCCTTACTCTTACCTACCTCTTTCCCAGTTTTATCTTCAACAACTACCTCATCTAAGGGATCTATCTCAGTGGCTCCCTCAGGAAAGTCCTTCCTATCTTTGGTTTCTAGTAAGTCTGAAGTAGGAGGAATGTAATTGTTGTTATATGGTGGTGGTTTGGCATTATACCCAATTCCTCTTCTCAACTTATCATGAATCTAAATTTGTAGTAAAGAGTCCATTGCTTTAGAAGCATTGGAAAACTTTTCTACATCAAGCTTAACCTTGGTTAGCTCCTCTCTCAGCTTTTCACTCTCCTCTTTAGATTTGGTCAGTTTAAGTTCTAGATCCTTTTTCTCCCACTTCCAGTAATTGGTGTCATATGAGTGTTGGAGTTCATTGGCTTGAAAACCTTTTATATGTTCCTCAAACCTCTCAACAATTCTCACATAGTCCTTTATATCCTTTTCTAATCTCTTAAGGTCATCACTCATCTTATGGTTGTGATCCCTGTACCTTTTAACAGTGTCTATGCAAGTTTTAGAACAGAGATTAGAACTTACCTTAGATGGGAGATCAGATACTTCAGCCATAAGTGCTTGATTTTGGATAGCCTCTTCTTCTTGGTCACTCCAGTCAAACTCCATTCCTTGTTGAGAAAAAAGGGCTTGAGCAGAGTTTCTGTTATGGTTGAGGTTTCCAGACTGTGCTTGTTGGTGGTTGTTGTTGTGAGACACTCCACTTCTGCATTCCCTGACAAAGTGTCCCTTAAGATGGCATTTGTAGCACTCCACCTTTGATTTATCAAACCCAACTCCATCTTCTCTTCTTTGGGAGAAGTTGTTCCTCCCAGTCCTCTTTATGAACTTCTTCACCCTCATGGAAAGCATGTCCATCTGCCATTTAATATCCATCTCTTCTAGATCATCAGGATGAAGTTGTTCCAAATCATCATTAATTAAGGAGGAATTTCCATGGGTGGCAAGAAAGGCTTCAAACACAGAATCAATGTCTTTTTCTTGATTTGGTCCATTAGCAGCATTAACTGATTCAGGATTAGCAGTAGAATCAATTGATGCTGATAGGAGTGCAACATTCTGAATATATCCAGAAGGCTTCTTCTTTGCCTCCACCTCAGCTTCAAATACTCTAAGATCATTGTACAGATCATCAAGTTCTTTCTCTTCCAACTGATCATTCTGTCTGAATGAAACAGTGTACATGGTCCATTCATCCCCAAGGGACTTTAAGAACTTTCTGTTTACATCATCTTGATCAATCTGTACTCCCATAGTAGCTAGTTCACCAATCAGTTTTTAAACCTGTCAAAAGTTTGAGTCATGGACTCATTCTTAGTTGACATAAAGTTTTCATACTGTTGCTTCAAGATTGCATTTTGATTTCTCTTGGTACTTTTGGTACCAGAGAATCTCTTCTCTAGAGCATTCCAGAGCATCTGTGCATCAGTGCAATTACAGAATTGGTGTTGATATTAATTGGGAATGGCCAAGAGCAGTGAGCTCAAGGCTTTCATCTCTGTTTGCCTTGTCTTTCTTTTTGCATCAGTCTTTGGTGGAGTTCTTTTTCCATCTTCACCAATCTTTCCTGCATCAGATGGGCCATTCTCAATGATGTCCCACATAGAGTAATCTGTGAGGAGAATTTATTGCTTGATTCTAGTCTTCCACATGTCAAATTCATTGGGTCTGAGCATTAGAACCTTTGAGACCAGAGTACTGTTTGATTCTGCTGTGTTTTCCATTATGAATAAGATTTCTGAGAATACTTGCTCTGATACCACTTGTCAGGATCTTAATTCTAAACAAGAATAAACACTCAGAAACAATATTAAAGAAGTTTGCGGAATAACACTTTAATATTCAATAATCTATGAAAACAGTGAATCATAAGAACAACTTGTAAACTTTATTGAATGATTGTAAAGCTACAAGATTCAACACTCAACCTCAATATTGATGAACAGGCTCACCAATACGAATTCTACTTCTCTAGAATTAGGATTACAAACCTTGAGGTTGATTCTCTCTATGAAAACAAAAATTCAGAATTCTCTAAGTTATCCTCTATCAATTACAAACTATTCTATATATACTAAAGATAAAAGATAATTACAAATAGTAAAAGATCTTCAAAACAATCTTCCATCTTTATCTCCAAGCTTTCCATAATCTTCAAACTTGATCTGCACGAATCTTGATAATCTCATAAGCAGCACTAAGTCTTCAGCAGTATTAATACTTTGAGCAGTATTAATGTTCAGCAGTACTAACTACTAGCAGTACTAAAATTGCTTAGCAGTAGTAATCTCCTCTAGCAGTATTAATCTTGACTTAGTAGTACTAATCTTGATCAGCAGTATTAACTTCACTCAACAGCAATAATCTCAGAAGTATTAATCAAGTTCTTCTAGCAGCATTAACTTTACTTGTATATTTCTGAATTTCCCAACATTCTTTTTATTGCAGTCTCTAATAAAGTGATACCTAATTTCAATGTGCTTTGTTTTGGAGTGCTTGACTGGATTTTTAACAATGCTAATAGCACTGCTATTGTCAATGAAGATTGGAGTGTAAAGAAAGGTTACCCCATAGTCCAGCATTTGATTCTGAATCCATAGAACCTGAGAGCAGCAACTTGCAGCGGCAATTTACTCAGCTTCTGTTGTGGATAAGGACACTGTTGTTTGCTTCTTACATTGCCAAGATACTAGTCTTTCTATCCATATTAGAACCACCCAGGTCACTGTCTGAATATGCAATCAAGTCAAAGTTGGATTCATAGGGATATCAAAGACCTAATCTAGGTTGCCCTCTTAAGTATCTGAAAATCCTTTTAACTGCTTGAAGATGAGACTGCTTTCGCTTGACTTGGAATATGGCACAAACAAACACTGGAAACATGATATCTGGTCTTGAGGCTGTGAGATACATGAGAGATCCAATCATTGATCTATAAAGATGGACATCTACATCCTCCCCCTCAAGATCAGCAGTGATCTGTTTGTGTGTTTCCATTGGTGTGCTTGCTGGTTTTAAGTCTGATAAACCATACTTATCTAGGATGTCTTTCACATACTTTGATTGACTTATGAAAATCACATCTTTCTGCTGTTTCACTTGAAGTCCAAGAAATAAATTGAGTTCACCCATTGCACTCATTTTGAAGCTCTTGTGCATCAACTCTTTAAAGTCTCTACACATCAGTTCTTTTTTGGAGCCAAATATGATGTCATCCACATATATCTGAACAAGTAGGGAGTCCTTCTTACTTCTTTTAATGAAGAGAGTCTTGTCAATGTTTCCCCTTTCAAACCCATTTTCCAAGAGATAGGTAGACAATGTATCATACCATGCTCTTGGGGCTTGATGAAGACCATAAAGTGCTTTCTTAAGTTTGTATACTCTGTCAGGATATGATGGATTTTCAAAACCAGGGGGCTGACAGACATATACTTCTTCATCAATTGTTCCATATAGAAAGACACTTTTCACATCCATCTGATATACCTTGAACTGCATATATGAGGCATAGGCTAGAAACAGCCTAATGGCCTCTACCCTTGCAATTGGAGCAAAGACTTCCTCATAGTCTATACCTTCTTCCTGAGTGTACCCTTGTGCCACTAGCCTTGCTTTGTTCCTGATTACAATTCCTCTCTCATCCTTTTTATTTCTGAAGATCCACTTGGTGCCAATTGCTCTATGACCTTTTGGAAGGTTCACCAAGTCCCAAACATCTTTCAATTTGAACTATAGCAACTCTTCTTGCATGTCTTCTATCCAACTTGAATCTTTCATTACTTCATAAGCCTTCTTAAGCTCAATCTGGGATAGAAAGCAAGAGAGTACTGTATATTGCTGATCCTGCAAATCATGAAGTCTGCTTTGATTCCTAGTCATCATAGGAGAAGAGATGTCTCCTATTACCAGCTCAGGAGGATGATTCTTCTGAGTTCTTGTCTGAAGACTAGGTTCTTCATTAATTCCCACATCTAAATTGGACTCATTTAAGTCAGCTGAGGGAATCACATCAGCTGCTTCTGGCTCTTCATGCTCTGAATTCTCCTCATCTCTTCTTTCTTCTTCACTCTGAATTGGTTCAGTAACAGTCTCCTTTTCACAGATTTCAACAGGTTCCATTGTAGGTATGGGAAAGATCACAGACTGTGGAGTAATCTTTTGTACTTTTTCATCCCCTAATCCTCTACTACCTGATCCTGCATAATCATCACTACTTAAACCAAAAGAGTTAGTTATTGAATCAATGTCAAATAACCACTGAGGACCAGAACCAATAGGATTTGGTGAGTTCTCATTGCATCTGACATTGTCACTTTCCTTAATTATTCTAGAAGAAGAATTAAATACTTTGTAGGCCTTACTCTGAGATGAGTAACCAACAAGAAAACCATCATCTGCTTTGCTATCAAACTTTCCTAAGTGAGTTTTGGTATTGAGAATGGTACAAGGACACCCAAAAGGTTTGAAAAATCCAATAAATGGTTTTCTTTTATTTAAAAGCTCATATGGTGTCTTGTTTTTATGCCTGACTACTAGAACTCTGTTTTCGACATAGCAAGCAGTATTAACTGCTTCAACCCAGAAAGTAATTGGAACTTTTGAATCAGCTAACAGAGATCTAGCAGCTTCAATCAGTGTCCTATTCCTTCTCTCAGCAACACCATTTTGTTGTGGAGTCCTAGAAGCACTGTATTGCCTCTCAATTCCTTTTTCCTCACAAAAGGTGTTTAGGTCAAGATTTTTAAATTCAGTACCATTGTCTGACCTAATGACTTTTACCTTTTGATTTGTTTGGTTTTAAATTCTTAGAATAAAGGATTTCTTACCTATACTCATAACATTTGTAGGACCAAACAGATCCATATGCAACAACTGAAGAGAAGAAGAAATTGTGTTCACTTCTTTGGACTTATGAGAAGTTTTGTGTTGTTTGCCTTTGAGACAAGCAACACAATGATCATCACATGAAAAGACTTTTGAAGGCAAACCTCTTACAAGGTTGTTTTTAACAAGTTTATTCATTGTTTTAATGTTCATGTGACACATCCTTTTGTGCCAAAGTGATGATTCATCCAAAGATGATTTTGAAACAAGACAGTTTAGGGATGAATCAGTTGAAACATTTTGCATATCCAAACAATAGACATTATCCTTTCTGGGAATTCTTAGTAGTATCATCTTTTCATCAACTACCTTGAATCTAGGAGCAAGGATAATGCATTCTGAATAAGTGAATAATATACTATGCTTTTTGTCACAAACCAGTGATACACTTAACAGGTTGTACCTTAACTGCTCAACATAGAAAACATCCTCAAAGGTCATCTTACCTTTTGTTACATCACGATTACCACTAATCTTACCTCCATCTGGAGTATTACCAAAGGCAACATTCCCTCCATCAATTTTCTTGAAATTCTTGAGGCAATCCATGTTCCCTGTCATGTGCCTAGAGCAACCACTATCAACATGCCAAATGCTCTTTCCCTTGAGCTGCTGGTTGCCCTGCACATTAGATAAATCAATTAGTATTGACTGGGAACCCAAGCCAAGGTGGTCTTGGGCCTCCCTTTCTCATCAAAGTACTTACACTCCTTTTTGATGAGATTTTTAAATTTAGAATCCTCTTGACTGGAGTACTTTGTCAAGATGATTGGTCTAGAAGCACAAACACTAGAAGCAGTACTAATTTTAGAAGTACTAACAGAGTTAGGAGCACTAACAGGTTTAGCAGTACTAACCTTGTTAGAAGCACTAATAGAGTTAGCAGTAGTAACATTTGAAGAAGTACTAACAATGTTAGTTTTAGAGGTACTAATACTCTCAGCAGTACTAACATTGATAGCAGTAGTATTGCTTCTGGCAACACTATCTTTGTTAGCAGCACTATTTGTGGTAGCAGTACTAACAGATTTAGTGCTTTTGGGAACCCACATCTTGACATTCTCTCTTACAGTCTTTTTCTTCATGTGGCTTTTAGATTTAACAGTTTTCTTAGCCATATGGTTCCTTTCATTCTTCCTATAACCAAAGGGTTTTTGCACAGATCTTTGAAAATTTATCCTTTGATTCATAGGATTAAAATAACATTGCTTAGCAAGATGATTTAATTTGCCACATATGAAACAAGGTTTTTGTCTGATGATTCTACTCAGATCAACTCCTTCTTTTTGAGCCCACTGATTATTCCAATTTCTTTGATTTCCCCTCCTTTTATCATGTTTTAGGGCTAAGATTTATTACATGCACACTGTTTGCGAGGAACAGGATTCACAATTGTAGTCTACTTGTAATGAACCTTTTTGGACTTTCCCTCAGTCTTCTCTACACCATCAGATTTGACCTAATCCCTTCCACCACCCTCATTGGTAAGAATGTTATTTTCTAAGGGAATCTCAACATTCACATTATTATCCTTACCCTTTCCAGCTTCTTTCTCAGTCTTGTCCTTAACAACAACTTCATGTAAAGGATCTATCTTAGTGGCTCCCACATGCAAGTCCTTCTTATCCTTGGTCTCTAGCAAGTCTGATTTAGGAGGGATGTAGTTGTTGTTGTATGGTGGTGGTGTGGTATTGTACCCAATTCTTGGTTTAAGCTTATCATAAATTTGGACCTTTAGAATTGAATTCATGGATTTAGAAGCATATGAAAACTTTTCCACATCTAGCTTAACCTTGTCTAGTTCTCCTCTCAACTTTTCATTCTCCTCCTTGGACTTTGTCAGTTGGATTTCTAGATCATTCTTCTCCCACTTCTAGTAATTTGTATCATATGTATGTTGAAGTTCATTGCCTTGGAAACCTTTGGTTTCTTCCTCAAACCTCTCAACAATTCTCACATAGTCTTTTCTATCCTTTTCTAACCTTTTAAGGTCATCACTCATATTTTGGTTGTGATCCCTATACCTTTTAACATTGTCTATGCAAGTTTGAGAACAGAGATTAGAAAGTACCTCAGTTGGGAGATCATATACCTCTGCCATGAGAGCTTGATTTTGAATGGCCTCTTCTGCTTGATCATTCCAGTCAAACCCCATTCCTTGTTGAGAAACAAGAGCTTGGGCAGAGTTTCTGTTCTGGTTGAAGCTTCCAGTCTGTGCTTGTTGGTGGTTGTTGTGAGACACTCCACTTCTGCATTCCCTGGCAAAGTGTCCCTTCATATGACACTTGTAGCATTCCACCTTTGACTTATCAAAGCCTGCTCCATCTTTTCTTCTCTGGGAGAAGTTATTCCTCCCAGTCCTCTTGATGAATTTCTTCACCCTCATAGAAAGCATGGCCATCTGCCATTTGATATCCATCTCTTCAAAATCATCAGGATGAAGATGCTCCAAGTCATCATTGATTAAGGAATAATTACCATGGCTGGAAAGAAAGGCTTCAAAAACATATTCATTGCCTTTTTCTTGATTTACTCCAAAACCAACATTAACTGATTCAGGGTTAGCAGTAGAATCAATTGATGCTGATAGGAGTGCAACATTATGAAGATATCCAATAGGCTTCTTCTTTGCTTCCACCTCAGATTCAAACACTCTTAGATCATTGTACAAATCATCCAGTTCCTTTTCTTCTAATTCATCATTCTGTCTGAATGAAAAAGTGTGCATGGTCCATTCATCTCCAAAAGATCTGAGGAACTTTCGATTGACATCATCTTGTTCCATCTGGACTCCAACTGTAGCCAACTCACCAATCAACTTATTGAATCTGTCAAAAGTTTGAGTCATAGACTCATTCTTTGAAGATGTAAAATTCTCATATTGCTGCTTGAGAATATCCCTTTGATTCCTCTTAGTGCTCTTGGTGCCAGCAAATCTCTTCTCTAAAGCATTCCATATAATCTGAGCATCTGTGCAGTGTTGAAACTGATGTTGATACTCATTAGGAATGGCCAAAATCAAGGTGCTTAAGGCTTTCATCTCCAATTGTCTGACTTTCTTCTCACCATCAGTTTTTGGAGGTGGTCTTCTGCCATCTTGCACAATTTTACCTTCAGCAGAGGGACCATTCTCAACAATGTCCCACATAGAACAGTCTGCAAGGAGGATGTACTGCTTGATCCGAATTTTCCACATGTCAAACTCATTAGGTTTGAGCATGGGAACCTTTGAGACAAAAGTACTGTTTGATTCACCTGTGTTGTCCATGATGAATGAAGGTTTCTGAGAATACATGGCTCTGATACCACTTGTCAGGATCTAATTCTTAACAAGAATAATAACACTCAGAAACAATATTAAAGAAGTTGCGGAAAAACACTTTAATATTCAACTATCAATGGAACGGTAAAATAGAAATCACAACTTGTAAACTTTATTGAATGATTAAAGTTACAAGCTTTCAAACAAAACCTCAATCTTGATGAACAGGCTCACCAAGACGAATTCTACTTCTCTAGAACAAGGATTATAAACCTTGAGGTTAATTCTCTCTTTAAAAACTTATCAATGAAAAGTTAATTCTATCAAAGACATCTATACTATTTATACAAGACATATAACAAGATAATTATCAAAATACAATTGATCTTCAGTCCATAATTATCTCCTTTACTTTAGCAAGTCTTGTATACAGCTGTCTTCATTCCATATTGAGTCTTCATCTCATAAGCAACACTAACCGTCTTCAGAAGTATTAACCATTTTCAGCAACATTAAACTCCTCAGCAGTATTAATCATGTTGGCAGTAGTAATCCCTTAGCAGTACTAACTACTAGCAGTACTAACTCTCCAAGCAGTACTAACTATTTAAGTAGCAACACTAACTTTTCAAGCAGTATTAAATCTACTAGCAGTAGTAATCATGATATACTAGCAGCATTAACCATACTTGAACAAATCTTAAATTCCCAACACGATGCCACAACCAACTTTCTTCTGTAGATGTCTTAGAAATGAGACATACTAGCTTTGAATCTTTGAGTGTTGGAAAGTGAACACCATACCATAATACCATTCTTCCAGCTTTGATTAGTTCTGCTCCACATTGATCATTGATGTAGCAATAATCAGTATCAAATTCAACCTTGCACTTTTTCTCTGTAAACTGACTGATTGAGAACAGATTGTAAGCTAAACCCTCCACGTACAAAACCTTTGAGATAGATTTTAAGTCTAAATATTGTATCCAAGATTTAATATGGAATGTCAAACTTGTAAAAGTCAACAATGTCAAAGTCTTGTAAAAGTCAAAGCTAGTTTTGTTTTCTTTGTCATTAAGTCTTGTTAGATAGGTGGTATATATAGGGTGTGTCTTGTAACTTTGTAACCACGAAGCTCATATTGTAATATCAGACTTATGAATACGAGATCTAGACTTTCTCTCTCTAGACTTTCTCTCTCTAGTTCTTGATCTTATTTGTAATATCTTGAGTAATTGCTTGTTATGATTGGGATTTATTTGATTAACAATTGGTATCAGAGTTGAACCAAACTTTTCAGAATAGATTTGATCATGATTTGAATTGAAATCTTGAGTTTTAAAATCGAAATTTTTTCAAGAACTCGTGTTCTTCACTGTTTCATCCGAATTTTGTTGCTAAAATCGTTTTTAATGCAAGAAATTGGATTAATTGCATGCAATTTATGTTGGTGATTGATTCTTGTTTTGATTTCATATCGTAATTCATTCTTTTCAATGTCAATTTTCGATTTTTTGAGTTTTTCTTGAACTCGAGTTCGGTCTCTGTTCTTGATCAAAATTGGGCAAATTGTTGTTTTCAATCTGAATTTGTGTCACACCCCGCTAAAGCGGAAACACGGAGTGTAACAGTTCGATAGTCATAACACTAGAAAATGATAAAATACCATCATACATTTCAACCAAAGATTACATCAAGTTTACAAAAATAAACAAACTTAATACATCCAAAAGCTTGATTACAAAAGTCACTACTAAATGTTAATGTATACGGTTACATCAATTTAAAATCTTAAACATTTCCCGGAACCTTCTTGTTTCCTGAAAAGCATGTTTAAATAAAGAGGGTCAACTACAAGAGTTGGTGAGTTCACAGGTTTAAAATATGCACAAAACCAATTTTATGCAAGTAATCAAACGTAAATCAAATTATTAAACCAAACTTCAAAACCATTAATTCACGAGTACCAATCTTTAATTTATATGACATAAATTATGCCTTCAAAATAACCAATACTTTTGTATGTTGGACCTCTACTAGACCATCCCTGACAATAAACATGCCCCAAAAAGGACTACCGACGTGGTCATGAATCACATGGATAGCCCCTACTTCTCTAGAATTAGTGCACCCTTACTCGTCAGTATAAGGTGGGTTTGTCACACCAAATAGCGCTATCCACTAAAACTATAGGCTCCTTATGAGTTAACTAGTAGAGTCAGCCGGGGACTTAAAGAATCAACCCAACATACCAATTTTTGCATATATGTCATATAACATCCAAACCAAACGCTTTATAACAAAGCTACCAAAGTTAATATAACGATTGTATTTAAACAAACCTCGTGAATTATTGAAATAAATATTTTAACATACTTTTCACCCCAAAACATATAAAATAATAAAAGAGGGGCTGTGATTACTCACCTCAAATGATGATAATGCTAAATAACGCAACAACGCAAATCTCTCGTCCGGAGCCTTTACTTTCCTAGAGTTATTTGCATAAATGAACACCAAAAGTCAACATCCATCTATAATCCTAACTTAACCATTCCTACATCTCAATATATACCTTTATGTTTAATTTGTTGTCTAAAACAGAATTTAGGATTAACATATCAATAATAATCACCAAAACATAACCTTTTAGGTTTTAAGATCAATCTTCTGGATTTAGCACTTGCTGTCCAGAATTTGTGATCACAAAATGTGCTTCAAAATAACACTTCCCAAATATCAAAAATAACCAAATTTTTATAGGAACTAATATACTGAGTTAAGAACATTTAGTCAAAATTTCATAAATTTTGGAGATGTTTTGATGTTCAAAAGAATTTCCACAAACCAGTAGGTCACTGAGTTTTGCATCAGTTACACACTTCTTTTGTATCATGCATTTGGGATACCAAAACTCAAAACTACATAATGATCCATATATTGTTGCAAAGATAACTCAAAAACTTAACATATGGAAAAATATTCACTCAATTTGGAAGAATAATGAAAGAGTTATGGCCTTTGGAAGTTGAGTGTACCAATCTGTCATTTCTGGACAGATTACACTACTTTCTTCTAAAATACAAATGAGCGACCAAAACTCCATAATTTTGAGTGATTCTTGATGCTATAAATCACTAACACCTTAAATTGAAGTTTTGAAGCAAAAAGCCCAAATTTTTAAGGAATATAAACCGACTTATACAGCTTGAAAGTGGATACAAAATCCATGACAGCAAGCTGTTGGTAAGATGAGGTTTATATTAACATGAAATGATGATCATTTGCCATGGTTTTTGCTAATAACACATGGCCTCACATATTAAATCATTATTCAATGATCCTTATAAAACAAATTTTTCATCATGGAGTCATAACAACAACAAATGTTCATCCAATCACATGCAAGACAAAATAACCACTAAATTAGTGATTTTACACCATTTAGAAACTCTTTAATCATATGAGATTTGAGTAATCTCATCCTAAAAGTTTCTTTGTACTCAAAATTGTTGTAAATACATAAATTTCACTCCAAAAAACAAAATTTCGTGGTTCATAAAACCACACTTCATAACATTGATATTTTGATAAAAATCTCAAAAATCACACTTAAATTCCAAATTTTATTGGAAGATCATTCAATGGTTTACTTTACAAATGTTTATTTCACCAAATGTATCCCATTTCACTTCCAAGAACAAGATTATACAACCACTACATGAAATGATGAAAAACATACAAATTTCTTTGAAAATAAACTAAAAAAAATGAGTTTAAAGATGGTTACCTTCTCAATTGGATATGTAAACTAGATTTCTTGAAGTAGGAGGATTGTAGAACTTGATTCTTCCTTGAAATTTTTCATGAAAATCGATGGTGGTGGTGGTGTGTGTGTGTGTGGCCGGTTGAAGAAGAGAGAAAAGGGAGATGAGGAGTTTTTCTTGCAAATTTGAAAATGATCAATTAACTCTCTAATTTTTGGTTTTAACTTAAATAAAAAGAGAGAGAGAGCATAGGTTTTAGCCATGTGGCCTTGTGACTCGTCAATACTTTAAAATTAAATTAAAAATACAATTAAGATTTAAACTTAGATAAATAATCAGATAAATTTTAGTATCGCAACCTTTAATTATCAGATTATGCTAAAAATTGAATATTATAAATTAATAACTAAATTTTTATTTTGAAAATAATATAGTCCTATTATTTTATATATTTTAGACTTCCAACATAATTTTTGGCATTTCTGAGATGTAATGGTCAGTTATCAGTCCGCACCGGGTATTCTACGCGACTACAGAAATTTTTCGGGTAAAATTCTAATCTAATCAATCAAGTTAAATACTAAAGAATTTAACTTTATAATTAAATCCTAAAAGGTCAAAGATTACTAACCTTAAAATTTTGGTTAATGGACAGATGTCAAAGATTCCCCCCGTTAAAGGAATTTCGTCCCGAAATTCACACTTTAAATCCTTTCGATCTAAACTTTTCAAATAACTGGGGATATTTGGTCTTCATAAAGTCTTCTCTTTCCCAAGAATATTCCGGGCCGTGCTTTGAGTTCCAACGAACTTTTATGATCGGAATTTTGCTGTGCCTTAATCGTTTAATGTCTCGATCAAGAATTTCCATGGGTTCTTCTCTAAAATACAGACGCTTATCAACTTCAATTTCTTCCGGAGAGATAATCAATGATTCATCGGTCAGACACTTCTTTAAATTTGAAATATGAAAAGTATTATGAATGGCACTCAATTCTTGGGGTAACTTGAGTTTGTATGTCACTGGTCCAAATCTTTCCATTACTTCAAATGGACCAATATACCTTGGACTCAATTTACCTCGCTTCCCAAAGCGTATGATTACTTTCCAAGGCGATACTTTCAATAATACTTTATCACCCACTTGAAATTCCAATGGCTTTCTTCGGTTATCAGCATAACTCTTTTGGCGATCTCTTGTTGCCTTAAGCCTATCCCGAATAATCGATATTTTTCTAGAAGTTTCCTGAACGATATCCGGTCCAATTAATTTACTCTCTCCAGATTCAATCCATTCCAGTGGTGATCTGCACTTTCGTCCATAAAGAGCTTCATACGGTGCACAGTGGATGCTGGTGTGATAGCTATTGTTATAAGAAAATTCAACCAATGGTAAGTGCTGATCCCAATTACCGCCAAAATCTATTGCACATGCACGCAACATGTCGTCCAAAGTCTGAATAGTCCTTTCCGTTTGGCCATCCGTTTGAGGATGATAAGCTGTACTTAGATCCAATCTAGTGCCCAACATCTTTTGAAATGTCTGCCAAAACTTAGAGGTAAAGTGACTATCTCTATCGGAAATGATAGAAATAGGTACTCCGTGACGAGAAACGATCTCATCAATGTACAGTTGCGCTAGCTTTTCCATTTTAAAATCTTCTCGAATTGGTAGAAAATGCGCAGACATCGTAAGTCGATCTACTATTACCCAAATAGCATCATGACCTTTCTTAGTCCTGGGTAATTTGGTTACAAAGTCCATTGAAATTTGATCCCATTTCCATTGAGGTATTTCGGGTTGTTGAAGAAGACCCGAAGGTTTTTGATGCTCTGCTTTCACTTTTGCGCATGTCAAACACTTACTTACGTGCAAGGCAACGTCCCGCTTCATTCCTGGCCACCAAAAATGCTCTCTTAAATCTTGATACATTTTGTCCGCTCCTGGATGGATTGAATACCTTGATTTATGTGCTTCTTCCAAAATTTTGGACCGCAGGTTGTCATCCTTTGGTATCCATACTTTATCCTTTAAATAGCGTACTCCATCTGATCTCATCTCAAATTCCTTCTCCAGATGATGTAGATTTTCATTGCTTAAATTATCTGGCTTCAATGCTTCCTCCTGAGCTTCAAGAACTTGCGCCTTAAGACTTGTCTGTACTATTACTCCCATAGCTCGCGTCCTTAAGGGCTTTACTCTTTCTTTTCTACTTAACGCATCCGCTACTACATTAGCTTTTCCTGGATGGTATTTTATTTCACAATCATAATCATTAAGCAATTCCACCCATCTTCGCTGCCTCATATTAAGCATTTTCTGATCAAGGATGTATTGAAGACTCTTGTGATCAGTAAAGATAGTACATTTCGTCCCGTAAAGATAATGTCTCCATATCTTCAATGCGAATATTACAGCTCCCAACTCCAAATCATGAGTGGTATAATTTCTCTCATGAACTTTTAACTGCCTAGACGCATATGCAATGACCTTATCCTTTTGCATTAAAACACACCCCAATCCTTGGCGTGATGCATCGCAATAAACCACAAAGTTGTCCGTACCCTCCGGCAATGCTAAAACTGGGGCATTACAAAGCTTTTGCTTAAGAGTCTGAAAAGCTTCTTCCTGTTTATCTCCCCAGATAAACTTTTCATCCTTTTGAGTTAAAGCTGTTAAAGGTTGTGCAATGTTGGAAAAATTAGAAATAAATCGTCGATAATATCCTGCTAAACCAAGAAATTGACGAATCTCCGTGGGTGTTTTCGGAATTTCCCACTTTTTGATGGCTTCCACCTTTGTTGGGTCGACATGTATTCCTTTCTGATTGACTACATGACCGAGAAAATGTACTTCACGAATCCAAAATTTGCATTTGGAAAATTTGGCATACAATTTCAGGTCCTTGAGTAATTCGAACATCAACTTCAGATGTTGCTCATGATCCTCTTTGCTTCGAGAGTAGATGAGTGTGTCGTCAATGAAAACTATTACAAACTTGTCTAAATACGGTCTGCAAACTCTGTTCATCAGATCCATAAAAACTGCCGGTGCGTTTGTCAAACCGAATGGCATAACTAGAAACTCGTAATGTCCATACCGAGTTCTGAATGCTGTCTTGGAAATATCATCTTCGCGAACTCTCATCTGATGATAACCGGATCGGAGATCTATCTTTGAGAAATACATAGCTCCTTGCAACTGGTCAAACAGGTCATCGATTCGAGGAAGTGGATATCGATTCTTGAGAGTTAGTTTATTAAGCTCTCTATAATCGATACACATTCGAAAGGTTCCGTCTTTCTTTTCGACAAAGAGCACTGGGGCTCCCCATGGCGAAGAACTTGGTCTGATAAATCCTTTGTCGAGAAGTTCTTGAAGTTGTTCGGATAATTCTTTCATTTCCGACGGTGCTAAACGATATGGAGATTTTGCTATCGGTGCAGCTCCAGGAATTAGATCAATGCGAAACTCAACTTGTCTTGGTGGAGGTAATCCGGGTAATTCATCGGGAAATACTTCCGGAAAATCTCGGACCATTGGGATGTCCTGAATGTGCTTCCTTTTTATTTCCTTATCTACTACATGCGCCAGATATGCAACACCTTCCTTCCTTAGATACTTCCGCATCTTCATACACGATACTATTTTTAAGCTTCTCCTTGACTTTTCTCCATAAACTAAATGCATTCCTCCTTCCGATAGTGGGATTCGAAGTATCTTTTCAGAACAACAAATTTCTGCTCGGTTTTTGGATAACCAATCCATACCCACTACGATGTCAAAACTTCCTAATTTAATTGGAATCAGATCTATGTTGAACTCCTTTTCAGCCAATTCTAAAGTACAGTCAGGAATTACATCTCTAGTTCTAATTTCTTGACCGTTAGCAAATTCAACAATATAATCTTCCTTTAATTTTTGAGACTTTAAACGAATTTTAGATCTGAATTCTAGCGATACAAAACTCTTATCCGCTCCAGAATCAAATAATACGGATGCACAGAGATTGTTTAAGAGAAACGTACCTGTAATCACGTCTGGGTTTTGTCTTGCCTCTTCTGCTCCAATCTCAAATACTCGTCCCCGTGCCGGCCTCCCTGGGTTCCCTTGGTTAGTTGGTCGGCCTTGATTTGCAAACGTATTTCTGTTAAACCTGGGACAATTGTTCCTCATGTGATCCAAACTTCCACATTCAAAACATATTCGCTTTTGCGTGCTCTTACAGTCCTTCACAAAATGACCCACTTTGTTGCACCTATAACATACCATACATCGCCCATGATGGTAATAATTGCACTTATCACATTTTGAAACCATTCCCTTTTCTTTCTCTGTGGCCTGTGCCTGGATTCCAAAATTTCCTTTTATTCTTTGTTCCTTACCTTTTCTTCCATCAAATTGCCTCCTCCTGGGCTCCTCCATTCTTCTCTTACCTTTGGCTCTTTCATTTGAAAACAATCCTGAACGAGTTGCGTTATCCGTGAGTTTAGCTGCTAAGCTTACTGCTTCCTGTATTGATTTCGGTCTTCCCGAAGTCACATCTCCCCTTATCTCAGGAGCTAATCCCCAAATATACCTATCAATCCTGTTCTCTTCCGGCGTCACCAAATGAGGAACTAACTTTGCCAATTCGTGGAATCAAGCAGTGTAAGTATCTACATCATTCCCTTTCATCTCATGGTTCCAAAATTCCGTTTGGAGCTTCTGTATTTCATTCCTTGGACAATACTCTTCCTTGAGCATTTCTTTGAACTCATCCCACTGAAGTCTGTTAGCTTCTTCTCGGCCTCGGGTTTGGACTTGTGTGTTCCACCAGGTCAATGCTCCTCCTTGTAGTAGACAAGCGGCAAATTCCACCTTATTAGCTTCAGCGCATTTGCTAATATGAAGAACGGACTCCATACCCTCAATCCAATTTAATAGTCCGACGGCTCCCTCGGTTCCATGAAATTCCTTAGGATTACAATTCCTGAAAGTCTTGTAGGTGCACTCTCTATCCCTATTTGTACTGGTTCCTGGATTGTTTTTCTGATTAGTACTTAGGCCAGCAGCTACTTGGCTAACTATATTAGGGAGTGCTGCCATAATTTGCTCAGACACAAGTCGAGCGATTTCAGGATCTTCTCTTCTTGGAGGCATGATTCTACTACAAAATTCCAAATCGGTATCTAATAATTTTTCTGGACCGGCAATCTATCTATGCGTCGTGTATTAACAATATTCATCTAATAATTAAATCATGCATTCGAAGTAATATACAATGATAATATACATTTTTATCATACAATATTACTAATAATTGCAATTAGAACTTTATCATAATCATCAACTTTATAATTTCAAAATATTAAGTACCAAACAGAAAATATTTTAAATCTATGGGTTACATCCCATCAAAAGAAACAAGTTTTAAAGTTACCAAACATCATCCAATAGTCAACATCTAACGCATGAAAACAAAATAAACCATCCCATAATGACTACTAATGCTCCTAACACTAAGGCTAAACCTGCATATAGCCTCCGAATAGCCCTTCTAGTGTCTATAAGCATGGTCAAGACTCCATTCATGGTCTGATCTTGAGTGTTCATAATCCCCATCACCCTGTCGAGAGACCGACCATAATGGTCCAGTGTGGCCCTAAATATCTCCGCGTCTTGGGACAAGCCCGTGACCCATAAATTCTCAAGTGAAGTCATTCCGGTCCGCTGTCCTGTCGGCTCCCTGACCCGAGGTGGTGATGGCATTTCATATCTAACCCTCAACCGAGAGGGCCCTGCCTCATCCCTAGGTGGAATGATAAAGGTCTCTCTGACTGGTCTCGGAACACTAATCTGTGCAGTCGCCCAGACTCTAGATCGGGGCGCCGATGGTGGTAGGGGTGCAGACACAGAAGTAGACGATCTCTCTGGTGAAGATCCAGTCCCCGAGTAGTTATGCTCGGATGGATCATAGTCCTCACTCACTCGTGCTCTCCTAGGTCGACCAGTGACGTATCCAGACTCGTCAGGGGACGACTCAGAGTGTGATGATGAGTGAGACATGATAACTGCAATTAATAACAAACTTTAAATTATTAGAATGCTAAAATAAATATTAAAATCACAAATTGCTTATGCGAACTCACATATTAATCATGCTTTTTATTTTTGAAACAAAAAGTTTCTATATTTAGCAACTCATAACATAACCATTTCAAGTCCCTTCTTATGCATACCAAATTAGTCATAGGTGATCAAGCTTTGCCTAATTGTAATATGCTAAGCCGCCACTCGTCCTAGTTATACTAGTAGTGTGCTCAAGCTCAAGATTTGTTTGCGAAAATGATTTTTTTTTTTTTTTAAATAGGGGTTATAGTGTATGGTTTTATAGCAAAAACCGGTATTCTCTATAACCTACTGCTCTGATACCAAGTCTGTCACACCCCGCTAAAGCGGAAACACGGAGTGTAACAGTTCGATAGTCATAACACTAGGAAAGGATAAAATACCATCATACATTTCAACCAAAGATTACATCAAGTTTACAAAAATAAACAAACTTAATACATCCAAAAGCTTGATTACAAAAGTCACTACTAAATGTTAATGTATGCGGTTACATCAATTTAAAATCTTAAACATTTCCCGGAACCTTCTTGTTTCCTGAAAAGCATGTTTAAATAAAGAGGGTCAACTACAAGAGTTGGTGAGTTCACAGGTTTAAAATATGCACAAAACCAATTTTATGAAAGTAATCAAACGTAAATCAAATTATTAAACCAAACTTCAAAACCATTAATTCACGAGTACCAATCTTTAATTTATATGACATAAATTATGCCTTCAAAATAACCAATACTTTTGTATGTTGGACCTCTACTAGACCATCCCTGACAATAAACATGCCCCAAAAAGGACTACCGACGTGGTCATGAATCACATGGATAGCCCCTACTTCTCTAGAATTAGTGCACCCTTACTCGTCAGTATAAGGTGGACTTGTCACACCAAATAGTGTTATCCACTAAAACTATAGGCTCCTTATGAGTTAACTATTAGAGTCAGCCGGGGACTTAAAGAATCAACCCAACATACCAATTTTTGCATATATGTCATATAACATCCAAACCAAACGCTTTATAACAAAGCTACCAAAGTTAATATAACGATTGTATTTAAACAAACCTCGTGAATTATTGAAATAAATATTTTAACATACTTTTCACCCCAAAACAAATAAAATAATAAAAGAGGGGCTGTGATTACTCACCTCAAATGATGATAATGCTAAATAACGCAACAATGCAAATCTCTCGTCCGGAGCCTTTACTTTCCTAGAGTTATTTGCATAAATGAACACCAAAAGTCAACATCCATCTATAATCCTAACTTAACCATTCCTACATCTCAATATATACCTTTATGTTTAATTTGTTGTCTAAAACAGAATTTAGGATTAACATATCAATAATAATCACCAAAACATAACCTTTTAGGTTTTAAAATCAATCTTCTGGATTTAGCACTTGCTGTCCAGAATTTGTGATCACAAAATGTGCTTCAAAATAACACTTCCCAAATATCAAAAATAACCAAATTTTTATAGGAACTAATATACTGAGTTAAGAACATTTAGTCAAAATTTCATAAATTTTGGAGATGTTTTGATGTTCAAAAGAATTTCCACAAACCAGTAGGTCACTGAGTTTTGCATCAGTTACACACTTCTTTTGTATCATGCATTTGGGATACCAAAACTCAAAACTACATAATGAGCCATATATAGTTGCAAAGATAACTCAAAAACTTAACATATGGAAAAATATTCACTCAACTTGGAAGAATAATGAAAGAGTTATGGCCTTTGGAAGTTGAGTGTACCAATCTGTCATTTCTGGACAGATTACACTACTTTCTTCTAAAATACAAATGAGTGACCAAAACTCCCTAATTTTGAGTGATTCTTGATTCTATAAATCACTAACACCTTAAATTGAAGTTTTGAAGGAAAAAGCCCAAATTTTTAAGGAATATAAACCGACTTATACAGCTTGAAAGTGGATACAAAATCCATGACAGCAAGCTGTTGGTAAGATGAGGTTTATATTAACATGAAATGATGATCATTTGCCATGGTTTTTGCTAATAACACATGGCCTCACATCTTAAATCATTATTCAATGATTCTTATAAAACAAATTTTGCATCATGGAGTCATAACAACAACAAATGTTCATCCAATCACATGCAAGACAAAATAACCACTAAATTAGTGATTTTACACCATTTAGAAACTCTTTAATCATATGAGATTTGAGTAATCTCATCCTAAAAGTTTCTTTGTACTCAAAATTGTTGTAAATACATAAATTTCACTCCAAAATAACAAAATTTCATGGTTCATAAAACCACACTTCATAACATTGATATTTTGATAAAAATCTCAAAAATCACACTTAAATTCCAAATTTTATTGGAAGATCATTCAATGGTTTACTTTACAAATGTTTATTTCACCAAATGTATCCCATTTCACTTCCAAGACAAGATTATACAACCACTACATGATAAACTAAAAAAAATGAGTATAAAGATGGTTACCTTCTCAATTGGAGATGTAAACTAGATTTCTTGAAGTAGGAGGATTGTAGAACTTGATTCTTCCTTGAAATTTTTCATGAAAATCGATGGTGGTGGTGGTGTGTGTGTGTGTGGCCGGTTGAAGAAGAGAGAAAAGGGAGATGAGGAGTTTTTCTTGCAAATTTGAAAATGAGCAATTAACTCTCTAATTTTTGGTTTTAACTAAAATAAAGAAAGAGAGAGAGCATAGGTTTTAGCCATGTGGCCTTGTGACTCATCAATACTTTAAAATTAAATTAAAAATACAATTAAGATTTAAACTTAGATAAATAATCAGATAAATTTTAGTATCGCAACCTTTAATTATCAGATTATGCTAAAAATTGAATATTATAAATTAATAACTAAATTTTTATTTTCAAAATAATATAGTCCTATTATTTTATATATTTTAGACTTCCAACATAATTTTTGGCATTTCTGAGATGTAATGGTCAGTTATCAGTCCGCACCGGGTATTCTACGTGACTACAGAAATTTTTCGGGTAAAATTCTAATCTAATCAATCAAGTTAAATACTAAAGAATTTAACTTTATAATTAAATCCTAAAAGGTCAAAGATTACTAACCTTAAAATTTTGGTTAATGGACAGATGTCACAATTTGTTTGTATATTTGAGTTTCATAATGTTTATTGACAATTCTGACAAGTTCTTGAGATCAAATGTGCAGGTTTCAATCGATTTGAGTAAAAAACTGTCAAGAACACGGTTTGCGCAAGATTCATAGTCATTTGCGCAAGTTCATCATCGTTTGCGCAAGCATTTTTAGGCTGAGAATTCAAAGTTTGCGTATACTGCATCTTACGCAAAACATTGTTTGCGCATCATGCTTCTATCGCAAAGCTTCGTTTGCGTATCGAGCTACTCACGCAAATCTGTCTCACAAAGTTTACTTTGCGCATCAAGACCATTACGCAAAGTCCCTCTTGCGCATCAAAACAAATACGCAAAGTCTCTCTTTGCGCATCAAGTTCAATACGCAAAGCTTACTTTGCATATCACACTGGTTCCGAAAAGCCATTCTTTGCGCATCACAAGTGACACGAGAACCATTCTTTGCGTATCACAATGGTTCCGAAAATCTATTCTTTGCGCATCACATTGCATACGACAAGTTATTCTTTACGCATCTCATTGCATACGAAAAGCTACTCTTTGCGCATCTTCAAGTGTTGTTCAAATTTTCATATTTTTCGAAAATTTTCAATTCAATCTGATTTTTGATTTTCTGATACATAGTTTGGAACGGTCATTCACTTCAAGCAGTTTATTTTTCTTTCAAGATGTCAATTTTCTACAAATCTGATATATTTGGTATTGAAGTTGAACGAAATGATCTGAAATTGAAAAATTCAGAATACCTCAAAAGGATTCAGGAGTTGCAACTTAAATTGTTCAACTGTGTTAAAACTCCTGAATGTATACAGTGTACTAAGAATCTTTTAAAAATTTCAGATATCATCTATGAGAAGGATAAAGAGATAAAAGAGAAAGAAAGAGAGATTTTAAATCTTCAAAGCAACTGAAGAGAACTGAACATAAATTATCTGAGCCACAAGCAGATTCAGTTGAGCTTCAAAGCAAGTTGAAGGATTTCAATGAGAAGACGAAGGGATTAGAATTTGAGAACTCTGAGCTTAGAAAGAATTTATCTGATTTGGAAAAATAGCTTGTTGAAAATAAAGCTGATTTTGAAAGTGAAAAGAAAAAATTTTCAAAGAAGTTCTCAGATTTCTCAAAGAAGTGTTATGAAGAGAAGAAGTCAGTGGAGCTTAAATGCATTAAGATTTCTCTACAAATCTCTGATTTTGAGAAAGTACTAATTTTGGAAAGAGAGAAATTCACTAAAGAGAATAAGGCCATAGAACAGAAGAGTGTGGGATTCTTTAAAGAACTATCAGGACAGAGAAATGAGTCAGAAAAAGGGTTGGAAGAAGAAATATCTATATTTGAAGCTGAAATGAAAAGGCTGACTTCCAAGTTATCTGAAGTGGCTGCTTCTGCACTGAAAGAGCAAAAGACGAAGTCTGAGTTCTCGAAGAAGATTGGCCAACTTGTGAAAGAAAGAGACATCTTTGCATTAAAGATCAAAGAGCTTGAAAAGTCTGTTTCAAGTTTTATTCAGAAATCTGCTTCTTCACAAAGGTCAGTTAAATATTTTAATCAGATTCGTCGATCTAACATCTTCTTTGATGAATATTTAGATGGTTTAGATACATCTTCAAGAAGAAAAAGCTACAAAAAAGAGAAACTGGTCTGGATGAAGAAATCGGTCAAGGATGACAAGAAAGATGAGCTGAATGGAAAGACATCATGTGTACATATTCACAAAGCAAAGAAGAACAAAGAGCATAAAGGTAAACCTTACCTCAAATACTCAAAAGATCAATTACTCAGGTTTTCAGGTAATAAATTTTATTGTTCTTACTGTTGTACACTTGATCACATCCACAAGACTAGTGATCATTTCTGGTATGGTACTTACTCCATTACCCCCACACGAACTGCAACTAATATTTCTGGACCCAAATACCAGTGGGTAGCAAAGAAGAAAATTGATTATGTGTTGATGGCACCACACGTCAAGGGGGAGTAAGAGAACAATGGCTCTTGAGTAAATCAACTAAAGACCCGAACTTCAAAGTTGAAAGATTATGTCTTCTAAGCACATCAACTTAGGACCCGTTCATCAAAAGAGTTTGACTTCTAAACATAACAGTTTAGGACTAGAACCTTAGCGATCAAAAAGGACTTTACTCCTGTGTTTCTGCATCCAATGGATATTGATGGTCTCCATCCCAAGAGAATTGATCTGATCTCTATCCTATACTTTTTCACTGCTAGATTTTTCTGATATTGATGGTCTAACAATTCAAAAGGGAGTGTTTGATCTCTATCTTGTTTTATCTGACATATTTCAGATGCCTAATTTAAGGGTGAGTAAAGGTGATGACTTCTGATTATTTCAGTTCAGAACTCATACTATAAAACTGTTTTACTGCTTTTTGTCTTTTATTTTTGAATAAATGATGTGAATAAAGTGGCTTCTGATCACATGACATATCAGGACCTGTTTTCAATGTTCAAAGAAGGATATTGTGCTAATATCCAGGGGGAGCTTAAAAGACATAAATCATTGTATCATGATTTGAGGGGAGCTGAAAAAGGTAAAAATCTTCTGATCTAGATCTCTGATTGTTTGAAAGAAGGACAACTTTCGAACATGAAAAACAATTTCTGAAATGTCCAAACCACTTCTTATTCTCAAAAGTTTTATGAATTTAGAAGTGTGCTTTTAAATGTTTTTCTAAAAAAATAAATAAAATTTTGAGCTTATTGTTTAACTGACCGTGTGTTTCCAAAGATCAATACTTGTGTATTATCTTGTCCATATACTGTCAAGTATTCATACACACCGGTTCAGTATTTTATTTGAAATTGTTATTACCATGTCTCAAGTTCAAACAATTTTTCGATGGTAATACCCCCGTTTGAATTTCAAAGTTGTTAAGCATCAATCATCTTTTTCATATTTGTGCTTTTATTGCTAAATTGTTTATATTTGTTCATATAAACAAAATATCCAGTTCTTTGATACCCTAGCTATTTCATTTGATCTGATTTTAATCATTGTCAGATTCTCAAAACATTTCTATTCTTTCTTGATTATTCATTCATATAAAGTTTTGAGAAATCTTAAATGTTTAAAAAATGCTCAAATTTCATTTCTGATTTTTGATGAGCATACATACACTGACATATGATTTCTTGTGCTTTACATATCAAGAAAATCATTGACCAACATGTACTTTTAGGAACATGGGATTCAATGTGAGTCCTTAATAGATCTTCCATGGATTCACGATAACCAGTGTTTCCTACCCCGGAAGAAATCCTTTGAGTGATTGAGGGGAGAGGGGTCTAAAATAATTGAGTGTGGGAGTGATCTGAGGTAAAATGGAAATGAGAGATTGCTTAGATGTGAGCTTATATGTTTAAAAGAAAGAGGGTGTGAGAACAGAGTTAAAAGAATATCAGAACTCTGCACCAAACATCTTTCTAAGCCGGGCAGCCACATTACTGATTGGTTCACATTTCTTTGGTGACCATCATTGAAATAGGTAAATAGCCCATGCCATCTCTTGTATTAACCCCACAAGCTACTCATTCTTTTCTTAAAAAGAGAATGTTTTACTTTTTCTGGGGAAGCAACACATAATCTATTTGTTCTTCTCTTGGAAGATACTGATATTGAAATAGAAGGAAAGTTGCCCCACCTTCGACCGTTTCTCATGCACATTGAGTCCATGTACAATCATTGTTGTCTCAGTGATTTACATAATTCGAGCCTTATGAAACACAATCATTGTGCTAATTCTTTCAAAACACAAGCACGAGCACACAAAAAATTTCTTTTTCTGTCAGAACATTCATAGATAAACCTTGTGTTTTTCAATGATTGAATGGAAGACCTGGGGAGTCAACATCAAACCAACTCCTTAAATTGTACATTCGTTGTACACAGTAACTTTGTGTTACTGAAAAGCATTTCTAACTGTTTCATTTGTTGAATCAGGGTTACCACATCCATTATGTCTGATTTTGAAAAGATTCGGATATATAATGTTCATGATTCGGCTCTTCAGATCAAAGTGCCCCTATTGTCAAAGGGGAGATTGTTATTTGGTTACAAAAGGGGTGATCAAAGTCTATGCTGAAATTGATGAAATTTTGATGATTATGATGCTCTCAATCATCAAAAAGGGGGAGAATTATAAAAAAGATCAATTTCAAAGTTATGAACAGTTGTCAAAGTTCGAAAAGACAAGTCAGAAATTCAAGTCAGAAGATCGAATTTCTTCCGCTGATTTAAAGTTTAAGTCTGATAAAGAATGTTCAAAGATGATTCAAGATGATTTTTGAAAGTTTGTCTCTTCCAAAGACGTTTCATAGATCACAAGTGATGAAGATACAAGTTGTTCAAAGATAGTTTTTCAGAAGATTCAAGAAATTTGTTTCCTGTTCAAGACATGTTGACTTTCAAAGCTTCAAAGATTAAAAAGACTTTTCAAGATTCTTCAAAAGGCTGAAAGAGTTCAGATTGTGAAAGCTTCAAAGAGACAAAAGCTGAAGAATCAAGAGCTGAAGATCTGTATTAAATTTTTATTAAATCTTGAATACAAAGGGGGAGATTGTTAAGTCTAAATATTGTATCCAAGATTTAATATGGAAAGTCAAACTTGTAAAATTCAACAATGTTAAAGTCTTGTAAAAGTCAAAGCTAGTTTTGTTTTCTTTGTCATTAAGTCTTGTTAGATAGGTGGTATATATAGGGTGTGTCTTGTAATTTTGTAACCACGAAGCTCATATTGTAATATCAGACTTATGAATACGAGATCTATACTTTCTCTCTCTAGACTTTCTCTCTCTAGTTCTTGATCTTATTTGTAATATCTTGAGTAATTGCTTGTTGTGATTGGGATTTATTTGATTAACAATAGATATCATGTTGTTCTTGATAGTGCCATAACCTCTGACATATCCTTTCATTTCATTTCCAAAATTGACTGTACCTGCGTAATGATCTACATAGTCGAACAGTAGGTTCTTGTGCGTTGTCATGTGTCTTGAAGCTCCAGAGTCAATGATCCACACATGACACGCCTGGAAGCAACAATCACTTAGATTTAGGTACCCATATGAATATGGGTCCTTTCTTTTTAGTATCTTTAATAGTTTTCAACTTTGCTGATGACCCCTTTTAGATCTTTTGGTAAAATTTGTGTGTTAAGTTCAGCTTTCGGAATCCATTTCCACATAAATTTTACACAGTAAATTTATTAACTTGAAAAACATTATTTTTCTTTTTTAACGAATAAACTTAAGCTTTGTTGGCTTTAGAATGATTAGAAGAGTTATTGTTCTTAAACTGGATATTTTTCTTCTTCTTTGAAGACTTAGGTTTCAAAGAGAATGAACTTTTGAGACAATATGAACATTGCAACTTAGTAGTAGCTTGTGTCAACAACTCTTTTCGGGAAAATATTTTTGCTTTATTGAAATTGAGTTGACTAACATCATTACAAGCATCAACTACTCTATTACATTGACAACGATTAAAATCATTCACAATCTTGTCCACTTCAGTCTTCTTTTTCTCCAAACATTCTTTCTTCAACTCTTTATCTGTAACACAATAAGATTTAGATACATTAATGAATGAATAATTTGAACATTCACCTTTTTCATTAATTGACTCGGACTTAATCTCAACACTTTGATTTATAGAAATTGTAACATCTATATCAATGTAAGATTCTTTTCCTTTTGAGAGTTTGAAAATTTTGGATTCTAGAGTAATTATTTCTTTTTGCAAAGATTGATTTTGTATAAAACTAGAGTGTAGTTCCATTCCAAAATATTCATTAGCTTCTTCCAATTCAACAATTAAATTGTTGAGATCTGAAATATGCCTTTCCAACTCTTCAATTCTGTCCAAAGCTTCTTGATGTTCAAGGTCAGTAAATTTGGAAGAGTTTACAGAAACAAACTTGTTTGAGATTACTTCATCATCCTTGTCTTTTTTGATTGAACAAGTTAGACTATTTTCAGTTGAGTCAGATTTTGAACTGGTTTTAGGACACTCAGGTTTTGTTGAAAAAATATTTTCATATTCGACAATTGAATTATTTTTACTTTCGTAAGAAGAATTTAATTCATCATATGAGAATTTGACTGAATTAAAACCCTGAGTTTCTGAGTCAGTGTTAATATCTGGCTTTACTTCCACTACTTCTTCCTTAATCATCTTGGGAGATTCAGACATAGAAGTCTCTGGTTTAATAAAAGTTTCCAGAACGTGGGGTATTAAAATAATAGGTTCGCCACCTGACTTTTTATAATTGTAAAGATTTTCAGGTGCCTTTTTCAAAACATTCACATCTGATAAACCCAAACAAGGTTTTGCTTTGTAAAATCTTTTGTCTTTTTGGATATTTGTCAAAAGCTTCAACGTCTGTTATGTTTGACCTCTTTTGAAATTCAGATCTTCCAATTCCTTGATCTTGGTGTAAGCTTCAGTCCTGTCTTTCAAAACAATGTCATACTGAAGTGTCAGATCTAAATTTTTAACCTTTAATGTAACAATTTTATCTTTTTGTAGATCAGTAATTTTTGTTTGAAGCTTTGATATATCCAATTTCAGAATATTTTTCTCTTCTTCTCTTTCTTTAGCCAAAGTTTTATAAATGAAAGCCTGATATTGATGTCCTTGTATGGTACTCTTTTGTTGTTTAAAATTTTCTTTCAGTTTCAAATATTCATAGTTCATCAGATTTAACTAGGACATCAAGTTACTTAAAATTATACCCTCTTCGTCTTTCTTGTTCTGAAGTACCCATTTAGTACCGACTATGGTTTTATCCTTGGGTCTTGGTACTAACCGCCACACTTCAGTCCTCTTGAATTCATTCAGCTCGTCTTGCATCGCGTTTATCTAATCTGGATCTTTGAGTGCCTCAGACGGCTTTTTCGGTTCCATGCTACTTAGGAAGTTTGAGAACATACAGAAGTTAGCAGATGCAAATCTAGATGCAATCACGGATCTTGTAGACACCTTAGCATTTGGATCACCAATTATGTTTTCTAGGGGGTGACTCTTTGTCCATTTGTGTGTACTCGGCAACATATCTCTCTTAGTCTGATCATTTGAAGTATGAAATTCATCTTTTATAGCAGGTTGATCAGTTTGTGCTTCAGTTGGACTTTGTGCACTTGGTGATTGATCAGGTTCCTCTGTTGTAGGTTCTGACTGATATTTTCCAGATACTGCTGAAGTAGATCCTGATTCATTAAGTGGTGATACCATCTCAGCTGTACTGTTTGAATTACCTTGTTCAGTAACCTCTTGAGTTTGACTTGTAGAAGTGTTAGGATCGAATTCTCAACAAGAATTATAAATACTCAGAAACAATATCAAAGAAGTTTGCGGAATAACACTTTGATATTCAATAACACAGTAAACAAACAGTAAATATGATGAATAACTTGTAAACTTGTATTGAATGGTTGAAGTTACAAGATTACACACACAACCTCAATCTTGAAGAACAAGCTCTTTCAAGATGAATTCTACTTCTCTAGAATTAGGAACTATGCCTTGAGGTTGATTCTCTCTAAAACAAAAACTCAGAACTAATAATTATTATGAAACTATTCTATCAATTCTATATATATACTGAACAAAAGATAATTACAATTAATAAAATATCTTCAGAATATCTTCCATGAATATCTTCAGTCTATCCAGCTGTCATTCTTGTAATTCGGATCTCCATCTCATAAGCAGTACTAATCAAGATCAACAGTATTAATCTCTTAGCAGTAGTAACTCCAGCAGTACTAATCTTGAAGAGCAGCATCAATCATGTTCTAGCAGCATTAACTTCAACTAGCAGCATTAACTCAGAAGTACTAATTGTTGAGCTAGCAGCATTAACCATACTTAGCATTTCTTCAGTTCCCAACAATCTCCCCCTAACTTGACTTTTAGGAAGAGAAGTCAAGTTCTTCAGATCTGATCTTCAAGATGCTTTCAACACCTCAGGTTCAGTTGCCCAAATTTGGATCTAGGCCCAGACTTTGATTGATAGTTCTTCTCACCATAATTCTAGCCATTTCTGAATCCTTTGTGCATACTAGCTTAGCTTTGAACATCCCTGTTAACTTCTGCTTGCTATGATCATATATTTTGTCAACTAGGTAGTATTCATGATAACATTTATCAATTGTAATCATGTACATACCACAGTTTTTAAAGAGTATCCAATGATCAATCTTTTTGAACACATACTCATGATGAAGATCTTTAATCCTATGCACCACCTTCTCTGGATCAAACATCATACATAAGTATTCCATTGCCACTATGAGAAGATTTTCTTCAGTACCTTTCAACACAGGCTCATAGAGTTTCATTCCCACTTTGTACATTTCCTCTATGTTTGCTCTTGAACAACCTCTGATTACTCTCCCCCAGGTTGAAAATGCTTCAAATGTACCATCAGCTGTTTTGATTCTGAAGAAATCCTTTCCATTATCTCTTAGGATGTCCCAAAAGGTGATCTCAGGAGCTTTCATGGAGATTGGAACAGCCTTTATAGGTTCTACTATAGTCATGTAGACATCCATATTCTCATCAGTTTGCTTATGGAACTGTTCTGGATTATGCACTGATTCTGCTTTAGTTTCTGCTGCAGTTTCTGCTTTTTCTTCCACTCTTAGCCTTTTGAAAACCCTTTTTGCAGCAATGGTTTTTACCCTTTTTGCAGACTTAACTTCTATACCAACATTTTTAGATTCTTCCTTCTTTTCTTCAGCTTTGTCTTTTGAGGGTGTGGTCTCCTCAGGGAATGGTTGTTGAATATTGAGGTCATGCCTCTCCTTCATTCTTCTTTCAGCTTCTTCCTTTTGAGATGAGTCCCCTTGAAGTTTGGCCATTTCCTTCTTGTACAACTCCTCAATCCTGCTGTATGCCATATTGGAAAACATCTATCCCTTGACTCCAATTGCACCTTTCAGAAAATTTATCATTTTTCTCCTTTCCTGATTGGCCACAAAGGTCTTGGACGGTTGTATTTTCTGCTTTTGACTTCCCATTCTTTTGACTTGAAGTTTCTTGGCCTGAGCTTCTTCTTGTATACTCTTCTGATACTCTGCATTTAGCTTTCTGGCCATAATCTTTGCAAGTTCTCTATCAGTTTCAGTTTGGAGCTGTTCCTCCTTTTCCATCTGTTCTTGAAGCTTCTTTGCAATTTCCTCATCCAATTCAATCTGAGTCTTTCTCTTTGAAGGCATTTCAGATTCAATAATCTTCTCCTTTCCTTTTCCCTTTGTATCTGCAGCCTTATCTTTCTTTTCTGTCTTCTTTACTCCCCCTTCATTTATGACCACTCCTTTTGCATTGGGAGTGTCATTCTTGGCGTTAACCAGTGTTTCTGCAATTTCTAGTTCTTCTACAGAAAGCCCTGTTACTGTTTCCTCTGTTTCTACTGCTTCTTTTGCCTCATGTCGGTCCAACAATACTTATCAAGTTTATAGAAACAACGACACAATAACGATTACCAACCTGTATTGAATATATCAAACGATTACAAGGTTAATCGATTAAGCTTTTGATGTGTTCTCTATGTTTTCTCTCAAATACAGCATGATGTGTGTTTTTGTATGTGTGATCTATATCTGATCTAGAGAGAGTTGTTAGAGATACAACTACTAACAAGTATGTTGAACACACTATCTATCTTAATATCTAGATATTAAATCTAGATATTAAAATCTAATAAAGCTAACTAACTTATACTAGAAACTAACTAAACTAGATAAGTTACCTTTATCTAACTATTACAATACTTTAACTTAGATATATAGATCTAAGTAAATAAAACATATTACATTAAATTACATTGACATTTATTACAAATAGACATAGACTTTAACATTGAGAGTCGACGTTTCGGCT
The DNA here is from genome assembly GCA_954870635.1 of Arctium minus. Taxonomy (NCBI): domain Eukaryota; kingdom Viridiplantae; phylum Streptophyta; class Magnoliopsida; order Asterales; family Asteraceae; genus Arctium; species Arctium minus. Next base: position 65,942,371 of record OX941090.1, on the reverse strand, counting down.
TTAGCTTCAGATTACAATCTTCAGATTGGATGATCTTGAATCCAATGAGACTGTGGTCTAACAATCTCCCCCTTTGGATCAAGATCATATAATAAAAAGATTTATCCAATTCAGTCTTCTTGTTCAGCTCAGAAGATGCAATCTCTTTTCTCTAGCTCTGAAATCAGCATGTCTTCAATCTAACAAACTCTCCCTTTGAAGAGTGGACGTGATTCATGAAACATGTGATCTTTGCCATTTCTTGTGTAGTCATTCTCCCCCTTTTTGATGTTAAGTGCAACGACTTCATCAAAATTTGTGGTAAGAAATGTCAATCTTTCGGTTAGAGCCCTTGATTCGTCAATTCATAAGATATTCATCTAGATTTTTTTCAAATCCAGACAAAATAGTCGTGTAACACCTGAATCAACTAATGTATCAGTTAACATGCCTGTCAGTAACACTAAGTCACTGTGTGTAACAAATACACATTGGAAAGGAGCTGTTTTGATGTTGACTCCCCAGGGCTTCCATTTAATCATCGAAACACCACAAAGGTAATTTCTATAAACGTTATGACAAACAAACTAATTCCTTGTGTGTTTGTGCTTGTGTTAGAAAGAATTAAGCACTTGATGATTGCTTATAGGGTCAAAATTGTGTAAACCACTGAGACAACAGTAAGTAAAACACAGACTCAATTGTGCATGATTGAAGTGCGAAGGTGGGGCAGACTTCCTTCTTTTCAATATCCAGATTTTCCAAATGAAAATCAGATAGCAAATGTGCTGCATCCCCTTAGAAAATGAAACATTTTCTTTTTGAGAAGAAAATGAGTAGATGGTGAGGTTTGATCAAGAGTTGGCATGGGTTAGTTGCATGTTTCAATAATGATCACCAAAGAATTGTGAATCACTAGAATGGTGGCTACCCGGCTCAGAAAAAGTTGGTGCAGAGTTGTGATATTCTTTTAACTCTGTTCTCACACGCTCTTTCTTTTAAACATTAAGCTTTCTCTAATCATACTCATTTCTTTTTCTATTTGCACACTCAATCACTAAGGATTAACTTCTTGGGTAGAAATCACTGGTTAAGGTGATTCCATAGAAGTTCTGTTAAGTCCTAGCATAATGATTCTTTGTTTTCCTATGATGCACGTGATGCTCAGATTGGTTTAACTATTTCAGTTAAAGCACAATTTAGATCATGAAAACATTTAAAATACACTCCCAAAATATAAAATCTGTTGAAAAATCAGGAAGTGGTTTGAACATTAAAAAAAAATGTTTTCTATGATTGAAAGTTGTCCTTCTTTCAACCATATATGAGATTAAGATAAAGGATTATACCTTAACGTTTGATCTTACATCTCATGAAGCTAAGCTTAAAGTCATAAAGATATGAACTTGTAAGCTTCTCTCAAAAATTCTGCAAAAGTCTAATGTCAAGTCAAAGTAATAATTATTCACTTATATTGAAAAGACAAAAAGCAGTAAAAGTTTTTAAAGTATGAGTCCTGATCTGAAATAATCAGAAGTCATGTCCGAACTCCCCTTTTGACTTGAAGAGCTCCCCCTAAAATCTTGCATTACAAAAAAATATTTGACATTTTAAAAGGTATATGCAAATTTTATGAGCTCCCCCTCTTAGTACTATTGACCAGATGTCAATTTCTTCTCATACTCCCCTTTCTATCATGAACAGAATGTTAACTTGCAGATAACAATCAGATTTAAGAATAAGATAAGGATGAAAAAGTATACAATTAGAAAACTTTTATAGGTAATTACTGGTTATACTTTGAGATTTAGCATACCAAGCTTCGAGACTAGAAAGGAAAACCTCTTTTCGTCTAAAGGTTTGGTGAACAAATCAGCAAGTTGATACTCAGTCTTTACAAAGAAAAGTTCAATTGTTCCTTTCTCTACATTATCCTTGATAAAATGATACCTGACGTCTATATGCTTTGTCTTCGTGTGTTGAACAGGATTCACCGTTATTACGATGGCGCTCTTGGAATCACAGTATATCGGGATCTTGTTGAAGTGGAAACCGTAGTCGCGTAATTGAGTTCTCATCCACAAGACCTGAGAACAGCAGCTAGAAACAGCTACATATTCTGCTTCTGTCGTGGAAGTTGAAACACACAGTTGCTTCTTTGATCCCCAACTTACTAATTTGTCACCGAGGAACTGCACATGTCCTGACGTGCTCTTCCTGTCTAACATACAACCTGCATGATCTGCATCTGTGTAGGCTGTTAGTTCAAAACTAGTATCATTAGGATACCACAGACCAAGATCTGCAGTGCCCTTCAGATACCTAAAGATGCGCTTCACAGCAAACAAATGGATTTCTTTAGGATTGGCCTGATATCTTGCACATAAGCATGTTGAAAACATTATATCTGGCCTACTCGACGTAAGATACATTAAAGAACCTATCATCCCTCGATAAGTCCTAATATCAACAGCCTTTCCCGAAGGATCGGTGCCAATCTTAGTACCTGGTGCCATTGGGGTACCATTCATTTTTGAATTTTCCATTTGGAACTTCCGAAGAATATCCCTAATGTACTTTGATTGATTGATAAAGATACCCGTAGAAAACTGTTTTACTTGTAAACCGAGAAAGAAATTCATCTCTCCCATCAAGTTCATTTGAAATCTAGACACCATAAGGTTTGCGAAGTTCTTACAGTACATAGTATTTGTAGAACCAAAGATAATATCATCTACATAGATTTGAATTAAAATGATATCGCCTTTTTCCTTTTTAATAAACAAAGTGGTATCCACCGTACCTTTTGAAAACCCAGACTTGACTAGAAAAGTGGAAAGGACATCATACCAGGCTCGAGGTGCTTGTTTCAGACCGTAGAGTGCTTTGTCGAGAATGTAAACATGATTCGGCTTCTCTTGATTGACAAAACCTTCTGGCTGAGAGACGTAGACTTCCTCGTTCAGAATTCCATTGAGGAATGTTGTCTTCACGTCCATTTGAAAGACCGTGAAGTTCTTGTGGGCTGCGTAGGCTAAAAACATTCTGATTGCCTCTAATCGCGCCATAGGAGCATATGTTTCGTCATAGTCAATTCCTTCCTCTTGTCTGTATCCTTTGGCTACTAGTCTTGACTTGTTTCGGATAACGGTACCATCTTCGTCTTTCTTTATCTTGAAAACCCATTTCATACCTATAATGGTTTTACCTTTAGGCTTTGGTACGAGTCTCCAGACTTGAAGTGCATCGAACTGATTTAGCTCTTCTTGCATTGAGATCACCCATTCTGGATCAGCAAGTGCCTCTGATACGCGTGTTGGCTCAAACTTGCTTAGAAAGGAGTCATGCATGCAAATGTTCATTGATGTTGACCTAGTTTGCACCAGTTTTGATGGATCGCCTATGATCTGGCATAGCGGGTGCTCTTTGGTCCATTTATGTTCATGAGGTAGTGGATTAGATGATTGTATGTCAGTTGTATCATCTACAAATCCACTTGTACCTTCTTTTGTTTGTTCAGGAGGAATAATGATTTCAGTTGAAGTGGCAGGTTCAGAAGGCTCAGCAGGTATAACTTGATCTGGATGTAGATTGATCTGAATAGAATCTCCTACTGTTTCAGCTACTTCTGTCTCTTTATCATTTGTCACTTCTTCAACTATTGGAGTCGGCATTTGAATTGTAATTTCTTGTTGAATCGGGGCGTTTGATTCAATAGTCATCTGAACTGGTTGGATGAGTAGTCGTTAAGTCTTCCATCCTGTCAACCACAACAGATTTCTTTACATTAGATCCGAGATATTCATCATAAAACAATTCAAATAATAAATCTAAATCAGATAAATGGTTAGTAGAAGTTGATGCTTCTTCTGATTTATTCTGTTGAGACATAGGTTCTGGACTGAGTTGCCCAGAAGCTAGTATTCCTGTTATTGCGGGTTCTGAACTGTGTTGTTCGGAAGCCATTTCTTCATCAAAGGTGACGTTGATGTTTTCAATCACCGTCTTTGTCTTTTTTAGATAGACACGATATGCAGTCGAAGTCGAGGAATATCCAATGAAGATTCCTTCATCTGCCTTAGCGCTGAACTTGTTGAGATTCTCCCTATCGTTTAGTACGAAACACTTACATCCAAATATATGGAAGTATTTGATTGTCGGTGTTCTATTGTTGATCAAACCGTAAGGAGTCTTCTTGAATCTTCGATGTATCATGGAACGATTCTGTGTGTAGCACGCGGTCGAAACAGCTTCTGCCCACAAAAATAGAGGTAAGATGGAATGACTTAGCATAGTACGAGCAGCCTCGACTAGCGTTCAATTTCTTCTTTCAACTACTCCATTTTGTTGAGGCGTTCGAGCAGCAGAGTATTGATGTGAAATCCCGACAGATTCGAGATATTCTTCAACTTTGTTGTTCTTGAACTCTGTGCCGTTGTCTGTTCTTAGAATCTTGACCGGTTTCTGCAGATTCACCTGGGTCGTTTTCAGGAATGTAATGAGAACATCAGGTGTCTCATCCTTTGAACGAAGAAACTTGACCCATGTGTATCGCGAATAGTCGTCCACGATCACGAGTATGTACTTCTTGCCATCTAAGCTTTGAGTGCGCATTGGACTGCATAGAACCATATGCAATAATTCTAAAGGAGCATTGGTACTTGGTTCTGGCTTCCGTTTATGAGGTGCCCTCTTCATCTTGCCCTTCTCACAAGCTACACAAAGATGTTCTCTTTCATATCTCAGCTCTAGAAGTCCTTTGACGAGTTTCCACTGACCAGGTTGTTGATGTACCGAAAGTTGAGGTGAGAAAGACGTCGATGCCATAACCAACTTTGTTGCATCGAAGCTTTCGATAGTAGACAAACTTGTTTGTCAGTCTGGACATCTGATAAGTTGATTGTGTAGAGGTCTGATTCTCGTGTACCGACCAAGAGTTCTTCGCCTTCTTCATTGCGAACAGAACAACTCTTGGCTTTGAAGTTGACCTCTAAGTCTTTGTCACAGAACTGGCCTATACTGAACAAGTTGTGTCCTAAGCCTCCTACATAGCTCACCTTCTTGATAGTGACATTGTCATGTTGTACATCACCGTATCCCATGATTGGAGAAAACTGGTCGTTGCCAAATCTTACTGTTCCACAATATTTTTTTTTAAAGTTCGACAGTATCTCCTTTTGCCCTGTCATGTGCTTGGAACAACCGCTGTCCAAGAACCACGTATGACTGGTCTGCATAAGAGAAATAAGAAAATTTAGATTTGTATTTGACAACATTGGAATCTACACATTGATCATCGAAGTGCGGGTCTTGAACTGATTTGTTCAATTGCCTATTTTGTCTTTCATGTTCGGGTTTTGAACTGCATTATCCAAAAACCTATTTTGACTTTGAAGAACGAGTCCTGATCTGTACATAATCAGAAGTCGCTTCTCTTTAAGCTTTGTGTGCCTGCAACACAGATTTAGCCTTAGGTACCCACTGGAATTTGGGTCCTGTTGTGTTAGCACAAGATTTTGGTATCCATTTCAAATTGGATCCTATGTTCTTTGGAAAAGCATGAGAGTTGGTATGAGATGAATGCACATGGTAATTTCCAAACCAATCTCCAGAATCTTGACAAGTAATAGAAACATGTTTATTATAGATAGAGGACTTTCCAGCAGATAAAGATAACTGAAATAATTGCTTCATTGTATATTGTTTACGAGAAACAACAAGTTTTGGATTCAAAACTGCAATTTCAGCAATCACAACATCTTTAGTAAGCGAAGTCTTATTACAATTAACACTACTAGACGATAAAACGGCCTTGTCAAGCTTCCGTTTTGGTTGTCATTGAGAATGGGCTTCAGGTCTTGACTTGCTCATATCTGAAACATGTAAAACTGGTGAGTTAGACCTTTGAGCAACAAACGAATGCTTCTTTTTGGAATTATCAGTAGTGGTCGGTTTCTGTGAATGCTGAGATAAATTCTTACCTTTAGCACTCTTAGCGTTCACAGAGACTAATTTATCAACGAAAGCTTTCGTTGATTTTGCACTGTTCACAGGCTTACTGGTTTTTCTCAACGTTTTCTTAATAAAAGATGAATGGTTAGGAAGTTTTGCATTAAAGTCAAAAAGATTAGAACCATCATCTAAGCCACGGTTAGAGTTCAAAAATTCAAATCCTTTATTTGATGAACCAAACAAATCCTTAGAGTTTGAAGCTTTTGAAAGAACAAAATTTGAAAACACGGTTGAAAAAATGTTTTGCTCAATATTTATCAAAAGTCTTGCATTGATAAAGAATTCTCGAGTTCAGAAATTTTACGTTCTAAAACGAGAGGAGGGACATATAGTTTACCTTTAATAGGCTTCGCCTCCATTTCTTTTTCAGAATAACTTGGAAAGAAATCACTTGAAAGAGTTTTCTTCTTTTGATATATTGGGTTTTCATCATAACTATTATTCAATTTCGCATAATAAAATGGAAGATGAACTTTAGCTGATTTCGTCCGTTTTTCTGTTTCATTGGCTTCATCCTCTTTTGATAGTTTAGTCCAGAAAGTTTTAAACGCGGGGATTCTGCGAGCTAATTGCATTGAAATATGATCATAAAGTCCTGGCACTTCAGACATCCCTTTTTGTAGACAGTGAGGATTCTTATAACCGATTCCCCGTCTCTCTATTTCCTCTTTGGGTTTGTTTAGAAAAATAGTCTGTTCAGTTTGACCCATTTTATATAACTTCTCTTCCAAACTTTTTAATTTCCCAGTAAAGAAAAGTTTTCTTTGGAACAAGAATCATGCAATTTTGTGAGCTCATAAATATCTATCTCACTTTTTAGCAGTTTAGATTTAAGATCAGAATTCTCTTTAAGAATTATTGTCTTTTCTTTTGCGTTGGTGTCATTTTCTTTATGTAAAATCTCAATTAATACTTTCTTCTCAGCAATTTCATTGCTAAGTTTCTGTATCAATTGGTTTTTGTCAGTTATGACACCATTTTCTTGCTTAAGATTAGATTCTAACTCTTTTTGTTTTAAACTCATGGCATGCATTTTATTCATGAAATCTAAATCTGATAGATTACATACCTCCTCTTCTTCATTGTCTGAATCAACTTCAACATCTGATTCTATTTGCCCCATCAAGCACATGTTGACGACTTCGTCCTTTTCTTCATCCTCTTCCTCATCATCTGAGTGATTAAGCCAGTATTCATCTTCAGCCATCAGTGCTTTGCCAGCCTCCTGTTGCTTTGCAAGAAGCATCTTGTTCTTGTAATAATCGGAGTTTATGACTTTTGGCCTTCGGCAGTCTCTGGCATAGTGACCTATTTTGCCACAGTTGTAGCAAGTTGGTGGTTCTGTCTGACTCGATCCTTCAGCTTTGAACTTTCTTTCTTCTGGTTTCCTCTCCTCTATCCTCTTTCCTTCAGACTGATACCTTCTCTCTTCAGGTTTCCTCTCCTCTGTTCTTTTCCCTTCAAATCTATTCCCTTCATACCTACTTCCTTCAACCCTTTCCTTGTGGATGTAGTTGTTCGGACCAGAAGAATATCTCTGACTATTTGAACTTGGCTTTGTGTAGAACGTTTTCTGAAAAGCACTTGTCAGCATAAGCATTTCTTGCTTCAGTTGGTCATCTTCATCAATGTCAGAGTTTGCATAAGCTTCATCTTCTTCTGATTCATATACAATCGCCTTGTTCTTCTTCTTCCTAACTACAAGAGCGACTGTATCATCAACTGTCTTTCCTCTCTGTCTATTCTCAGCTAGAATTTCATCCACCTCTTCTTCATTCTGACGGAGGGTTTCATACACCTCGTGAAGTGGAATCTCATTCAAGTCTTTGATCTGCTTCATCTGTCTTGCAAATCTTTTCCATTCTGGTTGAAGAATGCTCAGGAACTTGACATTCAGCTCAATTTGAGATTTGTGGACTTTGTTCTTGCTAAGTTCGTTCAGCAAAGTCACAAACCTGTCATAGGTTTCTTCTAAAGTTTCTCCCACTCTGCCTCTAAATTCTTCATAGTTATTTAGGCAGTTGGAGATTTTCAGCTGATTTCCAACTTTTGAACCCAGCATCATCTTTTCAAGATGATCCCACATTTCTTTGTCGGAGGCCTTGTAGCTGTCAATTTTTACGTATATTTCATTTGGGATTCCTTGTAAGATGTATGACTTAGCTAATCTGTCGCCTTTGGATCTTCTAAGGTTATCATCTTGTAGCTCATGAAACTTAAGTTCAACTTCAGTCGGCACATTTCCAACTACACGAGTTGTTATGACTGGTTTCATAACCCCTTCTTCAATAGATGTCCTGATGAACTCACCCAGCTCATGTCTGTCAATGAAGTTCAGAAACCGATCCTTCCACTGTTCGTATTCTCCTTTGAAGAGAACTGGTGGCTTGGTGTCGGTTCCGATAGCTAGAGCTTCTCTTGAGGTCATCCTGTATTGAATATAGAGAAAAAACTTGACAGATATGATCGTTAACTTAGGTAAAATTTGATCACACAAGAAATTTTGTCCCCCTAGGCAGACTTAGCACGGGGGTCCCGAAAAATTCTTAGAAATATATTCTAAGTCTGGATTGGAGCTTTGCGATTGAGAAGGTTTGCGTTTCAAGTTTTGCGTGTCAAATGGGGTGCGCAAAATGAGGTTTGCGGGTCTAGTGGGAAGCGCAAGGTTGAGGTTTGCGGGTCTAGTTGGATGCGCAAATGGAGGTTTGCGGGTCTAACTTGGTGCGAGAAGTTTTCTTTGCGTTTACTTGAGGACCCTAGAACTGAGGTTTGCGATTGTCTTAAGATGCGCAAAGTTTGAGCTTTGCGTTTCTAGTTGGGAGCGCAAAGTCAACTTGTCTTTTGAAGAGATGAACACAAAGGCTTGAGGTTTGCGGGTCTTTTGAGAACCACAAAGTATGCTTTGCGTTTGAAGTTGGAGCCGCAAAGTCTGCTTTGCGTTTGTAGTGTGACGCGCAAAGTGGGACTTTGCGTGTTATTCTTCCTCTGGTTTGCGGGTTATTCGACCTGTACTTCGAAAATTCGTCTAAAATCTGTATTGAAACGATTTAGCAGTAACAAACACTACCCTTATGTCTAGAAACACTTCTAGAACAGATTGTAGGCACTCGATCTCACTAAAACACTCTTTTTGAAGATTATTTTGATCACACAGTGACCTTCTTCACTCGACAGTTCACTCACAAAAATCACAAATTGAAACTCGATTTAAGCTTAATACTGAAATTAATCACATACAACTCAATCTAGCATGTATTTCGATCACACCCTGATCGATTCTAACACCTAAAACACTCTAACATTCGAAATCAATTTTTCTTGAAGAACACAGAGACGTTTTTCTGAAAAACTTGTTTTGATCTTAATCAGGCTCTGATACCAATTGTCGGTCCAACAGTACTTATCAAGTTTATAGAAATAACAACACAATAACGATTACCAACCTGTATTGAATATATCAAACGATTACAAGGTTGATCGATTAAGCTTTTGATGTGTTCTCTATGTTTTCTCTCAAATACACCTTGATGTGTGTTTTTGTGTGTGTGATCTATATCTGATCTAGAGAGAGTTGTTAGAGATACAACTACTAACAAGTATGTTGAACACACTATCTATCTTAATATCTAGATATTAAATCTAGATATTAAAATCTAATAAAGCTAACTAACTTATACTAGAAACTAACTAAACTAGATAAGTTACCTTTATCTAACTATTACAATACTTTAACTTAGATATATAGATCTAAGTAAATAAAACATATTACATTAAATTACATTGACATTTATTACAAATATACATAGACTTTAACATTGAGAGTCGACGTTTCGGCTTTAGCTTCAGATTACAATCTTGAGATTGGATGATCTTGAATCCAATGAGACAGTGGTCTAACACCTCAGCAGCATTAACTGTTTCTGCTGCTTGAGCAAAATCTGTTTCTGCTTCTATCCCATCCTCTTTCTCTTTTTCAGACTTTTTCTCCCCCTTGTTGGAAGCATCTTGAATGGTTGATCTCTTCTTCAAAACATATTGTTTTCTCCTCTTCTTTTGCACTAGCCTTGACACCATTTTCTTTAGCTTGGCAATCTGTGCTTGTTGAGACAAGATTACCAGCTTCATTTCATCTATCTCTTTGCCCTGTTTAAGAACATCCATGTTGATGTTTCCCATGGTTTCCATCAATTCGTCATAGTTATATCTGTCCTCACCTTCTCCAGGAGTGTTACCCCCTTTTGAATGATCATTGGATCTTTTAATAGTGGAAGCCTTCTGCCTAGCAGAAGCACTATCCACCCCCTTGGTTTATTGGCACCTGGGACCTTTGGATGATTTCTCACCCAAAGTTGCCATGGGGAAGGTCTTAGAGATGTTACCACTAACCTCCTCTGTGCTAGCAGGAGTAGTGGCAGCCTTAACACCCATATGCTCAACCTCTACCTCAGTGAGCACCTCCTTGGGGTTGGGAGACACCCCTGTGGTTGCCCTGTAGATATTCTCTAAGGGAGAATCCTCCCTTAGAGGGCTTAAAGGCTTAGTGGGTGAAGGTACAAGAAGGGAAGGAGCCTACTTTACCTGTTTCCTTTTGTAAGTTTGGGTAATTGGAGATGTGGGCTTATGAAGCAGAGACTGGGGAATAGATATAGAGTGGGAAGGTTGGGATTGGCTAGCAGTGGGATGGTCTGAGGAGGGCTGTGACCCTGCTGCCATACCTTCATCAGTGTGGGACACCACCATCATTGTAGAGAACAATAGGGTGTTAACTCCTTCCGAGTCCCTAGCAGATCTTCTCATATTTGAGAAAACCTTGCCTTTAGGGGGTTTAGGTACATATACCCCATCAAAGTGAGGTATATCCATCAATTCATTAGTGATAACTGCCTGTACAATCCTGGGATACATGAAGAAACTCTTCTTGTTGTCCAGGTTTGAGACAAGATCATTGAAGATCATCAGAGAAAAATTATATTTTCTAGCAGTAGATAAACAAACCAAAGCATATGCAATGGGACTGCTAAATTGGCTCCAGCCAGTAGTTTTCTTTGAAATATAGTGCATCAGGGTATGAACAAAGAACCTCCATTGGGATGAAAAGTTAGCTTTGAAAAACTTGAAAATTCCCATTTGGCCTTCATACCCCATTCTTGAAAGAGTTGAGAATAGTTCCTCATTAGGAATAGAGGTGATACCTGCAGCATCGTCTAGACGTAGACAGATGCGTAGTACCTCTTCAGTAACTGTTAGGGGTTTGTCACACACCCTTGTCTTTATCATTTGCACACCATTCTCTGTAACGATGGTGGCATTGGCCCAGAATTGCCTCTGATCCTCTATGAAGATGGTAGGAGACACAGTGAGAGCATGAGCGATGTGGCTGGACTTCAGAAAGTCGACTATCAGGTGAAAACCTTCAGCTTGTTTTGGCTTTTGGAGCATCGCGATTTCATTGTGCTCGTCAATGAATGCCATGGATGCCATTGAACTTGAGTGTTCTTGCCAGAAAACTTGGTACTTGAGAGAAAAGGGTTAGAGCGCAAGTGAACAGTATGCAAAGAGTCGTTATGAACTTTTTAGGCGGGGAAAGGGTATTTATAGCTTGTGGATTATAAGAGTATTAACCCTAAAAATTTTGTGAAAGCAATATTAACAGTGAGCAGTATTAACTGAAAGCAGTATTAACTGAAAGCAGTATTAACTAAAAGCAGTATTAATAGAGAGCAGTATTAACTGAAAGCAGTATTAGCTGAGAACAATATTAACCACTAGCAGTATTAACTAACTAGCAGTATTAACTGAGAGCAGTATTAACCACTAGCAGTATTAACGAACTACCTGTATTAACTGAGAGCAGTATTAACCACAAGCAGTATTAATTAACTAGCAGTATTAACTACTTAGCAGTATTAACTGTGCACTGGCAGTATTAAAAATGCACTGGCAGTATTAAAAATGCACTGGCAGCATTTACTACACTTACACTTTTTAAGCTTGTGATAAACTGAGTACGGCTATACATTTCCTGAGAAAGAAAGTTAGTAACACCAAGAATAACCAATATACAGGTATTGAACCACTTTTTAAGTAGGATCTTATTCAGAGTTGATCATTCCCACACTTGTTACCAAGAAAGTGAATCTACCCACATCAAAGGCTTTGGTGAATAGATCAGCAAACTGGTTATCATTGTGAACTTTTACAACTTGAATAAGCTTCTTTTCATTGCATTCTCTTATAAAGTGATACCTGATCTCAATGTGCTTTGTCTTTGAGTGCTTGACAAGATTATTAACAATGCTAATGGCACTGCTATTATCAATAAAGATTGGAGTGTGTAGAAATGTTACCCCATAGTCCAGCATTTGATTCTGAATCCATAAGACTTGAGAACAGCAACTTGCAGCTGCTATGTACTCTTCTTCTGTTGTAGATGTGGACACTGTGGTTTGTTTCTTGCACTGCCATGAAACTAGTCTTGCACCCAAAAACTGGCATCCTCCAGAAGTAGATTTTCTGTCCAAGTTTGCTCCACCTAAGTCACTGTCTGAGTATGCAAGTAGGTCAAATAATGAATCATAAGGATACCAAAGTCCCAATCTAGGTTGCCCTTTGAGATATCTGAATATCCTTGTCAGGATCGAATTCTCAACAAGAATTAATTCTCAGAAACAATATCAAAGAAGTTTGCGGAATAACACTTTGATATTTAATCAAACAGGAAATCAAAACAGAATATAATCAACAAACTGTAAACTTGTATTGAAAGCTTTGAAGTTACAAGATTACACACTCAACCTCAATATTGATGAACAGGCTCACCAATACGAATTCTACTTCTCTAGAATTAGGATCTATGCCTTGAGGTTGATTTTCTCTCTAAAAGAATGAATTACCCCTAAATTCTCTTCTATCTATTCTATACATATACTAGTCAAAAGATAATTACAATAATTAAACAAATCTTCAATATATCTTCCATGTATATCTCAAAGCTTCCATAATCTTCAGATTATCCAGCTGTCATTCTTTCCATCTGAATCTCTTAAGCAGCACTAACCATGATCAGCAGCATTAACTTCTTCTAGCAGCATTAACTACTAAGCAGCACTAACTACTAGCAGTACTAACTTTGTTCAAGCAGCACTAACTTTGACTAGCAGTATTAATAGTACTAGCAGTAGTAACACTCAACAGTACTAACCTTTAAGTCTTCTAGCAGTAGTAACTTTGAACCAGCAGCATTAACCATACTTGAGTTTTTCTACAGTTCCCAACAATCTCCCCCTAACTTGACTTTTAGGAAGAGAAGTCAAGTTCTTCAGATGCTCCCAAAATCTTCATTGATCTACTCCAATATTAGGATCCAGTCCCATACTCTGATTGATAGTCCTCTGAATTAGATACTTGGCCATTTCTGAATTTGGTGCACAACCCAACTTCTTATTCAACATGGCATGAAGCTTAAGATTTGTATGCTTGTAGACCCTATCCACCAAGTAGTACTCCATGTGGAAAGTATCCAATGCTAGTTCATAGACTCCACTCCTTTCATAGAGAGTCCATCCTCTAACAGTTTTGAACACATCTCTGATTAAGTGCTTTACTACTTCTGGATTGAATAACATACACAAGTATTCCATGACCAGCTTCACTATAGGTAACCCTGGAGCTTTCAACTGATCTGCATAAATTTTCATCCCCACTTCAAACATTTCTTCCAAATCAGATCTTGAACACTCTCTGACAATTTTGTTCCAAGTGTTGTATATTTCATACTTCTCATCATTTCTTTTCAATCTGATGTATTCTTTGCCATCCACCTCCATAATATCCCAATGGATAACTTCAGGAGGTTTAAATCCAACAGGTTCAACTGAAATAGGCTTTGGAATTTTATCCATTACTACCATGTACATGCTTACATCTGAACTCTGTGGTATTTCTTCCTGAGTTTTAGCTTCATTCTGAGGTTCCTCTTCTTCTTCAGTAACCTTTTGCTCTTCTTCTACTCTAGGCTTCTTTACACTTTTCTTTCTTTTAGCCATCATTTTGGTTCTTTTCAGAGTCTTTTGAACCTGCACTAAAGTAGCTTCCTTCTTCTTTTCTTCCTTGTTCTCTGCCTTTTCTTTGATAGGAGTCCCCTCTTCACTTTCAGGGAATGGTTGATGCATATTCACATCATGTCTCTCCTTTGCCTTCTTTTCAAACTCCACTCTATCCTTTTCATTATTTTTCAGCTTCCCCATTTCTTTCTCATAAAGATCCCTGATTTGATCAAAAGTCATCTTCACAAACATTTCTTTCTTTACCCCAATTGCACTCCTCAAGAAAGTTATCATTTTGTTTATTTCCTGAGTGGCAAGGTAAGTTTGTTAAGGTCTTCTTTTCTTTGCACTTGATTTGACTATCATGGCCTTTCTTAAGCTTATTGCCCTTTGCTTAGCTTTCTCTGTTTCAAGCCCTTTCTGATAAGCTTCATTTAATTCAGCAGCTAGAGCCTTTGCCATCTCCCTGTCTTTTTCAACCTGAACTCTTTCTTCTTTTTCAATATCCTCCTGCATCTTCCGGGCTAGAGCTTCATCTGATTCAACCAACCTTTGCTTCTTGACTGGTTGATCAGATTCCACCATCTTTGCTTTTCCTTTGTCTTTGTTCATTGGCTTCTTACTGTTATCTTTCTTGCTCACTTCTCCTTTTTCTCCCCCTTCATTTATGACCACTCCCTTTGTTTTGGGAGTGTCATTCTTTGCTTTGATGAGCATTTCAGCTACTTCAATTTCTGTTGGAGATAACTCTGTTACTACTGCTTGTGAAGTTTCAGAAGCATTAACAGTTTTTGCTTCTAACTCCCCATCATGCTCCCCCTCAACTTGTTCTTTTTCCTCATTCAGGTTTACTTCAGCCTCTGACTCCCCCTTTTTGGGAGCATCAGACACTGGTTCCCTTCTCTTTAGCACAAATTGTTTCCTTTTCTTCTTTTGAATCAGCCTTGTCACCATCTTCTTTAGTTTTGCAATCTGGACTTGTTGTGACAGGATCACCAGCTTCATCTCCTCTATTTCTTTTCCTTGTTTCAGAACATCTAGGTTGATGTTACCCATTGTCTCCATCAATTCATCAAAGTTATATCTGTCCTCACCTTCTCCAGGAGTGTTATCCCCTATTGAAGGATCATGGGATCTTTTATTAGTGGAAGTCTTCTGCCTAGCAGAAGCCCTGTCCACCCCTGTGGTTTCTTGGCACCAGGGACCTTCAAATGATTGCTCATTCACAGTTGCCATAGGGGAGGTCTTATTGATGTTACCACTTTCCTCCTCTGTGCTAGCAGGAGTAGTGGCAGCCTCATCACCCATATGCTCTACCTCCTCCTCAGAGAGCACCTCCTTTGGGTTGGGAGACACCCTTGTGGTTTCCCTTTGAATATTCTCTAGGGGAGAATTCTCCCTTAGAGAGCTTAAAGGCTGAGAAGGTAATGGTACAAGAAGGGAAGGAGCCTTCTTTACCTGTTTTCTCTTGTAAGTTTGGGTGATAGGAGAGGTTGGTTTTTCAAGAAGGGACTGGGGAATTGATTTTGAGAGGGAAGGTTGGGCTTGGCTAGCAGTGGGTTGGTCTAAAGGGGGCCTTGACCCTGCTGCCATACCTTCATTGGTTTGGGACACCACCATCATTGTAGAGAACAATGGGGTGTCAACTCCTTCAGAGTCCCCAGCAGATCTACTCATATTTGAGAAAACCTTGCCTTTGGGGGGTTTAGGTACATATACCCCAACTGGTTGAGGTATATCCGTCAATTCATGAGTAATGACTTCTTGAACAAACCTGGGATACATAAAGAAGCTATTTTTGTTTCCCATGTTTGAGACAAGATCACTGAAAATCATTTTAGAAAAATTATACTTTCTGGCAGTGGCCAAGCACACCAAAGCATAAGCAATAGTGCTGCTGAACTCACTCCATCCAGTAGTCTTTTTGGAGATACAATGCATAAGAGTATGGACAAAGAAACGCCATTGGGGTGAAAATTTTGCTTTAGAGAATTTGAAAACTCCCAATGGGCCTCCATACCCCATTCTTGTAAGATTTGAAAACAATTCATCATTTGAGATAGAGGTTATACTAGAGGCATCGTCTAGACGTAGACGTGAGTGATTGATCACAGATTCTTGTCTTGATCATCTGCACACCATTCTCAACAACAATGGTTGCATTAGCCCATAACTGCCTTTGATGCTCGATATAGATTGTAGGGGATACAATAAGAGCATGAGCAATGTGGCTTGACTTGAGGAAATCCACAATCTGATGAAATCCTACAGCTTGCTTTGATTTTTGTAGCATCGCAATCTCATTGTGTTCGTCAATGAAAGTCATTGATGCCATTGATCTTAGTGAAAAGCTTGCCTGAAGACTTCGAACTTGAGAGAGAAAAGGTTTAGAGCACAAGAGAACAGTATGCAAAGAGTCGTTATGAACTTTTAGGCGGGCAAAGAGTATTTATAGTATTCGGAACATAAGCAGTATTAACCTAGAGCAGTATTAACTACTAGCAGTATTAACTAACTAGCAGTATTAACTACGAGCAGTATTAACCACTAGCAGTATTAACTGGAAGCAGTATTAACCTCTAGCAGTATTAACCTACTGAAAGCAGTATTAACTACTAGCAGTATTAACTAACTAGCAGTATTAACTACGAGCAGTATTAACCACTAGCAGTATTAACTGGAAGCAGTATTAACCTCTAGCAGTATTAACCTACTTAAAGCAGTATTAACTGAAAGCAGTAGTAACTACTAGCAGTATTAACCACTGAAAGCAGTATTAACCACTAGCAGTATTAACTGAAAGCAGTAGTAACTACTAGCAGTATTAATCACTGAAAGCAGTATTAACTGAACTTACTCCTTTTAAGCCTGCTTAACACTGAGTACTGCTATGCAAATCCTGAAAAAGAAGATTAGTAACACCAAGAATAATATACAGGTATAAAACCACTTTTTGAGAAGGGGATTATTCAGAGTTCATCATTCCCACACTTGTTATCAAGAAAGTGAATCTACCCACATCAAAAGCTTTAGTGAATAGATCAGCAAACTGATTATCAATGTGAACTTTGACAACTTGAATAAGTTTCTTTTCATTACAATCTCTTATAAAGTGATACCTGATCTCAATGTGCTTTGTTTTTGAGTGCTTGACTGGATTATTCACAATGCTAATAGCACTGCTGTTGTCAATAAAGATTGGAGTGTGTAGAAAGGTTACCCCATAATCCAACATTTGATTCTGAATCCATAAGACTTGAGAACAGCAACTTGCAGCTGCTATGTACTATGCCTCTGTTGTAGATGTGGATACTGTGGTTTGTTTCTTACACTGCCATGAGACTAGTCTAGCACCCAAAAACTGACATCCTCCAGAAGTAGATTTTCTGTCCAAGTTTGCCCCACCTAGATCACTGTCTGAGTATGCTATTAGGTCAAAGGGTGAGTCATGAGGATACCAAAGTCCCAATCTGGGTTGCCCTTTGAGATATCTGAATATCCTCTTAACAGCTTGAAAGTGAGACTGTTTTGGCCTAACTTGGAATCTTGAACATACACAGACTGGAAACATTATATCTGGCCTTGATGCTGTGAGATACATGAGAGAGCCAATCATGGATCTATAATGATGCACATCCATATCCTCCCCCTCAAGATCTGCTATGATCTGCTTGTGTGTTTCCATAGGTGTGCTGGCAGGTTTTGATTCTGAGAAACCAAACTTGGTTAGAATATCCTGCACATACTTGGATTGACAGATGAAAATGCCATCTGACTTCTGTTGAACTTGGAGTCCAAGGAAGAAAGTAAGTTCCCCCATGGAACTCATTTTGAACCTTTGATGCATTAAATCCTCAAACTCCTTGCACATGTTGTTTCTTGTAGATCCAAAGATAATGTCATCAACATAGATTTGGACCAGCAAGATATCCTTCTTCTTTCTCTTGATAAATAGAGTCTTATCAATGACTCCTCTTTCAAAGTCATTTTCCAAGAGATAGGATGACAGAGTGTCATACCATGCTCTTGGAGCTTGATGTAGTCCATAAAGTGCTTTCTTTAATTTGTATACCCTGTCTGGATAGCTTGGGTTTTCAAACCCTGGTGGTTGACAGACATATACTTCTTCTTCAATTGACCCATAGAGAAAAGCACTTTTTACATCCATTTAATAGACTTTGAAATTCATGTAAGAAGCATAGGCTAGAAATAGTCTGATTGCTTCTATTCTAGCCACAGGTGCAAAAACTTCTTCATAATCTATACCCTCTTCTTGAGTATATCCTTGAGCCACCAACCTTGCTTTGTTCCTTATGACAATACCTCTTTCATCTCTCTTGTTTATGAAAATCCACTTTGTGCCAATTGCTCTGTGACCTTTAGGAAGGTCTACTAGATCCCATACATCTTGTAGCTTGAACTGTAACAGTTCCTCTTGCATTGCTTCTATCCAGCTAGATTCTTTCATAGCATCATGTGCCTTTTTAGGCTCAAGCTGTGATAGAAAACAAGAAAGCACTGTATGCTGTTGATCTTGCATTTCCTGAAGCCTGCTTTGATGTCTAGTCATCATAGGAGAAGAGATATCTCCTATTACCAGCTGTGGAGGATGATTCTTTTGAACTCTGGTGTTATGACTAGTTTCTCCATTTAGTCCAGCCTCAAGATTGGATTCATGCAACTCAACTGAAGTGTTTTCAGAGGCCACTTCATTATTTTCTTGAGTCTCCTCATCTCTAGTTTCTTCTTCACTCTGACTTGGTCCAGAAAATGATTCCTTTTCACAGTCTTCAACAGAATTTACTGTGGGTATGGGAAAAATCACAGATTTAGATATACTTTCTTGAACTTGTGTGATTCCTGATCCTCCACTTCCTGTTCCTGTATACTCATTACTGAAACCAAAAGAGTTAGTTAGTGAATCAATGTCAAATAGCCACTGAGGTCCAGACCCAACAGGATTTGGTGTGTTCTCATTGCATTTGACATTGTCACTTTCTTCAATTATTCTAGAAGAAGAGTTAAAAACTCTGTAAGCCTTACTCTGAGATGAATATCCAACAAGAAATCCATCATCTGCTTTGCTATCAAACTTACCTAAGTGAGATTTGGTATTGAGAATTGTACAAGGACACCCAAAAGGTTTGAAGAAACCAATGAAGGGTTTTCTTTGATTTAAAAGCTCATATGGGGTCTTGTTCTTTTGTTTGACCACTAGAACTCTGTTTTGGACATAACAAGCAGTATTAACTGCTTCAGCCCAGAAGGTAATTGGCAATTTTGAATCAGCCAACAGAGATCTAGCAGCCTCTATCAGTGTTCTATTTCTCCTTTCAGCAACACCATTCTGTTGAGGAGTCCTAGGAGCACTATATTGCTTCTCAATACCTTTTTCTTCACAAAAGGTGTTTAGATCATGATTTTTAAACTCAGTTCCATTATCTGATCTAATGACTTTTACTCTTTGATTAGTTTGGTTTTCAATTCTTAGAATAAAGGATTTGATAAGACCACTTGTTTCATCCTTAGTCCTTAGAAATTATACCCAAGTAAATCTGGAGTAATCATCAACAATAACCAAGCAGTAAGATTTCTTGCCTATACTCATAACATTTGTATGACCAAACAAATCCATATGCAGTAACTGGAGACAAGAAGAAACATAATTTAACTCTTTGGTCTTATGAGAAGTTTTGTGTTGTTTGCCTTTAAGACAAGCAACACAATGATCATCACATGAAAAGACTTTTGAAGGTAAACCTCTTACAAGATTGTTTTTAACAAGATTGTTCATAGTCTTGAAATTCATGTGACACATCCTTTTGTGCCATAGAGAGGATTCATCTACAGAAGCTTTGAAACAAGACAATTTAGAGATGAATCACTATCAACATTGTCCATATCAAGACAGTAAACATTGTCCTTCTTTGGAGTTCTAAGTAGTATCATGCTGTCATCAACTACCTTGAACCCTGGAGCAAGGATCATACACTCAGTATTAGTAAATAATATACTATGTTGTTTGTCACAAACCTGTGATACACTTAACAGGTTGTACTTTAATTGATCAACATAGTAGACATCCTCAAATGTCATCTTACCTTTGGTGACATTACCTTTCCCACTTATCTTACCACCAGTAAGATTATCTCCAAATGCAACATGTCCTCCATTGATATGCTTGAAATCCTGAAGGCATGACATGTTGCCTGTCATGTGCCTAGAGCAACCACTATCAACATGCCGTATGCTCTTTCCCTTGAGCTGTTGGTTGCCCTGCATATAAGGTATATCAGTTAGTATGAATAAGGAACCCAAGCCAAAGTGGTCTTGGGTACCCCTTTCTCATCAAAATACTTGCATTCTTTCTTGACAAGATTTTTGAACTTTAACTCCTCATTTTTGGAGTACTTTGTTACAATAATAGGCTTGGAAATATTTTTGCTAGAATCAGTACTGGTTTTAGAAGTACTAACTGCCTTGGCAGTACTTGCATGCTTAGCAGTACTAACCTTGTTAGCAGTAGTAACTGTGTTAGCAGCAGTAACTGTGTTGACAGTATTAACCTTTGAAGAGGTATTAACAGTATTAGCAACATTAATGTTTTCAGCAGTACTAACACTATTAGCAGTAGTAACTGTGTTAGCAGTACTAATATTGTTAGCAGTACTAACACTGTTAGTACTTCTAGGTACCCACATTTTGACACTTTCTTTTAAAATCTTTTTCTTTAAAGTGCCTTTACTTTCAACAGATTTCTTTATCACATGATTCTTTCCAGCCTTCCTATAACCAACAGGTTTTTGCACAAATCTTTGAAAGTTCCTCTGTTGGTTAATAGGGTTAAAGTAACAATACTTTGCCAAATGATTCAACTTGCCACATACAAAACAAGGTTTTGGTCTATTGATTTTATTCAGATCAACTCCTTGTTTCTGAGCCCATTGATTATTCCAGTTTCTTTGATTTCCTCTTTTTAAACCAGAATTTAGGCTCTTGGCTTTATTGCAATCACACTGTTTACAAGATCCAGGATTCACAACTGTGGTTTGTTTGTAATGGACCTTGTTATCCTTTCCTTTAGTCTTCTCTATCTCCTTGGACTTGACCCAGATTTTCCCACATCCCTCATTGGTGATAATATTGTTTTCTAATGGTATCTTTTTACTCACATTATTATCCCTGTTCTCACTGGCTCCTTTCTCAGTCAAATCCTTAACTACTACCTCATCCAAAGGATCTATCTTAAAAGCTTCTTCAGACAAGTCCTTTTTCTCCTTAGTTTCTAACAAGTCTGATGTAGGAGAAATATAGTTGTTATTGTAAGGAGGGGGTGTATTGTTGTATCCAATACCAGGCTTCATCTTATCATGTATATGAGCCTTTAGAAGAGAATCCATTGCTTTTGAAGCATAAGAAAACTTTTCTATGTCAAGCTTAACTTTTGACAGTTCCTTTTTCAGCCTATCATTCTCTTCTAATGACTTAGACAGTTTGGTTTCTAACTCATTCTTTTCCCACTTCCAATAGTTTGTGTCATAAGAGTGTTGAAGTTCATTAGCTTGAAAGCCTTTGATTTGCTCTTGAAATCTCTCTACTATCAACACATAATCTCTTCTGTCCTTTTCTAATCTTTTGAGGTCATCACACATACTTTAATTGTGATCCCTGTATCTTGTAACAGTGTCAATGCAAGATTTAGTGCAAAGATTAGAACTTACCTCAGTGGGGAGATCAGACACTTCTGCCATAAGAGCTTGGTTCTGAATGGCTTCCTCAGCTTGATCACTCCAGTCAAATCCCATTCCTTGTTGAGAAACAACGGCTTTAGCAGGATTCTTGTTCAGATTGTATCCTCCATTCTGAGCTTGTTGATGGTTGTTGTTTGGAACAACACTCCTGCATTCTCTAGCAAAGTGTCCTTTCTTGTGACACTTAAAACATTCCACCTTGGTTTTGTCAAAACCAGCTCCATCTTCTCTTCTTTGAGAGAAGTTATTTCTTCTAGTTTTTTTAATGAACTTTTTCACCCTCATGGATAACATGTCCATCTGCCATTTAATATCCATCTCCTCCAGATCATCAGGGTGAATTTGATCAAGATCATCATTAATCAGAGAATTGCTGCTATGACTGGACAAAAAGGCTTCAAAGATAGTTTCAGTGCCTTTTTCTGAACTTACTCCACTGGCAGTACTAACTGCTTCAGGGTTGGCAGTAGTATCAGTGGATGCTGAAAGAAGTGCAGCATTGTGAATATAACCAGAGGGCTTCTTCTTGGTTTCTACCTCAGCTTCAAAAACTCTTAGATCATTGTATAGATCATCAAGTTCTTTCTCTTCCAGATTGTCACTCTGTCTATATGAGACAGTGTACATAGTCCATTCATCCCCAAGAGATCTGAGGAACTTTCTGTTGATATCATCTTGTTCCATCTTCACCCCTACAGTATCCAGTTCATCGATGAGTTTATTGAACCTATCAAAAGTTTGAGTCATAGACTCATTCTTTGTGGAAGTGAAGTTCTCATACTGCTGCTTTAGAACATCTCTTTGATTTCTTTTGATGCTCTTAGTTCCAGCAAATCTTTTCTCTTGAGCTTTCCAGAGAATCTGAGCATCAGTGCAGTTGCAAAATTGATGCTGATATTCATTGGGAATGGCCAAGAGCAGAGTGCTCAAGGCCTTCATCTCTGTCTGTCTGATCTTCCTCTCACCATCTGTATTTGGTGGAGGTCTTTTCCCATCTGGTCCTATCCTTCCAGCTTCAGAAGGACCATTCTCAATGATATCCCACATTGAGTAGTCAGTGAGAAGAATATATTGTCTGATTCTGATCTTCCACATGTCAAACTCACTTGGTTTGAGCATTGGAACCTTAGAAACCAAAGTACTGCTTGATTCTGTAAGATTTTCAATGATGAATAACTGTTTTTGAGAGAGTTAGGCTCTGATACCACTTGTCAGGATCGAATTCTCAACAAGAATTAATTCTCAGAAACAATATCAAAGAAGTTTGCGGAATAACACTTTGATATTTAATCAAACAGGAAATCAAAACAGAATATAATCAACAAACTGTAAACTTGTATTGAAAGCTTTGAAGTTACAAGATTACACACTCAACCTCAATATTGATGAACAGGCTCACCAATACGAATTCTACTTCTCTAGAATTAGGATCTATGCCTTGAGGTTGATTTTCTCTCTAAAAGAATGAATTACCCCTAAATTCTCTTCTATCTATTCTATACATATACTAGTCAAAAGATAATTACAATAATTAAACAAATCTTCAGTATATCTTCCATGTATATCTCAAAGCTTCCATAATCTTCAGATTATCCAGCTGTCATTCTTTCCATCCGAATCTCTTAAGCAGCACTAACCATGATCAGCAGCATTAACTTCTTCCAGCAGCATTAACTACTAACCAGCACTAACTACTAGCAGTACTAACTAGCTAAGCAGTACTAACTTTGTTCAAGCAGCAATAACTTTGACTAGCTGTATTAATAGTACTAGCAGTAGTAACACTCAGCAGTACTAACCTTTAAGTCTTCTAGCAGTAGTAACTTTGAACCAGCAGCATTAACCATACTTGAGTTTTTCTACAGTTCCCAACAATCCTCTTAACAGCTTGATAGTGTGATTGTTTTGGCCTAACTTAAAATCTTGCACACACACATACTGGAAACATTATATCTGGTCTAGAGGTTGTAAGATACATGAGAGAGCCAATCATGGATCTATAGTGATGAACATCCATATCCTCCCCCTCAAGATCTGCTGTTATCTGCTTGTGTGTCTCCATGGGTGTGCTGGCAGGCTTTGAGTCTGAAAAACCAAACTTGGTTAGAATGTCCTGCACATACTTGGACTGACAAATAAAAATACCATCTGACTTCTGTTGAACTTGGAATCCAAGGACGAAAGTAAGTTCCCCCATGGAACTCATTTTGAACCTTTGATGCATGAGATCCTCAAACTCCTTGCACATACTGTCTCTTGTGGATCCAAAGATGATATCATCCACATAGATTTGGACCAACAAGATGTCCTTCTTCTTTCTCTTGATGAACAGAGTCTTATCAATGACTCCTCTTTCAAAGCCATTTTCCAATAGATAGGATGACAGAGTGTCATACCATGCTCTTGGTGCTTGATGCAGTCCATAAAGTGCTTTCTTCAGTTTGTATACTCTGTCTGGATAGCTTGGATTTTCAAACCCTGGTGGTTGACAGACATATACTTCTTCTTCAATTTAGCCATATAGAAATGCACTTTTTACATCCATTTGATAGACTTTGAACTTCATATAAGAAGCATAGGCCAGGAACAATCTGATTTCTTCTATCCTAGCCACTGGTGCAAATACTTCTTTATAATCTGTCAGGATCGAATTCTCAACAAGAATTATGAATACTCAGAAACAATATCAAAGAAGTTGCGGAATAACACTTTGATATTCAATGTAACAGTAAACAAACAGTAAGTATGATTAACAACTTGTAAACTTGTATTGAATGATTAAAATCACAAGATTACACACTCAACCTCAATCTTGAAGAACAGACTATTTCAAGACGAATTCTACTTCTCTAGAATTAGGAACTATGCCTTGAGGTTGATTTTTCTCTCTAGAACTAAAAACTTAGAATCAATCAATCATAAAACTATTCTATACATGCTTATAGAGTTTCATTCCCACTTTGTACATTTCCTCTATATCTGCTCTTGAACAACTTCTGATAACTCTCCCCCATGTTGAATATGCTTCAAATGCACCACCTTCTCTTTTGAGTCTAAATAAATCCTTTCCATTGTCTCTTAGGATATCCCAAAAGATGATCTCTGGAGCCTTCATGGAGATTGGAACAGCCTGTACAGGTTTTACTATAGTCATATACAGCCCCATATGCTCATCTGATTGCTCTTTGGATTGTTCTGGGTTCTGCACAGGTTCTGCTGAAGGTGTGACTGAAGGTTCGGCTTCCTTTTCAGCTTCTTCCACCCTTGTCCTTTTAGACTGCCTTTTGGAAGCAATTGTCTTCACCCTTTTAGCTGATTTTGCCTCTACACTTACAAAGTCAGGATCTTCCTTCTTTTCTTTTGTAGGTGTAACTTCCTCAGAAAATGGTTGCTGAATGTTTAGATCATGTCTTACCTTCATTCTACTTTCAGCCTCTTCCCTTTGTGAGGAGTCCCCTTGAAGCTTAGCCATCTCCTTCTTGTACAGATCCTCAACCTGACTGTATGCCATATTGGTAAACATTTCCCCTTTGACACCAATTGCACCTCTCAGGAAGTTAATCATTCTTCTTCTTTCCTGATTGGCCAAAAAGGTCTTAGAAGGTTGTCTTTTCTGCTTCATTATCGGCATTCTCTTCTTAGACACTTTCACAGAGCTTTTCTTGGCTTCAGTTGCTTCTTTTAAACTTTCTTGATACTCAACATTTAGTTTTCTGGCCATTATCTTTGCAAGCTCTGTATCTGTTTCTGTTTGACTCTGTTCCTCTTTTTCCATTTGCTCTTGAAGCTGCTTTGCCATCTCCTCATCCATTTCAATCTGACTCCTCTTCTTTGAAGGCAGTTCAGTTTCAATAAGCTTTTCCTTTCCCTTTCCCTTCAAAGTTGCTTGACTTGTTTCTTTTCTCTTCTTTGAGCCTCCTCCTTCATTAATGATCACTCCCTTGACCTTTTGACTAGCCTTAGGAGTGTCATTCTTGGCTTTAACCAAAGTCTCTACAATCTCCAGTTCCTCTACAGAGAGCCCTGTTACTGCTTCTTCTGTTTCTGCTGTTTCAGCAGCATTAACATTTTCTACTGCTTGAGCAACTTCTGTTTCTGCCTCTATTGCATCCTCTTTCTCCCCCTCAACTTCAGTCTCCCCTTCAACTTCAACTCTCTTTTGAACTGAACTTTCCTTTTCTGTTTCCCTTTCTTGCTTCTCCCCCTTGTTGGAAGCATCTTGAGCATTGTTCCTCTTCTTTAGAACAAATTGCTTTCTCCTCTTCTTGTGCAATAACCTTGTCACCATTTTCTTTAGCTTGGCAATCTGAACTTGTTGGGACAGAACTACAAGTTTAAGTTCTTCTATATATTTGCCCTGTTTGAGTACATCCATGTTGATGTTTCCCATGGTTTCCATCAATTCATAATAGTTATATCTGTCCTCACCTTCTCCAGAAGTGTTACCCTCTTTTGATGGATCATTGGAACTTTTTGTAGTGGAAGTCTTCTGCCTAGCAGAAGCACTATCCACCCCCTTGGTTTCTTGGCACCTGGGACCTTTGCATGATTGCTCACCCAAAGTTGCCATGGGGAAGGTCTTATGTATGTTACCACTGACCTCCTCTGTGCTAGCAGGAGTAGTGGCAGCCTTAACACCCATATGCTCAACCTCCACCTCAGTGAGTACCTCCTTGGGGTTGGGAGACACCCCTTTGGTTTCCCTATTGATATTCTCTAAGGGAGAATTCTCCCTTAGAGGGCTAGAAGGCTTAGTGGGTGATGGTACAAGAAGGGAAGGAGCCTTCTTTACCTGTTTCCTTGTATAAGTTTGGGTAATTGGAGAAGTGGTCTTATGAAGTAGGGACTGTGGGATTGATATAGAGTGGGAAGGTTGGGATTGGCTAGCAGTGGGATGGTCTAATGAGGTCCTTGACCCTGCTGCCATCCCTTCTTCAGTGTGGGACACCACCATCATTGTAGAGAACAATGGGGTGTCAACTCCTTCCGAGTCCAGAGGGGATCTTTTCATGTTTGAAAAGACCTTACCTTTGGGAATTTTTGGTACATATACCCCATCAAAATGAGGTATATCCGTCAATTCATGGGTTATTACTTCTTGTACAAACCTGGGGTACATATAAAAACTCTTTTTACTTCCCAGGTTTGAGACAAGATCATTAAAAAGCATTTGAGAAAAAATGTACTTTCTGGCAGTGGCCAACCACACCAAAGCATAAGCAATGGTGCTACTGAACTCACTCCATCCAGTAGTCTTTTTAGAGATACAATGCATAAGGGTATGGACAAAGAAACGCCATTGGGGTGAAAATTTAGCTTTTGAGAACTTGAACACACCCAATGGGCCTCCATACCCCATTCTAGTAAGAGTTGAGAATAATTCCTCATTAGGAATAGAGGTTATACCTGCAGCATCATCTAGACGTAGACAGATGCGTATCACCTCTTCAGTAACTGTTAGGGGTTTTTCACATACCCTTGTCTTGATCATTTGGACACCATCTTCAGTAACAATGGTGGCATTGGCCCAAAATTGCCTTTGATGCTCTATGTAGATAGTTGGTGATACAGTGAGAGCATGGGCAATGTGGCTTGACCTGAGAAAGTCCACAATTTGGTGGAATCCATTGGCTTGTTTCGGCTTCTTTAGCATTGCAATCTCGTTGTGCTCGTCAATAAACATCATTGAAGCCATCTGTACGCAAGGATTCTTGACTAGCAAGCACTGGATACTTGAGAGAAAATAGTAAGAGAGAAGATGAACAGTAGACAAAGAGTCGTTATGATCTTTTAGGCGGGGAAAGGGTATTTATAGCTTGTGGATTATAAGCAGTATTAACCCTAAAAATTTAGTGAAAGCGGTATTAACATTGAGCAGTATTAACCACTAGCAGTATTAACTAACTAGCAGTATTTACTGAGAGCAGTATTAACCACTAGCAGTATTAACTAACTAGCAGTATTAACTGAGAGCAGTATTAACCACTAGCAGTATTAACTAACTAGCAGTATTAACTGAGAGCAGTATTAACCACTAGTAGTATTAACTAACTAGCAGCATTAACTGAGAGCAGTATTAACCACTAGCAGTATTAACTAACTAGCAGCATTAACTGAGAGCAGTATTAACCACTAGCAGTATTAACTAACTAGCAGTATTAACTAACTAGCAGTATTAACCACTAGCAGTATTAACTAACTAGCAGCATTAACTGAGAGCAGTATTAACCACTAGCAGTATTAACTTTGCACTGGCAGTATTAAAACTGCACTTGCAGTATTAATCATACTTACACTTTTAAGCTTTGTGAAGGACTGAGTACTGCTATACTTTTCCTGAAAAAGAAGATTAGGACCACCAAGAATAAACAATATACAGGTATGGAACCACTTTTTAAGTAGGAGCTTATTCAGAGTTGATCATTCCCACACTTGTTACCAAGAAAGTGAATCTACCCACATCAAATGCTTTGGTGAATAGATCTGCAAACTGGTTAGCAGTATGAACTTTTACAACTTGAATAAGTTTCTTTTCATTGCAGTCTCTTATAAAGTGGTACCAGATTTCAATGTGCTTTGTCTTTGAGTGCTTGACAGGATTATTAACAATGCTAATAGCACTGCTATTATCAATAAAAATTGGAGTGTGTAGAAAGGTTACCCCATAGTCCAGCATTTGATTCTGAATCCATAAGATTTGAGAACAGCAACTTGCAACTGCTATGTACTCTGCCTCTGTTGTAGATGTGGACATTGTGGTTTGTTTCTTGCACTTCCATGACACTAGTCTTGCACCCAAAAACTGACATCCTCCAGAAGTAGATTTTCTGTCCAAGTTTGCTCCACCTAGATCACTGTCTGAGTATGCAAGTAGGTCAAATGATGAGTCATGAGGATACCAAAGTCCCAATCTGGGTTTCCCTTTGATATATCTGAATATCCTCTTAACCGCTTGATAGTGTGATTGCTTTGGCCTAACTTGGAATCTTGCACATACACAGACTGGAAAAATTATGTCTGGCCTAGAGGTTGTAAGATACATGAGAGAGCCAATCATGGATCTATAATGAAGAACATCCATATCCTCCCCCTCAAGATCTGCTGTTATCTGCTTGTGTGTCTCCATAGGTGTGCTGGCAGGTTTTAAATCTGAGAAACCAAACTTGGTTAGAATGTCCTGCACATACTTGGACTGACAGATAAAGATTCTATCTGACTTCTGCTGAACTTGGAGTCCAAGGAAGAAAGTAAGTTCCCCCATGGAACTCATTTTGAATCTTTGATGCATTAGTTCCTCAAACTCCTTGCACATGTTGTCTCTTGTGGATCCAAAGATAATATCATCCACATAGATTTGGACCAGCAAGATATCCTTCTTCTTTCTCTTGATGAACAGAGTCTTATCAATGACTCCTCTTTCAAAGCCATTTTCCAAGAGATAGGATGACAGAGTGTCATACCATGCTCTTGGAGCTTGATGCAGTCCATAAAGTGCTTTCTTCAATTTGTATAACTTGTCTGGATAGCTTGGGTTTTCAAACCCTGGTGGTTGACAGACATATACTTCTTCTTCAATTGAGCCATATAGAAATGCACTTTTTACATCCATTTGATAAACTTTGAATTTCATATAAGAAGCATAAGCCAGGAATAATCTAATTGCTTCTATCCTAGCCACAGGTGCAAATACTTCTTCATAATCTATTCCCTCTTCTTGTGTATACCCTTGAGCCACCAACCTTGCTTTATTCCTTATTACTATGCCTCTTTCATCTCTCTTATTCCTGAAGATCCATTTTGTGCCTATTGCTCTTTGGCCTTTAGGAAGGTCTACCTGATCCCAAACATCTTGCAGCTTGAATTGCAGTAGCTCTTCTTGCATAGCTTCTATCCAACTGGACTCTTTCATAGCATCATGTGCCTTCTTAGGCTCAAGCTGGGATAGAAAGCAAGAAAGCATTGTATGTTGTTGGTCTTGCATCTCTTGCAGCCTGCTTTGATTTCTAGTCATCATAGGAGAAGAGATATCTCCTATTATCAACTGAGGAGGATGATTCTTTTGAGTTCTGGTGTGATGACTAGACTCTTCATTGAGTCCAACCTCTAGATTTGAGTCATTCAACTTAACTGAGGTGATTTCAGCAACTACTTCAGGTTCTTTATTTTCTTCACTCTCCTCAGCTCTTCTTTCTTCTTCACTCTGATTTGGTTCAGTAGATGGTTCCTTTTCACAGTCTTCAACAGGATCCACTGTAGGTACGGGAAAGATCACAGATTGAGATATGTTGTCTTGAACTTGTGTAGTCCCTGATCCTCCACTCCCTGAACCTGCATAATCATCACTACTGAAACCAAAAGAGTTAGTCAGTGAATCAATGTCAAACAGCCACTGAGGACCAGACCCAATAGGATTTGGTGTGTTCTCATTGCATTTGACATTGTCACTTTCTTCGATTATTCTAGAAGAAGAGTTAAAAACTCTGTAAGCCTTACTCTGAGATGAGTAACTAACAAGAAATCCATCATCTGCTTTGCTATCAAACTTACCTAAGTGAGATTTGGTATTGAGAATTGTACAAGGACACCCAAAAAGGTTTGAAAAATCCAATAAAGGGTTTTCTTTTATTTAAAAGCTCATATGGGGTCTTGTTCTTTGGCCTGACCACTAGAACTCTGTTTTGGACATAACAGGCAGTATTAACTGCTTCAGCCCAGAAGGTAATTGGCATTTTTGAATCAGCCAACAGAGTTCTAGCAACCTCTATTAGTGTCCTATTTCTTCTCTCAGCAACTCCATTCTGTTGAGGAGTCCTAGGGGCACTATATTGTCTCTCAATTCCTTTTTCTTCACAAAAGGTGTTTAGATCAAGATTTTTAAATTCAGTCCCATTGTCTGATCTAATGACTTTTACTTTTTGATTAGTCTGGTTTTCAATTCTTAGAATAAAGGATTTGATCAGTCAACTTGTCTTATCCTTAGTCCTTAGAAAATATACCCAAGTAAATCTAGAGTAATCATCAATAATAACTAAGCAGTATGATTTCTTCCCTATGCTCATCTCATTTGTAGGGCCAAACAGATCCATATGTAATAACTGGAGGCAAGAAGAAATTGTATTTAACTCTTTGGTCTTATGAGAAGTTTTGTGTTGTTTGCCTTTAAGACAAGCAACACAATGATCATCACATGAAAAGACTTTTGATGGTAAACCTCTTACAAGGTTGTTTTTAACAAGTTTGTTCATAGTCTTGAAGTTCATGTGACACATCCTTCTGTGCCATAGAGAGGATTCATCTACAGAAGCTTTTGAAACAAGACAGTTCAGGGATGAATCACTTGAAACATTTTCCATGTCAAGACAATAAACATTGTCCTTTCTTGGAGTTCTAAGTAGTATCATGCTTTCATCAACTACCTTGAACCCTGGAGCAAGAATACATTCTGTATTAGTAAATAATATGCTATATTGTTTGTCACAAACCTGTGATACACTTAACAAGTTGTATTTTAGCTGATCAACATAGTAGACATCCTCAAATGTCCTCTTACCTTTTGTAACATTACCTTTTCCACTTATTTTACCACCTGTAAGATTATCTCCAAATGCAACATGTCCTCCATTGATATGTTTGAAATCCTGAAGGCATGACATGTTACCTATCATGTGCCTAGAGCAACCACTATCAACATGCCATATGCTCTTCCCCTTGAGTTGTTGGTTGCCCTGCACATAAGATAAATCAGTTAGTATGAATTAGGAACCCAAGCCAAAGTGGTCTTGGGTACCCCTTTCTCATCAAAATATTTACATTCTTTCTTGACAAGATTTTTAAACTTTGACTCCTCATTTCTGGAGTACTTTGTCACAATGATGGGTTTGGAAACACATTTGCAAGAAGCATTACTGGTTTTAGAAGTACTAGATGCCTTAGCAGCACTTGCATGCTTAGTAGTACTAACCTTGTTAGAAGTAGTAACTGTGTTAGCAGCAGTAACTGTGTTAGCAGTATTAACCTTTGAAGAGGCACTAACAGTATTAGCAGCATTAATATTTTCAGCAGTACTAACACTTGTAGCAGCAGTAATGCTTCCAGCAGCACTATCCCTGTCAGCAATACTAACAGTTTTAGTGCTTCTAGGCACCCACATTTTAATACTTTCTTTTAAAACCTTTTTCTTCATGGGGCCTTTGGTTTCAACAGATTTCTTAACCACATGTTTCTTTCCAGCCTTCCTATAACCAACAGGTTTTTGCACAAATCTTTGAAAGTTCATCTGTTGGTTAATAGGGTTAAAGAAACAGTGCTTAGCCAAATGGTTTAACTTACCACATATGAAACAAGGTTTTGGTCTGATTATTTTATTCAGATCAACTCCTTGTTTCTGATCCCATTGATTATTCCAGTTTATCTGGTTACCTCTTTTTATACCAGAATTTAGGCTCTCAGATTTGTTGCAAGCACACTGTTTACAAGGTCCAGGATTCACAACAGTGGTTTGTTTGTAATGGACCTTGTTATCCTTTCCTTTGGTCTTCTCTATCTCCTTAGACTTGACCCAGATCCTTCCACCTCCCTCATTGGTAACAATGTTGTTTTCTAAGGGTATCTCTTTACTGACAGCATTATTCCTATTCTCACTGACTTCTTTCTCATTCATATCCTTAACAACTACCTCATCCAAAGGATATATCTTAAAGGCTTCCTCAGACAAGTCCTTTTTCTCCTTGGTCTCTAACAAGTCTGAAGTAGGAGAGATATAGTTGTTGTTGTAAGGAGGGGGGGTGTTATTGTATCCAATACCAGGCTTCATCTTATCATGAATCTGAGTCTTTAGAAGAGAATCCATTGCTTTTGAAGCATATGAAAACTTTTCTATGTCAACCTTAACCTTAGATAGTTCTTCTTTCAACCTATCATTCTCTTCTATGGACTTAGACAGTTTGGCCTCTAACTCATTCTTTTCCCACTTCCAATAGTTTGTGTCATAAGAATGTTGAAGCTCATTGGCTTGAAAGCCTTTGATTTGTTCTTCAAACCTCTCAACTATCAACACATAATTTCTTCTGTCCTTCTCTAATCTTTTGAGGTCATCACACATGTTTTGGTTGTGATCCCTGTACCTTTTGACAGTGTCTATGCAAGATTGAGTACAAAGATTGGAAATTACCTCAGAGGGGAGATCAGACACCTCTGCCATAAGAGCTTGATTCTGAATGGCTTTCTCAGCTTGGTCACTCCAATCAAACCCCATTCCTTGTTGAGAAACAAGGGCTTGAGCAGGGTTCTTGTTTTGATTGTAGCCTCCATTCTGAGCTTGTTGGTGGTTGTTATTTGGCACACCACTTCTGCACTCTCTATCAAAGTGTCCCTTCATGTGGCACTTATAACATTCCACTTTTGTCTTGTCAAACCCAGCTCCATCTTCTCTTCTTTGAGAGAAGTTGTTTCTCCCTGTTCTTTTAATAAACTTTTTCACCCTCATAGATAACATGGCCATCTGCCATTTAATGTCCATCTCCTCCAGGTCATCAGGGTGAAGTTGTTCCAGATCATCATTAATCAATGAATTGTTGCTGTGACTGGACAAAAAGGCTTCAAAGACAGTTTCAGTGCCTTTTTCTGAATTCATTCCACTGGCAGCACTAACTGCTTCAGGGTTGGCAGTAGTATCAGTAGATGCTGATAGAAGTGCAGCATTATGGATATACCCAGTGGGCTTCTTCTTGGTTTCTACCTCAGTTTCAAAAACTCTTAGATCATTATATAGATCATCAAGTTCCTTGTCTTCCAGATTGTCACTCTGTCTATATGAGACAGTGTACATAGTCCATTCATCCCCAAGAGATCTGAGGAACTTCCTGTTGATATCATCTTGCTCCATCTTCACCCCTACAGTAGCCAGTTCACCAATAAGCTTGTTGAACCTATCAAAAGTTTGAGTCATAGACTCATTCTTTGAAGAAGTGAAGTTTTCATACTGCTGCTTTAGAACATCTCTTTGATTTCTTTTGATGCTTTTAGTTCCAGCAAATCTTTTCTCTAGAGCATTCCAGAGAATCTGAGCATCAGTGCAGTTGCAAAATTGATGTTGATATTCATTGGGGATGGCCAAGAGCAGAGTGCTCAAGGCCTTCATCTCTGTCTGTCTGATCTTCCTCTCACCATCTGTCTTTGGTGGAGGTCTTTTCCCATCTGGTCCAATCCTTCCTGCTTCAGAAGGACCATTTTCAATGATATCCCACATTGAGTAGTCAGTGAGAAGAATGTATTGCCTGATTCTGATCTTCCACATGTCAAACTCACTGGGTTTGAGCATTGGGACCTTAGAGACCAGAGTACTGTTTGATTCTGCAAAGTTTTCCATTATGAAAGAATTGTTGTTTATGAGAGAACTGGCTCTGATACCACTTGTCAGGATCGAATTCTCAACAAGAATTATGAATACTCAGAAACAATATCAAAGAAGTTGCGGAATAACACTTTGATATTCAATGTAACAGTAAACAAACAGTAAGTATGATTAACAACTTGTAAACTTGTATTGAATGATTAAAATCACAAGATTACACACTCAACCTCAATCTTGAAGAACAGACTATTTCAAGACGAATTCTACTTCTCTAGAATTAGGAACTATGCCTTGAGGTTGATTTTTCTCTCTAGAACTAAAAACTTAGAATCAATCAATCATAAAACTATTCTATACATTCTATACATATACTAAAGATAAAAGATAATTACAATCAATAAAATATCTTCAGAATATCTTCTATCATTATCTCTAAGCTTTCCATAATCTTCAGTTTAACCAGCTGTGATCCTCTCCATACGGATCTCCATCTCATAAGCAGTAGTAATCACAAGCAGCATTAATACTCTGAGCAGTAGTAACTCCAGCAGTATTAATTTTGAAGAGCAGCATTAACTTTGTTCCAGCAGCATTAACCACAGAAGTAGTAATCATGATGAACTAGCAGCATTAACTTTGTTCCAACAGTATTAATTACAACTGGCAGCATTAACCACACTAGATAAATTCTTCAGTTCCCAACATAATCTATTCCTTCTTCTTGTGTATACCCTTGTGCCACCAAACCTTGCTTTGTTCTTTATTACTATTCCTCTCTCATCTCTCTTATTTCTGAAGACCCATTTTGTGCCTATTGCTCTGTGACCTTTGGGAAGGTCTACCAGATCCCACACATCTTGCAGCTTGAATTGGAGGAGCTCTTCTTGCATGGCTTCTATCCAACTGGAATCTTTCATAGCATCATGAGCCTTCTTAGGCTCAAGCTGGGATAGAAAGCAAGAGAGCACTGGATGCTGATGGTCTTGCATATCTTGCAGCCTGCTTTGATTTCTAGTCATCATAGGAGAATAGATATCTCCTATTACCAGCTGAGGAGGATGATTCTTTTGTGTTCTTGTTTGATGACTAGGTTCTTCATTTAGTCCCACCTATAGATTGGAGTCATTCAACTCAACTGAGGTGATGTCAGCAGCTACTTTTGGCTCTTTATTCTCTTGATTCTCTTGATTCTCCTCATCTCTCCTTTCTTCTTCACTCTGATTTGGTTCAGTAGATGGCTTCTTTTCACTGTCTTCAATAGGATCCACTGTAGGTATGGGAAAAATCACAGATTGAGGTATATTTTCTTGAACTTGTATAGTCCCTGATCCTCCGCTACCTGGTCCTGCATAATCATCACTACTGAAACCAAAAGAGTTAGTCAGTGTATCAATGTCAAACAGCCACTGAGGACCAGACCCAATAGGATTTGGTGTGTTCTCATTGCATTTGACATTGTCACTTTCCTCAATTATTCTAGAAGAAGTATTAAAGACTCTATAGGATTTAGTTTGAGATGAGTAACCCACAAGAAATCCATCATCTGCCTTGCTATCAAACTTTCCAAAGTGAGATTTAGTATTGAGAATTGTACAAGGACACCCAAATGGTTTAAAAAATCCAATAAATGGTTTTCTTTTATATAAGAGCTCATAAGGTGTCTTGTTCTTTGGCTTGACCACTAGCACTCTGTTTTGGACATAACAGGCAGTGTTAACTGCTTCAGTCCAGAAAGTAATTGTCAGTTTTGAATCAGCTAACAGAGATCTAGCAGCCTTAATTAGTGTTCTGTTCCTTCTCTCAGCAACTCCATTTTGTTGTGGAGTCCTAGGAGCACTATATTGTCTCTCAATGCCTTTTTCTTCACAAAAGATGTTTAGATCAAGATTTTTAAATTCAGTTCCATTGTCTGATCTAATGACTTTTACTTTTTGATTAGTTTGGTTTTCAATTCTTAGAATAAAGGATTTGATCAGTCCACTTGTCTCATCCTTAGTCCTTAGAAAATATACCCAAGTAAATCTAGAGTAATCATCAACAATAACAAGGCAATATGATTTCTTCCCTATGCTCATCACATTTGTAGGGCCAAACAGATCCATATGTAATAACTGGAGACAAGAAGAAATTGAATTTAACTCTCTAGTCTTATGAGAAGTTTTGTGCTGTTTGCCTTTAAAACAAGCAACACAATGATCATCACATGAAAAGACTTTTGATGGTAAACCTCTTACAAAGTTGTTTTTAACAAGTTTGTTCATTGTCTTGAAATTCATGTGACACATCCTTCTGTGCCAAAGAGAGGATTCATCCACAGAAGCTTTTGAAACAAGACAGTTCAGGGATGAATCACTTGAAACATTGTCCATATCTAGATAATAAACATTGTCCTTTCTTGGAGTTCTAAGTAGTATCATGCTTTCATCAACTACCTTGAATCCTGGAGCAAGGATCATACATTCTGTACTTGTAAATAATATACTATGTTGTTTGTCACAAACCTGTGATACACTTAACAGGTTGTACTTTAGCTGATCAACATATTAGACATCCTCAAATGTCATCTTACCTTTTGTGACATTACCTTTTCCACTTATTTTTCCACCTGCAAGATTGTCTCCAAATGCAACATGTCCTCCATTGATATGCTTGAAATCCTGAAGGGATGACATGTTGCCTGTCATGTGCCTAGAGCAACCACTATCCACATGCCAGATGCTCTTCCCCTTGAGCTGTTGGTTGCCCTGCACATAAGATAAATCAGTTAGTATGGATAAGGAACCCAAGCCAAAGTGGTCTTGGGTACCCCTTTCTCAGCAAAATATTTACATTCTTTCTTGACAAGATTTTTAAACTTTGACTCCTCATTACTGGAGTACTTTGTTACAATAATGGGTTTGGATGCATATTTGCTAGAATCAGTACTGTTTTTAGAAGAACTAACTGCATTAGCAG
This sequence comes from Arctium minus, assembly GCA_954870635.1. Classification (NCBI taxonomy): domain Eukaryota; kingdom Viridiplantae; phylum Streptophyta; class Magnoliopsida; order Asterales; family Asteraceae; genus Arctium; species Arctium minus. The sequence continues at coordinate 65,905,277 of OX941090.1, read as the reverse complement.
CACTTGCATGCTTAGCAGTACTAACCTTGTTAGAAGTATTAACTGTTTCAGCAGCAGTAACTGTGTTAGCAGTAGTAACCTTTGAAGAAGTACTAACAGTGTTAGAAGCATTAAAATTCTCAGCAGTACGAACACTGGTAGCAGCAGTATTGCTATTAGCAGCACTATCCCTGTTAGCATCACTAACAGTTTTAGTGCTTCTAGGCACCCACATTTTAATACTTTCTTTTAAAAACTTTTTCTGCATGTGGCCTTTGGTTTCAACAGATTTTTTAGCCACATGTTTCTTTCCAGCCTTCCTATAACCAACAGGTTTTTGCACAAATCTTTGAAAGTTCATCCTTTGGTTAATAGGATTAAAGAAACAGTACTTAGCCAAATGATTTATCTTGCCACATATGAAACAAGGTTTTGGTCTGATTATCTTACTCAGATCAACTCCTTGTTTCTGAGCCCATTGATTATTCCAGTTTCTTTGATTACCTCTCTTTGTACCAGTATTTGGGCTCTCAGTTTTATTGAAAGCACACTGTTTACAAGGGCCAGGATTCACAACAGTGGTCTGTTTCTAATGGACCTTGTTAGCCTTTCCTTTGGTCTTCTCTATCTCTTTAGACTTGACCCAGATTTTTCCACATCCCTCATTGGTGATAATGTTGTTTTCTAATGGTATCTCTTTACTCACAGCATTATTCCTATTCTCACTGGCTTCTTTCTCAGTCAAATCCTTAACCATCACCTCATCCAAAGGATCTATCTTAAATTCTTTCTCAGACAAGTCCTTTTTCTCCTTGGTCTTTAACAGATCTGATGTAGGAGGGATATAATTGTTGTTGTAAGGAGGGGGTGTGTTGTTGTATCCAACACCAGGCTTCATCTTATCATGAATCTGAGCCTTTAGAAGAGAATCCATTGCTTTTGAAGCATATGAAAACTTTTCTATATCAAGCTTAACCTTAGCTAATTCTTCTTTCAACTTATCATTCTCTTCTTTGGACTTAGACAGTTTGGTCTCTAACTCATTCTTTTCCCACTTCTAGTAATTTGTGTCATAAGAGTGTTGAAGTTCATTGGCTTGAAAGCCTTTGATTTGTTCTTCAAACCTTTCCACTATCAACACATAATCTCTTCTGTCCTTCTCTAATCTTTTGAGGTCATCACACATGTTTTGGTTGTGATCCCTGTACCTTTTGACAGTGTCTATGTAAGATTGAGTACAAAGATTAGAACTTACCTCAGAGGGGAGATCAGACACCTCTGCCATAAGAGCTTGATTCTGAATAGCTTCCTCAGCTTGGTCACTCCAGTCAAACCCCATTCCTTGTTGAGAAACAAGGGCTTGAGCAGAGTTCTTGTTTTGATTGAAGCCACCATTCTAGGCTTGTTGGTGGTTGTTATTTGGCACACCACTTCTGCACTCTCTAGCAAAGTGTCCCTTTATGTGGCACTTATAGCATTCCACCTTTGTCTTGTCAAAACCAGCACCATCTTCTCTTCTTTGAGAGAAGTTGTTCCTCCCAGTTCTTTTAATAAACTTCTTCACCCTCATAGATAACATGGCCATCTGCCATTTAATGTCCATCTCCTCCAAGTCATCAGGGTGAATTTGTTCCAGATCATCATTAATCAAAGATTTGTTGCTATGACTTGATAAAAAGGCTTCAAAAGCTGTTTCAGTGCCTTTTTCTGAATTCACACCACTAGCAGCACTAACTGCTTCAGGGTTGGCAGTAGTATCAGCAGATGCTGATAGAAGTGCTGCATTATGAATATACCCAGTGGGGTTCTTCTTAGCTTCTACCTTTGATTCAAAAACTCTTAGATCATTATAGAGATCGTCTAGTTCCTTCTCTTCAAGATTGTCACTCTGTCTATATGAGACAGTGTACATAGTCCATTCTTCCCCAAGAGATCTAAGGAATTTCCTGTTGATATCATCTTGCTCCATCTTCACTCCCACAGTAGCCAGTTCACCAATAAAGTTGTTGAGCCTGTCAAAGGTTTGAGTCATGGACTCATTTTTTGAAGAAGTGAAGTTCTCATACTGCTGCTTCAGAACATCCCTTCGATTTATTTTTGGTGCTTTTAGTTCCAGCAAATCTTTTCTCTAGAGCATTCCAGAGAATCTGAGCATCTGTGCAGTTGCAGAATTGATGCTGATATTCATTGGGGATGTCCAAGAGCAGAGTGCTCAAGGCCTTCATATCTGTCTGTCTAATCTTCCTCTCACCATCTATCTTTGGTGGAGATCTTTTACCATCTGGTCCAACTGACCTTCAGTAGAGGGGCCAATGTCAATGACATCCCACATTGAGTAGTCAGTGAGGAGAATGTATTGCCTGATTCTGATCTTCCACATGTCAAACTCATTGTGTTTGAGCATTGGAACCTTAGAGACAAGAGTACTGTTTGACTCTGCAAAGTTTTCCATGATGAATGAATGAATGTTTCTGAGAGAACTTGCTCTGATACCACTTGTTAGGATCGAATTCTCAACAAGAATTATAAATACTCAGAAACAATATCAAAGAAGTTTGCGGAATAACACTTTGATATTCAATAACACAGTAAACAAACAGTAAATATGATGAATAACTTGTAAACTTGTATTGAATGGTTGAAGTTACAAGATTACACACACAACCTCAATCTTGAAGAACAAGCTCTTTCAAGACGAATTCTACTTCTCTAGAATTAGGAACTATGCCTTGAGGTTGATTCTCTCTAAAACAAAAACTCAGAACTAATAATTATTATGAAACTATTCTATCAATTCTATATATATACTGAACAAAAGATAATTACAATTAATAAAATATCTTCAGAATATCTTCCATGAATATCTTCAGTCCATCCAGCTGTCATTCTTGTAATTCGGATCTCCATCTCATAAGCAGTACTAATCAAGATCAGCAGTATTAATCTCTTAGCAGTAGTAACTCCAGCAGTACTAATCTTGAAGAGCAACATTAATCATGTTCTAGCAGCATTAACTTCAACTAGCAACATTAACTCAGAAGTACTAATTGTTGAGCTAGCAGCATTAACCATACTTAGCATTTCTTTAGTTCCCAACAAGAAGCTTCACCAATTGCTCCAGAGGGATCTGATATATCTGCACTAGTCGGATGTGAGTCAATATTGATTAAATTTTCTTGACTGTTATTTTCATTAGAGAAATCATTAAAGGCATCAAGAAATAACAAATCAAGATCAGATTCAGTGAGAGGTTCAGAATTCTTATTCTTTTGTTGATCAGGTTCTACACTTGATGATGTAGAAGCTTTATCTTTAGATCCAAGTTCAGAAGTCCTTGTCTTAAATTCATCAAAGGTCACATTGGTGCTTTGAATCACAGTCTTTGTCCTTAAATTGTAGACTCTGTACGCTTTAGACTGAAGATAATATCCAATGAATATTCCTTCATCAGCTTTGGGTTGAAACTTGGATAGGTTCTCTCGATCATTAAGCACATAACACATGCAACCAAACACACGAAATAATTTAATCGTAGGTTTACGACCATTAATAATTTCATATGAAGTTTTATTAAATCATTTATTTATAGTGGTCCTGTTTTGTGTCAGGCAGGCAGTGGCTAAAGCTTCAGCCCAGAGGAATAAAGGTAGTTCTGAATATGCCAGCATTGTCCGTGCAGCCTCTACCAATGTTCTGTTCTTCCTTTCAACTACCCCATTTTGTTGAGGTGTCATAGCCGCAGAAAAGTTATGTGAAATTCCAACGGAGTCCAGAAAAGTTTGCAGAGTTACGTTCTTCATGTTGACTTTCCTCTGATTCGTCTTTATACCGAGTTGAAAGTCATAGCAGTACGTGTAGTTTACCTGTCTTCTCATAAATCTTTTCACAACATCCAAGGCAACAAGAATATTATCTTTCCTAATAGTCATATTTCTGAAAACATGGTACAGGTACTCGATATCATCCACATTCAGAAAGCAAAAGTCGGCTTCAGAAAATAAACATTCTGTCAAGTCTCTCCTTTGCACATGGAAAACTGGATACCAAATATGTACAAACTGCACAAGTCTTACTAGCTTCACTATAACTATTCCTGACTTGTTTTTAACAACTTTCTCTGGTAGTCTTACCCAGCTCATCATCCGAGCATACTCCTCCGGATATTCCAAGGATTGATCTGAGACACCCAAGACTATGAATTTATCCATTTCTCTTATCTTATGTATAAATATGTTCTTCATCTCCTCTTCCAAAAACGGTTGCCTCAAAGTTTTCCTCATTTGCCTGATTTGAGCTTCAGAAGGGGCAAGAGGTACTTGAGGTTGGTCTGAGGGACCGGTTTGGCTTTCGACTGGGTTGGAAGGAAAGATAGGTTCAGGTTCAGTTTCAGTGTTTATGTTGGGTAGGTTTTCAAATCTAGGTTGTTCATCATGATTTTGGCTTCTAAATCTGTGTGGGTTAGATAAATTGGTTTGGGTAGGTGGAATAGGTTGGCTAGCTGGAATTGGTTGAGTACCTTGGATAGTTTGGCTAGGTGTAGCAGTTTGGGTAGATTGGGTAGGTTGGGTAGGTTGTTTTTCTGGGATTGATGTAGGTTGTTTTACTTGGCTAGGTAGGTTGGCTGGTTGGTTGGAAGGTTCAATAATGATCATCTATTTGAATGATGGTATATCGGGTTGTTCACGGATGGTTTCTGGAAGTTCTATGTTCACAGGACTTAGTTCGATGTCTTCTTGTGAGCACGCAAGGATATCCAGAATATCTCTTCTCCTTCTCCTATCACATCTCTTTCCTCCTCCTTGATCTTCCAGAAGTTGTCATACTTTTCAACTGATGTTTCTTCATCATCGGAAGACAAGTCTATTGCATATATCTCCTCCAATCCAGTAAGTCTAATGATCTATTCTCTAATCTTTTCAACCAATGGTTCTACGTCTTCGTTTACATATGAGATCAACTCCATTCCTTGTCCTTCACCCTTATTTTCTTGCTCCTCACTATCAAAATCAACCATTTCAGTATCCTCTCCTTTATCTGATCCACCAATAGCATATTCAGACTCTGTAGCAGTTCTTTGACGTTTGCTCATCTCCCCCTCATGGTCATGATCCGAATCATGATCATGTCTCTTCCTAGAACCTGCTTGAGCTTTACATGAATCCTGAACCACTTTCGTCAACTCTTGAATATGTTTAATCATTTCTGTTTTGAAAGCATTAAACTCTGATACATAAACTGATTCATACGATACCTAAGGTTGTTGAGCCCTTAACAAACTGACCAGATCAATATCAGATAAACCAGCGGGTGCTTGAGATAACAACTTGACATACAACATGGATTTCAGCTCCTCCACCGAATGATCAACCGGCTGAACTGGTGGTGGTGGAGGTGGCTGAACAGGCTCCTCTACCACTGGACCTTTCCCTTTGAGTAAACTTTTGACTTTGGCTAGCTCCTCCTCAAATTTAGTAGATAAGCTCTTAGTAATGTGGTTCTCAACAGCTTTTAAGGCGCCGTCGAGGTATTCCTTCGACCCAAAGTCGGGGAAAATAACTCCGGGGTAACTTAGACTTCCCGTTGTCAAAACTGTTGAGGATCCAACAATGAGGCCTGTGTTCAAAGCTGGAATATCGATAGCAATGACAGGACTTCCATCCGATCCTCGTAGTCCGGATTGCGGATCTACTACGAATGTTCCGATTGGGTCACTAAGACATCCGATGGTAGCAGAAGTATGAGTTTATGTCCCAGGAATAAGAAATGATAAATCAACTGGCTCTAGACTCAATGGTGCACTGAAAGAAATTGAGCTCTGGGCAGCTGAGCTCTAGCTTCAATACCTATACTTTCCGATTGAAAGCTTGGTAGTGTTTGTGCTAAAACCCCGTGCGAAGTTGAGACTATGGCCTATTGAGAGGCTATAGAATGACTGGCAGAGGTATGCAGTTGCATAAGCGGGCTACTTATGACTTGTGCTTCCGAATGCAACACATGCAACGCATTACTAGATGTCGTTGCCCTTCTGGAACGGTAGGTTATGGTACACTCTCTCTAGCCATATTCTTTTTCTTTATTCTCTCTTTCCCTCAAAATTTCATTATTTTCAACCACAACTCCCTCAGATCTCCTTATGTCTCCTAAAACATTTGCAATTTCAGTACCAGCAGTGTCGATCTCCATATCATCATGTTGTAAGGAGATGTCATTCAAGAAACCAAAGCTGTGTTGTAGATTTTCATCTTCAACATCAGCATCATGAATAAGGATATCTTCTTGGTGATGTTCCGAAGTTGCCAAACGAATTGTCTCTGTTGAGCTGGCATACCGATCCGACTCTGTTTCAGAATTCAGACCTTCATCAGCTATCCGTTCCTGAGGACTTGCTTGGCGAATAATAGTCCTTTTAGGTTGGTATGTGGAGAGCTCTAGTATTGTAAGAAGAATTGAACTTGGAACTTGACCCTTTCTTACGTTCAGACATTAAGGCTAAAGAATCTTTGACCATCTTCTTTTCAGCACCAAGCTGCTTTACTTCATCCTCATGCTGAGATAAAGTTGTGAAGATATCATTGACGTCTTCTTGTTCCATGTCCTTGGTCATCTGAATGTTGATAGCATAGCTTTTCCATTCTGGGTTCAAGTTCTTGATGAACTTATAATTGATCTCTGATTCTGACTTGTTCATCCCATTTCTCCTTAGATCATTCAGTATCACATTGAAACGATTGTATGTTTCCAACAAAGTCTCTCTTTCTTTTGCATGGAAGCCTTCATATGCATTTATACTCTGATTCAGCTTTGTCTGAATTGACTTCTTTGATCCTTGAAACTGTTTCTCCAATTCATCCCATAAATCTTTTGCAGATTCCCTACTATCTACGCGATTGTAGATGTCATTAGGGATTGCCATAGTAAGATAGATAAGTGCCTCTTCATCTATCTTATGTCTTGCCTTTTCCACATCAGTAAAGAATTGATATGGTTTTGGCACGTATCGATCTTCGATTGCTGGAGATGTAGCTGTGGCTGCTTGTCCAGGTACAAATGATTGTGGATTTCCCGGACCATCTATGATAGATGTCATATAATCTCTGTTCTTTAGATTTAGGAACTGAATCATTCTTTTCTTCCATTGTGAATAATCTCCAACAGATAACACCGGAGGCTTTATATGAGATCCCATAGAGAGAAATTCATTTGCCATGATTGAAATATGTATGTACCTTCAAAAGATGAAAAATATTAGCTAGTAAAGATCTTTAAATCCAATCAAATCAAGAAAATTACAAAAATCTTAAAAAAAAATTCAGAGATTTTGATCACAGAAAGAACTTTTGTCCCCCTCCGCAGACTTAGCACGGGGTCCCGCTACCCGGTTAATGGGTGGGGTCAAGGGACAACGCCCTTGCGGGGGTATGGGGGCAGCGCCCCTACAGAATTTTTTTTTTTTGACATTTAAAGGGCGTGTTACAGGTTTGAAAATTTCTTAGAAATAAAAAATTCTAAGTATGCCAAACTTTGCGTGTCAAGTGTGGAACGCAAACCAGACTTTGCGTTTGTAGTGTGAACCGCAAACCTTAGTTTGCGTTTGTAGAGTGACCCGCAAACCTTAGTTTGCGTTTGTCGAGTGACCCGCAAACCTTAGCTTTGCGTTTGTGCTGTGAAACGCAAACGATACTTTGCGTTTGTGATGTGGTTTACTTTGCGTGTTCAGTTTGTGAAACGCAAATGCCACATTGCGTTTATAGAGTGGAACGCAAACGACACTTTGCGTTTGTGTCGAGAAGTGCAAACCTACACTTTGCGTGTGTAGTATGGAACGCAAACACCACTTTGCACTTTGCGTTTGTGCCGTGAATCACAAGAATCAGTTTTCGTTTGTGAAGTGATACGCAAAATACAAATCAAGCACAAAGAAACATTCGATATGCAAACCAGTATGAATCACACGCAAAATAAGATGAACACCCGTAAACTCTGATGATCACACGCAAACCTGGATGAATGAAACGCAAACTTCAGATGAATGAAACGCAAACCTGATGAATGAAACGCAAACCTATAAAACCAACAAATTTGCACCAAAAACTCATCCAGACCTCGAATTTCGATCTGAAAGTTTTACAATTCATTCACAAACACATTTCGAACACAATCATAACAAGCAATTTCGATTAAAAACACACAAATCATCACATTTAATTCAAGAACAGTACGTGAAACTCAAGAACTCGAAAAACACCAAATCTTCAAATTGATGATCAAATCACATGGATTTCAAGAATTAAAAGATACTAACTCGATCGATTTCACAAAACGAACATAACCTAATCGATTTCAACTCAGAATTTCCACTAAAACTCAAAATCGATTTGAACTTTTATGAACAGTGACGTGAACAGTACGACTCAAAACATTTTCTTGATTTTCAAACGGATTTGGATCTGATACCAATTGTGGCCCAGTGATTTACTAGCATAAACACATACAAATTAACACAAAACACTTTGTTTATTAATCACAAGAATTACATCAAGTCATAGATCTATAGTGATTAACCTTTCAAGATAGATTGTGTTTGTGTGTGTACTCAATGTGTGCAACTATGTGTTTCTCTCAACTACCACCAATATTACACCTTCACTTCCACACACTTAAACTCTTGCTTACATAAGTCTTACTAGAAACAATACAAGGACTTGCTTATATATAGGTCAACATGACCAAGTAAGGTCAAACCATCTAAGCTCTCTTACAACACACACAAACAACTATTACAACAATTACAATAATGACCCTCATTTAATCTTGAATACAATTACAGTCTAACAGTGTGGCATCTTGTGCCGAGGACTCTACAACTTCTGATCTAGAAAGATGACCCTCACCTGTTCCCCTCTCGGTATTTTCCCTCAACTCTCCCCGATCCTGGATCCCCGAAGTCTCAGGAACCCTCACCGACTCCTCTCGCCTATGGGTGGAGTCTAGGGTAGGGATAACCGGTGTTGGTAATCCCATAGACTCTCCATAATCTATGACACACTCATAGTTCGGATTTGCGTAAGAGAGTAGAGGTACTGGAACTAGCATAGAATATTCAAACTGCTTTCTTTGTTTTTGGAGATACTTCATCTCAAATTCTGGTGCAATCTCATGTTGAGATCTCTTTGGTATATCTCGGTTGAAGTGGATCATGCTTCAAATTATTAACTGAAGAAACCTCTGATATGGCACGTAGATTGGTCTCTTGGAAGTATTCTTACTGATGATTTATTTGTACAATTCCGTCCAGAAAACCACTGAGTAGTCAACGTGTAGATCTTACACGACATCATGAAAGAGCCTTAGTAGTGCATATTCGTATTATCAAGACCGGAATTTCTGGAAGTTAAACATCCTGTTAATCATGGAGAACATCTGGTAGTAAAATTGTGGACGATTGGTATTCTTAAACTCACCGATCATTGTTAGTGAACCAGCATAACCCAAGGCACGAATGCCTTTAAATACTTCTGAGTCGACTGGGTATGAATCAAAGTTGGTTCTGCCATCTTGTGAGTTAGCTTCAGGTAAGTCCAATATCCATCTGAGTCTCTGATATGTTAGAACATAAGTGAAGTTATCAATTGTGAACCGAAAGTATTTATTTGTGTTGCTCTCAACCACGTATTCTATGGTCTTCCAGGCTTGTTGTAGACAAATCAAGGGAATTGAAGCAGTTTCAGTCAAAGACTTATCAAGTGGATGACCCTTCAGAATTTCCACAACAAGTGGATTGACATTAAGACTGTCAAAGTCAACATGATGATTGTTGGGGTAGAGCAACAGATTCTCAGACTGATTGATCAGGGCCAGATCAGGATCTGCACCAACTTCTGACTGAAAGTGAGATCTAGAGGATGACATAGGAGTCTCTTTTGACCTATTGGGATCATGCTCATCCATATGGACACTTGGATCATTTGAGATTTCTTCCTCCATTGTTTACCTGAAAAAGATAGAAAGTATTGGATAAAATCCATTATGTCAATAAGCTCAAAACTTGTTTTCAGAAAAAAATTTGATACACACAGTATCAAGTACAGAAAGATTGCACTTTAAGCTCACAAAGATTAGCACATAAAGTTACATGAAGCAAAATGTACCTTGAACAAAAATTAAAAAAATAAAGACCAAAAATAATCAACAGATGAACAAGATACCTGTTAGTTTGATGTTGTTATCACAAATGATGTAGTATTGAATGATCATAAGTTTTTTTTAAAAAAAATGCTAAGTCCAGAACTCTCATGATAAAGAGATGGACTAGAACTCGCATGACATACCCAAACCTCAAGGAACTCGCATTAAACTCAAACTCGCATGATCTATGATGAAACTTGTAACTCACAAGATGTTTCAGGAACTCGCACGATATGTTGTTCAAGATTGAAAACTCGCAAATGCAAGAAATCAACTAAAGAACTCGCTCGTAAGTGAAGAGCACTCAAAGTACAGTTCGCTAAAAAAAAATTTGAAATTCAAAATTTTAAGTTCAAGATTTTAACCCAACAAACTGAATATTTTTCATTTTATTAGTTTTGATTTGGGATTTTCATTATTGGATTTTAACAATAGAGTCCAGAGAGTCCAATTAGATTCAATATGAATCCAACAATTCAACATATGCAGTTCATGATGTCGAATCCAAAAAAAATTAGCTCATAGATACGAGTCCAAGAATTCCAAGAGTCAAGGTAACCTGCAAATTGATATTGTAATACAAACCTAGATGCACAATCGAGTTCAAACAATAAAAAACAACATCATTTTATGAGAACATAACCAAATCAAACAGATATCGTTCATAGAAGATGAACAGTAGCACATTCAAACAAACGAAAACCCTAGAAAAACTTAAAATCGTATAAAGAAATGAAAAAGAAACGTTGCACAATAGATTACAAACATGAAACAAGTAATTATAAACCAAACACCTACACTGAATCTTCGATTTGAGAGTGAAATCGAAAGTCGCACAAGAAAAGTTCAAGAGAAAAATAACACTAAGTGAAGAACTCGCAAAGGATATTCTGAGAGAAGTGATCGAAAATGGGAAAACTCGCAAATTTATACTCAGAGAGTGAAATGACACGTGACACGAATTGAGTGGATGATACACTTCTCGCAGAACGAAGAAAGAGTACTTGTCGCACAAAGAATAGCAAGTCAGTGTGTGCTCTTCGTGCATGAAGCTATGTACGCGAAGTGTAAAACTCGCAAGCTGTAACGTGCGAAGATGAAATGCGCAAGATGTTACGTGCATGAAGTGATATGAACAGTAAGAACTCGCAAAGCATAGGGTGCGCGTTTTGTACTTCGCACGACCTTTGCTATGCGCGAAGTGTAAACTCGAATGACATAGTCTGCGCGTTTTACACTTTGCACAAGCGGTGTGCGCATAGTACAAACTCGCACAACACCATGCGCGTTTTATACTTAGAATTTTTTTTGAGAAATTTCCAAAAATGGAAATTTTCAAAAATATTTTGTTCCACTTTCCAAAAAAATAGCAAGTTTACTCAAAACAATTTTTAGCCCAAAAATTGAACTTTTTCTCTAAAAAAAACTTTCTGATTTCAAAAATTCTTTTTAAAACACAGACTCACACACCCACTTACAGACTTTTACATTTTTGCTCCCCCTTGAAGTGTGCATGTTTGTTTTCTCCACCTTGATGTATGCAATATGCTCAACATACTGAAGTACGAGTCCTGATCTGACTTGATCAGAAGTCAAAGTCTATGAAATCAGCATTTTATACACATCAAGAACCTGTTACACTACAACATAGAATAAACTTTTAGTACTCACAGTACATGAGTCCACAGATGTTAAAAGTATCAAACTTTGAGAATATGTAGTCACCAAAACACTTAAACAGGTAAACTCAGATTCAACTCCCCCTCAACATCAGATATAGAATATAGAAAAAAAATATAATTATGCATCAAGGTTTAACATTCCAAGTTTGCTAACCAAGAAATTAAATCTCTTTTCATCAAGAGGTTTTGTAAACACGTCAGCAACCTCAAAATCTGTTGAAACAAAATGCATTTTTATATTTCCTTTCTCTACATGATCTTTTATAAAATGATACCTGATGTCGATGTGTTTTGTTTTGGAGTGCTGTACCGGATTAGATGTGATTAATATGGCACTTTTTGAGTCACAGTAAATGGGTACTTTGTTGAATGTATAACCATAGTCCTTCAGCTGTGTCTTCATCCACAATACTTGTGAGCAACAACTTGCAGCTGCAACGTATTCTGCTTCAGCTGGTGAGGTTGACACATTAGTTTGTTTCTTCGATGACCAACTTACTAAATTATCACCCAAGTATTGACATGATCTGGAGGTGCTCTTCCTGTCTAACTTATTCCTTGCATGATCTGCATCTGTGTAGGCAATCAACTCAAAACCAGAATATTTCGGATACCAAAGGCCCAAATTTGGTGTGCCTTTAAGGTATCTTAGGATTCTTTTAACAGGAGACAGATGGGACTCTTTGGGATTTGCCTGATATCTTGCACAAAAACAGGTAGCAAACATTATGTCTGGTCTACTTGATGTCAAGTATAGAAGAGATCCTATAATGCTTCTATAAGTCTGTTGATCCACTGATTTTCCAGAGATATCAGCGTCCAACATACTTCCAGTCTGCATAGGAGTCTTCATAGGTGATGAAGAGTTCATGTCAAATTTCTTCAACATGTCTCTTATATATTTTGCTTGATTAAAAAAAATCCCTTACGGGGTTTGTTGGACTTGCAAGCCTAAGAAAAATTAAGTTCAACCATCATAGACATCTGAAATCTGTTCTTCATAATGTTTTGGAATTCATCACAAAGATCAGAGTTCGTAGATCCAAATATAATATCGTCTACATATATTTGTACAATAATCTGTTCTTCATGATGTGATGATGTTCAATAAAATCACAATAACAAAACAATTAAGAACAACGAGAATCATTGGGGAAATCACAAGTGTATTGATGTCACAAGTGATGGGTTACATGTGTTTCTCTCTATAGATTATCTTAGAATGTTTACAATCAAGACTAGTTTCTTAGAAATGAACAAGGAAGACCATATTTATAGGTCAACCAAGATTACAAGCAAACTATAAGGAAAAGTCAACATAAAGGTATTACAAAATGATCTAAACAGAATACAATAACAATCTCCCCCTTTTAGATCATTTGACAAACTTGTTATGGTCTCATCTTCTGAAACAGATTCTTCTGATCCCAAGGTGAGCTTCAAACCTTCTGATGTGCTCTCTGAACTCTATCTTTTTGTTGATCTCTTCAAGTATAACTTCCATGTTAAGAGACTCAACTGATATTACAACTTCATTCTTTCTGAACCTTTCCTGCTCTGGCAGAAACAACTTATCTTCAAGCATTTTCCGCACATACTTCAAAGTACCATCTGAAAACTTAGCGAATTCTGAAGCTCTCATGACCTGCTTCTTATGAGACTTGGTGTTTACATACATCACACCCAATTCTGGAAATCTTGAAATATGAAAAGGCTCTAGAACTCTGATCTTTGGATGGTTGAAGTTTGGTGCCAGCAGGTTTACTCTGTTCTAATTGGTTTCAATGCCGAGCTGAAAATCAAACGTGTAAGCATTGTAGACACTCCTTGTCATAAATCTTTTGATGGCATCCAGAGCATAAGCAACAACTTGTGACCTCTTCCTCTTCCTCCTATCTCTATAGTTATTCACAATAAACATAATGTCTGAGAAATTCAATTTATCAAAATCAGCTTCTATAAAGGTACTGATCTTCATATCTTTTCTTTGAACTGTGAACATTGGATAATGGACATTTAGAATATTGCACATGTGAACATTTTGGACCTGCAGAATCTCTTCTCTTTTGGCAAATGGGGAAAGTCTGCACTGAGTTTTCATGAATCTGATGTATTTGGCCTGATAAATCTTGTCTCTGTCTCTGTCTCCAACACCATAGAAATTTGCTTCATCAATTGGTTGCAGAGAGGAAACAAAGATTTTGGTTGTCTCTTCCAGGAATGGTACTTTGAGTGACTTTCTAATAATCTCAAAAAAATTCAAAGAGTCTCCCTCAACATCATAGCCTGTATAAGGAACAGGAGCAACTCTAACATCTCCCTTGAAAGTAACCTTCCCTATGTCACTGAATTCATAAGAGATGAGCTCTTCTGCTTGCATTGATTCTATTTCTGGACAATGAGCTTTTGAAAATTCTTCGACTTCCATTGGAGTGACAAAAACAGGATTTGGCATTAGCTTTATAGAGGCTTCAACTGCACTTAGTATCTTTGGGCTATCAGGGTTCCGAATGTAAGGAAGTACATTTGTTTTGGCTCTGGCTTCTTCTTCTTCCTCTTTCCCAAGTTCAGATTTTGCTTTTCGAGCTAACTGCCTTTCCTCCTTTTCTCTTTGCTTTCATTCTTTGTACAGTTTATTTCTGAAGTCTTGGATATCAACAATAGTTGCTTTATTCATCTCCGATTGAAACTTCTGTGATAAAGAGTTTTCAACGACCTTTAGTGGGTCATTGAGAAATTCCCTTGAAACGAATTCGGGTAAAGTAACACCAGGGCTACTCAAGCTTCCTGTTAACACAGCTGTTGAAGATACAACAGTATGTCCTGTTCTCAAAGCTGGCATAATGTTAGCAATGACAGGACTTCCACCTAATCCTCGTTGTCTGGATTGCGAAGCTACTACAGATGTTCCGATCGGGGCACTAAGACTCCCGATGTTAGCAGAAATATGTATCCTAGCCAAAGAAGTTGAAAAAGTAAGAGGTGCTAGACTCGATTGTGTGCACGAATGAAATGATATCGGGGGCAACTGATCTCCGTTTTCAATACCTGAACCTTCCAAATGAAGATTAGGTAGATTATGTGCTAAAACCCCGTGAGAAGTTCAGACCACTGTTTGTTGAGAGACAGCAGAATGGGTGTTAGAGGTGTGCAAATGCATTAGTGGGCGACTAATGTCTGTTTCAATACCTCTTGCTCGCAACATATGCGGCGATCTAGTAGATGTGGCTGCCCTTCTGGAATGGTAGGATTGGATACACACACGCTCACCATGTTCTTTTCCTTCAATCACTCTAGTCCTCACATTTTTTGGATTTTCAACTAATACTTCCTCTTCCGGCCTTGTAACTCCATATTCAGACACGACATTTATGATCGTTGAATCAATACCTTCCAAATCAAGATCTCTGGCAATAGAACCAAGACTATGATGTAAAGAAACATTATCCAGAAATCCAAAGTTGTGACCCATGTTATCATGATCTTGATTATTTCCTTGATTTTCTACATCATGTTGTGAAGTTGCTGAAGGTACAGAAGTACTAGAAGAGCTTGCTTGTCCAACCGATACAGTTCTTTCAGAATTCTGACTTTCATTGGGATTCTCTTCCTGAGTGCCCAATTGAGGAATGATAGCAATCTCAGGTTGAGATGTGGAAATCACTAAACGTGTGGCAGATTGTGCCTATGTTCCCACATCCTCCAGTACAGAAGTCTGACCCACTCCAGAACCCCTCGCTAAATTTTCTCTCTGCTCACTTTCCCGTTCAACTACCCCCGTAGTATGTTGAACACTCACCGACTCTTCTCGTCTAACTGTATCTATGTCCGGGGTAGGGATTACCGGCTCTGGCATTCCCATGGACTCCCTATATTTCCTAACACTCGAAGCGTTCGGATTGGCATAATCAAGCAGTGCAGCAGGTACTGGCATCTCAAAAGTGAAGGATTGCTTCTGCTTTTGAAGATGTGTCATTTCATTTTCAGGGGCTATCTCATGATGCAGTCTTTTTGGAATTTCGTTGTTAGATCGCATAATGCTTCGGATAATGAGTTGTAGAATCATTTGATAAGGCACATAGTTTGGCTTTCTTGAATGCCTCTTGCTCATAACTTTCTCATAGAGCTCAGTCCAGATAGCAACAACATAATCAACATACAAATCATAGATGTTAGCATGGAATAACCTCAAAGTGTGCATGTTGGTGTTGTCATGCCCAGAGTGCCTTGAAGTCAAACACTTGTTGATCACAGAAAAGAACTGATAATAAAATGGAGGCAGATTAGATTTATGAAAATAACTGATCTTTGAGAGGCTCCCAACATATCCCAAGGCAAGAATACCATCAAACACTTCTTGATCTCTTGGATAAGGATCAAAGGTATTTCTTCCTTCTCTCAAATCTGGAAATGGAAGATCAAGAACCAGTCTTAATCTCTGATAGGTCAGTATGGATGTGAAGTTGTCAATGCGGATTGTGAAATACTTTTGGTTGTCTTCCATAACATGCTCATTGGTTTTCCAAGCTTGTTGTAAGTAAATCCGTGGCACAATAGCAGTTCCAGTTAAGGCAGTGCAGATTGGATGGTTTTTCAGGATCTTCTTTATCAGTGGCTTGACCATGAGATTGTCAAAGATCACATGATGATTGTTTGGCGACGAAGTAAGATATTCTTGACTATTGATCAATTCAAGATCTGGATTTGCGCCAATTTCAGAATAATGAGATCGGGAAGAAGGCATGGGCATCTCCCGTGAAACATTTTGGATCATGTTCATCCATCTGAACACTTTGGTCATTGATATTTTCCTCCGCCATTGATTTCCTGAAAAATATGAAAAGTATTGGATAAAATCCAATATGTCAGTATAAATCCAAAAACTTTTTTTCAGAAAAACAATTTTGAATTACAGAACAATGTACTTTGAGATATTGCAATTGAAAGCACAGTAAGTTGTAGAAAGCAAATTGCAACTTCAAATGAATAAACCTTAACAACAACACACAAGACACAAAATTGACAACGACACTTAACACTTTGAATTTATTCTGTCAAAATAATGTTGTATTAAAAAAATAATACTTGAAGTCTGTAAATTACTTATAATACTGATTCTGCAAAGGTTACCCAAAATTCTTAAGACTTTTTAAACTTGCAAAATATTGATATGAACTCTAATTAGAACTTATCAAATCTTGGATTTTAACTTGAAATACCAAGAACACTGTTCAGTTGAATTAAAATAAATCTAATAATTCTTGAATTTTCAAAACAATATTCATTTGAAAATTTGAAATTCAAAAAAATTTGAATTTCAAAAATCAAATATTTATCTTTTAATTTCAAGAATCTGATTTATTATATTTAAAGCTCATTATAATCATGAATGCAATGATTTGATTTGAAAATAATGTTCATGATTTGAAGCCCAAGTTCATAATTTTCAGAACATAGTTCAAGAGTCCATCCAGTTCTTGTTCAAAGTACCAAAATTTCATGAGTCTAATTCAAAACCTTGAAGCTTTAAGCCAAGAAATTATGAGTTCAGTTCAGAACAAGAGTTCATGTTCAATATATTCAAGAAATTCAATCTAGAAGTCAAAAAGTCACCGTAAAACTGCAAAAATCAAAGAACCAAGAAGATGAACAGTTCGAAAAACTTGAATCAACAAACTGAAATGAAACCCTAGTTCTTGAAGAATCGAGACTGATAATAAGAACAAACAATCAATCAAATATAAAAAAGATAACCTACACTTGATTCTTCGAAATAGATGAACTGGAGAGTCAAAAGTTGCAAAAGAAATCGATAGAGAAAATCGCTAAGTGTTGAAAGTCGCAAGCTTGATAATGAGAGAAATGAAGGAACGAAATCTATTTATAATCGACAAAACGCGCTAGTCAAAGAACTCGCAAGGCATGAAACTCGCAAGTCCTTGTTCATTGCACTCATATCAAGGAAACAAGGTATTTGTCTCAAAAATTGACAAATATGTGTGTGTTTTTCACTTAAGAAACGAATTAAGTGAAAAAATTGTGAAACACGCAAGCCTAAGGAGTAAAGAATTTGAAACTCGCAAGCTGAAGGGAGTCAGTCACCCAAACTCGCAGGTCATGTCTTGCGCGTTTATGAAACTTGCAAACCTCACCTTGTGCTTTTACCCAAACTCGCAAGCTTAGTCTTGCGCATTCGCCTAAACTCGCAAGCTTCGTCTTGCACATTCGCCCAAACTCGCAAGCTTCGTCTTGCGCGTTTAGTGAACTCGCAGACTATACCTTGCACGTTTTAGCGTCAGCACAGTACTTTGCGCGTTTCTTTACTTAGAAAATTTTGAGAAAAGTTTCCAAAAATGAAATCTTTCTAAAAATGAAAACTTTGACTTGCCCAAAATAGCAACTTTCCAAAATTCACTTTTTAGCACAAAACCAATATTTTTCTCAAGAAAACTTTTCAGATCTTTCAAACATACATACACACTTACAGACTTTTTCGTTAAGCTCCCCCTCGAAGTACGCACATATCTTAATTTCTCCCCCTTGATTTTTGCCTTTAAGCACAAATCATGATGTACGAGTCCTGATCTGATGTGATCAGAAGTCATAGTCCAATATGCAAACCTGTAAAACAGATAAATCTTTGGTACTCATTAAACATGAGTCCAGGTTTGTTAATAATATCCAACTTTTTTAAATTTAGTCAATGAATTACAGATGCAAACCAAATGTAAAGAAATGCTCCCCCTCAAAAATATAAAGAATGATGTAACTATTCATTAAGATTCAACATGCCAAGTTTGCTTACTAGAAAATTAAACCTCTTTTCATCAAGGGGTTTAGTAAACAAATCAGCAACCTCAAAGTCAGTTGAAACAAAATGCATTTCTACATCACCTTTTTCAACATGGTCTTTAATAAAGTGATACCTAATATCTATGTGCTTCGTCTTTGAGTGTTGCACAGGATTTGATGTGATTGCTATTGCACTCTTGGAATCTCAGTAGATTGGTACCTTATGAAATGTATATCCATAATCTCTCAGTTGGGTTCTCATCCACAGAACCTGTGAGCAGCAGCTTGCAACTGCAACATATTTCGCTTCAGCTGTAGATGTGGATACACAATTATGCTTCTTTGATGACCAACTGACCAGTTTATCTCCTTGGTTGCAAACATAAAATCTAGCCTACTTGCTGTCAAAAAAAGAAGAGATCTAATCATGCTTCTGTAAGTATGTTAGTCTACTGATTTTCCGGAGATATCAGCATCCAACAAACTGCCAGCTTGCATGGGAGTCTTCATGGGTGAAGTAGAGTTCATGTCGAATTTCTTCAACATATCTCTGATATATTTAGCCTGATTTATAAAAATCCCTTCCGGGGTTTGTTTAACTTGCAGGCCTAAGAAAAATGTGAGTTCACCCATCATTGACATTTGAAAACGCTTTTTCATGATATTTTCAAATTCTACGCACAATTCTTGTGAAGTAGAGCCAAAAAT
Organism: Arctium minus; assembly: GCA_954870635.1. Lineage (NCBI taxonomy): Eukaryota > Viridiplantae > Streptophyta > Magnoliopsida > Asterales > Asteraceae > Arctium > Arctium minus. Next base: position 65,885,931 of record OX941090.1, on the reverse strand, counting down.
TATGTCATCAACATAAATTTGTACAAGTATGAGATCTTTACCTTTCTTTTTGTGAAATAGAGTAGTGTCGATTGTACCTTTTCGAAAACCAGACTCGGTTAGATAGACTGAAAGTGTTTCATACCATGCTCTTGGCGCTTGTTTTAATCCGTACAGTGCTTTATCAAGAACATAGACATTATATGGGAACTTCGGATCCACAAAGCCTTCAGGTTGACTCACATAAACTTCTTCACGAAGAATGCCGGTGAGAAAAGCAGACTTCACGTCCATTTGATAGACCTTGATATTCTTGTGAGCCGTATAAGCAAGAAAAATCCTTATAGCTTCGATCCGAGCAACTGGTGCATATGTTTCGTCGTAATCAATCCCATCTTGTTGATTGTAACCTTTTGCAACCAACATTGCTTTATTCCTCACGATAATTCCAGCCTCGTCCTTTTCGTTTCGGAAGACCCATTTTGTGCCAACAATTGATTTGTCTTTGGGTCTTGGTATCAATATCCACACTTTGTTTCTTTTGAACTCATTCAGCTCATCCTGCATTGCATTAATCCAATCGGGATCCTTTAACGCTTCTGATGGCATCTTTGGTTCAATACTGCTCAGAATACTTGAAAACATGCAGAAATTTACAGTTGCTAGTGGAAAAGCGGATCTGGTAGTCACTATAGCAGACGGGTCACCAATAATGTTTTCTGGAGGATGGTTCTTGTCCATCTGTGTGAGCTTGGTAAAACATCAACCTCTTTTTGATTGTTAGAAGAATCAAACTCATCTTGTATTGCTGGTTCTTCAGGAGTTGAAGTAATTTGTACTTCTGTTTCTTCTGAAGTAGTTAAAATTGAACTTGTTGTGCTTTGCAATGGAATAGCTTCTTCAGTAGGAGTTCCCAACACATTCTCTTCATGAGTGACTTATGTAGATGAAACATCTTCATTGGTAGTTGAAGTTGTGTTGTCTGAAACTTCTTGAACTTGACTTGTAGAAGCTTCACGATTGTCTTCAGAGGGTCCTGATATATCTGCAGTGGTAGTAAATGTATCAGTGGTTGGTATAGCATTTTGACTCTTAAAATAATCAAAAGCATCATAAAATAGCAAATCTAAATCAGTTTCAGTCAAGGATTTAGAAAGCTCAGTCTGTTTTGAAGCAGGTTCCACACTGGTTGATGTGGAAGTTTTATCACTAGATCCAAGTTCTGAACTACTTTGTTCAGAAGTTCTTGTCTTTGTTTCATCAAAGGATACATTGATGCTTGCAATCACTGATCTCGTTCTTGTGTTTTAAACTCTGTATGATTTGGAAGTTAGTGAGTTTCCAATAAAGATTCCCTCATCAGCTTTCTCTTGGAATTTAGCTAGATTTTCTCTATCATTCAACACATAGCACCTGCATCCAAACACACGAAAAAATTTAACATTTGGTTTACGACAATTAGTAATTTCATAAGCAGTTTTATTTAATCGCTTATTAATAATTGTCCTGTTTTGTGTGAAACATGCAGTTGCTACTGCTTCAGCCCAAAGAAAATGTGGTAGACTTGAATATACAAGCATTGATCGTCCCGCTTCCACCAAAGTTCTGTTCTTCCTTTCCACAACACCATTTTGTTGTGGTGTCATTGCAGCTGAAAAGTTGTGTGAAATGCTAACTGAATCCAAATATGATTGAAGAGTTGAATTGTTGAATTCAGTGCCATTATCACTTCTGAGTTGTTGCACTTGACTTTGAAGAAGAACTTGTATTTTCTTTATAAACTTGATGATGAGATCTGGAGCATCCGACTTTTGTCTCAAGAACTCTAGCCACGTATATCTGGAGTATTCATCAACCATGACCAACATATACTTTTTGCCGTTTATTGACTGAGTTCTCATTGGACTGCATAAATCCATGTTAATAAGCTATAAGCACCTTCAACAGTTAGATAGTATCTTCAACTTGTGAGAAATTATTTTCATCTTGCCCTTTTGACATGTAGAACAAAGAGAGTCTTGTTCTATTTTCAGCTCTAGAAGCCCGGTGACAAGATTCTGAGTCCTCAACTTGTTCAAGTCTCTGAAATGTTGATAAGAAAACCGACGATGCCATAACCAACTTTCATCTACTGAAGCTTTTGAGATAAGACATACAGGTTTTGAAGCTTGTAGGGTTGGAAAATGTACACCATACAGTAATCCCATTCTTTCTCCTTTGATTAACTCTGTGCCTGACTTATCCTTAATATAACAGAAGTTTTCATCAAATTCCACTTTACACTTCTTCTCGGTGAATTGACTGATGAAAAACAAGTTGTACTCTAACCCCTCAACATACAGAACTTTAGAGATAGAAATCATCCTGTTCTTGAGAACACCGTATCCTCTAACATAACCATTCATCTTATTCCCGAAGTTAACTGTTCCTGCGTAATGTTCTACATAGTCGGGCAACAGGTGTTTGTAAGCTGTAATGTGTCTTGAAGCTCCTGAGTCTATGATCCACACATGACAAGCCTGCAATAACAGTTACTTAAACTTAGGTACCCATATAAGAATGGGTCCTGTTTTGTTAGTAGCATTCTTATCTTTTGAACTTTTGCTTTTAACAAGTTGTGCATTAAGTATGTCTTTAGGAATCCATCTTTGCATATATCGTAATTGAGCAACTTTCTTTAACTGAACTTTTTGATTTTTAGCCTCTACAGTATAAACTTCATCTTTTGATTTATCAGAAGAAGAAGTAGAAGATTTAATGTTTTTCAAGTGGACTTTTCTTCTTTTCTTTGAAGATTTAGGTTTAAGAGAGAATGAACTTTCATAACAAAATGAACATTGCAATCTAGTAGAAGCTTGTGTCAACAAATAAATCTTTCAAAGAAATTTTGATTTATTAGCATTTTGTTGACATTTATTACAAGTTGAGGCTACTCTATGACATGTACTGTCATAAGAAGTATTCAGAATCTCTTCCACCTTCTGCTTGTCTTTGGACACATTTGTGAATCCAAGATGTCTAAATCCTAGAGAGAGAAAGTAGAGAGAGAGAACAAGTGAAGCGCAAAGTAACAAGTCTATTCAATATGCGTGAAAGTGTTACAAGGAACAAGGACCAAAGGGACTTAAATACCCTGTTCAGATACAACAGATAAAACCTATCTAAATACAATATAAGACCAAGCCTATAAATACAATGATTACTATAAAATCAGACTTAACAATATCCCCCTTAGTAATCATTGGCGCTGTGGTCTTAAAAACAATCTTCTAAATCAGCACGGACCAACTAAGCGACTTTGCGAAGCAACTTTCCGACTTAAAAAAAAAATTCTTCTCAACATCTTTCAGAATGAGTTGTCTTTTTCTGTCTTGACAAGATTGGACCAGTTTGAATAAGCTTGAAGGAACAATTGATTCAACAACTTGTGCTATATACGATACACCTCTTTTAGATGACCCTTGAAAGAACAGTGATGATCGGAGCTGGAACAACAAAACACTAGTATGGCTGAGAAAACTAGAATCTTGAGCGAATCTTGATAAACAGATAAACTTTGGAGCTCTTTGTCTCTTTAACATCTGCTTAACTTGTCCTCCTCATGACCTTCATGATCGGGATCAACTTGGTCATGCAAATGTTGGAGCCGAGACAACTTAAGATCTGCAAAATCAAAGTAAAGGAAAAACAGGGAAGGTTTGCGCTACACACTGGTGGCGAAAAGGAAGGTTTGCGTTAGCCGAAGCTGGCGCAATGTGAGGTTTGCGCGACCAACTGTTGGCGCAAATCTGACTTGAACTCAGAAAATTTTACCTTTTTAAGCTCTTTGACTCCCCCTACACAAATGCATTAGATATGACAATTCAAGTTAGCATTCATGTAGAAAATGAGATACTCCCCCTCAAAAACATATATGGTATTTTCAGAAAATTTCTCCTTTATTCACTCCCCCTTGAATAATGCACAAACCCATTTATAAAGAAAATATGAGAACACAAGAATGGAAACATCAATGTAGAAAGAAATTATACTGAATATGTATTTTGAAACAACTAAATATATAAAAATTTAAACATAGACAAATAAAATTCTAATCAGTAAAAATATCACAAATTTATCAATCAGTTGAAATCAAATAAATGCTTTTGGATACAGAACCAAGTATTATTGCATATCAAGTTAAGACATGTTCAGTTTCAAAAACTTTCATCAATCTATTTAGTGTGCTCGCATGTGAACTCCGATTAGCTTCAAGAAAATGCAATTCTAAAAATATAATAGAAAACTTTGCATGTAATCACACTAATCCATCAAAAATTCAGACTTTCACAAATTTACAGGTTTATTGCAACTTAGAAATATCACCAAGTATCATGAGATGTGTGCTCATTGGCATCTTTTAGCATTGTGCACATTGGCATCTTCACATGAGTGTGCTCTTTGGCATCTTTTAAGCTTGTGCACTTTTGTCATCTTTTAATCAAAATAGTTTATTAAGTAAAGAACATGTCGTAAACGTAACTTTCTATCTGACCCTATTGCAGGATTTGGGTCAGTCGCTCCTAGACCAGTTGGCCTTAGGGGACTAGGTGTCAAGCACCCCTTGGAACTTACTTTCCCATATCAGAAAGGCTACATCGACACATCCTAAACCCATTCATACCAGTAGAACATGACTTTCGATCTGATTCTATTGAAGGATTTGGGTTCGATCACTCCCAGATCAATTGACCTTAGGGGACCAGATGACAAGCATCCCACATAACTTACTTTCCCAAATCAGAAAGTTCACAGGTACAAACTTTTAAACTTAGAAATTTCTGATTTATAAGCATCCCAAACTGACAAGGTTTTACGTCTAAGTGCTTAACCCATATTTTCATTACGATCCAAAATTCCAACTTTTTAGTTTTTCTAAGCATTGTAAACTATAAAAATTCCGAATCACACAACTTTAAAGCAATATCAAAATCTACAAACATGTTGCTGACTTTTCGACTTTTGTTAGACTTGAAAGTTGAACATATAAAACTTTGATATAAACAAAGCAACTTGAAAATATATCGTAGACACACATTTTATTCGAAAGAAAGAAAAAAAAATTTAAAACTTTTACTATATAGAATAAAATTTGTAAAGGTTTAAAATTTTAAAACAACATGCCGTGATTTAAAAATAGAAATATTTGATCGGCAGGTTTATATTCAGTTGAGACAAAATATAATTCAATAATATCATCTTCCACATAATGTAAAAATGAAAATTGTGTCTCATTTGAAAATTTTGGGTTGAACAAAATCAGAGTTTGAATAAGCTTGCTTAGATTCTTTAAAAATATGAGAAAACAGGAACAACATCATTATCAGATATGAATGCAGCGGAATTAAGTAGATGTACTCACAGTTTCTCATTAGTCAGAAGCTTAAAGTATTGAATAACCAGTCCTAGACTGATATGTCTAGAAGTCATAGTCCTTTGAAGTACGGGTTCTGAGCTGAATTACTCAGAAGCCAAAATGTTGACAATGAAGTCCGGGTTTAGAACTGCTGTGTTCAAAAGCCATAATCTTGTCTTACTCCCCCTTAACATGAGGTACCTGCAACTTTGAATCATATTAAGATATTGGTACCCAATTGAATTTGGGCCCATGTTTGTTAGTTGCAGTTCTTATGGGGAAATATTGATTAGATTTAACACGAGAAGCACGAGAAAGATCATCAGAATAATAAGCACAGTCATCAAATGAATACAAAGCATAATCATTTAAACTAGAATCAGAAGAAGAATATGAGACATTTTTGGAAATTTGAATCATTTGCTTTATTGAATATTTTGAAATTTTCTTACAAACAGCAAATGAATCAATTTTATAATATCTGTCTACATATCTATCTCCATCAGTCTGAGATTCATCAGATATAAGCTTCGCTCTCCAAATCTGCTTTGATGACTTGCTCAAAGTCCTATCTGAAAGATTAGAATCAGAAGAATTAGAACTGTCAGAAAGAACTTTATCTTGTTTCTTCGACTTCTTTGACCGTCTTCTTTTACGTTTAGGTTTATAATACTGATCATTTAGTGTAAAAGATTCATCAAGAATTTCCGAATTAATATTTAAATCAGAAGAAATAATTTTACCTAAGCAACCAATCTGATCAGACAATAAATTTGAACATACCTCGGAGTCAGAATTATTTTGAGAAAAGATATCAGATTTAGAAACTTCCATTCTGTTTACTTGACAATCAGAAGAAAAGTTAGAAATAGAATCTTGTTTTTGAGAAAATATTTTTTCTTCAAGACTAGACGTAACGAAAGAAAGAATAATATCAGATTCAATTTCTTTTAAAATATTTTGATCTTCCATCTTATCTTCAAGATCAATGATTTTGTTTTCTAAAATTAAAGGAGGTGTATATCTTTTAGAATCATAAATGATTGTAGATATATTTTCCTTATCAGATTTGTTATCAAAAATATCAACAAAATCATCAGACACTGAATATTTGACGGGAGATATATCATTTAAACCTTTTATACCTCTTCTCGATTTGTCAGGAAAATATTTTGCATTTTCTCTCGTGTAAACAAAAGGAATTTCCTTTTTCTTGTTATTTGTCCTTTTCTCACTCTCGATTTCTAACACTTGCTTCTCATTCATCCAATCAATTTTAAATTGAGGAGCATATTGAGCATGAGTTAGATAATCGTATTTATATAAAGTTGGGGATTTTTCAATCGCATTGTTTAAACAATGTGGATTTTTAAAACAAGTCCCCATTTTTCTTTTAAAGCTTCCTCACTTCTTGGTTTATTCATAAAAATTGTTTGCTCAGATTGGTTTCTTCGATATAACTTTTCTTCTAATTTATTTATTTTATCCGAAAAACTGTCTTTTAAAGAGGTCATAGCAATCACAGATTCAAGATAATTCTTATTTGAATTTTCCAAATCATCCAATTTCTTTTGAAAGATTTCTTTAGTATGAACCAAAATAGATTTTTCATCTTTCAAAGAAATTTTCAGTTTGTCAATCAAATCTGACTTTTCAGAATTTAAATTCTTTTCAGATAATAACTTTAAGTTAAGATCATGTAAAGCAGTAATTATAATATCCATCTGTGAAGAAATGAAAGTGTAATCAAAATCCGAAATTACCTCGTCTTCATCAGTGTCAGAATCATCATCTGACTGATCATCTCAAACAAAGCACATCTGATCGATCTCGACATTTGCAGCTTCATCATCAGAGTGATCTAGCCAGAATTCTTCTTCAACAAGCAAAGTTGTTCCACTCTCTCTCTTCTCAACAATTTCCAGTTTCTTCCGATAATATGCTGAGTCCTTAACCTTATTTGCTCGACACTCCTTAGCTATATGACCTGGCTTTCCACATTTGTAGCAGCCACCAACTGTCTTTGGCTCAGGCACTTTGAATTTTGAAGCAGAAGTGAAGCAAGAAGTATTGGAACTCTGACGTGGTTGGAACTTTTTCTGATAGTGTTGTGAGAGAAGGATCATTGCTTTCTGAAGTGCCTCGCCATCATCTTCCATTGACCAGTCGTAAGAATTATCAGACAATGCTTGATTATCCAGATGGCTCGTTAGAAGTGCAACCGGGTCTACTGACTTCTTGTTCTTCTTCTCCGGTTTGGCCTTCTTCTCAGATACTATGCTCTCATCTGTTAGCAAGATCTCAACCATTTCTTCGATTTGCATAGAAGAAATTCTGACACCATTCCTCAATCTGTGGCATGATTTGTTCCATTCTGGTTGTAATGCATTGAGGAATTTCATATTTGTCTCAAGCTCAGTCTTTTCCACTTTGATGTTTCTCAAATCATTGATCACAGCACAAAATCCGTCATACACAGTTTTCAATGGCTCCCCATCCTTGGCTTTGAATTCTTCAAAGTTATTCATGTAACGAGTATGTAGGAGTTGAGTCGCAACTGAAGAGCCAAGCATAACCTTCTCAAGTTGTTGCCACATAAGATTAGGATGAGTTTTGAAACAATCAACCCTATTGTAGATAGAGTTTGGCAAGGCTAACATCAGATTTGCCTTTATATCACGATCAACTTGATACTCTGATAACTCATCAGGTGTATATTCTTTGGTAGGCTTATATAATCCAGAAGCCAAGTTGGGTTTTTCAAAAGGTCCTTCAGATAGAATGTTCATCATATCATTTCCGTTCTTTTGACGCTCTATAAAATTCAAGAACCTATCTTGCCACTGAGTGAACTCGTTTTCATCTATCAGAACTGGAGGACGATTTTCTGTGCCCAATGACATCATGAAGTCATTCTTGTAGATCTTAGCTTGATATGCTAACTTTGCAGAATCCATGGCAGAAATCCAGAAAAATTCTAAGTGTTCACAGTAGAGTTGGCGCAAACTGAAGTTTGCGTGAGAAAAAGCTGGCACAAATGTTGATTTGCGTGAACAGAAGGTTGCGTAAACAGAGGTTCTCGCGAAAAGTTGGAGACATAAACTTAGATTTGCGTGATCTAAGTACGACGCAAATTGTTCTTTTCGTGAAAAATAACTGGCTCAAAGCAGACTTTGCATGAGATGCTGAAGACGCAAACCAATCTTCGCGTGAGAAGCTAGTGGCGAAAACCTAGATTCTTGCGATACACGGGTGACGCAAATTACGATTTGCGTGAGCAAAGGATGGCGAGAACTTGAATTCTCGTGATATTGATGAATCCTGAACTTGGCAATATGAACTGGCACAAGATGAAGAACTCACGCAAACGAAGATGAACTGACGCAAAGAAGAGATCTGGCGCAAACCGCTGTAAAACACGAAAAATCAACACAGATGATTACAGAATTGAAATTATCAAAGATTTCTTTCAAAGAAATGATCGAAAAACAAAATTCTAACACTTTTCTATCAAACTTTTCAATTAAAAACCACAATTTTGAAAAATCGTGCATAGAGCTCGATGAAAAAATGTTTTCCAGAAACTTCAAAAATCACAAAATCAAACATCAAAACCTGAATTTCTTGGAAAACAATGTGAATCAAAAAATTTCTTCTATTAAAAACGAATCCAACAAACTGAAATTCAACAAAATTCGACCAGAAAACAGTCTGAATTTGATGAAAAAGCAACAAAACGAGATTTTCTTGAAAAATTCAAGAAAATCGATGAAATTTTCTGCTTTAATCCACAAATTCAGAAACGAAAATCAAATCTCCCAATTCTCTCAAGATCTAGATTGGCTCTGATACCAATTGTGAATGCAAGATCTCTAAATACTAGAGAGAGAAAGTAGAAAGAGAGAACAAGTGAAGCGCAAAGTAACAGATCTATTCAAAATGCGTGTCAAGTCTATCAAATAAGCAATCTGTGATACAATCAGAAGTCATGTTAGACAAATCAGAATTTAAACATACTTCTTCATATGAAACAGGTTTTTCAGAATGAATCTTGTCATTTACCAACTTAGAAGAATTAGAATTTGTCATATCAACTTTCCTTTTCAAGTCAGAATTGAGTAATTTTTCTTTCATCATTCTGACTATAGAACAGATAGATCTTTGACATACTTAGATATTTGACTTTCAAAGATTTGACGTTGATTGTCAAATGTATCTCTTTCTGTTATCAAATTTTTTTCAAATTCCGAGATTTGTTTTGAAAGTGTCATACATCTAAGCTCAAGATCTTTCTTTTCTTGGAAAGTTTTCTTTTCAAGATCAGCTTTTTGATTTTGTAAATCTGAAATTTCTTTTTCAAGAACATAAGTTTTGTTTAAAGCTGCTTGATATTCATAATCAGAACTCTTATAAGTCATTTCTGAAACAGGTTTATTTAAAATTGAAGACGTTTCATTTCCATCCACCATAATTGGACATGTAACTATTATTTCAGATGAATCAGAAACATATGATGTAGTATGAGTCTCATTTTCTTTTGGAAAGATATTTTCAAATTCAACGAATGTTTTCTCTTTATTTTCATAAGAAGAATTCAATTCGTCGTATTTAAAATAAGCATTTTTTAGACCTTGAGATTCATACTTCATCTCATTTTCAGATTCATCTTCAATAATAGGTTCTGTTTCTATTTTAGTTGATGTATCTGAAGCAGTCTCTATTTTAACAAACGTCTCAAGGATATGTGGCACTAAAACAATAGGCTCCAAATCGTTTTTGTTTAAATTGTAAACTTTTTCTGGTGCCTTCTTCAAAACATCCACATCTGAAAGACCTAGACCAGGCTTGGCCTTATAAACTTTGTTTTCCTTTTGACCGTTTGCTAAAAATTTTAGAGTCTGTTCAGTTTGACCTCTTTTGAGAATTAATTCTTCTAACTCTTTTATTCTGGTATATGCCTCAACTCTGTCTTTCATGACAAATTCATACTGAAGAGTTAAGTCCAGTTTTTGATCTTTAAGAGTTAAAACTTTTTTTTGCAAATCAGATATTTCATTTTGAAGTTTTACTTTGTCCATTTTTAGAGCATTTTTCTCTTATTCTTTATCTTCTAATAATGTTTTGTATAACAAAACTTGATCTTGATGTCCCTAATTGATGAATTTTTGATCTTCAAGTTTATCTTTTAGTTTCAAAAATTCTGAATTCATTTGAGTTAGTTGAGACATCAAGTTCATCAACTCTTCATTTTCAGAATAGTCAGATTCATCAGACATTGAAGTTACCTCAGTATCAGAATCTTCCTGTAAGTGAGCCATGAGATTGTAGTGGACCTCAGTCAGATTTGCTTTCACTTCACTTTCTTCATCATCTGAGTAGTACAACCAGATTTCATCTTCAGCTTTCAGAGCTTGCCCTTTTTCAACAGCCTTGGCAAGTTGAGCTTTCTTCTTGTAGTACTCATAATTCTTCACCTTTTTCTCTGGACAATCTCTAGCAAAGTGACCTGACTTTCCACAACTAAAACATTTGTTTAACTTCTCTTTATCTTTTTCTTCCTTCTTTTCCTCTGTCTTCTCTTCCTTATTTTCATTCTCTATCAACAATTTACCTTTGAATTTACCTGACTTGTCACCGTCATGCTTGGGTTTGCTGTAGAATTTCTTCTTTGCAAACTTGTTGTGAAATCTTGTAGTTAACAAAGCCAGTTTCTCTGTGAAAGCAGTAATCTCGTCCACTTATTCAGGTTCAACATCCTCATCCTCTTCATCAGAACTCTCAGAAGAATCAACAATCCTTGATACCATTGCTTTGGCCTTGACTGGTTTGCTTGATCCAGAAGTTGCTTTTAAAATCATTCCCGGTTCTGTGTCAGTAAAGCCAAAGAACCTTCCACTTTCTTGTGATTTTCTTTCAACTGACTCTGTTCTTTTGTAGCAGCAGCTTGCTTCTTGATGACATCCTCATGTTGATTTAATGCAGAAAACAAATCATGCAGCTTTTCTTCATCCATGTCTTTGTTAATCTGCATCTGGATCGTATAAACTTCCCATTCTGGATGAAGATTTTTAATGAACATGAAATTTATCTCCGAATCTGATTTCTGAACTCCATTTTTCCTCTGTTCATTCAAGATGATGTTAAACCTATTGTAACACCCTAAAAATTAACGGAATAAAAATTCAAAATTTCTACAATATGATTGCTATAATTAGATAAAAAACTGGATATAAAACCTGCTAAAATCAATCCCAAAGTATCATCCCGATAAGACGGGGAAACAGTACTATAATCATTACAATGAATCAAGTAAAGGATAAACTAACAACCTAATAATCTAACATAAGTAAGAAAGATTAATATTGAGTGTTGCTATTCTTCCAAAAGGTATGATCACTATTTCAAAATGCCGGTCTATACATCTCCCAACAAGACCGCTCTTGGCCCCAAAGCTATCCGCTCAGTCCTGATGAACCCCACCGGAGACCTGACCTGTCATACATGTAATTTTAAGAAAAAGTGTTAGGCTAAAGCCTAGTGAGATCAAACATTTTCAATTTAAGAGATTGAATATAAAATAAGTAAAAAGGTTTCCTTTTATACAACAACAATAATGATAATGATAACAATAATGATCTTTGAAATATAACCAATACCTCTTGGCTTAACATGGGAGACCCGCCTAATAACCGGAATGACGGAACACAAAAGTAAGCCATTCGATGGGTCAGTAAAGCCAATAAACACATAAAGTACACGCAAGGGATGTCAGGCTCAGTGGCTTTAAACGTACACCCACGGAAACTCGAGTTCAACCCCGTCGGGTTCCTCTGTCGAGCTCCTCATCCAATATCGTAATACTTGAGCACGAAAGACTTATACCTCACCCGGTACCTAGCGTGCATCACGAAAGACTTATACCTCACCCAGTACCTAACGTGCCTCGACGTAGAAAACTAGTCGTCCCAACGCCGGAACAATAATAAACCAAATACGGGGTCATGACTCCCAATGCATCAATTAAGCCAAATAATGCACATAAGGCACAACAATTAATCTCAAAAATGGTTAATATTCAATAATTGATATGGAGGGTATTTTCCACCCAAACCACTCCCATTGTTTATCAAAGGACTGCTAGTGAAAATATAGACAATTCCTCTTTATTTCAAATCCCCAAAATATGAAGTGAGTTTAATATGCAAACCTATCAGTAGTTAACCAAAATACCAATATTTCCAAGATCATAAGTTTTGCATAGTAATACCATTCCCTTAAAAGTATAACCTAAGTATAAACTAGTTAAAGAACATTAATGAAGTTCATAATCATCATTTCCCTAACAATCATCCAAAAACACTAATATCCTCAAAAGTTAGGTTTAACACAATGTTCTACAAAACCAAGTATATGAAAGGGAAGATATTAGGTATTCAAAATCCACCTTTTGACATGTATAGAGTTTGATAAAATGTGTAAGAACTCTCCTTAGTAGTTTCCTTAGGAAGGAAACCAAACCCTAGAAATGAGAGAGATGAAAACCACATGAGACCTCACCACCAAGACTTCCTAAATGAGACATGGACCACCATTAATGATTATGAATCACCATAAATGAGGAGAGAAGTCTAGATGGAAGATACTTACCGAAATCGGTAGAGAGAATCGCTCCCAAACCCTAGAAATGAGATAAAAATGACTGAAAATCGGGACTTGGCTTTTTATACCCGAAACCCCCATCGGCGATAGTGCCCCGGAGATAGTGACATCTGTCACTATCGCGGGCAAGGTCGCGAGCGCCTCACCACCTTCGGTACAGGTTGGGCGATAGTGCCCCGGCGATTGTGACCATGTCACTCTCGCGGGCACAATCGCGAGGAATGTACCGAGGACCTAAGGCCTTCGGCGATAGTGTCCTCCGCGATTGTGACACCCTGTCACTCTCGCGGGCACAATCTCGAATAGCCCCAAATTTCCCAACTTTGATGGTTTTTAACCCACGATGCTTAAATCCAACTTTCTCGATATTAAGTAAATAAAAATCCCAACATCTAAGTTCCAAAGCGAGAAAATAATACATGGGTTCTCAGAATTCGGGGTGTTACAATCCTCCCCAACTTGGAAATGATTTCGTCCCCGAAATCCTACTAACTAAACAACTGAGGGTATCTACGCCTCATATCTTCTTCCGCTTCCCAAGTCACATTGGTGTCGCGGTGGTGCTTCCATTGAACCTTTACCATCGCCACCTCTTTATGCTGGAACTTCTTAATTACCCTTTCCAAAATTGCCTCGGGCTCTTTGATACAACAATTATCATCGACTCGAATCTCAGACAAAGGTATGACGCTTTCTTCTTCCGCTAAGCACTTCCGTAAATAGCACACGTGAAATGTGGGATGAATCCCGTCCATCTCCGGCGGTAAGTCCAACTTGTAAGCTTGGAGTCCGATACGCTCCAGAATAGTAAACGGCCCAAGGAAATGGGGACTTAGCTTCCCACGCTTCCCAAACTGAATCAATCCCTTCCAAGCGGACACCTTTAGCATCACACGATCTCCCACTTGAAACTCTACCGGTCTCCTCTTTTTGTCGGCGTAACTTTTCTGACGATCTTGCACCGCTTTCAACCGTTCCCGAATAGATTTAACTTTGTCGGCCGTCTCTTGCACAATTTCCGGGCCGACAAACTCCTTCTCTCCCTCCTCTAGCAAACACACGGAGGTCCTACACTTCCGCCTGTACAAAGCTTCAAATGGCACCATCCCAACACTAGAGTGATAACTATTGTTGTACGTAAATTCCACCAAGGGTATATGGGTATCCCAACTACCGCCAAAACCGATCACGCATGATCTAAGCATGTCTTCAAGAGTTTGAATCGTCCTTTCACTTTGCCCGTCCGTCTGCGGGTGATATGTCGTGCTCAAATTCACCCGCGTGCCCAACTCTTGATGTAAACCTCCCCAAAATCTCGACGTGAACCGACTATCACGATCGGAAACTATCGACAAGGGTATACCGTGTCTAGAGATGATATCATCTATGTACAACTTGGCCAATTTATCCATTGGAAAAGTTTCCCGCATCGCTAGAAAGTGAGTACTCTTCGTCAATCAATCGACAATGACCCATATGGTGTCGTTCCCTCGCAAAGTCTTGGGTAACTTGGTCACGAAGTCCATGGTGATCTTATCCTATTTCCACTTGGGTATTTCAAGCGATTGAAGGCTCCCATAGGGTCGTTGATGCTCGACCTTCATTTGTGAACAAGTCATGCATCGCTCCACATAATGAGCTACATCCAACTTCATAACTGGCCAGCAATAATGTAGCTTCAAATCTCGGTACATCTTGGTGCTCCCCGGGTGGATAGAATACTTGGATTTATGCGCATCCTCCAAGAGTAGCTCTCGGAAACCACCAAACTTCGATACCCAAGTTTGACCATTGAAGCACTTTATCCCTCGGCTATCTTCGGTCAACAATAACCGTTGCTTTGTCATCACTTCCTCCTTGAGGTTTTCTTCCTTTAATGCTTCGGTTTGCGCTTCTTTTATCTTTTCCATGAGACTTGACACCAACTCGATTCTTGTAAGCTTGGCTTGAAGTCTCCCGCTATACTCTATTCGACTCAAAGCGTCGGCCACCACGTTTGCTTTACCCGGATGGTAGAGTAATTCGCAGTCGTAATCCTTAAGTAACTCCAACCACATTCGTTGCCTCATGTTGAGCTCCTTCTGATCAAAAACATACCTCAGGCTCTTGTGATTCGTGTATAAGGTACACTTTGTGCCGTAAAGGTAATATGGCCATAACTTTAACGCGAAGACTACCGCCGCCAACTCCAAATCATGAGTGGGGTAGTTTTTCTCATGCACTTTCAGTTGCCTAGATGCGTACGTGATCACTTTTCCTCTTTGCGTTAGCACGCATCCAAGTCCCATTTTGGACGCATCACTGAAGACCACAAAATCTTCCGATCCCTCCGGCAAGGACAATATCGGAGCTTCGCATAACTTCCTTTGGAAAATCCTAAATTCCCTCTCTTGCTCCTCGGTCCATACAAACTTTACATTCTTCTTGGTCAACATCGTCAACGAAGAAGCAATCTTGGAAAAGTCTTGTATGAACCTTCGGTAATACCCCGCCAAGCCTTGAAAACTTCAAATCTCGGATGGGCTTTTGGGAGGATCCCAATTCATCATATCTTCAATCTTGGCCGGATCCACCTTCACCCCATCCTTTGAAACTACATGCCCCAAGAACTGCACTTCCTTCAACCAAAACTCGCACTTGGAAAACTTTGCATAAAGCTTCTCCTTCCTTAAGGTTTCCATGACATCTTGAAGATGACGCGCATGATCGACTTCATCCTTCAAGTAGATAAGAATGTCATCAATGAACACGATGACTGACTTATCTAAAAAGGGTCGGCACACGCGGTTCATTAAGTCCATAAACACCGCTGGGGCGTTCGTCAAACCGAAGGGCATTACTAAGAATTCGTAGTAACCATAACGCGTCCTAAAATCGGTTTTAGGAATATCTTCTTCTTTGACTTTCACTTGATGATAACCTGAACGGAGATCGATCTTCGAAAAGCAACTAGCTCCTTGAAGTTGGTCGAAAAAATCATCAATCCTAGGGAGTGAATACTTGTTCTTCATGGTTACCTTATTCAACTCCCTATAGTCGATACACATTCGCATGGTACCGTCCTTCTTCTTCACGAATAAGATCGGTGCTCCCCAAGGCGGGGAACTCGGTCTTACGAACCCTTCTCTAAATGCTCTTGCAATTGGCTCATCATTTTCTTCATCTCTGATGGAGCCAAACGATAGGGAGCTCGGGCTATAGGATCCGCTCCAGGCGTCAGATCAATCTTGAACTCCACTTGACGGTCGGGTGGTAAACCATGCAAGTCGTCCGGGAATACATCGGGAAAATCACTTACCACCTCGACATCTTCTAGCTTCTTCTTCTCGACTTTGGCATCTATTGTATATGCCAAAAAGGATGAGCATCCTTTCGCCAAACACTTTCGCGCCTTCGCCATACTAATGATTGCAACTTCACCTTTCCGCCTCTCACCATACATGGTCACCGCATGACCATCCGAACCCGGAATTCGGATCAACTTTTAAGCACAAAGAATCTCCGCGTGATTGGTCGACAACCAATCCATACCGACTACAACATCAAACCCCTCGATGACCATAGGCATTAGGTCAATCAGGAACTCCCTTCCTTCGATTTCAAACTTGCAATTTCTTAGAACATTCCGAACCACTACTTGATCACCATCGGCTAGCTCTACCACTAACGCCTTGTCTAAACTAGTAGTGGGCATGGATAGTTTTGGGCAAAACAAGCTTGATAAAACGAAAAACTAGCTCCTGAATCAAATAGTACACGCGTAGGTATGGAGTTTAGGAGAAACGTACCCGACACTACATCCATTGACGCCTTCGCCTCTTCGGTGGTCATCTGAAAAGCTCTCCCTGTTGCCTTGGGAGTATCCACCTTTTTGCCTCCACTAAAGTTTGCCATTGCCTTTGGGCATTCACTTCTAACATGGCCCGACTCTTTACACCCGAAACAGATACGCTCTCTAATTTGAAAAACATTGAAACGGTGGCCGAGCTTACCACATTTGAAGCACAGTTCGGGTCTCGAGTTGCAACGGCCGGTGTGCTTACTTCAGCATCTTGAACACCACGGGGAATCCCGTCTCGAACCACCTCCCCGTTGATTGTTGTTGAAGTGATTTCGCCTTTTTGAAAATGTGGGACCCCCTTCCCACTTCCTTTTCTCCACTACTCCACCTCTCTCCACTTTACTCGAACCGTAAGAGTCCTCCACAAGTTGCACTTCTTCTATAGCCTCTCGGAGAGTAGCGGCCTTGGACACTCGAACCATATTCATCATTTCTGCAGGCAAACCCTTGATGTATGCCTTGATCTTCTCTCTCTCAGTGGGGACCAGATGTCCCACCAAGCCCAGCTTGTCCATGAATAACTTGTTGTAATCCTTCACAAATAAATTTCCCTTTTTCAAACTCCGGAACTCATCGATGATCCGGTCCATAGCTCGTTCATTGAAAAATTCTTCCATAACCTTTTTCTTGAAGGTTCCCCAGCTTAGTTGGCCCAACACGGTGGCCTCAACTGAAGCAGAATATACATTCCACCACGTGAGGGACGCCCCTCTATGCATTTGAGACCCAAACACAACTTTTTGACTTTCCCCGCACTCGCTCGATCGAAAAGCCTGCTCCATATCTCTAATCCAGTTCATGCATGCTACTGGATCGTCTGTGCCTTTGAATTCTGGTGGTCGGCATCCAAGAAATGCCTTGAAGGTACAAACCTTAGGCAGTTGCTTCACTTCGGGAGGTAGAGTTTCATTAGGAGGGACAACGGGTCCCGAACCTCCGGATCCCACCCGAATTACATTTTCCGCCACCGCCTCAGGCCAACGGTGGTTAACATCACGGTCGTCCAAAAGCTTCAGGGATACTTCTTGTTGTTGAGCCATAGCTGCGTTCATCGCTTGCATCATCTGTTCCATCATTCTAGATTCTGGAGTTACCTCTTCCATAATCGGATGAGTTGGAGCGAGGTTCCGTCGAGGTATGAATTATTGTCCTCCACCCAACGCGTTTACCAAAGGTGGGGGCAAATCATTATTCGTTACCCTCGGTTGATCAGCCGTCGATGCCGTCGTATCTTGCCCTTCCGGCCGATTATGTGTATTAACCATAGTCTGCCACACACATGAGAATATAGATAAGATAAGACTATACATCTAGAAGCAAGGAAACGTACCACTACATTTTACAATGGAAAACAAGCATAATCACGTAAAACATCCTCATAATAACGTTAGTTAGGCGAAATTATGAACATGCAATACATAAAAATTTTCATTCCCATTACCATAATTCTTAACTTGTGTAGTTTTTGTCGACTCTAAAACTATCTTATCTTAAGAGTTCTACCCCATCTCACAAAATCATTGCCTAATTTCATAGCTTAAGTCTAGGTACTCTACATCCATACCCAGTTCACTTAAACTAAAGCTTTGATACCAACTAGTAACACCCTAAAAATTAACGAAATAAAAATTCGAAATTTCAACAATATGACTGCTATAATTAGATAAAAACCTAGGTATAAAACCAGCTAAAATCAATCCCAAAGTATCATCCTGATAGGACGGGGAAACAGTACTATAATCATTACAATGAATCAAATGAAGGATAGACTAACAACCTAATAATCTAACTTAAGTAAGAAATATTAATATCGGGTGTTTCTATTCCTCCAAAAGGTATGATCAGTATTTGAAAATGCCGCTCTATACATCTCCCAAAAAGACCTCTCTTGGATCCAAAGCTATCCGCTCAGTCCCGACGAACCCCACCGGAGAGCTGACGTGTTATACATGTCATTTTAAGAAAAAGTGTTAGGCTAAAGCCTAGTGAGATCAAACATTTGCATTTTAAGAGATTGAATATAAAATAAGTAAAAAGGTTTCCTTTTATACAACAACAATAATGATAATGATAATGATAACAATAATGCTCTTTGAAATATAACAAATACCTCTTGGGTTAACGGGGGAGACCCGCCTACTAACCCGAATGACGGAACACAAAAGTAAGCCATTCGATGGGTCAGTAAAGCCAATAAACACATAAAGTACACGCAAGGGATGTTAGGCTCAGTGGCTTTAAACGTACACCCACAGAAACTCGAGTTCAACCCCGTCGGGTTCCTATGTCGAGCTCCTCATCCAATATCGTAATACTTGAGCACGAAGAACTTATACCTCACCCGCTACATAGCGTGCATCACGAAGGACTTATACCTCACCCGGTACCTAACGTGCCTCAACGTGGAAAACTAGTCGTCCCAACGCCGGAACAATAATAAACCAAATACTGGGTCATGACTCCCAATGCATCAATTAAGCCAAATAATGCACATAAGGCACAACAATTAATCTCAAAAATGGTTAATATGCAATAATTGATATGGAGGGTGTTTTCCACCAAAACCACTCCCATTGTTTATCAAAAGACCGCTAGTGAAAATATAGACAATTCCTCTTTATTTCAAATCCCTAAAATATGAAGTGAGTTTAATATGCAAACTTATCAGCAGTTAACCAAAATACCAATATTTCCAAGATCATAAGTTTTGCATAGTAATGCCATTCACTTAAAAGTATAACCCAAGTATAAACTAGTTAAAGAACATTAATAAAGTTTGTTGATCCAAACTCTCTCAGTGATTTGATAACGACCCTCTTTTATACTTAGTGAAAATTACGTTATTATATGTATTAGTGTTTCATCATCAGCGATCAGACTGAGTCTGTTCAGTTATCGCTGATGACCTTTCTGTAAACATTTAATATGTATTAGTGTTTCACTTTCAGCGATCAAACTGAGTCTGTTCAGTTATCACTGATAGTTTCCTATGTAACACAGTTAACGTAATCCCTGAAGACAAGTCTCGCGTCAACATAGTTCATAGCTGAATCGAAGACGAAGCCACTGAACAATAGATAAGTCTACTAGTGACCTGATGCGGATATCAGCGAAGACCAGACAAATCTACTTACGCGAAGAAGCCTGAGGAAAAGCTTCAGCGATAGCTGAACTTCTTTATCTCTGGAAGAAGAGATACTCAGCGATCAACGATCACAAAGCTTATGCCTCAAGTTTTCTTTTGTCTTACCTTGCACAACCAGTACGATGTGTCAGAACGGACAAGTCTCTGTCACAAATCGTACACCAACTCTGTCAACTACACTGTTCATAAAGTGGCCAAAAGCATGTCTCCAAAAGTGAGACTACCAAAGCCAATCTATGAATGCCACGTGTAAAGTACCCTGCCATGCATTTAATGCATAGGGTATAAATAGGAAGCTCACTCCTTCATCTGAAGGTGTGCTCAATCCTTGAACTCCAAAGATAGAAACCCTTGTTTTCTCTCTCTCTAAAAATCCCCCATTCTCTGAATTTCTTGTGCAACCATCTTAGTGTTTCTTAAGTTTGTTTAGATTGAGTCTGTCTTAATCTTATTCCGCAACAAACTTGTAAATTGTATTTTGATTTATCAATAAACAATTTATTAAACTTTAATTTCTGTGTTTGTATTCAACCCCCCCCCCTTCTACAAACTTGTTAAGCACCTTCGGGACCAACAAGTGGTATCAGAGCGGTTTGTTTAATCAAATAAACAAGATCTTGCTGTATACTCTTCCTTGCTATTCTAAAATGGCACTAAACACAAACACAAACTACTATGATAATGGTTCACTTTCTAAACCTCCTCGATTTAGCAGAGATAACTTTTCTCTATGGAAAAATCGAATGATGCTATTTCTTGAAGGTGCGGATCCTACTATACCTGAATATATAGAAAACGGACCCTATGAACCTGTTAGAATTATAGCTGCTGTTCCTGCTACTGCCACCACTGAAGCTGTCCCTGAACGATATGTCGTTAAGGAAATAAGACAGTGGAGTGATGAAGATAAAAAGAAGGTAGGCATAGATGCAAGAGCAAAGACCATTATATCAATGGCTCTGCCTGATGAAGTTTTCCATTCCATCATGCATCTAAAAACTTCTAAAGAAATGTGGGAAACCATATGTGTTCAATATGAGGGCACCACTGAAATCCAAGAGACCCGAAAGATTAACTTGGTAAGACAGTATGAAAGTTTTATCGCTGGTAAGAATGAATCTCTTTCTGACATTCATCAGCGGTTTAACTGCCTGATCATTGACCTAAGAACTGTTGGAAGGACCTATTCTAATTCTGAGGTCCTAACAAAATTCTTGGAAAGTCTTCCTGAAAGCTGGGACAGTTATTCAATATGTCTTAAGCTGACAAAGGACTTACATACTCTCTCTCTAAGCACTCTGTATGGAATATTGCTCAACTATGAGCAATCTAATCTCCTGAAGAAGAATCTTGTAAAAGATTCTAAAGACTCCAAAAGCACTGCTGTTGCTTTAGTCTCATCAGAGATAATTCCATCCCAGCGATCTACTCTCACCATCACTGAGTTAGATTCTGAATCTGAGGATTTATCAGACCCTGATCTTTCAGAGTTTAATGAGTCCTTAGCACTCTTGACAAACTCTTTTAAGAGATTTGCAAGAAAGAGTAACTTCCGAAGAAGTAAACCTCTCTCTCTTACTGAAAAGCCAAAATCAACTCCGGTTGATAAGGCTACAGCCACTTGCTATAACTGCGAAAAAATTGGACATTTTGCTAGTGAGTGCAGGTCTAAAAAGGTCTTCAAACCTTCTACCTCAAGAAGATCCAGTGATGACAAATACCATAAGCTGAAAAACAAATATCAAAAGCTGAAAAGCTATCAGCAAAAAGGTAAAGGTCTCATCGCTGAAGAACATGACTGGGCTGAATCAGAAGAATCATCTTCTGATGAAGAAGAAGTCGCTAATCTTTGCCTCATGGCTGAGATTAAAGAAGAAGTAGAAGAACCATCTGAACCTTCTATGAGCTACATATCATCTCAGGTATCCATCTCTACAAATCCCTCTCTGCCTGAATCTGAGAGAAGTCGCGCTGTTGATGTGCTGACGATTGACCTTTATAATGCTCTAAACGACAAAACTCAAGCTGAAAATAAAAATGTTTATTTAACACAAGAGCTAGAGAAATGTCATGAAAAGATCAGTGAACTAAATCTTTTAGAAGAAAAGCTAAAAGATCAAGTCATTATAAATGAAATCATCAGCATTGAACGCGAACAAGCCATCGCTGCTCTAAAAGCAGAAAAGGCTCATGTTGAAAAATGGTGCAAATCATCAACAAAGATCTCTGAGATAATAAATGCTCAAACTCCTGAAAGTGATAAAACTGGTCTTGGTTTTTGGACACCACAGGATGATCCTAAAGAAGAAAGTTCCTCGCTTAAGTTTGGAACTTTTGTCACATCTTTCTTTGACACTTCTTATAATCAATTCTATCCCTGTTCTTCTTCTAATCCCATCCCTGAGGAGATATCTGCAAGATCTAAGCCTGCAGATAAAGGAAAGTCTATTCTCCCTCCTCAGAAGGCTTCCAAGAAAACCAAACTGAAAGTTCCTTCCAAACCTTCAGTGGATAAACCTTTTAGCTCAGTGACAGAAATCTTTGATATCTGTCCTCCAAAGCTGAAGGTTGATCTAAAGCCCGTGAAATCTGAAGAAATAAAAATTCCTCCCAGATCTCGTGCTAAAGGTATTCTTGGAGCTGGACCTGCTCATCTTAAGTTTTCAAAACCTTCTGGCTATAAATCCACCATCAGATATAGAAAATGTTATCACTGTGGATTCACTGACCATATTGCGAGCAAGTGTCCAAATACCACCGAAGCTGATAAAACAGCCAAAGTGAAGAAAAATGCCTCTAAGGCAAATAAAGTCACCAAAGTGAAAAATACCACTAAGGTTAAGAAATTAACCAAAGTGAAGATTACCACTGAAGCTGAATCTTCCTTATCCACTAACTCTGAAGGACCCATTGAAAAGTGGGTACCAAACAAAGCTTAATCTTCCTTATGTATGCAGGGATCAAAGGGCATCTGGTATCTCGATAGCGGATGTTCTCGTCATATGACTGGACAAAGAGACCTGCTCACTGAATACAAGGAAGAGAAAGGTCCCTCTGTGACCTTTGGTGGAAATGGAAAAGGATTTACCCGAGGGTTTGGTGTCCTCAGCAATGGGACAACTACCTTTCGAAGAGTCGCTTATGTAGATGGACTGAAGCACAATCTTCTAAGCATCAGTCAGCTATATTTTCACCAAACCTCTTGATGAGACAAGGTTCAACTTTCTCATCAGTGAGCTTGGAATGCTGAACCTCGAAGAATAATTCTTCAGCGTTCATGTATTGTGTCAGTAATCAAAAGTTCCCCTCATCATTCTCTCTGATAAACATTCTGACTCTCAGGTATGTTCTCTCTCCCTCAAAGATGTTTTTCTTCAAAATATAAACTTTAATCACTGAATTTTCTTCAAATGATTAAAAGCTTTTTTTTTGAAAAATACATTAATCACTGATATTTCCAATCAGTGATCTTTTAAAAGGAAAATCTATCCCTATCTTTACAATCAGGGATACTTTTAAAAAGGAAAATCTATCACTGACTTTTCTTCAGTGATCATTTGAACGGACAAATGAACAGTCTCTCTCCTCTATGACGTCATTTGAACCGACAATCCACGACATACTTTTTCTGACACGTTCGTCCGTTGCCCTCCTATCCAATCAACTTCGTGGAACGTGTCAATGTCATGATGATTTCTTTTCCCGCTTCATTCTCTCTCTTATCTCTCTTCTCTCTCTTCGTATAAAAGGAATTCTTCTCTCCTTTATACGGTTTACGCTTTCAAAACTTTCAAAGCAAGAAACATTCTCTCAAGAACACTCAAGCAAGTAAACCCAGAATATTGAATCTGCAACTCTTTCTCTTCAAGATACACAGGTTTATTTCATGTTTATATGCTTTGTTCATATGCTTTTTATTCTTTTTAAAATCCTACTCGCTTTCTATGGATTTTATAAAACGCTTTTTTTTGTAAAAACTAAAGATCATTCCTTCTGATTTTATGTTTTTAAATAAAAAAAACCTTTTGGTTTTAAAGTGTTCTTCATTCTTTCTACCCAGAACACTATTTTTTTTCTCTTAAAAATAACTTGATAATTTTCCAGTTTCCCTTCTTCTATGGAAACTGGTAATCATATTATTTTTAATCTAAATCATTTCTTCTATTATGCCTCTTTCCATAACAGAAATGACACAGTCTTCAATCGTTGCTTCCAAGCATGTACGATTCGCTCTCACTGAAGTTGAGATTACTAAATGTAATCATTTGGCCAGACTCGACTTCAAAGCTGACAAATACCCACATCTGGTGGAAGCTGCTGAATTCCTCAAGCAGTCATGCATAGCTTACGCGATCACTGTGGATCCTAAGCCCTCCAAGACTCTACTTCAGCAGTTCTGGTTCACTGCTGATGCAACTGAACTTACAAACAGGAAAGGCGAACGAGTCCCTGCTATCTCGTTCAGCACGGAATTAGGGCCAGGGAGCATGACCGCTCTTAGCCTCAGGAAATCTTTACGATTCCCTGACAAACCAAAGAGTGGATTCGACGCACTCCCCACTGATGATGAGCTGATATTCTTCCTGGACGCAATGGGCTATTGTTGGGAAAACAAACCAAGATCGTCTATTCCTAACAAGAAGCTCACCAAGATTCTTAAAGCTCAGATGCCATCACAACTGAACTTTATCTTCTCGCACATAATTCAGTGCATGAGTGGGAAGAGTGGTTCGCTGGATCAAGCCAGCAAAACACAACTGCAGATGGCATACTCCGTTATCGCTGGTCAAAACTTTGACTACGCCACAGCCATCTTTGAAGATCTGAGGTCGAGATTAGAGAAGCCTGAACGAGATCCCAAGATCTCGTACGTACGTTTCATATGTACGTACATCAAGTTCCTCTATCCCAACACCTATCCCACCAAAGATGATGGCACCTTTGCCAGGGTTGGTCAACGATCACTGGAGGTCAAGCCACTCGCCGACGAGGTAAGTATCTCTCTCCTTCGCTCTCGTCTCTCTCTCCATTCTTCTTCATCTTCAGCGACCACGCAGACGGTTCCTTCGTCTGCTATCCCTGTCGCTACCACTACTTCTAAAAGACCATCAGCTAGTCCAATTGGTCCTTCCAAAAAGGCCAAAAAGACTAAGGAAAGTACACCTTCTAGTACTATACCTGAGGGAGCTTCTCAACAAGCTACCTTAGATGCTTTTGTGGGTCTTTCCTCCACAACTTCAGCAGTCACTCATACTGCCGTGTCAGCGATCTCACTCGCTGTCACATCATCAGTAACCCCACCTACTATCTCATTCCCTGAGATTAACCCCATCCCTACTTCTATCCCCAAAACTCTTCCCTTCTCTCCTCATTTGGTCTCTGAACCTGCCACCTCTTCTTTCCCTATAGGACCTGAGCATCAAACTTTTGAGGAATCTATGCAGTTCTACAAAATGTTTGATACGTCAGGTACACCTATACTCCTAAACACTTCTCTCCCCCCCTCTCCAAATAAGCCCATATCTGAACTAACATTATTTTCAGGTCCTAACTTGGCGACTGTTGACACGCATGTCAACAGTCTAGGAGAAAAGGTGGATGCTCTCACCAACACCATCAATGAAACCACCAACGCCGTCAATCAGGCTGGTGAGGAGCTGAAGAAGTTGACCGCCACTTGCTCATCTAAAGCTGAGAACTCTCAACTTTCAGCTCTTGAAGAACAAGTCGTCCAACTCAGAGAGTCCTCTCGACTCTTTCAAGGACGATTTGAGTCTATTACAGCTGAAGTTCAGGGTCTCTCTTCCAAGGTTGACCTCTGCACGTCCCTTCTTCAGCAAGTTCTACAGAAAGTGAATGAACCAGCTCCAGCGCTGCCTCCCTCCTTCACTGAAGATGATCGTACCAACCTCAACATCGTTGTGGAATTCATTCATGATGCCACATGCGACATACCTGCGGTTGAAGACCGAGTTAAGCGTCTGGAGGCTGACGTTCAAGTGCTAAAAGCTTCAACAGCTACTCCAGCAGCTGAACAATCCCCTACCGCTGATAATGACAAAGTGGGGGAGAAAACTGAAGAAACCTCTATTGCTGCTGGGGAAGCTAAGGAACCTCCCTCTCAATCTGAGGGGGAGAAGGCAAAAGAATCCTCATCAATTCACTCCATTCTCTTTGAAGAGGATGAGGAAGAAGACGATGAAGAGGAAGATGATCTAGATCTTGTTGATCAAGAAAAGGATCAGCCCTCCGATGACGACGACGACGATGAAGACCAATCTATGTGGTTCTCTAAGCCGAACGTCGTATCAGGGACAACTTCGCAAGAGGTTGTCAAAACAGGGGTGAGAGGTGATACATCTTCAAGTGTTTCTTCGCAAAGCAAAGACAAGCAACCAATCGCTGAAGAATGCTTGAGGACTGGATCACAATCTGAGGGGGAGCATCCTTCTCAGGTATGTCTTTCAATTGTACCACTTTTCTACTCTTTCCAAACCCCTATGTCTTTCTAGCCTTTATCTCTCTCGTTCTAAAAATACACTTATCCCTTCTTTCCTTCTTTTTCTAACCAGACAGTTCTCACCCCTGCTTAAGGGTTCTGAACTACAAATAATACCAGCGGCTATCGCTGAAGAAATAATCCCAATCTCTATCGCTGAGATTGATGAAGAAGAAGAAGATTCCCTGGTCCATCCAGGAAGGCCCTCTCGACCATCTCATTGGTCAGAGGAAGTGGTGAAGAAAAGAGTTGAAATGATCGCTCAACTAGAAAGTCAACGGCTGAAAATCCCTCTTCAAATATCCACAGAGCTCGACTTCCTTACTGAAGCTGAAAGAGAAGAATCTGCCAAAGCTGAGAAGCTGATCGCTGAATGCAAACGAGATGCCCAACTCGCTTTAAAGATTCAATCCTCTCAAGTTAGGGACAAAAAGCTAAAAAGCAAACCTGTGGAAGTTCAAGCAGCAATACTGAAAGAAATTGAAGAGGAACGCTTCAAAGAACAAGAGATCAACGATAAGTCTATCGAATGGTGCAAACAAAAGATGGATTATCGTTCTGATCTTCTTCCAATATCAGCCGTGACTATCTCTGGTCGCAAGAAGAAAGATCAACTCTCAGTGACCATGGAGATTACCAGAGAGGATGGAACCCAAAAAGCAATGTACGTATCAAAACTTGAAAGCTTCGGATTTACGGAATGGTTAGAGTTCTGGGATGCGCTGAAGAAATCCAAATCTACATACAGAGGCTACGTTGAAGGACTCCTTGAAGCCCTCATAAATAGAGTCGTTTCTGTACTAAAGCTGCCATCTCCTCTTCCTCCCAAATCTTTGAAACTCAAGAGAAAAATTGGGTCCTCCTCCTCTGAAGATGTCGCCATCATCAGGAATGAAACTTCTATCAAATTTTCAAGAGATGCACTGTTTGGTCCTCCTCCTGATCTTTCAGTTCTGGACTTATCTCTGCCTCCTGGTGGTCCCTTCCAAGCTGGTCAAGTAATCGACAAGCCTTATGGAATATTCTTCAGAGATGATGATGAGGAACTCAGATTTCAAAGAATCTCTGAGATTCCTATCTGTCCTCTGAATCATCTCAAGGATCTCTTATGCTTATGGTGTGACTTCTTCCCTGCTGCTGAAAAAATTAAAGAAATTATCAGTCAAGAATCTTTGGAACGAAGACAGAAAGGAGAAGAAATACCTGAGTATATGATCAATCCTCCCAAATCTTCTTATAGCTGATAGATTAGTTTTCCTATCTGCAATCTGTTAGTTATACTTACAGTAGTTAGTTAGTCACTTGTACTTATGATTTTCATATCTTGTAATTCTATCCCTGAATTAAATGAAAATTGCAGTGATGTACTTAACCCTATCAGTACTGTAAAAGATCCCTCAAAATAGTAATTGGGACATGCATTCTATGAGTCCTTTTTATTCCTATATTTTGAATTAAAAAGTAATTTTCTTTTGTTACTTTGTCATTATCAAATAGGGGGAGATTGTTGATCCAAACTCTCTCAGTGATTTGATAACGACCCTCTTTTATACTTAGTGAAAATTACGTTATTATATGTATTAGTGTTTCATCATCAGCGATCAGACTGAGTCTGTTCAGTTATCGCTGATGACCTTTCTGTAAACATTTAATATGTATTAGTGTTTCACTTTCAGCGATCAAACTGAGTCTGTTCAGTTATCACTGATAGTTTCCTATGTAACACAGTTAACGTAATCCCTGAAGACAAGTCTCGCGTCAACATAGTTCATAGCTGAATCGAAGACGAAGCCACTGAACAATAGATAAGTCTACTAGTGACCTGATGCGGATATCAGCGAAGACCAGACAAATCTACTTACGCGAAGAAGCCTGAGGAAAAGCTTCAGCGATAGCTGAACTTCTTTATCTCTGGAAGAAGAGATACTCAGCGATCAACGATCACAAAGCTTATGCCTCAAGTTTTCTTTTGTCTTACCTTGCACAACCAGTACGATGTGTCAGAACGGACAAGTCTCTGTCACAAATCGTACACCAACTCTGTCAACTACAGTGTTCATAAAGTGGCCAAAAGCATGTCTCCAAAAGTGAGACTACCAAAGCCAATCTATGAATGCCACGTGTAAAGTACCCTGCCATGCATTTAATGCATAGGGTATAAATAGGAAGCTCACTCCTTCATCTGAAGGTGTGCTCAATCCTTGAACTCCAAAGATAGAAACCCTTGTTTTCTCTCTCTCTAAAAATCCCCCATTCTCTGAATTTCTTGTGCAACCATCTTAGTGTTTCTTAAGTTTGTTTAGATTGAGTCTGTCTTAATCTTATTCCGCAACAAACTTGTAAATTGTATTTTGATTTATCAATAAACAATTTATTAAACTTTAATTTCTGTGTTTGTATTCAACCCCCCCCCCCTTCTACAAACTTGTTAAGCACCTTCGGGACCAACAAAGTTCATAATCATCATTTCCCCAACAATCATCCAAAAACACTAATATCCTCAAAAGTTAGGTTTAACACAATGTTCTACAAAACCAAGTATATGAAAGGGAAGATATTAGGTATTCAAAATCCACCTTTTGACATGTATAAAGTTTGATAAAATGTGTAAGAACTCACCTTAGTAGTTTCCTTAGGAAGGAAACCAAACCCTATAAATGAGAGAGATGATAACTACTTGAGAGCTCACCACCAACACTTCCTAAATGCGATATGGACCGCCATTAATGATTATGAATCACCATAAATGAGGAGAGAAGTCTAGATGGAAGATACTTACCGAAATCAGTAGAGAGAATCGCTACCAAACCCTAGAAATGAGATAAAAATGACTGAAAATCGCGACTTAGCTTTTTATACCCGAAACCCCCGTCGGCGATAGTGCCCCGGCGATAGTGACATCTGTCACTATCGCGGGCAAGGTCGCGAGAGCCTCACCACCTTCGGTACAGGTTGGGAGATAGTGCCCCGGCGATTGTGACCATGTCACTCTCGCGGGCACAATCGCGAGGAACGTACCGAGGCCTTAAGGCCTTCGGCGATAGTACCCTCCGCGATTGTGACACCCTGTCACTCTCGCGGGCACAATCGCGAATAGCCCCAAATTTCCCAACTTTGATGGTTTTTAACCCACGATGCTTAAATCCAACTTTCTCGATATTAAGTAAATAAAAATCCCAACATCTAAGTTCCAAAGCAAGAAAATAATACATGGGTTCTCAAAATTCGGGGTGTTACACCTATCACAAGCATCCTTCAACGATTCACCATCCTTGGCCTTGAAACCTTCATAAGCAATAAAGCGTTAGTTTCTTTTAGTCTTTTGAGACTTGGTCGATCGAAGAAAATGTTTCTCCAATTCATCCCAGATATCTTTCGCTGAATCATGACTGTCAACTCTGTTGAATATGTCATTTGGAATTGCCATGATCAAGAAAGTCAGTGCATCAACATCTCTTTCAACCAATTTCATACCATTTTCATTGTACTGAATTGGATTTTTAGTAACTTTTCTTTCAGGAATTTCTGGTGTGGTTTCAGTTTCAGGAATCCTTGTTGTGGTGACGTGAGGAAAATGGGGTCCTTCCAGAATAGAAGTCATGAAGGATTTATCTTGATTGTTCAGAAAGTTGATCATCCGCTTTCTCCATTGAGAATATTCTTCTGTTTGAAGAACTGGAGGTTTGGATTTCGAACCTATACTGAAAAGATCTCTAGACATGATTTGTAGAA
The DNA here is from genome assembly GCA_954870635.1 of Arctium minus. Classification (NCBI taxonomy): domain Eukaryota; kingdom Viridiplantae; phylum Streptophyta; class Magnoliopsida; order Asterales; family Asteraceae; genus Arctium; species Arctium minus. The sequence continues at coordinate 65,855,681 of OX941090.1, read as the reverse complement.
AGAAAGTGATTTGAACTGATCGTTCAAAAAGTGCAGAATACACTCGGTGTATAAAATCCAAAACTGATCAAATTTGAAACAACGGGAAAAAATTGACTAAGTACTGAAACTCGCAGACCATTGAAAGGCTTGAAACTCACAGACCGAATAAACTCGCAAAACACTGTTTCGGATAAACTCGCAGATCGAATACACTCGCATAACACTATTTCTGATAAACTCGCAGATCATAACGTGCGCGTTTCTAGAACTCGCAGAGGCCTACTTGCGCGTTTAACAAACTCACAAGCTAAAACTCGCAGATGGAATCTTCACACAAACTCGCAGATCAAAGAGCAAAACACGCAGACTTTGATTTGGGCGTTCTATGAACTCGCTAATAACGCCTAGCGCGTTTGAGACCAAATTTTTCAACTTGCGTGTTCTTGCGATGAACTTGCGCGTTTCACAGATCTTGCGCGTTCTTGGGTTTTCCTTGCGTGTTCTAAGCCTGATCGATCAAAAATCAAGTAAAACTTGATTTATGATTCTGAAAATCATAGAATTTGTCCACGATACAATACGAAACAAGATTACAATACTAAAATTACAAAAGAAATCGAAAATTACAGTGATTGATTAGAAATACAGTGTTCGACTTTCAACTATTAACGAAACCAACATTTTGATCAAATTGATCAATCTAAAGTTGAAATTAGTCTATGTGATATGAACAAAACTTGATCCTATTGATAAAACGCACACAATCAAATCAAATTCTTGATTTAATTGTGCAAAAACAATAAGAATCGAAATCAAACAGTGGTTTTTCAGTCCGCCAAAAATATTTCAAAAAAAATTCAAATCTGATCCGAATCTGCTCCTTTTTGTTTGCTCTGATACCAAATGATGATGTCCAATCAAATCACAATAACAAAACAATTAAGAACAACGAGAATCATTGTGGAAATCACAATTGTATTGATGTCACAAGTGATGGATTACATGTGTTTATCTCTTTAGATTCTCTCAGAATGTTTACAATCAAGGCTAGTTTGTTACAAATGAGCAAGGAAGACCATATTTATAGGTCAACCAAGATTACAAGCAAACCATAAGGAAAATTCAACATAAAGGTATTACAAAATGATTTAAACAGAATACAATAACATGATGTTTTGGAATTCATCACAAAGATCAGAGTTCGTAGATCCAAATATAATATCGTCTACATATATTTGTACAAGAATCAAGTCCTCACTTTTCTTTTTAAGAAATAAAGTAGTGTCGATTATACCTTTTCGAGAACCAGACTCAGTCAGGTAAATTGACAATGTTTCATACCATGCACGTGAAGCTTGTTTCAGTCCGTAGAGTGCTTTATACAACACGTAGACATGGTCTGGGAACTTTGGATCTATGAAGCCTTCAGGTTGACTTACGTACACTTCTTCGTGTAGTATACCATTAATAAATGCCGATTTGACATCCATCTGATATAGCTTGATATTTTTATGTGTTGCGTACGCAAGAAAACTCCTAATAGCCTCGATCCTTGCAACGGGTGCGTAGGTTTCGTCGAAATACCCTAAAAGCCTAAGAATACTAAATTCCTTCTTCTTGATTGTAACCTTTAGCCACTAACCGTGCTTTGTTCCGTACAATTATACCCTCTTCGTCTTTCTTGTTCTGAAATACCCATTTAGTACCAACTATGGTTTTATCCTTGGGTCTTAGTACTAACCGCCACACTTCATTCCTCTTGAATTCATTCAGCTTCTCTTGCATCGCGTTTATGCAATCTGGATCTTTGAGTGCCTCAGACGGATTTTTCGGTTCCATGCTACTTAGGAAGTTTGAGAACATACAGAAGTTAGCAGACGCAGATGCAGTCACGGATCTTGTAGACACCTTAGCTTTTGGATTTATAATTATATTTTCTGGGGGGTGACTCTTTGTCCATTTGTGTGTACTCAGCAACACATCTCTCTCAGTCTGATCATTTGAAGTTTCAAATTTATCTTGTATAGCAGGTAGATCAGTTTCTGCTTCAGCTGGACTTTGTTCACTTTGTGATTGATCAGCTTCCTCTGTTGCAGGTTTTGACTGATTTTTTTCCAGATACTACTGAAGTGGATCCTGGTTCATTAAGTGGTGATACTATCTCAGCTGTACTGTTTGAATTACCTTGTTCAGTAACATCTTGAGTTTGATTTGTAGAAGCTTCACCAATTTGCTCTAGAGGGACCTGATATATCTGCACTAGTTGGATGTGAGTCAGTATTGATTAAATTTTCTTGACTGTTATTTTCATTAGATAAATCATTAAATGCATCAATAGATAACAGATCAAGATCAGATTCAGTGAGAGGTTCAGAATTCTTATTCTTTTGTTGATCAGGTTCTACACTTGATGATGTAGAAACTTTATCTTTAGATCCGAGTTCTGAAATGCTGTGTTTAAAAGTCCTTGTCTTAAATTCATCAAAGGTCACATTGGTGCTTTCAATCACAGTATTTGTCCTTAAATTGTAGACTCTGTACGCTTTAGAATGAAGAGAATATCTCCAATGAATATTCCTTCATCAGCTTTCGGTTGAAACTTGGACAGATTCTCTCGATCATTAAGCACATAGCACCTGCAGCCAAATACACGAAATAATTTAACCGTAGGTTTATGACCATTAATAATTTCATATGAAGTTTTATTAAATCGTTTACTTATAATGGTCCTGTTTTGTGTGAAGCAGGCAGTGGCTACAGCTTCAGCCCAGAGGAACAAAGGTAGTTCTGAATATACCAGCATTGTCCGTGCAACCTCTACCAATGTTCCGTTCTTCCTTTCAACTACCCCATTCTGTTGAGGTGTCATCGCCGCAGAAAAGTTATGTGAAATTTCAACGGAGTCCAGAAATGTTTGCAAAGTTATGTTCTTGAACTCTGTACCGTTGTCACTTCTCAGTTGTTGTACCGGGCTTTGTAGATGAACTTGGATTTTCTTGATGAACTTGATTATCAGATCGGGAGCCTCAGATTTCTTCCATAGGAACTCTAGCCATCTAAACCGTGAGTATTCATCCACCATAACTAGTATGTACTTCTTGCTATTGATGGATTGAGTCCTCATCGGTCCGCACAGATCTATATGAATGAGCTCCAGACATTTATTACAGTTAAATAACTTCTAGAGTTTGCGTGAACTTCTCTTCATTTTTCCTTTCTCGCATGCAGAACAAATAGAGTCTTGTTCTATATTTAGTTCAGGAAGTCCCGTCACAAGATGCTGTGACCTTAGCTTATTCAGATCACAGAAGTGCTGATGAGATAGTCTCCTGTGAGTCCAAGATCAATGAATCCTAGAGAGAGAAAGTAGAGAGAGAGCAATGTAGCGCAGGATACAATTGTATTAAATATGGCGTGAAGGGACTTAAATACCCTTGGTCAATACTACATAGAAAACGACATTAGACACAGTATTTTACCAAACCTATAAATACAATGATTACTATAAAATCAGACCTAACAATCTCCCCCTTAGTAATCATTGGCACTTTGGTCTTCAAAAATCATCTTCTAAATCAGCACAGACCATTAAAGCGACTTTGTGAAGCTTTTTGACTTTTAAAGAAAAATTTCTTCTCCGCATCTTTCAGAATGAATTATCTTTGCTTTTTTGACAAGTCTGGATTAGTAGCTTATGCTCTAAACAACACACCTCTTTTGAATGACCTTGAATGAACTGTGGTGGTCGGAGCTTGAAACAACAAAAGAATTACTTGAAGCTGATAGAATAGAATCTTTGAGCGAATCTTGATCAGCAGATAAACATTTGAGCTCTTTGTCTCTTAATCATCTTTTTTAACTTCTCTTAATTCTCCCCCTCATGACCTTGATGATCTGGATCAACTTGGTCATGCAAATGTCGCAGACGAGACAACTTAAGATCTGCAAAATCAAAGAAACAGAGAAAACAAGGAAGGTTTGCGCTACACGCAGGTTGCGCAAAGCGAGGGTTATGTTACACGCAGGTTGCGCAAAGCGAGGTTTGCGTTATACGCAGGTTGCGCAAAGCGAGGTTTGCGCGAGCAACTGATGGCACAAAGCTGACTTAGAAATTTTTTACCTTTTTAAGCTATTTGACTCCCCCTACACAAATGCACTAGATATGACAATTCAAGTTAGCATTCATATAAAGAAAATCAGATACTCGCCATCAAAAACAGATATGATCATTAAGAAAATTCTTCTTTTTCACTCCCCCTTGAATAATGCTCAAACCCATTTAAAAGGATATGAGAACACAATGAATGAAACATCCATGTAGAAAGAAAAATATACTGAATATGTATTTTGAAACGACTAAATATATAAAAATTTAAACATAAACAAATAAAAATCTACTTAGTAAAATATCACAATAAAATCCATGAGATGAAATCAAATGTATGTATTTAGATACAGAAACAAGTTTTATTGCATATCAAGTTAAGACATGTTCAGTTTCAAAAACTTTCATTAATCTATTCAGTATGCTCGCATGTGAACTTCGATTAGCTTCAAGAAAATGCAATTCTAAAAATATAATAGAGAACTTTGCATGTAATCACACTAAGCCATCAAAAATTCAGACTTTCACAAATTTACAGGTTTATTACAAGTCAGAAATATATAACCAAGTATCATGAGATGTGTGCTCATTGGCATCTTTTAGCATTGTGCACTATGGCATCTTTACATGAGTGTGCTCTTTGGCATCTGTTAAGCGTGTGCACTTTTGGCATCTTTTGAATCAAAAAGTTTATTAAGTAAAGAACATGCCGTAAACGTAACTTTCTATCTGACCCTATTGCCGGATTTGGGTCAGCCACTCCCAGACCAGTTGGCCTTAGGGGACTAGGTGTCAAGCACCCCTTGGAACTTATTTTCCCAGATCAGAAAGGCTACATCGATATATCCTAAACCCATTCATACCAGTAAACACATGATTTTCGATCTGTTTCTATTGAAGGATTTGGGTTCGATCACTCCTAGATCAATTGACCTTAGGGGACCAGATGACAAGCATCACACAGAACTTACTTTCCCAAACCAGAAAGGTCACAGGTACAAACTTTTAAACTTAGAGATTTCCGATTTATAAGAATTTAATAATCATCTAAAACACAAGGTTTTACGTCTAAGTGCTTAGCCCATATTTTCATTACGATCCAAAATTCCGACTTTTTAGGTTTTCTAAGCATTGAAAACTATAAATATTCTGAATCACACAACTTTAAAGCAATATCAAAAGCTACAAACATGTTGCTGACTTTTCGACTTTTGTTAGAATTGAAATTTGAACATATAAGTACTTCAATATAAACAAACATTTTATTCAAAAGAAAGAAATATTGTAAAACTTTTACTTTATAGAATAAAATTTGTAAAGGTTTAAACTTTTAAAACAACATGTCAAGATAAAAAAAATAGAAATATTTGATCGGCAAGTTTATATTTAGTTGAAACAAAATATAAATTCAATAATATTATCTTTCACACAATGTAAAAATGAAAATTGTGACTCATTTGTAAAAAGAAATTGGGTTGAACAAATTCAGTAGATGAAATGAAATGCTCAGATTCTTTTAAAACAAATTGAGAAAACTGGAAGAACATCATTATCAGATATAAATGCAACGGAAATTAAGTAGATGTACACACAGTTTCTCATTAGTCAGAAGCTTAATGCATTGAATAACGAGTCCTAGACTGATATGTCTAGAAGTCATATTCTTTGAAGCACGGGTTCTGAGCTGAATTACTCAGAAGCCAAAGTCTTGACATTTAAGACCGGGTTTTGACCTGCTGTGTTCAAAAGCCATTATTTCTCTTACTCCCCTTAACATGAGATGTCTGCAACTTTGAAGCAGTTTGAGATTTGGGTACCCACTTGAATTTGGGCCCGTGTTTGTTAGTTGCAATTCTTATGGGGAAATATTTATAATATTTGACAGTTAAAGCATGAGAAATACGATCAGAATGATAAGCACAATCATCAGAAGAGAAAGCATAATTATCAGAACTATAATCTGAGGAAGAACATGAGACTTGTTTTGAAATTCGAATCATTTGCTTTATAGAATATTTTGAAATTTTATTACAGGTAGCAAATGAATCACTTTTATAAAGTTTGTCTACACATTTATCCCCATCAAAAGTAGGTTCATCAGATGTCCGCTTTGTTCTCCAGATCTGCTTCTTTCTTCGAGCTCTCAAAGTCCTATCTGTAAGAATTGAATCAGAAAAATTAGAACTGTCAGAAATAACTTTATCTTGTTTCTTCGACTTCTTTGACCATCTTCTTTTATGCTTAGGTTTATAATACTGATCATTGAGCGTAAAATAATCATCAAGAATTTTAGACGAAATATTTAAATCAGAAGAAATAATTTTTTCCAAGCAACCAATCTGATCAACTAATAAATCTGAATTTACTTCGGAGTTTGAAGAATTTTGAGAAAAGATTTTAAAATTTGAAACTTCCTTTTTATTTTCCTTAGAATCAGAAGAAAGGTTAGAAATAGAAACTGAATCTTGTTTTTGAGAAAATAAATTTTCTTCAAGACTAGAAGTCATGAAAGAAAGAATAATATCAGATTCAATTTTCTATAAAATATTTTGATCTTCTATCTTATCTTCAAGATCGATGATTCTACTCTCTAATACTAATGGAGGAGTATATTTCTTAGAATCATAAATGATTGGAGAAATATTTTCCTTATCAGAATTAGAAGCATAAGGATCAATAAAATCATCAGACATTGAAGATTTGATAGGAGATATATCATTTAAAATTCTTCTTCCTCTCCTTGATTTTTCAGGAAAATATTTTGCATTTTCACTTGTATAAACAAAAGAAATTTCATTTTTCTTGTTATTCATCATTTTCTCATTTTCGATTTCTAACACTTGCTTCTCATTCATCCAATCAATTTTAAATTGAGGAGCGTAATGAGCAAGAGTCAGATAATAGTAATTATATAAAGTTGGGGATTTTTCAATCGCATTGTTTAAACAATGAGGATTTTCAAAACCAAGTCCTCACCTTTTTGGGTATTCTCATAAATCTTTTCACAACATCCAAGGCAACAAGAATATTATCTTTCCTAATAATCATATTTCTGAAAACATGATATAGGTACTCGATATCATCCACATTCAGAAAGCAAAAGTCGGCTTCAGAAAATAAACATTCTGTCAAGTCTCTCCTTTGCACATGGAAAACTGGATACCAAATATGTACAAACTGCACAAGTCTTACTAGCTCCACTTTCACTATTCCTGACTTGTTTTTAATAGCTTTCTCTGGTAGTCTTACCCAGCTCATCATCTGAGCATACTCTTCCTGATATTCCAAGGATTGATCTGAGACACCCAAGACTATGAATTTATCCATTTCTCTTATCCTATGAATAAATATGTTCTTCATCTCCTCTTCCAAAAATGGTTGCCTCGAAGTATCCCTCATTTGCCTGATTTGAGCCTCAGAAGGGGCAAGAGGTACTTGATGTTGCTCTGAGGGACCGGTTTGGCTTTCGGCTGGGTTGGAAGGAAAGAAAGGTTCAGGTTAAGTTTCAGTGTTTATGTTGGGAAGGTTTTCAAATCCAGGTTGTTCATCATGATTTTGTCTTGTAAATCTGTGTGGGCTAGATAAATTGGTTTTGGTAGGTGGAATAGGTTGGCTAGTTGGAACTGGTTGAGTACTTTGGATTGTTTGGCTAGGTGTAGCAGTTTGGGTAGATTGGGTAGTTTGGGTAGGTTCTTTTTCTTGGATTGATGGACGTTGTGTTACTAGGCTAGGTAGGTTGGTTGGTTGGTTTGAAGGTTCAATAATGATCGTCTATTTGAATGATGGTATATCGGGTTGTTCACGGATGGTTTCTGGAAGTTCTACGTTCACAGGACTTAGTTGGATGTCTTCTTCTGTGCACGCAAGGATATCCAGAATACTCTCTTCTCCTTCTCCTATCACATCTCTTTCCTCCTCCTTGATCTTCCAGAAGTTGTCATACTTTTCAACTGATGTTTCTTCATCATCGAAAGACAAGTCTATTGCATATATATTCTCCAATCTAGTAAGTCTAATAATCTCTTCTCTAATAGCAACCATAGGATTTTCAACCAATGGTTCTACGTCTTCGTTTACATACAACATCAACTCCATTCCTTGTCCTTCACCCATATTTCCTTGCTCCTCACTATCAAAATCAACCATTTCAGTATCCTCTCCTTTATCTGATCCACCAATAGCATATTCAGACTCTGTAGCAATTCTTTGACGTTTGCTCATCTCCCCCTTATGGTCATGATCCGAATCATGATCATGTCTCTTCCTAGAACCTGCTTGAGCTTTACATGAATCCTGAACTGCTTTCGTCAACTCTTGAATATGTTGAATCATTTCTGTTTTGAAAGCGTTAAACTACGATACATAAACTGATTCAGACGATACCTAAGGTTGTTGAGCCCTTAACAAACTGACCACATCAATATCAGATACATCAACGGGTGCCTGAGATAACAGCTTGACATACAACATGGATTTCAGCTCCTCCACCGAATGATCAACCGACTGAACTAGTGGTGGTGGAGGTGGCTGAACAGGATCCTCTACCACTGGACCTTTCCCTTTGAGTATACTTTTTACTTTGGCTAGTTCCTCCTCAAATTTAGTATTTAAGCTCTTAGTTTTTAGGTCTATATCTCTCACATCTCAAGTGTTTGTGTAACAAGATTGAAATAGAAATGGACTAATTATTTAGAGAGAGAAACTAAGGGGTTGTTTGTTTTTTTCAAAAAACCTCTTAATGTCTCTTAAGTCTGATTCATTCAGACCTTTTTACATACCACCTCTTATTAATCATAACTAAAATAATACTTCAGACTTTAGACCTCTTAAAAAACAAACGACGCCTAAATCTAATCTAGAGAGAGAAAGTTCTTAAGGACTACATTTTCATTAATTGGAATTATAAAATGATAACATGAATTATTACAACTCAATACTCCTATTTATAGTCCACAACTACCACTACCCTTATTACAAAATTTAAGCCCAATCCCATTTAATCACTAAAGCCCAATAGGCCCAAGGCCTTTTAGAATTACATTTACTTTCCAAGACATTCTATAAAATATTACACTAACATTAGTAATGTGGTTCTCATCAGCCTTTAAGGCGCCGTCGAGGAAAATAACTCCGGGGTCACTTAGACTTCCCGTTGTCATAACTGTTGAGGATCCAACAGTGTGGCCTGTATTCAAAGCTGGAATATCGATAGCAATGACAGGACTTCCATCCTATCCTCCTAGTCCGGATTGCGGATTTACTATGGATGTTCCGATCGGGTCAGTAAGACGTCCGATGGTAGCAGAAGTATGAGTTTGTGTCCCAGGAATAAGAAATGATAAATCAACTAGCCCTAGACTCAATGGTGCACTGAAACAAATTGAGCTCTGGGCAGCTGAGCTCTAGTTTCAATACCTATACTTTCCGATTGAAAGCTAGATAGTGTTTGTGCTAAAACCTCGTGCGAAGTTGAGACTATGGCCTATTGAGAGGCTATAGAATGGATGGAAGAGGTGTGCAATTTCATAAGCGGGCTACTTATGACTTGTGCTTTCGAATGCAACACATGCTATGCATCACTAGATGTCGTTACCCTTCTGGAACGGTAGGTTATGGTACACTCTCTCTCGCCATATTATTTTTCTTCATTCTCTCTTTCCCTCACAATTTCAGTATTTTCAACCATAACTCCCTCAGATCTCCTTATGTCTCCCAAAACATTTGCAATTTCAGTACCAGCAGTATCGATCTCCATATCATCATGTTGTAAGGAGATGTCATTCAAGAAACCAAAGTTGTGTTGGAGATTTTCATCTTCAACATCAGCATCATAAATAAGGGTATCTTCTTGTTGATGTTTCGAAATTGCCGAAGGAATTGTCTCTGTTGAGCTGGCATGCCGATCCGACTCTTTTTCAGAATTCAGACCTTCATCAGCTATCCCTTCCTGAGGACTTGCTTGGAGAAAAATAGCCCTTTTAGGTTGGGATGTGAAGACCTCTAGTAGTGTGGCATCTTGTGTCGAGGTCTTTACAGCTTCTGATCTAGAATGATGACCCTCGCCTGTTCCCCTCTCGGTATTTTCCCTCAACTCTGCCCGTTCCTGAATCCCCGAAGTCTCAGGAACCCTCACCGACTCCTCTCGCCAAAGGGTGGAGTCTAGGGTAGGGATAACCGTTGTTGGTAATCCCATAGATTCTCCATAATCTATAACACACTCAGAGTTCGGATTTGCGTAAGAGAGTAGAGGTACTGGAACTAGAATAGAATATACAAACTGCTTTCTTTGTTTCTGGAAATACTTCATCTCAAATTCTGGTGCAATCTCATGTTGAGATCTCTTGGGTATATCTCGGTTGGAGCGGATCATGCTTCGGATTATTAACTGAAGAAACCTCTGATAAGGCACGTAGATTGGTCTCTTGGAAGTATTCTTACTGATGACTTTTTTCGTACAATTCTGTCCGGAAAACCACTGAGTAGTCACCGTGTAGATCGTACACGACAGTATGAAAGAGCGTCAGTGGTGCATATTCGTATTATCAAGACCGAAATTTCTGGAAGTTGAACATCGGTTGATCATGGAGAAGATCTGGTAGTAAAATGGTGGAAGATTGGTCTTCTTAAACTCACTGATCTTTGCTAGTGAACCAGCATAACCAAAGGCACTGATGCCTTCAAATACTTCTGAGTCGACTAGGTATGAATCAAAGTTGGTTCTGCCATCTCTTGAGTTAGCTTCAGGTAAGTCCAATATCCATCTGAGTCTCTGATATGATAGAACAAAAGTGATATTATCAATTCTGAGCCGGAAGTATTTATTTGTGTTGCTCTCAACCACGTATTCTATAGTCTTCCAGGCTTGTGGTAGATAAATCAAGGGAATTGAAGCAGTGTCAGTCAAAGCCTTATGAAGTGGATGACCCTTCAGAATTTCCACAACAACTGGATTGACATTAAGACTGTCAAAGTCCACATGATGATTGTTGGGGTAGAGCAACAGATTCTCAGACTGATTGATCAGGGCAAGATCAGGATCGACACCAACTTCTGACTGAAAGTGAGATCTAGAGGATGGCATAGGAGTCTCTTTTGACCTATTGGGATCATGCTCATCTATATGGACACTTGGATCATTTGAGATTTCATCCGCCATTATTTACCTGAAAAAGATAGAAAGTATTGGATAAAATCCATTATGTTAGTCAATAAGCTCAAAACTTGTTTTTAGAAAACATTTTGATACACACAGTATCAAGTACAGAAAGATTGTACTTTAAGCTAACAAAGGTTAGCACATAAAGTTACATGAAGCAAAATGTAACTTGAACAAAAATTAAAAAAAGTGACAAAAAATAATTAACAGATGAACAAGATACCAGTTAGTTTGATGTTGTTATCACAAATGAAGTAGTATTGAATGATCATAAGTTTTTTTTTTTTTAAAATGCTAAGTCCAGAACTCTCATGATAAAGAGATAGACTAGAACTCGCATGACATACCCAAACCTCAAGGAACTCGCATTAAACTCAAACTCGCATGATCTATGATGAAACTTAGAACTCACAAGATGTTTCAGGAACTCGCATGATATGTTGTTCAAGATTGAAAACTCCCAAATGCAAGAAATCAACTAAAGAACTCGGTCGTAAGTGAAGAACACTCAAAGTACAGTTCACATAAAAAAAATTTGAAATCCAAAATTTCAAGTTCAAGATTTTAACCCAACAAACTGAAGATTTTGCATTTTTTTAGTTTTGAATTGGGATTTTCATTATTGGACTTCTACAATAGAGTTCAGAGAGTCCAATTAGATTCAATATGAATCCAACAGTTCAACATATGCAGTTCATGATGTCGAATCCAAAAAAAATTAGTTCATAGATACGAGTCCAAGAATTCCAAGAGTCAAGGTAACCTGCAAATTGATATTATAATACAAACCCAGATGCACAATCGAATTCAAACAATCAAAAACAACATCATTTTATGAGAACATAACCAAATCAAACAGATATCATTCATAGAAGATGAACAGTAGCACATTCAAACAAACGAAAACCCTAGAAAAACTTAAAATGGTACAAAGAAATGAAAAAGAAACGATGCACAACATATTACAAACATGAAACAAGTAATTATAAACCAAACACCTACACTGAATCTTCGATTTGAGAGTCTGAAATCAAAAGTCGTACAAGAAAAGTTCAAGAGAAAAATAACACTAAGTGAAGAACTCGCAAAGGATATTCTGAGAGAAGTGATCGAAAATGGGAAAACTCGCAAATTTATACTCAGAGAGTGAAATGACACGTTGCACGAATTGAGTGGATGATACACTTCTCGCAGAACGATGAAAGAGTAACTTGCCGCACAAAGAATAGCAACTCAGTGTGTGCACTTCGTGCATGAAGCTATGTGCACGAAGTGTAAAACTCGCAAGCTATAACGTGCGAAGATGAAACGCGCAAGACGTTACGTGCGTGAAGTGATATGAACAGTAAGAACTCGCACGCTTTGATGTGCGGGAAGTGGAAACTCGCAAAGCATAGGGTGCGCGTTTTGTACTTCGCGCGACCTTTGCTCTGCGCGAAGTGTAAACTCGAATGACATAGTCTGCGCGTTTTACACTTTGCGCAAGCGGTGTGCGCGTAGTACAAACTCGCACAACACCATGCGCGTTTAAAACATTTATATGAACTCTAATTAGAACTTATTAAATCTTGGATTTGAACTTGAAACACCAAGAACACTGTATAATTGAATTAAAACAAATCTAATAATTCTTGAATTTTCAAAACACTATTCATTTGAAAATTTGAATTTCAAAAATAAAATATTTAACTTTTAATTTCAAGAATCTGATTTATTATATTTAAAGCTCATTATAATCATGAATGCAATGATTTGATTTCATAATAATGTTCATGATTTGAAGCCCAAGTTCAAAATTTTCAGAACATAGTTCAACAGTCCATCCAGTTCTTGTTCAAAGTTCCAAAATTTCATGAGTCTAAATCAAAATCTTGAAGCATTAAGCCATGAAATTATGACTTCAGGTCTGAACAAGAGTTCATGTTCAATATATTCAAGAAATTCAATCCAGAAGTCCAAAAGTCACGGTAAACCTGAAAAAATCAATATGTCGAACGAAAACCCAGATTATACCAAGTATGATTTGAAATACAAATCATTAGTTTGAAAGAACAAACCCAAAATAGTTAGTATCTGTCACTTCAGAAAATCAAAGAACCAAGAAGATAAACAGTTCGAAAAACTTGAATCGACAAACTGAAATGAAACCCTAGTTCTTGAAGAATCAAGACTGATAATAAGAACAAACAATCAATCAAATATAAACAAGATAACCTACACTTGATTCTTCGAAATAGATGAATTGGAGAGTCAAAAGTCGCAAAAGAAATTGAGAGAGAAAATCGCTAAGTGCTGAAAGTCACAAGCTTGATAATGAGAGAAATGAAGGAACGAAACCTATTTATAATCGACAAAACACGCTAGTCAAAGAACTCGCAAGGCATGAAACTCGCAAGTCCCTGTTCATTGCACTCATATCAAGGAAACAAGGTATTTGTCTCAAAAATTGACAAATATGTGTGTGTTTTTCACATAAGAAATGAATTAAGTGAAAAAATTGTGAAACACGCAAGCCTAAGGAATAAAGAATTTGAAACTCGCAAGCTGAAAGGAGTCACTCGCCCAAACTCGAAGTCATGTCTTGCGCGTTTATGAAACTCGCACGCCTCACCTTGCGCTTTTACCCAAACTCGCAAGCTTAGTCTTGCGCATTCGCCCGATCTCGCAAGCTTCGTTTTGCACATTCGCCCAAACTCGCAAGCTTCGTCTTGCGCGTTTAGTGAACTCGCAGACTATACCTTGCACGTTTTAGCGTCAGCACAGTACTTTGCGCGTTTCCTTACTTAGAAAATTTTGAGAAAAGTTCCCAAAAATGAAATCTTTCTAAAAATGAAAACTTTGACTTTCCCAAAATAGCAACTTTCCAAAATTCACTTTTTAGCACAAAACTAGTATTTTTCTCAAGAAAACTTTTCAGATCTTTCAAACATACATACACACTTACAGAATTTTTCATTAAGCTCTCCCTCAAAGTATGCACATATCTTAATTTCTCCCCCTTGTGCAACATATTCTGCTTCAGCTGTAGATGTGGATACACAATTCTACTTCTTTGATGACCAACTGACCAGTTTATCTCCAAGGTAGTGACATGCTCCTGATGTACTTTTCCTGTCTAATTTCTTTCCTGCATGATATGCGTCAGTATATGCTATTAATTCAAACATAGAATCTTTTAGATACCAAAGGTCCAAATTTGGTCTGCCTTTGAGATACCTCAAGATTCTTTTTACAGCAGAAAGGTGTGACTCTTTAGGATTCGCCTGATACCTTGCCCAAAAGCATGTTGCAAACATAATATCTGGCCTACTTGTTGTCAAATAAAGAAGAGATCCAATCATGCTTCTGTAAGTATGTTGGTCTACTGATTTTCCGTTGATATCAGCATCCAACAAACTGCCAGCTTGCATGGGAGTGTTCATGGGTGAAATAGAGTTCATGTCGAATTTCTTCAACATATCTCTGATATATTTACCCTGATTTATAAAAATCCCTTCCGGGGTTTGTTTAACTTGCAGGCCTAAGAAAAATGTGAGTTCACCTATCATTGACATTTGAAAACGCTTTTTGATGATATTTTCAAATTCTACGCACAATTCTTGTGAAGTAGAACCAAAAATTATGTCATCAACATAAATTTGTACAAGTATGAGATCTTTACCTTTCTTTTTGAGAAATAGAGTAGTGTCGATTGTACCTTTCCGAAAACAAGACTCGGTTAGATAGACTGAAAGTGTTTCATACCATGCTCTTGGCGCTTGTTTTAATCCGTACATTGATTTATCAAGAACATAGACATGATCTGGGAACTTCGGATCCACAAAGCCTTCAGGTTGACTCACATAATCTTCTTCATAAAGAATGCCGTTGAGAAAAGCAGACTTCACGTCCATTTGATAGACCTTGATATTCTTCTGAGCCGCATAAGCAAGAAAAATCCTTATAGCTTTGATCCGAGCAATTGGTGCATATGTTTCATCGTAATCAATCCCTTCTTGTTGATTGTAACCTTTTGCAACCAGCCTTGCTTTGTTCCTCACGATAATTCCAGCCTCGTCCTTTTTGTTTCGGAAGACCCACTTTGTTCCAACAATTGATTTGCCTTTGGGTCTTGGTATCAATCTCCGCAATTTGTTTCTTTTGAACTCTTTCATGTCATCCTGCATTGCATTAATCCAATCTGGATCCTTTAACGCTTCTGATGGCTTCTTTGGTTCAATACTGCTTATAGCAGACGGGTAGTCATTATAGCAGACGGGTCACCAATAATATTTTCTGGAGGATGGTTCCTTGTCCATCTGTGTGAGCTTGGTAAAACATCAACCTCTGTTTGATTGTTAGAAGAATCAAGCTCATCTTGCATTGCTGGTTCTTCAGGAGTTGAAATAATTTGTACTTCTGTTTCTTCTGAAGTAGTTAAAATTGGACTTGTTTTGCTTTGCAATGGAATAGCTTCTTCAGTAAGAGTTCCCAACACATTCTCTTCATGAGTGACTGATGTAGATGAAACATCTTCATTGGCAGTTGAAGTTGTGTTGTCTGAAACTTCTTGAACTTGACTTGTAGAAGCTTCACCATTGTCTTCAGAGGGTCCTGATATATCTGCAGTGGTAGTAAATGTATCAGTGGTTGGTATAGCATTTTGACTCTTAAAATCATCAAAAGCATCATAAAATAGCAAATCTAAATCAGTTTCAGTCAAGGTTCCACACTGGTTGATGTGGAATCTTTATCACTAGATCCAAGTTCTAAATTGCTTTGTTCAGAAGTTATTGTCTTTGTTTCATCAAAGGATACATTGATGCTTTCAATCACTGATCTCGTTCTTGTGTTGTAATCTCTGTATGCTTTGGAAGTTAGTGAGTATCCAATAAAGATTCCCTCGTCAGATTTCTCTTGGAATTTAGCTAGATTTTCTCTATCATTCAACACAAAGAACCTGCATCCAAACACACGAAAAAATTGAACTTTTTGTTTACGACAATTAATAATTTCATAACCAGATTTATTTAATCGCTTATTAATAATTGTCCTGTTTTGTGTGAAACATGCAGTTGTTACTGCTTCAGCCCAAAGAAAATGTGGTAGACTTGAATATGCAAGCATTGATCGTGTCGCTTCCACCAAAGTTCTGTTCTTCCTTTCCACAACACCATTTTGCTGTGGTGTCATTGCAGCTGAAAAGTTGTGTGAAATGCCAACTGAATCCAAATATGATTGAAGAGTTGAATTCTTGAATTCCATGCCATTATCACTTCTGAGTTGTTGCACTTGACTTTGAAGAATAACTTGTATTTTCTTTATAAACTTGATGATGAGATCTGGAGCATCCGACTTTTGTCTCAAGAACTCTAGCTACGTATATCTGGAGTATTCATCAACCATGACCAGCATATACTTTTTGCCGTTTATTGACTGAGTTCTCATTGGACCGCATAAATCCATGTGAATAAGGTATAAGCACCTTGAACAATTAGATAGTACTTCAACTTGTGAGAACTTCTTTTCATCTTATCCTTCTGACATGCAGAACAAAGAGAGTCTTGTGCTATTTTCAGCTCTGGAAGCCCGGTGACAAGATTCTGGTCCTCAACTTGTTCAAGTCTCTGAAATGTTGATGAGAAAACCGACGATGCCATAACCAACTTTCATCTACTGAAGCTTTTGAGATAAGACATATGCGTTTTGAAGATTGTAGGGCTGCAAAATGTACACCATACAATAATCCCATTCTTTCTCCTTTGATTAACTCTGTGCCTGACTTATCCTTGATATAACAGAAGTTTTCATCAAATTCCACTTTACACTTCTTCACAGTGAATTGACTGATGGAAAACAAGTTATACTCTAACCCCTCAACATACAGAACTTTAGAGATAGAAATCATCCTGTTCTTGAAAACACCGTATCCTCTGACATAACCATTCATCTTATTCCCAAAGTTAACTGTTCCTGCGTAATGTTCTACATAGTCGGGCAGCAGGTGTTTGTAAGCTGTCATGTGTCTTGAAGCTTCTGAGTCTATGATCCATACATGACAAGCTTGCAATAACTGTTACTTCAACTTAGGTACCCATATAAGAATGGGTCCTGTTTTGTTAGTAGCATTTTTATCTTTTGAACTTTTGCTTTTTACAAGTTGTGCATTAAGTATGTCTTTAGGAATCCATCTTTGCACATATCGTAATTCAACAAGTTTCTATAAATGAACTTCTTGATTTTTAGCCTTTATAGTATAAACTTTAGCTTTTGATTTATCAGAAGAAGAAGTAGAAGATTTAATGTTTTTCAAATGGACTTTTCTTCTTTTCTTTGAAGATTTAGGTTTAAGAGAGAATGAACTTTCATAACAGAATGAACGTTGCAATCTAGTAGAAGCTTGTGTCAACAAATCAATCTTTGAAATAAATTTTGATTTATTAGCATTTTGTTGACATTTATTACAAGCTGAGGCTACTCTATTACATGTACTGTCATGAGAAGTATTCAGAATCTCTTCCACCTTCTGCTTGTGTTTGGACACATTCTTCCTCAATAAGCAATCTGTGATACAATCAGAAGTCATGTTAGACAAATTAGAATTTAAACATGTTAACCCTGTTTAATCTAGTTGATACATTAACACACAAACACAATATAGATCAAGAGATATAAAGATTAGAATAACATACCAATCCCTTGAATAATCTATGAAAACCTTGTGTGTTATTGATACCTTGAATGTAGGATTACAGAGTAAACGTACGGCCTCTCTCTATATGATAATTGTGATTATGAGAGTTAACCCTAAAATCTAATTAACAATAACTATTTATACTCAGGTTTAATGCCTAATGGGCTTGGGCCCAATTACAAAATAACTATTAACTAAATACTACATAGACCCTCTAATTTACTTTAACACAATTACAGTTTAAACCCTTAACTTTAACTTTAATCTTGAATACAATTATTTGATCCAACAAGATTAAAATTTTTTTTGGCAATAGTCTTCGGGTCTTCACGGGTCTTCACTTTTCTCTTGAAAACTTCAGATATAGTCTTCATCTTTATCTTTGAAACTTTGAAATCTTCAGCAACCTTTATTTCAAAATTCTTGAAATCTTCTTTTTATTCTCCTTCTTTGATTACTCTCCCCCTTTTTGTATATTCTCCCCCTTTTTGATCAGTGGTGAGAATCATCATCATCAAAACTTTGCAAAACAATCTCCCCCTTTGAATATGGTTATCAATTTAGCACTGTCTTAACGTAACGAGCGATTATTTCAATCTTTTCAGATTCAAATAATTAAAAATGTGGTAACCCTGAATCAACAAATGACTCAGTTAAAATGTCTGTCAATGACACAAAGTCACTGAGTAACACAAAGTTACTATATAAGGAGCTCGTTTGATGTTGACTCCCCAGGTCTTCCATTCAATCATCGAATAACACATGGTTATCTATGAACGTTCTGACAGAAAACAAATTTCCGTGTGATCGTGCATGTGTATGAAAGAAATTAAGCATAGATGATTGTTTTTCAATATAGGCTCAAAGTATGTAAACTTGTTGAGACAACAACAGATTATACAAAGACTCAATGTGCATGAGAAAGGTTCGAAGGTGGGGCAACTTTCCTTCTTTTTCAATATTAGTATATTCCAAATGAAGAACCAATAGCGTATGTGTTGCGTCCCCAGAAAATGTGAAATATTCTCTTTTTGAGAAAAGAATGAGTAGCTGGTGGGTTATATCCAAGAGTTGGCATGGGCTAGGTGCCTTTTTTAATGATGGTCACCAAAGAATGTGAACCAATCAGATAATGTGGTTGCCCGACTCAAAAAGTGGTTTGGTGCAAGGTCTAATATTCTTTTACTCTGTTCACTCACCCTCTTTATTTTAATGCTCACTTCTAACCAATCTCTCTTTTCCATTTTACCTCTTCACACACCATCACTCAATTCTTTTGACCCCTCTCGCCTCAGTCATTCAGGGAATACTTCCTAGGTAGGAAACACTAGTTATCGTGAATCCATGGAAGTTCTGTTAAGCTCACACACTGAATCCCATGTATTTTCCTAAAAGAACATACTGTTCAACAAGCTTTTGTACATGAAAGCACAAAGAAATACAGTTACATGAAGAATAAAATTTGGAGAAGTCAACACATTAAGTGTTTGACAATACGATTCTACCCCTCAAACTAAAAGAGTTTGAAAAATAAGCGCATAGAGGTTCGAAGAAGCTTAAGCGAAAACATTTCATGTCTTCATAGACAATTAAGCTCTTTTTCTATTAAGCTCCCCCTCAGAAAGCAAAAAGATAAAGCACTGAGTGCGGTTTCTAATCCGATGTGATTAGAAGCCATAGTCACTTGAACACACCTGCATATAAAAGAAATAATGGTAATAATTTGTGAAAATGATTCCTCTATTGCTAGCAACAGTTGTAGAATAAAACACAAAATTAAAACGTAGAATACTCCCCCTAGAATCATGAGTAAGGTCTAAGAAGACATGTTCAATATACCGAGTTTGCTGATTAGAAATTGGAACCTCTTTTCATCCAACGACTTGGTGAAAAGATCAGCTATTTGGAAGTCGGTTTGAACAAAGAGCATTTCAATGTCTCTTTTTTCTACATGATCCTTGATGAAGTGATAGCGTACATCTATATGCTTTGTCTTCGAATGTTGTACTGGGTTAGCAGTTATGGCGATTGCGCTTTTGGAAACACAATAAATAGGAACACGCTTGTAGTTGTATCCAAAGTCCCTTAACTATGTCGTCATCCAGAGTACTTGAGAACAATAGCTAGCAGCAGCTACATATTCAGTCTCGGCAGTGGATGTTGAAACACAGTTTTGTTTCTTTGAGGTACAACTCACAAGTTTGTCACCTATAAATTGACATGATCCAGAGGTGCTTTTCCGGTCTAGCTTACATCCTGCATGATCAGCATCTGTAAAGGCGGTTAGATCAAAACGAGAATCCTTTGGATACCAAAGGCCTAAATTAGGAGTGCCTTTGAGATATCTAAGGATTTTCTTAACAGCATTATAGTGCGACTCTTTAGGATTAGACTGATACCTCGCACAAAAACATGTGGCAAACCATATATCTGGGCAACTAGCAGTCAGATAAAGTAAAGAACCAATCATGGTACGATACACCTTTTGATCAACAGGTTTCCTGGAGGGATCTGTGTCTAAGAGTGTACCAGTAGCCATTGGTGTTTTCATGACTTAACTATCTAACATATTGAACTTTTTCAAAACATCTTTTATGTATTTAGCTTGATTAATAAATATGCCTTTGGGTAATTGCTTTACTTGTAAACCAAGAAAGAAATTCAATTCACCCATCATCGACATTTCAAACATTATTTTCATTATCTTTGAAAAGTTCTTGCAAAATTTCTGATTTGTCGACCCAAATATTATGTTGTCAACATAAATCTAAATGAGAATCAAGTCCTCACCTTGCCTTTTAAGAAATAAGGTAGTATCTACTATACCTTTCTTGAAACCAGAAGCTAAGAGAAATTTGGTGAGAGTTTCATACTAGGCTCGTGGTGCTTGTTTAAGACCATAAAGCGCTTTGTCTAACACATACACATGATCAGGGTGATGAGAATCAACAAAACCTTCAGGTTATGCCACGTAGACATCCTCATGCAGAACGCCATTCAGAAAAGCTGACTTTACGTCCATTTGATAGACTGTAAAGTTTTTGTGCGTTGCATATGCTAAGAAGATTCTGATGGCTTCGATCCTTGTAACAGGGGTGAATGTTTTGTCATAGTCAATACCCTCCTGTTGACAGTACCCTTTTGCGACCAATCGAGCATTGTTTCTCACAACTACTCCAACTTCATCTTTCTTGTTTCTGAAAACCCACTTTGTTCCTTTCGAATTGTAGAAGCTCGTCTTGCATAGCAGAAATCCAGAAGGGATCACGTAGAGCTTCAGACGCATTCTTTGGCTCTAGGGAACTAAGAAAGCTTGAAAACATGCAGAAGTTCGCTAATGCAGATCTTGTTGTGACACCAGACTGTACATCACCTATCACGTTATGCAGGGGATGATCCTTAGTCCAACGATGTGTGCTTGGTAAGGATTCAACTGTTTGTTGCGTATTTGATGCATCGTTTTCATCATGCACGGCAGGTAGCTCCATAGATGTACTAGGGACATCTTGTACTGATGTTACTGATACTAAAGCTTCTGGACTAGCAGTTGAAGTACTCGTGACTTCATTACCAGAAAAACTATCTACAGAGAAAGATTCAGCATTAGTACAGTCAGAAACTAACGGTTTAGTTGTACCTGATGGATAAGAAGTTTCAGTGCTTCTTCGGACGATCCAGACATGTCTTCAGAAATGGTAGGGACCTCCGAGCTTGTTATTGATGTAGATATGCTTTTATCAAAATCTGCACAAATATCATCGAAGGCATCAATAAACAATAAATCTAACTCAGACGAATTAGAGTTAGAATTAGAAGAGGTGGATCCTTTAGAAACTGGTTCTATTCTGGAGTGAATATTAGCTTTGTCCTTATGACTGAGTTCTAAACTTTTGTGTCCAGAAGTCCTAGTGGAATTCTCATCAAAGGAGACATTCATGCTGTCAACAACCGTCTTAGTTCGAATAATGTAAATTCGATAAGCTTTGGATGTCACAGAGTATCCAACGAGATATCCTTCATCTGCTTTCTTATCAAATTTTGATAATCGTTGACGCTCTCGAAGAATGTAACACCTGCAACCAAAAACACGAAGGAATTTGATGTTAGGCTTACGATTGTTGATTAACTCATATGTTGTTTTATTAAAGTGCTTGACCACAATAGTACGATTCTATGTAAAGCATGTTGTCGCGACTGCCTCGGCCCAGATGTACATAGGTAGATATGAATAAGCAAGCATAGTACGAGCTGCTTCAACAAGAGTGCGGTTCTTCCGTTCAACAATGCCGTTTTGCTGTGAAGTGTAGGCTGCGGAGAAGTTATGTGAAATTCCTACAGAGATAAGATAGCTCTGCAAGGTGGCATTCTTTAACTCCATGTCGTTATCGATGTGAATTGTTCGGACTGACAATTGAAGACGTACTTGAATATGCTTAATAAAAGCGATGATCAATTCTGGTGCATCTGACTTGTTGCGAAGAAACTCGAGCGATGTATACCGTGAATAGTCATCCATCATAACTAAAACGTACTTCTTGCCGTTGATAGACGCTGTTCGCATTGGGCCGCAAAGGTCCATATGAAGAAGTTCCGGTGCAGATGAGGTCGATGATTATGATTTGGACTTGAATGAGCTACGCTTCATTTTGTCCAACTCACATGCAGAGTATAGTGAGTCTTTTTCGAACCTCATTTCTGGTAGAACAGAACTTGTCTCTGTAGCTTCGCTATAGATCGGAAATTCTGATGAGACAAGCGGCGATGCCACGTCCACGATTGTGCTTTAGAAGCTTTGGCTAGTAGACATACTGGATGTGTGGCAGACAGTGCTGGAAAATCTACATAGTATAGATTTCCATGGCGTTCATCTTTGAAAACTTCAAAATAATCGGGATCCTCTAGATAGCAATGAGTCGTTGTGAAGCGGACTTGATATTTCATGTCACAGAAGTGACTGGTGCTAAATAGATTGTGATCAAGTCCTTCAACATATAACACTCTTTGAATCTTCACAACACCATTATCGAGCATTCCATATCCTATGACGTGTTCTTCTACTTCAGAATTTGCAAACCTAACTGCTCCGGCAGGCTCCTCCACATAGTTATGCAAGAGGTTCTTGAATCCTGTCATGTGGCGTGAACATCCGGAATCTATCACCTACAGTCGACACGCCTGCAAAAGAGACAATTAATTTTGCTTAGGTTCCCATATCAAGACGGGTCCTTCGCGGTTAGCTTTACGAAATTCAGGAATATCAGTTGGTTTAACTTTCACACGCCATTCATAACGTGGTTTTGGAACCCATTTCCAAACCATCTTAACATTTAATTCCTGCAAATGCTTCTTAGCTGTAGGATTGGAAACCTTAGCTCGAAACACTTTGGGTTGTGTGGAAGAATTAGAATTAGAATTACAATTGGAATTAAGGTTCAGTTTAGCTTTTCTTTTACTCTTTTTGGACTTAGGAGTGGAGTAGTATTTGAATGAGTTATCGCAGCAGTGTTTGCAATATATATTCTTTCGAGCAAAATTCATAAACTTAGATTTATCGGATAAAATCTTACATTCATGTTCAACAAAAGAATTACTTTTCAAAATAACATTGTCTGAAGTACAACTATTTGAAGTAAAAGTTTCACTAGATAACCTATCATTCTTATTCAAACTATTATCTTTATTCTTCTTACTCCTCCCAACTCCATTTCCTTTTATATCTGAAACAGAAACAGGAACCTTGTTAGTCTCTAACTTACATGGTGGTTCTTTTCTAGAGCTACTTGAAGTCTCAACCTTCTCAAAAATACTCGGTGGATATTCAGGACAATCAGAGTAAACAACTGAAGGTTTTGCAGGAGCATCAAATTCTGAATTAGTTCTCACCTTCCAACTTGGATCATTGAACATCTGTTTATCATTTGAAGCATTTTTAAACAAAGTAATTTTCAAATCATTGATCTCTGTTCAAAGCTCTTGATTTTCTTTTAAAGATGTTTCAAGTTTAAATTTGAGATCAAAGTTTTCATCTTCAACCTCATCAAGAGACTGTTGCAAGATATCAATTTGCTTCATCAGTTCAGATGTATGATCATTTATAGAATTTGACTCCTTTAAATAAGAAACAGGATCAGAGTTTGAAGCATTCATCTTTCAGAAAATATCTCTTCAGTCATGAACTCAATAAACTCCGTTTTATCATTTTTAACACAAGATTCATTTGTGATGACAATTTCGTCTTCAAACTCTTCAACAAGTAAAGGTTTAGAAATAATGGGATTTGAGACTGATGGTATAGTAGAAGGATCAACATCCGATTCATACTCATCATATTTGCATTCAGTCTCAGGTGGAACTGTGTTTGTGCTGACTGATTCTTTGGAAGGTGTGGTAAGCAGTGAATCAAACTCAGTTAATTCGATCTTTCGATTTTCATAGCTTTTGTTCAAATCACTGTATTTAAAACCAACTGTTTTAAAAGTATTTTGAGAATCAGTTTCACAGGACTTGTCCTTTCCTATTTCTTCTCGACCTTTGGTCTCTGTAAAAGATTTAGAAGCACTGGCTTCAACAAAGGTTGCATGAATGTTAGGAATGGGTCTGATTGCGGAGCCAAATTTATCAAAATTATATAAGTTCTCCGGTGCCTTTTTCAAAATTTCATTAGTTGCCACACCCAAACCTAGTTTAAGTTTATAAAACCTTTCGTCTTGGAGTTTATTGGTCAACAGATTTAATGTCTGCTCAGTCTGACCTCGTTTCATATTAATATCCTCCAATTGCTTGATTTTGGTGAAAGCTTCATTTCTTTCATGATAACAAACTTCAAATTTGATTTTAAACTCAGTCTTTTCAACATTAAGATTCACAAGATCCTTTTCTAAACCAGATATTTTTCTTTTTAAAGAATCTTTTTCTGCTTTTAAACCATCCTTTTCTTTTTCTTTTTCTTCCACAATAACTTTTAACAAAGCATTTTCATCACGAAAACTTAAGACTGATTGCTGTGCGGAGCTAAGTTTACGTTTCGATAAAGCAAATTCATCTTTCATACTATATATTTGGGCCACCAAAGATTCAATGAGTTCAGAATTATCACTTACCTCAGAGTTTGCA
The DNA here is from genome assembly GCA_954870635.1 of Arctium minus. Lineage (NCBI taxonomy): Eukaryota > Viridiplantae > Streptophyta > Magnoliopsida > Asterales > Asteraceae > Arctium > Arctium minus. Next base: position 65,830,652 of record OX941090.1, on the reverse strand, counting down.
TCTTCAGATTGTGCCTCAGAATCTTCATCGTCACCATCCAGCTTTGCCATATAAGATACTTGGGTGAAGTGCGCTTGCTCCTCGTCATCGGAACTTTGGAACAACCAGTTTTCTTCTTCAGCCATCAGCACTTTTCCTTCTTCAGCTTTCTTGGCAATGAGTGACTTTTTTGCATAATACTCTGAGTTATTTACCTTCTTGAACTTGCAATCTCTTGAGAAATGCCCAAATTTGCCACAGTTGTAACATCTTCCTGGTTCATCCTTTCTTTCTTCACGCTTTTCCTCTCTCTTTCCTTCTCTTGTATCTTCCTTTCTGTCTTCTCGGTCTTCCTCTCTCCTTCAATGTCTTGACTTGTATCGCATCTCAGACTTCTCTTTCTTGTATCCAACATACTTTGGCTTTGAGTAGAATTTCTTCTTGCCAAAGATCTTCTTGAATCGTCGAGTAATTAGAGCCAAGTCCTCAGAAAACTTCTGAATATCTGGATCAGAATCAACCTCCAGTTCTTCATCACTTGAATCATATTCGGACTCAGTAGCCTCTATAAACAGAGCTTTAGACATCTTTTTCTTTGACCTTGCAGAGGAAATCGGAACGGAACTCTTTCCTTTGCCAACAATGTGAGCCACGGACTCCTTCAGATTGTTGGACTCATTATTAATCGTTCTCACCTCATCCTCATGCTGAGAAAGAGTACAGAAGATATTAGTGATGTTTTCCTGAGCCATGTTCTTTGACATCTGAAGGTTAATGGCAAAGTTCTTCCATTCAGGATTCAGGTTCTTGATGAACTTGTAATTTATCTCTGAAGCTGATTTAGAGATATTGTTCCTCCGCAAGTCATTGAGAATGATGTAGTATCTGTTGTAGGTCTCTAGCAACGTCTCTCCTTCTTTTGCGTGAAATCCCTCGTATGCATTTATGCATAGATTCTGCTTAGCTTGGATGGAGGCTTCACTTCCTTCAAACTGTCTTGATAGTTCATCCCATACTTCTTTTGCAGAGTTCCGACTGTCTACTCGGTTGTAGATGTCATTCGGAATTGCCATGGTCAGATAAATAAGAGCCTCTTCATCTGTCTTGTATTGTTCTTTCTGATTTTCCGTAAAGTACTGATAAGGTTTAGGGACGAATCTATCAGGAATTTTTGGAGATGTTTCAGTTTCAGCTTGACAATGTACTGTGATCATTGGATTTACCAGACCATTGATGATTGATTCCATATAGTCTCTGTTTTTGTGATTCAGAAACTGGATCATTCTGTTCTTCCATTGTTGATATTCATCAGCCATGAGGACATGAGGTTTGGACTGAGAGCCCATTGAGAGAAGTTGATTCGACATCCTAGTTGTATGGTTAGTAATCAAACTTATCTGTATCAAGACAACCAACTAGATGAGATCGTTAAAATCAAGTATAAGATAAAAACTACACTAAAAAATTTCCAAAAATAATTAAATGCAGTCCTCGCACACAGTATAAAGCACAGAAAAAAATAATCACAGAAAAGCTATCACAAAAATCAGATATATGCCAAGGACAGTTCGCGCGAAAGACAGGTCGCACAAAGTGAGGTTTGCGCTAGACACGGGTGACGCAAAGTAGAGGTTCTCGCGAGCAGTGGATGGCGCAAAGAAGGAATTCGCGTGAGCCGCGGGTAGCGCAAACAGAGGTTTGCGTCGTGCAAAGTGAAGTTTTCACGAGCCTCAAGTGGCGCAAAGTGTGGTTTTCGCGAGAAGGCACTTGCGCAAAGTGAGAGACCGGGTACTTGCTTGGACCGGTACCTTGCTAGACCGGGAACTTGTCCGACCGGTAAAATGCTTTGACCGGTATCAGTCTTCAACCGATATTGACTGTGAGTTGTCCGGGCAACCGATATTGTGTGGTCGTCCAGTATGGACCGATATGCTACTACGACCGGGACAATATATGGACCGATACGTTCTTGATGGTCTCGACCGGTATGTTCTTCACAGGACGACCCAGAATGACGAAGATCAACCCAGAAACACTCAAGAACTCAAATTCAGATGTAAAAATCAGACTACTTTTCCACAAACGCATATCGATCACAACCCAATCAACAACAAAGATTAAAATCAACTTTGATGCATTCAATTTGATAAGCACAGTGTCGACATATATACGAACCCAAATAATCAAAAATTCAAAAAATTCAATCACTTGATGATTTACAATGCAATTAACCAGTTAGATAGTGTTCAATAGCATAAAACTAGTATAATCAGATCAATTTCTGGCATAAAAACACATAAAATCAAAGAATCGATTTTTACACAGTGAAAAATCGATGAACAGTGAACAAACGATAAATATTGTTTTCAATCCAAAAACTTGATTCTTTTTGGCTATGATACCACTTGTTAACCCAGTTTAATCTAGTTGATAGATTAACACACATACACAATATAGATCAAGAGATATAAAGATTAGAATAACATACCAATCCCTTGAATAATCAATGAAAACCTTGTGTGTTCTTGATACCCTGAATGTAGGATTACAGAGTAAACGTACGACCTCTCTCTATATGATAATTGTGATTATGAGATTTAACCCTAAAATCTAATTAACAATAACTATTTATACTCACGCCAAATGCCTAATGGGTTTGGGCCCAATTACAAAATAACTATTAACTAAATACTAAATAGACCCTCTAATTTACTTTAACACAATTACAGTTTAAACCCTTAACTTTAACTTTAATGTTGAATACAATTATTTGATCCAACAAAACATACTTATTCAGGTTTTTCAGAATGAATCTTGTCATTTACCATCTTAGAAGAATTAGAATTAGTCATATCAAGTTTCCTTTTCAAGTCAGAATTGAGTAATTTTTCTTTCATCATATCTGACGATAGAACAGATAGATCTTTGACATACTTAGATATTTGACTTTCAATGATTTGACGTTGATTGTCAATTGTGTCTCTTTCTATTATCAAACTTTTTTCAAATTCCGAGACTTGCTTTGAAAGTGTCATTCATCTAAGCTCAAGATCTTTCTTCTTTTGGAATGTTTTCTTTTCGAGATCAGCTTTTTGATTTTGTAAATCTGAAATTTCTTTTTCAAGAACAGAAATTTTGTTTAAAGCTGCTTGATATTCAAGATCAAAACTCTTAGAAGTCATTTATGAAACAGGTTTATTTAAAATTGAAGACGTTTCATTTCCATCCACTATAATAGGACATGTAACTATTATTTCAGATGAATCAGAAACATATGATGTAGTATGAGTCTCATTTTGTTTTGGAAAGATATTTTCAAATTCAACGAATGTTTTCTCTTTATTTTCATAAGAAGAATTCAATTCGTCATATTTAAAATAAGCATTTTTTAGACCTTGAGATTCATACTTCATCTCATTTTCAGATTTATCTTCAACAATAGGTTCTGTTTCTATTTTAGTTGATGTATCTGAAGCAGTCTCTGTTTTAACAAACGTCTCAAGGATATGTGGCACTGAAACAATAGGCTCCAAATCATTTTTGTTTAAATTGTAAAGTTTTTCTGGTGCCTTCTTCAAAACATCCACATCTGAAAGACTTAGACCAGGCTTGGACTTATAAAATTTGTTTTCCTTTTGATCGCTTGCTAAAATTTTTAGAGTCTGTTCTGTTTGACCTCTTTTGATGATTAATTCTTCTAACTCTTTATTCTGGTATATGCCTCAACTCTGTCTTTCATGACAAGCTCATACTGAAGAGTTAAGTCCAGTTTTTGATCTTTAAGAGTTAAAACTTCTTTTTGCAAATCAGATATTTCATTTTAAAGCTTTACTTTGTCCATTTTTAAAGCATTTTTCTCTTATTCTTTATCTTCTGATAATGTTTTCTATAACAAAACTTGATTTTGATGTCCCTGTATCATGAATTTTTGTTCTTCAAGTTTATCTTTTAGTTTCAAAAATTTTGAATTCATTTAAGTTAGTTGAGACATCAAGTTCATCAACTCTTCATTTTCAGAAGAGTCAGATTCATCAGACATTGAAGTTACCTCAGTGTCAGAATCTTCCTGTAAGTGAGCCATGAGATTGTAGTGGACCTCAGTCAGATATGCTTTCACTTCACTTTCTTCATCATCTGAGTAGTACAACCAAATTTCATCTTCAGTTTTCAGAGCTTGCCCTTTTTTCAACAGCCTTGGCAAGTTGAGCTTTCTTCTTGTAGTACTCATAATTCTTCACCTTTTTCTCTGGACAATCTCTAGAAAAGTGACCTAACTTTCCACAATTAAAACATTTGTCTGACTCCTATTTATCTTTTTCTTCCATCTTTTCCTCTGTCTTCTCTTCCTTCTTTTCTTTCTCTATCAACAATTTACTTTTGAATTTACCTGACTTGTAACCATCATGCTTGGGTTTGCTATAGAATTTCTTCTTTGCAAACTTCTTGTGAAATCTTGTAGTTAACAAAGACAGTTTCTCTGTGAAAGCAGTAATCTCATCCACTTCTTCATGTTCAGCGTCCTCATCCTCTTCATCAAAACTCTCAGAAAAATCAACAATCCATGATACAATTACTTTGTCCTTGACTGGTTTGCTTGATCTAGAAGCGGCTTTTAAAGTCATTTCTGGATTCTATGTCAGTAAAGCCAAAGAATTTTTCACTTTCTTGTGCTTTTCCTTCAACTGACTCAGTTCTTTTGTAGCAGCAGCTTGCTTCTTGATGACATGCTCATGTTGATTTAATCTATAAAACAAATCATACAGCATTTCTTCATCTATGTCTTTGTTAATCTGCATCTGGATCGTATAAACGTCCCATTCTGGCTGAAGATTTTTAATGAACATGAAATTTATCTCCGAATCTGATTTATGCACTCCATTTTTCCTCAGTTCATTCAAGATGATGTTATACCTATCATAAGCATCCTTCAACGATTCACCATCCTTGGCCTTGAAACCTTCATAAGCAATAATGCTTTGGTTTCTTTTAGTCTTTTGAGACTTGGCCAATCCAAGAAACTGCTTCTCCAATTCATCGCAGATATCTTTCGTTGAATCACGACTGTCAACTCGGTTGAATATGTCGTTTGGAATTGGCATGATCAGGAAAGTCAGTGCATCAGCATCTCTTTCAACCAATTTCTTATCATTTTCATTGTACTTAATTGGATTTTTAGCAACTTTTCTTTCAGGAATTTCTGGTGTGGTTTCAGTTTCAGGAATCCTTGTTGTGGTGACGTGAGAAAAATATGGTCCTTCCACAATAGAAGTCATCAAGGATTTATCTTGATTGTTCAAAAAGTTGATCATCCGCTTTCCCTATAGAGAATATTCTTCTGCTTGAAGAACTGGAGGTTTGGATTTCGAACCCATACTGAGAAGATCTCTAGACATGATTGTAACAAGAAAGTGATTTGAACTGATCGTTCAAGAAGTGCAGATTACACTTGGTGTGTAAAATCCAAAACTGATCAAATTTGAAACAACGGGCAAAATTGACAAAGTACCGAAACTCGCAGACCACTGAAAGGCTTGAAACTCACAGACCGAATAAACTCGCAAAACACTGTTTCGGATAAACTCGCAGATCGAATAAACTCGCAGAACACTATTTCTGATAAACTCGCAGATTGTAACGTGCGCGTTTCTAGAACTCGTAGAGGCCTACTTACGCGTATAACAAACTCTCAAGCTAAAACTCGCAAATGGAATCTTCACACAAACTCGCAGATCAAAGAGCAAAACACGCAGACTTTGATTTGCGCGTTCAATGAACTCGCAAATAACCCCTTGCGCGTTTGAGACCAAATTCTTCAACTTGCATGTCCTTGCGATGAACTTGCGCGTTTCACATATCCTGAGCGTTCTTGGGTTTTCCTTGCCTGTTCTAAGCCTGATCGATCAAAAATCAAGTAAAACTTGATTTATGATTCTGAAAATCACAGAATTTGCACGATATATACGAAACAAGATTACAATATTGAAATTACAAAAGAAATCGAAAATTACAGTGATTGATTCGAAATACATTGTTTGAATTTCAATTATTCACGAAACCAACATTTTGATCAAATTGATCAATCTAAATTTGAAATTAGTCTATGTGATCCGAACAAAACTTGATCCTATTGATAAAACGCACACAATCAAATCAAATTCTTGATTTAATTGTGCAAACACAATATGAATCGAAATCAAACAGTGGTTTTTCAGTCGGCCAAAAATATTTCAAAAAAACTTCAAATCTGATCCGAATCTACTCCTTGTTTGCTCTGATACCAAATGATGATGTCCAATCAAATCACAATAACAAAACAATTAAGAACAACGAGAATCATTGTGGAAATCACAAGTGTATTGATATCACAAGTGATGGGTTACATGTGTTTCTCTCTTTAGATTCTCTCAGAATGTTTACAATCTAGGCTAGTTTCTTACAAATGAACAAGGAAGACCATATTTATAGGTCAACCAAGATTACAAGCAAACCATAAGGAAAAGTCAACATAAAGGTATTACAAAATGATCTAAACAGAATACAATAAGATGATGTTTTGGAATTCATCACAAAGATCAGAGTTCGTAGATCCAAATATAATATCGTCTACATATATTTGTACAAGAATCAAGTCCTCACTTTTTTTTAAGAAATAAAGTAGTGTCGATTATACCTTTTCGAAAACCAGACTCTGTAAGGTAAATTGACAATGTTTCATACCATGCACGTGGAGCTTGTTTCAGTCCAAAGAGTGCTTTATACAACACGTAGACATGGTCTGGGAACTTTGGATCTAAGAATCCTTCAGGTTGACTTACGTACACTTCTTCGTCTAGTATACCATTGAGGAATGCCAATTTGACATCCATCTGATATACCTTGTAATTTTTTTGTGTTGCGTACACAAGAAAAATCCTAATAGCCTCGATCCTTGCAACGGGTGCGTAGGTTTCGTCATAATCGATTCCTTTTTGTTGATTGTAACCTTTAGTCGCTAACCGTGCTTTGTTCCGTGCAATTATACACTCTTCGTCTTTCTTGTTCCGAAATACCCATTTAGTACCGACTATGGTTTTATCCTTGGGTCTTGGTACTAACCGCCACACTTCATTCCTATTGAATTCATTTAGCTTGTCTTGCATCGCTTTTATCCAATCTGGATCTTTGAGTCCCTCATACGGCCTTTTCGGTTCCATGCTACTTAGGAAGTTTGAGAACATACAGAAGTTAGCAGATGCATATGCAGATGCAGTCACGGATCTTGTAGACACCTTAGCTTTTGGATCTCCAATTATGTTTTCTGGCGGTGACTCTTTGTCCATTTGAGTGTGGCAACACATCTCTCTGAGTATGATCATTTGAAGTTTCAAATTCATCTTGTATAGCATGTAGATCATTTTCTGCTTCAGTTGAACTTTGTGCACTTGGTGATTGATCAGCTTCCTCTGTTGTAGGTTCTGACTGATTGTTTTCCAGATATTGCTGAAGTAGATCCTGGTTCATGAAGTGGTGATACTATCTCAGCTGTACTGTTTGAATTACCTTGTTCAGTAACCTCTTGAGTTTGATTTGTAGAAGCTTCACCAATTTTCTCTAGAGGGACCTGATATATCTGCACTAGTTGGATGTGAGTCAGTATTGATTAAATTTTCTTAACTGTTATTTTCATTAGATAAATTATTAAATGCATCAAGAGATAACAGATCAAGATCAGATTCAGTGAGAGGTTCAGAATTCTTATTTTTTTGTTGATCAGGTTTTACACTTGATGTTGTAGAAGTTTTATATTTAGATCCGAGTTCTGAAATGTTGTGTTCAGAAGTCCTTGTCTTAAATTCATCAAAGGTCACATTGGTGCTTCCAATCACAGTCTTTGTCCTTAAATTGTAGACTCTGTACGCTTTAGACTGAAGAGAATATCCAATGAATATTCCTTCATCAGCTTTGGGTTGAAACTTGGACAGGTTCTCTCGATCATTAAGCACATAGCACCTGCAGCCAAACACACGAAATAATTTAACCGTAGGTTTACGACCAATAATAAATTCATATGAAGTTTTATTAAATCGTTTACTTATAATGGTCCTGTTTTGTGTGAAGCAGGCAGTGGCTACAGCTTCAGCCTAGAGGAACAAAGGTAGTTCTGAATATGCCAACATTGTTCGTGCAACCTCTACCAATGTTCTGTTCTTCCTTTCAACTACCCCATTTTGTTGAGGTGTCATCGCCGCATAAAAGTTATGTGAAATTCCAATGGAGTCCAGAAAAGTTTGCAGAGTTATGTTCTTGAACTCTGTACCGTTTTCACTTCTCAGTTGTTGTATCGGGCTTTGCAGAAGAACTTGGATTTTTTTGATGAACTTGATTATCAGATCAGGAGCCTCAGATTTCTTCCATAGGAACTCTAGCCATGTAAACCGTGAGTATTCATCCACCATAACTAGTATGTACTTCTTGCCATTGATGGATTGAGTCCTCATCGGTCTGCACAGATCCATATGAATGAGCTCCAGACATTTATTACAGTTAGATAACATCTTGAGTTTGCGTGAACTTCTCTTCATTTTTTCTTTCTCGCATGCAGAACAAAGAGAGGCTTGTTCTATATTTAGTTCAGGAAGTCACGTCACAAGATTCTGTGACCTTAGCTTATTCAGATCACGGAAGTGCTGATGAGATAGTCTCTGATACCACAACCAACTTTCTTCTGTAGATGTCTTAGAAATGAGACATACTGGCTTTGAAGCTTTGAGTGTTGGAAAGTGAACACCATACAATAATCCCATTCTTCCAGCTTTGATGAGTTCTACTCCACTTTGATCTTTGATGCATCAATAATTAGTATCAAACTCAACCTTGCACTTTTTCTCTGTTAAATAACTGATTGAGAAAAGATTGTAAGTTAAACCCTCCACGTACAAAATTGACATATCCTTTCATTTCATTTCCAAAATTGACTGTACTTGCGTAATGATCTACATAGCCAAACAGGCGTAATGATCTACATAGTCGAACAGTACGTGCTTGTGCGCTGTCATGTGTCTTGAAGCTCCAGAGTCAATGACCCACACATGACACGCTTGCAAGCAACAATCACTTAGATTTAGGTACCCATATGAATATGGGTCCTTTCTTGTTAGTATCTTTAATAGTTTTCAACTTTGCTGATGACCCCTTAATTTTCCATTCAAATCTTGGTCCTTTTGGTAAAATTTGTGTGTTAAGTCAGCTTTCGGAATCCATTTCCACACAAATTTTACTTAGCAAGTTTATTAACTTGAAAAACATTATTTTTCTTCTTTAAAGAATAAACTTCAGCTTTGTTGGCTTTAGAATGATTAGAAGAGTTATTGTTCTTAAACTGGATATTTTTCTTCTTTTTTAAAGACTTGGGTTTCAAAGAGAATGAACTTTTGATACAATATGAACATTGCAACTTAGTAGTAGCTTGTGTCAACAACTCTTTTCAGGAAAAGATTTTTGTTTTATTGAAATTGAGTTGACTAACATCATTACAAGCATCAACTACTCTATTACATTGACAACTATCAGAATCATTCTTAGTCTTGTCCACTTCAGTCTTCTTTATCTCCAAACATTCTTTCTTCAACTCTTTGTCTGTAACACAATCAAATTTAGAAACATTAATGAATGAAGTATTTGAACATTCACCTTTTTCATTAATTGACTCAGACTTAATCTCAACACTTTCATTTATACAAATTGGAATATATTTATCAATGTAAGCTTCTTTTCGTGTTGAGAGATTGAAATATTTGGATTCTAAACTCCTTATTTCTTTTTACAAAGATTCATTTTGTATAAAACTAGAGTCTAGTTCCATTCCAAAATTTTCATTAGCTTCTTCCAATTCAACAATTAAAATGTTGAGATCTGAAATCTGCCTTTCCAACTCTTCAATTTTGTCCAAAGCTTCTTGATGTTCAAGGTCAGTAAATTTGGAAGAGTTTACAGAAACAGACTTGTTTGAGATTACTTCTTCATCCTTGTCTTCTTTGATTGAACAAGTAAAAATATTTTCAGTTGAGTCAGAATTTGAACTGGCTTTAGAAGGCTCAGGTTTTGTTGAAAAAATATTTTCATATTCGACAAATGAATTCTTTTTACTTTCGTAAGAAGAATTTAATTCATCATATGAGAATTTTACTGAATTAAAACCCTGAGTTTCTGAGTCAGTGTTAATATCTGGCTTTACTTCCACTGATTCTTCCTTAATCATCTTGGGAGATTCAGACATAGAAGTCTCTGGTTTAATAAAAGTTTCCAGAATATGGGGTATTAAAATAATAGGTTCGTCACCTGAATTTTTAAAATTGTAAATATTTTCAGGTGCCTTTTTCAAAACATTCACATATGATAAACCCAAACGAGGTTTTGCTTTGTAAAATCTTTTGTCTTTTTGGTTATTTGTCAAAAGCTTCAACGCCTGTTTTGTTTGACCACTTTTGAAATTCAGATCTTCCAGTTCCTTGATCTAGGTGTAAGCTTCAGTCATGTCTTTCAAAACAATGTCATACTGAAGTGTCAGATCTAAATTCTTATCCTTTAATGTAACAATTTCTTTTTGTAGATCAGTAATTTTTGTTTGAAGCTTTGATATATCCAATTTCAGTACATTTTTCTCTTCTTCTCTTTCCTCAGCCAAAGTTTTATAAATGAAAGCATGATCTTGATGTCCTTGTATGATACTCTTTTGTTGTTTAAAATTTTCTTTAAGTTTAAAAAATTCATAGTTCATCAGATTTAACTAGGACATCAAGATCAGTACCTCTTCATTTTCATAACAAGAATCAGAGTTGTCAGACATAGAATTTACCTCGGTATCTGACTCTTCATTCAGATGTGCCATCAAATTGTAATACACTTGAGTCAAATTCACTTTTGCTTCTTCCTCTTCTTCATCTGAATATTCAAACCAAATTTCATCTTCAGTTTTCAATGCTTTCCCGTTTTCCATAGCTTTTGCTAGCTGAGCTTTCTTCTTGTAGTATTCATAATTCTTTACTCTTTTCTCCGGGCAGTATTTGATGAAATGGCCACTCTTGCCACAATTGAAGCATTTATCTGAGTTTTCTTTTTCTTTTTCTTCTCTTTTATCTTCTTTTTTCTCCTCTTTCTTCTCTTTCTCTTTCTCTTTCTCTCTCTTCTCCTCATATCTGCCTATGTACTTGCTAGACTTGTAAGAATCATACTTCGGCTTGTTGTTGAACTTTTTCCTACCAAAGCTCTTATGCATGCTCGAAGTCAATAGGGCAAGGTTTTCTGTAAATTCCGTCAATTCATCATCTGACTCTTCTTCAATTTCTTCATCTGAGATGTCTGAGCTTTCAATCAAACTGGTCATCAAAGCTTTCTTCTTTGCACTCTTAGTAGAACCAGAACTTGTTTTGACCATTTTTGTCTTACCCTTAGCCAGCAATGCCAAGGAATCCTCTACCTTTTTCTGTTTATCCTTTAACTGATGCAATTCTTTATTCACCGCGGCTTGTTCCTTTACTTTATCCTCATGTTGGTTAAGAGTACAGAACAAATCATTGAGTTTCTCCTCATCCATATCCTTGTTAATCTGCATTTGAATGGTATCGACGTCCCACTCGGGTTGGAGATTCTTAATGAATTTGTAATTAATTTCCGACTCAGACTTTTGCACTCCGTTCCTTCTGAGATCATTCAAGATGATGTTATAGCGGTCATAAGCTTCCCTCAGAGATTCCCCTTCTTTTGCTTTAAAGCCCTCATAAGCATTGATGCTTTGATTCCTCTTCGTCATTATTGACTTTGTTAAGCCCAAAAAATGCTTTTCTAGCTCATCCAAGATATCCTTTGCAGATTCTCTGCTGTCAACCCGGTTGAAGATATCATTCGGAATGGCCATGATGAGAAAGGTCAAAGCTGTAGCATCTCTTTCGTCTAGATCTCTATCTACATCACTGTATTGAATGGGATCTCTTGCTACTATTCGCTCAGGAATTTCAGGATTTTTTTCTGTGGCTGGAATCATGGCAACGGTAACATGTGGAAAGTGAGGACCATCTATAATAGAATTCGTCAATTTCTTGTCCTGATTGTTCAAGAAATTGATCATACTTTTTCGCCATTGAGGGTACTCGTCAGCTTGTAGAACTGGAGGCTTCGATTTTGAACCTATGATCAGAAGATCACGAGACATGATTACAGATTTAGAGAAAGATAACTGATAGTAGGCTTGAACACAAAAGATCTACCAAACGAATCAGAAACAGTTGACTTATAAAGTCAAACCTGGATTACCATTGAAAATTTTTGCAGAAAAAATGCCAAGTATAGAACTCGCACAAACCTGGAACTCACAAGTCACTATTCACAATACTTCGTGCTGAATGCTTTGTGCAAGATTTCCCCGGTCAGTCAGAAACTCACATTCCTATTGTTACTCCTACAGTTGAAGATGCACAAGCAAATGCTGAGACAGAAGTAACTGTTTCAGTTGGTTGTGATATATTGTCTATTCAACAGCCAGAATCTTCTGTTCCAACTGATACTTCTGCACCTGAGTGTTCAACTGCAAAACCCCCTCTTGTTATTCAAGCTGAAGAATCTGAAAGTGGATTTCTAGTTGATGATCATATTCAAATTTCATCTACTCCACTCCCTCATGATCATCGTTGGACCAAAGAGCATCCATTACACCAAGTAATTGGAGATCTCAACAAGCCTGTTCAGACTAGGTCAGTGACTCTTAACCAATGTATGCATGACTCATTCCTCAGTAAGATTGAGCCAACGTGAGTATCAGAGGCTCTTGCTGATTCGGACTAGTATCTGCTATGCAAGAAGAGATCAATCAGTTTGAAGCCCTAAAGGTTTGGAGATTAGTTCCAAAACCAGAAGGTAAAACCATGATAGGAACTAAATGGGTATTCAAGAATAAGAAAGATGAAGATGGTATCGTCATAAGAAACAAAGCTAGACTTGTTGCCAAAGGTTACCGGCAAGAGGAAGGCATTGATTATGATGAGACGTATGCTCCAGTAGCGTGTATAGAGGCAATCAGAATGTTTCTTGCCTACGCAGCTCATAAAAACTTTACAGTCTTTCAGATGGATGTGAAAACAGCTTTTCTGAACGGAATTCTTAAAGAGGAAGTGTACGTGTCTCAACCAGAAGGTCTCGTCAATTCAGATAAGCTAGATCATGTCTACATATTAGACAAAGCCCTTTATGGATTAAAACAAGCCCCTCGAGTATTGTATGATGTTTTATCCAAATTCTTGGTCAAGTCTGGTTTCTTCAAAGGTAAGATTGATACCACTTTATTCATAAAGAAGGAAAAAGTTGATATTATTTTATTCAGATTTATGTTGATGATATAATATTTGGTTCTACTAATCCAAAATATTGCAAAAAGTTTTCTAACCTCATGGTGTCACGTTTTCAAATGAGTATGATGGGAGAGATGAATTTCTTTCTCGGATTACAAGTTAAACAGTTTTCTACGGGGATTTTTATAAATCAATATAAGTACATTTTGGACATTCTTAGGAAGTACAAGATGGAAAATTGTAAACCAATTGGAACCCCGATGGCACCAGGTACTAAGATACACACTGATCCTTCGGGGTAAAAGTGTAGATGTTAGAATTTACAGAGGTATGATAGGATCGTTAATGTATCTAACGTCGAGTAGACCAGATATTATGTTCTCAACATGTCTATGTTCTAGATATCAAGCTGCTCCCAAAGAATCCCATTTGGCTGCTGTCAAACGGATTTTTAGATATCTGAAGGGGACTGCAGACCTTGGTCTTTGGTATCCTAAGGATACTGGGTTTTAACTGACTGCATATTCAGATGCAGATCATGCAGGTTGCATGTTGGACAGAAAGGGTACTTCAGGTCATGTTCAATTTCTTGGAGACAAGCTCGTTAGCTGGGCATCAAAGAAACAATTATGTGTTTCCACATCGACTGCTGAAGCAGAGTACGTAGCTGCTGCCAGTTGCTACACTCAAGTCTTGTGGATGCGAACACAGCTGTGAGACTATGGATTCAAGTTTGATAAAATTCCAATATACTGTGACTCGAAGATTGCAATTGCCATATCGGCTAATCCTGTCCAGCATACGAAAACCAAACACATTGATGTAAGGTATCATTTTATAAAAGATAATGTAGAAAAAGGAACAATTGAACTTTATTTTGTAAAAACAGATTATCAACTTGCAGATTTATTTACCAAACCCTTACATGAAAAGAGATTTAATTTTCTTATCTCTAAGCTTGGTATGTTAAATATTAAGACATAATCGGTTGTTACATAATAAAGTTACGTATTGTTATTTTTCATCATTTTCTTTATCTTTATGTCTGAAGGATATCTACACTTTAATTGTTTGCTCATGATCTCAGGGGGAGTAAGAGAAGATTTTAGATGATCTACATTATTTTAAGGGGGAGCATAACTGATTTTCGCATTTTACTTAACTGACAAAAATTTTTGTAATGCATGATTCTAGGGGAGATTATCAAAAGGAGTAAGACTATGATTTTTGATTGCTTAAGATCAGAACTCGTTCTTTAATCGTTTTACTGTTTTATGTTCTTTTATTGTTCGAATAAATTTTGTGAATAAATTTTTGACTAGACTTTGAGACTTATGCAGGATGAGAGAGGATGACACGATAATATCATTTTTGACTTCAGCTGACTTTATGAGTATTAAGATTGAGCGAAAAGGTAAATTTCTTATCTTAATCTCAAATGTATCTGAAAGAAGAACAACTTTCAGATATAGAAAACATGTTCTTAAATGTTCAAACCACTTCTCGAATTTTAAACAAATTTTATAATTTGGAAGTGTGATTTTAAATGTTTTCATTTTATTTTTGTGCTTCATTGATAAACAAACCGTGTGTTATCCAAAGATTAATACTTGTGTATTGTCTTTTCATATACTTTCAAGTATTCATACACACTGGTTTGATTTTTTGTTCAAATAGTTCTTACCATTGTCTCATATTGAAACATAATTTTTCGATGGTAAGACACCCCGCTTGTACTTCAAAGAATTTTGAGCGTCATTTTATTTCAAAACGTCATTTCAAGAATGTCTATATCTTGGTTCATATAGACAATATCCATTATTCTTGACCTTAAGCTTTGATTGATATATCATTTCATTTCTGATCATTTTCATACAATGTCAGATTTTCAAACAAGTCTTTTGCATTCATGTTCATTCATTGAGTATACTTGTTTGAAAATACTTCAATGTCTAAAAATGCTCAAATTTTCATGATTATATTTTATGAGCATACATTTGTCTGACATTTGTATATGAGCTTTAACTGTTATAGTTAAATCATCTGAGCAACATTATGCTTTTATAGGAAATATGGGTTCTTTGTGCTAGAAATTATCTGAACTTCTATGGAATCACGTTAACCAGTGATTTCTACCCAATAAGTTAATCCATAGAGATTGAGTGTGAGGAGTCAAAAAGAAATGAGTGTGGGTTGTGCGATGAGGTAAATTAGAAAAGAGAGTTTGGTTAGTAGTGCGCTTAATGATTAAAAGAAAGAGGGTGTGAGACCAGAGTAAAAGAATATCAAACTCTGCACCAACTACTTTCTGAGCCGGGCAGCCACATTACAAATGTTTCACATTTCTTCGTGAACGTTATTGAAACAGGCAACTAGCCCATGCCAACTCTTGACTAAATCCCACAAACTACTCATTTTCTTCTCAAAAAGAAAATGTTTCACATTTTAAAGGGGACGCAACACATAATCTATCTGATTTTCATTTGGAAAATCTGGATATTGAAAAAGAAGGAAGTCTGCCCCACCTTCGCACTTCAGTCATGCACATTGAGTCTGTGTTTATTTACTGTTGTCTCAGTGGTTTACACAGCTTTGAGCCTTATTGAAAAGCAATTATTTGTGCTTAATTATTTCTACACTTGCACGAGCACACAAAGAATTTGTTTCTTTGTCATAACATTCATAGAAATTGCCTTTGTGGTATTTCGATGATTGGATGGAAAACCTGGGGAGTGAACATAAAAAAGCTCCTTTATATTGTGTATTCGTTACACACAGTGACTTCGTGTTACTGAAAGGCATTTTAACTGATTCATTTGTTGATTTAGGAGTTACATGTTCTTATTTTGTCTGGATTTGTAAAGATCTAGATAAATACTTGGTTATGGATCACAGAATCAGAGGCTCATTTTGACATATCAGATTGGTCAAAGACATTTGTTGGAGAATGTTTTGATGATATCGATGCTCAAATCATCAAAAAGGGGGAGATGATATCAAGAAATGATAAAGTTTTGAGAGTTTTTTTTTTCTTCAGAAATATCCAAGTCAGAAAAGTTCAAAGTAAAGGTTTGAAGAAGATCAAACAATTTCTGAAGATTTTGAGGAAATTTTCTTTGAAGATTATTTGCTAAAGCAATTCGAGCTGATTCTGAAGATAATTTCTTTCCAAAGTCTGAAAGTATGTTGTGAAATTTTTGGGGAAATTGTTAATCATTTGAAGACAGTTTTGGAAAGAATACCATCAAAGAAAAAGGGAAGTTTGTACTGACAGAGCTTAAAGTGAAGACTGAATTGCTAGATCTTTCAACAGTGATCTAGAATCCAAAGGGGGAGATTGTTAGAGCATAAATCTGTTGGATACAAGATCAAGAAGACTAAAGGTCAAAGTAAAAAAGTCAAAGCTGAGAAAGTCAAATCTCATCAAAGTCAAAGTCTTTTGTAATAAAAGTCAATGTATACTATTTGTATTTGTTTTTCCTTGTATTAGTTGTACGTATAAATAGGTTTCCTTTCTTTGTATTTTGTAAGAACGCTCATTGTAAAAACAAATTCAGTGATTTTAGAGAGAGAAATATCAGAGAGAAAGAGAGAGTTCGTTAGAGAGAGATTGTAGAGAGAGAAAGTGTAATTTTGGATTTGAATTGAAATCAAACAGGTAATTGTTTATGTTAATCTTGTTTGTTTGATTAATCTTGATTAGAAACTAGATTCTGGAACAAACACAGACAAAATAAGAACATGTAACCCCTGAATCAACAAATGAATTAGTTAAAATGCCTGTTAGTAACACGAAGTCACTGTGTGTAACGAATACACAATATAAAGGAGCTTTTTGATGTTTACTCCCCCAGGGCTTCCATCCAATCATCGAAACACCACAAAGGTAATATCTATGAATGTTATGACAAAGAAACAAATTCTTTGTGTGTTCGTGCACGTGTAGAAAGAATTAAGCACGAATGATTGCTTTTATAAGGATCAACATTATATAAACCACTGAGACAACAGTAGTATAAACACAGACTCAATGTGCATGATTGAAGTGCGAAGGTGGGGCAGACTTCCTTCTTTTTCAATATCCAGATTTTCCAAATGGAAATCAGATAGATTATATGTTGCGTCCCCTTTAAAATATGAAACATTTCCTTTTTAAGAAGAAAATGAGTGGTTGGTGGGGTTTAGATAAAAGTTGGCATGGGCTAGTTGCCTGTTTCAATAACGTTCACCAAAGAATTGTGAAACGCTAGTAATGTGGCTGCCCGACTCAGAAATTATTTGGTGCAGAGTTTGATATTCTTTTACTCTGATCTCTCACCCTCTTTCTTTTTAATCATTTAAGCTCACTTCTAACCAAACTCTCTTTCCCATTTTACCTCATCACACCCACATTCATTTCTTTTTGACTCCTGACACTCAATCTCTATGGATTAACTTCTTGGGTAGAAATCACTGGTTAACGTGATTCCATAGAAGTTCATTTAAATCCTAGCACAAAAAACCCATGTAATCCTATGAAACCATAATGGTGCTCAATATGGTTTAACTTTATTAGTTAAAGCTCAAAATACAAGTCAGATGTATATATGCTCAGAATATAATCATGAAGATATGAGCATTTTAAAAACATTGAAGTATTTTCAAATAAGTATATTGAATGAATGAATATGAATGCAAAAGACTTGTTTGAAAATCTGACATTGTATGAAAATGATCAGAAATGAATGATATAGAAATCAAGGCTTATGGTTAAAAACAACGAATATTGTCCATACGAAACAAAATATAGACATTCTTGAAATGACGTTTCGAAATGAAATACCGCTCAAAAATATTTGAAGTACAAGCGGGGTGTCTTACCATCGAAGAAAAATTGTTTCAATGTAGAGACATGGTTAGAACATGTTGAACAAAGTCAAACCGGTGTGTGTAAATACTTGAAAGTATATAGAAAACACAATACGTAAATATTTATCTTTGGAAACACACGATTTGTTTATCAATTAAGCACAAAAAAAAAATTAAAACATTTAAAATCACACTTCCAAATTATAAAATCTGTTTAAGAATCGGGAAGTGGTTTGAACATTTAAGAACATGTTTTCTATATCTGAAAGATGTCCTTCTTTCAGATACATTTGAGGTTAAGATAAGAAATTTACCTTTTAGCTTCGTCTTAAATCTCATGAAGTCATGCTTAAGTCAAAATGATATGATCTTTTAAGCTTCTCTCATCCTACAAAAATCTCAAAGTCATGTCAAATCAACTTTTATTCACAAAATTTATTCAAACGTAAAAGACATAAAGCAGTAAAACAATTAAAGTACGAGTTCTGATTTGAAATAATCAGAAATCATCTCCTTACTCCCCTGAAAATATGCATCTGAAATTTATCAGTGAAAAAGGCACATGATAGAGATCTACAACTTCATTTGAAGTGTAGTTCATCATATCTTCCGAATACATATTTCCAGAAAAATTTATGTACTCCCCCTTGAAGGTTGATTTCCTCTTCTGCGTATTTGAGTACATCTTCATATCAGCCCGGGAGTAGCATCTCTTATTTATCGTTGAAGTACAAGTCCTAAACTTTTGTGTTTAGAAGTCAAACTTCGTTAAAGTACGGGTTCTAAGTTGATGTACTTAGAAGCCTTTGTTCTTTTAGTTGACATTGAGGTGCGGGTCTTGAACTGTGTTATTCAAGAGCCATTGTTCTCTTACTCCCCCTTGACTTGTGGTGCCTGCAACATAGAATCAATTTTCGGCTTTGGTACCCACTAGTATTTGGGTCCATATGTGTTAGTTGCAGTTCGAATGGGAGTAATCGAATAAGAACCATACCAGTAATGATCACTAGCTTTATGAACAAATTCATAAGTACGACAATAAGAACTATACCTCTTTTTAGATAACCTGATCAATTGATCTCTCGAATAAGCAAGATCAAGTTTACCTTTCAACACTTTGTTCTTCTTTGCATTTGAGGCAGATACAAATGATTTATTACCTGTCTTCTCTTCCTTCTTTCCTTTCTTTTCTTCCTTCTTCTCATCTTCAACTGGTTTTAACTTCCAAACCAGCTTCTCTTTTTCATATCTTTTTCTTCTCCTTCTATGTGTACCTGAACCATCTACTTTCCAATCATAGAAAATGTTAGTTGTACGAAGCTGATCAAATGAATTAACTAACCTTCTTGAAGAAACAGTTTTCTGATGTGAGCTTGCAACTGTCTTGAAAGAACCAACTGAACTATTTCTAGGTGAGTGGATTTTGGACTCTGGAGTCGTATGCTCAGTCACCACCACCTTTGAAACAATCTTTTCAAGCTCTTTTATCTTTAAAGATAAACTGTCTCTTTCTTCAATTAGTAGGTCAATCTTCTTCTTGAATTCAGGCTTCGTTATCTGCTCTTTCAGTGCACTCTCATACAGTTCAGATAGCTTTGCATTCAGCTTCTTGATCTCAGCTTCAAACAAGCTTCTTTCTTCCTCAAAACCCATTTCAACATTTGTTCTCTAACCAGTTATTTCTTTGAATATCCCAACATTCTTTTGCTCAATGATTTTCTTCTCTTTGTCAAACTTCTCTCTTTCCAGGATGATTACTTTCTCAAAGTCAGAGATTTGTTGAGAAAGCTTAATACATTTAAGCTCAACCGTTTTCTTCTCGTCAGCACATTTTCTGGAAAACTCGGAGAATTTCTTAGCAAACTCTTTCTTTTCTTTCTCAAAAACTGATCTGTATTCAACAATTTGCAATTCTAATTCAAAGATCTTCTTTTCATTAGTACACCCTTTTTGCTGAAACTTGACAATGTGATCTTCTAATTCTGAAATCTTGTTCTTTAACTCAATGTTTTCAGCTTCCAAAAACAAGACCTTTTCTTCATTAAGCCCAGAAGTCTGTTTCAGCAGATCTTCATTTATCTTCTTTAACACACTAATTTCTTCTCTCAATAACTTTCTTTTATCAGAATATCTTTTTGACCGCTTAGAATAGTAGTCAACTGAGGAAGCGAGATTTTTGTTTTCTAATTTGAGCTTTTCAATCTTCTTTTCATCATCAGAAGAAGAATATCCCATCTTGAATTATCTGTTTCAAAAAGAACTTGAACTTGATCGTTAATCCAAAAGAAATCTCAAAAATACAGAAAAACTTGAAATAATAAATCAGAGATTTTGATCACAAAAAGAACTATTTCCCCCTCCGCAAACTTAGCACGGGGGTCCTGCTATCCGGTTAGCGGGTGGGGTCAAGGGGCAACGACCTTTCGGGGTCGAGGGGCAGCGAGAAGGTCGTGGGGCAGCCCCTAGAAAAAAATTCTAAGTAAACCAAGGTTTGCGTGTCAAGTATGATGCGCAAACCACGCTTTGCGTATCTAGTGTGTTGCGCAAACCACACTTTGCGTATCTAGAGTGTTGTGCAAACCACGCTTTGCGTATCCAGAGTGTTACGCAAAACACGCTTTCGTTTCGAGTATGTTACGCAAATCAATTCTTGTGACGAGTAGCTTTGCTTCTTGAGAAGGTTACGCAGATCTGTCTTTGCGTATCGAGAAGCGTACGCAAACCTTTCTTTGCGTATCAAGAGGTGTACGCAAACCTTTCTTTACGTATTAAGAGGTGTACGCAAACCTTTCTTTGCGTATCAAGAGGCTTACGCAAATCACACTTTGCGTATCAAGTAGCTTACGCAAATCAATTCTTCGGGTATCACACTTCAGCTTTTCGTTTCACTTCATATACGCAAACCTCAGAAATAACACGATGAATTTTCTAGAATAATCTTGCGCAAACCTAGGATGAATCTTGCGCAAACCTCGACGAACTTGCGCAAAGTTTGAATCTTGCGTAAATTTCAAAAAACGAACAGATTTCCACCAAAAACTACTCTAGACCTCTAATTACAGTACGAAAATTTGACAATTTTCTCACCTAAACATCTAGATCACACTTCTAACAACTAATTTCGATCAAAACACAAAAATGTACAAATCGATATGAATACAGTGTTCTTGACTCGTGCACTCCAAACTCAACGAAAATCAAAATCAAAGATCAATTACAGTGCAATTCTTGAAATTACCTATACAGACTCGATCGATTACACTTTTCTAACAAAAACTAATTGATTACAACTCCAAAAACACACTAATACTCAAAATCAGATATGGACATGAAGAACACAGTGTCGAACATTTTCTTGATTTGATTTCAATTTGAATCTGCTCTGATACCAATTGTTATACCCATATTCTAAGTTCTAAATGATCACAAACAATCAAGATGAGATTCTAAATCATATGTCATTGAATCAAACAACAAAGATTACAAATTCACAACTTTCTCTCTCTAAACTCTCTCACTAGAAACATATTCAATTAACACTTCTCTAATTTGCTCTCTCTCTGATTCGTGTATATCTGATTTCAACAACAAGGAAACAAGGTATTTATACCCTTAACAAATACAAAAGAAACAATACACAATTACATTGGCTTTGACTTTATTAACAAAAGACTTTGACTTTAAGTGAGAGTTGACTTTTTCAGCTTTGACTTCTTGAACTTTTGTCTTCAATCTTACTGATCTTGAATCCAACATATTTATGCTCTAACAAGTTTGAAGAATCAAGAGCTAAAGACTTTTGTCAAGAAAAAATTAAATCTTGAATACAAAGGGGGAGAATGTTAGTGTATTGTTGTATCCAAGATTTAGAGTGTAAAGTCAAGGTCTGCATGGTCAAAGTCTTGAAAGTTAACCGTTGTATAAATGTTCTTTAGTGTGAGTGTTTGTAAGTTTTGTAATAGATATATGAGAGTGTGTGTGGTGTGAGAGTTTGTGGTTAAGCATTTGTAATTGTCATATTGTATATAATACTACTTTGGGTTTCTCTCTCTACTCTCTCTCTAGAATTGTTCATTAATTGTCAAATCTTGAATTGCTTGAATTGGGTTTTTACATTTTCAAGCTCCACGTGCATATAGCTTCAATGGAAAAGGCAACCAACTCTGGGAAATATTCCAAATTCTTTGCTGTATATAAATAGCACATAAAAGAGCTTCAGAAATAAATTTTGGATGTCTTGAAAGATGACAAAGTTAAGGATTTGGAAAAACAAAATTTTGAGCCAAAGAAAAAGATTTTATGGATAGAGGATGGTGCTACTACAAATAGTGAAGAGAAATCAAAGGGTTTGGAAGATGAAAATACTGAGTTGAAAAGGAAGATTTCAGATTTGGAAGCTCAGATTATCACATATAGTCAAGAATCTATCAAGAAGATTGAAGAGAAAACCAAGGGTTTGGAAAATGCTAATGATGAGATGAAAAAGAAGATTACTAAGATGGAAAAGCAAATTTCCATAGAAAGAGAAGAATTTGAAAAAGAAAAGAGAGGATTTGCTAATGAAAGGCAAATGTTTGCACAAAATTTCTATGATTTCTCAAGAAAGACTTTTGAAGAGAAGAAAGCGGTTGATCTGAAGTGTGCAAAACTTTCTCAACAAGTGACAGATTTTGAGAAAGTGATCATTATGGAAAGGGACAAGTTTGCAAAGGAGAAGAAGATAGTTGAGCAGAAAAATGTTGGTGTTTTCAAAGAAATTTTTGATCAAAGAAAGAGTGTTGAAAAGGATTTTAAAGAAGAAAGAAAGATATTTGAGACATAAATAAACAAGCTTACAAAGAAGCTATTTGAGCTGTCAATAAATGCAATGAAAAAATAGAACACGAAGTCTGAATTTCAGAAGAAGATTGATCTACTCACTAAGGAAAGAAACAGGCTGTCTTCAAAGATCACATAACTTGAAAAGATCATCTTTAAGTTGAATTTGACTGAGCAAAAGACTCCTGATTCAATTCTCTAAACATACCTAGAGATGATACAACTGATTATGAATGTCCATTCAAGACAACATCAAGTTCACGTCATACAACTGTTTCTACAAAAACTCAGTCATTACAAAAGATCATATTCGTACAACTAACCTTTTATATGGTAAGAATGTTGATGGTTCAGGTACATCTAGAAGAAGAAATGGTAATGAAGAATTTATATGGAGAGTGAAAGCATCTTCTAATGAGAATCATAATCAGAAATCATTTGTGCATACACCAATGCCAAAAAGAACAATATTCCTAAAGGTAAACCTGATCTTGGTTACACTGTCAATCAGTTAATCAAGTTAGCATAATGGAAAATTAGTTGTTCCTACTGTGGCTGAAATGATTTTTTCCGTAAAAACTATGCTAATTACTGGTATGGCTCTTATTATATTACTCCTAAAAGAACTGCAATTAACAAACCTGGACCCAAATACCAGTGGGTACCAAAACCAAAAGTTCCATCTGTGTTGCAGGCACCTCAAGTCTTGGGGGAGTAAATAACTTTGGATTTTGAATAATTCGGTTCAAAACCCGTACTACAACGATTAAGATGTTTGGCTCTTGAATAATTCAGTTCAATACCCGTCCTTCAATGTTAAGAAGATAGGTTTCTGAATACAACAGTTCAGGACCTGGTCTTCAAAGATCAAGTTTGACTTCTAAACATAAAACTTTAGGACTCATTCTTTAACGATCAAAAGATATTGTGTACTCCAATACATCAAAAGATATGATCAACCTTCAAGGGGGAGTATATATTATTCATACTGCTTAATATTTCGAATGCATATTTTCAGGGGGAGTAAATGACTTCTGATTATTTCAGATCAAGACTCATTATTCAATGTTATAGGGGTGTCTTACTGTCATATTTTTCCGATTTTCATTATTCTTGACGTACTTTCTTACTTTGACGACTTTTTGACTGATTGTAGATTTTGAGGGGGAGCTTATAAGATTTATGGTTATTAAATCATGACTTGAGGAGAAGGTATGTGTGTCCCACAATACGTGCAAACCAATCAAGATGACACATAATTAAGATCAAAACAATTGTATTTCAATCACAATTCGATTACACAGAGTACTCACTAATATTTCTCTCTCTTAACAGATACACACATCTAACCTCTCTTAGTCATATGAGTTTACTAACGAAAATCTATTTATACTCACTACAAATTACAAAGACATCTAAACTACAAACACTTTGACTTTGATCTTTATTACAAGAGACTTCGACTTTGGCTGGAGAGTTTGACTTGAGCTTTTGACTTTCATTCTTAACCTTCATGATCTTGTATCCAATATGTTTATGCACTAACCATCTCCCCTTTGGATTCAAGTTCATTTTCAAAAAAATATGCAATACAATCTCCCCCTTGTAAATTTCTTTCAACAATGATCATCTTTAGAAAGATAACCATTTGTTTCTTCCCTTTAGATTCCTAATAAATTTCAGCATCATAGAACAATCTCTCCTTTTGTTTAAGTAGTTTTCAAAGTTTCTGTAATCTCCCAAAAATCTGTGAGTATGCTCATCAAGAACTATAACAACCTCCCCCAAGGTTTTAGAAACCTCTTTTAGACTTCAGAAAGAAATTATCTTCAGATTTAGCTCCCTTTTCTTCAGCAAGTCATCTTCAAAGAAAATTTTAGCAAATTTCAACGAACATTCTGAATTCTTTGAACTTTCACTTTTAATTCTGTGCAAACTCTCCATAATTTACATTTCATGACAACAACTTGCAACGAACTTTCTCCAAAATTGTTACAACTGTTCTTCAGATAACACTTCATGAAATATACTTCTCAGCCTTTTTTATAATGAATAGCATGAAATCATCAAAACTTTTACAAGAAATGTCATGAATCTTTTCTGACCATTGATGTTTGTCAGTGAGCCACTAAACACCCATCAATTCATAATGTATTCATCCAAATCTTTTCAAATTCAGACAAATAAGAATGTAACACCTGAATCAACAAATGAATCAGTTAATATGCCTGTAAGTAACACTTAGTCACTTAGTACAACAAATGTACTATACAATGAGTTTTATTGATGTTCACTACCTAGGTCTTCCATTCAATCATCGAATAATGCAAGATTATTCTATGAACGTTCTGACAGGAAAACAAATTTTCTGTGTGTTCGTGCTTGTATATGAAAGAATTAAGCATGATGATTGCTTTATCAATTAGGCTCAAAATGTGTAAACCATTGAGACAACAATAGTAATACACGGACTCAATTGTGCATGATCAAAGTGCGAAGGTGGGGCAGACTTCCTTCTGTTTCAATATCCAGATTTTCCAAATGAAAATCAGATAGATTGTGTGTTGCATCCCCAAGAAAATGGAAACATCTTCTTTTTAAGAAAAAGATGAGTAGCTGGTGGGGTTTTAAACAAGAGTTGGCATGGGCTAGTTGCATGTTTCAATGATGTTTACAAATAATTTGTGAAACAACAGTAATGTGGCCGCCCGACTCAGAAAAAGTTAGTGCATAGTTTGATATTCTTTTACACTGATCTCTCACCCTCTTTCTTTTTAACATTAAGCTCACTTCTAACCAAACTCTCTTTTCATTTTATCTCAACACTTATACCCACACTCAGATATTTTGACTCCTCGTCTCTCGATCACTCAAGAATAACTTCTTAGGTAGGAAACACTAGTTAACGTGAATCCATATAAGTTATGTTAAGTCCTCACACAATAAACCCATGTAGTCCTATAAGCAAAATGTTGCTCAATTTGTTTAACTTTTTAGTAAAAAGCACAATATGAAATACATGTCAAATATATGTATGCTCATGAATGTAATCATGAATATTTGAGCATTTTAATCATGTAGATTTTTCAACACAAGTATATTGAATGAATGAAATGAATACAAGAAACTTGTTTGAAAATCTGACATTGTATGAAAAGATCAAATATTAATGATTTATCAATAAAAGCTTAAGTCATTAAAAATTGGAATTTGTCTATACGAATCAAATATAGACAATTCTTGAAAGAAACGTTTTGAATTAATCAACGCTCGAATATCAATGAAATTCGTACGGGGTTTATTACCATCGAAAAATTGTTTCAGTTTAAGACATGGTAATAATAAAATCAACTAAAATACTAAACTGGTGTGTAAATACTTGACTGTACATGGAAAAATAATACACAAGTATTTATCTTTGGAAACACACGTTTATAGTAACAAACATGAATATACCATTAATAGTTTCTCCTCAAATCATGTTTAACTAACCGTGTAATAAAACATTTAAAATCACACTTCTGTATTCATGAAATCTATTTAAGAATCGAGAAGTGGTTTGAACATTTAAGAATATGTTTTCATGTATGAAAGTCGTCCTTCTTTCAAACATGTATGAGATTAAGGTTAGGATAACCGTTACGATCAGCTTGAATCTCATGAAGTCATCTCAAAAGTCATGATATATTTCATCATGTAAGCTCCCCTTCAAAATCTGCAACTAGTCAAAAAGTCGTCAAAGTACAAAGTCTTATTCACAAACTTTATTGAAAAGTAAGACATGAAGCAATAAAACTTTTTAAGAACGAGTTATGATTAGATGTAATCAGAAGTCATTTTCCTTGCTCCCCCTAAAATATTGCATTCACAATATTTAACAACAGGAAAAATATGTACTCCCCCTTGAAGGTTGATCATCTCATTTATGTATCGAAGTACAATGTCATTCAAGCATCGGACTATCATCTCTTTTGATCATTCAAGAACGAGTCCTAAACTGTTGTGTTTAGAAGTCAAACTCCTTATCATTGAAGAACGGATCTTGAACCGTATTATCTAAGAGCCATGGTTCCTTTACTCCCCCTATACTTGAGATGCCTGCAACACATATGAATCTTTTAACTTTAGTACCCAATGGTATTTGGGTCCATGTTTGTTAGTTGCAGTTCTATTAGGAGTAATACAATAAGAACCATACTAGTAATGATCATAAGTTCTATGAACAAAATCATTGTATGACAATAAGAACAATAACTCTTCTTATGAGCTAACCTGAGTAATTGATTTCTCGAATAAACAAAATCAGGTTTACCTTTTCACACATTGTTCTTCTTGGCATGTGATGTATGCACAAATTATTTCTTACCATTCTTCTCATCATTGTTTTCATCAGAATATGGTTTGACCTTCCAGATCAACTTCTCTTCTTCATACCTTCTTCTTTTGTATGTACCTGAAGCATCCACATTCCTAACATAGAAAAGGTTAGTAGTACGAATCTGATCATATGAATTAACTGACCTCTTTGTAGAAACAATTTTATGATGTGAACTTGATGCTGTCTCATCTCTAGGGGTTTGAAGAATGGAATTTGGAGTCTCCTGCTTAGTCAAACCCACCTTAGAGACAACTTCTTCAAGCTTTTTTATCTTGGAGGATAAACCGTTCCTTCCTTTTATGAGCAAGTCAATCTATTTCTAAAATTCAGACTTCTTGTTTTGCTCATTCAATGTCTTTGTTGATAGTTCCGATAATGACATTGTAAGCTTCTTAATCTCTGACTCAAAAGTCTTTCTTTCTTCTTCAAAATACTTCTCCACATTCTTTCTTAGATCAGATAAATCTTTGAAAGATCCAACATTTTTCTGTTCATTCGTCTTCTTCTCCTTTGCAAACTTGTCTCATTCCATAATGACAACTTTCTCAAAATCTGACACTTGTTGAGAATGTTTGGCACATTTAAGCTCAACTACTTTCTTCTCATCAAAAATCTTTCTTGAAAATTCAGAGAATTTATGAGCAAATCTTGTCTTTTCTTTTTCAAATTCATCCCTGTCTTTAGTAGTCTTCTGTACCAACTCTGACACTTTCTTTCTCAGATCTGCATTAGCACTTTCCAAACTCTTAATTGTTTTCTCATTCTTACTAACAGAATCTTGTTTCTGGATTTTGGCAATTTGAGTTTCCAGATCTGAAATCTTACTTACCAACTCAAAATTTTCACTTTCTATCTTAGAAATCTTCTTCATTAACTCAGAATTCAGGTCTTCCAAATTCTGAAGTCTGTCACATTTTAAAACTTCAATAATTCCATCCTGAAGCTCTTTTATATTCTGTTTACATTCACCAAAAAATTTGGAATATTCACCACATTGGTTGCCTTTTTCAGATCTTCAATATGTTGGTGAAACCATTCTCTAAGTCTATTCAAAGAGACAACTATGTCATTTTCTGTCTTTTTATAGTAATCAAGTTGATTTGCCTTTCCAACAATAGCTTTACCATGATTATATCTGATTTGTAAAATCTTTTCTTCAAGAGAGACAATATTGTCTTTGAGTTTAGCAATCTCTTCTTTTGATGACATCTTGATATCAATGTTGATAAAACTTGCACAAAAGATCGTCCAAAAATTTAGAACAAAACTTGCCCTATAAAAGTCAAACTTGGTCAACGCTGAAAAACTCATAAAAATTTTCTAAGTGATGAAACTCGCAGGTCAAAGAAAGCACAAACTTCACACAAAACGTTCTATGCATGTTCAAGGTTCGTGCAAAAAGAACGATGCGAGTTCTTAGGTTCGCGCACAAAGAAGTATGCACGTTCTTGGTTCGTGCGACGAGAGTCGTAAGAGTTCTGAGTTCACTCAAGCAAAGACTTGCGCGTTCTTGCTTCTTGCAGGCAGAGGCTTGCTCGTTTCTTGAAAATCATTTCACGTAATGCGTCTGCACATTCTGACACGTAGAAATTTTTTCAAGATTTAACTTCACGCAAAAATCACTTCTCGCAAAATCCAACTTCACACAGAACAAAGAAACTAAACAATTCAAACTCGCACACAAAGATGTGTGCGTATCTACTTCTCGCAAGCTGAGTCTTACGTGTTCTTCACCCATTGCGATTTTTAACCCTCTGCGTGTTCTTCCCTATGAACTTTGCGCGTTCTGCAGATCTAGCGCGTTCTTCATCATTTTGTCCAAAAACTAACTTTTTCCTCTTCAAATCTATTCAAACCTTCGAAATAAGCCTCAGAACTTTGCGGATTTGTCCTTGATCACTATACGAACATATTACAAACAATTAATTTTGACCAAAAACACCAAAATTACATATTGATCTAGACTTAGTACGAATTCCAAACTCGAACAAAAATTACAATGAAATCCGAAATTCACACCGAAATGTTGTGAATTAGACAAAGTAATAGAAACCAATTCTATTCTAGATACAAAAACGAATACAAGAGAATCAAATTTAGATCAAAAACATCATTATACTGCGAAATTCGAATGTGCACAATAGCTTTGCGAGTTCTTGAAAAATGTCGACCAAAAATCAAATCAAAATTATTTCTGAATTCTTGTTCTACTCTGGTACCAATTGTGTCCCACATTATGTGCGAACCAATCAATATGACACAAAATTAAGATCAAAACAATTATATTTCAATCACAAATCGATTACACAAAGTGCTCACTAATATTTCTCTCTCTTAACAGGTACACACATCTAACCTCTCTTAGTCATATGAGTCTACTAACGAAAATCTATTTATACTCACTACAAATTGCAAAGACATCTAAACTACAAACACTTTGACTTTGACCTTTATTAAAACAGACTTTGACTTTAGCTTGAGAGTTTGACTTGAGCTTTTGACTTTGACTCTCATTTTTAACGTTCATGATCTTGTATCCATCATGTTTGTGCACTAACAAGCTATGAATGTTATATTCATAATTTGACTTTCAAACAGTTTGGGACAGTTAATTTGATAGTTTGAAAGAATGACAACTTTCAGACATGAAAACATGTTTCTAAATTTTCAAACGACTTCTTGATTCTCAATTTTTTTTATGAATTTAGAGGTGTGATGTTAAATGTTTTCACTTTATGAGCTTTCATGTTTCACTAACTGTGTGTTTCCAAAAATAAATACTTGTGTATTATCTTTTGCATATACTGTGAAGTATTCACACACACCGGTTTAGTATTTTTGTTGACTTTGTTATTACCATGTCTGAAAATGAAAAAAAAATATTCGGTGGTAATAAACTCCTTTTGTATCTTCAATGTTCGTTGACCGTTATTTCATTCAAAGCGATTCTTTCATGAATTGTCTATACTTGATTCACATAGACAAAATCCAATTTTTCATGACCTTAGCTTTTATTGATAAATAATTCATATTTGATCTTTTCCATACATTGTCAGATTCTCAAAACATATCTATTTATTTCACTTCGTTTATTCAATTTATGTGTTTTGAGAAAATTTTCCATGATTATCTTATTGAGCATACATATACATATATATATATATGACATATATTTCTTATTATTGTGCTTTAACTCTTGAAGTTAAACTTTTGAGAAACATTATTCTTTTAGGACAAATTCACGGGATCAGTGTGAGAATTTAAAAGAACATATATGGATTCACGATAACTAGTGTTTCCTACCCAAGAAGTTATTCTTGAGTGATTAAGAGGCGAGGGGTCAAAATCAAATAGTGGTTGTGTGATGAGATAAAATGAATAGGGAGTTTTGTTAGAAATGATCTTAAATGATAAAAAGAAAGAGGGTGTGAGAACAAAACTAAAAGAATATTAGAACCCTGCACCAACCACTTTCTGAGTCGGGCAACCGCATTACTGATTGTTTCACAACTTTTTCGTGAACATCATTGAAACAGGCAGTGAGCCCATGCCAACTCCTTAAATAAACTCCACTAGATGTTTCATATTTTCTTGGGGATGTAGCACATACACTATCTAATATTCATTTGTGTCACACCCCGCTAAAGCGGAAACACGAGGCATAACAACTCCGATTTCATAGCACAAGATTATAATCATACCGACATTCATTTAACTTTCAAAAGACATTACATTTTTAAGAACGTAGTATTGTCATTGTTTACAATTCCCAAACTTAAAATATAACGATATGCATAAAACAAAATAATCTTGCTTCAAAATATGAAGTGCGCTGCTAAAACATCATGGAATTACCTTCTCGATTCCTGAAAAGCATGTATAAAAACCAAGGTCAACTACAAAGAGTTGGTGAGTTCACAGGTTTTAGATATGCACAAATCAATTTATATGCAGGTTGACATTGTAAATCACGTGTAAAAACCAATCTTCAATTCTTTGATTCATGAGTACCATAATTCAATTTCTTTATGATAAGTGTATACAAAGATAATATTACGTTGAGCCACTACTAAACCGTCCCTGACCAATTTCAACGCCCCCGATGAACTAACTCAACGGTGGTTCGAGCCACATGTTTAGTCATCTTCTTTAGTATAATGCACCCCTGCTCGTCAGCATAAGGTGGGCTTGTCACACCAAATAGAGCTATCCACTAATACTATAGGCCCGATTTTCTTCGAGTTAATAGTAGTGTCATGGGGTCTTAACATTTAATACTCAACACATCAATTGCATACTTATCATATAGCTTATAATTCCAAATGCTTTTAACAAAGCCTTATAAATTGCCAATTCGCAATACTTTCAAACAATTCTCATGAATCTTTAAATACGCAACTAAAGCATGCTTTTCACCCCAAAATCAGTTAAAACGATAAAAGTGGGGCTGTGAATACTCACCTTTTGAAGAAAGTGCGGTGCTTTAGGGATAGAGTTCACCGGTAGTTGTCACTCCCTAAGTTTCCTATAACGAAAGATGCCATACGTCAAAACTTGTTCCTAAGTCCAAGTAATCCGTCCAAGTGATTTATTGAAATGCCAATAAGTATGTGTATTAGTTCAAATTCAACTTAAAGCTAAAATAGAATTTAGAATACTTAAATACAATGCTTAAATTTGATAGAACTATCTTTCTGGATTTTCAGCACTTGCTGTCCAGAAAATGAGTCTACAAAATGATAAAGATAACTGATCTTCCAAAGGACTTTCTTTACCAAAATTTTTGAGGAATTAATATACTGAGTTATGAACAATTATGCAAAATTTCATAATTTATATAGGTGTTTTGATACCCCAAATAAATTCCACAAAACAGAAGGTCACTGATTTTCAGATCAGTGACACACTTCACTTGCAGCTTACATTAGGGATATCAAGACTCAGAATTATGCAATGAGCCATATATGGTTGCAAAGCTAACTCAAAATTCTAACTTTTGGAAAACATTTCACTCAATTTGGACAAAAATTGAAAGATGGGTGAATGATTCTGCCAATTCTGGACAGATTACACCACTTTCTTCTAAATTGAATTTGAGTGACCAAATCTCCATAATTTTGAGTGATTCTTGATGCTATGATTCACTAACACCATAAACTGAGTTTTTGTAACAAAAAGCCCAAATTTTTATAGCTTATAAACTGACTTATAAAGCTCAAAACTGAATGCATAAACCATGACAGCAAGCTGTGATATAGATTAAGCTTGCAAAAAGTGATAAGATGATCATTTGGTCATGGTTTTTAGAAATAACACATGACCTCACATCATGAATCAATATACAATGATTTTTAACAATCAATAATGCATCATGGATTCATAGCAACCACCAATGCTCATCCAATCCCATGCATTACAATAACACTTACCAAACAATTGATATCAAGACATTTAAATCCTCTTAATCACATAAGATGGAACAATCTTATTCTAAGAGTTTATTTATACTTAAAATTGATACAAATACCTAATTTCCACACTAAAATCATAAAAATTTCGTAGGTAATAATACCACACTTCACAAGATTGAAATATTTGGTACAAATCTCAAAGATTACATTCAAATCCCCAATTTTTACTTGGAAAATCATACAATGGTTTTACTTTACAATGGTATAATCTACCAATGCATCCCATTTCATTTCCATAAACAAGGTTATGCAACCACAAGAAAATATGATGAAGAACACATAAACTTTTGATAATAAACTTGAAAAATGAGAATGTTAAGATGATTACCTTCTCAAAAAGTGATGAAAACTTGAATTGTTGATGAAATAAGGTGGTACTTTCTTGAAGATTTCTTGAAAATTGATGGAGGTGAGGGTGGTGTGGTGGTGGCCGGCGATTAGAGAGAAGAGGAGAGGGAGATGAAAAGGTTTGAAAATGAGAGAATTAAGCTTGTCTTGGTATTTTAATGTTCTAATTATTTATTATTAATATTTTTTTTAAAGAAATTAACAAGTAAAATGTTATAATTATGACATGTGTCCTATGACTAATCAAGGAAATCATAAATGAATTTTAAATTTTTTTTAAAAATACTTAGCCTATTACATTGAAATATCAGATATATTTGAGAACCGAAATACCCGATTCTCAATTTTTGCTTAAAACAACTTTTATGTAGAAAAAAATGCAAATATTTCAACAAAAATAATATACTTTATAATTTTGGTCTTTAATTTTAATTTTGGCATTTCTGAACTGTGACGGTCTGTTACTGGACTGTTCCGGGTATTCTACGCATTTTCCGAAATTTTTCGGAAAACTTTTATCTTAGTGACTTTTAATTAAAATCTAGGAGTGACAGAACTTATAATATAATCTAAGGGTGCTAACCTTAAGATTCAGAATTTGACAGGTGTCACAGTCTCCCCTCCTTCGAAAAATTTCGTCCCGAAATTTATAATTGTTGTTTCTGGACAGGGTTTTCATTAAACAATTGAGGATACTTGCGTTTCATGAAATCTTATCTTTCCCAAGTATATTCAGGTCCATGACGTGAATTCCAGCGGACTTTTAAAATTGGAATTTTACTGCGCCTTAAACTTTTAACTTCGCGATCAAGAATTTCAATAGGTTCCTCTTTAAAACATAGGCGCTCGTCAATCTTGACTTCGTCTTGGGACACAATCTTTGATTTATCTGTCAGGTATTTCTTTAAGTTTGACACGTGAAAAATGTCATGAAGAGCACTCAATTCTTGTGGTAAGCTCAGCTTATAGGCTACTCGTCCAATTGTTTCCAGTATCTCAAACGGGCCAATATATCTTGGACTTAGTTTACCTCTTTTCCCGAATCTAATCATTCCTTTCCATGGTGATACTTTCAGAAGAACTTTATCACCTTTTTGAAATTCTAAAGGTTTTCTGCGATTATCAGCGTAACTTTTCTGACGATCTCTCACAGCTTTGAGTCAGTCCTGAATGGTTGATATTTTATCCGTGGTTTCTTGTATAATGTCAGGCCCAATCAGTCGACTATCGCCAATTTCCACCCAACTGAGTGGAGATCTACACTTACGTCCATAGAGAGCTTCGTACGGCGCGCATTGAATGTTGGTGTGATAGTTGTTATTGTAAGAGAATTCAACTAACGGCAGATGCTTATCCCAGCTTCCTCCAAAATCTAAAGCACAAGCGCGTAACATATCTTCCAAAGTTTGAATGGTCCTTTCCGTTTGTCCGTATGTCTGTGGATGGTATGCAGTACTCAGATCCAACCTGGTAGCCAGCGCTTTCTGAAATGCTTGCCAAAATCGGGAAGTAAAACGACTATCTCTGTCAGAAATGATAGATAGGGGTACTCCATGCCGAGAGACAATTTCGTCTATGTACAACTGTGCCAATCTTTCTATTTTGAAATCCTCTCTTATAGGAAGAAAATGCGCAAATTTCGTAAGTCGGTCCACAATGACCCAAATTGCGTCGTTACCTTTTCCAGTCCTGGGTAGTTTGGTGATAAAATCCATAGATACCTGATCCCATTTCCATTGTGGTATCTCAGGTTGTTGAAGAAGGCCAAAAGGTTTTTGATGTTCTGCTTTAACTTTCGCACATGTCAAACACTTGCTTACAAACTTAGCAACGTCCTTCTTCATTCCTGGCCACCAATAATATTCCTTCAATCCTTTGTACATTTTATCGGCTCCTGGATGAACCGAATACCTCGATCGGTGAGCTTCTTCCAAAATGGTCGATCGCAGATCATCAACTTTTGGTACCCAAACTTTATTCTTAAAATATCGTACTCCATCTGATTGTGATTCAAACTCTTTTTCCAAATTATGCAAGGCTTCGCAACAAAGATTTTCTGCTTTCAATGCTTTCTATTGTGCTTCACGAATTTGTGTCTTAAGGCTTGATTGAACCAACATTCCCAAAGCTCGTGCCCTTGTTGGTTTTACTCTTTCTTTCCTGCTTAATGCATCTGCTACCACATTAGCTTTACCAGGATGATACTTTATTTCGCAATCATAATCATTAAGTAGCTCAACCCATCTCCGCTGTCTCATGTTCAACATTTTCTGATCAAAAATATGCTGAAGACTTTTGTGATCAGTATAGATGGTACATTTAGTGCCATAAAGGTAATGTCTCCAGATTTTTAGTGCAAATACCACTGCTCCCAATTCCAAGTCGTGAGTGGTGTAGTTCTTTTCATGAACCTTGAGTTGTCTTGACGCATAAGCTATAACCTTATTCCTCTGCATTAATACACATCCCAAGCCTTGATGTGATGCGTCACAATACACCACAAAATCATTCGTGCCTTCCGGTAGCGCAAGAATTGGTGCGTCACATAACTTGCGTTTAAGCATTTGAAATGCTTCCTCCTGATTTTCTTCCCAGATAAATTTCTTATCTTTCTGAGTCAGTGCTGTCAGCAGTTGAGCGATTTTTGAAAAATTCGCGATGAACCTTAGTTAATAACCTGCCAGACCAAGAAATTGATGAATTTTCGTTGGTGTCCTTGGAGTTTCCCATTTCTTGATGGCTTCAACTTTTGCCGGGTCAACATGAATTCCTTTTTCATTAACCACATGACCTAGAAAATGTACCTCTCGAAGCCAAAATTCACATTTGGAAAACTTAGCATATAACTTCTGATCTTTGAGTAGTTCTAAAATCAAATTCAACTGTTTCTTATGATCTTCCTTACTTCGCGAATAAATCAAAATGTCGTCTATGAATACAATCACGAACTTGTCTAAATACGGACGACAGACTCTATTCATCAAATCCATGAAAACTGCTGGTGCGTTCGTCAAACCAAAGGGCATAACTAGAAACTCATAATGTCCATAACGAGTTCTAAATGCCGTCTTATCAATATCCTCTTCACGGACTCTCATTTGATGATATCCAGATCGCAAGTCAATCTTTGAGAAGTACGTTGCGCCTTGCAGTTGATCAAACAGATCGTCAATTCGAGGAAGTGGGTATCGATTCTTGAGGGTTAGCTTATTGAGTTCTCTGTAATCGATACACATTCGGAATGTTCCATCTTTCTTCTTAACAAAAAGAACTAGAGATCCCCATGGCGAAGAACTGGGTCTGATAAATCCTTTGTCAAGAAGCTCTTGAAGTTGTTCAGACAGTCCTTGCATTTCGGATGGCGCCAAACGGTATGCTGTCTTAGCCACTGGTGCTGCTCCCAGAATTAAATCAATGCGGAATTCGACTTGTCACGGTGGAGGTAGTCCGGGTAAGTCTTCAGGAAATACTTCGGGAAAGTCTCGAACTACAGGAATATCTTGTAAGCAATTCTCCTTGGTCTCTTTATTGACTACATGAGCTAAAAACGCAATATATTCTTTCCTTAAATACTCCTGCATCTTCATGCAGGACACTATTCTTAACTTCCTTTTGGATTTTTCTCCATGTACTATAAGTACTTCTCCTTTCGGTAACGGAATTCGAAGAGTCTTTTCGGAGCAACATATTTCCTCTTGGTTTTTAGACAACCAATCCATGCCCACAACTATGTCAAAGCTTCCTAACTTTATTGGAATTAGATCTATCTTAAATTCCTTTTCAGCTAGGCTTAGGGTACAATTCGAAAATACATCTCCCACCCTAATCTCTTGTCCGTTAGCGAACTCAATGACATAAGTTTCTTTTAGCTTTTGGGGCATTTGATTAATTTTTGATCTAAAACTTATTGACACAAAGCTTCTATCTGCTCCGGAATCAAACAATACAGATGCACGATGATTATTTAAAAGAAACGTACCTGTGATCACATCCGGATCTTGTCTCGCTTCTTCCGCTCCAATTTCGAATACTCGACCTCGTGCTTGACCTCTTTGATTCCTCTGATTGACTGGTCGAGTCTGATTTGCGTTCATCTTTCTGATAAATTTGGGACAGCCGTTTCTGAAGTGATCATGACTCCTGCACTCAAAACAAGCTGGTTTTCCCCCATTCTTGCAATCTTTCGCATAATGACCTCCTTTGTTGCATTTGAGACATATAATACAGTTTCCGGAATGACGATTGTTGCACTTGCTGCATCTTAGATATATTTCCTTTCCTTTATCAGTTGTTTGATTCTGAATCCCATAATTACCCACTGTTCTCTGTTCCTTCCCTCTTCTTCTGTCAAACTGTCTCCTTGAAGTTTCCTCGACTTTCCTTTTTCCTTTGACTTTATCGTGAGTGAAAAGTCCCGATCGATTGACATTATTGTTGAGCTTGGTTGCTAGATTTACCGCCTCCTGAATGGTTTTTGGATTACCCGAAGTCACATCCCCTCGGATTTCTGGAGCTAAACCCCAGACATACCTGTCTACCCGATTCTCTTCTGGTGTAACCAGATGTGGCACCATCTTCTCCAGCTCATTAAATCATGCCGTGTACGTATCTATGTCGTTTCCTTTCATTTCATGCTCCCATAACTCTGCTTGTAATTTCTGCATTTCGCTTCTTGAACAATATTCTTGCTTAAGCATTTCTTTAAACTCATCCCAAGTAAGTTTGTTAGCTATTCTCTTCCTCGAGTCTGCACTTGAGTGTTCCACCACGTCAGTGCTCTCCCTTGTAATAAACAAGTTGCGAATTCCACTTTGTTTGCTTCCGAGTATTTACTTATGTGGAGAACGAATTCCATTCCTTCAATTCAAGATAATAACCCAACAGCTCTTTCGGTACCGTGGAATTCTTTTGGATTACAAGACTTAAAAGTCTTATATGTACATTCTTTTTCTATATTTGCACCGGCTCTTGGTTGATTAGGTTGATTAGCATTTAAACCTGCTGCTATCTGGCTGACTATATTAGGGAGTGTAGCTAAAATTTGCTCGGATACGAGTCGTGCAATCTCGGGATCTTCCCTTCTTGGCAGCATAATTCTATTGTAACAATTTATTTTTAAGCATCGTTAATATTTAATTCCATGTCCTTATTTCCTTTATTTACTTCTAATGTCCTTGATTCAATATAAATTGTATTTATCTAATCATACACTCAATACATCAAAAATTAACATCATGGTATTGAAAAATCACAATTCATAAGCAAACATAATCAATATGTCATAAACATATCCAATGTTAATAGGTTACTACATCAAATATTCATCATTCATTCCAAAAGTAATAACCATGCGGACTAAAAATGTTTAATTACGACGAGTTATAATGCTTCAAAAAAAAAAGAAAGTTTATCATCCAAATATCCATCAAGGAACCATACTACTGATGCCTGTAAAACATTATCACCACACATGATATCATGACCACCAAGAGTCCTATCATCACAGATAAACAAGTGTGTAGCCATGCTATTATCGCTCTAGTCTTCACCAACTCACTCATGATCCCACTCATGGTTTGGTCACCCGTACTTACCATTGATATAAGTCCATTTAAAATCTGATCACTTGAATTCATTAAAGTCATGAGTGCATCGATGGAATGCTCATGATGATATATCTCCATTCTAACTCTCTCCGCCTCTCGAGCCATACCCGAGACCCAGTAGCTTTCTAACGCTGTCATTCCGGCTGGCTGTCCTGCCGGCCTTGCTACTTGTGAAGAAAAAGGTGAGTCACTCCTATCCCTCGGTCGGGAGGGTCCCGCCTCATCCCTACATGGGATGGTGAAGGTCTCCCTTACCGGAGCTGGTATGCTAATCCGGGCAGTCATCCGCAGCCTTGCTCGGGACGCTGTCTGTGAAGGTGCGGATACCCGGGTTGTCGACCTTGCGGGTGACAATCCAGATCTGGGGTAGCTATGCTCAGAAGGATCGTACTCATCACTCTCACTCGGTCTCCTACATCTACCAGTGACGTATCCTGACTCGTCGGGTGACTCAGAGTGTGAAGAGTGTGACATGATGACTGCAAATAAATGACAAATTTTTAATTATTAGAATGCAAAAATAAATGTCAGAATCACAAAATGCTCATGCGAACTCACATACTAATTATGCATTTCATTTTTTTTTTTTTGAAACAAAAAGTTTCTATTTTTAGTAATTCCTAGTATAGCCAGTCCATGTCTCCTTTATACATACTTAAATTAAACAAAGGTGATCAAGCTTTGTTTAAGTTAAAATATAATAACGTGAGACACTTCTTAGTTATACTAATAGCACACCTAAATTTTGAAAACTTCATTTGTAAAAGGTTATAGTGTATGGTTTCAGAAATAAAACCGGTATTCCCTATAACCTATGGCTCTGATACCAAATCTGTCACACCCCGCTAAAGCGGTAACACGAGGCAAAACAGCTCCGATTTCATAGCACAAGATTATAATCATACCGACATTCATTTAACTTTCAAAAGACATTACATTTTTAAGAACGTAGTATTGTCATTGTTTACAATTCCCAAACTCAAAATATAACGATATGCATAAAACAAAATAATCTTGCTTCAAAATATGAAGTGCGCTGCTAAAACATCATGGAATTACCTTCTCGATTCCTGAAAAGCATGTATAAAAACCAAGGTCAACTACAAAGAGTTGGTGAGTTCACAGGTTTTAGATATGCACAAATCAATTTATATGCAGGTTGACATTGTAAATCACGTGTAAAAACCAATCTTCAATTCTTTGATTCATGAGTACCATAATTCAATTTCTTTATGATAAGTGTATACAAAGATAATATTACGTTGAGCCACTACTAAACCGTCCCTGACCAATTTCAACGCCCCCGATGAACTAACTCAACGGTGGTTCGAGCCACATGTTTAGTCATCTTCTCTAGTATAGTGCACCCCTGCTCGTCAGCATAAGGTGGGCTTGTCACACCAAATAGAGCTATCCACTAATACTATAGGCCCGATTTTCTTCGAGTTAATAGTAGTGTCACGGGGTCTTAACATTTAATACTCAACACATCAATTGCATACTTATCATATAGCTTATAATTCCAAATGCTTTTAACAAAGCCTTATAAATTGCCAATTCGCAATACTTTCAAACAATTCTCATGAATCTTTAAATACGCAACTAAAGCATGCTTTTCACCCCAAAATCAGTTAAAACGATAAAAGTGGGGCTGTGAATACTCACCTTTTGAAGAAAGTGCGGTGATTTAGGGATAGAGTTCTCCGATAGTTGTCACTCCTTAAGTTTCCTATAACGAAAGATGCCATACGTCAAAACTTGTTCCTATGTCCAAGTAATCCGTCCAAGTGATTTATTGAAATGCTAATAAGTATGTGTATTAGTTCAAATTCAACTTAAAGCTAAAATAGAATTTAGAATACTTAAATACAATGCTTAAATTTGATAGAACTATCTTTCTGGATTTTCAGCACTTGCTGTCCAGAAAATGAGTCTACAAAATGATAAAGATAACTGATCTTCCAAAGGACTTTCTTTACCAAAATTTTTGAGGAATTAATATACTGAGTTATGAACAATTATGCAAAATTTCATAATTTATATAGGTGTTTTGATACCCCAAATAAATTTCACAAAACAAAAGGTCACTGATTTTCAGATCAGTGACACACTTCACTTGCAGCTTACATTAGGGATATCAAGACTCAGAATTATGCAATGAGCCATATATGGTTGCAAAGCTAACTCAAAATTCTAACTTTTGGAAAACATTTCACTCAATTTGGACAAAAATTGAAAGATGGGTGAATGATTCTGCCAATTCTGGACAGATTACACCACTTTCTTCTAAATTGAATTTGAGTGACCAAATCTCCATAATTTTGAGTGATTCTTGATGCTATGATTCACTAACACCATAAACTGAGTTTTTGTAACAAAAAGCCCAAATTTTTATAGCTTATAAATTGACTTATAAAGCTCAAAACTGAATGCATAAACCATGACAGCAAGCTGTGATATAGATTAAGCTTGCAAAAAGTGATAAGATGATCATTTGGTCATGGTTTTTAGAAATAACACATGACCTCACATCATGAATCAATATACAATGATTTTTAACAATCAATTATGCATCATGTATTCATAGCAACCACCAATGCTCATCCAATCCCATGCATTACAATAACACTTACCAAACAATTGATATCAAGACATTTAAATGCTCTTAATCACATAAGATGGAACAATCTTATTCTAAGAGTTTATTTATACTTAAAATTGATACAAATACCTAATTTCCACTCTAAAATCATAAAAATTTCGTAGGTAATAATACCACACTTCACAAGATTGAAATATTTGGTAAAAATCTCAAAGATTACATTCAAATCCCCAATTTTTATTTGGAAAATCATACAATGGTTTTACTTTACAATGGTATAATCTACCAATGCATCCCATTTCATTTCCAAAAACAAGGTTATGCAACCACAAGAAAATATGATGAAGAACTCATAAACTTTTGATAATAAAATTGAAAAATGAGAATGTTAAGATGATTACCTTCTCAAAAAGTGATGAAAACTTGAATTGTTGATGAAATAAGGTGGTACTTTCTTGAAGATTTCTTGAAAATTGATGGAGGTGAGGGTGGTGTGGTGGTTGCCGGCGATTAGAGAGAAGAGGAGAGGGAGATGAAAAGGTTTAAAAATGAGAGAATTAAGCTTGTCTTGGTATTTTAATGTTCTAATTATTTATTATTATTTTTTTTTAAAGAAATTAACAAGTAAAATGTTATAATTATGACATGTGTCCTATGACTAATCAAGGAAATCATAAATGAATTTTAAATTTTTTTTTTTAAAATACTTAGCCAATTACATTGAAATATCAGATATATTTGAGTACCGGAATACCCGATTCTCAATTTTTGCTTAAAACAACTTTTATGTAGAAAAAAATGCAAATATTTCAACTAAAATAATATAACTTTATAATTTTGGTCTTTAATTATAATTTTGGCACTTCTGAACTGTGACGGTCTGTTACTGGACTGTTCCGGGTATTCTACGCATCTTCCGAAATTTTTCGGAAAACTTTTATCTTAGTGACTTTTAATTAAAATCTAGGAGTGACAGAACTTATAATATAATCTAAGGGTGCTAACCTTAAGATTCAGAATTTCACAGGTGTCACAATTTGGAAGATTTGGATATTGAAACAAAAGGAAGTCTGCCCCACCTTCGACCTTCGATCATGCATATTGAATCGTGTAATACTGTTGTTGTCTAAATGGTTTACACACTTTGAGAAGAAGAAGAAGAAGAAGAAGAATAAGAAAATAATGTTCAAATCAAGGCAAGATTCGTACTCCCAGTAATAAAAAGATATATCCAATAAAACAAATATAAGACCAAACTAATATTCACTAGATAATGCAAGTAGATTATCAAGAACACCCAAAAAGGTGGTTTAATCTTACAAGATCTTCTTGTACACTTTTCAGAACATAAATAAATAATTGTTATAAAAGTTTGTAAAGAAAGGCACTGTAAATGTCCAATTCAAGCCATATTCATCAATTCAATCACAAAACAATCAAAGATTCTAGAGAGAGAATTTAGAGAGAGAAAGTGATATGTATATAGATGTCATAAGTGTACAATCAGTTTACGCACATCTCTCAAGGTTACTTTGAACTCTCACAAAACAAAGCTATTTATACTAACTATTTCTCTCAAACAAAAGGAACTCGCACATCTAAAGTTCTCTCAAAGACTTAATAAAGTACAAAACAGAAAGTCAAAGACATTAACAAAAGTCAAACTAACTTGATCTAAATAAAGCATTAACAATATCACCCTTTTATATCAAGTTTGAATATTTGGTCTTCCCCACCAAGATAGTCTTCCTTGACGTATACCAAGCAGTGACTCAAAGTTTCTGATTCCACGTCTGAAGTTGATACGATCATAAATGGCATCTAAACTTCTTTCAGTACGAATCTTGACAAGCTTGCCCAATCCTTTTTCTCCTTGTTTCATCTTCTCTTTGTTTTCTTTAAGCTTTCTCTCCAATTGCATATTGATCACTTTCAAGATTCCATCTGAAAACTTGGCGATTTCGGATAATCTGAAGAACCACTTTTTGTTCTCAGAAGTCTTGTATACTACACCAAGTTCAGGCCTGTCTAACACAGTGAATAGATTATAATCATCATTATTCTCCAAGCTAAGATCAGGCTTCTTCATGTTGACTTTACTCTGATTTGTCTCTATACTGAGTTGAAAGTCATAGCAATACGTATAGTTAACATGTCTTCTCATAAATCATTTCACAACATCCAAGGCAACAAGAATATTATCTTTTCTAACAGTCATATTCCTGAAAAGATGCTAGAGATACTTGATATCGTCCACATTAAGAAAACAGAAATCAACTTCAGAAAATACACATTCTGACAAGTCTCTTCGTTGCACATGGAAAACTGGATACCAAATACGTACAAACTGGACAAGTCTCAATAGCTTCACTGTCACTATTCCTGACTTGTTTTTGACAGTTTTCTCTGGACTTCTCACCCAACTCATCAACTGAGCATACTCTTCTTGATACTCCGGAGGTTGATATGAGATACCCAATACTTTGAATTTATCCATTTCTCTGATCCCGAGTACAAATATTCTTTTCATCTCCTCCTCTTGAAACAGTTGCCTCAATGTATTCCTCATTTTACTGATTTGAACTTCAGTAGGGGCAAGAGGTACTTGAGGTTGGTCTGAAGGACCGGCTTGGGTTTCGGCTGGATTAGAAGGAAAGAAAGGTTCAGGTTCAGGTTCGGTTGGGTAGGTTTTCAAAAGTAGGTGGTTCATCATGATTGGGGCTTGGAAATCTGTGTGGGCAAGGTAAATTCGTTTGGGTAGGTGGAATAGGTTGGTTAACATGGGTAGGTTG
This sequence comes from Arctium minus, assembly GCA_954870635.1. Taxonomy (NCBI): domain Eukaryota; kingdom Viridiplantae; phylum Streptophyta; class Magnoliopsida; order Asterales; family Asteraceae; genus Arctium; species Arctium minus. The sequence goes on along the minus strand of OX941090.1, from coordinate 65,786,491 downwards.
AGTTTTTGGGTTTGATGGAGGTTGGTTTAGTAGGCTAGGTAGGTTGGTTGGTTGGTTAGAAGGTTCAACAAGATTTATATCTTTAAAGGATGGGATATCAAGTTGTTGAAAGATGGTTTCTGGAAGTTATGTGTGCACAGGACTCAGCAGGATGTCTTCTTGAGAACAAGCAAGGATGTCCAGAATATTCTCTTCACCTTTTACTATTAACACCCTTTCCTCCTCTTTAATCCTCCAAAAGTTGTCATACATCTCAACAGTTGTTTCTTCGTCATCGGAAGTGTTGATCCAAACTCTCTCAGGGATTTGATAACGACCCTTTTCTATACTTAGTGAAAATTAGGTTTTAATATGTATTAGTGTTTCACCATCATCGATCAGACTGAGTCTGTCAGTTATCGCTGATAACCTTTCTTGTAAACATTTCATATGTATTAGTGTTTCATTATTAGCGATCAGGCTGAGTCTGTTCAGTTATTGCTGATACTCTCTGATGTAAACAGTTAACGTAATCCCTGAAGACAAGTCTTGCGTCAACAGATGTTCAAAGCTGAATCGAAGACGAAGCCACTGAACAAAGACAAGTCTACTAGTGACCTGATGCGGATATCAGTGAAGCAAAGACGACTCTACTTATACGCGAAGGAACATGAGGAAAAGCTTCAGCGATAGCTGAATTTCTTTGTATCTCTGAAGGAAGAGATATTCAGCAATCAATCGATCACGTAGCTTATGCCTCAAGTCTCCTTTTGTCTTACCTTGCACAACCAGTATGATGTGCTAGAACGGACATACCTCTGCCACAATTCGTACAACAACTCTGTCAACTACACTGTTCATGATACGGCCGAAAGCATGTCTCCCAAAGTCAGACTCTCTCAGCCAATCAATGAAGGACACGTGTAAAGTGCCCTGCCTTACATTTAATGCATAGGATATAAATAGAAAGATTACCTCTTCATCTGGAGAGTGTGCTCACCTTTAGCCTTCATCTTTCTATCTTATAGAAACCCTTGTTTTCTATACTTCTCCAATCCTCATTCTCTATATTCTTGTGCAACTCTCTTAGTGTTTTCTAAAGTTTGTTTAGATTGAATTATACTTAATTTTATTCCGCAACAGACTTGTAAATTGTTTGATTTATCAATAAACAGTTTATTAAACTTTAAATTCTGTGATTGTATTCAACACCCCCCTTCTACAAACTTGTTAAACACCTCCGGGACCAACAAGTGGTATTAAAGCGGACTGTTTAATCTGATAAACAAGATCTTGCTTTATTCTCTTCCTTGCTATTCTAAAATGGCAATTAACACAAACACAAACTACTACGATAATGGTTCACTTTATAAACCTCCTCGATTTAGCAGAGATAACTTCTCTCTCTGGAAAAATCGAATGATGCTATTTCTTGAAGGTGCAGATCCCACTATACCTGAGTACGTAGCAAACGGACCCTATGAACCTGTCCATATCATAGTTGTCGTTCCAGCTACTGCCACCACTCCATTTATTCCTGAACGCTATATTGCTAAGAAAATCAGACAATGGAGTGGTGAGGACAAAAAGAAGGTTGGTATCCATGCAAGGGCAAAGACCATTATCTCTATGGCTCTTCCTGCTGAAGTTTTCCATTCCATCATGCATTTTAAAACTTCTAAAAAAATGTGGGAAACCATATGTGTTCAATATGAAGGCACCACTGAAATCCAATAGACTCAAAAGATTAACTTGGTAAGACAGTATGAAAGTTTCATCGCTGGTAAGAATGAATCTCTCTCTGATGTTCATCAGCGGTTTAACTGCTTAATCATTGATCTAAGAACCGTTGGCAGGACCTATTCTAATTCTGAGGTCCTAACAAAATTCTTAGAATGTCTTCCTGAATGTTGGGACAATTATTCAATATGTCTCAAGATGACAAAAGACTTAAATTCTCTTTCTCTCAACACCTTTTATGGAATATTGCTCAACTATGAACAATCAAACCTTTTGAAGAAGAATTTTATAAAAGATTCTAAAGACTCCAAAAGCACTCCTTTTGCTTTAGTCTCTTCAGAGATAATTCCATCTCAGCGATCTACTCTTACTATCACTGAGTTAGATTCTGAATCTGAGGATATATCAGACACTAATCTTTCAGAGTTTAATGAATCCTTAGCACTCTTGACAAACTCTTTCAAGAGATTTGCAAGAAAGAGCAATTTCAAAAGAAATAAGCCTCTCTCTCTCACTAATAAGCCAAAATCAACCCCTGTTGATAAGGCTTCTGCTACTTTCTATAACTGTGAAAAGATTGGACACTTTGCAAGTGAGTGCAGGTGAAAGAAAGTCTTCAAACCTTCTACCTCTAGAAGATCCGGTGATGACAGGTACCTTAACCTGAAAGAGAAATATCAAAAGTTGAAAAGCTACAAGCGAAAAGATAAAGGTTTCATTGTTGAAGAACATGACTGGGCAGAATCAGAAGAATCAAGTTCTGATGAAGAAGAAATCGCTAATCTTTGCCTCATGGCTGAGATTAAAGAATAAGTGTAAGAACCTACTGAAACTTCTATGAGCTATATATCATCTAAGGTATCTATCTACACTAACCTTTCTCTACCTGAATCAGAAAGAAGTCAGGCAGTTGATGTGCTGACGATTGATCTTTACAATGCTCTAAACGGAAAATCTCTAGCTGAAAGCAAAAACAATGATTTAACTGAACAGCTGGAAAAATGCCATGAAAAGATCAGAGAACTGACTCTTTTAGAGGAAAGTTTGAAAGATAAAGTTGTTGTAAATATAATCATAATCATAGAACGCGAACAAGCCATCGCTGCTCTAAAAGCAGAAAAGGCTACTCTTGAAAAATGGTTTAATTCTTCAACAAAGATCACTAAGATAATAAAAGCTCAAACTCCTGGCATTGATAAAACCGGTCTTGGTTTTTGGAAACCACATGATTAGCCTAAAGAAGACTGTTCCATGCTTAAGTTTGGAACGTTTGTCACTTCTATCTCTGACACTTCTTATAATCAGTTTTATCCTTCTTCTTCTAATTCTATCCCTGATGAAAAATCCAAAGGCTCTAAGTCTGCGGATAAAGGAAAATCCATTCTTCATCCTCAGAAGGCTTCCAAGAAAGCAAAGCTGAAAGTTCCCTCTAAACCTTCAGCGAATCAATCGTCTAGCTCCGTGATAGAAATCTTTGATCTATGTCCTCCAAAGCTAAAGATTGATCTTAAGCCTAAGAGATCTGAAGAAATAAAAATTCCTCCCAGATCTCATGAGAAAAGCATTATTGGAGCTGGACCCGCTCATCTTAAATTCTCAAAACCTTCTACTTCTGGTCCAAAAACCACATTCAAATATAGAAAATGCTATCACTGTGGATTTATTGGCCATATTGCAAGCAAATGTCCAACTGCCACTAAAGCTGGTAAATCAGCTAAAGTGAAGATGAATGCCTCCAAGGCTGAGAAGGTCATCAAAGCTGAAAAGTCTACCAAGGTGAAGAATACCACTAAGGTTAAGAAATTAACCAAAGTGAAGATTACCACTGATGCTGAATCTTCATCTTCTGTGAAGATTGTTGAACCTTCCATCTCCACTAACGCCAAAGGACCCATTGAAAAGTGGGTACCAAACAAAGCTTAATCTTCCTTATGTGTGCAGGGATCAAAAGGCATCTGGTATCTCGATAGTGGATGTTCTCGTCTTATGACTGGACAAAAAGACCTGCTCACTGAATACAAGGAAGATAAAGGTCCCTCTGTGACCTTCGGTGGAAATGGAAAATGATATACCCGAGGGTTTGGTGTCCTCAACAATGGGAAAACTACCTACAGAAGAGTCGGTTATGTAAAAGGACTGAAGCACAATCTTCTGAGCATCAGTCAACTATGTGATAAAGACTATGAAGTTCGCTTTTCCAAGAAAGCATGTTCAGTGGTAAATGAGAAAGGAAAACTTGCTCTCAGTGGTTATCGCAGAGAAAATGTCTATGTAATAGATATGGACTCTACTATCATTGAAAATGTATGTTTTCTCTCTAAAGCCTCTTCTGATGTCAACTGGCTATGGCATAAAAGGCTCTCTCATTTAAATTTCAAAACCCTGAATTCTATCTCTTCTAAGGAACTGGTTTCTGGTCTTCCTCAGCACTCATATGCTAAAGAATCTCTCTGCTCAACATGTGAGAAAGGAAAACAAACAAAAGCTAGTTTCAAGTCTAAACAAGTTTCCTCAGTGACAAGTCCTCTTCAGCTCTTACATATGGATCTGTTTGGCCCTGTCAACATCCAATCAATAGCTGGAAAGAAATATACGCTTGTCATTGTAGATGAATACTCTCGCTACACCTGGGTTATCTTTCTCCGCTGCAAGAGTGCTACTCCAGAAGAACTAATATCTTTTGTTAAAAAGATGGAAATGCTGAATAATCTAACTTTTCGTTCAATAAGAAGTGATCATGGAATTGAATTCAAAAACAGTTCTCTGAACATTTTTTTTTAGAACAAGGGAATCTCTCATAACTTCTCTTCAGTGAGAACACCTCAGCAAAACGGAGTCGCTGAAAGAAGAAACAGAACGATCATTGAAGCTGCTAGATAAATGCTCAGCGATTCTAACCTCCCTACTCAATTTTGGGCTGAAGTTGTAAACACTGCATGTTTTACTCAAAATAGATCGTTGATAGTAAAGCGATTTGGAAAAACAGCTTATGAAATTTTTCATGGAAGAAAGCCTTCTATCAACTTTCTTCATATCTTTGGTTGTCAGTGCTTTATTTTAAACAACAATGATCAGCTTGGAAAGTTTGACCCAAAAGCTGATGATAGAATATTTCTAGGATATTCCTCCATCTCCAAAGCCTACATAGTTTTCAACAAGAGAAGACAATATGTGGAAGAAACAATTCGTGTCACTTTTTATGAAACTCGCTCATCGAACTCTAAAACAATCGCTGACAATGAAGAGTTAAATGCTTGGATGTTTTCACATTACAGAGAAACAAAACCTTTCTTCTCAAACCATCAGCATTCAAATCCTCTAGCTGCTGATGATGATCCAAACATCATACCTTCTAATGGATCTCAGCAGAGCCTCTAAACACCTTACTGCCATCAGATCCATCTTCGTCTGAACACCTCTCAAAAACAATGGTTTGTCTGACACTCAATAGTTAATAGCTGATGAGCCTCAAGCTTCCTCATTAGTGAACATTCCCATTGTTGATCCAACCTCTGAAATGAGCGATCAAGCTCCTGCTCAGCGATGGACCAGAGATCACCCCATAGATCATATTCTTGGTGATCCCGATGCAGGTATTCAGACACAATGAAGTTCAGGTAATATATGTCTCTTTGTCAATTTTATTTCTTTAATAGAGCCAAAGAAGGCTAATGATGCCCTCTGAGATCCAAACTAGGTCAGCGCTATACAAGAAGAGCTGACTGAGTTTTCTCGCAACAAAGTTTGGAATCTCGTTCCTAGACCATCTGACAAAACTGTTATAGGCACGAAATGGGTGTTTAGAAACAAGTTAGATGAATATGGAACTGTAACCCGTAACAAGGCTCGACTTGTTGCTCAAGGATACAAACAAGAGGAAGGCATAGACTATGATGAAACGTTTGCCCCTGTGGCTAGGCTCGAAGCAATTCGATTATTCTTAGCCTATGCAGTTTATAAAGACTTCATTGTTTATCAAATGGATGTAAAATCAGCGTTCCTAAATGGAAAGCTGAATGAAGAAGTCTATGTAGAACAATCTCCAGGGTTTTATGACCCTAAGTATCCAAATTATGTTTATAAATTGGATAAGGATCTCTATGGTCTCAAACAAGCCCCTCGTGCTTGGTATGACACTCTCTCATCTTTTCTTATCTCTGAAAATTTTGAACCTAGCAAAATTGATAATACGTTATTTTTCAGAAAGATAAAAGGTCATATAATTCATGTACAAATATATGTGGATGACATCATATTTGATTCTACTAACCCATCTCTGTGAACTCGCTTCGCTGAAAGAATGAAGAAAGAATATAAAATGAGTATGATGGGTGAGCTGACATATTTTCTTGGCCTTCAGATCAAACAATCTGACAAAGGTACTTTTATCAGACAAGGTAAGTATGTTAAAGATATGCTGAAGAAGCTTGATCTTACACAAACTTCAACGATGAAAAATCTTATGGCACCTCCTCTGACACTTAACAAAGATCCATCTCGAAAACCTGTAAATGTCACTGCCTATAGAGGAATGATAGGCTCCCTGCTGTATCTTACAGCGAGACGACTAGACATTATGTACTCTACTTGTTTATGTGCACGCTATCAATCTGAACCCAAGGAATCCCATCTGATCGCTGTTAAGCGAATTTTCAGAAATCTGAAAGGAACTCCTAACCTCGGTCTTTGGTATCCCAAAGACTCAGGGTTCGATCTAACTGGATATTCCGATAGTGATTTTGCAGATTGTAAACTCGATAGAAATAGCACCACTGGTGAATGTCAACTCCTAGGTGGAAAGTTGGTAAGTTGGACGAGCAAAAAGAAAAATTCAGTGTCCACTTCCACAGCTGAAGCTGAATACGTAGCCGCTGGAAGTTGTTGTGCTCAGGTCTTATGGATGAGAAATCAACTATTAGACTATGACCTTCAGATATCAAAGATTCCAATCTATTGCGACAGCACTAGTGCTATCGCTATAGCAAATAATCCAGTGCTACATTCAAAGACAAAACACATAGAGATCATATATCATTTTATCAGAGATCATGTGATGAATGGTGACATTGAACTTCATTTCATCCCTACTGACTATCAGCTTGATGATTTATTCACCAAACCTCTTGATGAGACAACGTTCAACTTTCTCATCAGTGAGCTTGGAATGTTGAATCTCGAAGAGTAAATCTTCAACGTTCATGCATTATGTCAGTGATTTTAAGTTCCCCTTTCTCACTCAACCTCTGATTAAAATTCTGACTCTCAGGTATGTTCTCTTACTCTCAATCACTGAATCTTCAGTTAGTAAGACGTTTTAAAACAAAACTTTGATCACTGAAGTTTTCTACAAATGATTAAAAGCTTTTTGAGAAACAAAATCTATCACTGACTTTTGTCTTCAGGAATCCTTCTGAAATAAAAATCAATCTCTGAATTTTTATCAGGGATTCTTTCAAAGGAAAACCTATCTCTGAATTTTCTTCAGAGATAATTTCAAAAAGGAAAAATGAAACGTTTCTCTCTCTCTTATGACATCATTTGAACCGACAATCCACGACATGCCTTTTTCTGACACGTTCGTCCGTTGCCCTTCTATCCAATCAACTTCGTGGAACGTGTCCATGTCATGATGAACATTTCTTTTTCCACCTCTCTCTCTCTATCTCTCTCCTACTCTCAAACGTATAAAAAGAATGTTTTTCCATTCTTATCATTTTACGCTTTCTGGAAATCCTCTTGAGCAAGAAATTCTCTCTCAAGCATTCTCTCTCAAGAAATTCTCTCTCAAGCAATTTCAAGCATCTGCATCATCCTCATTCAAGATCACCAGGTTACTTTGATCATCTTCTTATTTCAATCTTGTTAATAAACTCCATGTATGTTCCATCATTATTGTTTATCTATAAGATTTTCTATCCTATAAAATCATTTTTTTTATTTTATTCTTTCAAAACCATTGATTTTATCACCTTTTTAATCTTCAAATATGTTGGTTTTTTCTATGTTTCTTTCCTCAAATAGAAACTGGTAAAAACTTCTTTATTTTTAGACTAAAATTTTCTTCTACTCTTCTTTATTTCCATATTCAGAAATGGATCAATCCGCTCTTATTGCTTCTAAGAACGTCAAGTTCGCCATCACGGACTCTGAAGTCCTCAAGAACAACCATCTTGAACGCCTAGACTTCGATGGAATCAAATACCCACACCTTGTGGATGCTGCAAAATTCCTGAAGCAATCTTGCATTGCTTATGCTTTAAATGTGGATCCCAAGCCATCCAAAACTCTACTTCAACAGTTTTGGTTCACAGCCGACGAATCTACCATCACCAACAAGAAAGGTTACCAGGATCCTGCCATTTCTTTCTGCACTAACCTAGGACCAGGAATGATGACCTCTTTCATCTTGAGGAAGGCTCTCAGGTTTCCTAACAAACCCAAGAGTGGGTTTTTCGCTCTGCCCACTGACGCTGAACTCATCCAGTTTTTGGATGCTATGGAGTATTGTTGGGACAACAAGCCACGAACAACTATCCCCAACAAACGACTGACTCTTATCAAGAAGGCGAACATTCCTTCTCAGCTAAATTTTATCTTTTCTCACTTCTTTCGTGGTTCTCTCCTCCACATCCTCAGCACTAACATCATCAACCGTGCTAGCGATCTCAGTCGCTGTCACAACAACAGTGACTCAACCTGAAATCTCAGTTCAATCAACTAAGGTACCTTCTCAACCCCAAATTTCTTCTATCCCTGTTACTAGTCCTCCCATCTCTTTGGTCTCTAACCCTTCATCTCACTTGCAGCAACCTCATGTTGCATTTGTAGGACCTGATGCTCAAACCTTTGAAAGAGACATGCAATTTTTCAATTTGTTTGAACGTTCAGGTATCCCTAAACCCCCAAATACACCTCCCACCTATCCATATAAGCCTGTTACTCAGAAACTAACTTTTCTTTCAGGTCCTAGTATGGCGACTGTTGACACTAATGTCAACAGTTTGGGAGTCAAGGTGGATTCTCTCACCACCTCGCTCAATGACACCACCAGTGCCGTTAATATCGCTGGTGAAGAGTTGAAGTAGTTGAAGGCTACCTACTCCACCAAAGCTGAAGCCTCTCAAATCTCCACTCTTCAAGAAGAGATTGTCAAAGTAAAGGAGAATAATCAGCGACAGTTTGATGCTCTATCCACAAAAGTGGATTCCTGCACAACTCTTCTTCTGCAAGTCCTTGACAAACTGAATGCACCAACTCCGACTCATTCCCCTTCCTTCACATCGGACGATCGCACCTCTCTGAACGTAGCTGTTGAATTCATTCATCAGGCTACTTCGGATATCCCTGTGATTGAGGGATGCTTGGAAAGTCTGGAGGCTGAAGTCCGTAAGTTGGCCTCTACACAACCTTCCTCTCAACCTAAAGATCTCTCCCTAGCTGATAATGATAAACAGGGGGAGAAGGATGCTGAATAAAATCAAGAGGCAGAGGAAGCTGCTGCTGAGGTTCAATAGGAAGAACCTCCCTCTCATGTTGATGGGGAGATGGTTGCTGACAAAGCCCCTCCTTCTTTCAAAGACTTAGTCGATGAAGAAGAAGAGGAGGAGGATGAAGAAGAGCAACCTCATCAAGAAGATGATGATGATGAAGAAGAAGATCAGTCCTTATGGTGTTCTGCAACCATCACATCTTCAGTGATAATTTCGAAGGAAGTTGTCACAGCAGGGGGCAGTCATGAAACATCCTCAGGAACCCCTTCCCAAAGCAAATCCAAGGGTGAAGTTGCTGAGAGAAACTTGAAGACAGTTTCACTATCTGAGAAGAATCCTTCTCAGGAATGCCTTTCACTTGTTCCCATATCCTACTATAAATTCCCTACCCCTGTTTCCTTCTAGCCTTTATCTTCATTCTTCCCAATATAAACACTAACTTTGTTTCTTTCTATTTTCTGACCAGACAGTTCTCTCCCCTGCTTAAGGGTAAAGAACTACATATAATTCCAGCTCCCATAATTGATGAAGAAATCATCCCAATCTCTGTAAATGAGATTGATGAAGAAGATGAAGAAGAAGAAGAAGAATCCACAACATCCAGAAAGGTCCTCTAGACCATCTCACTGGTCAGAGGAAGAGATGAAGAAAAGAACAGAGTTGATCTCTCATCTAGAGAAACAATGACTGAAGGTCCCTACTCAATCAACATATCTAAAGTTCCTGACTGAAACTGAAATCAGAGAATCTGTCAAGGCTGAGAAGCTGATAGCTGATTGTTAAAGAGATGCCTCTCTTGCTCTTAAAATTCAGTCCTCTCAAGTCAAAGACAAGAAGCTGAAAAACAAACCAGTGGAAGTCCAGGCTGCTCTATTGAAAGAGATTGAAGAGGAATGCTCAAAAGAACTAGCGGTCAGCGATAACTCAGTTGATTGGTGCAACCATAAAATCGACTATCGCTCTGACCCAATGAAGATCGTAGCAATTGTTATCTCAGGGAGAAAGAAGAAGGACAAAGTTTCTGTCACTATGGAGATTACCAGAGAGGATGGAAGCTGCAAAGCTATGTTCGTTTCAAAGCTGGAAAGCTTCGGCTACATGGAATGGCTTGAGTTCAAAGATGCGCTGAAGAAATCGAAGTCAATATACAGAGGCTATGTTGAAGGGATAAATGATGCTCTCATCAACAGAGTCGCTACAATCATAAAGGTGCCATCTGCTCTTCCTTCTAAGACAAAGCAAATCAAAAGAAAGCCTGTCTTCTCTTCGTCTGAAAAAGTCGTTGTGATAAGAAATGAAACCTCCATCAAATTCTCAAGAGAAGATCTATTTTTTCCTCCTCCTGATCTTTCAGTTCTCGATCTATCTCTGCCCCCTGGTGGACCAGATGTTGCAGGACAAGTTCTTAAAGAACCTTTTGGAATCTTCTTCAGAGATGATGAGGAAGAGCTCAGATTCCAAAGAGTAGCTGAAATTCATATCTGTCCCCTTAGTCATCTCAAGGATCTCTTGTGCTTATGGTGTGACTTCTCTCCTTCTACTTAGCCAATCAATGCAATCATCAATGAAGAATCCTCTGAACGAAGGCAAAAAGGAGAAGAAATAGCTGAGTACATGATCAATCCTTCAAAGTGTTCTTTAGATAGCTGATAGATTAGTTTCCTACTTCTTGTAATCTATTAGTAAAACTTACAGTAGTTAGTCCATCACTTGTACGTGTAATTTTCATACATTCTAATTCTATCTTTGAATTAATGAAAATTTCAGTGAAGTACTTAACTCTATCAGTATTGTAAAATATCCCTCAAAATAGTAATTGAGACATGTATGTTATGAGTCCTGATTATTCCTTTATTTTGAACTACAAAGTAATTTTCTTCAGTTACTTTGTCATTATCAAATAGGGGGAGATTGTTGATCCAAACTCTCTAAGTGATTTGATAACGACCCTCTTCTATACATAGTGAAAATTACGTTTTCATATGTATTAGTATTTCACCATCAGCGATCAGACTGAGTCTGTTCAGTTATCGCTGATGACCTTTCCTGTAAACATTTCATATGTATTAGTGTTTCACTATTAGTGATCAGACTGAGTCTGTTCAGTTATCGTTGATAATCTCTGATGTAAACAGTTAACGTAATCCCTGAAGACAAGTCTCGTGTCAACAGATGTTCATAGCAGAATCGAAGACGAAGCCACTGAACAAAGACAAGTGTACAAGTGACCTGATGCGGATATCAGTGAAGCAAAGACGACTCTACTTATACGCAAAGGAACATGAGGAAAAGCTTCAGCGATAGCTGAACTTCTTTGTATCTCTGAAGGAAGAGATATTCAACGATCAATCGATCACGTAGCTTATGCCTCAAGTCTCCTTTTGTCTTACCTTGCACAACCAGTACGGTGTGTCATAACGGACATACCTCTGCCACAATTCGTACAACAACTCTGTCAACTACACTGTTCATGATACGGCCGAAAGCATGTCTCCCAAAGTCAGACTCTCTCAGCCAATCAATGAAGGATACATGTAAAGTGCCCCGCCATGCATTTAATGCATAGGGTATAAATAGAAAGATTACTTCTTCATCTGAAGAGTGTGCTCAACTTTAGCCTTAATATTTCTATCTTAGTGAAACCCTTGTTTTCTATACTACTCCAATCCCCATTCTCTATACTCTTGTGCAACTCTCTTAGTGTTTTCTTAAGTTTGTTTAGATTGAGTTCTACTTAATCTTATTCCGCAACAGACTTGTAAATTTTTTGATTTATCAATAAACAATTTATTAAACTTTAAATTATGTGTTTGTATTCAACCCCCCACCCTTTCTACAAACTTTATAAGCACCTTCGGGACGAACATGAAGATAAGTCAATTGCATAAATCTCCTCCAAACTAGTAAGTCTGATAATCTCTTCTCTAGTAGCAACCATAGGCTTTTCAACCAATGGTTCCACATCTTCATTAACGTATAAGATCAACTCCATTCTCTGTTCTTCACCCATATTCACCTGTTCCTCACTATCAACATCAACCATTTCAGTATCCTCTACTCTATCTGATCCACCAATAATAGCGCGTTGAGGTTCTGTAGAAGTTATTTGGCGTTTTCTTTTCTCCCTGTCATGGTCATGATCCGAATCATGATCATGCCTTTTCTTAGAACCTGCTTGAGCTTTACACGAATCCTGAACTGCTTTGGTTAACTCCTTAATGTGTTGAACCATTTATGTCTTGAAGGCTTGGAATTCAGATATGGAAACAGCGTCCGTCTGTACATGAGGTTGTTGAGTTCTCAGCAAGCCAATGAGATCAACATCAGTCTCCTCAGTGGGTGCCTGGGATAAAAGTTTGGCATATAATAGAGATTTCTGCTCCTCCACCGAGAGATTAACTGGCTGAACTGGTGTTGGTGAAGGTGGCTGAAAAGGCTCCTCAACCGCTGGGCCTTTCCCTTTTATTAAGCTCTTAACTTTGGCAATCTCCTCCACAAACTTTGCAGATAAATCCTCAGTAACATGTTTCTCAACAACCTTTAAGGCTCCGTCGAGGTATTCCTTTGACACGAAGTCGGGTAAGATAACTCCGGGGTCACTTAGACTTCCCGTTGTCAAAACTGTTGAGGATCCAACATTGTGGCCTGTGTTCAAAGATGGGATCTCGGTAGCAATGACAGAATTTCCATCCGATCCTCATAATCCGGAATGCGGAGCTACTACGGATGTTCCAATCGAGTCACTAAGACGTCCGATGGTAGCAGAAGTAGTAATTTGTGTCCTAGGAATGAAAGATGATAAAACATTGGGATCTAGACTCAATGGTGCAATGAAAGGAGTTGAGCTATGGGGCAGCTGAACTCTGGTTTCAATACCTGCCATTTACGAGTGAAATACAGATAGAGTTTGTATGCTAAAACCCCATGTGAAAATGAAACTACAGCATGTTGAGAGGCAGTAGAATGGCTAGCAGAGGTGTGCAATTGCATAAGCGGGGGACTTATGACTTATGCTTCCGAATGCAACACATGCAACGGAGCACTGGATTTGGTTACCCTTCTGGAATGGTAGGTTATGTTGCAATCTCTCTCACCATATTCTTTTTCTAGAATCTCTCTTTGCCTCACATTTTCAATATTTTCAACTATACCTCCCTCAAATCTCCTTATGTCTCCCAGAACTTGAGCAATTTCAGTACCAGCAGTGTCTATCTCCATGTCATCATGCTGTATAGAGACATCTTCTAAGAAACCAAAGTTGTGTTGAAGGTTTTCATCTTCAACATCATTTCCATGAAAGTAACATCTTCTTGTTGATGTTCCGATGTTGTCAAAGGAATGAAATCTGTCGAGCTGGCACGCTGATCCGACTCAGTATGAGAATTCAAACCTTCATCAGCTGTCCTTACCTTAGGACTTGAGTGACGTAGAACAGTCCTTTCAGGTTCAGATGTGGAAACCTCTAGACGTGTGTAATCTTGTGTCGAGGTCCCCACAGTTTCAGATATGATATTATGAACCCCACCTGTTCCCCTCTCTGGATTTTCCACCATCTCTCCCCGTTCCTGGACCCCCGTGATCTCAGGAACCCTTACCGACTCCTCTCGCCTAAGGGTTGAGTCTTAGGTAGGGATAACCGGTGTTGGTAATCCCATAGTCTCTCTATACTCTATTACACACTCAAGGGTTGGATTAGCGTATGAGAGTAGAGCTTCTGGAACTGGCATGGAGTTTGCAAAAGTCTTCTTTTGCTTCTGGAGATATTTCATCTCATATTCTGGTGCAAGCTCATGATGAGATCTTTTCGGAATATCTCGATTTGAGCGGATCATGCTGCGGATTATCAACTGAAGATATCTTTGGTATGGCACATAGATTGGTCTCGTAGAAGTCCTCTTACTGATCACCTTCTCATAAAGTTCCGTCCAGAATGCAACTGAGTAATCGATGTGAAGATCATACACGACTGCATGAAATAGCCTAAGTGTGTGCATATTTGTATTATCCAGACCGGAATTTCTTGAAGTCAAGCATTTGTTGAAGACAGAGAACATCTGATAGTAAAATGGACGAAGATTAGTCTTCTTGAATTCACTAATCTTTGTAAGTGGACCATCATATCCCAAGGCTTTGATGCCTTCAAATACTTCTGAATCCACCGGATATGAGTCAAAAGATCTTCTGCCTGGTCTAGAGTCTGCCTCTGGCAGATGAAGTATCAATATGTGTCTTTGGTAGGTCAAGCTGGATGTGAAGTTGTCAATTCAGATCTTGAAGTATTTGACCTTTTCACTTTCAACCACATGCTCAATTGTTTTCCAGGCTTGCTGGAAGTAGATCATCGGAATGACAGCAGTGTCTGTCAGAGCATGATTCAGTGGATGTCCCTTCAGAATTTCCACTACAAGTGGATTGACATTTAGTGAGTCAAATTCCACATGGTGGTTGTTCGGATATGATAACAGATACTCAGACTGTTGTATCAAGGCAAGATCAGGATCTACTCCGAATTCTTACTGGAAATGAGATCTGGAAAAAGGCATAAGAGTTGTCTTAGAGACATTGGGATCAAGTTCATCCATATGGACACTTGGATAGAATCCAATATATTAGTCAATAAGCTCAAAACTTGTTTTCAGAAAACATTTGATACACAGAGTATCAAGTACAGAAAGATTGTACTTTGAAGTTAAAAAAGATAAGCACAAATTAGTTACAAGAAGCAAAATGTAACTTTAACAAAATTACAGAAATAAACCAAAAATGACACAAACTTGAACAAGACACTTGTTATGTTGATTTGTTCTCACAAATGATGTAGTATTTCTAAGTCCAGAACTCTCATGACACTGAGAGGGACTAGAAACTCGTAGGGAAAAGAAACTTGCAAGGTAACCAAAACTCGCAGATTATTGAAACTCGCATGAACTGTGAACTAGGCAAGAACTCGCATGACCATTAAAACTCTCATGAACTTTGAAACTCGCAAGAATCTGAAACTCTCATGAACAAGTTTTCTAAGTGATGAACTCTCAGAACACTGTTCACTGAAAAAGTTTTAAATTCAAATTTTAATTTCAAGAATCTGTTGGATTTTGGGCTTATATGAATAGATTTTGAAATAGAGTTCAGATATGTTATGATTTTGTCCATATCAAATACAAGAGTTCAAACAATTTCCAGTTCATGATATCGAGTCCAAAGGTCAAGAACCCAGTTCATAAGTTCGAATCCAAGTTAAGGTACACCTGCAAATGAACATTATAACACAAACCCATGTAGAATTCGAGTTCAAATAGCAATACAAGCATTATTTGATCGAACAAGATTCAATATTTCAAGAGTCGTTCAAGAATATGAACCGACACAAGATGAAAAAATCAAAAATTAAACCCTAGAAATTGAAAATCGAAATAAACAAAGATTCGAAATTACAATAGAAATAAGAAACAAATAATAATAAGTCGAACACCTACACTGAATCTTTGATTGTGAGGATCTGAAATCGAAATACGCACAAGACAAATCGAGAGAAAAAGTTCTAAGTGTGAATACTCGCAAATGTATACTGAGAGAAGTGGTCTAAAAAGGGAAAACTCGCATATTTATACTCTGAGATTGAGTTGACACGTGGCACGATGTGAGTGGATGACACACTTCTCGCATATCAAGAAAGAAATTTGCCGCACAACTAATGACAAGTCAGTGTGTGCACTTCGCGCATGAACGATGTGCGCGAAATGTAGAAACTCGTTAATGATAATGTGCGCGAAATGTAGAAACGCGCAGAACGTTATATGCGTGAAGCTGAATGAACAGTGCAAACTCGCACGCTGTTATGTGCGCGAAGTAGAAACACGCACAACATAACTTGCAAGTTTTGTACTTCGCGCAGCCTTTGCTATGCGCGAAGTGAGAACTCTCACGACTCAGTGTGCGCGTTCTACACTTAGAAATTCTTTGAGAAATTTCCAAAAATGGAAACTTTCCAAAAATGTTTTGATCATCTTTCCAAAATTAGCATGTTTTATAAAATAACTTTTAAGCACTATAATGAAACTTTTTCTCCAAAAAATCTTTCTGATTTCAAAACCTTTATCAATACCAACTCACGCAGTCACTTACAGACTTTCCATTATTGCTCCCCTTGATATGTGCATGTTTGTGTACTCCCCCTTGAAATTGCATTCTGCTCAGCAAACTGAAGTATGAGTCCTGATTTGATGTGATCAGAAGTCATTCATTGACATTGATATCCGGGTTCTGATCTGATTTTATTCAGAAGCCAAAGTCTATGATATAAGCTTTCTATGCACTGCATGAAACTTTCAAACTGCAAAACAGAATAAGGCTTTGGTAGTCATTGTACATGAGTCCACATTTGTTAATAGTATCAAACATATGAAACATAGTATTGACCAAAAAACAAAACAGATAGACTCAACTCCCCCTCAACAACAGGCATAGAAATAGAAATATAATTATGCATCAAGGTTCAACATTCCAAGTTTCCTGACCAAAAATGTAAATCTATTTTCATCAAGAGGTTTTGTAAACAAGTCAGCAACCTCAAAATCAGTAGAAACAAAATGCATTTCTATATTTCCTTTCTCAACATGATCTTTTATAAAATGATACCTATTGTCGATCTCCTTAGTTTTAGAATGATGTACCGGATTAGAGGTTATTGCAATGGCACTTTTTGAATCACAGTAAATGGGGACTTTGTTGAATATATATCCATAGTCCTTCAGTTGTGTCATCATTCACCAATCCTGTGAGCAACAACTAGCAGCTGCAATGTATTCTGCTTTAGTTGTAGAAGTTGATACACAGTTCTGCTTCTTAGATGACCAGCTTACTAACTTGTCACCCAGGTACTGGCATACTCCGGATGTGATCTTCCTGTTTAACATATTTCCTGCATGATCTACATCTGTGTAGGCTATTAGCTCAAAACCAGAATCTTTCGGATACCAAAGACCCAGATTTGTGTGCCTTTGAGATATCTGATGATTCTTTTAATGGCAGCAAGATGGGACTCTTTAGGATTTGCTTGATACCGAGCACAAAAATTGGTAGCAAACATTATGTCTGGTCTACTTGATGTAAAGTATAGAAGAGATCCAATCATGCTTTTGTAGGTCCGTTGGTCTTCTAATTTTCCAGAGATATCAACATCCAATGAACTTCTAGATTACATGGGAGTCTTCATGGCTGTTGAAGAGTTCATGTCAAATTTCTTTAACATGTCTCTAATATATTTGTCTTGGTTATTTGAAAATCCCTTGCGGGGTTTGTTTTACTTCTAATCCAAGAAAGAAATTTAATTCACCCATCATTGACATTTGAAATCTTTTCTTCATGATGTTTTGGAATTCATCACAGAGATCAGGATTTGTAGATCCAAAAATAATGTCGTCTACATATATTTGTACCAGTGTTAAGTCCTCACCTTTCTTCTTAAGAAACAATGTTGTATCGATTATACCTTTTCGAAAACTGGACTGAGTCAGATAAATTGACAAAGTTTCATACCATGCGCGTAGTGCTTGCTTCAATCCGTAGAGCGCTTTATCTAAAACGTACACATGGTCTGAGAACTTTGGATCGGTGAATCCTTCATGTTGACTTACATATACTTCTTCATCTGGTACACATTGATGTTTTTGTGTGCACCATACGCAAGAAATATCCTTATAGCCTCGATCCTTGCCATAGGTACGTAGGTTTCGTCATAATCGATTCCTTCTTGATGATTATAACCTTTCGCCACTAACCACTCTTTGTTCCTGACCATAATACCTGCTTCCTCCTTATTGTTCCGAAAAGAATACTACAACTCAATTGAGAATACTACAGCTCAATTGAGCTTTATCCCAGTCACATGGATAGTAGTATCAAACTACTCGTACTAGGGTAAAAATTCTACTTGGTTCTTTTATGCAGTTCATTGCTTTAGTGGATGCATTTTCAGTACTGTTGCATAAGGGAATCACAATACCTAACGTTACCTCTGCAAAATCTATGGTTCAATGAACTATACGTTTCCCTCAAGAAATTTGTGTCCATTGTCCTCTTTATTTTTGTGGAACCATAGCTGAGATGGCAACATAAGTCATCCTTGGATCTAGGTTCAAGTCGCCATACCTCGTTCCACTTGAATTCATTTAGCTCGTCATGCATCGCATTAATCCAATCTGGATTATGAAGTGCTTCAGACGGCCTTTTCGGTTCCAAGTTTCTCAGAATATTTGAAAACATACAAAAATTAGTAGATGCAGTTGCAGTAGCAGATCTGGTAGACACCGTAGCATTCGGATCTCCAATAATATTTTCCGGGGGATGACTCTTTATCCATTTGTGTGTACTGAGCAATACATCTCTTTCAGTTTGATCATTTGAATTATCAAACTCATCATGTATTGCAGGTTGATCAGTCTCAATTGCAATTGGACTTTATGCACTTGAAGATAGATTAGCTTCCTCAGTTGTGGGTTCTGGATGATTTTCTCCATATATGGCTTATGTAGATCCTGATTCATTCAATGATGAGATCATTTCAGATGTGTTTTCTGGATCAGCTTGTTCAGAAACCTCTTGAGTTTTATTTGTTGAAGCTTCACCAATTTCTTCAGAAGGACCTGATATTTCTCCACTTGAAGGATGTGAGTCAGTATTGATTAAATATCCTTGACTGTTATCTTCATTAGATAAATCATTAAATACATCAAAGAACAACAAATCAAGATCATAATCAGTATTGGGTTCAGAATTCTTTATCCTTAGATCCGAGTTCTGAACTGCTGTGTTCAGAAGTCATTGTCTTAAATTCATCAAAGGTCATGTCGGCGCTTTCAATCACAGTCTTTGTCCTTGTATTGTAGACTCTGTACGCCTTGGACTGAAGAGAATATCCAATGAATATTCATTCATCGGCTTTGGGTTGAAACTTGGACAGGTTCTCTTGATCATTAAGAACATATCACCTGCAGCCAAACACACGAAAGAATTTAACCGTAGGTTTACGTCCATTAATAATTTCATATGAAGTTTTATTAAAGCGTTTATTAATAATGGTCCTGTTTTGTGTGAAGCAAGTAGTTTCTACAGCTTCAGCCCAGAGGAACAAAGGTAGTTCTGAATATGCCAACATTGTACGTGCATCCTCTACCAAAACTCTGTTCTTCCTTTCAACGACCCCATTTTGTTCAGTTGTCATTGCCGCAGAAAAATTATGTGAAATACCAACGGAGTCCGGAAAAGTTTGTAGAGTTATGTTCTTGAACTTTGTACTGTTGTCACTTCTCAGTTGTTGTACTGGGCTTTGCAGAAGAACTTAACTTTCATTTATGAACTTGATTATTAGACCGAGAGCCTCATATTTCTTCCGTAAAAACTCTAGCCATGTATACCGTGAGTATTCATCCACCATAGCTAAGATGTACTTCTTTCAATTGATGGATTGAGTCCTCATCGGTCCGCACAGATCCATATAAATGAGCTCCAGACATTTATTACAGTTGGATAACATCTTGAGTTTGTGTGTACTTCTCTTCATTTTTCCTTTCTCGCATGCAGAATAAAGAGAATCTTGTTCTATCTTTAGTTCAGGAAATCCCGTCACAAGATGTTGTGTCCTCAGCTTATTCAGATCACGGAAGTGCTGATGAGATAGTCTCCGATGCCACAACCAACTTTCTTCTGTAGATGTCTTAGAAATCAGACAAACTGGCTTTGAAGCTTTAAGTGTTGGGAAGTGAACACCGTATAACAATCCCATTCTACCGGCTTTGATGAGCTCTGCTCCACTTTGATCCTTGATGTAGCAATAATCAGCATCAAATTCTATCTTACATTTCTTCTCTGCAAATTGACTGATCGAGAACAGTTTGTAGGCCAAGCCCTCCACGTACAGAACCTTTAAGATAGTTATCATACTTTTCTTGATAGTGCGGTAACCTCTGACGTATCCTTTCATTTCATTTCCAAAATTTACTGTACCTGCATAATGATCAACGTAGTCGAATAACAGGTGTTTGTGCGCTGTCATGTGTCTTAAAGCTCCAGAATCAATAATCCACACATGGCACACCTGAAATCAACAATTACTTCACTTTAGGTACCCATATGAATATGGGTCCTTTCTTGTTAGTATCGTTGACAGTTTTTAAATTTGTTGATGACCCCTTAATTCGCCTTTCAAATCTTGGTCCTTTTGGTAAAGTTTGTGTGTTAAGTTCAGCTTTAGGAATCCACTTCCACACAAACTTTACATCAGCAATTTTATTGACTTGAGAAACATTATTTTTCTTCTATAAAGAATAAACTTCAGCTTTGTTGGCTTTAGAATGATTAGAAGCGTTCTTGTTCTTAAACTAGATATTTTTCTTTTTCTTTGAAGACTTGGGTTTCAAAGAAAATGAACTTTTAAGTCAGTATGAACCTCGCAATCTAGTAGCATCTTGTGTCAACAACTCTTGTCTAGAAACGTTTTTTGTTTTATTGAAACTGAGTTGACTAACATCTATACAAGCATCAACTACTCTATTACATTGACAGCCATCAAAATCATTGACATTCTTGTCCAGTTCAGTCTTCTTTTTCTCCAAACTTTCATTCTTCAACTTTACATCTGTGACACAATCAGAATTAGAAACATCAATGGATGAGAAAGAATAAGAACATTCACCTTTTTCAGTTGTTTTGATAGAATAGGATGTAGCCTTAACAACTTGATCTTCAGAAATTGAAACATTTTTATCAACATAAGCCTCTTTTCCTTTTGAGAGATTGAAAATTTGAGATTCTAGACTTCTTATTTCTTTTTGCAAAGATTCATTTTGAATAAAGCTCAAGTCTACTTCCATCCCAAAGTTTTCATTGGCTTCTTCCAATTCAACAATTAAATTGTTGAGATGTGAAATCTGCCTTTCCAACTCATCTATTTTGTCAACGGCTTTTTGATGATCGAGGTCAGAAAATTTGAAAGAATTAACAGAAACAGACTTGTTTTAAATTTCTTCTTCATCTTTATCTTCCAAGATAGAACAAGTCAGAACTGTTTCATTAGAGTCAGAATTGGAACTAGCTTTAGAAGACTCAGGTGATTTTGTAAAAATATTTTCATGTTCGACAAATGTATTCTTTTTACTTTCGTAAGGGATTTTATTCATCGTATGAAAATTTGACTGAATGAAAACCCTGAGTTTCTGATTCAGTTTCAATGTCTGACTTAATTTCCACTGTTTCTTCCTTCTCTATCTTAGGATTTATCAAGCAAAGAAGACTCTGGCTTCACAAAGTTCTCAAGGATGTGGGGAATTAAAATCATAGGTTCATCACCCGACTTTTTAAAATTGTAAGGATTTTCTGGTGCCTTTTTCAAAACATTCATGTCTGATAGACCAAGGCCAGGGTTTGCCTTATAAAATCTTGTGTCTTTCTGATTATTTGTCAAAATTTTAAGAGTCTGTTTTGATTGACCTCTTTTAAACTTTAGATCTTCCAATTCCTTGATCTTGGTGTAAGCTTCAGTCCTATCTTTCAAAACAATATCAAACTGAAGTGTTAGTTCCATATTCTTATCCTTTAAAGTAATTATTTCTTTTTGAAGTTCAGAAATATTGGTTTGAAGTTTAGATTTAACCAATTTCAGAACATTCTTCTTTTATTCTCTTTCTTCAGCCGAAGTTTTATAAATCAGTGCCTGATCATGACGTCCTTGTATGGTACTCTTTTGTTGTTTAAAAATTTTCATTCAGTTTAAAAAATTCAGAGTTCATCAGATTTAACTGGGACATCAAGTTTAGTACCTATTCATTTTCATAACAAGAATCAGAGTTGTCAGATGTAGAATTTACCTCGGAACCTGACTCCTCATTCTGATGTGCCATTAGATTATAATGCACCTGAGTCAGATTCACCTTTGCTTCTTCCTCTTCCTCATCTGAATATTCAAACCATATTTCATCTTCGGCTTTCAATGCCTTGCCTTTTTCCTTTGCTTTTTCTAGCTGAGCTTTCTTCTTGTAATATTCATAATTTTTTACTCTCTTCTCTGGGCAATCTTTGATGAAATGGCCACTTTTTCCACAATTGAAGCATCTATCTGACTTCTCTTTTTCTTCTCTTTTCTCTTCTTTCTTCTCTTTCTCTTTCTCTTTCTTCTCCTCATATCTGCCTTTGTACTTGCTAGACTTGTAAGAATCATACTTCGGCTTGTTGTAGAACTTTTTCTTTCCAAACCGCTTATGGAAGCTCGAAGTCAATAATGCAAGTTTTTCCGCAAACTCTGTCAATTCATCATCAAACTCTTCTTCAGTCTCTTCATCTGAGTTGTCTGATCTTTCAATGAAACTGGTCATCAAAGCTTTCTTCTTTGTACTCTTAGTCAAACCAGAACTTGACTTGATCATCTTGCCCTTACTCTGAGCCAACATTGCCAAGGAATCCTCAACCTTTTTCTGCTTATCCTTTAACTGAGGCAATTCCTTATTCATTGTGGCTTGCTCCTTAACTTTGTCCTCATGGTGATTAAGAGCACAGAAAAGATCATTGAGTTTATCCTCGTCCATATCCTTATTGATTTGCGTTTGAATGGTATAGACGTCCCACTCGGGTTGGAGATTCTTGATGAATTTGTAATTAGTCTCAAGCTCAGATTTCTACACTCTGTTCCTTCGAAGATCATTAAGGATGATGTTTTATCGGTCGTACACATCCCTCAGAGATTCCCCTTCTTTAACTTTGAAGCCCTCGTAAGCATTGATGCTTTGATTCCTCTTTGTCTTTATGGACTTTGTAGAACCCAAAAACCGCTTTTCTAGCTCGTCCCATATATCCTTTACAGATTCTCAGCTGTCAACCCGGTTGAAGATATCATTCGGAATGGCCATGATGAGAAAGGTCAAAATTGTAGCATCTCTTTCGACTAAATCTCAATTAATGGGATGCACATCCTATTTATATGACCATAAAGTGAACAATGTACTTTCCTAACATAAGAAGCATGCATGAACAGTGTCATACCAAAATGGTAAACTCAAGACATGCTTGAACAGTAACCTATTCAAATGGTAAATCTTATCATTAGGTGATGTCTCTTATGTTCTTATGTCAACACTTGTAGAATTCTTTAGCTTGAACTTTAGAGACAATGTATTCAGAGCTCTGACGTAGGTACCTGTTATGAAGCCATCTCTGATGTCTTCTGCTAAATTTCTCTAACTCTGGAATGTCTTTCAGAGGCAGGCTTGCTCTCTGGACGCTATCTGTGGAAGTCCTCTGAAACAGGACATAGATTATTTTTAATTCTTTTACAATTCAGAAGTGGGACTAACAATATCCCCCTAAGTATTTAAAATAAAAGTTGAAAAATAGCAGAGATAATTTAACTAGAAAGCAAAGAGGAGAAAATCATCCTCTGTTAATTGTTACTTCCCACTAAACATTTTAAGTTACAAACTGAGAGAAGATAACAAACAAAAATTACAAGGAAAGAGACTAAATTCTAACACCAAAACAACTCCAATGAAATTTCATAATCAACTCTCTGAACTCAATCATGGAGCTAATCTCTAAGTGCAGTCACTAAAATAGGTCATCTATGTGTCTTTCCTTCTTCACACTTATCATTCTTAGCATTTCTCTTAAAGTCTCATCAGAGTACTTGGCCACTTTTGAGGCAAGGAAGATCTTCTTGACATTATTCACTCTGAAGACAAATCCCAGAGGCTCTGCTATGATTAATACGGTCTTGAATTTCTCCAAGTATTCAATCATCTCCACTGGTTCAGTGACCCCTATCCTTTATTCTCCAAGGTTTAGAGCAATCTAGAACTCTAACCTTGCTCGGAGTTTGATGTGAGCTTCCATGGCATGCTGGACTTCGTATTGTCCCATTCTAAATGCTCTTCGTCTTTCATATCTTGTAGAGCAGTGGGCTTAGAGATGAGGCAGATCATAGTTGTTCAGGTTTACAAGGTCATTTTCATTTTATTGATAAACCTGTCTAACAGAGCGGATGACCTCATAATGCTTATATATGATCTTGTTGTAGGCAAACGCCTTTTCAGTGATCTTGTTTATCTCAGTAATAGGTGACTCTGGGAGAACATCTACTCTGCGGCTTGTCTTTTCTCTGATGAACCTCCTCTCTACCTCAGCCATACCTTCTATGATTCTTCGGTTCAGAGGTAATATAAGTCTTTCTTCTTCATTGTATTCACAATACAGGTACCTGAAGGTGTCTTCAATAGAGGTATTTTCTGCAGAGGTCAGGAACTCTAGAGGCTTTGAGAAGGCAAAGAGTGCAAGGATTCCAATGATTGTTCTCTGAACAGGTATGTCTAAGGTTGATCGTTCAGCTTCAGAGTTAAGAGGTACTTGTTCATTGACAACCATTGTTGATTCCTCAAGAGACGGTTGTTGAGGAGCCATCTCTGGTTCTTTCCTTTGGACTTTTGGGGATGATGGAGTAGTCTCATTTATAGCAGAGGATATCATCACTTCTATCTGCGTATTATCTTCTTTGTGTTGCTCTGCCTCTGATGTGGTGGTTTGGTGAGGTTTAGCATTCTTGTATACATACTCCTCCTTGGTAGTATCTTCTTCTTCTTCTTCTTCAGATTCACTCCCAAATCCATCTCGCATGATTATCTTTAGACGTTCGGGAGAGGAGAAAGCGTCCTCCAAAGAAGGACTGCTTGAGTAGGCTATCATTTCTTCATCATCATCCAGAGCACCAATTGCCTGTAGAGTGGTGTTTATTACTAGAAGTAATGATGCTTCTGAAGTGGTGGAATGTGCTAAAATATCACTGGCACTGGAGACTTCAAGATTGTTGATTGGTTATCTTCAGCAGAGGTAGAGTTCCTCTATGGTTCACTCACGTCTTGTGGTCCTTTTCCTTTATATGTAGAGGAGGAGGGGGGAGTAGAGCCACTTGCTTCTTCTGCTCTGATTGATCCTGTCTTCTCCCCCTTATGAGGTTCTGATGACCCTTGTGGATTGTCATCATGATGGTTATCATCAGAACCATCAAACTTGGTCTTCTTATTGGCCTCCTCAAAGCAAGTTCTCTCTGGGACTTTCCACTTGAGCTTGGAGTCCCTCTCTGGAGATAAGGCACTCTGAAATAACTTCTGGACTGTTGTCGTCTGCTGACCTACCTTGGTAATGAACTTTCTTGAGAAAGTGAGCATTTTACTTGTCACAAGCTTTGAAAATTCTTGAAGATCATCTTTGGTGACCAAGTTAGTTGTCTCTGGTGCTTGCGGAGTTGATGGTTGAGCGGCAAGGACTGGTAGTTGAGTGATTGTCTTGGTGTGCATTTGGAGCATTGTAGTATTAAAGTTTGTAAAGTCCTCGAAAGTGACAGAGGGAGTTGGAGCAGAGGGAGCTGGAATGGCTCTGAGGATCTCTGCTCGGGCCTCTATAATCTTCTTCGATAGTGTTGTAGAGCTATCTTCGATTGTTTTCTCCAGAGAAGTAAGACGTTTGATGTTGGTGGCAAGTTCAACATGCAACTTAGAGACCTCTGAAGTTAGTTTGGCAACTTCAGAGTTCGAGGCAGAGGCCTGTTAGGTCTTCTACAGATGAAGTTTTAGATCTTTCAAGGATCATCTAACTTCATCACCAAAGATTTTGAACTCTACTTTGGTGACATAGTGTGAGTCCTGTTCTAGTTTCTAATCACAATTAATCAACAAACAAGATATCAATTCTACCTGTTTTAAATTCAATTCAGAATGCAAATGATTACAAAACTCAGTTCCTGACTTTCTCTCTCTAAACAATCTTCTCTCTCTAGAATTCTCTCTCTCTGATCCGTATACAAGTTCTAGTCACTTTTTCAAGTCACAACTACTAACAAAAACAACTAACCCAACTATTTATATCAACAACTAAAATACAAGGAAAATAAAATAAAAAGGATTTGACTTTGACTTTGACATTGACATTTTATTACAAAGACTTTGACTTTTTAATAAGAGTTGACTTTCTCAGCTTTGATTTTCTTGAACTTTGACATTAGTCTTCATGATCTTGTATCCAACATAATTCATGGTCTAACAATCTCCCCCTTTGGATTCAAGATCACTGTTGAAAGATCTTACAATTCAGTCTTCTCTTTTAAACTCTGTCAGATGCAATCTCCCCTTTTAACAATGTAATCTTCCCAAGTCTGTCTTTGAAGAATATAACAATCTCCCCAAGTATGATAAACAAGGTCTTCAACAATCTCTTCCAAACTATCACATTACTCTTTCAGACTTCGGAAAGAAATTATCATCATATTCAGCTCGGATTGCTTTAGCAAATAATCTTCAAAGAAAATTTCCTCAAAATCAGCACATCTTCATAAATTCTTTGATATTTTTCAAATCTTTACTTTGAATCTTCTGACTTGGACATTTCTGTAAATCAGCTCACAAAACTCCAAAACTTTAACATTTCTTGATACCATCTCCCCCTTTTTGATGATTTGAGCATCGGTATCATCAAAACATTCACCAAGAAATGTCTCAATCCGATCTGACCACTGATCTATCAAGTTGAGCCTCTGATTCATTGCCAATTCAAACAATATATTCATCCAGATCTTTTCAAATCCAAATAAAATAGAAATGTAACACATGAATCAACAAATGAATCAGTTAAAATGCCTGTCAATAACACAAAGTCACTGTGTGTAACGTATACACATTGGAAAGGAGGTTTTGTTATGTTCACTCCCCCAGGGCTTCCATCAAATAATCGAAACACCACAAAGGAAATTTCTATGAATGTTATGACAATAAAACAAATTTCTTGTGTGTTCGTGCAAGTGATAGAAAGAATTAAGCACCGATGATTGCTTTTTAATAAGACTCAACATTGTGTAAACACTGAGACAACAGTAGTATAAACACAGAGTCAATGTGCATGATTGAAGTGCGAAGGTGGGGCATACTTCCTTCTTTTTCAATATCTAGATTTTCCAAATGAAAATCAGATAGCATATGTACTGCGTTCCCTTAAAAATGTGAAACATTTTCTTTTTGAGAAGAAAATGAGTAGTTGGTGGGGTATTATAAAGAGTTGGCATGGGCTAGTTGCCTGTTTCAATAATGTTCACCAAGAATTGTGAAACATTAGTAATGTGGCTGCCCGACTTAGAAAGTAGTTGGTACAGAGTTTGATATTCTTTTACTCTGATCTTACACCCTCTTTCTTTTAATCATTAAGCTCACATCTAACCAAACTCTCATTTCCATTTTACCTCAACGCACATCCCACACTCATTTCTTTTAGACTCCTCACACTCAATCACTATGGAGTAACTTCTTGGGTAGGAGACACTGGTAATCGTGAATCCATAGAAGTTCATTTAAGTCCTAGCACAAAGAACCCATGTAATCCTATAAGACATAATGTTGCTCAAATAGTTTAACTTTATCAGGTAAAAGCTCATATTCAAATGTCAGATAAAGTGTATGCTCAGATGATATAATCATGAAGATATGAGAATTTTTAAACATTTAAGTATTTTCAAACAAGTATATTGAATGAATGAATATGAATGCAAAAGATTTGTTTGAAAACCTAACATTGTATAAAAATGATCAGAAATGAATGATATAACAATCAAAACTTATGGTCAAGAATAATGGATATTGTCTATATGAATCAAAATACAGACATTCTTGAAATGAACGTTTCGAACTGAAATAACGCTCAAAATTCTTTGAATACAAGCGGGCTGTCTTACCATCGAAATTATGTTTCAATATGATACATGGTAAGAACATTTAATAAAAAAAATCAAACCGATGTGTGTAAATACTTGAAATTATATAGAAAAGACAATACGCAAGTATTTATCTTTGGAAACACACGGTTTGTAAACATGTACGCACAAAATAAAAATGAAAATATTTAAAAATAACACTTCCAATTCATGAAATCTGTTTAAGAATCAGGAAGTGGTTTGAACATTTAAGAAAATGTTTTCTTATGATTGAAAGTCGTCCTTCTTTCAACCATATCTGAGATTAAGATATGAAATTAACCTTTCTATGCAGTTTTAAATCACATGAAATCAACTGAAGTCATAAAGATATGATCTTGATAGCTTCTCTCGTTCTGCACAAGTCTCAAAGTCATGTCAAAGCAAATTTTATTCACAAAAATTTATTGAAAAGTACGAGTTCTGATATGAAATAATCAGAAATCATAGTCTTACCCCTTTGACTTGTACACTCCCTTAAATTCATGCATCACAAAAATTTGTCAGTTAAGTAAAATGCAGAAATTAGATAAGCTCCCCCTCAAAAGAATATTGACCAACTTAGAATCTTTACTCAGTCCCTCTGAGAACAACAACAACATGTTAAAGTGCAGATATCCAAATCGCACATTGCCGTTGAATTCTCTGTATAATTAGACAATAAAGTTTTCTGCTCAGTCATATGCTTGGAACAACCGCTATCCAAGTACCACATATGTCGTGTCTGCAAGAGAAATCAGGAAACAATAGATTTAGGTACCCATTTAAACACGGATCCTAACAGCTTAGTACATGATTTTGGCATCCATTTGAATATGGATCCTCTTTTCTTTTGAAAACTTTTAAATACTTTTGATTTAGAAGAATAAACATGATAAGATCCAAACCAATCATTAGAATTATGATGATAAGCAAAATCATTCCACTGATAATTATAAGAATTAGTAATAGTAGGAGACAATCGGAACAATTGCTTATTAGAATATCGCTTGTAATCAATTACAAGGTTTTTATTTGTCGAAGCAATAGAACCAACTACATCACACATACTACTAGTTGATCTATTACAAGAACTATCAGTAATTGATTCCGCCTTCTCATCACTCTTCCTTTTAGGTCGCCATTCAGATCTTGCTTCTGACCTTTTCTTTCTTATATCTGAAATAGAAGATTTAGATTTATTAGGAAAGTTAGATTTCTGAAATTCATTTTTCTTGTGTTTACCAGTGTTGTTCTGTTTCTGTGAGCGTTGTTTCTTTTGTTTATTACCCTTTGTATAGTAATCAGCATTCACAGAAACTGATTCACGAACCTTAGTTGATGATTCACCTTTTTCATGAACACTTGGTAAAGTTTGTCCATTTATCACAAAAGTAGAATGATATGGAAGTGGAGCATTAAAGTCAAACATATCAATTTCTTCTATACACCCTTCATCCGAATTTAGAAAATTATTTCCAGACTCAAATAAATCATCCAAATCAGTCTCAGAAGTTTGAAGTACTTTAGAAGATGAACACACATTAGATTTAACATGAAAATTTGTGTTCTTTAACACTGTAGAAAATACATTTTTGTTAGATCACTCAAAATTCTTTCATTAGATAAAATATTTTCTAACTCAATTATTTTGCTCTCTAAGACGAGTGGAGGTACAGAAATTTTGGCTTGAACAGGTTTTGCCTCCATCTCAGTCGAAGAATAACTAGCAAAATAATCATTTGAAATAAATTTTCGTGTTTTAGAAAGATAACTATCATTTAGTCTTTCATAACAGAATGGTCGTTGCATTTTCATTAAATTCATTCTTTTCTCATTTTCTTTTTCCTCAACTTCTTTTGATGCTTTGGTGATAAATTTGGGTTTCAAATGAGGATATTCATCAGCCTGGTTGTTTACTAATAGCTTTTTCTAAGTAATGAGGATTATTAAACCCTAATCCCCATTTTTCTTTAAAATCAACATCTTCATCAGGTGTATTCAAGAAAATAGTTTGATCTGTTTGGCCTCTAAGATACAATGTCAAGATCGAAAATTCTAAACAAGAATTTAATTAACACACTCAGAAACAATGTTAAAGAAGTAGCGGAATAACACTTTAACAATTAATCAAAAAAAACACAGAATATGAACTAAAATCATAAGTTTATATTGCATAAAACTTAATGATTACAAACTCAACCTCAATCTGTTGAATAGGTTCAACAGACGTTCAATACTTCTCTATTGAAAGGACTTCTAAGAACTTTGAGGTTAATTCTCTAAACAAACGTATATTAAAAACTATAACACAAACTATATCTCTATCAAGGACTTCTAGACTATATATACAACATTAATTACAAGATAATTACAAAGGAAATATTATTCTTCAGAATCCAATCCATAATTATCTTCATCTCCTATTCTTCCGCATCAATCCATCTTTATCTTCAGAAGCATCATTAACTCAATTTGCATTATTAACTTTGTCCCTGGCAGTACTAACCATGCTTGCAGTATTAATCTCTTATGGCAGTAGTAATTTCCAAGAAGTATTAATTACTACTAGTACTAATATTGCATAGCAGTATTAACATGCTAAGCAATAGTAATCTTTCTTCACCTAGCAGTACTAACC
The DNA here is from genome assembly GCA_954870635.1 of Arctium minus. Lineage (NCBI taxonomy): Eukaryota > Viridiplantae > Streptophyta > Magnoliopsida > Asterales > Asteraceae > Arctium > Arctium minus. Next base: position 65,755,890 of record OX941090.1, on the reverse strand, counting down.
AGACTTGGTTATTTCTGACCCAACAATCTTCCCCTAACTTAACTTTTTAGATTGAGAAGTTAAGTTCTTCAAGATGTGTTCCTCCATGATGCTTTCAAAACTCCATCTTAGTTGCATAGATTTGGATCCAGACCCAAACTCTGATTGATAGTTCTTCTGACTACTATCTTGGCCATTTCAGAATCCTTTGAACATACCAACTTAGTATTCAACTTACCTTGCAATTTAGCTTTGTTGTGGTCATAGATCTTGTCAACCAAGTAGTACTCATGCTAGCTTTTGTCAATTTTGATCATGTAGACACCACTGTTTTCAAATAACATCCAATGATCAATCTTTTTGAATCCATACTCATGATGTAAGTCTTTCATCCTGTACTTCACTCTTTCAGGCTCAAACATCATACATAAGTACTCCATGGCAATCTTGATTAAGCTCATTTTAGTCCCTTCCAGCACATCTTTATATAGAATCAGTCCAACTTTGTATAATTCTTCCAGACCAGACCTTGTACAGCTTCTCACTATCTTTCCCCAGGTTGCATACACCTCATACTGATCACCCATTCTTTTGAATCTGAAATAGTCTTTTCTGTTGCCCTTCAGAATATCCCAGTGAATGATCTCTGGTGCCTGCATTGATATAGGGTCAGCTTGCACTGGTTCTTCATTTGTCAAATTCATGTACAAATAGAATTGCTCATTGGATTGTTATTGTTGATTGGACTGCTCTTGATTCTGCTCTAGCTCTGCTGAAGGTTTTGCTCTTGCACTTTCAATCTCCTTTTCAGCTTCTTCTATTTTGATCTCTTTGCCTTAGGCTTGGTAGCAATAGATTTCTTTCTTTTTATAGTTCCAATCTGTTGAGCCAAAGTTTCTTCTTGCTTGGATTCTGTCTTTTCTTTGATAGGAGTGCCTTCCTCACTGTCAGGGAAAGGCTGTTGAATGTTGAGATCATATCTTTCTTTTAATTTTCTTTCAACCTCAACCCTTTTAATGAAGTTCTCTTTCAGCTTGGCCATCTCCTTCCAGTATAGGTCCTCTATTTTACCATAAGACATGTTGGTAAACATCCCTTCTTTGACTCCAACTGACCCTTTCAGAAAGTTGATCATCTTTCTTCTTTCTTGATTGGCTAAGTATGTCTTGGAAGGCTGTCTTTGTCTAGTCTTCAGTGGTAGCCTTTTCTTTGAAGCCTTCTTTGTGACTTTCTTAGCAACAACTGCAGACTTCGGACTCTTTTGATATTCTTCATTGATCTTCTTTGCCAACTCCAATGCAATCTCTCTGCCTTTTCTTTGGAGTCTGCTTGGATCTTCCTTGCCAATTCTTCATCCAGAGCTATTTGACTTTCTTTCTTTGATGCTTTTACAGATTCAACCACCTTCTCTTTGCCTTTACCCTTTATCTCAACAATACTAGCTTCTTTTCTTTTCTTTGCTAGACCACCTTCTTTGATTTCCACTCCCTTAGCCTTTTGAGTATCCTTGGGAGTATCAGCTTTGGCTTTCACTAGTGTTTCTGCAATCTGTATTTCCTCAATAGTCAGCCCTATTTCTGCTGCTACTTTTTCAGTTTTTGCTACTACACTTATTTCTGTTGCTAGCTTAAAGGTTTCTGCTGCTTTGCTACCTTCTGCTTCTGTACCCAACTCCCCCTCAAATTTAGATTCGATGCCAACAAGACTTTGTTTTTCAGTTTCAGCTTCAGTTGTCTCCCCCTTTTTGGAAGCATCATGATCTATGCTCCTCTTATTTAGCAAAAATTTGGTTTTCTTCTTTTTGTGCACTAGCCGCAGAAGCATCTTCTTCATTTTGGTGATCTGAAGTTGTTGGGAAAGTATCACCTGTTGCATATCTTTTATCTCCAGTGCTTGATCATTAACTTCCTGACTTAAGGTACCAAGTGTATCCATCAATTCATCATAAGTATATCTATCCTCACCTCCTTTGGGTGTGTTGACCACCCTTGAAGGATCCTTCGAAGTTTTAGTAGGAGTCTTCTGCCTAGCAGAAGCACCCTCTACCCCCTTGGTTTCTTGGGACCTGGGACCTTTGGATGATTGCTAACCCAAAGTTGTCATGGGAAAGGTCTTAAAGATGTTCAGACTGTTCTGCCCTGAACTTTGTGCAAAGTCAGTAGTGCGAGCCTTACAGCCCACATTCTCTTCCTGCTCCTTATAGAGCACCTTCTAAGGGTTGGGAGACACCCCTGTGGTTTCCCTTTCGATATTTTCTAATGGAGAATGCTCCATTAGAGGGCTTAAAGGCTTTATGGATGAAGATACAAGAAGGGAAGGAACCTTTTGTACCTTTTTCCTGATATATGTTTTGGTGATGGGGGATTTGTCCTTGACAATAGGGATCTGAGGAATGTTAACAGAATTGAATGGTGTGGGTAGGTCATCAGTTGGGTGGTCAGATGTGGGTTGTGACCCTGATGCCTCACCATGGGAAAAAGACACACCCATCGTTGTAGAGAACATTGGAGTGTCTTGGCCAGAAAAGTCCTTGGAAGGCCTTTTCATGTTTGAGAACACTTTCCCCTTAGGGAGTTTTGGTACATATACCTCCTTGAAGGTAGGTAAATCCGTCAATTCCTTATTAAGTACTTCTTGTACAAACCTTGGATACATAAAAAAAGCTTTTTCATTTGGTATCCAGGTTTGACATTAAATCATTCATGATCATTTGAGAAAAATTGAACTTTCTAGAGGTCGCTAAGCAGACCAAAGCATAGGCTATGGTGTTGCTGAACTCACTCCAACCAGTTGTTTTTCTTGAAATGCAGTGTTGTAGGGTATGAACAAAGAATCTCCACTGAGGTGAGAATCTGTTCTTGAAGAACTTGAATACCTATGTGGGACCTTCATACCCCATACTATTTAGAGCTTCGAAAAGATCTTTCTTAGTAAGAGACGTAATACCTGAGGCATCATCTAATCGTAGATGAATGCGTATGTTGTCTTCTGATATGGTAATGGGTTTATCACAAACCCTTGATTGGATGACCTGCCCTCCTTCCACAGTCTGAATTGAAGCATTTGCCTAGAACTGTCGTAGATGTTCCACATGGATTGTGGGATTGACAGTGAGGACATAGGCAATGTGTGACGATTTGAGGAAATCCAAAATCTGATGAAAACCTTCAGCCTGTTTGGGTTTTTGCAGCATAGCAATCTCATTGTGTTCATCAAAGAATTGTAGGCCTGCCATTGTTCTGATTGATTCTAGGGTTCGAATCGCAACTAGGGTGTACACTGGTGAGCAAGAAATCGAGAGAGAGAGAGAGAGAGAAAGAGAAACAATGGAAGTTCAAAGAGCCGTTTGTATTTTGGCGGTCACAACAGGGTATTTATAGGGGGAGGGTTTCAGTTAGAAGCAGTACTAAGTACCCTAGTAGTATTAACCAACTCCCAGTATTAACTCATATTTGTAGTAGTAACACATACTGGCAGTACTAACACAGACTAGCAGTATTAACAGAGACTAGCAGTATTAAAACCTACCAGCAGTATTAACACTGATTAGCAGTATAAATAAAGCAAGCAATAGTAACTTTGCACTGGCAGTATAAACTACCTAGCAGTAGTAACCATACTTAACTCTTTTTGGACTGTTATCATGAGTAATATAGCGAGCAGTATGAACTGAACTAGAAGTACCAAGTATTCAATGTAAGCAATCTGAAACACTTAAACACACAAGGTTAGTAGCACCATGCACAATACAATATGAGAAAGTAGACAGGAAGGAGTCTATACAGAAATGGTACATCAAGCAGATCAAAGGAGGCTTATTCAGTGTTTATCATGCCCACACTTGTGACCAAGAATGTGAATCTACCCACATCAAAAGCTTTGGTAAATAGATCAGCAAATTGGTTACTTGTATGGAATTTCACAACCTGAATGAGCTTTGTTTTGGAGTGCTTGACTGGATTTTTAACAATGCCAATAGCAATGTTATTGTCTATGAAGATTGGAGTGTGAAGAAAAGTCATACCATAGTCCAACATTTGATTATGAATCCATAGTACTTGTGAACAACAGCTTGCATGAGCTATATACTCTGCTTCTGTTGTAGAGGTGGATACTGTGGTTTGTTTCTTGCACTGCCATGACACTAGTCTTGCACCCAAAAACTGACATCCCCCTTAAGTTGACATTCTATCCAAATTTGCACCACCTAAATAACTGTCTGAATAAGAAAGTAGGTCAAATGGTGAGTCATGAGGATACCAAAGACCTTATCTAGGTTGGCCTTTGAGATATTTGAATATCCTCTTGACTGCTTGAAAGTGTGACTGCTTAGGCCTTACTTGAAATCTTGCACACACACAAACAGGAAACATGATATTTGGTCTTGAAGCAGTGAGATACATGAGGGAGCCAATCATGGATCTATAGTGATGAACATCCACATCCTCCCCCTCAAGATCTCCAGTGATTTGTTTGTATGTCTCCATGGGAGTGATTGCAGGCTTTGAATCTGAAAATCCAAATTTGGTGAGAATATCCTGCACATACTTGGATTGCTGATAAATATCCCATTTTTCTTCTGCTTAACTTGTAGCCCAAGGAAGAAAGTAAGTTCACCCATAGAACTCATCTTGAATCTCTTGTGCATTAATTCTTCAAAATCTCTGCATATTTGATCTTTTGTGGATCCAAAGATAATATCATCCACATAGATTTGCACTATAAGTATGTCCTTCTTCTTCTTCTGAATGAACAGAGTCTTGTCTATGATTCCTCTTTGAAAACCATTTTCCAATAGATAGGTAGACAAAGTGTCATACCATGCCCTTGGTGCTTGATGTATCCCATAGAGTGCCTTCTTCAATTTGTATACTTTGTCAGGATAATTTGGATTCTCAAACCCTGGAGGCTGACAGACATACACTTCTTCTTCAATTCTCCCATATAGGAAAGCACTATTTACATCCATCTGATAGACCCTGAACTTCATGAAAGAAGCATAGGCTACGAATAGCCCGATTGCCTCAATCCTGACCACTGGTGCAAATACCTCTTCATAATCAATTTCCTCTTCTTGAGTATACCCTTTTGCCACTAATATGGCCTTGTTCTTTATTATTATTCCTCTCTCATATTTCTTGTTCCTGAAGATCCATTTAGTGCCTATAGCTCTGTGTCCTTTAGGAAGGTCAACCAAATCCCATACATCCTGTAGCACAAACTACAGTAGCTCCTCTTGCATTGCTTCTATCCAGCTTGGATCCTTCATTGCATCATAAGACTTTTTGGGTTCAACCTGAGATAGAAAGCAAGAAAGTAAACCTGATTATATATCTTTCAATCCTCCCAACTTACTTTGATTCCTTGTGATTATAGTTGAATTGATGTCACCAATCACCAATTGAGGAGGATGATTTTTCTGAACTCTTGTTTGATGAACAGCCTCTTCATTAATATCTGTTTCCAGATTAGAGTCATTCTTTTCAGGAGTGCTGCCACCAAAAACTGAAGAGTTGTCATCATCTGTGTCATCTTCTTCCAAACATGGCATCTCAGGACTTTTGATTCCTGAATCTGAGGGTTGATCTTCCTTTTCACCTCTGTCCTCTTCATTCTGAGCTGGTTCAGTGTCCTTTGATTCTGAAGTATCTTTCTTATCTTGGTCATATAATTCAATAGGATCAGCAGTAGGTGTTGCGAACAACACGAATTCTTGTCTTTGTACTTGTACATTTTCTGCCCTGTTCCTGCATTATGCTCATTACTGAAACCCAAAGAATTAGTCAGTGAATCAATGTCAAAGAGCCAATCAGGACCTGAACCAAGGTGATTTGGTGTGTTCTCATTGCATTTAACATTGTCAATTTCCTCAATAATCCTAGTAGAGGTGTTGAAGACTCTGTAGGCCTTACTTTGAGATGAGTATCCAACAAGAAACCCATCCTCAGCTTTGCTATCAAACTTGCCTAGGTGAGTTTTGGTATTGAGAAATGTGCAAAGACACCCAAATGGTTTGAAAAATCCAATAAAAGGTTTCTTCTTTTTTAAAAAGCTCATAAGGTGTCTTGTCTTAAGATTTCACTACTAGAACTCTGTTTTAAACATAGCAGGCAGTATTAACTGCTTCTGCCCAAAAAGTGATTGAAAGTTTTGAATCTGCCAACAGAGATCTAGCAGCTTCTATCAGAGTCCTATTTCTCCTTTTTGCAATGTTGGGTCTGAAATATGCCAAGGATGGTTACTACTTCTAGTTCAACATGGTTAATACTTCTGAAGTTAATATTCAACATGGTTACTACTTCTGTGGTTAATGTTGCTAGTTGTAGTTAATACTGCTAGAAGAAAACAGTTAATACTTCTAGTTAATGCTGCTAGAAGAAAACAGTTAATACTTCTAGTTAATGCTGCTAGAAGAAAACAGTTAATACTTCTAGTTAGTACTTCTGTTATTAATGCTGCTAGTTGATGGTTAATGTTGCTCAACAAGATTAGTACTGCTAGTTCAAAGTTAGTACTGCTTGAAGAGATTAATGCTGCTGAGCATGGTTAGTACTGCTAGAGTTAATACTGCTCAGAGTATTAATGCTGCTTATGATTAATACTGCTTATAAGATGGAGATCTGCATGAAAGGATAACAGCTGGATAATTTAGAGATATACATGGAAGCTTAGAGATATACATGGAAGCTTGAAGATAATGATGGAAGATATTCTGAAGATATTTTATTAATTGTAATTAGCTTTTATCTTCAGTATATATATATAGTATTGTTTAGAATAGTTAGAGATAACTTTTAACTTTCAGTTTTCATTTTTTTAGAGAAAATCAACCTCAAGGCATAGATCCTAATTCTAGAGAAGTAGAATTCGTATTGGTGAGCCTGTTCATCGATATTGAGGTTGAGTGTGTAACCTTGTAGCTTTAAGCATTCAATACAAGTTTACTGTTTGATCATTATATACTGTGTTGATTTACTGTTTTATTAAATATCAAAGTGTTTTTCCGCAAACTTCTTTGATATTGTTTCTGAGAATTAATTCTTGTTGAGAATTCGATCCTGACAAGTGGTATCAGAGCCAGTATTCTCAGAAACCTACACTCAACATCACATCATCATGGCTAAAGGTTCAGAGTCTTCAAGCTCAGAAATTCCTACAGAGGTAACATCTAATCTTTGCTCTAAATCCTGTATTGAAACTGTTAAAAGGTACAGGGATCACAATCAGAAGATGAGTGATGACCTTAAGAGATTAGAAAAAGATATAAAAGACTATGTAAGGATTGTAGAGAGATTTGAAGATCAGATCAAAGGTTTTCAAGCCAATGAGCTTCAACACTCTTATGACACAAACTACTGGAAGTGGGAGAAAGATCAGTATGAATTTAAGCTAAAACAGAAAGAAGAGGAGAATGAGAAGATAAAGAGGGAGTTTGAGAAAGCCAAACTGGATATTGAGAAATTTTCCAATGCTTCTAAAGCTATGGACTCTTTACTCCAAACTCAAATCCATGACAAACTTAGAAGAGGAATAGGCTATAACACCACCCCACCACCATACAACAACAACTACATCCCTCCTATATCAGACTTGCTAGAGACCAAGAATAGGAAGGAATCATCTGATGGAGCCACAAAGGTAGATCCATTAGAAAAAGTGGTGGTTGAAACAGACTCTGAAGTAGAGAACTCTAGTGAAAAGAGTAATGAGAACACTGTGAGTGGTGAGATTCCTCTAGAAAATAACATTATCACCAATGAGGGATGTGGAAAGGCTTGGATCAAGTCTAAGGACATAGAAAAGACTGAGGGAAAGTCTGAGAAGGTCCATTATAAGCAAACCACAGTTGTGAATCCTGTCCCTTGTAAACAGTGTTCTTGCAATAAATCTGAGCCCCAAAAACAGGATAAACCAAGGGGAAATCAGAGAAACTGGAATAATCAGTGGGCACAAAAACAAGGAGTTAATTTGAGTAAAATCAATAGACCAAAACCTTGTTTTATCTGTGGCAAATTGAATCATCTTGCCAAACACTGTTATTTCAACCCTATCAACCAAAGAGTCACTTTTCAAAGAAAACCACAAAACTCTTTTGGTTATAGAAATCAGAGAAGGAATCATATGGCTGAGAACAGAGCACCTATAAGATCACATGCTCAGAACAAGTTTGCTAAACCAAAGAAAAATACTCCAAATAAGCCAAGGATGTCATCAAGCAAGGAAAAGAAATAGAGGAGATGAAGCTGATTATTCTATCTCAACAAGTTCAGATCACCAAACTGAAGAAAATGGTGACAAGATCGTTACAGAAAAGGAGAAGGAAACAGTTTGTGCTAAAGAGGAGGACAAGTGTTGAAGATGATTTCAACAAGGGGGAGAATTCAGAGGCTGAAGCAGAAAAAGAAAGTATTTCTGAGATGGGATTTGATGTTAAGGGGGAGAAAGCTGCAGAAACAGAAGCACAAGAAGTAGAAACAGATAATGTTCAAGCAGCAACAGGGCTATCTGTTGAAGAATTGGAAATAGCTGAAACCTTAGTAAAAGCAAAGAATGACACTCCTAAGGCTACTCAAAAGGCTAAGGGAGTGGTCATCAATGAAGGAGACCTTGAAAAGAAGACACAAGAAAGAAGTGAGGCAGGGTTGAAGGATACAAAGGGTAAAGCTAAGATGATTGAACCTGAACAACCTGCAAAGAAGAAAATTCAGATAGAACTGGATGAAGAAGTGGCAAAGCAGCTTCAGGCAGAAATGGAAAGGGAGGAACAACTTCAATCTGAGAAGGATAGAGAGCTTGCACTGAATATGGCCAGAAAATTAAATGAAGAGTATCAGAAGAGCATGAAAACAGCAGCTCAGACCAAGCAAGTACAAGTAAAAAGAATGCCATTCAAAAAGCAGAAAAGACAACCCTCCAAGACCTTTTTGGCCAATCAGGAAAGAAGAAAGATGATAAACTTCCTGAAAGGTGCAATTGGTGTTAAGGGGGAGATGTTTACTCATATGGCATACTCTCAGGTTAAAGAGCTATACAGGAAGGAAATGACAAAGCTCCAAGGGGATTCCTCTCAAAGGGAAGAAGCAGAAAGAAGGATGAAAGAGAGACATGATCTCAACATCCAACAACCATTCCCTGAGAAAACCACACCTTCCAAAGAAGAAGCAGAAGAGAAGAAGGAAGAACCTGGAAATGTTGGTAGAGAAGCCAAGTCTGGAAAAAGAGTGAAAACAATTGCTCCAAAAAGGCAGTTGAAAAGGCCTAGGGTGGAAGAAACTGAAAAGGAAGCAGAACCTTCAATCACATCCCCAACAGAGCCAGTACAGAGCCCAGAGCAGGTCACTAAGCAAACTGATGAAAGTATGGATCCGTACATGACAATAGTGGAACCTTTGAAAGCTGTTCCAATCTCTATGCAAGCTCCAGAGATCATCTTCTGGGATATTCTGAGAGACAATGGAAAGAATTTCTTCAGAATCAAGAGAGCTGATGGTTCATTTGAAGCTTATTCAACATGGGGGAAAGTCATCAGAAGTTGTTCAAGAGCTGATATGGAAGAACTATATAAAGTTGGGATGAAACTTTATGAACCTGTGTTGAAAGGTACTGAAGAGAATCTTCTCAAAGTGACATTGGAATACTTGTGCATGATGTTTGAGCCTGCAAGAGTGCACCATAGGATTAAAGATCATATGCATGAGTTCATATTCAAGAAGATTGACAAATGGATACTGTTTGAAAACTGTGGAGTATACATGATCACTATTGACAATTGTTATCATGAATACTACCTGGTGGACAAAATATATGAGCATAGCAAGGAGAAGTTAGAAGGGATGCTTAAAGCTACACTGGTTTGTACAAAGGATTCAGAAATGGCCAAGATTGTGGTGAGAAGAACTGTAAATCAAAGTTTGGGCCTAGATCCAAATTTGGGCAACTAAATGTAAGGTGTTGAAAGCATCTTGAAGAAGATCTGAAGAACTTGACTTCTCTTCTAAAAGTCAAGTTAGGGGGAGATTGTTGGGAACTGAAGATTTTACTAAGTGTAGTTACTACTGCTAGTACAAATGTAGTTACTACTGCCAGAACAAGTTGAAGATTAATACTGCTGAGTGTTACTACTGCTAGTGTTAATTAACACTGCTAGTCAAAGTTAGTACTGCTTGAACAAAGTTAGTACTGCTTAGCTAGTTAGTACTGCTAGTGGTTAGTACTGCTTGCAGTTAATGCTGCTATATGAAGTTAATGCTGCTGAGCATTATTAGTGCTGCTAAAGAGATCCGGATGGAAAGTAATACAGCTGGATATACTGAAGATATACTTAGAAGATATACATGGAAGATATACTGAAGATTTGTTTATTCTTTGTAATTATCTTTTTATTAGTATATGTATAGAATGTTTAGAATAAATAATGAGGACTTTTGATAATTGTTTTTTTTCGAGAGAGAAATCAACCTCAAGGCATAGATCCTAATTCTAGAGAAGTAGAATTCGTATTGGTGAGCCTGTTCATCAATATTGAGGTTGAGTGTGTAACCTTGTAGCTTTAAGCATTCAATACAAGTTTACTGTTTGTTCATTATATACTGTGTTTGATTACTGTTTTATTAAATATCAAAGTGTTTTTCCGCAACTTCTTTGATATTAGTTTCTGAGTATTAATTCTTGTTAAGAATTCGATCCTGACAAGTGGTATCAGAGCCAGTATTCTCAGAAACCTACACTCAACATCACATCATCATGGCTAAAGGTTCAGAGTCTTCAAGCTCAGAAATTCCTACAGAGGTAACATCTAATCTTTGCTCTAAATCCTGTATTGAAACTGTTAAAAGGTACAGGGATCACAATCAGAAGATGAGTGATGACCTTAAGAGATTAGAAAAAGATATAAAAGACTATGTAAGGATTGTAGAGAGATTTGAAGATCAGATCAAAGGTTTTCAAGCCAATGAGCTTCAACATTCTTATGACACAAACTACTGGAAGTGGGAGAAAGATCAGTATGAATTTAAGCTAAAACAGAAAGAAGAGGAGAATGAGAAGATAAAGAGGGAGTTTGAGAAAGCCAAACTGGATATTGAGAAATTTTCCAATGCTTCTAAAGCTATGGACTCTTTACTCCAAACTCAAATCCATGACAAACTTAGAAGAGGAATAGGCTATAACACCACCCCACCACCATACAACAACAACTACATCCCTCCTATATCAGACTTGCTAGAGACCAAGAATAGGAAGGAATCATCTGATGGAGCCACAAAGGTAGATCCATTAGAAAAAGTGGTGGTTGAAACAGACTCTGAAGTAGAGAACTCTAGTGAAAAGAGTAATGAGAACACTGTGAGTGGTGAGATTCCTCTAGAAAATAACATTATCACCAATGAGGGATGTGGAAAGGCTTGGATCAAGTCTAAGGACATAGAAAAGACTGAGGGAAAGTCTGAGAAGGTCCATTATAAGCAAACCACAGTTGTGAATCCTGTCCCTTGTAAACAGTGTTCTTGCAATAAATCTGAGCCCCAAAAACAGGATAAACCAAGGGGAAATCAGAGAAACTGGAATAATCAGTGGGCACAAAAACAAGGAGTTAATTTGAGTAAAATCAATAGACCAAAACCTTGTTTTATCTGTGGCAAATTGAATCATCTTGCCAAACACTGTTATTTCAACCCTATCAACCAAAGAGTCACTTTTCAAAGAAAACCACAAAACTCTTTTGGTTATAGAAATCAGAGAAGGAATCATATGGCTGAGAACAGAGCACCTATAAGATCACATGCTCAGAACAAGTTTGCTAAACCAAAGAAAAATACTCCAAATAAGCCAAGGAGTAATTTAAAGACAAAGAAAGCAAACAACTTTGTTCAAGTTTGGGTTCCAATTGCAAAGAAACCTGTTAGTACTGCTATCCCAGATAGTACTGCTAACAAAAATAGTGCTGCTAACTTGATTAGTACTGCTAACCAAGTTAGTACTGCTAACAAAGCTAGTGCTGCTTCTAGTAGTAATGCAGTCAAGCCTATAATCTTGACAAAGTACTCCAGTCATGAGATTCCTAAACAACTCATTCAGACCAAACTCACAGATTATATTAATGAGAAAGGTCAACCCAAGACCACTTTGGCTTGGGTTCCATCAAAGACTAACTGATTTATCAAGTGTGCAGGGCAATCAAAAGCTCAAGAGGAAGAGCATTTGGAATGAAGATAATGGTTGCTCTTGGCACATAACAAGGAACATGGATTGCCTTCAAATTCTTTAAAAGATTTGATGGAGGACATGTTACTTTTGATCCAGCAGAAGGTTAGAAAAGTGAAAAAGGTATAGTTTAAAAAGATAAAGTAACTTTTGAAAATCTTATGGTATATGGTACTACTAACCTTGTGTCTGTAAGTGTTTCAGGTTGCTAATACTGAAAGGTAGTTAGTACTTCTAGTTCAGTGAATACTGTCAGACTGTGTTAATACTGCTGGTATGTGTTACTACTGCCAGTCTGTGTTAATGCTGCTGATAAGTGCTACTACTGCTAATGTAAGTTTTCTATACCTAAAAATGATCTTCATTGATTTTATGTCAAACCTGGATATCAATCAAAAAGCTTTTATCTGTATCCAAAGTTTGTACAAGAAGTACTTAATAATGAATTGACGGACATACTTCACTTTGATGAGGTATATGTACCTAAACCCCCTAAAGGCAAGGTTTTCTCAAACATGAGAAGATCTGCTAGGGACTCTGAAGGAGTTGACATCCCATTGTTCTCTACAATGATGGTGGTGCCCCACACTGAAGAAGGTATGGCAGCAGGGTCAAGGCCCTCATTAGACATTCCCACTGCTAGCCAATCCCAACCTTCCCACTCTATATCTATCCCACAGTCTCTACTTCATAAGCCAAGTTCACCAATAAAACAGATAAAGAAAACAGGTAAAGAAGGCTCCTTCCCTTCTTGTACCTTCACCCACTAAGCCTTTAAGCCCTCTAAGGGAGGATTCTCCTTTAGAGAATATCCAAAGGGAAACCATAGAGGTGTCTCCCAACCTCAAGAAGGTGCTCAATAAGGAGATGCAAGAGCATATGGGTTGTAAGGCTCACACTACTGACTTTGCACAAAGTGCAGGACAGGACAGTGTGAACATATCTAAGACCTTCCCCATGGCAACTTTAGATGAGTAATTATCTAAAGGTCCCAGGTGCCAAGAAACCGAGGGAGTAGAAGGTGCTTCTGTTAGGCAGAAGATCTCTACTAAAAGATCCAAGGATCCTTCAAAGGTGGTAAACACACCTAAAGGAGGTGAGGACAGATTTAACTACAAAGAATTGATGGATACACTTGGTACAATTAGTCTGAAAGTTCACAATCAAATTATGGAGATAAAAGAGATGAAAAGGAGCACAAATCATGATTATTTCAAAAAGGGGGAGACTTAAACAACTGAACTTGAGAAGACATGAGAAGGAGAATCAAGTTGATATGAAATCTTATTTTGAGGGGGAGATAAGTGAAGAAGATGAAACAAAGCAGTAACTACAACAGAAACGGAAAAGAAGATAACAGCAGAAACTGAATCAAGAAGAACTAGTAATTGCAGAAAGTTTTGAAATTATCATAAAGACCCTAATTATCATAAAGACCCTATGTTGAAGAACTTAACTTCTCAGTTTTGAAAAGTTAAGTTAGGGGGAGATTGTTGGGTCTGAAATATGCCAAGGATGGTTACTACTTCTAGTTCAACATGGTTAATACTTCTGAAGTTAATATTCAACATGGTTACTACTTCTGTGGTTAATGTTGCTAGTTGTAGTTAATACTGCTAGAAGAAAACAGTTAATACTTCTAGTTAATGCTGCTAGAAGAAAACAGTTAATACTTCTAGTTAATGCTGCTAGAAGAAAACAGTTAATACTTCTAGTTAGTACTTCTGTTATTAATGCTGCTAGTTGATGGTTAATGTTGCTCAACAAGATTAGTACTGCTAGTTCAAAGTTAGTACTGCTTGAAGAGATTAATGCTGCTGAGCATGGTTAGTACTGCTAGAGTTAATACTGCTTAGAGTATTAATGCTGCTTATGATTAATACTGCTTATAAGATGGAGATCTGCATGAAAGGATAACAGCTGGATAATTTAGAGATATACATGGAAGCTTAGAGATATACATGGAAGCTTGAAGATAATGATGGAAGATATTCTGAAGATATTTTATTAATTGTAATTAGCTTTTATCTTCAGTATATATATATAGTATTGTTTAGAATAGTTAGAGATAACTTTTAACTTTCAGTTTTCATTTTTTTAGAGAAAATCAACCTCAAGGCATAGATCCTAATTCTAGAGAAGTAGAATTCGTATTGGTGAGCCTGTTCATCGATATTGAGGTTGAGTGTGTAACCTTGTAGCTTTAAGCATTCAATACAAGTTTACTGTTTGATCATTATATACTGTGTTGATTTACTGTTTTATTAAATATCAAAGTGTTTTTCCGCAAACTTCTTTGATATTGTTTCTGAGAATTAATTCTTGTTGAGAATTCGATCCTGACATGCAACACCATTCTGTTGAGTAGTCCTAGGAGCACTGTATTGTCTCTCTACGCCTTTTTCCTCACATAAGTTGTTTAGGTCATTGTTTTTAAATTCAGTTCCATTATCAGATCTGATGACTTTAACTCTTAGATTTGTTTGGTTTTCAACTCTAAGAACAAAGGATTTGATCAGTCCACTTGTCTCATCCTTAGTCCTCAGAAAATAGACCCAAGTGAATCTACAGAAATCATCAACAATAACCAAGCAATAAGATTTCTTGCCTATACTCATCACATTTGTAGGACCAAACAGATCCATATGCAGTAAATTAAGAGGTGAAAAGATTGTATTTATCTGTCTGGACTTATGAGAAGTTTTGTGTTGTTTGCCTTTAAGACATGCAACACAATGATCATCACGTGAAAATACCTTTTGGGGCAAACTTCTTACAAGGTTGTTTTTCACAAGTTTGTTCATTGTTTTAAAGTTCATGTGACACATCCTTCTGTGCCAAAGAGATGATTCATCCAAAGAAGCTTTTGAAAATAAACAATTTAAAGATGAATCAGAAGCTACACTATCCAAGTCTAAGCAGTAAACATTGTCCTTTCTAGGAATTCTAAGTAGTATCATAATTTCATCAACTATCTTAAACCCTGGAGCAAGGATAATACATTAAGTATCATTGAATAATATGCTATGTTTCTTGTCACAGACCTATGATACACTTAACAGGTTGTATCTCAATTGCTCAACATAGTATACATCATCAAAGATCATTTTACCTTTTGACACATTACCTTTTCCACTTATCTTTCCACCTGCTGGATTATCACCAAAAGCAACATGTCCTCCATCAATTATTTTGAAGTTTTGAAGGCAGGCCATATTACCTGTCATGTACCTAGAACAACCACTATCACCATGCCAATTGCTCCTTCCTATTTAGCTGTTGGTTGCCCACTGTGGGAATATCAGTGCTTGCTGTCTCTGAAACTTTAGCCATTAAAGCTTGATTCTGAACTTCTTATTCTGCTTGGTCACTCCAATCAAATCCCATTCTTTCTTGGGAAACAAGAGCTTGAGAAGAGTTCCTGTTGTTGAAGCTAGTGGACTGTGATGGTTGATGGTTGCTAGTAGGTTGTTGAGGCATTCCACTTCTGCATTCTCTTGCAAAGTGCCCCAGCTTGTGACACTTGTAACATTTAACCTTGGATTTATCAAATCCAACCCCATCTTCTCTTTTCTGAGCATAGTTATTCCTTCCAGTCCTTTTGATGAATCTTTTTACCCTCATTGTGAGCATAGCCATCTGCCACTTGATATCCATCTCTTCCAGATCATCAGCATTTATCTGTTCTAAGTCATCATTAATTAGAGTGGAAATAGCATGAATGGCTAGAAAATCTTCTAAAACTGAGTCATTAGATCCATCTTGCTTTGATCCATGGGCAGCACTAACTGATTTTGTATTAGCAGCAGAATCAGTAGAAGATGATAAAAGAGAAGCATTCTATGAGTATCCAGAGGGCCTCTTCTTTGATTCTACCTCTGCTTCAAACTCCCTAAGGTCATTATAGAGGTCACCTAGTTCCTTGTCCTCCAGTTGGTCATTCTGTCTGAAGGAGACATTGTACATAGTCCATTCATCACCAAGAGATCTTAGAAATTTTCTGTTGACATCATCTTGATCTATCTGGACACCAACAGTAGCCAATTCGCCAATTAACTTATTAAATCTATCAAAAGTTTGAGTCATGGACTCATTGTTTGTAGACATGAAGTTTTCATATTGCTGCTTCAGGATGGCCTTCTGATTTCTCTTGGTACTTTTGGTACTAGAATATCTTTTCTCCAGTGCATTCCATAGAATTTGTGCATCAGAACAGTTGCAGAATTGATGTTGGTACTCATTAGGAATAGCCAAGAGCAGAGTGCTCAAGGCTTTCATCTCTGTTTGCCTCATCTATCTTTTCTCCATCAGTCTTTGGTGGAGGTCTCTTGTCTTCTGCATCCATCTTTCCTCCATCTGAGGGACCATTCTCAATGATGTCCGACATTGAGAAGTCTGTGAGAAGAATGTACTTCCTGATTCTGATCTTCCACATGTCAAACTCATTAGGTTTGAGCATGGGAACCTTTGATACCAAAACGCTATCGCTTGAACTATCCATGATTATAGGTTTATGAGTTTTCTAGCTCTGATACCACTTGTCAAGATCGAAAATTCTATACAATAATTTAATTAACACACTCAGAAACAATGTTAAAGAAGTTGCGGAATAACACTTTAACAATTAATCAAAATAACACAGAATATGAACTCAAATCATAAGTTTATATTGCATAAAACTTAATGATTACAAACTCAACCTCAATCTGTTGAACAGGTTCAACAGACGTTCAATACTTCTCTATTGAAAGGACTTCTAAGAACCTTGAGGTTAATTCTCTAAACAAACGTATATTGAAAAGTATATCAAAAACTATATTTCAATCAAGAACTTCTAGACTATATATACAGAATTAATTACAAGATAATTACAAAGGAAATATTATTCTTCAGAATCCAGTCCATAATTATCTTCATCTCTTATTCTTCCGCATCAATCCATCTTTATCTTCAGAAGCATCATTAACTCAATAGCAATTTTAACTTTGTCCCTAGCAGTACTAACCATGCTTGCAGTATTAATCTCTTATGGCAGTAGTAATTTCCAAGAAGAATTAATTACTACCAATACTAATATTGCATAGCAGTATTAACATACTAAGCAGTAGTAATCTTTCTTCACCTAGCAGTACTAACCAGACTTGGTTATTTCTGACCCAACATACAATTTTGCTTCCAAACCATTTGCCTTTTTCTCTAAAGTCTTGTTTTCAACCTGCAATTTAAAAGCTTTTAGTACACATTCTTGTTTTTCAGAATCAGACTTAGATAATTGTTTTTCAATATCAGAAATCTTATTTTCAAAGCAAATTTTTTCATTTTAAAAAACAGAAGAAAATTTGCGTAGAGAATCAATTAAATCTTTGTCCCCAAAAACTGATTCATTAAGTTCAAACATTTGTTGATTTCTCCTAGAAACTCTGTCTTTTTCCTTTTTCAGTTTTAATTGAAGGTCTTGAAGTTCGACAATCATGGATTCCATTTTGGTCATGAAATCATTTTCAGTTAAGTTCATTACCTCATCAGCATTCTCATCATCAGAATCATCATGTTTCTCTTCTTTTCCCATCAAGCATAAATGAGCGTTCTCTTCTTGTTCTTTTTCCTCATCAGAATGATCCAACCAGTATTCGTCTTCAGCCATTAATGCCCTGCCAGCTTCTTGTTGCTCGGCCAAGAGCAATTTGTTCTGATAATACTCTGAGTTGCGAACCTTTAGCTTCCGACATTCTTTTGCGTAATGTCCGAACTTGCCACAAGTGTATCATTTGATCATATCATTAGCTGGATTGTCAGTACTGGTGTAATCATTCACAAACTTTTTCTTCTGTTCTGGTTTCTTCACAATAAATTTGTTTCCTTCTACCCATTCTTTGTGCTCATGGTTCTTGGAGTTGGATGAAGAATATCTCTGAGAATTGGATCCCGGCTTCTTGTAGAACTTCTTTCGGAAAGCATGGGTCAGTAATAACATAGTCTTCTTGAGACTTTCTCCATCATCTCCATCAGACTCTGATTCTGATTCAGAACTTGAAATGACTATCTTCTTCTTCTTCTTCTCTTTCTCTCTAGACACCAATGCTATAGGATCAACATCTTTCTCAACTTTCTTCTTCTCACTTCTTTTCTCTTCTATCTCATCTTCATTCTATCTCAACGTCTCATAAACCTCATGTAACGTAATGTCACTCAGATCCTTCATTTGTTTCTTTCGGCGAGTGTGCTTTTTCCATTCTGGTTGCAAGATGCTAAGAAACTTGACGTTGTTCTCTATTTGATCCTTCTTTACCATGTTGTTCGAGAGTTCATTCAAGAGTAGAAAAAATCTTTCATAAGTCTCTTCCAGGCTTTCATTGTCTTTTGCTTTGAACTCTTCATATCTGTTGATACAATTAGCTACTTTCATTTGGTTCCCAACCTTTGAACCCATCATCATCTTTTGAAGTTGATCCCACATAGATTTGGCACTTTCCTTGTAACTGTCTATTTTCACATATATCTCATTGGTTATGCTTTGTAAAAGCAAAGATCTGCCTTGTTTATCAGCATCAAACCTTTTCTTCTGTTCATCAGAGAAATTAGCATACTTTTTATCAACTCTTCTTGTTCTTGGAGCTCCATCTGAGTCATTACCATCAGCAGGAATCTCCTCAGTAGGAACTTTCATTGGTCCTTTTGTAATAGACAAAAGAATATTTTATCCGTTGACATGTCGATCCACAAAGTCAAGAAAACGATCTTTCCACAGTTCGTACTCCCCTTTGAACAAAACGGGGGGCTTACAATCAGTTCCGATCGACCGAGCGTCTCTTGAAGTCATCTTGTATGTACCTGTTTGAAAAGATATGCAATAAAAACTAGAAACTGATCGTTAGTCCAAATATGATATCACAAGAATATTGAAATAATACTAAAAAAAATTTGCAGAAAATTTTTTTGACTAAGTCCTGAAACTCGCAGATCACTATTCGCGCAAAATACTATTCACGAAGAAACTCGCTAATAGAGACGAGCGCGTTTGAAAAACTCGCATATGCCTATTTGCGCGTTTGAACAAACTCGCTAACCACTGATCGCGCAAAGGTACAAAACGCGCTAAACGAAGCTAGCGCAAAACTTGAAACTCGCTAGACGAAGGTTGCGCGAAACAAGAACTCGCAAGTGTTACGCGTTCCAACACTTAGAAAATATTTCGAGAATTTGAAACTCGCACGTTGACTTGCACGTTTTCTGAAACTCGCAGATTGAACAAACTCGCAGATCACTGTTTCGAATAAACTCGCAAGCTTAGACTTGCGCGTTTGTAGAACTCGCTGATGTCTACGTGCGCGTTTCAGTACTTAGAAAAATTTCTCCAATCTTCAAAGTAGCAGATAACGCCTTGCGCGTTTGAGACCAAAATCCTCAACTTGCGCATTCTTGCGAAGAACTTGCGCGATTCTCGGATCTTGCGTGTTTTTCACTTTTTCTTGCGTGTTCTTGATCTGATCGACCAAAAATCAATCTAAACAACGAATTACACCTCAAAACTTTGATAATTCGATCGACTATTCATCTAGAACACAAATCTAGCACTGAATTTCAATTACAAACACTGAAAGTACAAATTGATCTATAGAACAGTGCTTTGAAGTCGTGACAAAAAAAATCACAAAAAAATCGAAATTCTCAATCAATTACAGTGCAATTGACAAATTTAACTATACAGACTCGATCAAATACACTATACGATCATAACCTGATCGATTTCAACTCCTAATTCACACTATAACTCGAAATTGATCTGGACATTCACGAAAACAGTGTCGAACGCTTTTTCTTGATTTGATTTCGATTGGATTTAGCTTTGATACCAATTGTGAGTCCTGTTCTAGTTTCTAATCACAATTAATCAACAAACAAGATATCAATTCTACCTGTTTTGAATTCAATTTAGAATGCAAATGATTACAAAACTCAATTCTTGACTTTCTCTTTCTAAACAATCTTCTTTCTCTAGAATTCTCTCTCTCTGATCCGTATACAAGTTCTAGTCACTTTTTCAAGTCACAACTACTAACAAAAATAACTAACTCAACTATTTATATCAACAACTAAAATACAAGGAAAATAAAATACAAAGGATTTGACTTTGGCTTTGACATTTTATTACAAAGACTTTGACCTTTTAATAAGAGTTGACTTTCTCAGCTTTGATTTTATTGAACTTTGACATTAGTCTTCATGATCTTGTATCCAACATAATTCATGCTCTAACACATAGTCAGAGAGTGTAACCTTGGATCCAACATATGGATCCAATTTGTCCTCGAATCTAGAGGAACCTTCTTTTGGAGCTTGTTTGATGGTGGCTCCGGAAGGACTTCCTATCAATCCCTGAGAATCCTTTTTAGAGTATTTCTCTATGATAGTTCTGATTGGTTAATCATCCGCTGAGTCAGATTCAGAGGATGGGAACCGAATGTTCTTAGACGACTTATTGTCCAAGCAAGTTAGTCCTTGTGCTACAAGGTTCAGCCATTGTCCCTCTGTGAGACCATCCCTATGAGAGATCTTAAAGAACTCTGGTACTATAGGACAGGCTCTTACTTCATGAGTCATAGAGGCATCATGGTGTGTGGAGGATGGTGGCGTACTCTAGGGCAACTGAGTACTTATCTCTTCAATGACTAACTGTTGGGTCTGAAAGATGTCAAGGATGGATACTACTGTTGAATGTGTTAATACTTCTAGAAGAACTTGGTTAATACTTCTGAAGTTAATACTTCTAGAAGAACTTGGTTAATACTTCTGAGGTTAATACTTCTGAAGTTAATGCTGCTAGAAGAACTTGGTTAATACTTCTGAGGTTAATACTTCTGAAGTTAATGCTGCTAGAAGAACTTGGTTAATACTTCTGAGGTTAATACTTCTGAAGTTAATATTTCTGAGGTTAATGCTGCCATTTGTAGTTAATGCTGCTGGAACAAAGTTAATGTTGCTCTTCAAGATTAGTACTGCTGGAGTTACTACTGCTCAGAGTATTAATGCTGCTTATGATTAGTACTGCTTATGAGATGGAGATCCGTATGGAAAGGATGACAGCTGGATAAACTGAAGATATTCATGGAAGCTTAGAGATAATGATGGAAGATATTCTGGAGATATTGTATAAATTGTAATTATCTTTTATCTTCAGTATATATATTGTATTGTTTAGAATAGTAAAAAAAAACTTTTGATATTATTATTCATTCTATGTTTTAGTTCTAGAGAGAAAAATCAACCTCAATGCATAATTCCTAATTCTAGAAAGTAGAATTCATCTTGAAAGAGTCTGTTCTTCAAGATTGAGGTTGAGTGTGTAATCTTGTGATTTTAATCATTCAATACAAGTTTACAAGTTGTTAATCATACTCACTGTTTGTTTACTGTTAATTGAATATCAAAGTGTTATTCCGCAACTTCTTTGATATTGTTTCTGAGTATTCATAATTTTTGTTGAGAATTCGATCCTGACAAGTGGTATCAGAGCTAGTATTCTCAGAAACATTCATTCAACATCAATCATCATGGCTAAAGAATCATAATCGACAAGCACTGCCATTCCCACTGAGGTAACATCTAATCTTTGCTCTAAATCCTGTATTGAAATTGTTCAAAGATACAGGGATCACAATCAGGGTATGTGTGATGATCTTAAAAGATTAGAGAGAGATATAAAAGACAATGTAAGAATCGTTGAGAGCTTTGAGGAACAGATTAAAGTTTTCCAAGCCAATGAACTTCAACATTCTTATGATACAAATTACTGGAAGTGGGAAAAGAATGACCTAGAACTTCAGCTGAAAAAGACTAAAGAGGAGAATGAGAAGATAAAGAGTGAGTTTGAGAAAGCCAAGCTGGATATTGAGAAATTTTCCAATGCTTCAAAAGCAATGGACTCTTTGCTCCAAACTCAAATCCATGACAAACTTAGAAGAGGAATAGGCTATAACACCACCCCACTACCATACAACAACAACTACATCCCTCCTATATCAGACTTGCTAGAGACCAAGGATAGGAAGGAATTATCTAATGGAGCCACTAAGGTAGATCCATTAGAAAAAGTGGTGGTTGAAACAGACTCTGAAGAAGAGAATTCTAGTGAAAAAAATAAGGAGAACACTGTGAGTGGTGAGATTCCTCTAGAAAATCACATTATCACCAATGAGGGATGTGGAAAAACTTGGGTCAAATCTAAGAACAATGAAAAGACTGAGGGAAAGTCTAACAAAGTCCACTACAAACTGACCACAGTTATGAAACCTGCTCCTTGTCAACAGTGTGCTTGCAATAAGTCTGAGCCCCAAAAACATGATAAACCAAGGGGAAATCAGAGAAATTGGAATAATCAGTGGGCACAAAAACAAGGGGTTGATCTGAGTAAAATCAATAGACCAAAACCTTGTTTTATCTGTGGAAAGCTTAATCATGTTGCCAAATACTGTTATTTCAATCCTATCAACCAAAGAGTTAATTTTCAAAGACAAACTCAAAACTCCTTTGGTTATAGGAAGCTAGGAAGGAATCAAATGGCTGAGAACAGAGCACCTAAAAAGTCTCATGTTCAAAACAAGTTTGCTAAAACTAAGAAAAATACTTCAAATAAACAAAGGAGTAACTTAAAGACAAAGAAAGCAAACAACTTTGCTCAAGTTTGGGTTCCAATTGCAAAGAAACCTGTTAGTACTGCTATCCCAGATAGTACTGCTAACAAGAATAGTGATGCTAACTTGATTAGTACTGCTAACCAAGTTAGTACTGCTAACAAGGCTACTGCTGCTTCTAGTAGTAATGCAGCCAAGCCTATAATCTTGACAAAGTACTCCAGTCATGAGATTCCTAAACAACTCATTCAGACCAAACTGACAGATTATATTAATGAGAAAGGTCAACCCAAGACCACTTTGGCTTGGGTTCCATCAAAGACTAACCGATTTATCAAGTGTGCAGGGCAATCAAAAGCTCAAGAGGAAGAGCATTTGGAATGAAGATACTGGTTGCTCTTGGCACATAACAAGGAACATGGACTGCCTTCAAATTCTTCAAAAGATTTGATGGAGGACATGTAACTTTTGATCCAGCAGAAGGTAAGAAAAGTGAAAAAGGTTGCTAATACTGAAAGGTAGTTAGTACTTCTAGTTCAGTGAATAATGTCAGACTGTGTTAATGTTGCTGATAAGGGTTACTACTACCAATGTAAGTTTTCTATACCTAAAAATGACCTTCAATGATTTAATGTCAAACCTGGATATCAATCAAAAATCTTTTTTCTGTATCCAAGGTTTGTACAAGAAGTACTTAATAAGGAATTGACGAATTAACCTCATTTTAATGAGATATATGTACCTAAAACCCCTAAGGGCAAGGTCTTTTCAATCATGAAGAGATCTTCTAAGGACTCGGAAGGAGTTGACACACCATTGTTCTCTACAATGATGGTGATGTCCCACAATCAAGAAGGTAAGGCATCAGGGTCAAAGCCCTCATTAGACCAACCCACTGATGACCTATCCACACCTTCCACTACAAAGCATAAATCTTCAGATTCCTTTTGTCAAACCAACATTCCCCATTACCATACTATACAAGGAAAAGATACAGAAGGTTCCTTCCCTTCTTGTATCTTCAACCTCAAAACCTACAAGCCCTCTGATGGAGCATTTTTCATCAGAGAATATCCAAAAGGAAACCATAGGGGTGTATCCCAACCTCAAGAAGGTGATCAATAAGAAGATGCAAGAGCATATGGGTTGTAAGGCTCACACTACTGACTTTGCACAAAGTGCAGGACAAGACAGTGTGAACATATCTAAGACCTTCCCCATGGCAACTGTAGATGGGTAATTATCTAAAGGTCCCAGGTGCCAAGAAACCACGGGGGTGGAAAGTGCTTCTGCTAGGCAGAAGGCTTCCACTACTACAAGATCCAAGGATACCTCAAGGGTGGGCAAAACATCCAAAAAGGGTGAGGACAGATCTGACACCAATGAATTGATGGAAAATGATTCCAATGATCCTTCAAGGGTGGGTAAAACACCTAAAGGAGGTGAGGACAGTTTAACTACAAAGAATTGATGGATACACTTGGTACAATTAGTCTGAAAGTTCACAATCAAATTATGGAGATAAAAGAGATGAAAAGGTGATCACTTCTTATCACTAGCAGATAGATCATATCAAGAAGCTGGTACTGAAAAAGAAGAAAATTAAAGTTTGTATGAAATCTTATTTTGAGGGGGAGATAAGTGAAGAAGCTGAAACAAAGCAGTAACTACATCAGAAACAGAAAAGAAGATAACAGTAGAAACAGAAAAGAAGATAACAGCAGAAACTGAATCAAGAAGAACTAGAAATTACAGAAAGTTTTGAAACTATCATAAAGACCTTATGTTGAAGAACTTAACTTCTCAGTTTTGAGAAGTTATTTTAGGGGGAGATTGTTGGGTCTGAAAGATGTCAAGGATGGATACTACTGTTGAATGTGTTAATACTTCTAGAAGAACTTGGTTAATACTTCTGAAGTTAATACTTCTAGAAGAACTTGGTTAATACTTCTGAGGTTAATACTTCTGAAGTTAATACTTCTGAGGTTAATGCTGCCAGTTGCAGTTAATGCTACTGGAACAAAGTTAATGTTGCTCTTCAAGATTAGTACTGCTGGAGTTACTACTGCTCAGAGTATTAATGCTGCTTATGATTAGTACTGCTTATGAGATGGAGATCCGTATGGAAAGGATGACAGCTGGATAAACTGAAGATATTCATGGAAGCTTAGAGATAATGATGGAAGATATTCTGGAGATATTGTATAAATTGTAATTATCTTTTATCTTCAGTATATATATTGTATTGTTTAGAATAGTAAAAAAAAAAAACTTTTGATATTATTATTCATTCTAAGTTTTAGTTCTAGAGAGAAAAATCAACCTCAAGGCATAGTTCCTAATTCTAGAGAAGTAGAATTCGTCTTGAAATAGTCTGTTCTTCAAGATTGAGGTTGAGTGTGTAATCTTGTGATTTTAATCATTCAATACAAGTTTACAAGTTGTTAATCATACTCACTGTTTGTTTACTGTTACATTGAATATCAAAGTGTTATTCCGCAACTTCTTTGATATTGTTTCTGAGTATTCATAATTCTTGTTGAGAATTCGATCCTGACACTAACTCCTTTTGAGAGGACTTAGATAGATTATTCTCTTCCCCAAGGTTGTGTGCATCAGAGGTAGAAGGATGTGCCCCTAAGCGGATGGTTTGGTTAGGGTTCTAGGTGTGCACCTCTTTTTCAATATCTATTGGTGCTGGACCACCTAGAATAACAAATTTGGTTGCACGGGGAGTTTGGCTTGGTGTACTCTCATTTGTGCTTTTAGACACATCTTTTTCTACCTCACTTTTCTCGGCTCTTAGGGTTTCAAGAATCATACCCTCTTTGGGACTCTCATTCTCACCTTCCTCTTCTCTGGCAGAGCTAATCTCTTAGCCAGAGGGAGGAGAGTTAGAACATAAAATATGTTCACTTCAGAAGTTTAGTAAAGTAATCAATATTACTGTATTGGGCCTTGTTTATGGGTTTGGGCTTAAAGTGTATACAAGGGCTTGGTGTATAAATAGGAATCTTGTATTCTAGTTTAGGTTAACTTTCATTTATAAGAAATATTTCATTTGAAATGTAGACATACGGCTGTTTTTTTCTCTAGTAGTGTAGTTTAATTTCTTGTTTGAAGAAACTAATGATTTCTACCCTTTGATTCCTTATTTATAATTCAATCAATCCAATCATTGATCTCAATGGACCTAACAAGGAGCTTCTTCTCTTCTCCCAACAGAGCGACCTTATGTTTTCATTTTGAGTAGCCTCAGAGGATTCACTCTTTGATTCTAACTCAGGTTCAGGACCTAAGTGTGTTGGGGATCCCACCACCAACTCTGATGGTTGGGCAACACTGCTAAGGAAGATACAGGCTAAGTGTTTTTCATGAATGTACTAGAGCATGCTCTGAGGAAACCTCCTCTCGTGTGGGTAAGGAGGCATTGTAGTAGCCTTGAATGAGTTCATCACATAGAGAGGGGTTTTTGGTCCTTCCTCTTATATGGAAAATTTGGTCATTGCTCGTCTTATCACCAGGGAGATAAACCTTGGAAAAAACACTAAGATTGGTTGTTTTCCTTTCTCCATAGCCTTGTTCTTGCAATCGACTGCGGTGAGGATTTCAGAGTAGAGCAGTCCCGACTTGTCGATGTTTCAGTTGAAGTATAGTGCATACATTATCGCTAATAGAGTGGTATTTGCATGATCTTGACTCCCAATCTTACAAGTCAGTGTGCGGTTTAGCATTCTGAACATAAAGTTCCAGATGGGAGGGAGGTATTGTCGCCTGAATTCACTCAATCGAGCGATCTCCTTGTTGTATCCAAGATGATAAAGAAACTGGAGAAGAACATCCTGAGTGGAGGGTTTCAAACCAACGTATTTGAAGGTCGGTGGTTTTCAATAGAAATAGTCGTCTTCTTAAAGTATCGGGCTGAATGCGTATGTTGACTTCTCTTTCTCCACGATCAACATATCCAAGGATTCCTTCAACTTTTTCATTTTACTAACTTGAGTACCACCATTGTTGCACAAAGCTCAGAGGTACATTTGCGTCATGTGCGGTTAGGGCATCTTTGAGTTCACATGAACGGAAAAACTCCAGGACAGGGCGAAATTGTTCATCGAACATGGAGGGCGTAAAATCGAGATGATAATTATTCCCTTTGACTGGAACATCGAACTGAGTGAGGTTCATGCTTAGGGCTATTCTGCTAGAGTCTACAGAGCCAGTTCGTTGGTTCGCCATTGTTGCAGGTTCGAGAGATCTTGAAGCTTTTGAATGCTTTGAGAGAATTTCAGGTGATAGTAAAAATAAAAATAGAGTGTAAGGTGGGTTTTTATGGACGTG
This sequence comes from Arctium minus, assembly GCA_954870635.1. NCBI lineage: Eukaryota > Viridiplantae > Streptophyta > Magnoliopsida > Asterales > Asteraceae > Arctium > Arctium minus. The sequence continues at coordinate 65,728,741 of OX941090.1, read as the reverse complement.
AGACGTGGGATAGTGGGTTATGGAAATGGCGTATTTGAGTAACCATGTCAGAAATGGAAACGGCGTTTGTGAGTACCCATGTAAGAAACGTTCTATCGTCCATCAACTCAAATATTGACACGTGGAGAGTGAGAATGAAAGGACGCTTACGTCATATATCTATCATTTTGGATATTTTATTTAAAAAAAATATGATAGTTATACAAGTAAATAACCCACACAAACCAATTTTCTTTTGAAAGAATTACATAAGTTTAAATTCCTTTTCTCAAACATCAAAAAAATTATTTACAAAAAAAAATCCAAAAATTGATTAATAAACACCCAAGAACGCTAAGAATTTAGTGCTCTGATATATATTCAGAGCATATTATGTCAGAGGCTCTGAGAATTTTATCAGAGACAAATTAATAGTCTCTTACAGGTGTTTCTTTGAAAGAATCAAGTTTGGTTTTCAGCAATGGGTGAGGTTAAGTATAAGAATGAAGAACATAACTTTCCTTCTGAAATGATCTTCTGATAAAATATTAGAAGCTCTGATACAAGTATAAGAGATAGGAGCAGAGGCTCTGAGGTTTTGGCTATATTACTTTTCATCATTTCCTGTTCCCCCTTTACAGATGATGGTTTCTTATCTATTATCCCCCTTGAATTGAGCTTAGGTGTACAAAATGAGATGAATTTGAACATGATTTAGAGTGTCAGAGGCTCTGAAGAAGGTATCAGAGACTATAAAGTCTTAAATATGTTACTTCTGAATATCAGAGGCTATGAAATTTGTATTAGAGGCTCTGATGCAACATTTTGATTAAGTTGACATATTTAGCATGCCTAACTTGCTGATTAAGAAGTTGAACCTTCGTTCATCTAAAGCTTTGGTGAAAATATCAACAAGTTGGAGATCAGTTGGAACAAAATACATTTCAATTGTTCCTTTCTCAACATGATCTTTTGAGGAAATGATACCTGACATCAATGTGCTTTGCTTCGAATGTTGCACTGGCAATAGCACTTGTGGAGTCACATAAAATGGGACTCCTATCAAACTGAAGGCCATAGTCTCTGAGTTGAATCCTCATCCAAATGACTTGTGAACAACAAATAGCAGCAGCAACATATTCAGCTTCTGGTGTAGAAGTTGATACACAGTTTTACTTCTTAGATGACCAACTCACTAGCTTATTTCCCAAAAGTTGACAACATCAAGAGGTACTTTTCTTGTCTAACTTGCATCCTGCATGATCTACATCTGTGTAAACTGTTTGTTCAAAACTAGAGAGTTTTGGATACTAGGACCAAGAGATGGTGTGCCTCTGAGGTATCTAAACACTCTCTTTACAACAGATAAGTGAGATTCCTTTGGATTGGCTTGATATCTAGCATAGAGACATGTTCCAAACATTATATCAGTTATACTTGAAGTTAAGTATAGGAGTGAACATATCATGCCTATGTAGGTTTTAACACTCATAGATTTCCCTTAAGAATCAGAGTCAAGTTTGACTCCAGTGGTAATAGGATTTCTCATAGGAGTTTAATCAATAAGTTTGTACTTTTTCAAAATATTAGAGACATATTTGGCTTTATTTATAAAAGTTCTCTATGATGTTTGTTTTACTTGAAGTCCTAGGAAGAAAGTTAATTCTCCAATGAGACTCATTTCAAATTCACTCTTCATCAACTCTGAAAACTTATCACAATACTTTTGGTTTTTAAATCCAAGGATAATATCATCAACATATATTTGTACTAAAATCATCTCATTTTTATATCTTTTGATGAACAGTGTGGTATCGATGGTTCCCTTTTTAAATTGATTTTAAAAGTGGACAGGGTTGCATACAATGCTATGGGGGCTTGTTTAAGGCCATACAGAGCTTTATCAAGATGATAAACATGGTGTGGAAACTCTGTACTTTCAAATCCAGGATGTTGTTGAACATATACTTCTTCATTAAGTTTGCCATAAAGAAAAGCATATTTAACATCCATTTGATACACTTTGAACCCTTTATGTGCAGCATAGGCTAAGAAGATTATATTTTCTTGTAGCCTAGCCACAGGTGCAAAGGTTTCATCATAATCAATGCCTTTTTCTTGTCAATATCCTTTAGCAACAAATCTAACTTTGTTTCTGATGTTTATGCCATCTTCATCCTTTTTGTTTCTGAAAATCCATTTGGTTCCAATTGCAAATTTTCCTTGGGGAAGTGTGCCAGGGTCCAACCTTTATTTCTTTCAAACATTTGAAGCTCATCCTGCATGGCATTGATCCAATTTGGATCTTCAAGAGCTTCAGTTACCTTATTTGGCTCATTGATGCTTAAAAACTTTACAAAATAACAATAATTGATTGTGGCAGATCTTGTTTTGACACCATCTGAGGGAGATCCTATGATCTGTTCATGGGGGTGATCTTTTGACCATCTTGTCATGGGAGCATAAATGTGTGGTGGAGTTGAGCTTCAGAGATGACAAGGTATGGCATCTCTATAGTGCTGTTCAGAGGCTCTGAGGATATCCCAAGAGATGGTGATGGTGGCTCTAGAGATTCATCAGATGTCCCTGGTTCACCTTCTTCTTCTGAAGATTCTTGTTCTTCATCATTTGGTCTTGATGTTTCACTTGGACCTGCATTGAGTGAAATAGAAGGTGTGTTATCAGTGGGCAAGTAAGAATTGTAACAGAAGATTATGTCTTTGAGACTTTTTACAACAAATTATATTTTGATTGTATAACCAAATTCATACTGAATTTGTGTGAATTTTGGATTTGAAAGTGAGTTTCATTCGAGTTGTAATACGCACTGTACTTCTTGTTCAAGGTTGTAATTTTGTTGTTCTTGTTGAAATTGTTCGTTTGTAACTTTTTCGAACAATATATGAGATCAAATTGTTCGAGTTTCATGGACTGATTCTGAGTGTTGGATCGAATTCGGGTTGATTTTGAAGTTTTTGGTCCGAGATATGAGAATTTCGCATGATCATAGGAAGAACTCGCATGGATTGTTGAAGAACTCACACAAACCCACGTATGAAAAGAGTGTATTTCGCAGGAAGATTTATACGAAAAGTTGTATTTCGTACGTCTCAGTGTACGAAAAGTAGATTTTAAAATTTCTAAGGGAGCTTTTCGCATCCTACTTGATACAAAAAGTGGGAATTCGCATACCTCTTTATGCAAAAAGTGCAGAATTCGCATATTGAGAAGAGGAATTTTTCTAAGGGATAATTTCGCATCGATACGTAAAGCTAAGGAGTCTGAATTTTTGTAAGTCATAAATTCGCATCACTTCTGTGTGCGAAAAGTTCAAGTTTGAGAAAGTCCTAAGTCCAAAATTCGCATCGCTTCTTGTGCGAAAAGCCAGAATTCGCATCATATGGTGTGCGAAAAGATAAAACTCGCATAATGTTGTGTGCGAAAAGTTGAATTTCGTATCCTTTGGCGTGCGAGTTTTGTTTGTTTTGCGAAATGTAATTTCTTTGTCCTCAGAATTCCATACTTAGCCAAATTTTGACAAGTTGCAATATGACTTTTCAGTGTCTAAATTTTTTTCTCTCGGGGTGCTGCCCCTTGACCCCACTCGCTAACCGGGTAGTGGGACCCCCGTTCTTAGTCTGCGAAGGGGGACATATTGCTGAGTGTGATCAAAAGTTTTCTGATTTTGTGTTTAAAGATAAGTGCAAATTATCAAGATGTCATCAAAAGAAGAGATTGCTAAACTTATAGCCAAGATTGTCTCTCTTGAGGAAAAGATTATGCAAAAGCGATACAGCTATTACCAAACTCTTGCTGGAAAGGCAAATCAGATTGAGTATTATGAGAAGGAAAGGAATAAACAAATTGTTGTTGTTAATAAAAATAGTGAATGGCTTCATCTACATATTGATGATCTGAAAAAGGCCATTAGATCTGGTAAGTATTCATAATTCTTTAAAGAATACGAAGTGCAGGTGAAAGAGCCTAAAATGTAAATTATTGATGTCTTGAAAGGTGATAAATGGTTGGAAGTTGAGAAATTGGAAAAACATAATTCTGAGTTAATGGAGAAAATTTCAGAGATGGAGACAGACAATATCAAGAGTAATGAAGAGAAATCAAAGGTGGTAGGAACATAAATTACTAAATTGAAGAAGCAAGTATTAGTGTTGGAATCTCAGATTGTTAAACTCAAAGTGTTAAGTCATGAATTGTATTTAAGATTAAAAGAGAAGTCAAAGTTCTAAAGTGTTGTAAAGTTGTATTTGTTTGTTAAAATCCTTGTAAGTCAAAGTGTTTGACTTTGACATTAGCTTGATTTGTAAGGTCATGTTGACCATATAAATAGTTTGTATCATGTTGTAATCATAAGATAACAGAGAAAGAGATTGGATAGAGCTAAGAACACGCATACATTCTTAGAGAGAGAAAGTTGAGGTATATGGCTCACTGTTAGATTTGTGACAAAGAAATCATTGTAATCATTGATTAAATCTATACAAGAATGATTTCTACATATTGTGTGAGTCATTGTTAGCTTGGATCTGGAACTATCATTTGGTATTAGAGGAGATTCATATCAAATCAACTGTCAAAATGAAGAACTCGCATCTGTTCACTGAGTCTTGATCGAATTCACCGTTTTTGTGTTGTAAATGCTCAAATTGTGTTTGTATTGTGATCGCATAATGTTTCAGATCAATCTTTTTTCAATTTGATTACACGATTGCACTATAATTCTTGCTTTATTGTTCAAATTTGTAAGTTTTCGAGTATTGAGTTTTACGCACTGTTTTTGTCCCAAAATACAAGTTCTAATCAAGATTATCAACAACAAACTCAATCCAAATCGTATATGTATTTCAATTAATCACACTTTACAATTCGAATTACATAGAATGCTCTCTCTCTCTTGGATTCAAAGTCTCACAATGATACGCTTCTTGATACACACACTTACAACACAAAGAAAATTTATTTATAAGACAAAACTAGAAAATACAAACCCTTTGACTTTGACTTAATACAAAGACTTTGACTTTTGCTTGAAGGTTTGACTTGAGCTTTGACTTTGACTTTGATGATCTTCTATGCAACATATTAGTGCACTAACAATCTCCCCCTTTGGATTCAAGATCATCTTCAACAAGATATACATTGAAGCTCCCCTTTGGATTCAGAAACAAATTATCTCCCTCTTTGGATAAGTAAAAACAAATTTCAGCATCAAAGAACAAGCTCCCTCTATAAAGCACGTTCAAATGAATTTCATCTTTAAAGCACGTTCTCCCGTTTTCAAGAACATTCTTCCTCTATAAATTCCTTCTGTAATCTCCTCCAAAGTCTGTAAATGTCTTTTGCAAGAATCTTTAACAATATCCCAAGGTAATAAAACCTCTTCCAGACTTAAGAAAAGAAATTATCTTCAGATTTAGCTCACTTTGTTTCAGTAAATCATCTTCAAATAAAATTTCCGTACAATTCAAAAAACTTTCCGTAATCTTTTAACTTTTGATATTATTCTGACCATTCTCCCCCTAACAAATACTAGATGTTCTCCAAATTATATTTCTTGAAAATTATTTCTCCCATATTCAACATTTCTTGACTATCTCTCCCCAAAACTATTACAAACTTTTTCACCATACAACATTTATTTAAATTATTTCTCCCCCTTTTTAATGATGTAGAGCATAGAAATCATCAAAACTTCTTCAAGAAATGTCATAAATATTTTTCTGACCACTGATCTTTCAAAAATGAGCCATTGAACATCCGTCAATTCATAATGTATTGATCTTAATCTTTTCAAATTCTGACAAATAAGAATGTAACCATGGATCAACAAAGAAATCAGTTAATATGCCTGTAAGTAACACGTAGTTACTTAGTACAACGAATATATGGTACAAAGAGTTTTATTGATGTTCACTTCCTAGGTCTTCCATTCAATCATCGAATAACACAAGGTTAAACTATGAACGTTCCGACAGAAAAACAAATCTTATGTATGAATGTGCTTGTGTATGAAAGAATTAAAACATGAATGTTTATCATAGGCTCAAAATGTGTAAACCATGGATACGACAATAGTATTACACGGACTCAATTGTGCATGATCGAATTGCGAAGGTAGGGCAGACTTACTTCTGTTTCAATATCCACATCTTCCAAATGAAGACGGAATAGATTATGTATTGCGTCCCCAATAAAAATTCAAAACATTCCTCTGTTGAGAAAGAAATGAGTAGCTGGTGGGGTATAAATCAAGAGTTGGCATGGGCTAGTTGCCTGATTCAATGAAGTTCACAAAAGAATTGTGAAACAACAGTAATATGGCTGCCCGACTCAGAAAGTAGTTGGTGCAGAGCTTGATATTCTTTTACTCTGATCTCTCACCCTCTTTCTTTTAATCATTTAAGCTCACTTCTAACTAAACTCTCTTTACAATTTATCTCAGCACACACCCACACTCAGATATTGACCCATCGCCTCTCGATCACTCAAGGTTAGCTTTTTGGGTAGGAAACACTGGTTAACGTGAATACATAAATGTTGAATTAAGCTCAGACAATTCCCATGTATATTATCCTATAATCAAAATGTTGCTCAATTGGTTTTACTTTTTTAGTTAAATCACCATAGAAAATACATGTCAGATATATATATGCTCAGTAAGATAATCATGAAGATTTGAGCCTTTTAATCATGAAAGATTCTCTCAAAACAAGGATATTGAATGAATGAAATGAGTACAAAATATTTGTTTGAGAATCTTACAATGTATTGAAAAAATCAAATATAAATGATTCATCATGAAAAGCCTAAGTCATGAAAAATTGGATGTTGTCTATAAGAACAATTATAGACATTCTTGAAATAAACGATTTCAATTAAATAACGCTCAACAAACTTGGAATTTCGAACGGGGTGTCTTACCATCGAAAATTTGTTTCACTTTGAGATATGGTAAGAAAATGGTCAATAAAGTACTAAACCGGTGTGTATGAATACTTGATAGTATATAGAAAAGATAATACACAAGTATTTATCTTTGGAAATAGACAAGTTGTCAAATATTAAAGTTCATAACAAGAAATCATTTAAAATCACACCTCTGTATTCATGAAATCTGTTTAAGAATCGAGATGTGGTATGAACGTTTAAGAACATGTTTTCATGTTTGAAAGTCATCCATCTTTCAAACATATATGAGATTAAGAATAGAATAATCCTTACACTCATCTTAAATCTCATAAAGTCAGCACCAAAGTCCTGATTGATATGATCATGTAAGCTCCTTTCTAAAAATATGCATTCAGTGAAAAAGTCGTCAAAGTACAAAGTCTTATTCACAAACTTTATTGAAAAGTAAAGACATAAAAGCAGTAAAACTATTAAGAACGAGTTATGATCAGATGTAATCAGAAGTCAATTACTCCCCCTGAAAATATGCATTCACAATATTATCAGTAGAGGTAATATGTATACTCCCCCTTTAAGGTTGATCATCTCTTTTAATGCATCGGAGTACACTTTCTTTTGATCGTTGAAGTATGTGTCCTAAACTATTATGTTTAAAAGTCAAACTTGATCTTTGAGGTACGAGTCCTAGACTGCTTTGTCTAGAAGTCAAACTCTTTGACCTTGATGAACGGGTCTTGAACTGTGTTTTTCAAGAGCCATGGTTCCTTTACTCCCCCTAGACTTGAGGTGTCTGCAACACAGTTGACTCTTTTGGCTTTGGTACCCATTGGTATTTGGTTCCATGTTTATTAGTTGCAGTTCTATTAGGAATAATATAATAAGAACCATAGCAGTAATGATCAGAGACTTTATGAACAAAATCATTTGAGCCACAATAAGAACGATTATTCTTCCTTTTAGATAACCTGATTAATTAATCTATCGAATAAACAAGATCAGGTTTACCATGATGCACAATGTTCTTCTTGGCATTGAGCGTATACCCAAATGATTTCTGATAATTCTTCTCATCAGAATCTTCTTTCACTCTCCATATTAACTTCTCGTTACCATTTCTTCTTCTTCTGTATGTACCTGGACCATCAACATTTCGATCATAGAAAAGGTTAGTAGTACGAATCTGATCTTTAATATTGATTGACCTTTTTGTGGAAACAGTGTTATGATGTGAACTTGATGTTGTCTTATTTTCATGTTCTGTTATCTTGGAAGATAAATTGTTCCTTTCCTAGATGAGTAGGTCAATCATTTTTTAAAATTCAAACTTCGTGTTCTGCTCATTCAATGCCTTTGTTGATATTTCAGATAATGATATTGTAAACTTCTTAATCACTGACTCAAAAATCTTTCTTTCTTCTTCAAAATTCTTCTCCACATTCTTTCTTTGATCAGATAAATCTTTGAAAAATCCAATATTTTGCTATTCAATTACCTTCTTCTCTTTTGCAAATTTGTCTCTTTCCACAATGATCACTTTCTCAAAATCTGACACTTGTTGAGAAAGTTTGGCACACTTAAGATCAACTGCTTTCTTCTCTTCAAAATTCGTTCTTGAAAATTCAGAGAATTTCTGAGCAAATCTTGTCTTTTCTTTTTCAAACCCCATCTTTTCCTTTTCAAAATTTATTCTGTCTTTAGCAATCTGTTGATCCAAATCTGAAATCTTCTTTTTCAGCTCTGTATTAGCATTTTTTAAACTTTTAGCTGTCTCCCCATTCTTCTTACAATTTATATTTTTCTCTATCTCTGAAATCTTCTTCATTAACTCATAATTCTGTTCTTCCAAATTCTGAAGTCTGTCACCTTTCAAAACTTTAATAATTCCATCCTGAAGCTCTTTTATATTCTGTTTATATTCACCAAAAAATTTAGAATATTCACCAGATTTGGTTGCCTTTTTCAGATCTTCAATATGTAGGTGAAACTGTTTTTCTAAGTCTATTGAAAGAGACAAATCGGTTATTTTCTGTCTTTTTATAGTAATCAAGTTCATTTACCTTTCCAGGAAGAGCTTTGCCATAATTTTCTCTGATTTGTACAATATTTTTTCAAGAGATGTCTCTTGGCCTTGAGTTTAGTAATCTCTTCTTTTGATGACATCTTGATATCAACCACGATAAAACTTGCACAAAAGCTCTTTAACAAAAATTAAGAAATTTTGATCACAATCAGAAATTTATTCCCCTATGCAGACTTAGCACGGGGGTCCCACAACACACATAATTCGCACGCCAAAGAGTTAATAACAAAACTTTTCGCACAACACACAGAATTTGCACGCAAAAGGATGTCAATTTCTAGGTTTTGCACATTGAAGAATCCGAATTCCTAGAATTTGCACGTAAGGCGATGCGAATTTCTGCTTTTCGCACATAGATGGATGCAAATTCTGGACTTAAACTTTTTCAGACTTGAGAGCTTATCGCACAAAGTAGTGATGCGAATTCTAGACTTTTCGCATGTAATGAGATGCGAATTCCTCACTTTTCCCATGTAATGGGATGCGAGTTCTTGACTTTTCGCATGAAGGCATATGCGAAATTCTCCTTTTCGTATGTTGTTATGTGTGAATTCTTTAGTTTTCGCACCAAGCTATATGCGAATTCTGTCTGTTAGAACATATTTTATGTTCTTATTAGAAGTTTTATAAAGTAATCAACATATTATGTATTGGGCCTTGTATTGGGTTTGGGCTTATATTGTGTACAAGGGTTATGGGGGTATAAATAGAAATCATGTAATAGTTTTTAGGTTAACCTTTCGTTTGTGTAGTTTCCAATAATCAACAATGTAGCCGCTTAATGTTCTTGTTCTCTTAGTGTAGATTTATTTTGCTTTCAATAATCTACTGATTTCTATCTCCTAATCTTCTTGTTTATCATTAATCAATACCAATCATGATCTCAATTGGACTTAACATGTGGTATCAGAGCTAAACAGAAAACATCTTTCTGAATGATCGAGATATCTGATTTGGTTTTGATAGAACAGTCTTGTTGAAAATTTCGATTTCTGTGGTTATTGTGAAATTGGTTGTTTTATAATGTTTATTTGATTCAGAGGTTATTGTTTATCACTATCGAATCATTTGCTTGTTCTAATTTCATTTTAGGAAATCGAATCAATCGATTTTGAGTTCATTATGTTCGAAAATCTTATTCGCTGTGGTTGAATCGACTTGGGGTTTAGAGTCGAAGTTAGACTTGGTGTTCAACTACAAATGTACTCCAAAGTATTTTTCGAACCTGTGGATAAAGTATCAACTCAATAATCGAACCTTTGAAGAATTTGTTGAAGAAAAGTTGAAAGTTCGTCAAGATCTACAAGAATTCGCTAGATTCAAGAAGAACTCGTAGAGAGAAGGATTCATAGAGAAAAGATTTCGCAGAATGAAGGTTTCGCAGAACATTGGACACAACAAATTTTACAAGGGAAGAATTCGCAAGTGGCATATTGTGAAAGTTGAAGGATTCGCAGGCCACTGTGCTACATGTTGTGTGCGAATTCTAAAGGAATTCGCAAGCCACTGGTTACGAAATGTCAAAGGTTTCGCAAGTAAGTATGTTGCGAAAAGTGGCTTCCAAATTTTGAAAAATGTTCTAAGTATAGAATTTGTAAGTGTTTAGCGAATTCTGAAGAATTCATGATTGTATGAGCTGCGAAATGCGAGGATTCGCAGACATGAGGCTTGCAAAAGTTGGGGAATTCGCAATACAAGCCTCTGCGAATTGTGGTTTAAGATTAATGCATCTTGCTAATTGTGCTCTATTGTTTATAGGGATCTGCGAATTTCAGTTGTTTAAGAAAGTTTGTGATGTTTTTGAGAATTCTGACTGTTTTGAACCCTATTTCATACAAGTTTGCCCTGTTCCTGATCTTTATATACGGAATGCATATGTGACAGCTGGTTGGTCACATATCCTTAGCAACTGACCTATATTTCACGAGTGCTCATGATCTGCAAAAATTTTCAGATTCTGGATTTGATGATTTGGTCTCTGCTTGGATTGAGTTAGCTTCATGAGCATCTGTAATCATCAGTCTGAAAAGCTTCTTCAGTTATTAGACCATTGAGAGCACTTTATCATTCTTCTGACTTTATCACTCAGTAGTGTGAGCGACTGTAATTACTATTCTGCACTTTGGATGTGATTCAGAATCCTGAGAGCTGATAATCATCCAGCTGATTTGTGAAGAAAGGAGTTCCGGGTTTGATGACTCATTATTCTGAAAACCTGTCAGAAAATGAGTACCTTTCATCAGTTGTTGAACATTACTTTCCTTCTAACCCTTCCCTTGTAGTGTTGCTACCGAATGCTACCGCCCGTATGCTTATCAGATGAAGTTCTTAAGCTGAATTCTAAATTCAACTCATGGTTCACAGACATATCAGATGTTATATACTGAAGATGCACTTGGGTGTCACTCCATAATCCACACATATCATTCTTGTGGGCGTTAAGGAATGTGTAGGATTTACTAGAGGAAAAAGTTGTCTTTATGTGCACTCAGTCGAGGTTATTGTCTACATCCGATCTGATATTTTAGTTGATACTTCGAGGATAAGAGCAACATTCTAGGGGGAGCTTAAGGATGCTTTTATGTTTATGCAACACTATGTTTTATAAAGAAATCAAGGGGGAGAGGAGTTGAAGCTGGTGCTGATTAGAGAATGATTACTTTACAAAACTTAGGTGAAGAATGTTAGAACATATTTTATGTTCTTATTAGAAGTTTTATAAGTAATTAACATATTATGTATTGGGCCTTGTATTGGGTTTGGGCTTATATTGTGTACATGGGTTATGGGGGTATAAATAGAAATCATGTAATAGTTTTTAGGCTAACCTTTCATTTGTGTAATTTCCAGTCATCAACAATGTAGCCGCTTACTGTTCGTGTTCTCTTAGTGTAGATTTATTTTGCTTTCAATAATCTACTGATTTATATCTCATAATCTTCTTGTTTATCATTAATCAATACCAATCATGATCTCAATTGGACCTAACACTATCCTTAGCTTTTCCAATCATAGTGTTATGCAAGTTCTTCCAAGAATCATACGAGTTCTTCGTTGATCATGCGAATTCTTCAGATCTCCGCCCAAAAACATCAAATTCAACCTAATTTTGATCCAAAACTTCGAATTAGTTTCTGAAATTCTGTCAAATTGTCCTAGATCATATTTCGAACAGGTTACAAGCAATTGATTTTGAACAAAAACAACAAAATTATAAGATTGATCAAGAACACAGTGCGTGAAAATTTTCGATCAAAAATTACATCAAATCCAAAATTCACCTAAATATGTTGTGAATTACAAGAAGCAACACAAATGAAATGTGTTATAGATCATAAAAGAAGTACAGTGCATAATAAAATATAATCAAAACAACAAAGAATCACAAAATTGATCTTCGAACAGTGAAGTCTGCGTGTACTTCCAATAATGGGCCAAAAACTAAGATTATTATATTGATTTCTGATCTTTGTCTGCTCTGATACCAATTGTTTGTCCCACAATACAAATTCTAATCAAGATTATCAACAACAAACTCAATCCAAATCATCATATGTATTTCAATTAATCACAATTTACAATTCGAATTACACAGAATGCTCTCTCTATAGGATGCAAAGTCTCACAATGACACACTTCTTGATACACACACTTACAAGACAAAGAAAAACAATTTATACCCCTATCAATTACAAGACAAAACTAGAAAATACAAACACTTTGACTTTGACTTACTACAAAGACTTTGACTTTTGCTTGAAGGTTTGACTTGAGCTTTGACTTTGACTTTCATGATCTTGTATCCAACTTATTTGTGTACTAACACGCTGTATTCTCAATCAAGATGTATCCTTGTGTTGATTTTGGTGCGATTAATTGTTTGTAACATGTTCTACATGTTCTCATGATCAAATTGGTGCATTTTCAGAAGCTAACTTAAAGATTTGATTGGTTTCTTGATTGATCAGAGCATTTTTTTAGCCGAAAACCCAAGAACACACAAGATCTTTACTTTTCACATGATCTTCATCAGATTTCGCATGGTTCTTGGATAATTGAAAAGGCTAAGGAAGAAACTCGCATAGCACAGTATATCAAAAGGATAGAATTCGCATCAGCCTTGTACGAAAAGTAAGAAATTCTCACAGTGCAACATACGGAATGTGCAGTTTTAAAAGTCTAAGGGAGAATTTTGCATGTGCCTTCATACGAAAAGGTGGAATTCGCATCCCATTACGTACGAATTCTGAGGATTTCGCATAGTGAGGCCTGTAATATTTTTAATTCCACAACATGCATCGATACGTGAAGTTGAAAGTGGTGAATTTGGCTATGTGTGGAATTCGCATAAGCTTAATGTGCGAAAAGTTCAAGGTCTGAAAGTTTCTAAGTCAGAATTCGCATCCTTAGTTGTGCGAAAAGCCAGAATCTGTATCTCAAGGCGTGCGAAAAGCAAGGATTCGCATCTCGCGGCATGTGAAAAGTGACTTCTCGCATTAATCTACGTGCGAAAAGTTGAAGTGTTAATCCTTTGTTGTGCGGATTTCAGTTTTTGTGCGAAAAAAGGTAATTTCGTGTGCGAATTTCATTTATGTATGAAAAGTTTGTGCTGTTTGGTATACGAAAATTGAAGTGAACTCGGTGGTGTGAGGATTCTAAACTTAGAAATTTTTTGGAGTTTTTCTAAAAATTGTTCTAAGTTGTTTTCTGTTGATTTTCGGATTAACGATCGTTCCAAGCAACTGTTTTACAGAATTCAAAGATGTCTAAAAAAATTGCTCAGTATGGGGTCTCAGTCCGAGCCTTCAGTTTTGTCAATCGGGGAATATCCATAATGGAAACGTCGGATGACTCAGTTTTTGAATCATAAGAATTGGGAGCTTGTGAAATATATCCTTGAAGGCCCAGTTAGCCCGGTTGTTACAGTACCAGGTCAGCCAGCAACTGAAACTTCTCCAGAAATTCAAGAGACATATGTACCCAAGCCATATCAGTACTGTAGTGAGAAAGAGAAAGCTCAGGCCAAGATTGATGAGGAAGCACTCATTATACTTACAATGTTCATCCCCAACTATGTCTACAACCGTGTGGATAGCCATGAATCGGCTAAATCTATGTGGGATGACTTAGAGCGTCAGTTTCAAGGCATCGACTGGTCTATTAAATCAATGCTGAATCAGAGTATCAACGCTTACGAGGGTTTCAAAGCCAAGGAGGGTGAAACATTGATGGACACATATAACCGATTCAATGTTATATCGAATGATTTGCGAAGGAATGGAATGAACAAGTCTATATCTGAGATAAACTACAAATTCATCAAGAACCTCAATCTCGAGTGGAAGAGTTATGCTATTAACATGCAAATGTCAAAAGATATGAATTTGGAGGACGTCAATTATATTTTTGTGACTTTAGCTCAACAGGAAGATGAGGTAAAATTGATAGGTGAAGAAAATAAGATGGTGAAGGAATCCTAAGCACTTTTGGCTGAGAAGAAAGTAGGAAAGTCAAGTTCAAGTTCGAGTTCCGGGTCGAAGACCAAACCAAAGTTGTCAAAAGCTTATTTGACTGAATTACCAAGCTCAAGATCGGAGACATCTGTTGAGGAAGGAGAAGTGGGTTATGATGAGGACAATCAGAGATTTGCGGAGAATCTTGCTTTGATCACTAAGCAGTTCAAGAAATGTTTTGGCAAAAAAAAGTACTATTCTGTAACACCCTAAAAATCAGAGTAAATTTAAAACCTGGAAAACTTGGCAACATGACATTCGTATTGATATAAACCTCCCATAAAGGGGATGAGTCCTCAAGACTTTACAAAACCTGAACATAAATGGGATTCATCGACAAACTAATCTAGACACTTCTACCAAGATTACATCCGTTGACAATCCATAATTCATCAAAGAATGGGATTTAACAAATTCCTAGATTCAATACTAGTCATCTCAAAATGCCTTGAGACCAAACCCGTCTCTCAAAACCCCGGCAGCCCACTGCTAAGGGAAACCTGTTATACAAATCATTTGAGAAAAAGTGTTAGGCTTAAAGCCTAGTGAGAACATACAGTTCATAAATCTCAAGAGATATTATCAATTGCAACAAAGTGAATCCTTTCACAGGTTTGGTTGTGCAAAATACAATTCTTGATAATAAATGGACAACTGGTCCAAAACACGTCTTCCGATGACGGGGATTACCCGATTTACCAAGGATTACAGTGGAACACAAAGTAAGCCACAAATCCGAGTTATGAGCTAAATACATAGAACCATGGCCCCCAAGGAACCATGTCATACTCGTTCATTAGACTACATTTGACCCATGGCTAGGATCCGGTCTTACATAACCGTACCTAAGTTTCCCCCGAGGATCAAATGTATCTAACTACAACGGAAGGGGCATATCCTTCCCAGCCATAAGCCGACTCGATACCTAGGGATCCACTAGTATAGTCATGACTTGTCACAATATTTCATGTGACCAACCAAGCTAGATAAATAGCTTCAACACATTTATATTTCAAAATGCCATTTTCCAGACCAACTGCTGGTAAGAAAGGTAATCTTAAAACCAGTTTATATCATTCTTTTAAATAAGCCTCATAGCGGGCAAGTAAAACATTATTTTACTTCAACAAGATGAAATCCCTCATTTTAGTCAAAAGCGTTTCGGGAACCCTAACATATCTCAAAACCCCAAGTTACATCAAATTGAAATAAACGGACAATCCAAAAACATAGAGATATGTAGGAGTTAAAAACACAATCTTTGACATATATAACAGTTTAGAAAAGTTAGTAGGAACTCACCTCTGTTTTCTTCTTCTTAACGAGCGCTACCTATGACAACACCGAAAGAATCGGTAAGTCGAAACACAGATAACTCTTCCGCTACCTGACTTAGAACTCAAAATAACAGAAGCTAACAACTAACAGAACCTAATCCGGTCCAAGGCAAATACCGGTCGAAAGACAACACCGGTCGAAAGACTCCCGGTCGAAAGGCAAATACCGGTCGAACACAACCTACCGGTCAAATGCTCTCCCGGTCGAACACAACCTACCAGTCGAATGCTCTTCCGGTCGAACACAACCCACCGGTCGAATGCTCTTCCGGTCGAACACAACCCTCCGGTCGAATGCTCTTCCGGTCGAACACAACCCTTCGGTCGAATGCTCTTCCGGTCGAACACCTATCGGTCCTAACAAGTCCGGTCGTCTTGTTCATCAAGAACAGTCGACGCATAATCCAGATCCAAAACGAGAAAAACTCAGATCTCAAAATGGAACGGTTTAAAACCTTCACAACGAGATTCTACACGGTTAAAAGCATTCAGATCAAAGCATTAAGCTAGATTCGTACCTTGATTTGCCCGAAATGATCAACCTCTTAACACTGATTTCTCCTGCTCTTCTCTTTCTCTCTGGCTTCTCAAACACGATTCAGATCAAAATGAGATATTAGAAAATATCTCATATTTGATTTCTATTTATATAGCCCAAGTTACAAATTACCCCCTTGAACTTTGGGTAAAGGTCAACTTTTTACCCAACCCCAAAATTCAGGGTGTTAGAATCCTCCCCAACTTGGGAATGATTTCGTCCCCAAAATCCAACTATACAAAGAGATGAGGATATCTACGCTTCATATCCTCTTCAGATTCCGAAGTCACATTTGCCCCTCGGTGATGCTTCCACTACACCTTGACCAAAGTGACTTCTTTGTGACGCAACTTCTTAGACTTACTCTCCAAGATGGCATCGGGTTCTTCCACACAACGGTTGCCTTCGTCTACCCTTAACTCTGAAAGGGTAATGACGCTGTCTTCTACCGCCAAACATTTCCGGAGGTAGCAAACATGAAACGTGTTGTGTATTCTGCTCAACTTCGGTGGCAGTTCCAACTGGTAGGCTTGCAAACCCACCCGCTTAAGTACTTTGAAAGGTCCGAGGAAACGGGGACTCAGCTTCCCACGTTTTCTGAACCGTATAATGCCCTTCCACGGCGACACCTTAAGCATAATGCGGTCGCCTACTTGGAATTCCATCGGTCGCCTCTTCTTATCGGCATAGCTTTTCTGACGATCCTGAGCCGCTTTCATTCTTTCACGAATGCACTTGACCTTATCGGCAGTCTTTTGCACGATTTCAGGCCCGTCGAACTGCTTTTCTCCCGATTCAAGCCAACACACTGGAGTCCGACACTTTCGCCCATACAATGCTTCGAAAGGTGCCATCCCAATACTCGAGTGGTAGCTATTGTTGTAAGAAAACTCCACCAAAGGCAGGTGAGAGTCCCAACTACCCCCGAAATCGATGACACAAGACCTCAACATGTCTTCCAAGGTTTGGATCATTCGCTCGCTCTGCCCGTCGGTCTGTGGATGGTAAGTCGTACTTAACTTTACTCTAGTACCAAGCTCTTTCTGAAACCCATCCCAAAAGTTCGAAGTGAACTGACTGTCGTGATCCGACACGACCGACAATGGTATCCCATGCCTCGAGACCACCTCATCGATATAAAGCTTTGCCAAATTATCCATCGGTAAAGTCTCGCGCATAGGCAAGAAGTGAGCGCTCTTTGTCAATCGATCCACTATCACCCATATAGTATCGTGACCTCGAAGAGTTTTAGGCAACTTCGTCACGAAGTCCATGGTGATATGCTCCCACTTCCACTCAAGAATCTCTAAAGACTGAAGATTCCCATACGGTCGCTGATGTTCGGCCTTAACTTGCGAACACGTCACACAACGCTCAACGTAACGCGCCACATCAAGCTTCATTACCGGCCACCAGTAGTGCAACTTCAAGTCCCTGTACATCTTTGTACTTCCCGGATGAATGGAATACTTGGACTTGTGTGCATCTTCTAGCAACAGATCACGGTTACCCCCAATCTTGGGTACCCACGACCACTGAACAGTTTTACTCCACGGCTATCTTTCGTTAAGAGTAAACGTTGTTTTGTCATGACCTAATCTTTGAGATTTTCTTCTAACAGTGCTTCCACCTGCGATGTCTTGATCTTCTCAACAAGACTAGACACTAGCTCGATTCTCGAATGGGTAGTCCGAATACTTCCGCTATAGTCCTTCCGACTTAACGCATCGGCCACCACGTTCGCCTTACCGGCATGGTAAAGCAACTCACAGTCGTAATCTTTAAGCAACTCGAGCCACCGCCTTTGCCTCATATTCAGCTCTTTCTGATCAAAGACATATTTTAGGCTCTTGTGATCCGTGTATAGAGTGCATTTCGTGCCGTAGAGGTAATGTCGCCAAAGCTTCAAAGCGAACACCACCGCCGCTAACTCCAGATCATGGGTTGGATAATTCTGCTCGTGTATTTTGAGCTGCCTCGAGGCATAAGCGATGACCTTGCCTCGTTGCATCAACATACAACCCAGTCCCATCTTTGAAGGATCCGGAACGCCTTCTCTTGGGTTTCGGTCCATTCGAACTTCACATTCTTCCGAGTCAAAACTGTCAAGGAAGAAGCGATCTTTGAAAAGTCTTGGATAAATCTCCTGTAGTATCCCACCAGACCCAAGAAACTTCGGATCTCGGACGGACTCTTAGGAGGCTCCCAATTCATCATAGCTTAAATCTTCGAGGGGTCTACTTTCACTCCGTCCCGAGTGACTACGTGACCCAGAAAATGTACTTCTTTAAGCCAAAAGTCGCACTTGGAAAACTTGGCGTACAACCTTTCTTTTCTCAACACTTCCAGAACTTCACGTAGATGTTGCTCGTGCTCTGTCTCACTCTTGGAGTACACGAGTATGTCATCAATGAATACTATGACCGACTTGTCGAGGAATGGTCGGCACACTCTATTCATCAAGTCCATAAACACTGCTGGTGCATTTATCAGGCCAAAAGGCATTACAAGAAACTCGTAATGGCCGTAACGCGTTCTGAAAGCTGTCTTCGGAACATCTTCTTCTCTTACCTTCACTTGGTGATAACCCGATCGTAAGTCGATTTTAGAAAAACATCCCGCTCCTTGAAGTTGATCGAACAAGTCGTCTATTCTTGGAAGCGGATATCTGTTCTTTACTGTAGCTTTGTTCAACTCACGATAGTCAATGCACATTCTCATTGTGCCATCCTTCTTTTTGACAAATAAGACCGAAGCTCCCCAAGGTGACGAACTCGGTCTTATAAAGCCTTTCTCCAATAGCTCTTGGAGTTGTGCCACCATCTCTTGCATCTCCGATGTCGCTAAACGGTAAGGTGCTTTAGCGATTGGGGCTGCTCCAGGCACAAGATCAATCCGAAACTCTACCTGCCGATCGGGTGGCAACCCGGGCAAGTCGTCCGGAAAGACATCTAGAAACTCACGCACGATCTTCACATCTTCCATCTTTGATTTCTTTAACTTGGCATCGATCACATAGGCTAGGAAAGACGAACATCCTTTTACTAAGAACTTGCGTGCCTTTGCCATTGTGATTATTGCCACTTCACCTTTTCTACTTTCACCATAGATGACGACTTCGCCAGAGGGGTTGGGAAGTCAAATCAACTTCTTGTAACACACGATCTCAGCCTGATTTTTTGACAACCAATCCATACCGACCACAACATCAAAACCCCTGATTAACATCGGCAGTAGATCGATCGGGAATTCTCTCCCTTCGATACTAAGAGCACACTGCTTCAGAACTTCGTGGATCAGGACTTGACTACCATCGGCTATTTCTACCACTAATGCATCCTCAAGACTAGTAGTAGGCATAGAAATTTTCTGACGGAACAATTCAGATACGAAAGAGAAACTAGCACCCGTATCGAATAAAATACGAGCAGGTACAGAGTTTATACGAAAAGTACCCGATACCACATCAGCGGATGCCCTGGCCTCTTCGGCCGTCATCGGAAAAGTTCAACCCGGAACCCTCGGAGGGTTCTCCTTCTTTGCCGCCGCACTACCCGACTTGAGCTTCGGGCAATCTCTCTTCACATGACCTGGTGCCTTACACTCGTAGCAAACCATCCCCACAACAGAACAGTCACGGGCGGTGTGGTCATTCTTATCACACTTGAAGAAAAATCTAGAAGTGGAGTTACAGTTACCGTGGTGTTTGGTTCGACACTTCGGGCACCACCTTGCTTCTTGATGACTATTGAAATTGCGGTTTCCGACAAAAGGTCGGGCCCGCTTGGAAGGTACTGAACTGCTCTCCCACTTCCTCTTATCAGACACCACCAATGCTTTCTCAGATTTGCTTCTCGCGAACATTTCTTCCATGAACTGAGCTTCCTCGACCATCTCTCGGAGGTTAGAAGCTTTGAAGTTGTGGACCATAGATTGCATGTCCGCGGGTAAGCCATTAAGATATGCTTTCATCTTGTCTTTCTCTATTGGGGCAGCGTGCCCCACCAGACCAAGCTTCTCCATGAACTGACGGGTATACTCCCTCATCGTCAGGCTTCCCTTTACCAGAGACCGGAATTCTTTCTCAATTCGGTCCATCGTTCTTTCGTTGCAGAATTCTTCTAACAACTTCTTCTTGAACTCGGCCCAAGACAACTGAGCCAACACTGCAAGAGATAGGGTGGATTGGATGACATTCCACCAAATGAGCGCAGTATCCCTCAGCAGTTGGGTACCGAACCGCACTCTTTGATCATCTCTGCACTCAGAAGAGCCAAAAGCTTGCTCAAACGCGCGGATCCACTTTACACACACGGTCGGGTCATCAGAACCAAAGAACTCTGGCGGTCCGCAGCCCAGAAAGGACTTGTAGGAACAACTTTTTCTATTTCCCGGAGTACCAACAAACTTGCGCTCTTCTGCCCTGACCCCCGTACCATCGCCTCCAGAACCTGCTACGACGTTCTCCACAACCGTCTCACTTCTCCGATTGTTCACGTCGCGGTCCTCCATTACTTTCAGCAGAAACTCTTGCTGCTTTGCCATCTCTTCCCTCATTGCCAGCATCACGCTGGCCAACAACTCGGACTGGGGATTAGCGTCCCCGATGACTGGGTGGGACAAAGCCAGGTCTACTCGTGGAATGACCTCTGGCCCCCCACCTAGCCTTGCCTGAACAGGTGGTCGTACAACAACCTCAACTCCTTCCGGCTGACCCGCTGTAGAGGTTGTCGCTTCTAGACCATCAACACGCGTACGCGGTCTTCCGCGCGTACCTACCAAACTGAACTGCTACACCGAGCAGAGAAAGAGATAAGAAAGAGGTAGGAAAACTCGAAAGGAAAACGTACTACCACATTACCAATTGTCATATTAACAACAATTCAAGCACTCTTACGTACAATATCCTCATAATAACATTAGCTAAGTGAAATTATGAACATATAACACATAACGGTTCTTGTCACCACCACTACAACGCCTGATAAACGTACTTTGCGTCGACTCTAAGACTAACCCAACTTAGAAGTTCTACCCAAATCTCGCGGATCAATTCTTAGTATACTCAGTCTAAGTCTAGACATCTTACATTCATGCCTAGTTCGCTTAAACTAGGGCTCTGATACCAACTTGTAACACCCTAAAAATCAGCGTAAATTTAAAACCTGGAAAACATGGCAACATGACATTCGTATTGATATAAACCTCCCATAAAGGGGATGAGTCCTCAAGACTTTACAAAACCTGAACATAAATGGGATTCATCGACAAACTAATCTAGACACTTCTACCAAGATTACATTCGTTGACAAATCATAATTCTCTCTACTTTCTCTCTCTAACGAATCAGAGATCTTTGGACTCTCAATTGGTATCAAAGTTGAACCAAACTTTTCAGAAAAGATTTTATCATGATTTGAATTGAAATTTGAAGGTTTAAAATCGAAAATTTGATTTTTTTTGAAACTTTTCAAGAACACGAGTTTGGGTACTGTTCATCCGAATTTTTTGTGGAAAATCATTTTTGATGCAAGAATTTGGAATCATTGTGTTCGATTTGTTGTAGTGATTGATTCTTGTTTTGATTCCATTTCGTAATTCATTCTTATTCAATGTCAATTTTCAATTTTTGAAGTTTTTCTTGAATACGTGTTCGTATACTGTTCTTGAATAAAATTTGTTGATTTCTATGTTTTTAATCGAAATTGCTTTCTAGAATTGTGTTCGAAATGTGTTTGTGAATGAATTGTCAAATTTTCAGATCGAAATTCGAGGTCTAGATAAGTTTTTGGTGCAAATTTGTTGATTTTATAGATATGCGTTTCATTCATCAGAAATGCGTTTCATTCATCTGAGATATGCGTTTGATTCATCTTGGTTTGCGTGTGATTCGTACTGATTTGCATATCGAAAGTTTACTTGTGCTTAATTTGAGTTGTGCGTTTCACGACATAAACGCATTCTGAGTTGTGCGGTTCACGACTCAAACGCATTCTGAGTTGTGCGTTTCGCACTACACACGCATAACAGAGTGTGCGTTTCACACTACACACGCACACCACAACTTTGCGCTTCAAGAAGGACCCGCATACCTCACTATGCATTTCCTCAAGGACCCGCATACCTCAATATGCGTTTCCTTCTTCACCCGCATAGTTCATTGTGCGGTTCAGGCTACAAACGCATAGTCTGTTGTGCGTTTCCTCTGTGACCCGAATTCCTCTGTGACCCGAATTCCTCAATTGTGCGGGTCTCACTCTCAGTTTAAAAAAAAAAAAATTGAAAATATTTTTTTTCTACATTGCGAAATAACAAGTATTGTTCAAATTTCAATTTTCACGAAATATTTTTTTAAGATTTCAATTTTGATCTGATTTTTGATTTTCTGATATATAGTTTGGAACGATCATTCACATCAACTGCTTACTTTTTCAAGATGTCAATTTACTACAGATCTGATATATCTGGTATTGAAGCTGAAAGAAATGATATGAAATTGAAAAATTCATAATACCTCAAAAAGATTCAGGAGTTGCAAATTAAATTGTACAATTGTGTTAAAACTCCTGAATGTATAAATTGTACTAAAAATAGTTCTAATTTTTCAGGTATCCTTTATGAGAGGGATAAAGAGATAAAGGAGAAAGAGAGAGATTATAACTCTTCAAAGCCAACTTAAGACAACTGAACAGAAATCACCTGAGCTACAAGCAGAATCAGTTGAACTTCAAAACAAGTTGAAGGCTTTCAAAGAGAAGACTAAGGGATTGGAATCTGAGAACTTTGAGCTGAGAAAGAATTTATCTGATTTGGAAAAACAGCTTGATGCAAATAAAGTTGATCTTGAAAATGAAAAGAAAAATTTTTCAAAAAAGTTCTCAGATTTCTCAAAGAAGAGTTATGAAGAAAAGAAGTCAGTGGAGCTTAAATGCCTTAATCTTTCTCAACAAATCTCAGATTTTGAGAAAGTACTGATATTGGAAAGAGAGAAATTTGCTCAGGAAAAGAAGGCCATAGAAAAGAAGAATGTAGGATTCTTTAAAGAATTATCTGTCCAGCGAAATGATTCTGAAAAAGGGTTTGAAGAAGAAAGGTGCTTATTTGAGAATGAAATCAAGAAACTGACTTCCAAGTTGTCTGAACTGTCTGCCAATGCACTGAATGAACAAAGAACGAAGTCTGAATTCAAGACAAAGATTGATCAGCTTGTGAAAGAAATAGATAGTTTTGCATCAAAGATCAAAGAACTTGAAAAATCTGTTTCAAGTTCAAATCAGAAATTCATCTCTTCAAACAGGTCAGTCAAATCCTTTAATCAGATTCGTCGCACTAACCTTTTCTATGATGATTATTTAGATAGTTCAGATACTTTTCCAAGGAGAACAAGTTTCAAGAAAGAGAAACTGGTGTGGAAAAAGAAACCAGTCATAGATGATAAGATAAATGAGCTGAAAGAGATGAAATCATGTGTACATGTACACAAAGTAAAGAAGAACAAAGCACCTAGAGGTAAGAAATTTTATTGTTCTATTTGTTGTACACATGATCATTTTCACAAAACAAATGATCATTACTGGTATGGTTCTTACTCCATTTCCCCCCCACACACTGCAACTAATATTTCTGGACCCAAATACCAGTGGGTACCAAAGAAGAAAATTGATACTGTGTTGCAGGCACCTCAATCCAAGGGGGAGTAAGAGAACAATGGCTTTTGAACACAACAGTTCAAAACCCGCACCTCAATGTCAAGATTATGGCTTCTAAGCACAACAGCTTAGGACCCGTACCTCATCGATCAAAAAGACCTTAGTCCTGTATGCTTGCATCCGATGGATATTGATGGTCTTCATCCTGAGTGAATTGATCTGATCTCTATCCTATGAAACACAATGATTTCATTGGATAGAAGGAAAGTTGCCCCACCTTCGACCCTTTCTCATGAACATTGAGTCCATGTATAATCATTGCTGTCTCAGTGATTTACATACTTTGAGCCTTATGAAACACAATCATTGTGATAATTCTTCCAAAACACAAGCACTAGCACACAGAAAATTTGTTTTTCTGTCAGAACATTCATAGATAAACCTTGTGTTTTTAAATGATTGAATGGAAGGCCTGGGGAGTCAACTTCAAACCAGCTCCTTACATTGTACATCCGTTGTACACAGTAACTTCGTGTTACTGACAGGCATTTTTTTAACTGTTTCATTTGTTGAATCAGGGTTACACGCTTATTATGTCTGAATTTGCAATGATTCGGATATAAACAGTTCATGATTTGGCTCTTCAGATCAAAGGGGTTATCAAAGTCTGAGCTGAAATTGAAGAAATTTTGATGATCTGATGCTCATATCATCAAAAAGGGGGAGAATTATAAAGATTCAATTTCAAAGATGAAGAGTTGTCAAAGTTTGTCAAAGTTCAAGTCAGAATTTGAAATTGCTTCCGCTGATTTAAACTTCAAGTCTGATAAAGAAATTCAAAGCCAAAAGATTCTGAAGGAAGAATGTTCAAAGTTAAATCAAGATGATTCGTGAAAGTTTGTTCTTCCAAAGATGGTTCAGAGATCAAAGTGATGAAGATACAAGTTTGATCAAAGTCAAAAGTTTTTTCAAAGTTAAAGTTTACAAAGTTGTTTTCTAAGTTTCAAGTTTCCAGTTTTGTTCAAGGCTTGTTGAATTTTAGAGCTTAAATGTTGAAAAAGACTTTCCAAGATTCTTCAAAGGCCAAAAGAGCAAAGTTTTTGAAAGCGTCAAGAGATAAAAAATGAAGAATCAAGAGCTGAAGATCTGCATCAAATTTTTATTAAATCTTGAATACAAAGGGGAGATTGTTAGGTCTAAATATTGTATCCAAGATTTAATAGGAAAGTCAACAATGTAAAAGTCAATATTATCTTAGTCAAAGTATGTTTAGTTTTCTTAGCCATTAAGGTTTTGTATTAGTTAGTGAGTATATATAGGTTTTGTTAGAAATCATGTAATAACGAACTAGTGTCTAATGCATATTGTAATTCTAGAGTGGGTGTAATTCAAGATCTACTTTCTCTCTCTAGACTTTCTCTCTCTAGTTCTTGTGCATAATGTTCATATTTTGAGTAATTAGCTTGATAATATGGGATTTTATGATTAACACCCCGTTATGAGAAAGAGTATGGAAAGAAGGAGGAGAGAAAGGAAAAGAAGAAGGAAGAGAAGATTGATCCACATAGTGGTAGGTGTTTTAACTGAGGGAAGCACGGACACTTCTCGAAAGATTGTCGGTTTAAGAAAGTAAAAAATTTGGAGTATTATGCAAAGAAATCTCTATTGGTCAAGAAACATGGAAGATGGGAAGGTGCTAATGGCCGAAGAGGAGAACTGGCTTGGTGAGACTTCCGATGAAAAAGCAGCTCACTTCACACAAGTGTGTATGATGACCAAGGTTGAAGATGATGCACAACCTGTTTCTGACAACATCGATGCTGAGTTCGAGATAAGTGGGCAATCAGAAAACTCTGAGGTAGTTCAATCTTTACTTGCTCAAATTCAAAATATGGGAAATGAGTTTAGTGTGCTTAAAAGTAAACTTATCCTTAAGAGACAAACAATGATGAATTTTCGTGATGAAAATGTATTACTGAAAGTTGTCATCGAGGACAACCTGTTTCTGACAACATCGATGCTGAGTCCGAGATAAGTGGGCATTCAGAAAACTCTGAGGTAGTTCAATCTTTAATTGCTCAAATTCAAAATATGGGAAATGAGTTTAGTGTGCTTAAAAGTAAACTTATCCTTAAGAGACAAACAATGATGAATTTTCGTGATGAAAATGTATTATTGAAAGTTGTCATCGAGGACAAGGAAAATGAGAAAAATGATTTAAAAAGAGAAAAGGATGATTTGAAATCCAAGATCACTGAACTCCAGAAGGACTTGGTGAACTTGAATTCCCAAAAAGGTGAGTTTAAAATTAAATTCGAAGTTTCTTTCAAGAACGCAATGAGGCGTACTGTAAAATTGAACAACTTGGGGACTTAAATTTAAAACGTGGACAAACTGAACAGACTCTAAATCTTCTTACAAAAAAATTCCAAGATGTTAGATTTTATAATCCAAAATTGGGGTTAGGTTTGTCTGAAACTGATATTTTAAAACGAGCCCCTGAAAATTTATATAATTTTGATAAAATGGGTTCAACTGTTAAGAATATTCTGGACATTCATGACACATTCGTCAAAACTGAGACTATTAGATCTGATACTCCACAAAAAGGTAAAGAAGTTATAGACGATGATCAAAATTTGTACTTATTCACAATCAAGTTTCAATTATGTGGGATTTAAATATAATGATTTGAATACAAGCTACAAAACCAGAAAGCTGGAATTCGTAGAATTCGAATAATTATTTTCCACACCTTTACGAATAATGAATCAATCAATGATGATAAAGTCATACCTGAAACCAAGTGTTAGTATGACGAGTATGAGTCAGATACTGATATTTGTGATCATACCATTATATCTGAGTCTATTACTTCTATTTCCTCAAATGGACCTAAGATAGAAGAGTCTTCAAATGTCACGGATTCCAATGAAAAGTCTAAGTTTGTTGGAAAAATGTCTGAAGAAATTTTTGATCAAATGATGAACTCTTCAGATCCTGTCCCCATTTTTGAATAAGCTTGAGTCCGACTCCGTGTTACATCAAACTTCTGATTTTGAAAAGCAAATATCTGATTTACAAAGGACTCTTGAGGAAGTTGAAGATGAAAACTGTGATGTTCATTTTAAACTAGATAAATCTTTGGAAGAAAACCGAGAGCTTTGTAAACAGATAAATGAGATGAAAAATGATTTGTTTAAAAAGAATTTATCTGATCAGAAAGAGTTTGATGATAAGAAATGGAATGTGCGATCTAATCCGAAGTTTGAGACTCTTGCCAAACCGACAGTTGTTTATTCTTCTAGTTTTGAAAAACAACCGCGTGTGTTCGAAAAAGTTGAAACTTCCGGTGTCAAGAAACGTAACTCATTCTCAGAGAATTCATCTAATAAAGTTTCTTTTGGTATTTCAGATGTCAATGGAGACGTGAAGGAAGAGTGGAGAAGAAAATTTTCTGAACAGAAAGTTGTTGAAAATGTTTCTGAAAAATGTATTTCTGTATCGAATGGAGAGAGTATTGTGACTGATAGTGATTGTAGTATTGCTTGTAATGGTTTTGAGACAAATAAATGTAAGTTTTGTCCAAATAAATGTAAATCATTTTATAAATCAAATGTCATGACATTTGTTCAAAAGAACATTATTTGCAATCACTATGGTAGCAATACGTTCTCATTTCACTCCGCTATTCCTAAGCCAAACAACGTCAAAAGTTTTTCTCATGCCAAAACTTTTTCCAAAGCCTCGATTCTACAAATTCATATATTCAAGGCTAAACAAAGCAAGTTTTCAAAAAAAAAGGAATTTCAGGATTTAAATGTTAATATGATTTGGAAATGGTTGCCTAAGCCCAGATATGAATGGTGTAATAAAAGCCAGGTTGACGATTTCCAAAAGTTAAAGAATGCTAACACGAAAGGACCCATCTGGATATGGGTACCTAAAGCGAAGTAGTCTGTTCTTTTGCAAGCGTGTCATCTGTGGATAATTGATTACGGATGTTCATAGCTGAAGATAGGGTTCAAGCATCTACAGCACAATTATGTTGAACATCCTACAGGAACAGTTGGTTTTGCTAATTCTGCGCTGAAAGGTTATGTCAGAGGGTACGGGATGCTCAAAAACATCACTTTAACCATACAGAAAGTGTTATATGTGGAAGGTCATGATCACAAGTTAGGTTTACCATTACGCACTGTCACATAGAATATCCAGACAGTTCTAATATTTTAAAAGCTGAGAGATACGGGAACTTATATGCAGTTAATTTTTTGACTCTATTTGCCACTCGATCAGTCTGTCTGATTGCGAAAGCTTCAAAGGAAGAGATTTGGATCTGGCATCGTCGTCTCTCTCACCAGAACTTCAAAGCAATAAATACTCTAACAAGCAAAGGCATGGTCAAAGGTCTACCAGAAATGCGGTTTGAGAAAGATTCCTTTTGTTCTGAATGTGAGATGGGAAAAATGAAACGGTGTTCCCACAAATCCAAAATGGAGTCTTCTTGCAAATCGCCAGTCAAGATGATACATATGGATCTTTGCGACCCAATGCGTATTCAGTCAATGCGTAGAAAGAAGTACATTTTTGTCATGGTTGATGAATATTCCAGATACACGTGGTTAGAGTTCTTGAGAGCCAAGTCAGATGCACCTGAGTTAATAATTGATTTCATCAAGAAAGTAAATATCTTGCTACAACTATCAATCAAAAAGCTACGAAGCGACAATGGCACCAAATTTAGAAATGAGACCCTATAAGGCTATCTTCAGTCTGTAGGAATTTCTCATAACTTTTATGCCGCTCGTACGCTGCAACAAAATGGAGTTGTAGAGCGCAAGAATCGGACTTTTGTCGAAGATGCGAGAACAATGTTGGCTTACTCAGGACTACCTCTGTATTTGTGGGTTGAAGTCGTTGCTACTGCATGCTTTACTCAGAATTGGACGATCATCAATAAACTGTTAAATAAGACAGCGTATGAGATTATTAATAAAAGAAAACCTAACGTTACTTTTTTTTCGTGTATTTGGTTGCACATATTACATCCTAAACGACCGTGATAATCTTGGTAAGTACGACAAAAAGGTGGACGAAGGCTACTTTCTTGGATATTCCTTGACTTTCAAAGCCTATCGTATTTACAACAAACGTACCAAGATTGTCATGGAGAGCATCAATGTATCTTTTGATGAGCATTCAACATTGACTTCTAAACAAAACATTTCAGGACTCAAACTTATGGGAAAGGCTTTTATTCAAGAACGAATAGAACCCGTTTTGAAAGAGACTAAGTTATCTGCCTCTAACTCTCAAACGTCTACATTTGAGTTAGATTTATTATTTCTTGATGGACTTATGGATATTTGTGCAAATTTTGATAAATCTAGTACATCTGCATCAACATTAGAGGTCCCTGTTACAATTGAAGATATTTCTGGACATTCTGAACCTGTTACAACAACTTCTTCAGTAACTATAACACTTACTGATTCTGATCAATCTAACATTGGTTTTGTTCCTACATATACAAATTCTGGTAATGAAGTCCTGAGCACTTCTTCAGTGGTACCAGAAGTACCACAATCAGAATCACATGTTGAAGAAGTTCCTATTTCATCAGAAGTTGTACCTGCAATAGTTGATGAATACAACGAAGGGAACAACATATTTCATGTTCAAGCCCTGTCCAACACAACAAGGTGGACAAAAGATTATCCTCTCCATAATATAATAAGAAACATCAATAGTGGTATTAAACCCATGCTGCATTGGCAAATTATTGTCTATATTCCAGTTTCCTTAGTTCCCTTGAGCCTATGAAGGTTTTGGAGGTGCTTCAAGATCCTGATTGGATTCTTGTGATGCAAGATGAATTACTACAATTTGAAAGGAACAAGGTCTGGCGGCTAATCCCATGACCCAAAGATAAATCCATCATAGGAACTAAGTGGGTCTTTAGGAATAAGAAGGATGAGGTTCGGATTTTTGTTGGCAACAAAACAAGATTGGTCGCTAAGCGATATTGTCAAAAGGAGGGTATCGATTATGATGAGACATTCGCTCCTGTTGTGAGGATAGAAGCAATTCGGATATTTCTGTCTTATGTTGACCATAAAAATTTCAAGGTTTATCAAATGGACATGAAATCCATGTTCCTAAATGGGATATTGCATGAGGAAGTCTATGTTAATTAACCCGAAGGCTTTGTCGACCCTCATCATCCTGACCACATCTATGTTCTTGACAAGGCACTTTATGGTCTCAAACAAGTGCCATGAGCATGGTACGAAACTTTATGTTGGTCCCAAAGGTGCCTAACAAGTTTGTAGAATGGGGGGGGGGGGTTGAATACAAAAATAGAATTTAAAGTTTAATAAATTGTTTATTGATAAATCAAACACAATTTACAAGTCTGTTGCGGAATAAGATTAAGTAAAACTCAATCTAAACAAACTTAAGAAGACACTAAGATGGTTGTACAAGAATATAGAGAATGGGGGATTTGAGAAGTATAGAAAACAAGGGTTTTAATATTTGAGAAAGATGAAGGCTTGAGGGGAGCGCACTCTCTACAGATGGAGAGATAATCTTTCTATTTATACCCTATGCATTAAATGCATGACAGGGCACTTTACACATGTCTTTCCATGATTGGTAAAGAGAGTCTGACTTTGTGAGACATGCTTTTGGCCGCATCATGAACAGTGTAGTTGACATAGTAGTTGTACGATTTATGATAGAGGTATGTTAGTTCTGACACATCGTACTGGATGTGCAGGGAAAGACAAAAGAGACTTGAGGCATAAGCTAAGTGATCATCGATCGCTGAATATCTCTTCCTTTAGAGATATAAAGAAGTTCATCTATCGCTGAAGCTTTTCCTCAGGTTTCTTCGCGTATGAGTAGAGTTGTCTTTGCTTCACTGATCTCCGCATAAGGGCACTAGTAGACTTGTCTTTGTTCAGCAGCTTCGTCTTCGATTCAGCTTTGAACATCTGTTGACGCGAAACTTGTCTTCAGGGATTACGTTTACATCAGAAATCATCAGCGATAACTGAACAAACTCAGTTTGATCGCTGATAGTGAAACACTAATACATATGAATGTTTATAAGAAAGATCATCAATGATAACTGAACAAACTCAGTCTGATCGTTGATGGTGAAACACTAATACATATTAATAAAGTAATTTTCACTAAGTATAGAAGAGGGTGTTTATAAAATCACTGAGAGAGTTTGGATCAACAATCTCCCCCTATTTGATAATGACAAAGTAACTGAAAAAAATTAGTTTGTAATTCAAAATGAGGAATAATCAGGACTCATAACATACATGTCCCAATTACTATTTTGAGGGATCTTTGACAGTACTGATAGGGTTAAGTACTTCACTGAAATTTTCATTAATTCAAAGATAGAATTACAAGATGTGAAAATTATAAGTACAAGTGAGGAACTAACAACTTTAAGTTTAACTAATAGATTACAAGAAGAAACTAATCTATTAGCTATCTAGATAAGACTGTAAAACCTTGATCATATAGTCAGGTACTTTTTCTCCTTTTTGCGTTCTTTCTGATGCTTCTTGACGAATGATTGTGTTGATAGATTCAACTAATGGAGAGAAGTCGCACCATAGACACAAAAGATATTTGAGATGGTTAAGGGGGCAGATGGGAATCTCAGAGACTCATTGAAACCTGAGAACCCCTTCACCATCTCTGAAAAAGATTCCATGAGGATTGTTTAGTACTTGCCCAGGTAGATATGGACCACCAGGAGGCAGAGATAGATCTAGAACTGAGAGATCAGAAGGAGGACCAAACAAAGCTTCCTTTGAGAACTTGATGGAGGTGTTGTTTCTGATAGCAACGACATTCTCGGAAGAGGAGGAGACAGGCTTTATTTTTAGTTGCCTTGGCTTAGAAGGAGGAGCAGATGGTACCTTTAACACAGCAGTGACTCTGTTGATGAGGGCTTCTAGGATGCCTTCGACATAGCCTCTGTAGGTTGATTTGGATTTATTCAGCGCATCTTTGAACTCTAGCCATTCCATGTAGCCGAAACTTTCAAGCTTTGAAACAAACATAGCCTTTGAGCTTCCATCCTCTCTGATTATCTCCATGGTGACAGAAATTTTGTCCTTCTTCTTTCTTCCATAGATGACAACAGCTATTATCTTTAATGGGTCAGAGCGATAGTCGACTTTATGCTTACATAATTCGACAAAGTTATCGCCGACCACTTATTCTTTTGAGCGCTCCTCTTCAATTTCTTTCAGTAGAGCAACCTGGACTTCTAGTGGATTCTTCTTTAGCTTCTTGTCTTTTACTTGAGAAGTCTGAACCTTGAGAGCTAGAGAAGCATCTCTTTGACATTCGACGATCAGTTTCTCAGCTCTGACATATTCTACAATTTCAGCTTTAGTCAGGAAGTCTAGCTATGTAGAAGGATTTTGAAGAGGGACCTTCAGCCGTTGATTGTCTAGATGAGAGATCATCTCTGTTCTTCTATTCTTTTCTTCCTCTGACCAGTGAGATGGTCTTGAGGGCCTTCCTGGATGGTGTAGGGCTTCTTCCTCTTCTTCTTGTTCATCAATCTCATTTAAGGAGATTGGGATTATTGATTCATCAACTATGGAAGTTGGGATTATTTGAAGTTGCTTTCCCTTAAGCATGGGAGAGAACTGTCTGGTTAGAAATAGATAAAAAGAGTTAGTGTTTGTTGGGAAGAAGAAAGATAAAGGCTAGAAAGAAACAGGTGTTGGTAATTTATAGAATGATATAAGGACAAGTGAGAGGCATACCTGAGAAGGATTCTCTCCCTCAGATAGTGAAACATTTGTCAGGTTTACCTCAGCAGTTACACCCTTTGTTTTTCTTTGTGAAGGGGTTCCTGAAGAAGTTTCATTTCTCCCACCTGCTGTGACAACTTCTTTCGAAGCTATCTCTGATGATGCGTTCGCTGAAGAAAACCATAGAGACTGGTATTCTTCATCGTCGTCATCATCATCTTGATGTTGCTCTTTATCTTGATCCTGAAGATCAAGATCTTCATCCTCTTCTTCTTCTAATAAAACTTGATCGTAGAAAGAAGATGGAGGGGCTTTGTCAGCATCCTTCTCCCCCTCAACATGAGAGGGACGTTCTTCTGAGTGAACCTCAGTAGTTGTTTCCTCTGCATTTTCTTCAAAATCTTTCTCCCCCTATTTTTCATTATCATTGTGGGAGAGGTCATCAGTGTGAGAGGTAGTTTTTGTAGTGGTTAACGAACGGACTTCGGCCTCCAAACGATCTAGACGGACTTCGATCATAGGGATATCTGAAGTAGCTTGATGAATAAATTCAACAGCGACATTCAGAGAGGTTCGATCTACGTCCGTGAAAGAAGGTGTGAGCGTCGGAGCTGGTTCATTCAGCTTATCCAGAACCTGCTGTAGTATGGATGTGCAGGAATCGATCTTGTTTGATAAATCTTGTACGTCATTACTGAGAGTACCACCACGTCCCTGAAGGAGTTGAATTTATTGGTGATTGACGACCAAGTCCTCCTTGACTTTGACAAGCTCTCCCTGAAGAGTTGAGACTTGGGAGGCTTCAGATTTTGAGGAGCAAGCAGCCGTCAGTTTCTTCAGCTCTTCAGCAACGTTATTGACAGTGCTGGTGGTTTCGTTGATGGATGTGGTGAGAGAATCCACCTTGACACCCAAACTGTTGACATGAGAGTCAACAGTTGCCATATTAGGACCTGAAAGAAAAGTTAGCTTCTAAGAAACAGGCTTATATGGAGAGATGGGAATTTTATTTGTGGGTTTAGGTATACCTGATGGTTCAAACATATTGAAAAGTTGCATATCTCTTTCAAAGGTTTAAGCATCAGGTCCTATAAATGCAACTTGAGGTTGCTGCATGAGAGATGGAGGGTTAGAGACCAAAGAAATGGGAGGAAGAGTAATGGGGATAGAAGAAGTTGGAATTTGGGTGGTTACCTCAGTTTGTTGTTGAACTGAGATGGTTGGTGGCGTCACTGATATTGTGGCAGCGACCGAGATCGCTGGCACGATTGTTGTGGTGACAGTTGAAGATGTGGAGGAGAGGCCACAAAATCCTCTAAAGTAGATTGTTGAGAACCTACTTCAGGAATTGAACCACTAAGGGTAATCTCTTTATTCCGTTTGGCCTTCTTCGAAGGACCAAGCTGACTTGCTGATGGTCATTTGAGAGAGGTTGTAGCGGCAGGGTTAGCTAAAGAAGGAACCTCCGGCACGACCGCTGAAGAAGAAAAAGAGTAGAGAGAGAGAGACGAGTGCAAAGAGTTGAGATACTTACCTCGTTGGCGACCGGATTGACCTCCAACGATCGTTGACCCACATTTGCGAAAGAACCATCTTGAGTAGTGGGGTAAGTATCAAGGTAAAGAAACTTCAGGTATGCACAGATGAACCGTACATAGGGAATCTTGGGATCCCTCTTCGTATTCTCTATCTTTGACTTAAGATCGTCAAAGATAGCAGTAGCGTAGTCAAAGTTCTTGTCAGCGATCATAGAGTAAGCTATTTGGAGCTAAACTTTGTTCGCCTGATCCAGTGAGCCACTCTCCCCACTCATACATTGAATGATGTGTGAGAAGATGTAGTTCAGTTGGGAAGGAATATTGGCCTTCAAGATCTTTGTCAGCTTCTTGTTAGGAATGGTGCTGCGAGGCTTGTGGGAAAGGCATTGAATCCACCCTAGGGTTTGTCAGGGAATTGTTGTGACTTCCTCAGACTATATGCAGTCATCATGCCCTGTCCTAAATCAGTGCGGAAGGAGAGAGCAGGAACCAATTCACCTTTCTTGTTGGTGATGGTGGTTTCATCAACAGTGAACCAAAACAGTTGCAGAAGAGTTTTGGATGGTTTAGGATCCACAGTGATCGCGTAAGCAAGACACGACTGCTTCAGGAACTGAGCTGCTTCCACCAAGTGTGGGTATTTGATAGCATCCAAGTCCAAGCGTGCAAGGTGATTGTTCTTGGGTATTTCAGATTCAGTGAGAGAAAACTTGACGGTCTTGGAAGAAATGAGAGCTGATTGTGCCATTTCTGATTATGGAAAGAAGGAGAAAAGATAGATAGAAAGGTTTAGAGTCAAATTTTTTTTTTACGAGTTTCTGTTTTCAGAAAGAAACATAGGAAAATTTTTAATTATCTTGAGAATAAACATTGTTCTTGACGAAGAAAGAACGTGAAGAAAACCAAAGGTTTGAATCAATAAAATCAAAAAAAATATGATTTTAATGTTTAAGAAATCTTGTGAAAAACCCATAATGATGGAACATATTTAGGATTTTGTAACAAAATTTACGAAGAAAAGATGAACAAAGTAACCTGTTGATCTTCAAGGAAGAAGATGCAAATGCTTGAAAGAGTTGTTTGCTTGAAAAGCCTTGAGAGAGAATTCTTGCTTGAAAAGTTTTCCTGAAAGCATAAAAAGATATGAATGAAAAGGCATTCCTTTTATACGTAGAGAGAGAGAGGCGGGAAAACAAATGCTCATAATGACATGGACACGTTTTACAAAGTTGATTGTATAGAAGGGCAATGGACGAACGTGTCAGAAAAATGCATGTCGTGGATTGTCGGTTCAAATGACGTCATAGGAGAGAGAAAAACGTTTCATTTGTCATTTTTGAAATTATCTCTGAAGAAAAGTCAGATATAGGTTTTCATTTTGAAAGAATCTCTGATAAACTTCAGAGATTGATTTTTGTTTTCAAAAGGATCACTGATGAGAAATGTCAGTGATTGATTTATCAAAAAAAGCTTTTAATCATTTGAAGAACTATTAGTGATTAAAGTTTTTATTTTTGAAAAACGTCTTACTGAATGAATATTCAGTGATTGAGAGTGAGAGAACATACCTGACAGCCAGACATTTATTCAGAGATTAAGTGATAAAGGGGAACTTAGAAATACTGACATAATGCGGGAAAGATGAAGAGTTACTCTTCAAGATTCAACATTCCAAGCTCACTGATGAGAAAGGTGAATCTTGTCTCATCAAGAGGTTTGGTAAACAAATCAGCTAGTTGATAGTCAGTGGGGATAAGGTGAAGTTCAATATCACCATTCATCACATGGTCTCTGATAAAATGATATCTGATCTCTATGTGTTTTGTCTTTGAATGTAGTACTGGATTATTTGCTATGGCGATAGCACTAGTGTTGTCGCAATAGATTGGAATCCTTGATAGCTGAAGGTCATAGTCTAATAGTTGTTTTCTCATCCATAAGACATGAGCACAACAACTTCCAGCGGCTACATATTCAACTTCAGCTTTGGAAGTGGACACTGAATTTTTCTTTTTGCTTATCCAACTTACCAGCTTTCCTCCTAGGAGTTGACATCCACCAGTAGTACTTTTTCTATCGAGTTTACATCCTGCAAAATCACTATCAGAATATCCAATTAGATCGAACCCTGAGTCTTTGGGATCCAAAAGACCGAGGTTAGGAGTTCCTTTCAGATATCTGAAGATTCGCTTTACAGCAATCAGATGGGATTTCTTAGGTTCAGATTGATAACCAACACATAAACAGGTAGAGTACATGATGTCAGGTCGGCTCACTATTAGATACAACAGGGAGCCTATCATTCCTCTATAGGCAGTGACATTAACAGGTTTTCCAGATGGATCTTTGTTGTTTTAATCGCTGAAGTTTGTGTTAGATCAAACTTCTTCAGCATATCTTTAACATACTTACCTTGGCTGATTAAAGTACCATTTTCATATTGTTTAATCTGAAGACCAAGAAAATACGTTAGCTCACCCATCATACTCATTTTGTATTCTTTCTTCATTCTTTCAGCGAAACGAGTACATAAAGATGGGTTAGTAGAACCAAATATGATGTCATCGACATATATTTGTACAAGAATAATATGACCTTTTATCTTTCTGAAAAATAATGTATTATCAATTTTTCCACGTTCAAAATTTTAAGAGATAAGAAAAGATGAGAAAGTATCATACCAAGCACGAGGGGCTTGTTTTAGACCATAGGGAGCCTTATCCAATTTATAAACATAATTTGGATGTTTAGGGTCATAGAACCCTGGGTTGTTCTACATAGACTTCTTCTTTTAGCTTTCCATTTAGGAACGTTGATTTTACATCCATTTGATATACAATGAAGTCTTTGTAAACTGCATAAACTAAGAAGAGTCGAATTGCTTCGAGCCTAGCCACAGGGGCAAAGGTTTCATCATAGTCTATGCCTTGCTCTTGTCGGTATCCCTGAGCAACAAGTTGAGCCTTGTTGCGGGTTAAAGTTTCATGTTCATCTAATTTGTTTCTAAACTCCCATTTGGTGCCTATAACATTTTTATCAGATGGTCTAGGAACAACATTCCAATCTTGGTTACGAGTAAACTCAGTCAGCTCTTTATGCATAGCGTTGTCCCAGTTTGGATCTCTGAGGGCATCATCAGTCTTCTTTGGCTCTATTAAAGAAATAAAGTTGACAAAGAGGCATATATTACCGGAACTTCGTCATGTCTGAATACCTGCATCCGGATCACCAATAATTTCATCTATGGGGTGATCTATGGTCCATCGCGGAGCAAGAGCATGATCACTCATTTCAGAGGTTTGATCAACAATAGTAATGTTCACTGATGAAGAAGCCTGAGGTTCATCAACTAATAATTGTTGAGTGTCAGACAAACCATTGTTTTCTGAGAGGTTTTCAGACAAAGATGGATCTGATGGAGGAAGTGTGTTTAGAGGCTCAGCTGAAACCCATTAGATGGATTCAGCATTAGGAGGTATGATGTTTGGACCATCATCAGCAGCTGGAGGATCAGAGTGTTGATGGTTTGAGAAGAAAGGTTTTGTTTCTCTATAATGAGAAAACATCCAAGCATTTAACTCTTGATTGTCAGCGATTGTTTTAGAGTTCATTGAGCGTGTTTCATCAAAGGTGACATGAATTGTTTCTTCCACAAATTGAATTCTTTTGTTGAAAACTCTATAGGCTTTGGAGATAGAGGAATATCCAAGAAATATTTCATCATCCGCTTTTGGATCGAACATTCCAAGTTGATCTTTGGTGTTTAAGATAAAGCACTTACAACTAAAGATATGAAGAAAACTGGTAGATGGTTTTCTTCTATGAAATAATTCATAAGTTGTCTTTCCAAATCGCTTTACTATCAGCGATCTGTTTTGAGTAAAACATGCAGGGCTTACAGCTTCAGCCCAAAATTAAGTAGGTAGGTGAGAATCGCTGAGCATTAATCTAGCAGCTTCAATGATCGTTCTGTTTCTTCTTTCAGCGATTCCGTTTTGCTGAGGCGTTCTTACTGAAGAGAAATTGTGAGAAATTCCCTTGTTCTCAAAGAAATTGTTCAGAGAACTGTTTTTGAATTCAATTCCATGATCACTTCTTATTGAACGAACAGTGAGATTATTCAGTACTTCCATCTTTTAAACAAAAGATATTTGTTCATCTGGAGTGTTACTCTTGCAGCGAAGAAAGATAACCCAGGTGTAGCGAGAGTATTCATCTACAATGACAAGTGTATATTTCTTTCCAACTATTGATTGGATGTTGACGGGGCCAAACAAATCCATATGCAAGAGTTAAAGAGGACTTGTCACTGAGAAAACTTGTTTAGACTTGAAACTAGCTTTCGTCTGTTTTCCTTTTTCACATGCTGAGCAGAGAGATTCTCTAGCATATGAGTGTT
Source organism: Arctium minus (assembly GCA_954870635.1). NCBI lineage: Eukaryota > Viridiplantae > Streptophyta > Magnoliopsida > Asterales > Asteraceae > Arctium > Arctium minus. The sequence goes on along the minus strand of OX941090.1, from coordinate 65,689,980 downwards.
GAGAAAGACCAGACACCAGTTCCTTAGAAGAGAGAGAATTCAGAGTTTTGAAGTTTAGATGAGAGAGCCTTTTGTGCCATAGCCAGTTGACATCAGAAGAGGCTTTAGAGATAAAACATACGTTTTCAGTGGTAGTAGAGTCCATATCTACTACATAGACATTTTCTTTACGATAACCACTGAGAGCAAGTTTCCCTTTCTCATTTATCACTAAACTTGATTTCTTGGTAAAGCGAACTTCATAGTCTTTGTCACATAGCTGAATGATGCTCAAAATATTGTGCTTCAGTCCATCTACATAAGCGACTCTTCTGAAGGTAGTTGTCCCATTCCTGAGGACACCAAACCCTCGGGTATATCCTTTTCCATTTCCACCAAATGTCACAGAGGGAGCTTTCTTTTCCATGCATTCAGTGAGCAGGTCTTTTTGTCCTGTCATATGACGAGAGCATCCACTATCAAGATACCAGATGCCCTTTGGTCCCTGCAAACATAAGGAAGATTAAGCTTTGTTTGGTACCCACTTTTCAATGGGTTTTTTAGGGTTAGTGGAGATGGATGGTTCAACAATCTTCACAGCAGATGAAGATTCAGCTTCAGTGGTAACCTTCACCTTGGTTAATTTCTTAACCTTAGTAGAATTCTTCACCTTGGTAGATTTCTCATCTTTGGTGACCTTCTTCTCAGAATTGGAGGCATTCATCTTCACTTTAGTTGTTTTATCAGCTTTAGTGGCAGTTGGACATTTGCTTGCAATATGGTCAATAAATCCACAGTGATAGCATTTTCTATATTTGAATGTGGTTTTAGGACCATGAGTAGAAGGTTTTGAGAATTTATGATGAGCAGGTCCAGCTCCAAGAATGCCTTTAGCATGAGACCTGGGGGGAATTTTCATTTCTTCAAATCTCTTAGGCTTAATATCAATCTTCAGCTTTGGAGGACAGAGATCAAAGATTTCTATCACAGAGCTAGAATATTGTTTTACTGAAGGTTTAGAAGGAACTTTCAGCTTTGTTTTCTTGAATGTCTTCTAAGGTTGGACAATAGATTTTCCTTTATCTGTGGGCTTAGAGCCTTTAGATATTTCCTCAGGGACAGGATTAGAAGAAGATGAAGAAGAGCATTGACCTTGAGAAGTATCAGGGATAGAAGAGACAAACGTTCCAAACTTAAGCATGGAACTGTCTTCTTTAGGTTCATTCTGTGGTTTCCAAAAACCAATACCAGTTCTATCACTGGCAGGAATCTGAGCACTTATAATATCAGTGATCCTTATTGAGGATTTGCACCATCCTTCAACAATAGCCTTCTCTGTTTTTTTAGCAGCAAAGGCTTGTTCGCGTTCAATGTTGATGATTTCATTAACAATGACTTGATCTTTCAAACTTTCCTCTAAAAGAGTCAGTTCTCTGATCTTTTCATGACATTTCTCTAGCTATTCAGTTAAATCAACATTTTTGTTCTCAGCTAGAGTTTTGCCGTTTAGAGCATTGTATAGATCAATCGTCAGCACATCAACAACGCGACTTCTCTCTGCTTCAGGTAGAGAGGGATTAGTAGAGATAGATACCTGAGATGATATATATAGCTCATAGAAGTTTCAGTCGATTCTTCCACTTCTTCTTTAATCTCAACCATGAGACAGAGATTAGCGACATCTTCTTCATCAGAACTTGATTCTTCTGATTAAGCCCAGTCGTGTTCTTCAGCGATGAGACATTTACCTTTTCGCTTGTAGTTTTTCAACTTTTGATATTTTTCTTTCAGTTTAAGGTATTTGTCATTGTTGGATCTTCTTGAGGTAGAAGGTTTGAAGACTTTCTTCGACCTTCACTCACTTGCAAAGTATCCAATCTTTTCACAGTTAAAGCAAGTAGCAGTAGCCTTATCAACAGGGGTTGATTTTGGCTTGTCAGTAAGAGAGAGAGGATTATTTCTTCGGAAATTGCTCTTTCTTGCAAATCTTTTAAAAGAGTTTGTCAAGAGTGCTAAGAACTCATCAAACTCTGAAAGATCAGTGACTGATAGATCCTTAGAATCCTAATCTAACTCAGTGATAGTGAGAGTAGATCGCTGAGATGGAATTATCTGTGAAGAGACTAAAGCAACAGGAGTGCTTTTGGAGTCTTTAGAATCTTTTATAAGATTCTTCTTCAAGAGATTTGATTGCTCATTGTTAGATCACATATTTATTAGATTCAAGATCATCAAGACTGAAGACTGAAATCTGAAGTCAATGCTGCAAAGTAAATTCTCAATAATAGTTTAGGTCATTTTGTAATAAAAAGTCAATGTTAATTTTGTGTATTTTGTTTTCCCTAAATAGGTATATGGGTTATTTAGGGTGCTAGGGTTGTGTAAGAATGGTGAGTGCAAAAATAGAAGTCAGTCGACCTGCCAATATTCAAGGGAGAAAGAGAGAGAGAGAGCTTAGAGAGAGAAAGTCCCTCAAGAGATATTTTTAATCGTTTGATTGTGAATCAAATCAGGTTTGATTAATCTCTTGTTGTGATTATTTTGTTTTAATTGATAAGAACTTGATTTGAAGGGAATATCAATTTATTTATTTTTTTTAATCAAACCTGATTTGATTCACAATCAAACGATTACAAATCTCTCTTGAACGACTTTTTCTCTCTAAGCTCTCTCTCTTTCTCCCTTGAATATTGGCAGGTCGGCTGCCTTCTATTTTTGCACTCATTATTCTTACACAACCCTAGCAACCTAAATAACCCATATACCTATTTAGGGAAAACAAAATACACAAAATTAACTTTGACTTTTTATTACAAAATGACCTAGACTATTATTGAGAACTAACTTTGCAGCATTGACTTCAGATTTCAGTCTTCAGTTTTGATGATCTTGAATCCAATAAATCTGAGATCTAACAATCTCCCCTTTTGGATCAAGATCATTACTAAAAAGATTTAGAAATCTGATCTTTTCTTTAAACTCAGAAAAATGCAATCTCTCTATTTTTCTTTAGCACATCTTGTAATCTTCCCAAGAGGCGTAGAAAAACACTCTTTCAAATGATGGAAAGAAATAATCTCCAGATTCAGCTCAGAATGCTGTAGCAGAATATTTTCAACGAAAATTTCCTCAAAATTTGATTTTCTGACTTGAACATTTCTTTAAACAATTGTATTCTCCCCCATTTCTTGGTTAACTCTTCTCCCCCTTTTTGATGAATAGAGCAACGATTTCATCAAAACTTTTCTTCAAGAAGTGTCTTTATATGATCTGACCACTGATCTTTCACGAGTCTCTCATTCGTTGATCGAAATAGTCATCCGAATCTTTGCAAATTCAGACAAACTAAAGTATGTAACACCTGAATCAACAAATGAATCAATTAAAACTACCTGTCAGTAACACGAAGTCACTGTGTAACGAATACACATTGAAAAGGAGATTTTTGATGTTCACTCCCCCAAGTCACTGTGTGTTCCATTCTATGAAAGTTATGACAAAGAAACAAATTCTTTGTGTGTTTGTGAATGTGACAGAAAGAATTAAGCATATGATGATTGTTTTATAAGGCTCAACATTGTGTAAACCACTGAGACAACAGTAGATTAACATAGACTCAATGTGCATGATTGAAGTGCGAAAGTGGGGCAAACTTCCTTCTTTTCAATATCCAGATTTTCCAAATGAAAATCATATAGTAAATGTTATGCTTCCCCTTTGAAAAATGAAACATTTTCTTGTTAAGAAGAAAATGAGTGGCTGGTGGGGTTTTAACAAGAGTTGGCATGGGCTAGTTGCCTGTTTCAATAAAGTTCACCAAAGAATTGTGAAACATTAGTAATATGGTTTCCCGACTCATAAAGTAGTTGGTTCAGAGTTTTTTATTTTTTTACTCTGATCTCACACCCTCTTTCTTTTTATCATTAAGCTCAAATCTAACCAAACTCTCTTTTCCATTTTACCTCAACGCACAACCCACACTCATTTCTTTTCGACTCCTCACACTCAATCACTACGGATTAACTTTTTGGGTAGGAAACACTGGTTAACGTGAATCCAGAGAAGTTTCAATTAAGTCCTACCACAAAGATCCCATGTTTTCCTAGAAAGCATGTGTTGCTCAGATGATTTAACTTTAACAGTTAAAGCTCAAATACAAGTAAGATAAATGTATGCTCAGAAAATAATCATGAATATATGAGCATTTGAAACATTGAAGATATTTCAAACAAGTACATTGAATGAATAAACATGAATGCAAGAAGCTTGTTTGAAAAATCTAACATTGTATGAAAATGATCAGAAATGAAATGATATATCTGTTAAAGCTTAGGGTCGAAAATAACAAATATTGTCTATATGAATCAAAATAAAGACATTCTTGAAAGAACATTTCGAAATGAAATGAAATGACGCTCAAAGTTCTTTGAAATACAAGCGGGGTCAATATGAGACATCGTGATATCTTATTCAACAAAAGAATTGAACCGGTGTGTATGAATACTTGAAAGTATATAGAAAAGATAATACGCAAGTATTTATCTTTAGAAACACATGGTTTGTTAAGCGTTGAAGCACAAAATAGATGAAAACATTTTAAATCACACTTCCAAATCATGAAATCAGTTTAAGACTCGGGAAGTGGTTTGAACATTTCATAACATGTTTTCTATGATTGAAAGTTGTCCTTCTTTCAACCATATATGAGATGAAGATAAAGAATTATACCTTTTGCGTGCAATCATACATCTCATGAAGTCAAGCTTAAAGTCATAAAGATATGATCTTGTAAGCATCTCTCAAACTGCAAAAGCCTTAAATCAAGTAAAAGCAACTTTATTCACAAGAATTTAAAAGACATAAAGCAGTAAAACAATTAAGGTACGAGTTTTGATCTAAAGGAATCATAAGTCATTGCCTTACTCCTTTGACTTGAAAAACTCCCCCTAAAATCATGCATCACAAAAAATTTGACGGATAAGTAAATGCATAAATTATATATGCTCCCCCTCAAAATAACATTGATCATCTATGAAGTACTTCTCACACTCCCCCTGAGATCATGAACATAATTTTAAAGTGCAGATATCTTTCAAAAATAATGATAAAGAAATGATGAAAAATTTACAATGAGAAAACTTTAATAGGTAACCACTGATTATGTCTTAAGATTTAGCATACCAAGCCTAGAGACAAGAAAAGTAAATCTCTTTTCGTCTAAGGGTTTGGTAAACAAATCTGCAAGCTGATAATCAGTTTTTACAAAGTAAAATTCAATTGTTCCTTTTTCGACATTATCTTTTATAAAATGATACCTGACATCAATGTGTTTGGTCTTCGTATGCTGAACAGAATAAGCTGATATCGCGATGCAATTGATACCATAATGATGAACTATTATTACTGAATCGATTAAACAATAAAAATCAAACAATTTCACAAGGAAATCCAGAAATCGATATATACAGGATTGTTCTATCAAACCAACACAGATCTCTCGATCGATCAGAAAAGATGATTTCTGTTAGGCTCTGATACCAATTGTGAGGTCCATTTGAGATCATGATTGGTTTGATTAATGATAAACAAGAGATTGTAGGGTAGAAATCAGTAGATTATTGAAAGGAAAAAAAATCTACTCTAAGAACACAAAGCACTATGCGACTACATTGTCAGAGATTCTTTGATTGCAAAAATGAAAGGGTTACAAGATTACCTAAAACCCTACTACATGATTTCTATTTATACTCCCTTGTCCCTTTTACATTAAATCCCAAACCCAATACATGTACCAATACACATATTGTAGATTACTTTATAAAACTTCTAATAAGAACATAAAATATGTTCTAACATTCTCCCCCTAAGTTTTGTAAAGTAATCATTCTCTGAGTGCTGCATAAACTTCAAAGCATCCTTAAGCTCCCCCTAGATTGTAGCTCTTATCCTCGAAGTATCAACTGAAATATCAGATCTAATGTAGACAATAAACTCGACTGAATGCACATAAAAACAACTTTTTGCTCTAGTTAATCCAACACATTCCTTAACGCCCACAAGAATGATATGTGTGGATTATGGAGTGACACCCAAGTGCATCTTTCAGTGTATAACATCTGATATGTTTGTGAACCATGAGTTGAATTAAGAATTCAGCTTAAGAACTTCATCTGATAAGCATACGGGCGGTAGCATCCGGTAGCAACACTACAATGCAAGGGTTAGAAGGCAAGCAATGTTCAACAACTGATGAAAGGTACTCATTTTCTGACTGGTTTCCAGAAAACTGAGTGATCAAATCCGGAACTCCTTTCTTCACAAATCAGCTGGATGATTATCAGCTCTCAAGATTCTAAAGAACAACCAATGTGCAGAACAGTGATTGCAGTCGCTCACACTACTGAGTCATCAAGTTAGAAGAATGATAAAGTGCTCTCAACGGTCTAACAGCTGAAGAAGCTTTCCAGACTAATGATTGCAGATGCTTTGGCAGCTAACTCAATCCAAGCAGAGACCAAATCATCAAATCCATAATCTGAAAATCTTTGCAGATCACGAGCACTCGTGAAATATAGATCAGTTGCTAAGGATATGTGACCAACCAACTGTCACATATAAATTCCATGTAAAAAGCTCAGGAACAGGGAAAACTTGTATGAAATAGGGTTCAGAACAATCAGAGTTCTTAAAATAAACACCAACTTTAGCAAACCATCAAAATTCGCCGATCCTTATATCAATGAAAGCACAATTCGCAAGATGCATTCAGGTTAAGCACAATTCGCAGAGGCTTGCATTGCGAAATCTTCAACTTTCACAAGCCTCAAGATAGCGTATCCTCGCCTTTCGCAAGATATATGTCTACGAATCCCTTAGAATTCACAAGACATACATCCGTGAATCCTTCAACTTTCGCAGTTCGCAGACCTGTGAATCCTTACCTTAGAACATTTTTCGAGATTAGGAACCCACTTTTCGCAAACATAACCTGCAAAACTTAGACATTTAGAAACAAATGTCCTGCGTATTCCTTTAGAACTCGCACACATCATGAGCACAGTGACTTGCGATTCTTTTATCTTTCACAATAAAGCCACTTGCGAATTCCATACTTCAAAAATTTTGTTGTGTCCAATGTTCTACGAAACCTTCTTTGCGAATCCTTATTCTTTGCGAGTTCTGCATGGATCTTGCGAAACTCCTAGATCTGGACGAATTTTCTGACTTTTCTTCAACAGATTCTTCAATACATCGATTGTTGAGCTAAACATTTATCCACAGGTTCGAAATCACCTTATGAGCACATTTGTAGTTGAATACTTTGTCTGATTTTGATTCTAAGCCACCATTCAATTTCACCCACAGTAAACAAAAAAATTTCGAACATAAAGAGCTCAAAATCGACAAATTCGATATTCTGGATCAAAATTGTTACAAGCAATTGATTCCATAATGATGAACTATTACTACTGAATTAATTAAACAATAAAAATCAAACAATTTCACAAGGAAATCCAGAAATTGATATATACATGACTGTTCTATCAAACCAACACTGATATCTCGATCGATCAAAAAAGAAGATTTTTGTTAGGCTCTGATACCAATTGTGAGGTCCATTTGAGATCATGATTGGTTTGATTAATGATAAACAAGAGATTGTAGGGTAGAAATCAATAGATTATTGAAAGGAAAATAAATTTACTCTAAGAACACAAAGCACTATGCGGCTACATTGTGAGAGATTCTTTGATTGCAAAAATGAAAGGGTTACAAGATTACCTAAAACTTTACTACATGATTTCTATTTATACTCCCTTGTCCCTTGTACGTTAAAGCGCAAACCCAATACAAGGCCCAATACACATATTGTAGATTATTTTATAAAACTTCTAATAAGAACATAAAATAAGTTCTAGCACTCATAGTTGAGCAATATTCCATACAAGGTTCTGAGAGAAAGAGAATTTAAGTCTTTTGTCAGCTTGAGACATATTGAATAATTGTCCCAGCATTCAGGAAGACATTCTAAGAATTTTGTTAGGATGTCAGAATTATTAAGAGGTCCTACCAATTGTTCTTAGATCAATGATTAAGCAGTTAAACCGTTGATAAACATCAGAGAGAGATTCATTCTTACCAACGATAAAACTTTCATACTGTCTTACCAAGTTAATCTTTCGAGTCTCTTGGATTTTAGTGATTCCTTCATATTGAACACATATGGTTTCCCACATTTCTTTAGAAGTTGTAAGATGCATGATGGAATGAAAAACTTCATCAGGCAGAGCCATAGAGATAATGGTTTTTGCCCTTGCATCTATACCAACCTCCTTTTTGTCTTCATCAGTCATTGTCTCATTTTTTTTAACAATATAGCGTTCAGGGATAGTAGGAGTGGTGGTAGTAGCTGGAACGGTAGCTATGATTTGGACAGGTTCATAGGATCCATTTGCTACGTTCTCAGGTATAGTGGGATCTGCACCTTCAAGAAATAATATCATTCGATTCTTCTAGAGAGAAAAGTTATCTCTGTTAAATCAGGAGGTTTAGAAAGTGAATCATTATCATAGTAGTTTGTGTTTGTGTTAAGTGCCATTTTAGAATAGAAAGGAAGAGAATAAAGCAAGATCTTGTTTATTAGATTAAACAATCTGCTCTAATACCACTTGTTGGCCCCAAGGTGCTTACCAAGTTTGTAGAAGGGGGGGGGGGGTGAATACAAACACATAATTTAATGTTTAATAAATTGTTTATTGATAAATCAAACACAATTTACAAGTCTGTTGCGAAATAAGGTTAAGTAAAACTCAATCTAAACAAACTTAAGAAGACACTAAGATGGTTGTACAAGAATATAGAGAATGGGGGATTTGAGAAGTATAGAAAACAAGGGTTTTAATATTTGAGAATGATGAAGGCTTGAGGGGAGCGCACTCTCTACAGATGGAGAGATAATCTTTCTATTTATACCCTATGCATTAAATGCATGACAGGGCACTTTACATATGTCTTTCTTTGATTGGCAGATAGAGTTTGACTTTGGGAGACATGCTTTTGGTCGCATCAAGAACAGTGTAGTTGACATTGTTGTTGTATGATTTGTGACAGAGATATCTCCGTTCTGATACATCGTACTGGGTGTGCAGGGAAAGACAAAAGAGACTTGAGGCATAAGCAAAGTGATCATCGATCGCTGAATATCTCTTCCTTCAGAGATATAAAGAAGTTCAGCTATCGCTGAAGCTTTTCCTCAGGTTTCTTCGCGTATGAGTAGAGTTGTCTTCGCTTCACTGATCTCTGCATCAGGTCACTAGTAGACTTGTCTTTGTTCAGCAGCTTCGTCTTCGATTCATCTATGAACATCTGTTGTTGCGAAACTTGTCTTCAGGGATTATGTTTATATCAGAAATCATCAACGATAACTGAATAGACTAAGTCTAATCCCTGATAGTGAAACACTAATACATATGAATGTTTATAAGAAAGATCATCAGTGATAACTGAACAGACTCAGTCTGATCGCTGATGGTGAAACACTAATACATATTAATAAACGTAATTTTCACTACGTATAGAAGAGGGTGTTTATGAAATCACTGAGAGAGTTTGGATCAACACTTAAACACAATTACTTCTTGTCTTCGGTTTCAAGAAAGGTACAATCGATACAACTCTTTTCCTGAAGAAACAAGGTGAGGATTTGATTCTTATACAAATATATGTAGACGACATTATGTTTGGTTCTATAAATCCTAAATTTTGCAAGAACTTTTGAAAAATAATGGAGACTAGATTTGAAATGAGCATGATGGGAGAACTGACATTCTTTCTTGGTCTACAAGTAAAGTAGTCCCCATATGGCATTTTTATTAATCAGTTTAAATATATAAAAGATATTTTGAAAAAGTTCAACATGGTCGATAGTTCCACAATGAAGATGCCCATGGTAACTAGAACTCTCCTGGACGCATATTTAGCCGGTAAATCTGTTGACTCATTATTGAATTTGACGGCTCATTATTGTATTTGATGGCCAGTAGACCGGATTTAATGTTTGCTACATGTTTCTGCGTGTGTTATCAGGCGAAACCTAAAGAATCTCATATTATAGTTCTTAAACGGATCCTTAGATACCTCAAAGGCACTCCTGAGTTAGGCCTTTGGTATCCAAAGGATTCCGGTTTTGATCTTACCGCTTTTACCGATGCTTACCACATAGGTTGCAAATTAGACCGGAAGAGCACGCTGGATTCCAGTCCATTTTTAGGCGACAAGCTCGTAAGTTGGACTTCAATGAACCAAAACTGTGTGTCTACATCAACCATCGAAGTTGAGTACGTTGCTGCCGCAAGTTGCTGCTCTCAGGTGTTGTGGATGATGACACAACTCAAAGACTTTGGGTACACTTACAAGCATGTTCTTATTTATTTTGACTCGAAGAGCGCTATTGCAATAACGGCTAATCCGGTTCAGCACTCAAAAACGAAGCACATTGACGTTCATTACCATTTCATAAAGGATCATGTTGAGAAAGGTGACGTAGAGATGCATTTTGTCCAGACTGATTACCAGTTAGCTGATTTGTTTACTAAACCTTTAGATGAAAAACATTTTAAGTTCCTAATCAGCAAACTTGGTATGCTTAACATGTCTTCTTAAGTCTGTTGGTATTTCTTGCATGATTCTAGGGGGAATTGATCATATTACTGCATTTTTCTAGGGTAGTTAGAATATCTGCTTATAGTTTTCTTATCTACTGACGAAGTCGGAATCATCATAGATGATTACATAAATCTTTCTTATTATGCAAGCTATAAGCATGTGACATTGGATTCTAGATAATTCCCTTCAGAACCCGTACTTCAATGTTTTCATTCTTACTGAAGCTGAAAAGATTCATCTTATTTAGGAAGTATTTGTTGTCTGTTTTAGAGAGAAATAGTTAAAGTTTTCACTGTCATATTTTTAAGGGGAGAAAAGAAAATTAAATTTCATTGTTATATTCATATTGTTCTTTCCTAATGATTTGACTTTTTACATATATTAAGGGGGAGAATATCTGATGTTTTGTCAAGTTAGAGCTTATTCGTTAATTTTTTCTTCTTGTTCTTAATTGAAGGGGGAGATAGAATATTCATTTCAAATGGAGTTAAGATTTCTATACTGAAGGTATATCTTTCTAATTCTTAATCTCAACATATTTTGAAGAAGGACGACTTTAGGTATGAAAAACGGTTTCTTAAAAGTTCAAACCACTTCTTATTCTTTAAATGATTTCATGAATCTAGAAGTGCGATTTTAAATGTTTTTCATATCAAGTGCTTTAATGTTTAACTAGTCGTGTGTTTCTAAAGGCTAATACTTGTGTATTGTCTTATCTTTATACTGTCAATTATTCTTACACACATCGGTTCAATACTTTTATAGACTTTGTTATTACCATGTCTCTAAATGATAGATCTTTCAATGGTACTTTTATTGACATTGTATTCAGTACGATTGAGTTCCACGTTGTATGAGTATCAGATTTTATTTCTAAACTTTTTGTGCTTTCATTGTCAAATTGTTTATATTTGTTCATAAAAACAACTTTCAATTATTTGATATCCCAATATTTTTCTTCATGATATTTGATCTGATCGAATCATTGTCAGATTCTCAAAACATTTAACTTGACTTCATTTCATTCATTCCATTTCTTTGTTTTGAGAGATCTTAAATGTTCAAAATGCTCAAATTTCATTCTTATTAATAATGAACATACTTTTTCTGCTAATGATATATTGTGCTTATCTACCAAGATAAACTATTGAGAAACACATTTTTAGGACAAAATTCATGGGTTCAATGTGTACCTTATCAGAACTTCTATGAATTTACGTTAACCTGTATCTTCTACCCAAGAAGTTATATCGAGTGATTGAAGAGAGAGGGGTCAAAAGAGTAGAGAGTGGGTGTGTGTTGAGGTAAAATGTGAAAGAGAGTTTGTTTAGAAGCGAGCTCAAATGATTAAAAGAAAGAGGGAGATAGATCAGAGTAAAAGAATATCAAACTCTGCACCAAATCTTTCCTAAGTTGGGCAGCCACATAATCTGTTGGGTCACATTCTTTTGTGACCTTCATTGAAACAGGGACTAGCCCATGCCAACTGTCGCATAAACCCTACATGCTACTCATCTTTTTCTTAACAAAAAGATGTTTCACATTTCTTTGGGGAGCAGCACATTAACTATTCAGAGTTCATTTAGAAGATGTTGATATTGAAACAGAAGGAAATTTGTCCCACCTTCGACCTTCATTCATGCACATTGAGTCCATGTAATACTTGATGTTGTCTCAATAGTTTACATATTTTGGGCCTGTTTAACGATACTTTTGCTTCAATCATTTCTACACTTGCACCAGTACACAAGGAATACGTTTTCTTGTCTTAACAGTCATAGAAAATTTCTTTGTGGTTTTTAAGTGATTGAATGGAAGCCTTGGGGGAGTGAACATAAAAAAATCTCTTTTCCAATGTGCATCCGTTGCACAAAGTGGCTCCGTGCTACTCACAGGCAGTATAATTGATTCATATGTTGATTCAGGGTTACCATTCCTAATTTGTCTGAATTTGAAAAGAATCGGATAAATATATTTATGAATTAACGACTACATGTTCATATCCGATTAGTTGGAGATATTCTTTCATGCGAAGATTGTTGATTCTTATTTTGGGGGAGATTGTCTCTATCTAATGAAGACTGTGCATATTTTGATATTTGGGGGAGATATTATCAAATATGATGCTGACATTGAAATGTTTTGATAATTCTTATTTCTCATCATTCATCAAAAAGAGGGAGATATTTGAAGAATTTCAAAGTTAGAATTATGATGATCTTATCAAAAAGGGAAGATCATTCAAAGTTCTATTTCTGAAGAAAGCAAAGTCAAATGAATGTTGTAAAGTGAAAGTGAACTCAAAGTGAAAGTGAAAGTTGAAAACTGAGAGAGTGTGAAGATTTCAACAATGCTTCTGAAGAAAATTGTGTTTATGATCAAAGTGGGAGATTAAAGAAAATTTAATGTTTGTGAAGAAAGATAGAGTATTAATGTTGAAAAGAATTCCAAAGAGGGAGATTTACAAAGATTTAAAGTTGTTGAAGATTTTGCAACTATGAGAAGACCTGAAGATTGTCATCAAAAAAAATTTAATCTTGAATACAAAAGGGGAGATTGTTAAGTCATGAATTGTATTCAGGATTAAAAGAGAGGTCAAAGTTGTAAAGTGTTGTAAAGTTGTATTTGTTTGTTAAAAGCCTTGTAAGTGAAAGTGTTTGACTTTGACATTAGCTTGTGTGATAAGGTCATGTTGACCATATAAATAGTTTGTATCATGTTGTAATCATAATATAACAAAGAAAGAGATTGGAGAGAGCTAAGAACACACATAAATTCTTAGTGAGAGAAAGTTTGCTAAATAGGTATATGGATCACTGTTAGATTTGTGACAAAGAAATCATTTTAATCATTGATTGAATCTATACAAGAATGATTTCTACATATTGTGTGAGTGATTGTTAGCTAGGATCTGGAACCATCACAAAGAAGTAGACTCTGTCAAGAAGAAATAGGAGACAGAAAAGGGTTTAGAAAGTGCTAATGAAGAGCTGAGAAGGAAGGTTTCAGAGTTGGAACAAAAGATTTCCAAAGACAGAGATGAATTTGAACAAGAAAAGAAAGGATTTGCACATAAATTCTCTGTGTTTTCTAGAAAGACTTTTGAAGAGAAGAAGGTAGTTAATCTAAAATGTGCAAAGCTTTCTTAACAAGTGTCATATTTTGAGAAAGTAATCCTTATGGAAAGAGACAAGTTTGCAAAGGAAAAGAAAATAGTTGAGCAGAAAAATGTTGGAGTTTTTAAAGAAATATCTGATCAGAGAAAGAATGTCGAGAAAGATTTTGAAGAAGAAAGGGAGGTTTTCGAGACGGAAGTTTAAGAAGCTGACAAGGACATTATCTGAACTGTTAACAAAGGCAATGAAAGAGCAGAACACGAAGTCTGAATTTCAGAAAAATATTGACCTACTCACCAAGGAAAGAAACAGTTTATCTTCCAAAGTAACAGAATTGAAGAAATTGTCTCTAAGGTGGTTTTGACTAAGCAGAAGACTACAGATTCAATTCTTCAAACACCTAGAGCTGATTCAGTTGATTCTGAATGTTCAATCAAGACAACATCAAGTTCATATCAAACAATTGTTTCAACAAAAAGGTCAGTCAATTTAAAAGATCATATTCGTACTACTAACATATTCTATGATAGGAATGTTGATGGTACAGGTAAATCTCAAAAGAGAAATACTAAAGAAAAGCTGGTTTGGAAAGTGAAAGGATCTTCTGATGAGAAGAAAGATCAGAAATCATTTGTGAACACATCTACTGCCAAAAAGAACAACAATGCTTATCATGTTAAATCTTTTGGCAAACCTGATCTTAATTATACTGTCAATCACTTAATCAAGTTAGAACAAAAGAAAATCAATTGTTCTTACTGTGGTTCAAATGATTTTGTTAGTAAAAATTATGCTAATTACTGGTATGGTTCTTATTATATTACTCCTAACAGAACAGTAACTAACAAACCTGGACCCAAATACCAGTGGGTACCAAAGCCAAAAGATCCATCATCTGTTGCAGGCACCTCAAGTCTAGGGGGAGTAAAAGAACTTTGGCTTCTGAGCACATCAGTTTAGAACCCGTTATAACCGGAGTTTTAGCTTCTAGGAAAATCAGTCCAGAACATGAATCTAAAGTTCTTAACTCTGATAAAGCTTCTACTTCCACATCACATTTAACAGAATTAGATTTATTGTTTGAACATTTTTTGACAGATTCGAAGACTTACGTGCAAATCAACGAATCACTTCAGATGTCTCAACTGAATCAAATTCCCCAATTCAGAATGAAACTCAAGTTCAAACACCTACTCAATCAGTTGAAGTTGCACATGATACTGAAGAGCCAGAAGTTGTACATTAAGTTGGATGCACTGTCATGCCCACTCAACAGATATGAAATGTCCAACCAACTGAGACTTCTACACCAGTTACTTCAACTAAACCCCAACAAGAAGAAGATACTGATATGTATATGATCAACATGATCAGTCTACATCTAATCCACTCCCTCACATATACAAGTTGACCAAAGTGCACCTGTTCATCAAATTATTGTAGATCCATCAAAGTCGGTGCAAACTAGGTCTGCAACAACAAATGAATGCATGTTTGATTCATTTCTTAGTAAGATAGAACCAACAAAAGTTTCAGAAGCTCTTCGTGATCCAGATTGGATTACAGCCATGCAAGAAGAGCTCAACCAATTTGATGCGCTTAAAGTTTGGAGACTCGTGTCCCGACCGGAAGGAAAATGTTAGAACAGATATATGTTGGATACAAGATCATGAAGACTAGAGGTCAAAGTACAAGAAGTCAAAGCTGGAAAGTCAACTCTCATTAAAAGTCAAAGTCATTTTGTAATAAAGTCAAAGTCAATTGTATTTGTTTTGTTTTCCTTGTTTTATATGATAGGTATAAATAGAGTTGTTTTTCTTTAATAGATAGATGACTAGAAGCTGTATACGCATCCTGAGAGAATATTAGAGAGAGAAAGAGAAGTCTAGTGAGAGAAAGTGAAAAACTGTGATTGTAATATGTGAATTTGAGTTTGAATCAAATAGGTAGTTGTGATAATCTTGTTTGTTTAATTTTTTTGTGAATTAGAAACTTGATATCAGGGACATACAATTGGTATCAGAGCAGATCTAGAATGAAATCATATCAAGAGAGGGTTCGACACTGTTTCATTGAAGTTTAGATTTGAATTTTGAGTTTTTGGGCGAATTTGAGTCTGTAATTGATAGGAATTAGTTTGTTTACTGTATTCGATTAAGTTTATGTAGTTTAATTTCAGTTTTGCACTGTATTATACTTGAATTTTCGAAATTTGTCAAGTTTTGAGTTTCACGAAGTCAAATACTGTAATAGATTGATTTGTATTTTTTGTGTGTTTGTTATTGACGTTAATTGTCTGTAATCTGTTCGTGGTATGAAATCGAAGTGATCAGCAGAATTTCAGAACAATTGGTGAAGGATTCGTCGAAATCAACAAAAGACTTGAGTTTTTGTTTTCAAAAGTTCAAGAACACGTCAACAATCCCAAGCACACGCAAGATCTACAAAACGCGCAAGCATCATCAGATGAACGCCCAAACTGAAAGATTTTTTATTTTGGCTACAAACGTGCAAAGTGCTATTTTCGAGTTCTATAATTGCGCAAATCGAAGTTTGCATTTTTGATTCTTCAGTCTGCGAGTTTGATCATTTTCGAGTTTTGCGAGTTTAGCTTGCGAGTTTGATAAAACACGCAAGTAGGCATCTGCGAGTTATCCAAACGTGCATGACTCATCTTGCGAGTTTCTCAGTGAACAGTGATCCGGGAGTTTATCTGTATGCGAGTTTCAAGTCTTTTTAGTGATCTGCGATTTTCTCAGTGAATAGTGATTTGCGAGTTTATGTGTCTGCGAGTTTCAAGTTTTCTTAGTGATCTGCGAGTTTCTCATCATAAACTCCTATTTCAAAATTCCTGAATTTCTATTTCAAGATTTTTGTATCTTTGTGATTTCATTTGGACTAACGGTCAATTTCAAGTTTCTTATTGCTTATATTTCAAACAGGATGACTTCAAGGGAAGCACTTGCTATTGGATCTGATGTCAAGCCTCCGGTTTTATTCCGAGGTGAATACGAACAATGGAAAGATCGTTTCCTTGACTTTGTGGATCGACATACAAATGGAGACAACATTTATTTGTCTATCACTGAAGGTCCTATGAAGATTCCCACTATGGAAATTCCTGCAGATAATAGATCAGATGATGATGAAATTCAGACAGAGACAGTTCCAAAAGAACCTGCTCCGCTTACTGAAGCACAGAAAAATTGGTTTAAAGCTGACAGACAAACTAAATATTTTCTGTTAGAAAGTATACCTAATGAGATTTATATCAAGATTGATAGTTACAAAGATAATGCCAAGTCTATGTGGGATCAGCTACAAAAGATGATGATGGGTTCAAAAGTTGGGAACTTGATGAAGGTAGCTAATTGTATAAATAGCTACAAAGAGTTCAAAGCAAAGGATAATGAGAGCTTGGAAGATACATATGAAAGATTTGTATTTCTTCTAAATAAACTGTCTAAGAATAAGGTTAAGAAGAAGCAGATTGAGAACAATGTGATGTTTCTGAGCATCCTGCAACCAGAGTGAAAAAAGTACACTCGTCGAATCAAGCAAATGAAAGATTTGAGTGATATTCCACTACATGAAGTCTACGAGACTCTACGACATAATGAAGAAGAAGTTGAGGAGAAAAGATCTGAGAAAAAGAAATCTGAGAAACTGCCCGATCCCATAGTACTTGTAGCTAGAGAGAAGAAGAAAGAAAAGAAAGAGAAGAAGACAAAGAAGAAGATAGTGTTGTCCAGTTCTGAATGAGAGTCTGAATCAGATGGAGATGACGGAGAGAATCTTAAGCAAGCAATGATTTTACTGACCCGTGCTTTTCAAAAGAAATTCTACAAGAAACCAGGGTTTCAAAAGAAATTCTACAAGAAACTAGGGTCTAATTCTCAAAGATACTCTTCATCAAACTCAAAGAACCACGAGCATAGAGAAAGAGTGGAAGGAAGTCGATTTGTTGAGAAGAAGCCGAAAGAAAAGAAAAAGTATGTGAATGACTACACCAGTACTGAAAAGAATAGTGATGATCTGAACAAATGCTATAACTGTGGTAAGGTCGGACATTACGGAAAAGATTGTCGGAAGCCAAAGGTTCGTAACTCGGAGTACTACAAAAACAAAAATGCTCTTGGCCAAGCAACAGGAAGCTGGCAAGGCATTAATGGCAGAAGACGAATTCTGGTTGGATCATTCTGATGAGGAGGAAGAACAAAAGAGTCAGCTCATTTATGCTTGATGGGAAAAGAGGTGAAAGATGATGATTCGGATGATGAGACTGCTGACAAAGTAATGAACTTAACTGAAAATGATTTCATGACCAAAATGGAAGCCATGATGGTCGAACTTCAAGACCTTCAATCCAAACTGAAAAAGGAAAAAGACAGAGTCGCTAGGAGAAATAAACAGATCTTTGAGCTTAATAAATCAATTATTTGGAACAAATATTTAATTGATTCTCTACGCAAATCTGCTTTTAATTTTAAAAGTGAAAAGATTTGTCTTGAAAATAAGATTTCTGATTTTGAATCTAAACTTTCTAAGTCTGATATAGAAAATAAAGAATCTGTACTAAAAGTTCTTAAATTGCATGCTGAAAACAAGAGCTTGACTAAGAAGGTAAATGCTTTGGAAGCCAATCTTCATTCTATAGGCCAAACAGATCAAACTATTTTTCTAAATGCACCCAATGAAGAGACTGATATTAAATAGAAATGGGGACTCGGTTATGATAACCCTCATTACTTAAAGAAAGCCATCAGAAAAAAAACCAGCATTATATAACTTTGATTTTCTTGTTGCTGCTGGTAAATATCCTCATTTAAAACCCAAATTTGTTACCAAATTACCAGATGAAGTTGAGGCTAAAGAAACTGAAAAGAGAAAGAATGTAAAGAAAATGCAACTACCATTTCGCTATGAAAAGTTGAATGATAGTTATCTTTCTGAAACACCAAAAGTTCTTTCAAATGATTATTTTGCTAGCTATTATGTTTCAGAGATGGAGGCAAAACCTGTAATTCCAAAAATTTATTTTATTCCACTCATTCTAGAAAGCAAAATACTTGAGCTTGAAAACGTTTTATCTAAAGAAAGACTTTTGGTAGGTATTGAACAAATTGTTTTCTCAATTGTTTTAAAGAACACTGTTTTTCAAAATAAATCTACAAAGTGTTCTAATTCTTCTAACGCCCCTCAAACTTCAACTGATAATTTTGATGACTTATTTGCATCTGCAAATGATTTCTTAAATTTTGATGAAGGGTGTATTGATAAAATTGATATGTTTGACTTCAATGCTTCACTTCCAAATCATTCTACTTTTATTATTAATGGAAAAGCTTTACCTAGTGTTTATGAAAAAGGCGAATCATCAACTAAGGTTGGTGAATCGGTTTCTGAGAATGTTGATTACTACGCTAAATGTAAGAAACATAAGAAACAACGCTCACAGAAATGGATCAACACTGGTAAGCACAAGAAAAATCAATCTCAGGAATCTGATTTTCCTAATAAATCTAAATTCTTTGTTTCAGATATAAGAAAGAAAAGGTCAGAAGAGAGAACTGAATGGCGACCTAAAAAGAAGACTGATGAGAAGGCAGAATCAATTCCTGATGTAGTTACTGATAGATCTGATAGTAGTGTTAATGATGTAGTTGGTAAAGGTGCTTTTAATAAACAAAACCTTGTAATTCCTTACAAGCGATATTAAATGAAACAATTGTTCCAATTATCTCGTCCTACTACTCAATCTTATACTTATCGGTGGAATGATTTTGCTTATCATCATTATTCTAATTATTGG
The DNA here is from genome assembly GCA_954870635.1 of Arctium minus. Lineage (NCBI taxonomy): Eukaryota > Viridiplantae > Streptophyta > Magnoliopsida > Asterales > Asteraceae > Arctium > Arctium minus. Next base: position 65,670,408 of record OX941090.1, on the reverse strand, counting down.
TTTGGATCTCATCATGTTTATTCTTCTAAACCAAATGTCTTCAAAAGTTTTCAAAGAAAAAGAGGATTCATATTCAAATGGATACCAAAATCATGTGCTAATATGTTAGGACCCGTTTCTAAATGGGTACCTAAATCTATTGTTTTCTGATTTCTCTTGCAGACCCGACATATGTGGTACTTGGATAGCGGTTGTTCCAAGCATATGACCGGGCAGAAAGCTTTATTGTCTAATTATACAAAGAAATTTAGTGGAAATGTAAGATTCGGCAACGACCAATTTTCACCAATTCTGGGCTATGGTGATGTGGTACACGACAAAGTAACGATAACGAAGCTGAGTTATGTCAAAGGACTAGGATACAACTTGTTTAGTATTAGCCAGTTCTGCGACAAAGGGTTAGAGGTACATTTCAAAGCTAAGAGTTTCTCAGTGTGTACTGAAGACGACAAAAAATCTTAGTTGGTACTCGCAAGTCAAACCTCTACACCATCAATCTCTCAAAGATCCAGACTGACAATCAGGTTTGCTTACTGACAAAAGCCTCGATGTAGCAAAGTTGGCTTTGGCACCGACGGGTGTCACACCTGAATTTTCGTTATATCAACAAATTAGTTAAAGGCAGATTGGTGAATGGACTTCTTGAACTGAGATACGAGAAAGACCACTTGTGTGCAGCTTGTGCAAAAAGGGAAGATGAAGAGAGATCCGCATAATCCGAAGTCTAATCCTAGTACCAGTTCTCCATTAGAGTTGTTGCATATGGATCTTTGTGGTCCGATGCGAACGCAAAGCTTAGGCGGAAAGAAATATGTTCTTGTTATCGTGGACGATTATTCGCGATACACGTGGGTCAAATTGCTACGATCAAAAGATGAGACGCCCAAAGTACTCATTACATTTCTGAAGAGGACCCAGGTGAATTTGCAGAAACCAGTCATGCTTCTTAGAACTGATAACGGCACAAAGTTCAAAAACAGAAATGTTGAAGAATATCGCGAATCGGTATGGATATCACATCAATACTCTGCTGCTCGTATGCCCGAACAGAATGGAGTAGTCGAAAGGAGAAATCGAATGCTAGTCGAGGCCGCTCGCACTATGCTCAGCCAATCAGACTTACCTCTATTTCTATGGGCAGAATCTATTTCGACTGCGTGCTACACTCAAAACCGTTCCATGATACATCGCAGATTTCAAAAGACTCCATATGCGTTGATCAACAATCGAACACCAACCATCAAATATTTTCATATTTTTGGTTGTAAGTGTTTTGTGCTAAATGACAGAGAGAATCTGAACAAGTTCAGTGCTAAGGCAGACGAGGGCATCTTCATTGGATATTCTTCTACATCTGCTACATATCGAGTTTATTTAAAGAAGTCGAAGACTGTTATCGAAAGCGTAAACGTCACATTCGATGAGGAAATGGCTTCTAAACAAGTCAGTTCAGAACCCGTGATAACTGGAGTGTTAGCTTCTGGACAACTCAGTTTAGAAACTGTATCTGAAAAGAACAAATCAGATGAAGCATCAACTTCTACTAATCATTTATCTTATTTAGATCTTTTATTTGAACTGTTTTATGATGAATATCTTGGATCTAATGTGCATAAACTTGTTATGGTTGACAGGATGGAACATTCAACGGCTAATCATCCAACCCCGTCAGATGTTTCCACTGAATCAAATTCCCCGATTCAGCAAGATATTCCAGTTCAAATGCCTACTCCATTAGTTGAAGTTGTATCTACTAATGATGAGCCAGAAGTTCCTGAGTCAGTAGGATGTGCTGTAAGGACAGATCAACAGACTGAACAAGCTGTACCTACTGAAACTTCTGCACCAATTACTTCAACTGAAACCCTCCCTCAAATTGCTCAAACTGAAGAAGTTGATAGTGGATTTTTGGATGATAATCATGAACAATCTTCATCTAATCCACTCCCTTATGAACATCACTGGACCAAAGAGCACCCTTTAAAACAAGTCATTGGAGATCTCAATAAACCGGTGCAAACTAGGTCAGCAACTTTAAACCAGTGTCTGCATGACTCATTCCGTAGCAAGATAGAGCCTACTCGAGTATTAGAAGCTCTACCTGTTTCGGATTTGGTGTCTGCTATGCAAGAAGAGTTAAATCAATTCGAAGCCCTGAAAGTTTGGTGACTAGTGCCAAAACTAAAAGGAAAGACCATGATAGGTACTAAGTGGGTATTCAAAAACAAGAAAGATGAAGATGATATTGTTATTCGAAACAAAGCAAGACTTGTTACCAAAGGTTACCGGCATGAGGAAGGCATAGATTATGACGAGACTTATGGTCCAGTAGCGCGTATAGAGGCAATCCACATGTTTCCAGCCTACACAGCTCACAAGAACTTCACAGTCTATCAAATGGATGTGAAGACTACCTTTTTGAATGGCATTCTTAAGGAGGAAGTCTATGAATCGCAACCAGAAGGCTTTGTGCATCCAGATAAACCAGATCATGTCTACATCTTGGATAAAGCACTTTATGGGTTAAAACAAGCGCCTCGAGCCTAGTATGAGGTACTATCAAAATTCTTGGTCAAGTCAGTTTTTTCAAAAGGTAAAGTCGATACCACTTTATTTATTAAAAAGGAAAAAGATGATATCATTCTTATTCAAATATATGTTGATGATATAATATTTGGTTCTACAAATCCTAAATATTGTAAGAACTTTTCAAATCTAATGGTGTCATGTTTACAAATGAGTATGATGGGAGAGATGACTTTCTTTCTCAGATTACAAGTAAAACAATTTTCAACGGGGATTTTTATAAATCAAGCAAAGTACATTGTTGATATTCTTCGGAAATTTGAAATGGAAAATTGCAAACAAATTGGAACCCCAATGGCACCAGGTACTAAGATCGACACTATGCTTTCGGGTAAAAGTGTTGATGTTAAGACTTATAGAGGAATGATAGGTTCTTTAATGTATCTTACATCAAGTAGGCCAGATATTATGTTCTCAACATGTTTATGTGAAAGATATCACGTTGATCCTAAAGAATCCCATTTGGCTGCTGTCAAACGGATTTTTAGATATCTGAAGGGGACTGCATATCTTGGTCTTTGGTATCCTAAAGATACTGGCTTTGAACTGACTGCTTATTCAGACGCAGATCATGCTGGATGCATGTTGGACAGGAAGAGCACTTCAGGTCATATTCAATTTCTTGGGGACAAGCTCGTTAGTTGGGCGTCAAAGAAACAACTTTGTGTTTCCACATCGACTGCAGAAGCAGAGTATGTAGTTGCTGCTAGTTGCTGCTCTCATGTTTTGTGGATGAGGACACAACTACAAGACTATGGATTCAAGTTTGATAAAATACCGATCTATTGTGACTCAAAGAGCGTTATCGCTGTAACAGCTAATCCTGTGCAGCATACTAAAACAAAGCACATTGATGTCAGGAATCATTTTATCAAAGATAATGTAGACAAAGGTACAATAGAACTTTACTTTGTAAAGAATGATTATCAACTTGCAGATTTGTTTACCAAAGCTTTAGATGAAAAGAGATTTAATTTTCTTGTGTCTAAGCTTGGTATGCTAAATCTCAAGATCTAATTAGTAATTACCTATTAAAGTTTCTTTTATTGTAATTTTCATCATTTCTTTATCATTATTTCTAAAAGGATATCTGCACTTTAACATTTTGTTCATGATCTCAGGGGGAGTCAGACAAGATTTAAGATGATCAACATTATTCTGAGGAGGAGTTTATAGACTTGTTGCATTTACTTCACTGTTAAATTTTTGTGATGCATGATTTTAGGGAGAGTCTATAAGTTCAATAAAAAGGAGTAAGGATATGATTTCTGATTATTTCAGATAAGAACTCGTACTTTAATCGTTTTACTGTTTTATGTCTTTTAATTTTCAATAAAATTGTGAATAAAGTTGCTTTGACATGACTTTGAGACTTGTATAGAATGAGAGAAGCTATCAATCATATATTCATATCAATCATATCAGTTGAATTCATGAGATTTAAGACTACACGAAAAGGTTAATTTCTTATCTTAATCTCATATATGGTTGAAAGAAGGACAACTTTCAATCATAGAAAATATATTCTTAAATGTTCAAACCCCTTCTCGATTCTTAAACAGATTTCATGAACTGGAAGTGTGATTTTAAATGTTTTCAAAATTTACTTGTGCTAACATGATTATAAACCGTGTGTTTCCAAAGATAAATACTTGTGTATTGTCTTTTCAATATATTTTCAAGTATTCACACACACCGGTTTCAATTTTTGTTCAAAATGTTCCTACCATGTCTCAAATTTGAAACATATTTTTCGATGGTAAGACACCACGCTTGTATTTCAATGAATTTTGAGCGTCAATTCATTTCGAAGCGTTCTTTCAAAATTACTATATTTTTTATTCATATGGACAATATCCGTTATTCTTGACCATAAGCCTTAACTGTTATATCATTTCTTATCTGATCATTTTTCATATAATGTTAGTTTTTCAAACAAGTTCCTTGCATTCATGTTTATTTTTTCAATATACTTATTTGAAAATACTTCAATGTTTAAAAATGCTCAAATCTTCATGATTATATTCTGAGCATATATACATCTGACATTTGTATATTTGTGCTTTAACTGATAAAGTTAAACCATTTTTAAGAAACATATGTTTCATAGGAATATGGGTTCTTTGTGCTAGGACTTAACTGAAAACTTCTATGGATTCACGATTACCAGGTGTTTCCTACCCAAGAAGTTACTCCATAGTGATTGAGTGTGAGGAGTCAAAAAGAAATGACTGTGGGTTGTGCGTTGGGGTAAAATGGAAAAGAGAGTTTGGTTAGATGTGAGATTAATGATTAAAAGAAAGATGGTGTGAGATCAGAGTAAAAGAATATCAAACTCTGCACCAACTACTTTCTGAGTCGGGCAACCACATTACTAATGTTTCACAATTTGTTGGTTACTCATCTCAAAGTAAGGCCTACAGAGTTTTTAATACTTCTTCTAGAATAATTGAGGAACGTGACAATGTCAAATGCAATGAGAACACACCAAATCCTATTGGGTCTGGTCCCCAGTGGTTGTTTGACATTGAGTCACTAACTAACTCTTTTGGTTTCAGTAGTGATGATTGTGCTGGGTCAGGAAGTGGAGGATCAGGGGCTACACAAGTTCAAGACAATATACAGCCTGTGATATTTCCTATGCCTATAAAAGAACCTGTTGAATTCTGTGAAAAAGAACCTCTAACTGAGCCAATTCAGAGTGAAGAAGAAAGAAGAGAAGAGGAATCGTCAATGCATAAAGAGCTAGAAGTAGCTGAGGTGATCCCCTCTGCTGACTTAAATGATTCCAATCTAGAGGAAGGAATCCATGAAGAACCTAGTTTTCAGACTAGAACACAAAAGAATCATCCTCCAGAGCTGGTAATAGGAGACATCTCTTCTCCTATTATTACAAGGAATCAAAGCAGACTTCAAGAGCTGCAGGATCAACAACACACAGTACTCTCATGCTTTCTATCCCAGATTGAGCCTAAGAAGGCCTATGATGCAATGAAAGATTCAAGTTGGATAGAAGCCATGCAAGAAGAGTTACTTCAATTCAAGCTACAGGATGTTTGGGACTTAGTGGACCTTCCAAAAGGTCATAGAGCTATAGGTACCAAGCGGATTTTCAGGAACAAAAAGGATGAGAGAGGTATTGTGATCAGGAACAAAGCAAGGCTTGTGGCACAAGGGTACACTCAAGAAGAGGGCATAGATTATGATGAAGTGTTTGCCCCAGTGGCAAGGGTAGAGGCAATTAGGCTGTTCTTAGCCTATGCCTCATACATGAAGTTGAAGGTCTATCAAATGGATGTAAAGAGTGCATTTCTATATGGCACAATTGATGAAGAAGTATATGTCTGTCAACCTCCTGGTTTTGAAAATCCTTCATATCCTAACAGAGTATACAAGCTGAAGAAAGCACTCTATGGTCTACATCAAGCCCCAAGAGCATGGTATGACACTCTGTCTACCTATCTCTTGGAGAATGGGTTTGAACTTACCTTCTTCCTTGGGCTTCAGGTGAAACAACAGTCAGATGGAATCTTCATTAGTTAATCAAAGAATGTGCAAGACATCCTGGAGAAATATGGTTTAAAAGACTCAAAGCCAGCAAGCACACCAATGGAAACTCACAAACATATCACTGTTGATCTTGAGGGGGAGGATGTTGATGTCCATCTATATAGATCAATGATTGGATCTCTCATGTATCTCACAGCCTCAAGACCAGACATCATGTTTCCAGTGTGTGTATGTGCCAGATTCCAAGTCAAGCCTAAACAATCACATCTTCAAGCTGTGAAGAGGATTTTCAGATACTTAAGAGGGCAACCTAGAATAGGTCTTTGGTATCCATATGAATCTTCATTTGACTTGATTGCTTATTCAGATAGTGACTTGGGTGGTACCAACATGGACAGAAAGTCTACTTCAGGGGGATGTCAACTTTTGGGTGCAAGACTAGTATCTTTGCAGTGCAAGAAACAAACCACAGTGTCCTCATCAACAACAGAAGATGAGTATATTGCTGCTGAAGTTGCTGCTTTCAGGTTCTATGGATTCAAAATCAGATGTTGGACTATGGGGTAACATTTCTTCACACTCCAATCTTTATTGACAATAGCAATGCTATAAGCATTGTTAACAATCCTGTCAAGCACTCCAAAACAAAGCACATTGAGATCAGGTATCACTTTATCAGAGATTGCAATGAAAAGAAACTCATTCAAGTTGCTAAAGTCCATACTGACAACCAGTTTGCAGATCTATTCACTAAAGCTTTTGATGTGGGTAGATTCACTTTCTTTCAATGTTTTGGTTACAAAGGATATGGTTGAGCCTGATGCTATCCAGGTAAGAAATCCTCGACATCCTAGATAGAAACCTTGAAGACTTATGATGGTTTGGACCGGTTTTGATGTAAATGTGTGGAACTTTGGGTGGAGTTGTTGGTGGTTCAAGTTGTTTCTTTTATGGTGGTGCTTCACTAAGGCATCTGGCACTAAAAGTTGGGTTGATTTGTCTGAGAGAATTGTTGAAGTCAGAATTATCTATGCTCTTGATAATCCTTGAGGTGGATTTTTCTTGGGGGAGTTGGGATTTGTTTGGTTGTTTCTTGAACTTGAATTGGAGCTATAAGGAGTATTTTTAGGCATAGATTGTGATGGTTTGGGTGTTTATAATTATGGTGTAAAGGGTCCCCTTACTGATTCGTTAATAGTTTTTGTGGAAGGAAGGAGTGGGTTTTTCTTTCATGGTGTCACCACTGCCGGTAAAGGTTGGCATTATGAATCTTCACTGGTTTTGGATTCATTTCTTTGGGATTGGTGAAAAAAGGATGGAGTGTCTATAGTTTCTGGATCTAAATTGAGGTTGATTTGGGCATAGTGGTGTGTCTTTTTCACCCTTTTGATTGTTGTTCATATTTTTTCCTATGACCAATCTGGTTTCTGGATTCTATTATGGTTTTCTGGTTTACTGAGGCCTGGATTCTATTAAAAGTCCTTTTTTGATAGAGGGGTGGGGATCTGTGTTAGTGAATGATCAAAAGCTAATCATACAATGATTGTAATTTTGAGTTTTGTTTCATTAAATTAATAAATAAAAGGCATTGCCCAATTTATTATGTCTATGTTATATTATATATTTTTTTATTATTCGTAATAAATAACCTTAGAATAATGTTGTTATTGCATAAATATGTTGGATGCAAGATCATAGAAGACTGAAGGTCAAAGTTCAAGAAAGTCAAAGCTGAAAGTCAACTCTCTTAGTAAAAGTCAATGTCAAAGTTGTAGTATTTTTTTGTTTAAACGCGTTTGTTTAGTTTTTACTTTAATAGACTTGTGTCTAGGAGTGTAGTTAAGGGTAACAACTAGAACTGAGAGATTCACCGAGCTTTAGAGAGAGAAATTTAGAGAGAGAAAAGTATTCTGTACGAATTGTCATTTGCAATTGAATTAACAGGTTGAGTTTTAATCTGGTAAATCATCTTGTTTGTGATTGTTTATATTAGATAAGAACTTGATTAGATTGGGACATTATCAATTGGTATCAGAGCAGATTCAAGTAGAAATCGATCGAGAAATATGCTTTTCAATGATTGTTTTGGTGGTTAGATTGAGTAGTGAATTTATCTGAGTGTTTGCGAGTTTCATTGTTGAATTGAGTTCGTATAATGTTTTAGATTGATTTTGTATAGGTTAATTTGAGTTTTGCACGGTAATTGAGATCAACTTTGGAATTTGTACGTGTTTTGAGTTCACAAGTTAGTCGCACTGTATTTTGATTCAATTTGTAATAGTTACTGCTTTATATAAAAATTCAATGTCTGAATTCGATTCTAGAAGTATAGGGGATCGAATTGTTGAATTTTCAGATCGAAATTCGAAGTGTAGATAGATATTTGAGTAAATCAGTGTGGTTTTTCAACAAGATCTGAAGAACTCGCAGAACCATCAAGAACTCGCACGAATAACTCGTATCTCAAAGGATTTCGCATAGTTGATTCTGAAAATTTTATTTAAGTGAAGAATTTGCATATGTGTCTCATGTGAATTAAATAGAATTCACATATCTTTGTGTTAAGAATTCTTCAGAATTCGTATTGGTCTATCTGTGAATTGCCAAGAATTCGCATAAGTCTTGTTTGCGAAAAGAGTAGAATTCGCATTAAGCAGGATACGAATTCCTCATAATTCGCTTCTACCTTCATAAGAATTCCTAAGAATTCGCATAAATGTTTGATACGAATTCTTTGTGTTTTTAAATAAATTTCTAAGTACAGAATTCGTGTGGGTCCTATGTGCGAATTCTAGTATGCTATTTTTGTATTTGTCTTGTCTGCGAATTATGTAACCTTTGTAGTCTGCGAATTCTTGATTTGTTATTCCTTACGAATTCTGATTTTGGTCTATATACGAATTTTGCATGCGAATTCCTTGTGATTCATTGTGATCTGCGAATTCCTTACTTGGTGATTTTTGGAAATTTTAATTTCTGAAAGTTTTCTGTATTTTTCTGATTTCACTTGAACTAACGATTGTGTGTCAAGTTCTTATTGACTATTTGAATATAACAAGATGACTTCCAAGGACGCGCTTTCGATTGGTACAGATGTCAAACCTCTTGTTCTATTCAAAGGAGAATATGAACTGTGGAAGGAGAATATGAACTGTGGAAGGACAGGTTTCTCGACTCCATTGACCGACATGCAAACGGGGAAAATATTTTGTTGTCTATTACTGAAGGTCCTATGATTCCTCCTATTATAGAGATACCGGATGATAAACCTTCAGATAGTGAGGATGAAGACGAGGGAAGGGTGAGAATTCCCTAGTTAAATATTATTTTAGGTTTTAAGGTTGAAGTAATATGATAATGACTAGCATATGTAGGGATTCATATAGATATATTGAATCTGCATATGGGTACAAAATGGAGATTTTGTGTATCGGATGTGACTCGCTATGAGAACACTTCATTGGATGTCATGTGAGTGTCGTCAGTGTTTCTCATGTGGTCAATGTACATGTAATTCTTTGACTTGAGAAATATGGAGTTTGTTATGTGTGAGTAATATATTTTGACATTTATTCTAATCATTCCGTATCTGGGTGACAGAATTATTGTTGGTATGTTATAAATCACATGGTAGAAGTAGCATGTATCGAGATAGGATTTGTCCCTCCTTTATGACGGGAGTGATGACTCTTGGCCCCTTGATAAATATATACTAAGGAAATGCATGCATGCTCAGATAAATGATATGAGATATCAATTTATGTTTTTATTAGTATATTAGGGAATCTAGAAACTAGAGATTGGACATAATGAGAATGACACATTCAATGTCTCGTGTCAATCTGGACATCAAGGACAAAAGAATTAAATATGTAAACTAAAATTGATTAGATACCGATAATTTGTAGCATCACCAATTCTCGTCATTTAGGTGATGATGATGTATTGCTAGATACCACTCATTGTTTATAACTATAAATACGATATTCATATTCATTACCAACATGTCGAGAACCCACTGGGTCACACGCATTGAACATATTCGAATAAGGAGTTTTAATAATTAAAACGTTTAATTATTATATCTGATTTGTATTGATTTAATCTGATTAAATAAAATCAGATACTTTTTATGCTTGACATAAATAAAGTTGACTAGGTATGGTTATGTATGAAAGTGATGGTGCATGGCCGCTCTTACACTCAAGTAAGGTGTGGAGATGATGGTGATCTTTTAGGCCATACTTCCATCACCATATATATTGTATGACATTGTATGCAATTTTTTTGGTCTTGCAATTCTCTCTAAAATCACATACAACTATTGCTCCCTTTTCTTTCTAATTTTTTGAAACCGTGACTAGCATCACGAGAAGGCAAAGGATTCGGATTGTTCGTGTGGATACCGTGGAGGCATCAACCTTTGTTTGTTGTTGTGATTCAAAGTCTCGTTAACTGTGAGGTATAATTTCAAAACACCCGATTTATTCCGGTTCGTATGGTTCCTTGGAGGGTTATTGTTTTATTTTCTGTTGTGCCTGAGATCCCGTAACCCAACAATCTGTCTGTTTATATTTCTGCCTGCTGCTTGATTTATGTGACAACCGTCAAGATTAGTGCTCAGGTTAAATTCTAAGATAATGAAAATTAAGATTTAAGTATTTGCCACTCCTTAAATTGCATAAAATTTTAAGATAAAAGTTTCCTGAAAATTTAGGAGGTTGCGTAGAATGCCCGGAACAGTTCCGTGTCTGACCGTCACTGTCCAGAAATGCCAAAAATAAAAAAATAAAAAAATAATAAAGAATTAAGTCCAAAATTCATAAAATTTTAAGTTTATATTATTTAATTGAAATACTTTCATTTTTATACATATAGAACGTGTTCAGCAAAAAAAAAAAAAAAAATTGAGAATCGGGTATTTCGGTTCTCACATATCTGATTTAATGACCTATAATAACCATAATTTATTATTTTAGTTTTATTATATGTGTCATATGGACACATATCACATGAAGGTTTAACTTTAATATTTAAATCTAATTTAAAAATTTAAATAAAACCCATTTTTAACTCATTTTCATTTTCAAAAATTAGACCACCTCTTCATTTTCTCTCCTCTCTTCTCCTTTCTCCTAATCGGCCACCACACACCACCACCGAAATTTCAGGAAAATCTTCAAGGAAAACCAAGGTTTTAACACCCTATTATATCAAGAATTCAAGTTTTCATCTTCTTTTGTGAAGGTAATCACTTAACATTCTCATTTTTCAAGTTTATTATCAAAAAGTTTGTATGTTTCATATCCTTTCATGTAAGTGATGTATAATCCAAGTTTTGGAAGTGAAATGGGATGCACTTAGTATCAATATATTTGCTAATGAACCATTGAATGATCTTCCAATGAAACTAGGGTTTTTAAGTGTATTATTTTGGGATTTTATCAAGAAATGTTAATTTTATGAAATGTGGTATTTGGTCCACGAAATTTTAATAATGTTGGATTGGAATTTATGTATTTACATCAATTTTGAGTATAAATAAACTCTTAGGATGAGATTGTTCAAATCTCATATGATTAAGAGTTTAAAAAGTGGTGAAAATCACTTATTTGTCCTCTTAATAGCAATGCATGTATGAATAATTTGCACCCTTGTTACTTTGGTATTTTGGTATTAGTGGTACAAAAGGAAGTTTAAACTAAAAGTGTTCTTAAGATGGAAATTATAATCTCCATATGATTAAGGACAAATTTTGAAGTAATTTTTAACATTTGAATGGTTGAATGATTCATGCATAAGTATGGATGAGCATATTTTAATGCTATGAGTCCAAGAATCTTAAAGTATACTAAAAAGTCTTATTACAATGTTTACTGATGTGAAGACATGGTTTATACCAAAAAAAAAACATGCTATAATGATCATCATTTTCGGCTTAATAGAGATGTTTTGGTACTTTGAAATCTGTCCAGAAACTAACCTTCACTTCTAGCAAGCACAACTCTTAAACCACATGTCCAAAATTGGGATTTTTGCTTCTAGACTTTAATTTGGAGATGATTTGAGCACTTAAATGAATTTTACAAGAAAATGGTGCAATCTGTCCAGTGAAGACAGATTCATACACCTATCTTGTAGAGGCCATAACTCCCTCATTTCTTATCCCAAATTAAGTGAATCTTTTTTTCAAATGATAGGATTTTGAGTTAGGTTTACACCCATATAAGGATCATTGGCTAATTCAAAAAATTGATACCCCAAAAGAATGCTACAAGTGAGGTATGTCACTGATCCGGAAATCAGTGACACACTGCTTTGTGGAAATTATTTAAGGTATCAAAACTAATCCAACAATTATGAAAAAGTGCAGATTTACTCTTTACACACTATAGTATTACCACAAAAAATTTGGTGAATTCATTCCTTTGGGAAGAGATGTTTCTATAGTGTTTTTGTTGACTAAAATTTTGGACAGCTACTGCTGATTTTTTCAGAAAAGTGATCATAATGAGATCTAGACTTGTGTTAAGACATAATAAGACTATAATTGATCTAAATATAGTTTTGGATATTGACACCTACTTAATGGCATTTCATAAGTTATTTGGACGGGTCATTTGGACATAGGAACGGGTATTAATGTATTTCCACTATGGCAACCTTCACTATAGGTAACCAAGGAAGCGGCACCTATTTTGAGCACTATCGTTAAGTTTCCAAGTTCACTCTCAAGGTGAGTATTCACAGCCCCATTTTACTTGTTTTAAATGATTTTGGGATGAAAAGCATGCTTATGTATGATTATAATGATTCATGAGTTAATTGAAATGTTTTGCGCTGTTAAGTCGCCAAGGCTTGTTCTCAAGCATTTTAAAAAGTAAGATGTATGACGTAAAATAGTTGGTATGTTGAGTATTTAAGAGTTAGTCCCCAGACGACACTACTATTAACCCAGAAAATTGGGCCTATAGTATTAGTGGATAGCGCTATTTGGGCTTGACCAACCCCACTTCTTACAGCTGACGAGCTAGGAGTGCACTATACTAGAGAAGTGATTGACCATGCGGCGCTTGAGACCACCTCTGAGTCAAGGCACACGGGGCAAAAACAAGGGTCCGGGACGGTTTAGTAGTGGCTCAACCAAGTTTAAGTTATACCGACTCAAGTCATACGTAAAATAATACTCATGAAATATTCAAGTTAAGCTTTTGAGCACGTATATGCTCCAAGTATTCAAGTTAAGCTTTTGAGCACGAACATACTCCAACTATCCAATTTTTGCATATAAAATGTTTTGTGCATCTTTAAAACCTGTGAACTCACCAACTCTCGTAGTTGACCACATTTTTGTACATGCTTTTCAGGTAATCAAGAAGGTAAACTTTAAGGGTCGTTCTGCGTATAACATGAATATGCTTGGGGGATGTACAAACTTTTGGACAATGCTATCTTGAATTATCTCGGGATTGTAATTTCACGATAAACATTCTACTATTAAATTTTGTAATGTATTTTTATTAAATGTATGGTGGTTGAACTTTATGCTTGTGGATTGTTTATCAGAAACTGTTATACCCCGTGTTTCCGCTTTAGCGGGGTATGACAGATTTGGTATCAGAGCCACAGGTTATAGAGAATACCGGTTTTATACAAAACCATACACTATAACCCTATATTTAAAAAAAAAATTATCTTACAAACGAAATTACGAACCCGAATACATCCCTAGCATGACTAAGATGTGTCTTTCGTAATCACACCCTAACTTAGGCAAAGCTCGATCACCTTTGTTTAATTTGAGTGTGCATAATGGAGACATGGATCGGGTATGCTAAAAGTTACTAAAAATAGAAACTTTTCGATTCAAAAACAAAAAGCATGTTTTGTTTGTGAGTTCGCATGGCATTTTTGGTTATTAAAGGATATTATCATATGCTTAATAATTAAACTTTGTTAATTATCGCAGTCGACATGTCTCGTTCCCCACCTAGAGAGCAATCCCCTGACGAATCAAGTTATCTCACCCACATACCCGGGAGAAATTCTCCTCCTAGTGAAGAGTATGACCCTTCTGAGCATGAGTATTCCGATTCCGAGAATACACCAGTGAGATCCGCTACGCCCACACCTGATCCGACACCATGTACCACACCTGAGTGTGAGAAGACTCCTATACCAGTTAGAGATGAGGCAGGGCCTTCTCGGCCCAGGGGTCTGAGGTTATCACCCCCTTCGCTTGCTAGGATACCGGCACTCCCACTAGGCGGCATGACTGAGGCCGAGACATACTGGGTTAGGAGTTTGTCTCGGAGTATGGAGCGGTGTAGGTTGCAAGTTGATTTCCATGAGCATTCCATTGACTCACTTAGGAAAATGATGAGTATGACTGACAATATTACAAAGGGGATGATATCGATGATGGGAACTAGTGATGAGATGATAGGGAAGATATTTGGAGAGCTAGCGGAGACTAGAGCGATGGTGACCTGGCTGCACACTTGTTTGTCGACCGTGATGGGATTCTTGGTAGTGATTCTGGCTTTGGTGATGGTGCACTATTGGCGTTTGTAGTTTGTGATTGATGCATGATTTGGGTTGTTAAAAACTTTATTTTGGGGCTTGTAGCCCGTGACTTTAAAACACTTGACTCATTTTGGATTGTCACATTTTGTAAACGTTTGGATGATGTATGTCTTGATGATGGATGCTTATGATATATTTTGTTATGCATGATTTTAAGTCTTTAAGAATGTATTCCTTATGATTTAAATATCGTATCATGTTTGTATGATGGAATGGAATTCAATTAGACATTAAAAATTCAATTGTTGCAATTAGAACTATGCCGCCAAGAAGGGAAGACCCCGAGATTGCTCGGCTTGTAAACGAACAAATTCTTGCAACACTCCCTGCCATAGTTAGCCAGATAACAGCAGGATTAAATGCAAATCCACCAAACCAACCAGGAGCTGGTGTTAACGTTGAAAGAGAGTGTACATATAAGACCTTCAGGTCTTGTAATCCAAAGGAATTCCATGGTACTGAAGGAGCGGTTGGATTACTGTCTTGGATAGAAGGAATGGAGTTTGTCCTTCATATCAGTAAATGTCCGGAAACTAAGAAGGTAGAATTTGCAACTTGTTTATTACAAGGGAGAGCACTGACTTGGTGGAACACCCAAGTACAAACGAGAGGAAGAGACGCAACAATTAGATTGACATGGGACGAGTTCAAAGAGATGATAAAAGGGGAATACTGTTCAAGGAGTGAAATGCAGAAGTTGCAGGCGGAATTCTGGGATCATGAGATGAAAGGCAATGATGTAGATACATACACGACACGATTCAATGAGTTGGCGAAAATGGTACCACATCTGGTGACACCGGAAGAAAATCGAGTTGACAGGTACATCTGGGGATTAGCACCGGAAATTAGAGGAGATGTAACTTCGGGAAAACCGAAGACTCTTCAAGAGGCTGTGGATTTAGCAACGAAGCTCACCAATAATGCAATTCGTTCAGGACTTTTCTCTAGTGGCAAAGCCAAAGGAAAGAGGAAAGTTGAAGAGGGTTTAAGGAGGCAGGATGACCGAAGGAGGGGAAAGGATCGGAGGATCATGGGTAACTATGGAGTTCAGGTGCAGGCAGCCGATAAGGGAAAAGGGACATATCCGAGATGTGACAAGTGTAATAGGCCACATTTCGGAAACTGTATTATATGTCGCAAGTGCCACAATGGAGGTCATTACGAGAAGGATTGCAAGGCTGGAGGAAGGAGAGTTTGTTTTGAATGCAGGAGCCCGGATCATTTTAAAAACAACTGTCCCAGGGTGAACAGAAGGGCGAATGCGAATCAGATTCGGCCAGTTGGACAGAGGGATCAAAGGGGCCAAGCAAGAGGCCGAGTGTTTGAAATTGGGGCGGAAGAAGCAAGGCGGGACCCAAATGTGATTATAGGTACGTTTCTCTAAAACAATCACTCCGCATCTGTACTATTTGATTCTGGAGCAGATAAAAGTTTTGTGTCGTTAAATTTTAGACCGAAAGTTAAACAAATGACACAAAAATTAAAAGAAGACTATGTCATTGAATTTGCTAATGGGCAAGAAATTAGGGTCAAAGATGTACTTCCAAATTGTACCCTAAGTCTAGCTGAAAAGGATTTCAAAATAGATTTAATCCCAATAAATCTAGGTAGCTTTGATATAGTCGTGGGCATGGATTGGTTGTCAAAGAACCACGCGGAGATAAGTTGTTCCGAGAAGATTCTCTGAATCCCGTTACCGGGAGGAGAAGTACTTATAGTACCTGGAGAAAAGTCTAAGAGAAAACTGAAGATGGTGTCTTGTATGAAAATGCGAAAGTACCTGTGGAAAGAATGTGACGCATTTCTGGCGCATGTAATAAGTAAAGAACCTAAGGAGAAGCGTTTGCAAGATATTCCGGTAGTCCAAGAATTTTCTGAAGTATTTCCCGAGGAGTTACCTGGATTACCTCCATCGAGACAAGTCGAATTCCGTATCGATTTGGTTCCAGGAGCTGCACCGGTGGCCAAGGCACCGTACCGTTTGGCACCTTCGAAGATGCAAGAACTGTCAGAACAACTACAAGAGCTTCTCGACAAGGGATTTATTAGGCCTAGCTCTTCGCCTTGGGGAGCACCAGTACTTTTTGTTAGAAAGAAGGACGGGACGTTCCGAATGTGTATTGATTATAGGGAACTCAATAAGCTGACTTTAAAGAATCGATACCCACTTCCCCGAATCGACGATTTATTTGATCAATTTCAAGGCGCATCGTACTTTTCAAAGATTGACTTACGGTCCGGATATCATCAAATGAGAGTTCGTGAAGAAGACATCGACAAAACGGCGTTTAGAACTCGTTACGGTCACTATGAATTTCTGGTTATGCCCTTCGGACTGACAAACGCTCCAGCAGTTTTCATGGACTTGATGAACAGAGTCTGTCGACCATACTTGGACAAGTTCGTGATCGTGTTTATAGATGACATTCTGATTTATTCGCGAAGCAAGGAGGACCATGAACAACACCTAAAGTTGATGCTGGAATTGCTCAAGGAACAGAAATTGTACGCCAAGTTCTCCAAGTGTGAATTTTGGCTTCGAGAAGTACATTTTCTGGGTCATGTGGTTAATAAGAAAGGGATTGATGTTGATCTAGCAAAGGTTGAGGCCATTAAAAAGTGGGAAACCCCTAAGACACCGACTGAAATTCGTCAATTTCTTGGCCTGGCAGGTTATTATCGGCGATTTATCGAAAAAATTTCCAAGATTGCTCAACCACTCACGTCGCTAACCCAAAAAGATAAGAAGTTTGATTGGGGAGAAAAATAGGAGAAGGCATTTTAAACGCTGAAGCATAAGTTATGCAACGCGCCAATTCTAGCGTTACCAGAAGGTACATAAAATTTTGTGGTATATTGTGATGCATCACATCAAGGTTTGGGATGTGTATTGATGCAAAGAGATAAAGTCATAGCTTATGCCTCAAGACAGCTTAAAGTTCATGAAAAGAATTATACCACTCATGATTTGGAGTTAGGAGCAGTGGTATTCACTTTAAAGATTTGGAGACATTATCTTTATGGTACCAAGTGTATCGTTTGCACAGATCACAAAAGCCTCCAGCATATCTTTGATCAGAAGATGTTAAACATGAGACAACGAAGATGGGTGGAACTACTCAATGACTACGATTGTGAGATAAAGTATCATCCCGGAAAAGCCAACGTACTAGCAGACGCATTGAGTAGGAAGGAGAAGGTAAAACCAACAAGAGTACGAACCATGGGAATGTTGGTACAAACGAGCCTCAAAACACAAATTTGTGAAGCTCAAAAAGAGGCACTGAAGGAGGAGAATCTAAAGAATGAGGTACTTCATCAGTCAGAAAAAGAATTTGAAACCCGATCAGATGGGGTACAATATTTCAAGAATAAGGTCTGGATACCAAAAGTGGAAGGTCTGCGGATGTCGATCTTGGAAGAAGAGCACCAATCGAAGTATTCGATTCACTCGGGAGCCGACAAAATGTATAAGGAGCTAAAAGAGTATTATTGGTGGCCGAGAATGAAGAAGGACATTGCTGAATTCGTGGGTAAATGTTTGACTTGTGCTAAAGTCAAAGTAGAGCATCAAAAGCCATCTGGACTTTTGCAACAACCGTAGATACCTCAATGGAAATGGGATCAAGTATCCATGGATTTCATCACAAAGTTACCCAGAACAGGAAGAGGTAATGATGCAATTTGGGTTATTGTGGATAGACTTACAAAATCTGCGCCTTTTCTTCCTATCCGAGAGGATTTCAAAATGGAAAGATTGGCACAAGTATACATTGATGAAATTGTCTCTCGTCATGGAGTACCACTATCCATTATTTCAGACCGAGACAGTCGTTTCACCTCTTGGTTTTGGCAAGCGTTTCAGAGAGCTCTGGGTACCAGGTTGGATTTGAGCACTGCTTATCATCCACAAACGGATGGTCAATCTGAAAGAACCATCCAGACTTTGGAAGACATGATACGCGCTTGTGCTATAGACTTCGGAGGTAGCTGGGATAAGCACTTACCATTGATTGAATTTTCTTATAACAACAGTTACCATACCAGTATTCAATGCGCGCCATACGAAGCTCTTTATGGACGTAAGTGTCGATCTCCACTCAGTTGGGTGAAAATTGGTGACAGTCAATTGATTGGGCCTGATATTATACGGGAGACTACCGACAAAATATCGACCATACAAGACAGACTTAAAGCTGCAAGAGATCGACAGAAAAGCTATGCAGATAATCGCAGAAAACCCTTAGAATTCCAAAAGGGTGACAAGGTTCTTCTAAAAGTGTCTCCATGGAAAGG
The DNA here is from genome assembly GCA_954870635.1 of Arctium minus. NCBI lineage: Eukaryota > Viridiplantae > Streptophyta > Magnoliopsida > Asterales > Asteraceae > Arctium > Arctium minus. The sequence goes on along the minus strand of OX941090.1, from coordinate 65,651,427 downwards.
AGTTATGAGATTTGGAAAAAGGTTTAAATTAAGCCCAAGATACATTGGTCCGTATGAAGTATTGGAAAGAATTGGACCAGTAGCTTATAAGCTTAAGTTACCACAAGAGTTGAGTGCCATTCACGACACGTTCCACGTGTCAAATTTAAAGAAGTGTATAACTGACGAGTTGGCGATTGTACCCCCAGATGAAATCCAAGTGGACGAACGGCTTTATTTCAGAGAAGAGTCGGTTGAAATTTTGGGTCGCGAAGTTAAGCGACTAAGGAGAAGTAAAATTCCTATTTTAAAGGTTCGTTGGAAGTCGCGTCACGGACCTGAATTTACGTGGGAAAGAGAAGATCTTTTGAAGCGCAAGTATCCTCACTTGTTTGATCAAGAGGTGGTCCAGAAGTGACAACTTTAAATTTCGGGACGAAATTTCTCGAAGTAGGGGAGACTGTGACAACCGTCAAGATTAGTGCTCAGGTTAAATTCTAAGTTAATGAAAATTAAGATTTAAGTATTTTCCACTCCTTAAATTGCATAAAATTTTAAGATAAAAGTTTCCTGAAAATTTAGGAGGTTGCATAGAATGTCCGGAACAGTTCCGTGTCTGACCGTCACTGTCCAGAAATGCCAAAAATAAAAAAATAAAAAAATAATAAAGAATTAAGTCCAAAATTCATAAAATTTTAAGTTTATATTATTTAATTGAAATACTTTCATTTTTATACATATAGAACGTGTTCAGCAAAAAAAAAAAAATTTTTGAGAATCGGGTATTTCGGTTCTCACATATCTGATTTAATTACCTATAATAACCATAATTTATTATTTTAATTTTATTATATGTGTCATATGGACACATGTCACATGAAGGTTTAACTTTAATATTTAAATCTAATTTAAAAATTTAAATAAAACACATTTTTAACTCATTTTCATTTTCAAAAATTAGACCACCTCTTCATTTTCTCTCCTCTCTTCTCCTTTCTCCTAATCGGCCACCACACACCACCACACACCACCACTGAAATTTCAGGAAAATCTTCAAGGAAAACCAAGGTTTTAACACCCTATTATATCAAGAATTCAAGTTTTCATCTTCTTTTGTGAAGGTAATCACTTAACATTCTCATTTTTCAAGTTTATTATCAAAAAGTTTGTATGTTTCATATCCTTTCATGTAAGTGATGTATATTCCAAGTTTTGGAAGTGAAATGGGATGCATTTAGTATCAATATATTTGCTAATGAACCATTGAATGATCTTCCAATGAAACTAGGGTTTTTAAGTGTATTATTTTGGGAATTTATCAAGAAATGTTAATTTTATGAAATGTGGTATTTGGTCCACGAAATTTTAATAATGTTGGATTGGAATTTATGTATTTACATCAATTTTGAGTATAAATAAACTCTTAGGATGAGATTGTTCAAATCTCATATGATTAAGAGTTTAAAAAGTAGTGAAAATAACTTATTTGTCCTCTTAATAGCAATGCATGTATGAATAATTTGCACCCTTGTTACTTTGGTATTTTGGTATTAGTGGTACAAAAGGAAGTTTAAACTAAAAGTGTTCTTAAGATGGAAATTATAATCTCCATATGATTAAGGACAAATTTTGAAGTAATTTTTAACATTTGAATGGTTGAATGATTCATGCATAAGTATGGATGAGCATATTTTAATGCTATGAGTCCAAGAATCTTAAAGTATAATAAAAAGTCTTATTACAATGTTTAATGATGTGAAGACATGGTTTATACAAAAAAAAAACCATGCTATAATGATCATCATTTTCGGCTTAATAGAGATGTTTTGGTACTTTGAAATCTGTCCAGAAACTAACCTTCACTTCTAGCATGCACAACTCTTAAACCAGATGTCCAAAATTGGACTTTTTGCGTCTAGACTTTAATTTAGGGTGTTAGCTTTCTAAAAAGTCCGAAAACACTAATTTTGGAGATGATTTGAGCACTTAAACGAATTTTTCAAGAAAATGGTGCAATCTGTCCAGTGAAGACAGATTCCTACACCTATCTTGTAGAGGCCATAACTCCCTCATTTCTTATCCCAAATTAAGTGAATCTTTTTTTTCAAATGATAGGATTTTGAGTTAGGTTTACACCCATATAAGAATCATTGGCTAATTCAAAGAATTGATACCCCAAAAGCATGCTACAAGTGTGGTATGTCACTGATCCAGAAATCAGTGACACACTGCTTTGTGGAAATTATTTAAGGTATCAAAACTAATCCAAAAATTATGAAAAAGTGCAGATTTACTCTTTACACACTATAGTATTACCACAAAATTTTTGGTGAATTTATTCATTTGGGAAGAGATGTTTCTATAGTGTTTTTGTTGACTAAAATTTTGGATAGCTACTGCTGAATTTTTCAAAAAAGTGATCATAATGAGATCTAGACTTGTGTTAAGACATAATAAGACTATAATTGATCTAAATATGGTTTTGGATATTGACACCTACTTAATGGCATTTCATAAGTTATTTGGACGGGTCATTTGGACATAGGAACGGGTATTAACGTATTTCCACTATGGCAACCTTCACTATAGGAAACCAAGGAAGCGGCACCTATTTTGAGCACTATCGTTAAGTTTCCAAGTTCACTCTCAAGGTGAGTATTCACAGCCCCATTTTACTTGTTTTAAATGATTTTGGGATGAAAAGCATGCTTAAGTACGATTATAATGATTCATGAGTTAATTGAAATGTTTTGGGCTGTTAAGTCGTCAAGGCTTGTTCTCAAGCATTTTAAAAAGTAAGATGTATGACGTTAAATAGTTGGTATGTTGAGTATTTAAGAGTTAGTCGCCAGACGACACTACTATTAACCCAGAAAATTGGGCCTGTAGTATTAGTGGATAGCGCTATTTGGGCTTGACCAACCCCACTTCTTACAGCTGATGAGCTAGGAGTGCACTATACTAGAGAAGTGATTGACCATGGGGCGCTTGAGACCACCTCCGAGTCAAGGCACACGGGGCAAAAACAAGGGTCCGGGACGGTTTAGTAGTGGCTCAACCAAGTTTAAGTTATACCGACTCAAGTCATACGTAAAATAATACAAATGAAATATTCAAGTTAAGCTTTTGAGCACGTATATGCTCCAAGTATTCAAGTTAAGCTTTTGAGCACAAACATACTCCAACTATCCAATTTTTGCATATAAAATGTTTTGTGCATCTTTAAAACCTGTGAACTCACCAACTCTCGTAGTTTACCACATTTTTGTACATGCTTTTCAGGTAATCAAGAACGTAAACTTTAAGGGTCGTTCTGCGTATAACATGAATATGCTTGGGGGATGTACAAACTTTTGGACAATGCTATCTTGAATTATCTCGGGATTGTAATTTCACGATAAACATTCTACTATTAAATTTTGTAATGTATTTTTATTAAATGTATTGTGGTTGAACTTTATGCTTGTGGATTGTTTATCAGAAACTGTTATACCCCGTGTTTCCGCTTTAGCGGGGTATGACAGATTTGGTATCAGAGCCACAGGTTATAGAGAATACCGGTTTTATACAAAACCATACACTATAACCCTATATTTAAAAAAAAAAAAATTATCTTACAAACGAAATTACGAACCCGAATACATCCCTAGCATGACTAAGATGTGTCTTTCGTAATCACACCCTAACTTAGGCAAAGCTTGATCACCTTTGTTTAATTTGAGTGTGCATAATGGAGACATGGATCGGGTATGCTAAAAGTTACTAAAAATAGAAACTTTTCGATTCAAAAACAAAAAGCATGTTTTGTTTGTGAGTTCGCATGGCATTTTTGGTTATTAAAGGATATTATCATATGCTTAATAATTAAACTTTGTTAATTATCGCAGTCGACATGTCTCGTTCCCCACCTAGAGAGCAATCCCCTGACGAATCAGGTTATCTTACCCACATACCCGGGAGAAATTCTCCTCCTAGTGAAGAGTATGACCCTTCTGAGCATGAGTATTCCGATTCCGAGCATACACCAGTGAGATCCGCTACGCCCACACCAGATCCGACACCATGTGCGACACCTGAGTGTGAGAAGACTCCTATACCAGTTAGAGATGAGGCAGGGCCTTCTCGACCCAGGGGTCTGAGGTTATCACCCTCTTCGCTTGCTAGGATACCGTCACTCCCACTAGCCGGCATGACTGAGGCCGAGACGTACTGGGTTAGGAGTTTGTCTCGGAGTATGGAGCGGTGTAGGTTGCAAGTTGATTTCCATGAGCATTCCATTGACTCACTTAGGAAAATGATGAGTATGACTGACAATATTACAAAGGGGATGATATCGATGATGGGAACAAGTGATGAGATGATAGGGAAGATATTTGGAGAGCTAGCGGAGACTAGAGCGATGGTGACCTGGTTGCACACTTGTTTGTCGACCGTGATGGGATTCTTGGTAGTGATTGTGGCTTTGGTGATGGTGCACTATTGGCGTTTGTAGTTTGTGATTGATGCATGATTTGGGTTGTTAAAAACATTATTTTGGGGCTTGTAACCCGTGACTTTAAAACACTTGACTCATTTTGGATTGTCACATTTTGTAAACGTTTGGATGATGTATGTCTTGATGATGGATGCATATGATATATTTTGTTATGCATGATTTTAAGTCTTTAAGAATGTATTCCTTATGATTTAAATATCGTATCATGTTTGTATGATGGAATGGAATTCAATTAGACTTTAAAAATTCAATTGTTGCAATTAGAACTATGTCGCCAAGAAGGGAAGACCCCGAGATTGCTCGGCTTGTAAACGAACAAATTCTTGCAACACTCCCTGCCATAGTTAGCCAGATAACAGCAGGATTAAATGCAAATCCACCAAACCAACCAGGAGCTGGTGTTAACGTTGAAAGAGAGTGTACATATAAGACCTTCAGGTCTTGTAATCCAAAGGAATTCCATGGTACTGAAGGAGCGGTTGGATTACTGTCTTGGATAGAAGGAATGGAGTTTGTCCTTCATATCAGTAAATGTCCGGAAACTAAGAAGGTAGAATTTGCAACTTGTTTATTACAAGGGAGAGCACTGACTTGGTGGAACACCCAAGTACAAACGAGAGGAAGAGACGCAACAATTAGATTGACATGGGACGAGTTCAAAGAGATGATAAAAGGGGAATATTGTTCAAGGAGTGAAATGCAGAAGTTGCAGGCGGAATTCTGGGATCATGAGATGAAAGGCAATGATGTAGATACATACACGACACGATTCAATGAGTTGGCGAAAATGGTACCACATCTGGTGACACAGAAGAAAATCGAGTTGACAGGTACATCTAGGGATTAGCACCGGAAATTAGAGGAGATGTAACTTCGGGAAAACCGAAGACTCTTCAAGAGGCTGTGGATTTAGAAACGAAGCTCACCAATAATGCAATTCGTTCAGGACTTTTCTCTAGTGACAAAGCCAAAGGAAAGAGGAAAGTTGACGAGGGTTTAAGGAGGCAGGATGACCGAAGGAGGGGAAAGGATCGGAGGATCATAGGTAACTATGGAGTTCAGATGCAGGCAGCCGATAAGGGAAAAGGGACATATCCGAGATGTGACAAGTGTAATAGCCCACATTTCGGAAACTGTATTATATGTCTCAAGTGCCACAAAGGAGGTCATTATGAGAAGGATTGCAAGGCTGGAGGAAGGAGAGTTTGTTTTGAATGCCGGAGCCCGAATCATTTTAAAAACAACTGTCCCAGGGTGAACAGAAGGGAGAATGCGAATCAGATTCGGCCAGTTGGACAGAGGGATCAAAGGGGCCAAGCAAGAGGCCGAGTGTTTGAAATTGGGGCGGAAGAAGCAAGGCGGGACCCAAATGTGATTACAGGTACGTTTCTCTTAAACAACCACTCCGCATCTGTACTATTTGATTCTGGAGCAGATAAAAGTTTTGTGTCGTTAAATTTTAGACCGAAAGTTAAACAAATGACACAAAAATTAAAAGAAGACTATGTCATTGAATTTGCTAATGGGCAAGAAATTAGGGTCAAAGATGTACTTCCAAATTGTACCCTAAGTCTAGCTGAAAAGGATTTCAAAATAGATTTGATCCCAATAAAGCTAGGTAGCTTTGATATAGTCGTGGGCATGGATTGGTTGTCAAAGAACCACGCGGAGATAAGTTGTTCCGAGAAGATTCTCTGAATCCCGTTACCGGGAGGAGAAGTACTTATAGTACCTGGAGAAAAGTCTAAGAGAAAACTGAAGATGGTGTCTTGTATGAAAATGCGGAAGTACCTGAGGAAAGAATGTGACGCATTTCTGGCGCATGTAATAAGTAAAGAACCTAAGGAGAAGCGTTTGCAAGATATTCCGGTAGTCCAAGAATTTCCTGAAGTATTTCCCGAGGAGTTACCTGGATTACCTCCACCGAGACAAGTCGAATTCCGTATCGATTTGGTTCCAGGAGCTGCACCGGTGGCCAAGGCACCGTACCGTTTGGCACCTTCGGAGATGCAAGAACTGTCAGAACAACTACAAGAGCTGCTCGACAAGGGATTTACTAGGCCAGCTCTTCGCCTTGGGGAGCACCAGTACTTTTTGTTAGAAAGAAGGACGGGACGTTCCGAATGTGTATTGATTATAGGGAACTCAATAAGCTGACTTTAAAGAATCGATACCCACTTCCCCGAATCGACGATTTATTTGATCAATTGCAAGGCGCATCGTACTTTTCAAAGATTGACTTACGGTCCGGATATCATCAAATGAGAGTTCGTGAAGAAGACATCGACAAAACGGCGTTTAGAACTCGTTACGGTCACTATGAATTTCTAGTTATGCCCTTCGGACTGACAAACGCTCCAGCAGTTTTCATGGACTTGATGATCAGAGTATGTCGACCCTACTTGGACAAGTTCGTGATCGTGTTTATAGATGACATTCTGATTTATTCGCGAAGCAAGGAGGACCACGAACAACACCTGAAGTTGATGCTGGAATTGCTCAAGGAACAGAAATTGTACGCCAAGTTCTCCAAGTGTGAATTTTGGCTTCGAGAAGTACATTTTTTGGGTCATGTGGTTAATAAGAAAGGGATTCATGTTGATCTAGCAAAGGTTGAGGCCATTAAAAAGTGGGAAACTCCTAAGACACCGACTGAAATTCTTCAATTTCTTGGCCTGGCAGGTTATTATCGGCGATTTATTGAAAAAATTTCCAAGATTGCTCAACCACTCACGTCGCTAACCCAAAAAGATAAGAAGTTTGATTGGGGAGAAAAACAGGAGAAGGCATTTCAAACGCTGAAGCATAAGTTATGCAACGCGCCAATTCTATCGTTACCAGAAGGTACAGAAAATTTTGTGGTATATTGTGGTGCATCACATCAAGGTTTGGGATGTGTATTGATGCAAAGAGATAAAGTCATAGCTTATGCCTCAAGACAGCTTAAAGTTCATGAAAAGAATTATACCACTCATGATTTGGAGTTAGGAGCAGTGGTATTCGCTTTAAAGATTTGGAGATATTATCTTTATGGTACCAAGTGTATCGTTTGCACTGATCATAAAAGCCTCCAGCATATCTTTGATCAGAAGATGTTAAACATGAGACAACGAAGATGGGTGGAACTACTCAATGACTACGATTGTGAGATAAAGTATCATCCTGGAAAAGCCAACGTAGTAGCAGACGCATTGAGTAGGAAGGAGAAGGTAAAACCAACAAGAGTACGAACCATGGGAATGTTGGTACAAACGAGCCTCAAAACACAAATTTGTGAAGCTCAAAAAGAGGCACTGAAGGAGGAGAATCTAAAGAATGAGGTACTTCATCAGTCAGAAAAAGAATTTGAAACCCGATCAGATGGGGTACAATATTTCAAGAATAAGGTCTGGATACCAAAAGTGGAAGGTCTGCGGATGTCGATCTTGGAAGAAGTGCACCAATCGAAGTATTCGATTCACCCGGGAGCCGACAAAATGTATAAGGAGCTAAAAGAGTATTATTGGTGGCCGAGAATGAAGAAGGACATTGCTGAATTCGTGGGTAAATGTATGACTTGTGCTAAAGTCAAAGTAGAGCATCAAAAGCCATCTGGACTTTTGCAACAACCGTAGATACCTCAATGGAAATGGGATCAAGTATCCATGGATTTCATCACAAAGTTACCCAGAACAGGAAGAGGTAATGATGCAATTTGGGTTATTGTGGATAGACTTACAAAATCCGCGCATTTTCTTCCTATCCGAGGGGATTTCAAAATGGAAAGATTGGCACAAGTATACATTGATGAAATTGTCTCTCGTCATGGAGTACCACTATCCATTATTTCAGACCGAGACAGTCGTTTCACCTCTCGGTTTTGGGGTTTTGGCAAGCGTTTCAGAGAGCTCTGGGTACCAGGTTGGATTTGAGCACTGCTTATCATCCACAAACGGATGGTCAATCTGAAAGAACCATCCAGACTTTGGAAGACATGTTACGCGCTTGTGCTATAGACTTCGGAGGTAGCTGGGATAAGCACTTACCATTGATTGAATTTTCTTATAACAACAGTTACCATACCAGTATTCAATGCGCGCCATACGAAGCTCTTTATGGACGTAAGTGTCGATCTCCACTCAGTTGGGTGGAAATTTGTGACAGTCAATTGATTGGGCCTGATATTATACGGGAGACTACCGACAAAATATCGACCATACAAGACAGACTTAAAGCTGCAAGAGATCGACAGAAAAGCTATGCAGATAATCGCAGAAAACCCTTAGAATTCCAAAAGGGTGACAAGGTTCTTCTAAAAGTGTCTCCATGGAAAGGAGTTATGAGATTTGGAAAAAGGTTTAAATTAAGCCCAAGATACATTGGTCCGTATGAAGTATTGGAAAGAATTGGACCAGTAGCTTATAAGCTTAAGTTACCACAAGAGTTGAGTGCCATTCACGTCACGTTCCAGGTGTCAAATTTAAAGAAGTGTATAACTGACGAGTTGGCGATTGTACCCCCAGATGAAATCCAAGTGGACGAACGGCTTTATTTCAGAGAAGAGACGGTTGAAATTTTGGGTCGCGAAGTTAAGCGACTAAGGAGAAGTAAAATTCCTATTTTAAAGGTTCGTTGGAAGTCGCGTCACGGACCTGAATTTACGTGGGAAAGAGAGGATCTTATGAAGCGCAAGTATCCTCACTTGTTTGATCAAGAGGCGGTCCAGAAGTGACAACTTTAAATTTCGGGACGAAATTTCTCGAAGTAGGGGAGACTGTGACAACCGTCAAGATTAGTGCTCAGGTTAAATTCTAAGTTAATGAAAATTAAGATTTCAGTATTTTCCACTCCTTAAATTGCATAAAATTTTAACATAAAAGTTTCCTGAAAACTTAGGAGGTTGCGTAGAATGTCCGGAACAGTTCCGTGTCTGACCGTCACTGTCCAGAAATGCCAAAAATAAAAAAATAAAAAAATAAAAAAATAATAAAGAATTAAGTCCAAAATTCATAAAATTTTAAGTTTATATTATTTAATTGAAATACTTTCATTTTTATACATATAGAACGTGTTCAGCAAAAAAAAAAAAAAATTTGAGAATCGGGTATTTCGGTTCTCACATATCTGATTTAATTACCTATAATAACCATAATTTATTATTTTAATTTTATTATATGTGTCATATGGACACATGTCACATGAAGGTTTAACTTTAATATTTAAATCTAATTTAAAATTTTAAATAAAACCCATTTTTAACTCATTTTCATTTTCAAAAATTAGACCACCTCTTCATTTTCTCTCCTCTCTTCTCCTTTCTCCTAATCGGCCACCACACACCACCACTGAAATTTCAGGAAAATCTTCAAGGAAAACCAAGGTTTTAACACCCTATTATATCAAGAATTCAAGTTTTCATCTTCTTTTGTGAAGGTAATCACTTAACATTCTCATTTTTCAAGTTTATTATCAAAAAGTTTGTATGTTTCATATCCTTTCATGTAAGTGATGTATAATCCAAGTTTTGGAAATGAAATGGGATGCATTTAGTATCAATATATTTGCTAATGAACCATTGAATGATCTTCCAATGAAACTAGGGTTTTTAAGTGTATTATTTTGGGAATTTATCAAGAAATGTTAATTTTATGAAATGTGGTATTTGGTCCACGAAATTTTAATAATGTTGGATTGGAATTTATGTATTTACATCAATTTTGAGTATAAATAAACTCTTAGGATGAGATTGTTCAAATCTCATATGATTAAGAGTTTAAAAAGTGGTGAAAATCACTTATTTGTCCTCTTAATAGCAATGCATGTATGAATAATTTGCACCCTTGTTACTTTGGTATTTTGGTATTAGTGGTACAAAAGGAATTTTAAACTAAAAGTGTTCTTAAGATGGAAATTATAATCTCCATATGATTAAGGACAAATTTTGAAGTAATTTTTAACATTTGAATGGTTGAATGATTCATGCATAAGTATGGATGAGCATATTTTAATGCTATGAGTCCAAGAATCTTAAAGTATAATAAAAAGTCTTATTACAATGTTTAATGATGTGAAGACATGGTTTATACCAAAAAAAAAAACATGCTATAATGATCATCATTTTCGGCTTAATAGAGATGTTTTGGTACTTTGAAATCTGTCCATAAACTAACCTTCACTTCTAGCATGCACAACTCTTAAACCACATGTCCAAAATTGGGCTTTTTGCTTCTAGACTTTAATTTAGGGTGTTAGCTTTCTAAAAAGTCCGAAAACACTAATTTTGGAGATGATTTGAGCACTTAAATGAATTTTACAAGAAAATGGTGCAATCTGTCCAGTGAAGACAGATTCATACACCTATCTTGTAGAGGCCATAACTCCCTCATTTCTTATCCCAAATTAAGTGAATCTTTTTTTCAAATGATAGGATTTTGAGTTAGGTTTACACCCATATAAGGATCATTGGCTAATTCAAAGAATTGATACCCCAAAAGCATGCTACAAGTGAGGTATGTCACTGATCCGGAAATCAGTGACACACTGCTTTGTGGAAATTATTTAAGGTATCCAAACTAATCCAACAATTATGAAAAAGTGCAGATTTACTCTTTACACACTATAGTATTACCACAAAATTTTTGGTGAATTCATTTCGTTGGGAAGAGATGTTTCTATAGTGTTTTTGTTGACTAAAATTTTGGACAGCTACTGCTGAATTTTTCAGAAAAGTGATCATAATGAGATCTAGACTTGTGTTAAGACATAATAAGACTATAATTGATCTAAATATGGTTTTGGATATTGACACCAGTTAATGGCATTTCATAAGTTATTTGGACGGGTCATTTGGACATAGGAACGGGTATTAACGTATTTCCACTATGGCAACCTTCACTATAGGAAACCAAGGAAGCGGCACCTATTTTGATCACTATCGTTAAGTTTCCAAGTTCACTCTCAAGGTGAGTATTCACAGCCCCATTTTACTTGTTTTAAATGATTTTGGGATGAAAAGCATGCTTATGTACGATTATAATGATTCATGAGTTAATTGAAATGTTTTGCGCTGTTAAGTCGCCAAGGCTTGTTCTCAAGCATTTTAAAAAGTAAGATGTATGACGTTAAATAGTTGGTATGTTGAGTATTTAAGAGTTAGTCCCCAGACGACACTACTATTAACCCAGAAAATTTGGCCTATAGTATTAGTGGATAGCGCTATTTGGGCTTGACCAACCCCACTTCTTACAGCTGACGAGCTAGGAGTGCACTATACTAGAGAAGTGATTGACCATATGGCGCTTGAGACCACCTCTGAGTCAAGGCACACGGGGCAAAAACAAGGGTCCGGGACGGTTTAGTAGTGGCTCAACCAAGTTTAAGTTATATCGACTCAAGTCATACGTAAAACAATACTCATGAAATATTCAAGTTAAGCTTTTGAGCACGTATATGCTCCAAGTATTCAAGTTAAGCTTTTGAGCACGAACATACTCCAACTATCCAATTTTTGCATATAAAATGTTTTGTGCATCTTTAAAACCTGTGAACTCACCAACTCTCATAGTTGACCACATTTTTGTACATGCTTTTCAGGTAATCAAGAAGGTAAACTTTAAGGGTCGTTCTGCGTATAACATGAATATGCTTGGGGGATGTACAAACTTTTGGACAATGCTATCTTGAATTATCTCGGGATTGTAATTTCACGATAAACATTCTACTATTAAATTTTGTAATGTATTTTTATTAAATGTATGGTGGTTGAACTTTATGCTTGTGGATTGTTTATCAGAAACTGTTATACCCCGTGTTTCCGCTTTAGCGGGGTGTGACAATTTAAGCTTAGAATATCATTCTTTTAGGTTAGGCTTGGTCCCAAACATTATATCACACTAATGGTTAGTGGTCGTCCAGATTTTTAATCCATTTTTAAGGGTTGTGAGATGGTGGTGGATTGGATTTTGGTTTAAATATGATTGTATGAGGTGGTAGTATCATCTTTTGAGTAACCTTTCTATTGTATATTGCACTTTGGTTTGCTCCATTGCTCATGTGTTTTTTGATTTTTGGTTTTCCTCCATCTTTGGTTTATATTTTTTATTATGGAATGGTGGTTGATCACTGATCCTACCATTCTATATGCATATTTCCTTGCTTTTTTGGCAAGGTGTGAAAATGTCAATTCAAGCTTTGTCAATCAATTCAATCACAAATCAACTCCAGATTTTAAAGAGAGAAACTATAGAGAGAAAGTCATATGTCTATTGATAACAAAAGTTATGCGTATAATGCCAAGTGTTACAAGGTTCTCTCAAGACATTACAAGAAAACCTCACTACAAAGTTCTCTCAAAGCATGTAAAGTACAATACTGAAAGTCAAAGACAATAAACAAAAGTCAAACTCACTTGATCTAAACAATACATTAACAATCTCCCCCTTTTAGATTAAGTGTGAATGATAGGTCTTCCCCAACGAGATAGTCTGCCTTGACGTATCCCAAGCAATGACTCAAAATTTCTTATACCGCGTCTGAAATTAAAACGATCATATATGGCATCAACAATTCTTTCAGTACGAAGTTTGAGAAGCTTTCCCATTCCTTTTTCACCTTGTTTCAACTTATCTTTATTTTCTTTAAGTCTCCTCTCCAACTGCATCTTTATCAACTTTAAAGTTCCATTTGAAAACTTTGCGATTTCAGATAATTTGAAGAACCTCTTCTTGTTCTCAGAATTCTTATAAACCACACCAAGTTCAGGTTTGTCAAGCATGGTGAACAAACTGTAATCATCTATATTCTCCAAACTCAGGTCAGGTTTCTTCATGTTGACCTTCCTTTGATTTATCTCTATGATGAGCTGAAAGTCAAGGCAATACGTATAGTTTACCTGCCTTATAATGAACCTTTTAACAACATCCAAAGCAACCAGAATATTGTCTTTCCTTATCGTCATGTTTCTGAACTGATGGTACAAGTACTCAATGTCGTCTGCGTTCAGAAAACAGATGTCATCTTCGTAGAATTCACATTCTGTTAAGTCTCTTCTCTGCACGTGGAATACTGGATTCCAGATATGAACAAACAGAACAAGTCGTACAAGCTTCAACAATACAATCCCATACTTGTTTTTCACAATATTCTCATGTTGTCTAACCTAGCTCATCATTCGTGCATACTCTTCTTGATATTCTGGATGTTGATCTGAGACACCCAAGACTTTAAATCTATCCATTTCTTTGATCCTGTGAACAAATATATTTTCATCTCTTCTTCCAGAAACGGTTGCCTCAATCTATTCCTCAATTATCTGATTTTAGCATCAGTAAGAACAGAAGGTAAATAAGGTTGATCTGAAGTACCGACTTGGGTTTCAACAGGGTTGGAAGGAAACAAAGGTTCAGGTTCAGTTTCGGTGTTTCTATCAGGTATGACTACAAAGCTAGGTGGTTCATCTTGGTTTGGGCTAGGAAATCTGTGTGGGCTAGACAAATTTGTTTGGGTAGGTGGAATAGGTTGGCTAGATGGGATTGGTTGAGTTAAGGTTGGTTGGATAGTTTGGCTAAGTGTATCAGTTTGGGTGGATTGGGTAACTTGGGTAGGTATGGTAGTTTGGGTAGGTTGAATTTTTGGGCTTTGTGGAGGTTGGTTGGAAGGTTTTCAAAGGTTTATGTCTTTGAAGGATGGGATATCAGGTTATTCAAGGTAAGTTTCTAGAAGTTTTGTGTTCACAGGACTGAGTTGGATATCATCTTGAGAGCACGCAAGGATGTCCAGAATATTTGCTTCTCCTCTTCAAACAACTCCCTTTCTTCCTTCTTAATCCTCCAAAAATTTTCATACTTTTCACTGGAAGATTCTTCATCATCAGAAGATAGATCTATAGAATAAATTTCCTCCAAACCTGTAAGCCTTATGATCTCTTCATTTGTAGCAACCACGGGGTTTTCAACCAATGGTTCTACTTCTTCATTAACGTATAGGATCAACTCCATACCCTGACCTTCAAATCTATCTCCTTGCTCATCATCAAGTAAATCAACCATCTCAGTATCTTCACCTCTTTCTGATCCACCAACAGCACGTTCAGATTTTGTAGTAGTTCTTTGTCTCTTGCTTATCTCCCCCTCATGGTCATGATCTAAATCATGATCATGCCTCTTTTTAGAACCTGCTTGAGCCTTGCATGAATCCTGAACTGCTTTGGTTAACTCTTCGATATGTTGAACCATTTCTGATTTGAAAGGGTTGAACTCAGTAATGGAAACAGCGTCAGATGAGCTTGGAGTTTGTTGAGCCCTTAATAAACCAACAAGATCAACAACAGTATCCTCAGCGGGTGCCTGAGAAAGCAATTTGGCATATAAAAGAGATTTCAGCTCCTCCACCGAGAGATCAACTTGCTAAACTGGTGGTGGAGGTGGATGAACAGCTCTTCCACCGCTGGTCCTTTCCCATTCAGAAGGCTTTTAACTTTCGCAATCTCCTCCTCAAACTTGGTAGATAGAGTCTCAGTAACATGTTTCTCAACAGCCTTTAAGGCACCGTCGAGGAATTCCTTTGATACGAAGTCAGGGAAAATAACTCCGGGGTCACGTAGACTTCCCGTTGACACAACTGTTGAGGATCTAATAGTGTGGCCTGTGTTCAAAGTTGGAATTTCGTTAACAATGACAGTACTTCCACCTGATCCTCGTATTCCAGACTGCGGAGCTACTACAGGTGTTCCGACTGGGTCACTTAGACGACTAGTGATAGAAGAAATAATGGGTTGTGTCCTAGGAATGAATGATGAAACAATTGGCTCTATACTCGACTGTGCAAACAAAGAAGTTGAGCTCTGGGTAGATGAGCTCTAGTTTCAATACCTGCCATTTCCGAATGAAATGCAGATAGAGTTTGTGCTAAACCCCCGTGAGAATATGAGACTATAGCCTGTTGAGAGGCAGTAGAATGGCTAGCTGTGGTGTGCAGTTGCATAAGTGGGCGACTTGTGTCTTGTGCTTCCGATTGCAACACATGCAACGGAGCACTTGATTTGGTTACCCATCTGGATTGGTAGGTTATGTTGCACTCACGCTCACCATATTCTTTTGCTTCAATTTCTCTCTGTCTCACACTTTCAACATTTTCAACTATGTCTCCCTCAGATCACCTTATATCTCCTAATACATGTGCAATATCAGTTCTAGCAGTGTCAATGTCCATATCTTCATGATGCAAAGAAACATCATCTATAAAGCCAAAAATGTGTTGAATATTCTCATTATCAACATCAGTTTCATGAAAGATAACTTCTTCAGCATGATGATCCAAATGAGCTGAATGAACTGTCTCTGATGAACTAGCATGCCGATCCGACTAAGTATCATAATTCACACCTTCATCAGCTATGCTTACCTGAGGACTTGATTGACGGATTAAAGTCCTTTCAAGTTCGGATGTTGAAACCTCTAGATGTGTGGCATCATGTGTCGAGGTCCCCACAGCTTCAGATGTGATAATCTGAACCCCACCTGTTCCCCTCTTTTGATTTTCCCTCATCTCTCCCCGTTCATGGAACCCCGTGGTCTCAAGAACCCTCACTGACTCTTATCGCCTAAGGTTTGAGTCTTGGGTAGTGATTACCTGTGCTGGTCTTCCCATAGACTCTCTATACTCAATTACGCACTCAGAGTTCGGATTGTCATATGAGATTAGATCTTGTGGAACTGGCATGGAGTAAGTGAACTGCTTCCTTTGCTTTTGAAGATATTTCATCTCGAATTCTGGAGCAAGTTCATGATGAGATCTTTTCGGAATATCTCTGTTTGAGCGGATCATACTTCGGATAATCAGCTGTAGAAATCTCTGGTAAGGCACATAGATAAGACTCTTAGATGTCCTTTTGCTTATCACTTTCTCATATAATTCCGTCCAGAAGATAACTGAGTAATCGACGTGTAGATTGTACACGACTGCATGAAATAACCTCAGTGTACGCATGTTTGTGTTGTCCAGGCCGAAATTTCTTAAAGTGAAGCGTCTGTTGAATACTGAGAACATCTGATAGTAGAAGGGAGGAAGTTTGGTCTTTTTGAAATCATTTATCTTGGCTAGAATGCCTACAAATACTTCAGAATCCACTGGGTATTGATCAAATCTGGTTCTGCCCTCTCTAGAATTTGCTTCCGGTAATTCCAAGATCCATCTGAGTCTTTGATAAGTGAGAATAGAAGTGAAATTATCTATTTTGAGCCAGAAGTATTTGTTGGTGTCACTTTCAACCACATATTCGATTGTCTTCCAGACTTGCTGTAAATAAATCAGTAGAACAACAGTAGTGTCTGTCAGAGCATGTTGAAGTGGATGGCCTTTCAGAATCTCCCCAACAAGTGGATTCACATTCAGACTGTCAAAGTCCACATGATGGTTGTTGGGATAAAGCAACAAGTACTCAGACTGGTTTATGAGGGCTTGATCAAGATCTTCACCAATTTCAAATTGAAAGTGAAATCGGGATGATGGCATAGGAGTCTCTTTGGAGCCATGTCGATCATGTTCATCCATATGGACACTTTGATCATGAATTTGTTCCTCCTCCATTGATTACCTAAAAAATATAAAAAGTATTGGATAAAATCCAATATGTTAGTCAATAAGCCCAAAACATGTTTTCAGTAAAACATTTTGATACACGAACTATCAAGTACAAGAAGATTGTACTTTGAAGCTCAAAACAAATAAGCACAGAAAGTTACAAGATAGCAAAATGTAACTTTGAACAAAATTACCAAAAAGACACAAACAATGAACAAAACAATTGATATTTTGAATTGTTCTGACAAGATATGTTGTATTGCAAAACACTTGAAAGCTTGAAATTTTGAAAAATTTCTCTAAGTATAGTACTCTCAAGACATTGAGAAACTTAGAGAACTCGCAGAACATAGAAACTCTCAAGTCAAAGAACTCTCATGAATCTAAAAGTTCAAAACTCTCATATTACTGTTCATCTGAAAATTTGAATTTCAAAATTCAAATATTCATCTTATAAACCCAACAATCTGAAGATAAGTTCAATATTTGTTAAGATGTTCAGATTTAGATTCAAAGTTACTTTTAATCCAGATTTAGTCCAAATGAATCAAGAGGTTCAAGAATCCAACAGTTCTGTTAAATAAATAGAGGTCCAAAAATTCAAAAATTTCAGTTCAGGTATCCATGAGTTACAGTAACCTGCAAACAAGTCGAATGAAGATAAATCCAGATATGAAAATAAGTTTTTCTCTTGCAATACAATCAATATTTCTAAAGAACACAGTTCAAGATTTCAAATATCGTTCAAGAATATGAACAGACGAAAGATAAAAAAACAGAAATCGAAACCCTAAAATTGTCAAAATGGAACCTAGAAAAAGAATTCAAACAAAACAAACAAGAATCGAACATAAGAAAATAACACCTACACTTGATTAGATGAAGAATAGTATCTGGAATCGAAAGTCGCAAAGGATACTTAAGAGAAAAAAATTTAACTAAGTGCAAAACTCACTGAAAGACAATGAGAGAAGTGAGTCATAAATCTGGAAAACTCGCGAATATATACCCAGAGAATGATTTGACACGTGGCATGATTTGATTGGTTAACAAACTACTCGCATAAGAAAGCAAAATGGACTTGCCGCACGATGAATGGCAAGATGTGTGTGCACTTCGCGCATGAACGATGTGCGCGAAGTGATAAAACTCGCACGATATAGCTTGCGCGAATAGGAAACTTGCATGACCTTACATGCGTGAAGCTATGTAACTTGTAACTACTCGCAAGTAGTTGTGTGCGTGAAGTAGAAATGCGCATGACATAGCTTGCGAGTTTTGGACTTCACGCAGCCTTTGTCATGCACGAAGTGAGAACTTGCACGATGAAGTGTGCGCGTTTTTCACTTTGCGCATGCAATGATTTGTGCGAAGTAGAAACTCGCATAAGGCTTATGCGCGTTCTACACTTAGAAATAATTTTGAAAATTTTCCAAAAATGGAAACTTTCCAAAAATGCATTAAGCTTCAGTCCAAAAATAACATGTTTTGTAAAATCACATTTAAGCACAAAATTGAACTTTTTCTCTAAAAATTTTCTTCCTGATTTCAAATCCATTTGAAAATACACACTCACACACCAACTTACAGACTTTCCAATATGCTCCCCCTTGATAAGTGCAAGTCTGTATACTCCCCCTTGATTTGACATTCTGCTCATCTTACTGAAGTACGAGTCCTGATCTGATGTGATCAGAAGTCATATTCATTAACATTGATGTCCGGGTTCTGATATGATATAATCAGAAGCCATAGTATCTGCTCCCCCTAAACCTGTGCATCCTGCAAAATAGATTTCACAGGTTTTGGTACCCATTGATACCAGGGTCCATGTTTGTTAGATTTGCGAATCCACTTCTCAATTGGTTTATGCCTTTTAACTACATTATTCTGAGAAGTTATTCGGTAAGTACCATACAGTTGTGAGCAGATTTTCTATGCACAAAATCATTCTCCCCACAGTAAGAACAACATATCCTCTTTTCAGCTAACTTGATAATATGATTAGTAGAGAAATACATATCAGGTGAAGCAAAAGATTTACCTTTTAGAGCTCTGTTCTTTTTAACTTTGGATGTGGACGGAGATGATTTCTGAACAGCTTTTCCATCTAAAGAGCCTTTAACAACCCAAACCATCTGATTTGTCCTTAATTGCTTTCCAAGAAATTTACTGTTAGATTTAACTGTGCCATCAATAGTATGATTATAAAACAAATTTGTAGGACGAATCTGACTTGTATTAACAGTTTTAGTTTTGACACTATTCTTTCTTGAAACTTTTTCAGATATAAAACTGGAAGCAGTTTTAAAAAAACAAATTGATTCAGTTGTCTTGTCAAGAGGTGATTGATCTATCACATCCGCTTAAATCTTTTCTGACAACTGAATATCTGCAACTTCCAGAACTTTTATCTCTTTAGATAAAAGATTCTTTTTTTCAAGAGACTTATTCTTTTCTTGAAATAATTTCTTTTGACGTATCAGATGATAGACCAACTAATCTTTTTAAGAACTTAGAAACTTCATTCTCAAAATTTTGACGTTCAAGTTCAAATTCTTTTTCCAAGTTCTTGTTTTTAGCAGAAATTTCATTGAATATACTAACATTTCTCTTTTCAGATTTCTTCTTTTCAATCTCAAAAGACTTATTCTTTTCTTGAAATAAATTCTTTTCTTTTTCAAGTAAGTCTTGTAAAACTGAGATTTTCTTGAAAAAATCAATTACTTTCTCATCAAGAACTTTTCTTTCCTTTGCAAATGTGTCTCTTTCTGTAATTAAAATTTTCTCAAACTCAGACACTTGCTTGGAAAGTTTCAAACATCTGTGCTCTAAGTCTTTCTTTTCTTGGATTGCCTTCTTGGAGAAATCAGACAGTTTCTGGTTGTAAAGTTTCTCCATATTAGCTTTTTCTTCAGCTTTCTCCTTTTCTTTATCTGCTGGAAGACTTTTCATCAAATAAACATTCTTTGCTTCCATGGCAGAAATCTTCTCTTCAAACTCTTTTAACTTGTTGAGTAGAGAACTGATTCAACTTTAGTTACTGAAAATTTATTCTCAGTTGTCTTCAGTTTGGTTTGAAGAAGATGTATCTCTCTTTCTCTCAGTTTTAATTCTTTCTCTTTAGTGCTGAGAATATCTGCATAATCAGATTTGGAATTATTAGTACATTTAGCACAAATAGAAGCTTTGTCAGAATTTAACAATTTAGAATTAAAATCCTGAATCTGTTTTAGTATGGTTGAATTCTGATTTTGCTGAATCTCAGGCGTATACATTATCGCAACATCTCTTGATGATAATACAATATTTCCTTTTGAATCTATAGTAGGCATCTTGAACAAATTAAAAAAAATACTGATGATTGGCTTGATACACAAGATCTCCCAAAAGAATCGGAAATAGTTGACTTGAAATGTCAAACTCAGAAAACCACTTGAAAACGATCTCTGGAAAATGACAAGTATAAAACTCGCACACCGTAGGAACTCGCAGACTTCAGAACTCGCAAGTCACTATTCACTGGACTTCTCGCTGGAAGCTTAATGCATGAAATAGAAACTCGCAGAACAAAGGATGTGTGAAATGAAAAAACTCGCAACAGGCGTTGTACGCCATAGTATCTTCTCGCAAGTGATTGTATGCGCGTATCTGACTTAGAAAATTTTAGAACTTTTGAACTTCTCGTAAAGGAATCAAAACTCGCAAGTCAGATGAAACTCACACACTGCTTTGCGTGTTCCATACTTAGAAAAATTTGAGAATCTTGAAACTCGCAAAACATAAACTCGCACGCCGAGAAACTCGCAGAGGGAACTTTCTGAGATGCCAAGAACTCGCAGAACAATAAAAGAAACCCTTTGCGCAAACTTATTTCTCGCAAACCGGACTGTGCGCGAAACAGATAGAACTCGCAGAACACATTATCAACAGTAACTTGTGCATTCTTCCTTAGCGCGAACAGTAGATCTAGCGAGTTCTTCCCTCTGAGACTCAAAATCAATCCAAATTTCGAATTAGCCTGCAAATCAATTTACAACCAAATCCAATATGTTCGAAAATACAAATCGAACACTATTTGAACAATAACAATGATAAAAAAACACAAGATTACAGTGCGATTCATCGAAGAACAGTGTTCTGTGTTCGTGTTTTCAAAAATTCAAGAAAATCAAATTCAAATCAAATTAATGATTGAATCGTGATAAAGTGTGAATACAATTTGATTATTATAACAAATCAATCACAACTAATCTATTAGAACACTAAAATTTCAACAAATCAACTAAAATTCGATTCAACAGTAAAAGCTAAAGAAGTCGACTGCGTGAAATCAAGAACTCCAAAAATTGATTCAAATTGGTAATCTGATCTCTCTAAAATCGATTGGGTAAGCTCTGATACCAAATAAAAATGTCAATTCAAGCGTTGTCAATCAATTCAATCACAAATCAACTCAAG
Organism: Arctium minus; assembly: GCA_954870635.1. Lineage (NCBI taxonomy): Eukaryota > Viridiplantae > Streptophyta > Magnoliopsida > Asterales > Asteraceae > Arctium > Arctium minus. The sequence continues at coordinate 65,629,934 of OX941090.1, read as the reverse complement.
ATTTTAGAGAGAGAAACTATAGAGAGAAAGTCATATGTCTATTGATAACAAGAGTTATGCATACAATGCCAAGTGTTACAAGGTTCTTTCAAGACATTACAAGAAAACCTCACTACAAAGTTCTCTCAAAGCATGTAAAGTACAATACTGAAAGTCAAAGACAATAAACAAAAGTCAAACTCACTTGATGTAAACAATACATTAACAAGGTGCCACAATGGTTATTGATCATCTATCCAACCATTGTGTTATCCTATATGAAACTTTTTATTTCTAATCAGTTGGTTCTTTTATTTTGTTGGTTCCATGTATTTACTATTGGACTAGGGCCAAATTGCTCTTTTTTTTTGGTTGCTATTTGCTATGGACATATGTTGTATCTCTATTTATGTATACTCCAAATAGGGTTCTAAGGTAGACTTGATTGTTGGAGTCTGGATGGCTATCGATTTTTCCTGCATAGCTGGTACTATATCTTGGAGGTGAATTTCAAATTCTGTATAGCCTTATCATATTGTTTGATAGTTGGTGCAGAGATGCTCTAAAGGATAAAATTACGATTTGGATGACTATCTGTATTTTATTTCTGGATTGCTGATACTATAAAGGCAGTAAATTTAAATCAAGAATGTGTATGGCTTATCTGAAATTTGGGTGGCTTTTGTTCTTAAGTCTGAGTTCATTCCTGAAATCTGGATGGCCTTTGATTCATATGTCTAAATTTTGTATGACCTCTGGTATGAAATCTGAGTTACATTTAGTAATAGCCAGAGGCCAAATTGCTTCTGGGTTTTCAAAAGGTTATACCTTGGTCTTTAATCAACAATTTTTTTGATTATTGGCCTTGGTATGAGTTTAGCTGTTGGGTGAGAAGGTAGTGTCTCTAATTGAAACAATGGGGATGGATTAGAGTGGTGAAATAAGGTGGAACGAGGTGATTAGTGGTGGGTGTAAAATGGGGAGAAAATATTTTTTGATTTTTCGATTGAAGATTGGAAAGAAAACTAGGGTTTAGTCTGATTTGGGTGTGTTGTTTGAATTTCGGGTTTTCATATTGGGAGATTCAGTTTGGTTTAGAGTAGCCGTTTTTCTGCCTCTTTTATTGATCTTCACCGGCTCAAATTTGGCCGGAGTATTTTCTCTGAGTTCTTTGGTTGGTTTCTTCCATCTACCTGCTTTGAGATCTGATGGTGAGACCAGTGTTGATTATGGTATTGGGATGCAGTCTGATTTATATTATTTTGGAAGATGGATTTCAACTTTGGTCCACATAAAATGTTATCCAAAAATCCATGGATCTGAAGGTAAATGATTAGAAGTCACCAATTCCTCGATTAATCGGTTAGTTAATCAGCTTTTGCTTTATTGAAGTTTTTTTTCCGTTTTTTCAGACGAAGAGGAAGAAGTTCGACCTCATTTTTTCGAGAATGTTGAACTGGCGTAAGGCGCATTCGATAGAGCCGCGGAGGTTTTACGAGGAGGCACCGAAGATTGTGAATGTGAAAATGAGTCCGAGGCCGACTCATCAACCTTGATAGATCGAGTGATACACAGGTTTGAAGCAGATCCAGTTAGATTTCCACTTCATGTCCCCTTGTTTAAGCAAACATTTCCTTTTAGAGTTACTTGTACAGTGAGCAGCTTAATGTCTCAGAAGGACTACAACAGTTTATCCCATATTATGCAATTCTAATCAAGATTATAACAACAATTCAATCACAAACTCCATTTGTTCATTGATCAATTTTTACGGTTTTACAATTCGTATACAGGATGCTCTCAAACTACTTTCTCTCTCTAAGATTCTCTCTGTGTACTAGTCTCCTACTCACACTTCTAAGTTCTATCTTACACACTTTACTTACACACGCTTAACAAAAGAACAAAACTATTTATATTATTACAAAAACCAAGACAAAAGAAAAACGTAAACACTTTAACTTTGACTTTTTACAAAGACTTTGACTTTTGCCTTGAAAGTTTGACTTGAGCTTTAACTTTAATTCCCATGATCTTGGATCCAGCATATTTGTGCATTACCAATCTCCCATTTGGATTCAATATCATCTTCAACAAAATATGCATTGAAATTCCCCCTTTGGATTCAGATTAAATTTCAGCATCAAAGAACAATCTCCCTCATTAAGTTTTTTGACAAAGAATTTTCTTTTAAAAGTCAATCTCCCCCTTTGAATAAATATGTTCAAAATCAATCTTTAATTTCTTTAAACTGTCTTCAGACCTTCTCTAATCTCCTTCAAAGTTTTTGTTAGACTGTAATTGTATTCAAGATTAAATGAGGGTCGATATTGTAATTGTTGTAATAGTTATTTGTGTGTGTTGTAAGAGAGCTTAGATGGTTTGACCTTGCTTGGTCATGTTGACCTATATATAAGCAAGTAGTTGTGTTGTTAAGAGAGAGACTTGTGTAAGTAAGAGATTAAGTGTGTGAAAGTGAAGGTGTAATATTGGTGGTTGTTGAGAGAGAGTAAGAACACACACACACAAAGAACAAACACACATACGTGAGATCTGTGACTAATTGTTAGATCTGTGATTAATTGTAATTCATATGTTTGATCTAATAAAAGTGTGTGTCAATCTAAGTGTGATATAGCTAGTAATTCTTGGGCCACAATTGGTATCAGAGCCAAATCCGTTTGAAAATCAAGAAAATGTTTTGAATCCTACTGTTCACGTCACTGTTCATAAAAGTTCAAATCGATTTTGAGTTTTAGTGGAAATTTTGAGTTGAAATCGATTAGGTTATGTTCGTTTTGTGAAATCGATCAAGTTAGTATCTTTTAATTCTTGAAATCCATGTGATTTGATCATCAATTTGAAGATTTGGTGTTTTTCGAGTTCTTGAGTTTCACGTACTGTTCTTGAATTAAAATGTGATGATTTGTGTTTTTAATCGAAATTGCTTGTTATGATTGTGTTCGAAATGTGTTTGTGAATGAATTGTCAAATTTTCAGATTGAAATTCGAGGTTTAGATAAGTATTTGATGCAAATTTGTTGATTTTAAAAGTATGCGTTTCATTCATCTGAGATGTGCGTTTCATTCATCAGATGTGCGTTTCATTCATCTGAGATGTGCGTTTCACGACACAAACGCATTCTAAGTCTTGTGTTTCAAGGCGCACACGCACAATAAGTTTTCTTTCTAAGTCTTGTGTTTCACGGCACACACGCACACTGAGTCTTGCGTTTAACGGCACACACGCACACTGAGTCTTGCGTTTCTCAGCACAAACGCATAGTTAAAATTGTGCGGGTCTCACTACAAACGCATAGTTAAAATTGTGTGGGTCTCACTACAAACGCATAGTTAAAATTGTGCGGGTCTCACTACAAACGCATAGTTAAAATTGTGCGGGTCTCACTACAAACGCATAGTTAAGGTGTGCGGATCTCACTACAAACGCACAGTTTGGTTTGCGTTCCTTACTTGACACGACGAGTGTAGTTTGCGTTTCACACTTAGAATTTTTTTTTCTAAGAAATTTTCAAAACAGTAACACACCCTTGCGGAGGGGGACCCCCGTGCTAAGTCTGCGGAGGGGGACAAAAGTTCTTTCTGTGATCAAATTCTCTGAATTTTTTTTATGATTTCAGTAATTTTCTTGATTTGATTGGATTTAAAGATCTTTACTTTTTTATCTTGTGAAGGTACATACATCTTTCAATCATGGCAAATGAATTTCTCTCTATGGGATCTCATATAAAGCCTCCGGTCTTATCTGTTGGAGATTATTCACAATGGAAGAAAAGAATGATTCAGTTCTTAAATCTAAAGAACAGAGATTATATGACATCTATCATAGATGGTCCGGGAAATCCACAATCATTTGTACCTGGACAAGAAGCCACAGCTACATCTCCAGCAATCGCAGATCGATACGTGCCAAAACCATATCAATTCTTTACTGATGTGGAAAACGCAAGACACAAGATAGATGAAGAGGCACTTATCTATCTCACTATGGCAATTCCTAATGACATCTACAATCGCGTAGATAGTTGGGAATCTGCAAAAGATTTATGGGATGAATTGGAGAGACAGTTTCAAGGATCAAAGAATTCAATTCAGACAAAGCTGAATCAGAGTATAAATGCATATGAAGGTTTCCATGCGAAAGAAGGAGAGACTTTGTTGGAAACATACAATCGTTTCAATGTGATACTGAATGATCTAAGGAGAAATGGGATGAACAAGTCAGAATCAGAGATCAATTATAAGTTCATCAAGAACTTGAACCCAGAATGGAAAAGCTATGCTATCAACATTCAGATGACCAAGGATATGGCACAAGAAGACGTCAATGATATCTTCACAACTTTATCTCAGCATGAGGATGAAATAAAGCAGCTTGGTGCTGAAAAGAAGATGGTCAAAGATTCTTTAGCCTTAATGTCTGAACGTAAGAAAGGGTCAAGTTCCAAGTCCAGTTCTTCTTACAAGTCAAAGTCAAGGAAATCCAAAGCTCTTCTAACTGAAGTTACTGATTCAAGCACTGATCAATCTTCTACTGAAAGTGAAGAATATTCAGATGAGGATATGCAACGATTCGCTGAAAATATGGCTCTTCTCACAAAGCAGTTCAAAAGCTTTGGAAAGAACAAGTACAAGCCGAAATATGAGAGTTACAAGAAAGAAAAGTACAAACCGAGATCTGAAAAAGAAGTATGAGAAAAGAGGAGAGAAAAGAGATGAAAAGCGAGAAGAGAGGAGAGAAGGAAAGAAAGAAGAGACTGAGCCGAAATATGGTAGATGCTATAACTGTGGAAAACCAGGTCATTTTTCCAAGGATTGCAAGTTCAAGCGTACAAAGAATTTTGAATATTATGCTCGGAAAACACTGTTAGCAAAGAAGGTGGAAGAAGGTCAGAACTTAATGGCGGAAGAAGAGAATTGGTTGTACAAGAGTTCTGATGACGAATCTGCACACTTTACTCAGGTGTGTATGATGGACAAAGTAGATAAGGACATTGGATCATCTTCTGATCATTCTGACTGTGGTTCTGAGGTACGTATTCAATCCTTAAAGGCTCAAGTTATGTTCATGAAAGAAGAATTTAAATCTTTAAAAGGCAAACTTAGTTATGAAAGACAAACAATGTTGAATTTTCGTGATGAAAATTCAATGTTGAAAGATGTGGTTAAGGAAAAGGAATTTGAAAAAGATTGTTTGAAAAAGGACAAAGATGTTTTAAATTCAATGATATATGAGCTTGAAAAAGATCTTGTAAACTTAAATGCTGAAAAAGGTGATTTTCAACTAAAATTTGAAGCATGTTTTCAAGAAAGAAACGAGGCATATTGTAAAATCAAGCAACTGGAGGATTTAAATCTGAAAAGAGGACAGACTGAGCAAACATTAAATCTTTTAACAAACAAACTCCAAGATGTCAGATTTTATAATGTTAAAAAAGGTTTAGGTTTTGAACCAAATACTGTTTTGAAAAGAGCACCAGAAAATTTGTATAATTTTGATAAAATGGGCTCTAATTCTACAAAACCTGATATTCATGATACTTTTGTAAAAGGTAAAGTTGTGAATGATGATGACATTTAATCTTGCGCTTATTCTATTTCAAGTTTAAAATCTGTTGGTTTTGCTTATAAAGATTTAAATGAAAGTTACAAAACAAGAAAGATAGAATTTAGTGAATTTACTTCTCTATTTTCTCCTTGTTTACCAACAGAATCAACCAAGGTTGAAGAAAATAATACTGAATCTCAGTGTCAGTTTGATGAATCTGATTTAGAAACTGATGTTGAGAATCAAGTGTTATCATCTGATTTATTCACTTCAAATTCCTCAAATGGTTCAGAAAGTGAAAATATCATGAATCAAAACCTTACTTCTGATTTTTCAAAAATTATGACTGAGGAGATTTTTACAGAAATGATGAACGCTTCAAATCCTGTTCCTATTATAGAGAAAATGGAATCAAACTCTGAGGTAAATCAAACATCTAATTTTGAGAAGCAAATCACAGATCTTCAAAAGACAATTGAAGAGTTAGAAGATGAGAATGTTGATCTCAAATTCAAACTTGACAAGTCTTCAGAATAAAACAAAGAACTCTCTAAAGAGTTAAATATTTTAAAAAATGATTTGTTTCAACAAAATCTAAAGGAGAAAAAGATGTTTGACTCTACAAACTGGAATGTTCATTCTAATCCAGAGTTTGATACTGTTAATTCTAAATCTACAGTTGTTTATACTTCTACTCCTGAATATCCTCCGAGTATTTTTGAAAAAGGAGAAACATCTTGTAATTCAAAGGCAAAATCATCTTCTTCAAAGAACACTAACAAGATTCTGTTTTCTGTTTCAGATGTAAAAAGGCAGAATGGTAAAGGAGAAAGGGTGAAGAATGTGAAGGAAAATAAAGTTGCTATAAATAAATATAAAATCAGTGATAGTGATAGTTTGATGTGTAAAAATTCAAACGTTTCCAAACGTCAAAGTTGTATGAATGATTGTACTTCATTGGGTAAATCGAAGCTTTTGACATTTGCACGTAAGAATTTTATTTGCAAACACTGTCATGATAATGCATTTATCATTCCTTCTACTTATCCTAAATCTAAAGTTTCCAGAAAAACATCTCGTGTCAATTCAGCTTCAAAATCCTTAACTCATCAGGCTAAAAATTTTCATGCTAAGTTTGATCATTTTTCGAAAAAGAAAACATTTCATGAGCTTAATGTTAAAATGGTATGGAAATGGGTACCTAAGCCTCGCTATGAGTGGCGAATTAAGGCTAAGGTAGATGATATTGATGAATTGCGAAAAGTTAACAAGAAAGGACCCATCTGGATATGGGTACCTAAACAGAAATAAGTTGTTCTTTTTGCAGGCCTCACATACATGGTATATAGATTCAGGATGCTCGCGCCATATGACAGGATTTAAGCATCTACTTCACAATTATGTTGAGGAACCTGCCGGTACTGTAAGTTATGCTAATTTTGAGGTTACTGGATACATTCAAGGACACGGATCGTTAACAAATGGCATCGTGACAATCAAAAGAGTACTATACGTAGAAGGACTTGATCATAATCTTTTCAGTACAAGTCAATTCTGCGATAGTAAATTTCAAGTTCGGTTTACGGATAAATGTTGTTATATTGAAGATAAAGATGGTCGTGCAGTTTTTAAAGCCAAGCGGAATGCAAATCTTTATTCTGTGAATTTTCCAACACTTTCTGCATCAAGACCTGTTTGTCTGATTGCAAAAGCGTCACGAGCTGAAAGTTGGATATGGCATCGGCGTCTGTCTCATCAAAACTTTGATGCGATTAATAAAATTGGCGAAACAAGGTATTGTTAAAGGTCTACCAGAACTAAGTTTTGAGAAGAATTCTCTTTGTCCAGCTTGTGAAATGGGAAAGATGAAGCGAACATCTCATAAAGCAAAGACAGAATTCTCATCTTCAACACCTCTTGAATTGATACATATGGACCTTTGCGGCCCTATAAGGACTCAATCTATCAATGGTAAGAAATATATTTTGGTCATGATAGATGAGTACTCCAGATATACTTGGCTGGAATTCTTAAGGAACAAATCAGATACAGCAGAGCTGATCATTGAGTTTTTAAAGAAGATTCAGGTTCGACTACAACTACCGATTATATCTTTGAGAAGTGACAATGGCACGGAATTCAAGAATGAAAAGCTTCAGAGTTATCTCATATCTGTTGGGATCTCTCACAACTTTTCTGCTGCCTACACTCAGAACTCAAACTTAAACAGAAAGTTTCTATTCAAGACGGAATAGAACCTGAAGTCCAACAGAATAAGTCTTCTAATTCAAATAAAATTACAACTGAATTAGAATTATTATTTTTTGATGTTTTTATGGATATTTGTGAAGATTTTGAAAAATCAAGCATATCCGCATCAACTTCAGAGGTTCCAATTATAATAGTAGATATTTCAGGACCTTCTGAAAATGTCACAATTTCAACCACATCAGGTACATCTCTACATATACATTCTGAAGATACTAATGTTGATTCTGTGCATGGAGATCCAAATTCTACAACAAAAATTCCGAGTGATTCTTCTATTGCTCCGGAAATATTTACTTCAGAAGAGGCTGTACAAGATGTCCCGAGCACATCTAGGGTTGATAAAGACTTACCTGCAGTATATGATGAATATGAGGAAGATAATACTCAAGATGAAATTCATCCGATTCCAAGTACAATGAAATGGACAAGAAATCACTCACTTCATAATATCATTGGTGATGCACAGTCTGGTGTACAAACGCGTGCAACATCGGCTAATTTTTGTCTGTATTCAAGTTTTTTAAGTTCCATCGAGCCAAAGAAAGCTTTAGAAGCCTTGCGCGATCCAGATTGGATACTGGCAATGCAAGATGAACTTCTGCAATTTGGGAGGAACAAAGTTTGGCGACTTATACCACTTCCAGAAGGAAAATCCGTTATTGGAACAAAGTGGGTTTTCAGAAATAAGAGGGAATTGATTATGAATCTGGAGTTGTAGTTTGAAATAAAGCTCGCCTTGTTGCAAAGGGTTATTGTCAACAAGAGGGGATTGATTATGAAGAAACATTTGCTCCTGTGGCAACACTGGAAGCGATACGAATCTTTTTATCCTATGCAGCGCATAAAAATTTTATGGTCTTCCAAATGGACGTAAAATCAACATTTTTAAATGGGATATTGCATGAAGAAGTATATGTTGCTCAACCAGAAGGATTCGTTGATCCAAAGAACCCTGATCATGTCTATGTCTTAGACAAAGCCTTGTATGGACTCAAACAGGCACCAAGAGCTTGGTACGAAACTTTAACTCAATTCTTACTTGCTTCAGGATTCAAGAAATGTACAATTGATACTACTCTCTTTCTAAAAAAGCAAGGTGATGATATGATTCTAATCCAGATTTATGTAGATGATATAATTTTCGGTTCTACAAATCCAATGTTTTGTAAAAACTTTTCAAGAATCATGGAATCTCGTTTTGAAATGTCAATGATGGGTGAACTAAATTTTTTCCTTGGTCTTCAAGTGAAACAGTTACCCGAAGGCATTTTCATCAATCAGTCAAAATATATTCGAGATATTTTAAAGAAATTTAACATGACTGACAGTTCAGTGATGAAAACACTGATGGCAACGGGCACACTTTTAGATGCAGATCTTTCTGGCAAATCAGTAGATCAAAAAGTGTACCGTAGCATGATTGGTTCACTGCTGTATTTAACTGCCAGTAGACCGGATATTATGTTTGCTACATGTTTCTGTGCGAGATATCAAGCTAATCCGAAGGAATCACACCTGGTCGCTGTATAACGGATTTTTAGGTATCTTAAAGGTTCTACTGAGTTAGGCCTTTGGTATCCTAAGGGTTCGTCTTTTGATTTAACTGCCTATACAGATGCTGATCATGCAGGTTGCAAACTGGATAGAAAGAGCACCTCTGGTTCTTGTCAGTTCTTAGGTGATTAGTTGGTTAGCTGGACATCTAAGAAACAAAATTGTGTTTCTACATCCACCGCTGAGGCTGAATACGTAGCTGCCGCAAGCTGCTGTTCACAAGTCCTCTGGATGCGAACACAGTTAAAAGATTTTGGATATACTTACCAACGAGTCCCTATCTACTGTGATTCTAAGAGTGCGATTGCGATAACAGCTAATCCAGTACAGCATTCCAAGACGAAACACATCGACGTGCGTTATCATTTTATAAAGGATCATGTTGAGAAGGGCGATATTGAGATGCACTTTGTGACTACAGACTACCAGTTAGCTGACCTTTTCACCAAGCCGTTGGATGAAAAAAGGTTTACCTTTTTAGTTAGCAAACTTGGTATGTTAAATTCTACTTCATGATTCTAAGGGGAGTTTTCTAAACTTGTACTTTATTTAAATATATTTTGGATATTTCATCATATGTTGACTGACTAAAGCGGAATCATTTTTATAATGATTACCAAAATCTTTTTCTTGTAGGATATGTTATGTGACAAAGGCTTCTAAACAAATTTGTTCAGAACCCGTGCTTCAAAGCATAATGGCTTTTGGACAATTCCGTTCAAAACCCGTAATCAAATGTTTTTTTCTGAAGGATGCTTTCTTGATTATATCTTTTCAGGAAGTTTTTCATTTGAAAGAGAGTTTGGAAATTATATTGCTATATTTTTTTATAATAATATTTCTAACAAGATTGATATTTTACAGATATCAAGGGGGAGGATATCTAGTCAAGGATACTTTAACTGCTATATTCATTCTAGGGGGAGTTAAGGATTCCAATCCACATGTATAACATTTTAATCCTTATACTCTAACACTTGTGAAATAAGAACAACTTTTACTTGTGAAAAATGTTTTTTAAAATGTTCAAACCACTTCACGATCTTAAAATGTTTTTCTGATTTGAGAAGTGTGCATTTTAAATGATTTTTTGTTACATAATTGCTTATCTGGCCGTGTGTTCTTTAAAAGAATAATACTTGTGTATTTTCTTTTCTATATACTTTGTCAAGTATTCATACACACACTGGTTCAGTATTTTCAAATTGATTATGTTATTACCATGTACCAAATGATATATCTTTCCGTGGTAATACTCCTGTCGTTTGGTATTCACAGTTGTTTGAATCAAACGTCATTTCATTTTAAATGTGCTTTCGTTGATAATATGTTTATATATTGTTCATATAAACAACATACGTCTTTGAATTCCCAAATATTTTTCTTCATGATAATTTGATCTGATCTTAATTATTGTCAGATTCTCAAAACATTTCTATTCTTTTCATTCATATAAAGTTTTGAGAAATCTTAAATGTTCAAAATGCTCAAATTTCATTTCTGATTTTTGAATGAGCATACAAACACTGACATATGATTTTTTGTGCTTTACATGTCAAGAAAATCATTGAACAACATGTACTTTTAGGAACATGGGATTCAGTGTGAGTGCTTACTAGATCTTCCATGGATTCACGATAACCAGTGTTTCCTACCCTGGAAGAAATCCTTTGAGTGATTGAGGGGAGAGGGGTCTAAAAGAATTGAGTGTGGGAGTGAGCTGAGGTAAAATGGAAATGAGAGATTGGTTAGATGTGAGCTTAAATGTTTAAAAGAGAGAGGGTGAGAGAACAGAGTTAAAAGAATATTAGAACTCTGCACCGAACATCTTTCTGAGCCGGGTAGCCAGATTACTGATTGGTTCACATTTCTTTCGTGACCATCATTGAAATAGGCAAATAACCCGTGCCATCTCTTGCATAAAACCTCCCAAGCTACTCATTTTTTCTTAAAAAGAGAATGTTTCATATTTTCTGGGGAAGCAGCACATAATCTATCGGATCTTCACTTGGAAGATACTGATATTGAAAAAGAAGGAAAGTTCCCCTACCTTCGAACCTTTCTCATGCACGTTGAGTCCATGTATAATCATTGTTGTCTCAGTGATTTACATACTTTGAGCCTTATGAAACACAATCATTGTGCTAATTCTTTCAAAACACAAGCACGAGCACACAGAGAATATGTTTTTATGTCAGAACATTCATAGAATTACCTTGTGTTTTTCAATGATTGAATGGAAGTCCTGGGGAGTCATCATCAAACAAGCTCCTTATATTGTACATTCGTTGTACACAGTAACTTTGTGTTACTGACAGGCATTTCTAACTGTTTCATATGTTGATTCAGGGTTATCATTTTTATTTCGTTTGAATTTGAAAAGATTCAGATGAATATGTTCGTGAATCTAAGGCCAATCCAGATCAGATGTAAGAATGATTTTCCTATATGGGGAGACTGTCTATTATCCAAAGGAGGAGATGAAAGTTCTTGAAGAATGTGCTTATCAGATGATGGGAAGTTCATTCAATGACGGATCTGACTTTGAAGTGTTTTAATGATTTTGATTATTACAAATCATTAAAAAAGGGGAGAATAATCAAAGTTCAAGATCAGATTGAAGTTTTAAAGATTTCAGAGGAGATAAAGTTTTCAGATGATTAAAGTCAACGGTTAAAGAAAGCTTATCAAAGAAAAAGTTGCAGAAAGTCAGATTTTGAACGAAAGGTTGTGTATTCAGAATATGCAAAAGTTATTTCAAAAGAGAAACAAGTTTGAAGAATTGTCAAAGTTTTCAAGATGTCAAAGCCAGAAAAGATTTGAAGTTGAAGTCAATTCTGAAGATATAAAGACCTGAAGATTATTGCCAAATTTTTTAATCTTGAATCCAAAGGGGGAGATTGTTAGACTGTAATTGTATTCAAGATTAAATGAGGGTCATTATTATAATTGTTGTAATAGTTGTTTGTGTGTGTTGTAAGAGAGCTTAGATGGTTTGACCTTTCTTGGTCATGTTGACCTATATATAAGAAAGTAGTTGTGTTGTTAAGAGAGAGACTTGTGTAAGTAAGAGATTAAGTGTGTGAAAGTGAAGGTGTAATATTGGTGGTTGTTGAGAGAGAGTAAGAACACACACACACAAAGAACAAACACACATACGTGAGATCTGTGACTAATTGTTAGATCTGTGATTAATTGTAATTCATATGTTTGATCTAATAAAAGTGTTTGTGTCAATCTAAATGTGATATAGCTAGTAATTCTTGGGCCACAGTCTTTGAATATGCCCATCAAGAACTATAACAATCTCCCCAAGGTAATAAAACCTCTTCCAGACTTCAGAAAATAAAATTATCTTTAGATTTAGCTCACTTTTCTTCAGCAATCAAACTTCAAAGAAAATTTCAACAAATTTCAGCAAACTTTCCGAATTCTTTGAACTTTCTCTTTCAAATCTGTACAATCTCCCCATAACAAATACTAGTTGTTCTCCAAATCATATTTTTTGAAATAACTTCTCCATCATATTCTGAATTTGACCATTGATAGAACTTTCATTTCTTGAATTTTGTTCTCCCATTGATCATTTCTTGAATGTCTCTCCCATATATAACATTTCTTGACTATTTCTCCCCCCTTTTGACGATGAAGAGCATAGAAATCATCAAAACTTCTTCAAGAATTGTCATCATTTTCTGACCATGATCTTTCCATACGAGCCACTGAACATCCGTCAATTCATAAAGTATTCATCTAAATCTTTTCAAATTCAGACAAATAAGAATGTAACCCTGAATCAACAAATGAATCGGTTAATATGCTTGTAAGTAACATAAAGTCACTTAGTACAACGAATCTACTGTACAAGGAGTTTTATTGATGTTCACTCCCCAGTTCTTCCATTCAATCATCGAATAACACAAGATTATTCTACGAACGTTCCGACAGAAAAACAAATATTATGTGTGTTCGTGCTTGTGTATGAAAGAATTTAAACATGAATGTTTTATAAAGCTCAACATGAGTAAACCATTGAGACAACAACAGTAATACATGGACTCAATTGTGCATGATCGAAGTGCGAAGGTGGGACTGACTTCCTTCTGTTTCAATATCCACATCTTCTGAATGAAGACAAGATAGATTATGTGTTGCGTCCCTAAAAAAAATTTGAAACATCTCTTTGTTGAGAAAGAAATGAGTAGCAGGTGGGGTTTAAAGCAAGAGTTGGCATGGGCTAGTTGCCTGTTTCAATGATGTTCACGAAAGAATTGTGAAACAACGGTAATATGTCTGCCCGGCTCAGGTAAAGTTGGTGCAGAGTTTGATATTCTTTTACTTTGATCTCTCACCCTCTTTCCTTTTAACATTTAAGCTCACTGCTAACCAAACTCTCTTTTCATTGTATCTCAGCACACACCCACACTCAGATATTGACCCCTCGCCTCTCGATCATTCTGAAATAACTTATTGGGTAGGAAACACTTGTTATCGTGAATCCGTAGAAGTTCAATTAAGCTCACATAATTGAATGTAAGCAAGATAAACAAGAGGATTGGGAGGAATTGTTGTTTTATTCACAAATCTAGAGACAACATAATGTTTCTCTCTCTAGAACACACAGTACACGTGCATGCTACATTGTGAAAATGAAAGTTTCAAACACAATTACAAACAAATGTATGGAAAAAATCAAATATGAATGATTTATCATTAAAAGCTTAGGTCATGAAAAATCGAATGTTGTCCATAAGAACAATTATAGACATTCTTGAAAGTAACGTTTTGAAAGAATTAACGCTCAACGAACTTTGATATTCAAATGGGGTGTCTTACCATCGAAAATTATGTTCAATTTTGAGACATGGTAAGAACATAGTCAATAAAAGTACTTAATCGGTGTGTGGAAATACTTGACAGAATGTAGAAACGATAATACACAAGTATTAATCTTTGGAAACACATGGTTAGTTAAATAATGAAGCTCATATATGAAAATATTTAAAATCACACTTCTTATTCATGAAATTTGTTTAAGAATCGAGAAGTGGTTTGAACGTTTAAGAAAAATGTTTTCATATTTTAAAGTCGTCCATCTTTCAAATATGTATGAGATTAAGAATAGAATAATCCTTACACTCATCTTGAATCTCATAAAGTCAGCTCCAAAGTCATAATAGATATGATGATGAAAACTTCCCCTCAAAATATGGAATTAGTCAAGAAGTCGTCAAAGTACAAAGTCTTATTCAGCAACTTTATTGAAAAATAAAGACATGAAAGCAATAAAACTTTTAAGAACGAGTTATGATCAGATGTAATCAGAAGTCGATATCCTAATTCCCCCTGGACATATGCATCACAAAATATGTCAGTGAAAAATATACGCAAGAAAATTTATAAATGTCCCTAGAATGTAAATCAATTTAACTTTATCTCACTACCCATGAAAACATGAACAAAACCTTTCAGTGCAGATATCGTTCTTTTTTATAGGGTCTGTATAGGAGAAATCAAGGAACACAGGTTTAGGTACCCATTTATAGATGGGTCCTAGCAAGTTAGTACAAGATTTTGGCATCCATTTGAATTTGGACCCTTTGATCTTTTGAAAAACTTTTGGAAACAATAATATGATTATAGACATGATATGATCCAAACCAATTATCAGAATATTGTCGAGACACAAAATCATTTCGACGATATGTGGAAGATTGAGTAGTAGATGGAGATAATTGGAGTAATTTCTTTATTGAGTAAGTCTTGTAAGAAGTTACAAGTTTTGTTTTATGAGAAGCAATATTATCAATTACATCAGAATTACTAACAATAAACCTATTACATGAATTTTGCAAGTTAGAACTATGATTTTTAAAAGATTGTCTTTTCATAGATTTACCAGTGTTAATCTGTTTCTGTGAATGCCTATTCTTTCTCTTCTTAACTTTGGCATGATTGGTACTCACAGAAACTGATCTGTCAACCTTAGTTAAAGATTCACCCTTTTCAAATACACTTGGTAAATCTTTGGAATTCATAATAAATTGAGAATGATCTGGAAGCTTTGCATTAAAATCAAATTGATTAATACATTTATCAAAACAACCATCATAGTTTAGAAAATTAAACTTTTCATCAAATAGAAAATTAACATCATTTGACTTAGAACCTTTGGAAATATTGGAGAAATCAGTGTTAACAAAAATAGTTGAAAATACCATTTGTTCTAATCCAATCAAAAATTCTCTCTTCTACAAGAGTGTTCTCAAGTTCAGAAATTTTACTTTCTAAAATGAGTGGAGGAACATAAATTTTGCCTTCAATCGGTTTTGCCACCATTTCATCTGTATAGTAACTTTGAAAATAATCATTAGAAAGAAATTTTGACTGTTTGGAACTGTAACTAGAATTAAACTTTTCATAACGAAATGGAAGTTGCATTTTAGTTTTATTTTTCCTTTTCTCATCTTCCTTAGCTTCTTCCTCATTTGATGATTTTTGTCTATTTAACTTTGAGTTCCGGATATTTAGGTGCCAATTTTAGAAAACCAAAATCATATAAAGCAGGCACTTTGGAAATACCGTTTTTCAAATAATGTGGGTTATCGTAACCAATATCCCAACAATCACTACTTTCTTT
Source organism: Arctium minus (assembly GCA_954870635.1). NCBI lineage: Eukaryota > Viridiplantae > Streptophyta > Magnoliopsida > Asterales > Asteraceae > Arctium > Arctium minus. Next base: position 65,613,921 of record OX941090.1, on the reverse strand, counting down.
TGGTTTATTAAGATGAATGGTTTGATCAGTCTGACCTCTAGTATAATGTTTTTCTTCCAAACCACTCACTTTTTCAACCAAATAATTGTTTTCTTTCTTTAAAGATAAGCACTTTCTAGCAACCTCTTTAATCTCAAGTTCACACAATTTGAATTTTGAAGATGTTTCAGATAATTGATTATGGATTTCAGTCTTTTCTCTAGCATTGGTATCAAAAATTTTAAGTAAAGTCTCAATCAATACATTATTCTCAGCAATATCATTGTTGAGTTTTAGTATTGCTTGGTTTTCCTTTTCTTTTTTTTTGGTAAAGGAGTATCCCAGACAACTTTGGGCCCGGATTAATCTCTGGGAAAACAGGCCTATGGCCCGCAGGCATTCATCCCGTGGCCACAATGCTGCATGTGGGGCTCGAACCCGGGTAACCGCTATGAAGTCCCCAGGATCTTACCACCACGCCACAACCTTGTGGTTTTGGTTTTTCTTTTTAATGATTCCTTTTCACGTTTAAGTTTAGACTGCAGATCCTGAAGTTCAACCATCATGGATTGCATTTGATTTAAAAAATCAGATTCAGTCATATCACATACCTCTTCAGAATCCTCCTCATCTAAATCCTCTTCAGCTACTTTCTGTCCCATGAAGCACATATGGGCATTCTCTTCCTTGTCACTCTCAGGCTCAGAGTGATCCAACCAATAGTCATCTTCAGCCATTAAAGCTTTACCAGCTTCTTTCTACTTGGCCAGAAATATCTTGTTCTTGTAGTACTCAGAATTACGAACTTTTGGCTTCCGGCAATATTTGGCAAAGTAGCCTACTTTGCCATAGTTGTAGCACTTGACTGGTTCAGCCTTTCTTCTCCTCATACCTATTCACATACTTTTTTGCTTTAGGAATCTTCTTCTCAAACCTTTTACCTTCTACTCTTTCTTTGTGATCAAAATTCTTTGATCTTGACGAATATCGGTGACTGTTTGACCCTGGCTTCTTGTAAAACTTCTTCTGGAAAGCCTTGGTCAATAGGAGCATTGCTTGCTTCAGGTTCTCATCGTCATCGTCATCAGAATCATCAGACTGGCCGACCTTTTCTCTTTTCTCTTAACCACCAAGGCAACTGGATCAGCTATAGGTTTCTCATCTTTCTTCTTTTCATCTCTTATCTCCTCTACCTCTTCCTCATTCTGTCGTAGAGTCTCATAAACTTCATGTAAAGGAATCTCATTGATATCTTTCATTTGTTTCATTTGACGAGTAAATCTTTTCCATTCAGGATGTAAGATACTAAAAAACTTCACGTTCAGTTCAATCTGAGATTTCTTTACTTTGTTCTTGCTCAGCTCATTCAGAAGAGTAACAAATCTATCATAAGTAGCCTCTAGGTTTTCACGTTCCTTTGCTCTAAACTCTTCATAATTGTTGAGACAATTTGAAACTTTCAGCTGATTGCCAATCTTTGATACTAACATCATCTTCTCTAGTTGATCCCAGATCTGTTTATCAGTTGCGTTGTAGCTGTTTATCTTCACATATATCTCATTGGGAATACCTTGGAGTAGAAAAGATCTAGCTAGTCTGTCAGCTTTGAGTCTCTTTTTCTGTTCATCAGAATATTTATCTACATCCATCGGATATTCTTTGTTCACTACCTCTTCTCCTTGAGCTTACGTAGAATGAATCTTTGTTGTAGGTTTCAGCAGTCCTTCTTTCAAGGATATTCTGATATAATCACCAAGTTCATTTATGTCAATGAAGTCCAGAAATCTGTCTTTCCACTGTTCGTATTCTCCTTTGAACATAAGTGGTGGTTTGACATCGGTTCCGATTACAAGAGCATCCCTAGAAGTCATCAAGACAAATAAACTGTAAAATAAGAAATTAAAATGATCGTTAGTTCCAAAGAAATCAGTATTCAGAAAATCTCTGAAAATTTTTCAGAAATTAAATTTCCAAAAATCTCCTAAGGCAATAACACTCACACCACTGACATTAGAATTCGCAAAATTCTCACAGAATTCGCAGACCTTGAACAATTCACACATTGAAGGAATTCACACACCACAGAAATTCGCACAACAACGAAATTCGCACGACCATAGCATTCGCATGTAAAGAGATGCGAATTCTAGGAATTCGCACGCTGCTCTATGCGAATTCTGAGGAATTCTCACACAACTATATGCAAATTTTAGACTTAGAAAATTCTAGAGCTTCCAACTTTTCGCATGCAACTTTTTGCACAACAGGGATATACGAATTCTATACTTAGAAATTATTTCAACCTCAAACAATTCGTACGGATACGAATTCTAGACTTAGGAAATCTTCCAACTTTCTATGCGAAATACTAAGAATTCGTAAGTAACCCTATGCGAATTTAAGGAATTTTTATGCTTCTATATGCGGAATCCTTACTTTTCGCACATAGATTGATGTGAAATCTGTCCTTAGAAAATATTTCCAACAACTTTTTGTACACTAAAGTATGCGAAATCTGATCTTTTCGTATATAGGCTGATACTAATTCTGTACAATTCATATATAAGCCTATATACGAATTCTTCACTTGTCTAATTCAGGAATCAAGCACTATGCGAATTCTTTATACGAAATCTTTGGATATTGCGAGTTCTTCAGGAATTATCCAAGTTCTTCAAGTTTTCGATCAAAAATCCTTCAATTGATCCAAAAATCCGTTAGTTCTTCGATTCTGAGTTCGAAACTTCACCAATTCTGTCATGGATAGTGTACGAAGCTATTACCAACAATGAATTTAGAAGAAATTCACTCAAACATACAATTAGAATCTAAACCAGTGCTTAGAACTCGTGCGACTCAAAAATCACAAAAGCATCAAATCAATCGAAAATTATTGTGAGATTGTATTACAAAAATGATACAATTCTATTGTAATACATCAATCGATCACTATGTAGTCAATTAGACTCACAATTACAAACTAAAACAAAAAAATCAATCAATTCACAGTGAACAGAGTGCGAAGAACATTTTTTATAAATCCAATCGAACTCTGCTCTAATACCAATTGTTTGTCCCAGATTATGCAATTCTATTTAAGATTATAGCAACAATTCAATCACAAACTCCATTTGTTCATTGATCAAATTTCACAGTTTTACAATTCGTATAAAGGATGCTCTCAAACTACTTTCTCCCTCTTAGATTCTCTTTGTCTGCGTACTAGTCTCCTACACACACTTTACTTACATACGCCTAACAAAAGAACAAAACTATTTATACTCTTACAAAAACAAAGGCAAAACAAAAACATAAACACTTTGACTTTGACTTATTACAAAGACTTTGACTTTTGCTTTGAAGGTTTGACCTGAGCTTTGACTTTAATTCCCATGATCTTGGATCCAACATATTTGTGCACTAACAACAACTTTTCGACTTTCTTTGTAACATCGATTATAACTATGAATACAATTCATTAGATCCAAAGACCTTTGGAAATTCATTATGTCGATTTGATTTTAATTCGTTCAAACATGTTTTGGGTTCAAATCTTGATGGGCATATCAACAGTGACTTTACCAAAATTAAATGAAAACAAAGAAGAGAAGAAATAGATTAACTATCATTCTATCAACATTTTGTGATTTTATCATCATTATCAACTCATTCTTTATTGAAATTCAGTGATTGTAATAGATTCTAGATGTATTGGTGATCAAATTTTCGAAGTTACAGATCGAAAGTTGAAGATTTGATGGGTTTTTTAAAAGACCAGAGTGAATTTTTGTCGAGATTCGAAGAACTTGCATAAGTCGCAAGAACTCGTACCAAGAACTCCCATCAAGAAGATTTCGCATATTTTGTATCTGAAAATTTCATAAGTGAAGAATTCGCATAATAGTGATATGCGAAATGTGTTGAATTCGCATGTGTGTGTTGTGAGAATTCCTCAGAACTCGTATTAGTTTGTATGTGAAACGTCAGAATTCGCATAAGTTCTTTATACGAAAAGTTTTGTGAAAAATATTCTAAGGAAAGAATTCGCATATGCTTGTATGCGAAAAGTGTAGAACTCGCATAAAGAAGGATATGAATTCCTAAGAATTCACATCTAGCTTCATACGAATTGTTCAAAGTTCGCATAAAGAGATGAAAATTTTTCTATGTGTTGATTTCACATCGATACGAATTCTTTGAGATTCAAATATTTTCCAAGTACATAATTCGTATCATTCTGTTATGCGAAATGTGTATGCGAAAAGTGTTGATTTTTCCAAATTCTTTCTAAGTCCAGATTTCACTTAGTTTTGCGTGCGAATTCTGAAGTGTGCGAATTGTGGCCTACGAATTTTGCTTTTGTGCGAATTCTGAAGTTTTAAGTGTGCGATTACTTGACTAATTTTTCTTTTTTCTGAATTCTGTGTGTGAATTGTGCTTATCTTAGTGTGGTGTGCGAATTCCATACTTAGGAGATTTTTGGAAATTTTATTTTCTGAAAATTCTTTCCAAGTTTTTCTGTATTCTGATTTCTATAGAACTAACGATCATTTCAAGTTCTTATTAAAAACAGTTTTCATAACAGGATGACTTCAAGGGAAGCATTAGCCATTAGTACCGACGTGAAGCCTCCGGTGCTTTTGAAAGGCGAGTACGAACAGTGGAAGGACCGCTTCCTGGATTTCGTAGACCGCAATGATTTGGGTGACCATATCAGGATATCTCTCAAGGAGTGATGAAACCTCCCACCAAAATATTGTCTACTGAAGGAGAAAATGGTGAGGAGATAGTCAACAAGGAATACCCACTTCCTCTAGAAGAGTACTCAGATAAACAGAGGAAAAGGACTAATGCTGACAGACTGGCTAGATTGTTGATCTTATAGAGGGATTCCAAACGAGATCTATGTGAAGATTGACAGTTACAATGCCACGGGCAAAGAGATGTGGGATCAGCTCGAAAAGATGATGCTAGGATCCAAGATCGGTAACCAGCTTAAAGTCTCTAACTGCTTGAACAACTACGAGGAATTCAAGGCCAAGGAAGGTGAATCTCTAGAAACAATATATGACAGATTTGTGACTCTTCTGAACGAGCTAAGTAAAAACAAAGTCAGGAAATCTCAAATCGAACTGAATGTTAAATTCCTGAGCATACTGCAACTAGAATGGAAGAGGTTCACAAGGCAGATGAAGCAAATGAAGGATCTGAACGAGATACCAATCCACGAGGTGTACGAGACTTAAAGGCATAATGAAGAAGAGGTGGAGGAAATTAAGGATGAGAAGAAGAAATCTGAGAAGGTGGTTACTGATCTAGTTGCTCATGTGGTGAAAAAGAAAGAAAATAGGTCAGTAAGCTTAAAGAATAAGAAGAAAGTCGTAGTTCATAATCTGAGGAAGTTGAAGGTGAAGAAGACTCTGACTCAGATGACTGCGAGAATCTAAAACAGGCAATGCTATTATTGACTAAAGCTTTCCAAAGAAGTTTTACAAGAAGCCTGGATCTAACAGTCAGAGATGTTCTTCGGGTTCGAGAAACTATGAACACAAAGAAGTTTTACAAGAAGCCTGAAGAGAAGAAGTATAGAACTGAAGAGAAGAAGAAAGGGCCCGAGCCAGTGAAGTGTTATAACTGCGGGAAACTCGGCCATTTTGCAAATGATTGCAAGAAGCCTAAAGTCCGAAACTCCGAGTATTACAAAAACAAGATGCTTTTGGCTAAGCAACAAGAGGTTGGTAAAGCACTTTTAGCTGAGGACGAATACTGACTTGATCACTCCGATGACGAGGAATCAGAAGAAAAGGCTCATATATGTTTTATGGGTAAGGGTGAGAATGAAGTTGAAGCCGATTCAGACTGTGAAGACAACGAAGAGGTATGTGATATGTGTGAATCAGACTTTCTTAATCAAATGCAAGCAATGATGGTTCAAATCCAAGAATTAGAGTCTAAGCTTAAACGTGAGAAAGGTATCATTAAAGAGAAAAACTAGTCAATACTAAAACTTAGCAAGGATATTGTTGAGAAGAACGTATTGATTGAGGCTTTGCACAAAAACATTGATACCAGGGTGAAAGAAAAGACTATAATTCATAATGAACTATCTGAAACTACTTCAAAATATAGACCGTGTGAATTTGAAGCTAAAGAAACTGGGAAAAAGTGTTCATCACTAAAAAAAGAAAACAAAGTTTTATCTGAAAAAGTGAATGTTTTGAAATAAAAACTTTACACTTTAGGTCAAACTGAGCAAACCATTCACCTGAACAAACCTAAGGAGAGTAGTGAGTGTTGGGGTCTTGGTTACGTGAACCCACATTACCTCAAAAAGGATATTTCTAAAGTGTCTGCATTATATGATTTCGTATTTTTAAAACTGGCACCACAATACCCTGAACTTAAAGTTAAATGGTCTAAACTTTCAAAAGAGGATGAAGCTAAGGAAAGGGAAAAAGAAAGAACAAAACTAAAATGCAACTTCCGTTTAGATATGAGAAGTTGAATTATAGTTTCAGTTCTGATAAGTCAAAATTACATTCAAATATCTATTTCCAAAGTTATTCTACAGAGGAGTTGGAGGCTAAACCAGTTGAAGGTAAAATTTATGTACCTCCTCTCGTGTTAGAAAGTAAAATTTCTGAACTCGACAACACTCTGGCAGAAGAAAGGATTTTGACTAATCTAGAACAAATTGTGTTTTCAACTGTGTTTATCAATTCTGATTTTTCAAAGACTTCCAAAGCTTCAAAATCTGATGATGTTAAAAGTCTGTTTGGTGAAGAGTTTGATTTCTTAAATTCTGATGGTGATTTAGATGATTGTGTTGCTCAATTTGATTTCAATGCAAAACTTCATAATCATTCACAGTTTATTATCAATTATTTTGGATTACCAAGTGTATTCGAGAAAGGTGAAACATTAACGAAAGTTGATGAACCAGTTTCTGTGAATACCAAGAATGCCAAAGGTAAAAAGAAAAGAACTCAGCATTCATAGAAACGGACAACCACTGGTAAGCCAAAGAGCAAGGAATCCTTCAAATCTCACAGTTATAACTTTAAAAGTTCAAATGTTTCAGATGGTAGAATGAAAAAGAATGGAGTAAGATCAGAATGGCGACCAAATAAGAAGATTAATGAGATAACTAAATCATCTTCTGATATTTCTTGTAATAGAAAAACTGATAGTAAACATGATGTAATTGAGAATGTTGCTTTTAATAAACAAAAACTTGTAACTTCTTACAAAAAATATTAAATAAAGCAATTATTCCAATTATCTTCGTCTGCTAGAAAGTCTTCTACTTATCATAGAAATGATTTTGCTTCTCGGCAATATTCTGATGTTTGGTTTGGAACATATCATTTATATTCTTATAACTCTAATGTTTCAAAAGATTTTCAAAAGAAAAGATTACCCAAATTTAAATGGGTGCCAAAATCTTGTGTAAGTCCACTTATCAAGCACAACTAATCAAAATAAGATTTGACATTGAAATTCTAGAGAGAGAGTAGAGAGAGTAGAGAGGGTAGAGAGAGAAAGTCACAAGTTGTATTATTTCACAAGGTTGAATGTTACATGCTTACCAAGAATTCTCTTAACACATAAAATCTCATATATTTATTTGAGAAACTCTCACAACACATAATCTCTCATATGCTTATCCATTCTAAACTCTTACAAGCTATGACTTTGTTTGACTTTTCTAGACTTTACAGACTTTGACTTTTCACTCTAAATCTTGGATACAACAATACACTAACAATCTCCCCCCTTTATATTCACTATTTAAAAAAAAATTGACAAGACATTTTCAAAACTTAAAACTCACAAAAATTCAAAATTGAATTCGATTTGGTGCAAATATTGTGATGTAATCAAAACAAGAAAGATCCTAAAACTATTATTGAGTACTATGGATCCATTTTCTTGCATCAAAAACAATTTAACACGAAAAATTCAATTGAACAGTAAAACTCAAAATACGTTCTGCATGTTCTTGATGAAAATAGAAAATCGATCAAATTCAAGTGCAATTCAATAATCTGAATAAGTTGGTCTCGCTCTGATAACAAATGTTAGTCCACTTATCAAGCACAACTAATCAAAATAAGATTTGACAATGAAATTCTAGATAGAGAGTAGAGAGAGAAAGTCACAAGTCGTATTATTTCACAAGGTTGAATGTTACATGCTTATTTGACAAACTCTCATATACTTATTTGACAAACTCTCACAAAGCATAAGCTCTCATATGCTTATCTATTCTAAACTCTTACAAGCTATGACTTTGTTTGACTTTTCTAGACTTTACAGACTTTGACTTTTCACTATAAATCTTGTTGTGCTAACACTGTAGGACCCATCTATAAATGGGTACCTAAACCAATTGTTTTGTGATTTCTCCTTTGCAGATCCTTCATATGTGGTACTTAGATTCTGGTTGCTCCAAGCATATGACCAGGCAGAAAGATTTATTATTTAATTATATAGAGAAATATTGCGGAACAATTCGATTTGAAAATGACCAGTTTTCACCTATTATGGAATATGGTGATGTGATTCAAGAGAACATAACGATTAAGACGGTGAGCTATGTTGAAGGTATAGGACATAACCTATTCAGCATTGGACAGTTCTGTGACAAAGACTTAGAAGTTAATTTCAAAACTAAGAGGTGTAGTGTGCGTACTGAAGAAGGTAAGGAACTCTTGGTCGGGATAAGAAAGCCAAACCTCTACACAATCTACTTGTCAAAAGTCAAGACTGACAATGAGGTGTGTCTACTATCAAAATCTTCGTTGCAACAGAGATGGTTATGGAATCGAAGGATTTCTCACCTGAACTTTCGGTATATCAACAAGGTGGTCATGGGTAATTTGGTAAAAGGACTTCCAGAGCTCAAGTATGTTAAAGAACATCTCTATGCAGCTTGTGAGAAAGTCAAGATGAAAAGAGCCGCACATAAGCCAAAGCCTAAGCCAAGTACAAGTTCTTCCTTGGAGTTAGTGCATATGGATCTCTGTGGTCCGTTGCGTACTCAAAGCATAAATGGCAAGAAGTATGTCTTAGTGATTGTGGACGATTTCTCGAGATACACTTGGGTCAAATTTCTGAGATCAAAAGATGAGACGCCCGAAGTCATCATCATATTTCTAAAGACCACTATAGTGAATCTACAGAAGACAGTAAAGCTTCTTAGAACGGATAATGCCATAGAATTTAAAAACAAATTTGTTTAAGATTATCTCGATTCGGTCGGGGTAACACATCAATTTTCTGTTGCCAGAACTCAAGAATAGAATGGAGTTGTAGAACGGCGAAATAGAACGCTAGTCGAGGCCGCTCGAACTATGATAAGTCAATCAGATCAACCTCTATTTCTATGGGCTGAAGCTGTATCGACTGCCTGCTATACTCAGAATCGCTCCATTATCCACCGCCGGTTCGGGAAAACACCGTATGCTTTAATAAACAATAGAATACCTAGCATTAAACACTTTCATATTTTTGGATGCAGGTGCTTTGTATTAAATGGCAAGAAGAACCTGAACAAGTTCAGTCCAAAATCTGATGAAGGCATTTTTATCGGCTATTCTCAAACGTCTGCAGCTTACAGAGTATACTTAAAGAAGTCGAAGATCGTTATTGAGAGCATCAATGTCACATTCGATAAAGAGATGGATTGTGTTCAAGACAGTTCAGAACCCGTTATTACTAGTGTTTTAGCTTCTGGGCAGATTAGTCCAGAACCTGTAATTAGTGACAATAAATCAGATAAAGTTTCATCGTCTACTTCAAACTTATCTGATTTAGATTTACTGTCTGAATTGTTTTATGATGAATTTCTTGGAACAAGAGTGACTAAACTTGTTTGGTTGACAGATCGGATGATTCAAGACGAAATCAACCAACCACTTCAGATATATCAACTGAATCGAATACCCTGGTTCAGCAAGAAGTTCCAATTCAAACACCTACTCCATCAGTTGAAGCTGTACAAATTAATGAAGATCCAGAAGTTGTTCAATCAGTTGGATACACAGTAACGAATAATCAACAGACAGAAAATGTTCAACCAACTGAATCCCTACCTATTCCTGAACAAAATGAAGAAACTGAAAGTGGATTTTTAGATGAGCATTATGATCAATCTACATCTAACCCACTCCATCATGAACACAAGTGGACCAAAGAGCACCCGATAAGCCAAATCATTGGAGATCCATCCAAATCGGTGCAAACTAGGTCTGCTACATTAAACATGTGCATGTATGATTCCTTTCTGAGCAAGATAGAGCCAACGCGTGTATCTGAAGCTCTAGCTGACTCAGACTAGGTAACTGCGATGTGAGAAGAGCTGAATCAGTTTGAAACGCTCAAAGTTTGGAGACTTGTGCCTAAACCTGAAGAAAAAACCATAATCGGCACGAAATGGGTGCTTTAGAATAAGAAAGATGAAGATGGGTAATCAAAAACAAAGCAAGACTTGTGGCTAAAGGATATAGGGAAGAGGAAGGAATTGATTATGATGAGACTTATGCTCTAGTTGCGCGCATCGAGGCTATTCGTATGTTTCTAGCATATACCGCACATAAGAACTTCACCGTCTACCAGATGGACATGAAGACTGCCTTTCTAAACGACATTTTAAAGGAGGAAGTCTATGTCTCTCATCCAGAAGGTTTTGTCAATCCAGATAAACCTAATCATGTTTATATTATGGACAAAGCTCTTTATGGTTTGAAACAAGCCCCTCGCGCCTGGTATGAAGTCTTATCCAAATTTTTAGTCAAGTCGGGTTTTTCGAAAGGTAAAATCGATACTACTCTTTTCATTATAAAGGAAAAAGAAGATATCATTTTAATTCAGATATATGTGGATGATATCATATTTGGCGCAACTAATGTAACATCCCCCATCCTCGTGGTCCGGAACGGGTGATGTCACGAATGGGACTTAACATAAATACACCACTAATTCAGACCTATTAATAAACTCTAAACATATATTACAATCCAAAATATTACACTTCAAAAACTGTTTATAAACTTAGAAGTTTTATATGATAATGCGAGTCTAAGAACTCCAAAAGTCACGCTCGATCTCAAGTCCCGTCCCCGTAAACGTCACTTTGAACCTGCCGTGTTAGAAAACAAAAACACGATTGAGCACAGGACTTAGTGAATGGATTATAATATAAATTCGTAAATAATAATGAAAATATCGATAACAAATCGGAAGACTTAAAAATTCATTCGAAGAATGTTCTTGAAACTCAAGTTCATAGAAAAAGAAATGTTCAGTAATTTTCAAAGACAATAATTTCAAGAACGGTTCATACTTTAACTTCAAAACGTAATATAAATAAAGTTCGTCAATTCCTGTTGTGTTCATGGGGTGATCAGCCACACGAACTGGGTCGGCGTGCGGGCACACACCCACAAATCCCCCGTGAATTTAACCACGGTCACATATTCTGTGGGTAAAAGTACTAGGATCGATCCATCTGCCACGGAGCCAATAAAGTCTGCTAAATCCCCCAGAGTGGGTTCCCGTAAGCCACTAAGGCTTAACTCTGGTGGACCATCATCTGCAGGACGCCATGACAAAAAAGTTGCCATAGAAGGCATCCCAAATAATATTCCCATTTATTGGGTTATTCTAAAATCAACAAAAACTAAACATATGCCACTTACCCAAATGGCGTTCATAGAAATTATAGTTAATATACTTCACAAGTTTCACAACAATTCCATACGAGACATATTTTAATTAAACGCTAACATTTTCCACAAATGATTCATAATCTAAATCTCAATATGAGACAACAAAACACGAAAACGTTCAAACATAAGATTCAGACCAAAAATCAATGTGTATGTGTGTCTATAATTACATGTTCGTTGATCATATTCAGTTGATCAATCACAAGGCGGTGAACCACCTTTAGGAAGGCCAGCTTCAACAAATAGTTGCCCATGATTCAAAAGAAAGGAAATCCATACCTTAACCAAATTGAGACGTAAGGCGCGATCAACTTAGACACACGACGAACTTTAACTCGTTCGATTGCCTATTTAAACCACAAATTACTATTACCTACATAACATAAAAGTTAATGGTTATTATCCTAAGCTTAATCACAAAATTATATTCTCTTATACATTAAACCGATCACTTGGTGTGCGGTTAAACATCTAGATATATATATATCACCATTTTAATTCTAAACTTTACCCTTTTGTAATTTTCACAAAAACAAACATTCCTAAACATGTAAATGATTATAATTTTGCAATATCTAATCATAATCTACCAACCAACTTCAACTACCCTAACTTACCAACTTAAATAACATATAAATAAATTTATACCTCAAAGAAGGGCTCGAAGAGTGGATTCCGAATATATAGTTGTTTCTTTGATTGCCTCGACGGATTGAGAGATATTTTAGAGAGAAGATAACTTGTAGAGAGAGAGAGACTGAGAAAACAAAATGATGGCAGTGATGGAGTAAAAATGAAGAAGACGCTGGATTCATTATGGTTGTAGGTTAGTTTTTTTTCTTTATATATATATATATAATTAAATAGTTTAGTTAATTGATGGGTTTAACCCCTCAACTATCTTTGCTTGCTATTTTTAATTACGGTTCAATTCGGGTATGAATAATTACACATTTTTAAAACCGAGAATTACCATTATTCCCCCCCCCCCCTTAAAAGAGATTTTGTCCCCGAAATTGAATTTAGATAGGAAACATACATCGATTAAAGAACTCGGGGTACTCCCGTCGCATGTGTTTCTCAGTTTCACACGTCTCGCCTCATGTTCCGAGTGATTCTTCCAAAGAACTTTTACAAAAAGAATCACTCTCTTCCGTGTACCTCTCTCATCACGATCAATAATTGCTTCAGGCTCCTCACGATAAGAAAGATCAAGTTCTATGTGCTCTATGGGATATTCAATGACGTGTAAGGGATGATAGTTGTACCCTCAAAGTGAAGATACATGAAACGTTATGTATATCGGACAATTATGGCGGTAGAGCTAATCGGTAAGCTACAACTCCAACCCTTTCTAGAATTTCGAAGGGACCAATATATCTCGAGCTCAACATTCATTTGAGACCGAAACGTCTAATACCGAGAGTTGGTGAAACTTTTAAGAAAACTTTATCTCCCGGTTGGAACTCGATAGGTCATTATCGCTTGTCGACGTAGTTCTTTTGACGAGCCTGAGCCTCTTTCATCATTTGATGCGCAATTTTGACCTTCTCTGTAGTAACTTGCACCAATTCTGGGTCTTCGAGAATACGTTATCCAACTTCATTTTAATAAGTCGGTGTCCGACATTTTCGGCCATAAAGTGCTTCATACGGGCCATGTCGATACTCGACTGCCAGCTATTAGTATAGGAGAACTCTATTAGGTACAAGTAATTATCCCAACTTCCACGCCATTCCAACGCACATGCTTAGAACATATCCTCCAATGTTTGAATCGTACGTTCAGATTGCCCATCAGTTAGCCGATGAATGGTTGTACTAAAATTCAAACGTGTGCCCCAAACTTTATGTAAACCTTCCCAAAACCGAGATGTAAAATGTGGGTCTCCATCGGAGGTAATTGATACAAGAGTGCCATGGAGACGTATAATCTCACGTTGGAATACTTCTGTCAATTTATCAATTGACCATGTTTGTCGGATAGGAAGAAAATTAGTCGATTTCGTCAGTCGGTCAACCACTACCCAAATTGCATCGTGTTTCAAGGTGGTGCAGGGAAGTCTGACTAGAAAATCCATAGTTACATGTTTCCATTTCCATTTCCATACGGGAATATTTAACGATTGGAGAAGATCACCTGACGTGGAAGTTCACTTTTAACTTGTTGACAAGTGAGACAACGAGATACAAAGTCGATGATATCTCGCTTCATTCCAACCCACCAATAATGGTTCTGTAAGTTGTGATACATTTTTGTTTTACCCGGGTGAACAGAAAACATAGAGTCATGAGCTTCGGTCAGAATCTGATGTTTAAGTTCCTAGTTATTTGGGACACAAAGAAGATCCCGAAACCAAAACACGGTATCATCATTGATCCTGAATTCCGAACTCACATTCTCTTGTGCTTGCTGGAAGTTTGCTCATAATTCACCGTCGTCTTGTTGGGCTTCTTTGATCTGAGAAATTAGAGTCGGTTCTACCATTAGATTCGATAGAATTTCCTTTTGCGAACTCGGATAGATTTCCAGTCCGAACCGTTCGATCTCCAAAGCCAACTTTGTAGGAAGAAATAAAGAATAAACCTTTTCCACGGCTTTACGACTTAAGGCGTGGGTGACTACATTTTCCTTACCCGGATGATACTGTATATCAACATCATAATCCTTTAGAAGTTCGAGCCACCTCCGCTGACGCATATATAAATCTTTTTGAGTAAATATATATTTAAGACTCTTATGGTCGGTGAAAACTTCACATGTCTCGCCGTACAAATAATGATGGCAAATTTTTAGTGCGAACATAACTGCAACCAACTAGAGATCGTGAGTCGGATAATTAACCTCATAAGGCTTTAACTGATGTGACACATATGCGATCACTCTACCATTTTGCATAAGAACATAAGTGAGACCTTTCTTTGAAGCATCACTGTAAACTTGAAAACCGTCGGTGCCAGATGGTAATACAAGAACAGGACCGGTAACCAATCGATGCTTCAGTTCCTTGAAACTAGGATTCTTGTTCGGAACCACAATTAAATTTGACTCCTTTTCGGAGTAATCGGGTTAAAGGTAGAGATACATTAGGAAATCATTAAACGAATCATCTGTAATAACCAGCCAGACCTAGAAAACCACGAACTTCATATACGTTCGTAGGTCGAGGCCATTTAGTGATGGTTTAAATTTTCATTGGATCGACTTTGAAACCTTCCGCAGAGATTACATGTCTGAGAAAAGATACTTGATTAAGCTATAATTCACATTTGGAACGTTTTGCGTATAACTTTTTCGTTCGAAGAGTTTCCACAACGACGTGAAGATGTTGATCATGTTGCTCTCTTGACTTTGAGTATATCAATATTTCATCAATAAATATGAAAACAAGGTCATTGAGATAATCCTTGAAAACCCGATTCATAAGATCCATAAAGACAGCTGGAGCATTAGTTATCCCGAAAGGCATTACTAAGAATTCGTAGTGCCCATAGCGAGTTCTGAATGCGGTTTTCAGAATATCATATTCTCGGATACGAAGTTGATGGTACCCGGACCGAAGATCAATTTTGGAAAAGTATCGTGTTCCTCGTAATTGATCAAACAGATCGTCGATTCTCGGCAACAGATACTTGTTACGGATCGTTACTTTATTAAGCTCCCGATAATCAATACACAGACACATTATACCGTCTTTCTTTTCGACAAAGAGAACCGGAGCTCCACAGGGTGAGACACTAGGTCGAATGAAACCTTTATTCAATAAATCATCGAGCTGAGTTTTGAGTTCCTTCATTTCAATTGGATCCATTCGGGAGGGAGCCTTGGAAATAAGAGAAGCTCCCAGAACTAGATCGATGGTAAATTCGACTTCCCAGACTGGTGGTATACCTAGTAGATCATCGGTAAACACATCAAGATATTCAGAAACAACATGTATGGGTGCAAAAGTAGGGAACCTGTTAGGGATCTTGTAACGAGGCCAGAAAACCTTTGTTACTTTGCCAAGTATACTACTTCACAGTAATAGAGGTTAAAACGCTAACATCTTCTTTTGGAGTACCTCCTTGGAAGATTGCCTCAGGTTTGTCCATATCCCCAAACAATATTTGTTTGGCATTACAATCTATAGTTTTGCCGGTAGTGTAACAACCAGTCCATCCCCAATATTAATTGAAAGTGGGACATATGCATTGGAAGTAGAGTAACCTCCTGTATGTGTGACCCAAATTTACTAGCATATATTCACACAATCAGATTAAAAATACAACTTTATTAGATCAAATCACATATTACATTGAAGTCATAGATCTAACTCGTAATCACAGTGTGTGTATGTGTGTGCGAGTTCTTTCTTACCAATCTCTCTGGATGTCTAATGTGTGTACTCGTCTACTGTGTGTTCTTACAAATCTAACAACAAGACCACTATTTATACTAAGTCAACATTCATTGACTTTTCAACCAAACCCTTGAACTATAAAACATTTACACAACAGACCCTCACTTTTTATCTTGAATAGAATATTAGTCTAACAATCTCCCCCTTTAGATTCAAGATTAAAAAAAATGACAATAATCTTCAGGTCTTCTTATCATCAGAATAATCTTCAGCTTTGAATCTTTTTCAGCTTTTACACCTTGAAAACTTTGACATCTTCAACAAACTTTGCTTCTGCTTTCAATCTAGCTTTGAAAAACATCTTTCCCCCTTTCTTGATACAAACTTTAATCATCTGAACTTGAACTCTGATTTATCTCCCCCTTTTTAATGAATTGTGAGATTCAAAATCATTAAAACTTGTTCAAGGTCAGCTCGGTCTTTGAATAATATCCCCCAAATAATCAAAAAAACACAGTCTTCATGATCTTCCCGATATGATGAAATTTGAACAATCTCTCCCTTTGACAACAAATAATCAATCTCCCCCAGATAGGAAAATTAGCAATCTCCCCCAATGAATAATATGAGAGAATCGTTCATCTGATCTGAATAAACCGTCAATTCATGAATGCATTCATCTGAATCTTTTCAAATTCAAACAAATTATGAGTTATAACACTGAATCAGCACATGAAACAGTTAGGAATGCCTTTCAGTAGCACAAAGCCACTGTGTACAACGAATGTACAATATAAGGAACTTGAAATGATGTTCACTCCCTAGGACTTCCATTCAATCATTGAAAAACACAAGGTATTTTCTATGAATATTATGACAGAAAAACAAATTTTCTGTGTGCTTGTGCTTGTGTTATGAAAGAATTAGCGTGCTGATTGTTGTTTAGGCTCAAAATTATGCAAACCATTGAGACAACAAAGGTTATACATAGACTCAAATGTGCATGAGAAAGGGTAGAAGGTGGGGCAACTTTCCTTCTTTTTCAATATCAATATCTTCCAAATGAAGAACCAATAGCTTATGTGTTACTTCCCTAGAAAATGTGAAACATTCTCTTTTTGAGAAAAGAATGAGTAGCTGGTGGGGTTGTATGCAAGAGATGGCATGGGCTAAGTGCCTTTTTCAATGAAGGTCACGAAGAAATGTGAACCAACAGTAATGTGGTTGCCCGGCTCAGAAAGAAGTTTGGTGCAAAGTCTGATATTCTTTTACTCTGTTCTCACACCCTCTTTCATTTAATCTTTTAAACTCACATCTAACCAATCTCTCATTTCCATATTACCTCTTCACACACCAACACTCAATCTTTTAACCCCTCTCCCCTCAATCACTCAGGGAATACTTCCTGGGTAGGAAACACTGTTTATCGTGAATCCATGGAAGTTCTTTTAAGCTCACACACTGAATCCAATGTATTCGTCCTAAAAGCATGCCTTGCTCAATGATTTTCTTGACATTAAAGCGCAAGAAATCAATTATCAGTATATGTATGCTCATAACAGATAAAAATGAAATTTGAGCATTTTAAGCATTTAAGATTTCTCAAAACTTTGTAAGAATGAATAATCTTGAAAGAATAGAAATGCTTTGAGAACCTGACAATGCTTAAGATCAAAACAAAATTCATGAAGAAAAATATTTTGGGAAATCAAAGACGAATGTTGTTTATATGAACAAGATATAAACATTTTAACAATGAAAGCACATGTTATGACGAAATGACGTCTGATTCAAACAACAATGAATAGCAAATAACGGGAGTATTACCATAGAAAGATTTAACATTTGATACATGGTAATAACAAAGTCAAATAGAATATTCTGAACCAGTGTGTGTAGGAATACTTGACAAAGTATATCGACAAGATAATACACAAGTATATATCTTTTGAAAACACACGGTCAGATAAGCATTTTAGTATCCAATGAAAATCATTTAAAAACACACTTCTCAATTCATGAAAACAGTTTAAGAATGTGAAGTGGTTTGAACATTTTAAGAAACCATTTTTCACAAGTGAAAGTTGTTCATCTTTCAACAAGTGATAGATTATAAGGATTAGAAATATATACCTGTAAATCAAAATCCTGTACTCCCCCTGGAATGAATATATTCTTTTAAGTATCCATGACAAAAACATCAAATATCCTCCCTCTTGATATTTGTAAAAATTCAAATTATCAGAAAAATATAACAATGAAAGTATAACCAACTATTAGCTCCTCCGCCTAAAAGATATAACAGTTAACTCCCCCTCAAATCAAAAACTTCTAGAAAAGATGTTATCAATTAAGCATCCATCAGAAGAAAAACATTTAAGATCGGCTTATAAACTGACTATTCAGAAGCCATGATTACATATTCTCAGGAGAGAATAGTAATACTCATTTTTCCCAATGAAGACCAGGTTCTGATCTGATGTAACCAGAAACCAATGTCGCATGAAAAATATCCTGCAAGATAAAAGATTTTGGTAATCATTTTAAAAATGATTCCGCCTTTGTCAATAAATGATGAATAATAGACACTGTTCATAAAATCCAAGATATAAGCAATTAAAGCACAAAGTAAGATACACTCCCCTCGAATGATGGTTTGGCATTTAGCATTCCCAATTTGCTGACAAGAAAATTGAACCTCTTTTCATCCAATGACTTGGTGAAATGGTCAGCCAACTGGTAGTCCGTTTGGATGAAATGCATCTCTATGTCGCCTTTTTCCACATGATCCTTGATGAAGTGATATTGCACATCAATATGTTTTGTCTTTAAGTGTTGCACCGGATTAGATGTTATGGCTATCGCGCTCTTTGAATCACAATAAATAGGAACTCATTGGTATGAATAGCCAAAATCCTTTAATTTTGTCCGCATCCAAAGGACTTGTGAACAGCAGCTTGCAGCGGCTACATATTCAGCCTCGACTGTAGATGTGTATACACAATTCTGCTTCTTTGATGTCCAGCTAACCAACTTGTCACCTAAAAATTGACACGATCCATAGTTGCTCTTATGATCCAACCTACACCCAGCATGGTCAGCATCTGTGTATGCAGTTAGATCAAAACTCGAACCCTTAGGATACCAAAGGCCTAACTCTGGAGTGCCTTTAAGGTATCAAAGTATTCGTTTCACATCGACTAGGTGTGATTCCTTCGGATTAGCTTGATACCTAGCATAGAAACATGTGGCAAACATAATATCCGGTCTACTTGCTGTTAAGTACAATAATGAACCAATTATGCTACGGTACATCTTTTGATCTACTGATTTACCAGATAAATCAGAATCTGATAGTGTACCCGTTGCCATTGGTGTTTTCATCACTGAACTTCCAGACATGTTAAACTTTTCAGGATATCTCTAATGTATTTTGACTGATTAATGGAAATCCCTTCGGGTAACTGTTTCACTTGAAGACCAAGAAAGAATGTCAGTTCACCTATCATCGACATTTCAAATCGAGATTCCATGATTTTTGAAAAGTTTTTACAAAATTTAGGATTTCTAGAACTGAAAATAATGTCATCCACATAGATCTGAATTAGGATCATATCTTCACCTTGTTTCTTCAGAAAAAGAGTAGTATCGATAGTACCTTTCTTAAACCCTGAAGCAAGTAGAAATTGGGTTAACCTTTCGTACCAAGCTCTCGGTGCCTGTTTGAGTCCATATAAAGCCTTGTCTAGTACGTAGACATAATCCGGGTGTTTTGGATCAATGAAGCCTTCGGGTTGAGCAACGTAAACTTCTTCATGCAGAATCCCATTCAAGAAAGCAGATTTTACGTTCATCTGATATACCATAAAATTATTGTGGGTTGCGTACGAATGAAATATCCGAATAGCTTCAATCCTTGCAACAAGAGCAAATGTCTCATCATAATTAATCACCTCTTGTTGACAATACCCTTTTGGGACGAGGTGAACTTTATTTAGAACCATAACTCCTGCTTCATCTCTCTTATTTCTGAATACCCACTTTGTGCCTATTACAAATTTTCCTTCTGGTAGTGGGATAAGTCGCCAGACCTTGTTCCGCTCAAATTTTAAAAGCTCATCCTGCATAGCTAATATCCAATCAGGATCGCGCAAGGCTTTTGATACTTTCTTCGGCTCAAGGGAACTAAGGAAACTCGAGTAAAGACAAAAATTTGCAGATGTCGTCCGCGTTTTCACTCCACTGTGGACATCACCTATTATGTTGTGTAGAGGATGATCTCATGTCCATCTTGTAGTGCTTGGAAGTGGTTTAATAGAAATCTGCGTGTTATCTTCATCATATTCATCATATATTGCAGGTAAATTCACATCAACCTCAGATGTACTCGGGACATCTTGTACAGTATTTTCTGAAGCAAGTAATTCCAGCGCCACGAAAGAAGTACTCGGGACTTCTTTTCCAGAACTTGTATCTACAGAAACAGATTCAATGTTAGAATCTTCAGAAATGACAGGTGTAGTTGTACCTATTGAGGTTGTTGTTATCTGTTCAGAAGGTCTTGAGATAGCATCAGTTACGATTGGAACCTCTGAACTTGATGCGGATATATTTATTTTGTCAAAATCTGCACAAATATCCATGAATGCATAAAAAAATAGTAAATCTAACTCAGATGTTATATTATGTGAGTCAGAAGACTTAGTCTGTGACGAATCGGGTTCTATTCCGTCTTGAATAGAAGCCTTCTGTTTCAGCTTGAGTTCTGAACTACTGTGTTCAGAAGTCAATGTAGATAATTCGTCAAAAGACACGTTCATGCTCTCCATGATAGTCTTGGTTCGTCTGTTGTAGACCCGATAGGCTTTTGACATCAAGAAGTATCCTTCGTCCGCCTTCTTATCGAATTTACCAAGATTATCACGATCATTGAGGATGTAACACCAACAACCAAAAACACGAAGAAATTTAATATTCGACTTTCTCTTATTTATAAGCTCATATGTTGTTTTCTTATGTCTTTTTATCACAATAGTACGATTCTGAGTAAATCATGTAGTAGCAACGTCTTTAGCCCATAGATACAATGGAAGACCAGAATAAGCTAGCATCGTTCTTGCTGCTTCAACCAGGGTTCGATTTTTCCTTTTGACCACACCGTTGAGTATAGGCAACAAAAAAGTTATGTGATATCCTGACTGATACGAGATAGCTATGAAGAATAGAATTCTTAAATTATGTGCCATTGTCACTTCTCAAAGTCTTTACCGGCAATAAAAGTCGAACCTGCATCTTTTTTAGAAAAGCAATGATGAGCTCTGGTGCATCTGATTTGCTTCGCAGAAATTCCAGCCATGTGTATCGTGAGAACTCGTCTATCATAACCAATATATATTTCTTCCCATTTATAGACTGAGTCCTTATCGGGACGCAAAGGTCCATATGTATAAGGTCGAGAGGTGTTGAGCAAGAAAATTCTGTCTTTGCTTTATGTGAACTACGTTTCATCTTTCCCATCTCACAGGCGGGGCAAAGTGAATTCTTCTCAAACCTCAATTCTGGAAGACCTTTGACTATTCCATGTCTCGCTAACTGATTTATCGCTTGAATATTTTGGTGAGACAGGCGCCGATGCCAAATCCAACTTTCAACTCTTGAAGCTTTGGCAATTAGACATACAGGTCTAGTTGCAGAAAGTGTTGGAAAATGCACTGCGTATAAATTTCCATGTCACTCTGCTTTGAAAATATCACAACCGTCCTTATCGTCAATGAAACAGCTATCTACAAAATTGACTAGTGCTGAAACAATTATGATCAAGACCATCTACGAACAGTATTTTCTTGATTTTTACGGTGCCGTTTGTTAATGAACCGTGTCCTCGAATGAATCCGGTAAGCTCAGAATTTGCAAAACTCACTGTTCCT
Source organism: Arctium minus (assembly GCA_954870635.1). Classification (NCBI taxonomy): domain Eukaryota; kingdom Viridiplantae; phylum Streptophyta; class Magnoliopsida; order Asterales; family Asteraceae; genus Arctium; species Arctium minus. The sequence goes on along the minus strand of OX941090.1, from coordinate 65,591,941 downwards.
GCAGGTTCCTCAACATAGTTATGTAGAAGATGCTTAAATCCAGTCATGTGGCGCGAGCATCCTGAATCTATTTACCACAGATGTGAGGCCTGCAAAAGAACAAATCACTTCTTCTTAGTTACCCATATCCAGATGGGTCCTGCTTGGTTAGCCTTTTGCAATTTACTTAAATCATCTACCTTAGCCTTGATTCGCCATTCATAACGAGGCTTAGGTATCCATTTCCAAACCATTTTTACATTAAGCTCATTAAACTTTTGTTTTCTAGAAAGATAATCATTCTTAACATGAAAGACTTTCAGATGTTGTGTCGAGGATTTAGAAACAGATTTAGCCCGAGATGCCTTTCTAGAAACTTTAGATTTAAGAGGAATGGTGTGAAGTTTGAAAGAGTTGTCATGACAGTGTTTACAGATAAAGTTCTTACGAGCAAATGTCAATAGCTTTGATTTATCACTATGAATATAAACATGCATACACTGTTGACATTTCAAATCGTTTGTACTTGTACATTTCAAACTAACACTATCAATGACATTACATTTATTTTCAACAACTTTATTTTCACACTTCTCCTTCACCCATTCTCCTTTATCATTTTGCTTTCTCAAATCTGAAACAGGAAATGAAATCTTTTTGGATCGATATATAGTCAAAGGCTCTTGTGAAAGATCAATTGTCAGAGAAAAGTTAATGACATTTCTTGAGGAGGTTTTGATGATTTCAATGTCTTTATCATCCAAAAGGGGGAGAAAAGATGATCAAGAAATGTTTGAGATGGTCAAGAAATGAATATGAGAGAAGTTAACTTCAAAGAATTGCAAGTTTTGCTGAAGATTGTAGAAGTTAGAAAGAGCAATTTCAAAGAATTCTGATAGCGAGCTGAAATTTACTGAAATTTTGTTTGAAGATAATTTGCTGAAGCAAACCGAGCTAAATCTGAAGATAATTTATATCGGATGTCTGAAAGAGGTTTTTACAACCTTGGGGGAGATTGATATATTTTCTTGAAGATTGTTTTTGAACTTAAAGGGGAGACTAAAGCTGCTAAAGGTTAGTCAAAGAAGAGATTAAAGTTGTTTATATTCTGACAAAGGGGGAGATTGCGTAAGTGGTTGCATTTCTGAAATTAACTCTATTTGATAGAAATTGAACAAGGGGGAGATTGTATTGCAAAATATTTTTGAAGATGATCTTAAACCCAGAGGGGGAGATTATTAGTGCACATATTTGTTGGATACAAGATCATGAAGGTTGAAGACTGAAAGTCAAAGCTCAAGTCAACTCTTATAACAAGTCAAAGTCTATTTGTAATAAAATTCAAAGTCTTGTATAGTGTTTAGTTGTGTTTTGTGTCTGTGCATAAATAGGGATATGACTAGAAGAAGTTCTAAGTTCGAAGCGTGTGGTTGTAAAAATCTTAAAAAGTGAGAGCATCATACACATCCTGTAGAGAGAGTAAGTTTGAGAGAGAATATTGTATACGAATTCTTGATTTGAAATAAAAACAGGTTAATTATTTGTTTGATTCTCATATTGTCATTGTATTAAACTGTGATTAGAACTTGAACTTAGGAATAATAATGGAAATTTGGGAGTAATCGGGTTACTGACAGCACGTGGAAAATTTTGTTTTTTGTCATAACGTTTCTTGCCTTTGCATGTATTTTCTGTACTTTGGTAGCCCTTGTGGTTTTTGTCTCTACATATGCTTGGGCTCGAAAGTTTTTGGTTCTTTGTTAGCAACATCCTTGAAAGGTCTCACACAAAGTTCTGGGGCTCTAGATTTTTTCTAATATGGTATTTGCAACATGGGACTTGATTAGACAACACACTATGGCTAAGTTGCATGTATACTTCTCTCTTTTCATTCCATCTCATTTTTCCACAAATTGTTGCTTAGGGTGTGTTAGTTTTTGTCGAGCAACACAAGTGGTAAAAAATATGGGAGAATTTTTCTTTCCTTGCAGAAGCTATTAAATCAAGCACGTTATGATGGAAATACTAGATCAGGCAATATTAAATTTTCTTTAGGTAATTGATCAATGTACAATCTATACATATGCGTGTGCACACACACATATAAATATAAAGGGCCTGTTTTTTGTTGTCCAAATATATATATATATACTACTTTATAATACATTTAGTACACTGTCTCTTAAAAACAAGTTTCTAAGCTTGATGTACTACCATTTAAAGCTAGATTACTTAATTTTTAACTTTACAAGTTTAACAGCTTAAAGTACAACTCTCTTAATGTCTTGTTTTTCCTGGTTGCTTCACATAACTCAAAAAATAAACGTGTTCGTCTTTCTGTTCGTTCTTCCAGACCGCCGATCCATACTCCAAGGCGACGCTTCATACAGGATGTAGGGTTCTTTTATATGTGGTTTCCTGCTCCTCTTCCTCTTTTCACTCGATTTTTGTTTGTTCTTCTCCTATCGCTCGAAGACACAGTAAGGTATGGTTTCTTCTCCTATCACTCGATTTGTGTTTGTTCTTATGTGATCTTACCATGGAACTTTGTGAATTTAAGAGAGGGTTTTCTCATTAATTCATCTGTTACTTATGTTACTTAGGTTGCAATGACTTCTACTCATATTGGAATCAAATATATATCCAACTTACTGAATGACAATTGCATTTTGAAGTTTTTTTTTAATAATCTAACCTCGAATGAAATGGAAAATTTCATGAACTTTTTGAATGTTTGTATATTTAACTTATTGCTATTTGATTTTTACATTGAAAAAAAACGGATTGCTTGTACTATCTATACTACATTATAAAGAATATTTGTTAAAAGTCTTAAAAACAACATTCAATGCCTTAGGTACTGCTTTCTAAAGCACAAAGTCTTTAAAAAGTCTAAAAACAATATTCAATGCATTAGGTACTGCTTTGTAAAGCACAAAGTCTTTAAAAAGTCTTAAAAACATCATTCAATGCATTAGGTATTGCTTTCAAAAGCACAAAGTCTTAAAGGCGTGCACTTCTCAGGACGCTTTTATTGTCCCAATGAGACTCTTCAGACCAAAAATCTCTTCCCTAAGACGACGATTGACAAATTCTCTTCCCCTAGACGACGATCCGAGCTCCCAATGCGAGTATTCATACAATCTAGGGTTTCATCTTCTTGATTCTATTCTACATCCGGTTAGTGTTTCATCTTCGTTGTTAGTGCATAAATATGTTCGATCCAAGATCATGAAGAATGAGAATCAAAGTCAAAGCTCAAGTCAAAGCCTCTTAAAGCAAAAGTCAAAGTCAAGTATAATAAAGCAAAATTCAAAGTCTTTGTAATAAGTCAACTTCGTTAGTTTAGTTTTTAGTTTGTCTTTGTAAAAGTAGGTATAAATACTTTGTTTTTGTTGGTAGACTCATATGACTAAGAGAGAGAATATTCTTATAGAGAGAATTATTGTAATTGAGAGAGCATCGTGTACTGTGGATTCATTGATCAATAGAAAACTCTTTTGATTTGTAATTCTTGTTGTTCATCTTGATTAGCACATATCTGAAACAATAATTGGTATCAGAGCAAGCATAGAATCAGAAATGGATCAATAATTTTGATGTTTTGTTCGAACTTTTTCAAGAACTCACAACTCACTGTTCATCTTTCAATTTTGTGTATTTTTGTTGATTTAGAGTTGTAATTGATTGCACTGTATTGGTTTTTCATTCTTGAACACATTTGCTTTGAATCATATCGTCCAATTCACAACATGTTATTGTGAATTTTGGATTTGTTTGAATTTTTTTTTCGAGAACGATATGCGCACTGAATTTAGATCAATTTTGTTATACTGATGTATTTTGTTGAAATCAATTATCAGTAATCTGTTCGAATTATGTTATGGATCAAATTGGCAAAGTTTCGTGTTGCAATTTGGAGTTTTCTATTTGATTTGAGTTGATTTTGAAGTTTCTGGAATGAGATCTGAAGAATTCCCATAAAAGGCTGAAAATCTCGCATGTTCAAGATGAACTCGCATGGAATAGGATTTTGAAGGTTTCTAAGTAAATGACTCGCATCTCTCTATATGTGAATGAAATAAATTCACATCATTTGAGATACGAAAAGTTGAGGTTGAAGTTGTGAAGGACAGAATTCGCATCCATTTACATACAAATTCTGAAGAACTCGCATCTCAAGCTGAAAAAGTTTCTAAGACAACAATTCGTATCGATACGAATTGTTTGGGTTCGAAAAATATTCTAAGTTCAGAATTCGCATCTCAAGGTCGTGCGAGAAGTTTCAAGGTGGTGAAAAATTCAAGATCAAAATTCGCATATCATCATATACGAGAAGTTTTTAATAGTTTTCTGATTCTGTGTGTAAAGATCTGTGTTTCTGATCAAGATGACTTCAAAGGATGCTCTTTCTATTGGTACTGGTGTCAAAGCACCCGTTCTGTTCATGGGTGAATATGAGAAATGGAAGGATAGATTTCTGGATTTCATTGACAGACATGATAATGGAGAATGCATCAAACAGTCAATTGATGAGGGTCTGATGAAACCAATAACTGCTATAGTGCCTGATGAGGATAATGAAAGTTCAGATAGTGAAGATGGTACTAAAAACAAAAGGATATAGACTAGAGAGATTGTGGTGGATTTTTCAAGCTATACACTGGAGCAGAAGAAAAGACATAAGGTAGATAAGCAAGCTATATCTCTACTTCTTAAAAGTATTCCAAATGAAATCTACATAAAGATTGACAGCTACAAGGCTACTGCTAAGAAGATGTGGGATCAGTTGGAAAAGATGATGATGGGATCAGAGGTTGGTAATCAGATGAAGGTGGCAAAGTACATAAACAACTATGAAGAGTTCAAGGATAAGTCTCGAGAAAGTCTAGAGGATACATATGAAATATTTGTTTCTCTACTAAATGAGCTAGCAAAGAACAAGGTTAAGAAGAAGCAAATTGTGAATAATGTTAAATTTCTCAGTGTCTTGCAGCTAGAATGGAAGAAACATACCAGACGGATGAAACAGATGAAAGATCTTAGTGAGATCCCCTTACATGAGGTCTATGAAACTCTGAGGCAGAATGAGGAAGAGGTAGACGAGGAAAGAGAAGAGAAAAAAAAAGAGTGAAAAGAAAGTTGATGATCCAGTTGCTTTAGTTGTGGAGAAAAAAGAAAGAAAAAGATAAGAAAGGTAAGAAGAAGAAAAAAAAGAAGATTTTGGTGTCTAGTTCTGGTGACTTTGACAGTGATAATTCAGATTCTGATGATGGAGAGAACCTTAATCAAGCCATGATTTTGCTTACCTTAGCCTTCCAAAAGAAATTTTATAAGAAGTCGAGTTCCAACAATCAGAGGTACTCTTCACGGTCAAGGAACTATGAACATAAGGAAAGAGTTAAAGTAAGAAGGTTTGATGATAGAAGGTCTGAAGGTAAGGCTTATATGGAAAGGATAACGAAATAAAATAGAACATATGTGAATCACTATGGAGAGAAGAAGACTGAGGAGCCAGCCATGTGCTACAATTGTGGTAAGATAGACCATTTTGACAAGGATTGTCAGAAGCCAATAGTTAGAAATTCTGAGTACTACAAGAATAAGATGCTTCTGGCCAAGCAAAAAGAGGCAGGCAAAGTACTGATGGATGAGGATGATTATTGGCTTGATCATTCAGATTATGAGGAGGATAAAGAAGAGACTTCTCACATGTGCTTAATGGGCAAGGAAGTCAAGTACGATGAATGTGATGAAGAAACTTCCGAAGAGGTAAATAAGTTTTCTGAATCTGATTTTTTAAAGCAAATGGAAACCATGATGGTCGAGCTTCAGGACTTAAAAGCTAAGCTCAAAAACGAGAAAAGTAGAGTTGCGAAAAAGCGTCAAACAATTTTTGATCTCAACAAGGAAATTGTTATGAACAAAAACTTAATTAACTCTTTGAACAAATCTGCTACTGTTTTTGAAAAAACAAAACGCTTGTTTTGAAACTCAAATTCCTGAAACAGTTTCTAAGTTTAATAAGTTTGAACTTGAGAAGAAAGAGTTTGTTGTCATTTATAATAAATTGCAATCTGAAAACAAATCTTTGCTGAAAAAAGATTAATCGTTTGGAAGCAAAACTTTATACTCGAGGTTAAATTGATCAAACCATTTATCTAAACAAACTGTTAATCAATAAAATCCCAATCAATCAAGCAATTACTCTAGATTTAAACATTATAGATCAAGAACGTCTAGAGAGAGAATGTCTAGAGAGAGAAAGTAGATCTCGTATTCATATATCTCTGAACTACAATACAATCACAGCTCTCTAGCGTTATTACATGATTACAAGACAAACCCTATATATACTATCTATCTATTACAAAGCCTTAAAGGCTAAGGAAACTAAACAAGCTATGACAAAGACATTGTTGACTTTTACAACATTGACTTTCCTATTAAATCTTGGATACAATATTTAGACTTAATAATCTCCCCCTTTGTATTCAAGATTTAATAAAAAAATTGATACAGATCTTCAGCTCTTGATTCTTCAGCTTTTGTCTCTTTGAAGCTTTCACAATCTTTAATCTTTTAGCTCTTGAAGAATCTTGGAAAGTATTTTTCTCTTTGATGCTTTAAAAGGCAACAAGTCATGAACGAATATTATAATACATGAAACATCTATGAACATGAAACTTGTTGGGAACTGAAGATTTGTCTAAGTGGTTACTACTGCCAGGCTTTCAAGATTACTACTGCTAGTAGAATTAATACTTCTTAAAGAGTTAGTGCTGCTACTTGAATAGTTAGTACTACTTGGAGAGTTAGTACTGCTAGTAGTTAGTACTGCTGATTGGTTAATACTGCTGAAGATTAATACTGCTCAGAGTATTAATGCTGCTATAATTTAATACTGCTTATGTGATAATCAAGATATTCGCAGATCAAGGTTTGAAGATAATCATGGAAGGTTGAATATAATTATGGAAGAATATACTGAAGATCTGTAACACCCTGAATTTTGGGATTGGGTGAGAAGTTGACCGTTACCCAAAGTTCAGGGGGGTTAAATGTAACTTGGGTTATATATATACAAAATCAAATTAGATATTTTGATAAATATCACAAATATCAGTTTTTGGTTTTGAGAAGTCAGAGAGAGAGGAAGAAAGGCAGGAAGAAGCTTTGTAAAGGGTCGATCGTTTCGGGCAAATCGAGGTACGAATCTAGCTTAATGCTTTGATCTGAATGCTTTTAGCCGTGTAGAATCTCGTTGTGAAGGTTTTGAACCGTTCCATTTTGAGATCTGAGTATTTTTCTCATTTTGATCTGGGTTGAATCTGGGTTCTGCGTCGCTGTTCTTGATGAACAAGGCGATGGTCGTTCGACCGGATGGTTGTTCGACCGGATGGTCGCTCGACCGGATGGTCGCTCGACCGGATGGTTGTTCGACCGGTGTGTCGTTCGACCGGATGGTTGTTCGACCGGTGTGTCGTTCGACCGGATGGTTGTTCGACCGGATGGTCCCTCGACCGGAAGCATGTTCGACCGGGGTAGTGTTCGACCGGGGTAGTGTTCGACCGGGGTGGTGTTCGGCCGGTTGTTGCCTTCGACCGGATTCGGTTATGTTAACTTGTTAGCTTCTGTGTCTTTAAGTCCTATTCAAGTAGCGAGAGACTTATCTGTATTTCGACTTACCGATCCTTTCGGTGTTGTCATAGGTAGCGCTCGTTAAGAAGAAGGAAACAGAGGTGAGTTCCTACTATCATTTTAAACTGTATACATATCAAAAGTTACCTTTTTGATCTTATCTTATTTTAAAAGTAAAATGATGTTTTACCTGTGCGTTTATGTGAAAGAAATATTCAAAGGAACTTCTTTTAAATGATATTCATTCTTACCAGAAGTTGAACTGGGAATAGCATTTTGTTTATAAAAATGTGTTTGTAACCATATGTTTATATATGGTTGGTCACATACGTTGTTGTGACGAGTCCTTACCATTACTAGTGGATCCCTAGGTTTTGAGTAGACTGTATTGTTGGGATGTTACATTCCCCAGAATTGTAGCTAGGGATCACTTGTTCCTTGAGGGCAACTTGGTACGGTTATGTGAGGCCGGATACTAGCCATGGTTCATAGTGATCCTAGCGAAGGAGTATACCTTGGTTTTGCGCTTGGGGCTTGATCTCACATTGTAGCACGGACTTTGTGATTCGTATCCGCGGACTCCAATTGGTTTAGCTCGTAACTCGGATTTTTGGCCTAACTTTGTGTTACGCCACAATCCTTGGTAAAATGTTTTGTTTTCGGTCCTTTTATGGCGTGTTTATAACGAAAAAGCCCGTTTGTGGCAAGGACCTAATGTGTAAATTTAATCGCTTTGGAAATACTATCTTGATGCAAATGTTTTATCTTTTGAGCTTCATAAACTGTATGTTCTCACCAGGCTTTAAGTCTGACACTTTTTCTCAAATGGTATGTGTATCAGGTTTCCATTAGCGGTGGGTTGCCGGGGTTTTTGGAGAGACGAGTTTTGAGTCTCGAGGTTTTTGGAATTGATTAGTATTGTTGCTGGGCATTGTTAAGTCCCATTCTTTTGATAAAATCCTTGTATAGGATTGTATAGTCTTAAAGACTGGTTCCGTTTATGGGAAGTTAATAGATTTACTTTCGTTATATTGTCAGGTTTCCAGGTTTTAATTTACTCTGATTTTTGAGGTGTTACAAGATCTTTTATGTTTTGTAATTATCGTTTATTTTCAGTATATGTATAGATGTATTCAGAATAGTTTAGATACGAGTATTCTGAGTTTTTATTTAGAGAGAGAATTAACCTCAAGGTTTACAACCCTAGTTCTAGAGAAGTAGAATTCGTCTTGGTGAGCCTGTTCAACAAGATTGAGGTTTTGTGTGAAAGCTTGTAAGTTTAATCATTCAATAAAGTTTACAAGTTGTTATTTATTCTTTACTGTTACATTGATCTTTTGAATATTAAAGTGTTTTTCCGCAACATCTTTAATACTGTTTCTGAGTTTACTTATTCTTGTTAAGAATCAGATCCTGACAAGTGGTATCAGAGCTGGTATTCTCAGAAACCTTCATTCATCATGGAAAACACAGTTGAATCAAACAGTACTCTTGTTTCAAAGGTTCCCATGCTCAAACCTAATGAGTTTGACATGTGGAAAATTAGGATCAAGCAGTACATCCTCCTTACAGACTTTTCTATGTGGGATAAAGAAGAGACTTCTCACATGTGCTTAATGGGCAAGGAAGTCAAGTACGATGAATGTGATGAAGAAACTTCCGAAGAGGTAAATAAGTTTTCTGAATCTGATTTTTTAAAGCAAATGGAAACCATGATGGTCGAGCTTCAGGACTTAAAAGCTAAGCTCAAAAACGAGAAAAGTAGAGTTGCGAAAAAGCGTCAAACAATTTTTGATCTCAACAAGGAAATTGTTATGAACAAAAACTTAATTAACTCTTTGAACAAATCTGCTACTGTTTTTGAAAAAACAAAACGCTTGTTTTGAAACTCAAATTCCTGAAACAGTTTCTAAGTTTAATAAGTTTGAACTTGAGAAGAAAGAGTTTGTTGTCATTTATAATAAATTGCAATCTGAAAACAAATCTTTGCTGAAAAAAGATTAATCGTTTGGAAGCAAAACTTTATACTCGAGGTTAAATTGATCAAACCATTTATCTAAACAAACTGTTAATCAATAAAATCCCAATCAATCAAGCAATTACTCTAGATTTAAACATTATAGATCAAGAACGTCTAGAGAGAGAATGTCTAGAGAGAGAAAGTAGATCTCGTATTCATATATCTCTGAACTACAATACAATCACAGCTCTCTAGCGTTATTACATGATTACAAGACAAACCCTATATATACTATCTATCTATTACAAAGCCTTAAAGGCTAAGGAAACTAAACAAGCTATGACAAAGACATTGTTGACTTTTACAACATTGACTTTCCTATTAAATCTTGGATACAATATTTAGACTTAATAATCTCCCCCTTTGTATTCAAGATTTAATAAAAAAATTGATACAGATCTTCAGCTCTTGATTCTTCAGCTTTTGTCTCTTTGAAGCTTTCACAATCTTTAATCTTTTAGCTCTTGAAGAATCTTGGAAAGTATTTTTCTCTTTGATGCTTTAAAAGGCAACAAGTCATGAACGAATATTATAATACATGAAACATCTATGAACATGAAACTTGTTGGGAACTGAAGATTTGTCTAAGTGGTTACTACTGCCAGGCTTTCAAGATTACTACTGCTAGTAGAATTAATACTTCTTAAAGAGTTAGTGCTGCTACTTGAATAGTTAGTACTACTTGGAGAGTTAGTACTGCTAGTAGTTAGTACTGCTGATTGGTTAATACTGCTGAAGATTAATACTGCTCAGAGTATTAATGCTGCTATAATTTAATACTGCTTATGTGATAATCAAGATATTCGCAGATCAAGGTTTGAAGATAATCATGGAAGGTTGAATATAATTATGGAAGAATATACTGAAGATCTGTAACACCCTGAATTTTGGGATTGGGTGAGAAGTTGACCGTTACCCAAAGTTCAGGGGGGTTAAATGTAACTTGGGTTATATATATACAAAATCAAATTAGATATTTTGATAAATATCACAAATATCAGTTTTTGGTTTTGAGAAGTCAGAGAGAGAGGAAGAAAGGCAGGAAGAAGCTTTGTAAAGGGTCGATCGTTTCGGGCAAATCGAGGTACGAATCTAGCTTAATGCTTTGATCTGAATGCTTTTAGCCGTGTAGAATCTCGTTGTGAAGGTTTTGAACCGTTCCATTTTGAGATCTGAGTATTTTTCTCATTTTGATCTGGGTTGAATCTGGGTTCTGCGTCGCTGTTCTTGATGAACAAGGCGATGGTCGTTCGACCGGATGGTTGTTCGACCGGATGGTCGCTCGACCGGATGGTCGCTCGACCGGATGGTTGTTCGACCGGTGTGTCGTTCGACCGGATGGTTGTTCGACCGGTGTGTCGTTCGACCGGATGGTTGTTCGACCGGATGGTCCCTCGACCGGAAGCATGTTCGACCGGGGTAGTGTTCGACCGGGGTAGTGTTCGACCGGGGTGGTGTTCGGCCGGTTGTTGCCTTCGACCGGATTCGGTTATGTTAACTTGTTAGCTTCTGTGTCTTTAAGTCCTATTCAAGTAGCGAGAGACTTATCTGTATTTCGACTTACCGATCCTTTCGGTGTTGTCATAGGTAGCGCTCGTTAAGAAGAAGGAAACAGAGGTGAGTTCCTACTATCATTTTAAACTGTATACATATCAAAAGTTACCTTTTTGATCTTATCTTATTTTAAAAGTAAAATGATGTTTTACCTGTGCGTTTATGTGAAAGAAATATTCAAAGGAACTTCTTTTAAATGATATTCATTCTTACCAGAAGTTGAACTGGGAATAGCATTTTGTTTATAAAAATGTGTTTGTAACCATATGTTTATATATGGTTGGTCACATACGTTGTTGTGACGAGTCCTTACCATTACTAGTGGATCCCTAGGTTTTGAGTAGACTGTATTGTTGGGATGTTACATTCCCCAGAATTGTAGCTAGGGATCACTTGTTCCTTGAGGGCAACTTGGTACGGTTATGTGAGGCCGGATACTAGCCATGGTTCATAGTGATCCTAGCGAAGGAGTATACCTTGGTTTTGCGCTTGGGGCTTGATCTCACATTGTAGCACGGACTTTGTGATTCGTATCCGCGGACTCCAATTGGTTTAGCTCGTAACTCGGATTTTTGGCCTAACTTTGTGTTACGCCACAATCCTTGGTAAAATGTTTTGTTTTCGGTCCTTTTATGGCGTGTTTATAACGAAAAAGCCCGTTTGTGGCAAGGACCTAATGTGTAAATTTAATCGCTTTGGAAATACTATCTTGATGCAAATGTTTTATCTTTTGAGCTTCATAAACTGTATGTTCTCACCAGGCTTTAAGTCTGACACTTTTTCTCAAATGGTATGTGTATCAGGTTTCCATTAGCGGTGGGTTGCCGGGGTTTTTGGAGAGACGAGTTTTGAGTCTCGAGGTTTTTGGAATTGATTAGTATTGTTGCTGGGCATTGTTAAGTCCCATTCTTTTGATAAAATCCTTGTATAGGATTGTATAGTCTTAAAGACTGGTTCCGTTTATGGGAAGTTAATAGATTTACTTTCGTTATATTGTCAGGTTTCCAGGTTTTAATTTACTCTGATTTTTGAGGTGTTACAAGATCTTTTATGTTTTGTAATTATCGTTTATTTTCAGTATATGTATAGATGTATTCAGAATAGTTTAGATACGAGTATTCTGAGTTTTTATTTAGAGAGAGAATTAACCTCAAGGTTTACAACCCTAGTTCTAGAGAAGTAGAATTCGTCTTGGTGAGCCTGTTCAACAAGATTGAGGTTTTGTGTGAAAGCTTGTAAGTTTAATCATTCAATAAAGTTTACAAGTTGTTATTTATTCTTTACTGTTACATTGATCTTTTGAATATTAAAGTGTTTTTCCGCAACATCTTTAATACTGTTTCTGAGTTTACTTATTCTTGTTAAGAATCAGATCCTGACAAGTGGTATCAGAGCTGGTATTCTCAGAAACCTTCATTCATCATGGAAAACACAGTTGAATCAAACAGTACTCTTGTTTCAAAGGTTCCCATGCTCAAACCTAATGAGTTTGACATGTGGAAAATTAGGATCAAGCAGTACATCCTCCTTACAGACTTTTCTATGTGGGACATTGTTGAGAATGGTCCATCTGCTGATGGAAAAATTGGACAAGATGGAAGAAGACCACCTCCAATAACTGATGCTGAGAATGAAAGCCTTAAGCACCCTGCTTTTGGCCATCCCTAATGAGTATGAACATCAGTTTCATCACTGCACTGATGCTCAGATTCTATGGAATGCTTTAGAGAAGAGATTTGCTGGCACCAAGAGCACTAAGAGGAATCAAAGGGATATTCTCAAGCAGCAATATGAGAATTTTACATCTTCAAAGAATGAGTCTATGACTCAAACTTTTGATAGATTCAATAAGTTAATTGGTGAGTTGGCTACTGTTGGAGTTCAAATGGAACAAGATGATGTCAACCGAAAGTTCCTCAGATCTCTTGGAGATGAATGGACCATATACACTGTCTCATTCAGACAGAATGACATGTTGGAAGAAAAGGAACTGGATGATCTGTTTAATGATCTGAGATTGTTTGAATCTGAGGTGGAAGCAAAGAATAAGCCTACTGGATATGTTCATAATGTTGCACTTCTATCAGCATCAACTGATTCTACTGCTAACCCTGAATCAGTTAATGCTGCCAATGGAGTAAATCAAGAAAAAGGCAATGAATCTGTTTTTGAAGCCTTTCTTTCCAGCCATGGTAACTCTTATTTAATCAATGATGACTTAGAATAGCTTCATCCTAATGATCTTGAAGAGATGGATATTAAATGGCAGATGGCCATGCTTTCTATGAGGGTGAAGAAGTTTATCAAGAGGACTGGGAGGAACAACTTCTCCCAAAGAAGAGAAGATGGAGCAGGATTTGATTAGTCAAAGGTGGAGTGCTACAAGTGTCACATGAAGGGACACTTTGCCAGGGAATGCAGAAGTGGATTGTCTCACAATAACCACCAACAAGCTCAGACTGGAAGCTTCAACCAGAACAGAAACTCTGCTCAAGCTCTTGTTTCTCAACAAGGAATGGGGTTTGACTGGAGTGATCAAGTAGAAGAGGCCATTCAAAATCAAGCTCTCATGGCAGAGGTATCAGATCTCCCAACTGAGGTACTTTCTAATCTCTGTTCTCAAACTTGCATAGACACTGTGAAGAGGTACAGGGATCACAACTAGAGTATGAGTGATGACCTTAAGAGGTTAGAAAAGGATAGAAAAGACTATATGAAAATTGTTGAAATGTTTGAGGAACAAATTAAAGGTTTCCAAGCCAATGAACTTCAACACACATATGATACAAATTACTGGAAGTGGGAGAAAAATGATCTTGAAATCCAACTGACAAAGTCTAGAGAGGAGAATGAAAAGTTGAGAGGAGAGCTAGCCAAGGTTAAGATGGATGTTGAAAAGTTTTCATATGCTTCTAAAGCCATGGATTCAATGTTGAAGGTCCAAATCCATGATAAGCTTAAACCAGGAATTGGGTACAATACCACACCACCACCATACAACAACAACTACATCCCTCGTAAATCAGACTTGTTAGAGACCAAGGATAGGAAGGATTTGCATGAGGGAGCCACTAAGGTAGATCCTTTAGATGAAGTAGTTGTTGAGGACAAGACTGAGAAAGAAGCTGGTAAGAGTAAGGATAACACTGTGAGTGGTGAGATTCCCTTAGAAAATAACATTCTTACCAATGAGGGTGGTGGAAGGGATTGGGTCAAATCTAATGGTGTAGAGAAGACTGAGGTAAAGTCTAAAAAGGTCCATTACAAGTAGACTACAGTTGTGAATCCTGTTCCTTGCAAACAGTGTGCATGTAATAAATCTGAGCCCCTAAAACATGATAAAAGGAGGGAAAATCAAAGAAATTGGAATAATCAGTGGGCTCAGAAACAAGGAGTTGATCTGAGTAATATCATCAGACCAAAACCTTGTTTCATATGTGGCAAAATGAACCATCTTGCCAAGCACTGTTACTTTAATCCAATTAACCAAACGATAAATTTTCAAAGATCTATGCAAAAACCCTTTGGTTATAGGAAGGATGAAAGGAACCATGTGGCTAAGAAACCTGTTAAATCTAAAAGCCACATAAAGAAAAAGACTGTAAAAGAGAATGTCAAGATGTGGGTTCCCAAAAGCACTAAAACTGTTAGTACTGCTACCACAAATAGTGTTGCTGACAAAGATAGTGCTGCTAGAAGCAATACTACTGCTATCAATGTTAGTGCTGCTGAGAGTATTAGTACTTCTAAAACTAACATTGTTAGTACTTTTTCAAATGTCAATACTGCTAACTCTGTTAGTGCTTCTAACAAGGTTAGTACTACTAAACCTGTTAGTGCTGCTAACTCTGTTAGTACTTCTAAAATTAGTACTGCTTCTAGTACTTGTGCTTCTAGACCAATCATCTTGACAAAGTACTCAAGTCAAGAGGATTCTAAATTTAAAAATCTCATCAAAAAGGAGTGTAAGTACTTTGATGAGAAAGGGAGGCCCAAGACCACTTTGGCTTGGGTTCCCAGTCAATACTAATTGATTTATCTTATGTGCAGGGCAACCAACAGCTCAAGGGAAAGAGCATTTGACATGTTGATAGTGGTTGCTCTAGGCACATGACAAGGAACATGACTTGCCTCAAGAATTTCAAGAAAATTGATGGAGGGCATGTTGCCTTTGGTAATACTCCAGATGGAGGTAAGATTAGTGGTAAGGGTGATGTAACAAAAGGTAAGATGACCTTTGAAGATGTTTACTATGTTGAGCAGTTAAGGTACAACCTGTTAAGTGTATCACAGGTTTGTGACAAAAATCATATTATATAATTCACTAATTCAGAATGCATTATCCTTGCTCCTGGATTCAAAGTAGTTGATGAAAAGATGATACTACTAAGAACTCCTAGAAAGGATAATGTCTATTGTTGGGATATGGAAAATGTTTGAAATGATTCATCCCTAAACTGTCTTGTTTCAAAAGCCTCTTTGGATGAATCATCACTTTGGCACAGAAGGATGTGTCACATGAACTTTAAAACAATGAATAAACTTGTTAAAAACAACCTTGTAAGAGGTCTGCCTTCAAAAGTCTTTTCATGTGATGATCATTGTGTTGCTTGTCTCAAAGGCAAACAATACAAAACTTCTCATAAGTCCAAAGAGTTGAACACAATTTCTTCTTCTCTTCAGTTGTTGCATATGGATCTGTTTGGTCCTACAAATGTCATGAGTATAGGTAAGAAATCATACTGCTTAGTTATTGTTGATGATTACTCTAGATTTACTTGGGTATATTTTCTAAGGACTAAGGATGAGACAAGTGGACTGATCAAATCCTTCATTCTAAGAATTAAAAACCAAACAAATCAAAAGGTAAAAGTCATTAGGTCAGATAATGGTACTGAATTTAAAAATATTGACCTAAACACCTTTTGTGAGGAAAAAGGAATTGAGAGGCAATACAGTGCTCCTAGGAAACCACAACAAAATGGTGTTGCAGAGAGAAGGAATAGGACACTGATTGAGGATGCTAGATCTCTGTTAGCTGATTCAAAACTTCCAATTACTTTCTGGGCTGAAGCAGTAAATACTGCTTGCTATGTCCAAAACAGAGTTCTTGTAGTCAAGCCTAAGAACAAGACACCATATGAACTTTTTAATAAAAGAAAATCATTTATTGGATTTTTTAAACCTTTTGGTTGTCCTTGTACCATTCTCAATAACAAAACTCACTTAGGAAAGTTTGATAGCAAAGCAGATGATGGTTTTCTTGTTGGTTACTCATCTCAGAGTAAGGCCTACAGAGTGTTTAGTTCTTCTTCTAGAATAATTGAGGAAAGTGACAATGTCAAATGCAATGAGAACTCACCAAATCCTATTGGTTCAGGTCCTCAGTGGTTATTTGACATTGATTCATTAACTAACTCTTTGGGTTTCAGTAGTGATGATCATGCAGGATCAGGAAGTAGAGGATCAGGGGATGAACAAGTACAAGATATTATTCCTCAGTCTATGATCTTTCCTATACCTACAATGAACCCTGTTGAAATCTGTGAAACAGAGACTGCTACTGAACCAATTCAGAGTGAAGAAGAAAGAACAGATGAGGATAATTCAGCGCATGAAGAGCCAGGAGTAGCTGATGAGATCCCCTCAGCTGACTTAAATGATTCCAATTTATATGTGGGATTTAATGAAGAACCTAGTCATCAGACAAGAACTCAGAAGAATCATCCTCTTGAGCTGGTAATAGGAGACATTACTTCTCATATGATAACTAGGAATCAAAGAAGACTTCAAGATTTGCAGGATCAGCAACATACAGTACTCTCTTGCTTTCTATCTCAGATTGAGCCTAAGAAGGCTTATGATGCAATGAAAGATTCAAGTTAGGTAGAAGCCATGCAAGAAGAGTTGCTACAGTTTAAATTACAAGATGTTTGGGACTTGGTGGACCTTCCAAAATGTCATAGAGCAATTGGCACCAAGTGGATTTTCAGAAATAAAAAGGATGAGAGAGGAATAGTAATCAGGAACAAAGCAAGGCTAGTGGCACAACGGTACACTCAGGAAGAAGGCATAGACTATGAGGAAGTTTTTGCTCCAGTGGCACGGGTAGAGGCAATTAGGATGTTTCTAGCCTATGCCTCATATATGAAGTTCAAGGTATATCAGATGGATGTGAAGAGTGCCTTTCTATATGGAACAATTGATGAGGAAGTATATGTCTGTCAGCCCCCTGGATTTGAGAATCCATCATATCCTGACAGAGTATACAAACTTAAGAAAGCACTCTATGGTCTACATCAAGCCCCAAGAGCATGGTATGATACTCTGTCTACCTATCTCTTGGAAAATGGGTTTGAAAGGGAATCATTGACAAGACCCTTTTCATTAAAAGAAGTAAGAAGGACACATTACTTGTTCAGATCTATGTGGATGACATCATATTTTGATCCACAAAAGATCAGATGTGTAGAGACTTTGAAGAGTTGATGCACAGGAGCTTCAAAATGAGTTCAATGGGTGAACTCACCTTCTTCCTTGGGCTTCAAGTGAAACAGCAGAAAGATGGGATTTTCATAAGTCAATCAAAGTATGTGAAAGACATCCTAGATAAGTATGGTTTATCAGACTCAAAGCCAGCAAGCACACCAATGGAAACACACAAACAGATCACTGTTGATCTTGAGGGGGATGATGTTGATGTCCATCTTTATAGATCAATGATTGGATCTCTCATGTATCTCACAACCTCAAGACCAGATATCATGTTTCAAGTGTGTGTGTGTGTGCCAGATTCCAAGTCAA
Source organism: Arctium minus (assembly GCA_954870635.1). NCBI lineage: Eukaryota > Viridiplantae > Streptophyta > Magnoliopsida > Asterales > Asteraceae > Arctium > Arctium minus. The sequence goes on along the minus strand of OX941090.1, from coordinate 65,573,943 downwards.
GCCAAAGCAGTCACATCTTCAAGCTGTTAAGAGGATTTTCAGATACTTAAGAGGGCAACCTAGATTAGGTCTTTGTTATCCTTATGAATCAACTTTTGATTTGATTGCTTATTCAGATAGTGACTTGGGTAGTGCTAATATGGATAGAAAGTCTACTTCATGGGATGTCAGCTTTTGGGTGAAAGACTAGTATCTTGACAGTATAAGAAGCAAACCACAGTGTCCTTATCCACAACAGAAGTTGAGTACATTGTTGTTGCAAGTTGCTGCTCTCAGGTTCTATGGATTCAGAATCAAATGTTGGACTATGGGGTAACCTTTCTTCACACTCCAATCTTCATTGACAATAGCAGTGCTATTAGCATTGTTAACAATCCAGTCAAGCACTCCAAAACAAAGCACATTGAAATCAGGTATCACTTTATTAGAGACTGCAATGAAAAGAAGCTTATTCAAGTTGCTAAAGTTCATACTGATAATCAGTTTGTTGATCTATTCACTAAAGCTTTTGATGTGGGTAGATTCACTTTCTTGGTCACAAGTGTGGGCATGATCAACTCTGAATGAGCTCATGTTTAATAAGTGGTTGTATACCTGTTATTTGTTTATTTGTTTGGTGCTACTAATCATCTTTCTCAGGAAGTTTATTGCCCTGCTCAGACTAACACAAGCTTTAACAGTGTAAGTATAGTTAATGCTGCCAGTGCAGTTTTAATGCTGCCAGTGCAAAGTTACTACTGCTAGTCTGAGTTACTACTTCAGGTATGTGTTAATACTGCTTTCAGTTAATACTGCTTTCAGTTAATACTGCTTTCAGTTAACACTGCTTTCAGTTAATACTGCTCTTAGTTAATACTGCTTTCAATTAATATTGCTCTCAGTTAATACTGCTCTCAGTTAATACTGCTCTCAGTTAATACTGCTCTCAGTTAATACTGCTCTTAGTTAATACTGCCAGTGGGTTAGTACTGCTTTAACTGAAAATAGAGTTAAGACTGATTCTTTCCCGAATCATATAAATACCCTCTTTGCCCGCCTAAAAGCTCACAACGACTCTTTGAATACTGTTCATCTTCTCTCTAACTCTTTTCTCTCAAGTAACCAGTGTGGTTCAGTCAAGAATCCTCAAGATCGATGGCATCCATGGCGTTTATTGATGAACACAATGAGATCGCAATGCTTCAAAAGCTGAAGCAGGCTGATGGATTCCATCAAATAGTTGATTTTCTCAAGACCAGTCATATAGCGTATGCTCTTACTGTGTCACCACCAATCTTCATCGAGCACCAGAAACAATTTTGGGCCAATGCCACCGCTGTTACTGAAAACGGTGTGCTGTGTATCAAGACAAGGGTGTGTGACAAACCTTTGACAGTCTCTGAAGAGGTCATTCGCATCAGTCTACGACTAGACGATGCCTCTGGTATTACCTCTATCTCAAATGAGGATTTGTTTTCCAATCTCACCAGAATGGGGTATGAAGGCCAACAGGGTGTTTCCAAATTTTATAAAGCTAACTTTTCTCCCCAATGGTTGTTCTTTGTTCATACCCTTATGCACTGTATTTCTAGAAAAACTACTGGATGGAGTCAGTTCAGTAGTACCATTGTTTTTGCTTTGGTCTGCTTGTCCACTGCCAGAAAGTATAATTTCTCAAAAATGATTTTCAATGACCTTGTGTCAAACTTGGATAATAAAAAGAGTTTCTATATGTATCCAAGATTTGTCCAGGCAGTTATCATCTCTGAATTGACAGATATACCTCAGTTTAATGAGGTATATGTACCTAAAATCCCTAAGGGCAAGGTCTTTTCAAATATGAAAAGATCTGCCAAGGACTCGGAAGGAGTTGACACCCCATTGTTCTCTACAATGATGGTGGTGTCCCACAACCAATAAGGTATGGCATCAGGGTCAAGGCCCTCACTAGACCATCCCACTGATAGCCAAACCCAACCTTCAACCACTATATCACTTCCTCAGTCCCTTGTTCTTAAGCCAACACCAGTTTTAACCAAAACGTATACTAAGAGGAAGGTACATAAGGCTCCTTCCCTTATTGTACCTCCTTCAAACCCAGAACCTCAAAGCCCTCTAATGGAGCATTATCCATTAGAGAATATCAATAGGGAAACCACTGGGGTGTCTCCCAACCCCAAGAAGGTGCTCACTGAGGAGATGCATGAGCATGTGGGTGAGAAGGTTGCCACTACTCCTGCTAGCACAGAGGAGGCCAGTGGTAACATCACTAAGACCTTCCCCATGGCAACTTTGGGTGAGCAATCATCCAAAGGTCCCGGGTGCCAACAAACCAAGGGAATAGGTGGTGATTCAGCTTGGCTGGAGATCCCTATTAAACATTCCAATGATCCCTCAAAAGGGGGTAACACTTTTGGAGAAGGTGAGGATAGATATGACTACCATGAATTGATTTCTTCCATGTCCAAAATGGCAACTGAACTGGATGCTCAAAAGAAGGTTGTCAATGAACTCAAGAAAGTCATCATAAACCAACAAGAAGAGATCAGCAGCTTAAAGAAGTTGGTTCATAAGGTGGTTCAAAAGAAGAAGAAGCAAAGATTTGTGCTCAGAAGAAGGAACCCAGTGGATGATGCTCCCAAAAAGGGGGAGTCAGAAGCTGAGGTTAACATAGAGAATGCTAAGAATAAGGGGGAGAAACATGAAGATGAGGGGGAGTTTGCTGAAACAGAAACAGGGTTTGAGAAAGCAGCAGAAACAGTTAATGTTGCTGAAGCACACATAGCAGCAGAAACAGTTAATGCTGCTGAAATAAATGAAGCAGCAGAAATTGTTAAAAAGATATTAACAAACCTCCTTAGCAGCAATTTGGAAGAAATTGAGGTAGCTGAAGCATTAATCAAAGCTAAACATGATACTCCTAAGGTCACTTCAAAGGCCAAAGGAATTGTCATCAAAGACAATGCTGAGGTTATCAAGAAAGCTAGTGTTGATAAGGTAGCAAGCAAGGACAAAGGCAAAAAGAAGATAGTGGAATCTGACCAACCAATTAAAAAGCAAAAGTTGATTGAGTCAGATGAAGCTTCGGCTAAGAAGATTCAATCGGAACTTGAGCAAGCAGAAACAGTTCAAGTGAAGAAAGATAGGGAGATGGCAAAAGCTCTAGCTGCAGAACTGAATGAAGTTTATCAAAAGAGTTTGGCAACGGAGATGGCACAAAAAAGATCTGCAATTCCGAAGAAGCCTGTAATGATCAAATTGGGTGCAAAGAAGAGGCAACCTTCAAAGACCTACCTTGGCACTCAAGAGAGAAAGAAGATGATCACTTTTCTCAAAGGTGTTGTGGGAGTCAAAAAGGAAATGTTCTCAAAGATGTCATTTGAACAAATCAATGGTTTGTATGATGCAGAGCTGACTAAGCTTCAAGGAAATGACAAAGCCAGAGTTGAAGTGGAAAAGAGGATGAAAGAGAGTCATGACCTTCTAATACAAAAACCCTTTCCTGATGATCAAGAATCACCAAGGAAAGAAGCTACTCTAGGTGAAAGTTTGAGGACTCTGAAAAAAAACTAAAATGATGGCTAGAAGGAAACCAGCTAAGAAACCTAGAGTGGATGAGGAAGAAGCTGAGAAAGAACAAAAGGTAGCTGAAGAAGAAGAGGCACCTAAGTATGATGAACAGGAAGCTCAAACTCAGGAAAAACCATCCAGTACTTATGATGTAAATATGTACATGGTGGTGATGGAGAAAGTTCCTGAGCCTATAACTGCTGAACCAGTTGGTGTCAAGCCTCCTGAGATTATTAACTTGGATACTATGGAAGTAGATGGAAAGGAGTATATCAGGCTGAAGAGGAAAGATGACAAGTTTGAAGTGTATCCTACTTGGGCCAAGATTGTAAGAGTATGCTCCAGATCTGATTTAGAGGAAATCTTTGAGGTGGGGATGAAATTATATGCGAATAAGATGAAAGCTCCAGGGATACCTGTTACAAAACTTATGATGGAATATCTATGCATGTTGTTCAAGCCAGAGGAAGTTCAGCATGTTATCAGAAATGTTTTCAAAACCATCAACAACTGGACTCTGTATGAAAGAAGTGGAGTATATGCACTAGCTATGGATACAAGTCACTTTGAATACTTCCTAGTGGATAGAGTTTACAACCATAGCAAGTTAAAGTTGCATGTTATGTTGAAGAAAAAGCTTGGTTGTGCACCAGATTCTGCAATGGCAAGATACTTGATTCAGAGAACTCTTAATCAAAGTTTGGGGCTGAATCCTGATATAGGTTTATGAGCAATGGAGTTTTGGGAGCATCTGAAGAACTTGACTTCTTTTCTCTAAAAGTCAAATTAGGGGGAGATTGTTGGGAACTGAAGATTTGTCTAAGTGATTACTACTGCCAGGCTTTCAAGATTACTACTGCTAGTAGAATTAATACTGCTTAAAGAGTTAGTGCTGATACTTGAATAGTTAGTACTGCTTGGAGAGTTAGTACTGCTGATTGGTTAATGCTACTGAAGATGGTTAGTACTGCTGAAGATTAATACTGCTCAAAGTATTAATGCTGCTATAATTTAATACTGCTTATGTGATAATCAAGATATGCGCAGAGCAAGGTTTGAAGATAATCATGGAAGGTTGAAGATAATTATGGAAGAATATACTGAAGATCTTTTATGTTTTGTAATTATCTTTTATTTTCAGTATATGTATAGATGTATTCAGAATAGTTTAGATACGAGTATTCTGAGTTTTTATTTAGAGAGAATTAACCTCAAGGTTTACAACCCTAGTTCTAGGGAAGTAGAATTCGTCTTGGTGAGCCTGTTCATCAAGATTGAGGTTTTGTGTGAAAGCTTGTAACTTTAATCATTCAATAAAGTTTACAAGTTGTGATTTATTCTTTACTGTTACATTGATCTTTTGAATATTAAAGTGTTTTTCCACAACTTCTTTATTATTGTTTCTGAGTTTAATTATTCTTGTTAAGAATCAGATCCTGACAAAACTTCATCTTTGAAACATCTTTGAAATATTGACGATAACAGACAAACAAGTATCTTCATCACTTTGATCTCTGAACCATCTTTGGAAGAACAAACTTTCTTGAATCTTTGAATAATCTTTATCAGCTTTTGAACTTTGAAATTTTGTCATTGAAACAGCATTTGAATCAGCGGAAGCAATTTTCACTTTGACATCTCTTCATAGCTTTGAAATTGATCTTTGTAAAATTCTCCCCCTTTTTGATGATGTGAGCATCATGATCATCAAAACTTCATCAATTTCATCACAGACTTTGATTTCCCCCTTTGTGATAAAAAAACAATCTCCCCTTTGACAGTTGGCACGCTTTGATCTGAGAGCCGTCAATTCATGAAAGATATATATCCAAATCTTTTCAAATTCAGACATATTGAACATGGTAACCCTGAATGAACAAATGAAACAGTTAGAAGTGCTTGTCAGTAACACGGAGTCACTGTGTACAACGAATGTACAATATAAGGAGCTGGCTTGATGATGACTCCCCAGGACTTCCATTCATTCATTGAAAAACACAAGGTTTATCTATGAATGTTCTGACAGAAAAACAGATTTTCTGTGTGCTCGTACTTGTGTTTGAAAGAATTAGCACAATGATTGTGTTTCATAAGGCTCAAAGTATGTAAATCACTGAGACAACAATGATTGTACATGAACTTAATGTGCATGAGAAAGGGTCGAAGGTGGGGCAACTTTCCTTCTTTTTAAATATCAATATCTTCCAAGAGAAGAACCAATAGATTATGTGTTGCTTCCCTAGAAAATGTGAAACATTCTCTTTTTAAGAAAAAAATGAGTAGTTGGTGGGGTTAATGCAAGAGATGGCATGGGCTATTTGCCTATTTCAATGATGCTCACCAAAGAAATGTGAACCAAACAGTAATGTGGTTGCCCGACTCAGAAAGATGTTTGGTGCAGAGTTCTGATATTCTTTTAACTTTAATCTCACACCCTCTTTCTTTTAAACATATAAGCTCACATCTAACCAATCTCTCATTTCCATTTTACCTCAATTCACTCCCACACTCAATTCTTTTAGACCCCTCTCCCCTAAATCACTCAAAGAAATTCTTCCGGGGTAGGAAACACTGGTTATCGTGAATCCCAGGAAGATCTATTAAGCACTCACACTGAATCCCATGTTCCTAAAAGTACATGCTGGTCAATGATTTTCTTGATATTAAGCACAAAAAATCATATGTCAGTGTATGTAAGCTCATCAAATATAAGAAATGAAATTTGAGAAATTTTAAACATTTAAGATTTCTCAAAAGTTTATATGAATGAATAATCAAGAAAGAATAGAAATGTTTTGAAAATCTGACAATGATTAAAATCAGATCAAATGAAATAGCTAGGGTATCAAAGAAATGGAAATTTGTTTATATGAACAAATATAAACAATTTATCAATGAAAGCACAAATATGAAAAGATGAATGATGCTCAACAACTTTGAAATTCAAACGGGGGTATTACCATCGGAAAATAATGTTCGATATGAGACATGGTAATAACAAATTCAAATGAAATACTGAACCGGTGTGTGTGAATACTTGACAGTATATGGACAAGATAATACACAAGTATTGATCTTTGGAAACACACGGTCAGTTAAACATTAAGGCTCAAAAATTTTAGAAAAACATTTAAAAGCACACTTCTAAATTCATAAAACTTTTGAGAATAAGAAGTGGTTTGAACATTTCAGAAACTGTTTTTCATGTTCGATAGTTGTCCTTCTTTCAAACAATCAGAGATCTAGGATCAGAAAATAATTACCTTTTCAGCTCCCCTTCAAAACATGATATAATGATTTATGACTTTTAAGCTCCCCCTGGATATTAGCATAATATCCTTCTTTGATCATTGAAAAACGGGTCCTTTACTCCCCCTTAAATTAAGCATCTGAAATATGTCAGTTAAAACAGGATAGAGATCAGGCACTCCCTTTTGAATTGTAGACCATCATATCAGAAAAATCTATCCTTGGGACGTAGACCATCATATCCATCTAATGCAAAAACTGGAGTAAGGTATTTTTGATCGCTGAGGTCCAAGTCCTAAACTGTTGTGTTTAGAAGTCAAACTCCGTTGAAGAATGGGTCCTAAGCTGATGTGCTTAGAAGCCATAGTCTTGACATTGAAATGCGGGTCTTGAACTGTGTTATTCAAGAGCCATTATCTTTCTTACTCCCCCTTGACTTGTGGTGCCTGCAACATAAAATCAGTTTTCGGTTTTGGTACCCACTGGTATTTGGGTCCATGAATGTTAGTTGCAGTTCTTGTGGGGGAAATGGAGTAAGAACCATACCAGTAATGATCACTGGTCTTGTGGATATGATCATGTGTACAGCAGTAAGAACAATAAAAATTTATTACCTGAAAACCTGAATAATTGATCTCTTGAGTATATAAGGTCAGGTTTACCTTTATGCTCTTTGTTCTTCTTTGCTTTGTGTGTATGCACACATGATGTCTTCTCTTTCAGCTCATTTGACATCTCATCTTTAACTGGTTTCTTCTGCCAGACCAGTTCTCTTTCTTGAAACTTTTTCTCGTCGGATAAGTATCTGAACCATCTAAATATTCATCATAGAAAAGGTTAGTGCGACGAATCTGATTAAAGAATTTGACTGACCTTTGTGAAGAGACAGATTTCTGATTTGAACTTGAAACAGATTTTTCAAGCTCTTTGATCCGTGACACAAAGTTGTCTCTTTCTTTCACAAGCAGGTCAATCTTTGTCTTGAATTCAGACTTCGTTCTTTGCTCTTTTAGCGCAGAAGCAGATAGTTCAGATAACTTTGAAGTCAGCTTTTTAATTTCATTTTCAAAGATTGATCGTTCTTCTTCAAATTCTTTCTCTGACTCATTTCTTTGGCCGGATAATTATTTAAAGAATCCCACATTCTTCTGTTCTATGGCCTTCTTTTCTTGAGCAAACTTTTCTCTTTCCAAAATAAGTACTTTCTCAAAATCAGATATTTGCTGAGAAAGTTTAATGCATTTGAGCTCCACTAACTTCTTCTCTTCAAAACAATTTCTTGAGAAATTTGAAAACTTCTATGAAAAACCTTTCTTTTCACTTTCAAAATTAGCTTTATCTTCAGTAATCTTTTTCTCCAAATCAGATATAGTCTTTCTAAGCTCAACATTCTCAGATTCATATTTCTTAACTTTCTACTCATTGCTCTCAACAGAGACTGTCTGCTGAATTATAGCTTTCAATTCAGAAATCTTTCCTTTTAGCTCAGATACAACCGTTGGCCCTAACATCGTCCATTCAATATAGTCTCATATCTCCTTTCCTGTCGACTTGTATAAATGTTTTCCTGTCGACTTGTATAAATCTTTTCCTGTCAACTGATAGATTTTTATGTGACCATTAATCTCATGACGAATACTATTAAACAGAAAAGTTCGAGCCATATTATCAGCATTCTTTCTTTTCTCCCAATCCTCAGTACAATCTTCTGTTGGAGTATGAGATTTCATCTCTCCTTCAGTCAATGACAGTCTGATATAGCAACTCAGCTCATGTGTATCTACAAATTTGAAAAAATCAATTTTCCACTTCTTGTATCTTCCTCTGAGTAAAATTGGAGAACTCATCCTGTTTCAAAAGGAATTTAACAAAGTAATCGTCAGTTGAAATGAATTCAAAAACAAAATTCAGACAATCTAAAAAGTTCTCTCTCAGAAAGCTTTGAATGAGAAACAGCTTGATAAAAAAAATTATCGTTCCCAAAACAATTTCTTGAGAAATCTGAAAACTACTTTGAAAAACCTTTTTTTTCACTTTCAAAATTAGCTTTATTTTCTGTAATCTTTTGTTCCAAATCAGATATAGTCTTTCTAAGCTCAACATTCTCAGATTCCAATTTCTTAACTTTCTGCTCATTGCTCTCAACAGAGACTGTCTGCTGAATTATAACTTTCAATTCAGAAATCTTTCCTTTTAGCTCAGATACAACCGTTGGCCCTAACATCGTCCATTCAATATAGTCCCATATCTCCTTTCCTGTCGACTTGTATAAATCTTTTCCTGTCAACTGATAGTTTTTTATGTGACCATTAATATCATGACGAATACTATTCAACAGAAAAGTTCGAGCCATATTATCAACATTCTTTCTTTTCTCCCAATCCTCAGTACAAATTTCTGTTGGAGTATGAGATTTCATCTCTTCTTCAGTCAATGACAAACTGATATAGCAACTCAGCTCATGTGTATCTACAAATTTGAAAAAATCAATTTTCCACTGCTCGTATCTTCCTCTGAGTAAAATTGGAGAACTCATCCTGTTTCAAAAGGAATTTAACAAAGTAATCGTCAGTTGAAATGAATTCAAAAACAAAATTCAGACAATCTAAAAAGTTCTCTCTCAGAAAGCTTTGAATGAGAAACAGCTTGATAAAAAATGATCGTTCCCAAAACAATTTCTTGAGAAATCTGAAAACTTCTTTGAAAAACCTTTCTTTTCACTTTCAAAATTAGCTTTATCTTCTGTAATCTTTTGTTCGAAATCAGATATAGTCTTTCTAAGCTCAACATTCTCAGATTCCAATTTCTTAACTTTCTGCTCATTGCTCTCAACAGAGATTGTTTGTTGAATTATAGCTTTCAATTCAGAAATCTTTCCTTTTAGCTCAGATACAACCGTTGGCCCTAACATCGTCCATTCAATATAGTCCCATATCTCCTTTCCTGTCGACTTGTATAAATCTTTTCCTGTCAACTAATAGGTTTTTATGTGACCATTAATCTCATGACGAATATTATTAAACAGAAAAGTTCGAGCCATATTATCAGCATTCTTTCTTTTCTCCCAATCCTCAGTACAATCTTCTGTTGGAGTATGAGATTTCATCTCTCCTTCAGTCAATGACAGTCTGATATAGCAACTCAGGTCATGTGTATCTACAAATTTGAAAAAATCAATTTTCCACTGCTCGTATCTTCCTCTGAGTAAAATTGGAGAACTCATCCTGTTTCAAAAGGAATTTAACAAAGTAATCGTCAGTTGAAAGGAATTCAAAAACAAAATTCAGACAATCTAAAATGTTCTCTCTCAGAAAGCTTTGAATGAGAAACAACTTGATAAAAAAAATGATCGTTCCCAAAACAATTTCTTGAGAAATCTGAAAACTTCTATGAAAAACCTTTCTTTTCACTTTCAAAATTAGCTTTATCTTCTGTAATCTTTTGTTCCAAATCAGATATTGTCTTTCTAAGCTCAACATTCTCAGATTCCAATTTCTTAACTTTCTGCTCATTGCTCTCAACAGAGATTGTCTGCTGAATTATAGCTTTCAATTCAGAAATCTTTCCTTTTAGCTCAGATACAACCGTTGGCCCTAACATCGTCCATTCAATATAGTCCCATATCTCCTTTCCTGTCGACTTGTATAAATCTTTTCCTGTCAACTGATAGGTTTTTATGTGACCATTAATCTTATGACGAATACTATTCAACAGAAAAGTTCGAGCCATATTATCAGCATTCTTTCTTTTCTCCCAATCCTTAGTACAATCTTTTGTTGGAGTATGAGATTTCATCTCTCCTTCAGTCAATGACAGTCTGATATAGCAACTCTGCTCATGTGTATCTACAAATTTGAAAAAAACAATTTTCCACTGCTCGTATCATCCTCTGAGTAAAATTGGAGAACTCATCCTGTTTCAAAAGGAATTTAACAAAGTAATCGTCAGTTGAAATAAATTCAGACAATCTGAAATGTTCTCTCTCAGAAAGCTTTGAATGAGAAACAGCTTGATAAAAAAAATGATCGTTCCCAAACTGTAAATCAGAAAATATTTGATCACAATTAGAACAAATTGAAATATTTCGTAAAAATTGAAAATTTGGACAACACTTGTTATGGCGCAAAGTTAAAAAAAAAATCCAGAAGGATAAGGCGCAAAGTAAATTCTCGCAAGTAGTGTGAAATGTAAAGTACGGTTATTGTAACATGCTGGAAACGCAAAGTAGGTTTGCGTATTTGCGTAAGTCTCTTGATGCGCAAAGTGAACTTTGCGTACTCCGAAGGATGCGCAAAGTGTGATTTGCATACGCCGAAGGATGCGCAAAGTGAGCTTTGCGTACGCCGAAGGATGCGCAAATTGAGCTTTGCGTATGCCGAAGGATGCGCAAATGTGACTTTGCGTATTAGCCTTGAAGCACAAAGTAGCTTTGCGTGTTGAACTTGATGCGCAAAGTGAGCTTTGCGTGTTAAACTTGATGCGCAAAGTATGGTTCTCGTAAGCAATGTGTTGCGCAAAAGGAGCTTTGCGCAAGCAACGTGATACGCAAAGTAGCTTTTTCCTTCCAAGACTTGGATGATCTCACGCAAACGTCTATGAATGTTGCGCAAACCATATGAAACTTGCGCAAACCATATGAACTTGAGCAAAGTCGAGTTCTTGGCTGTTACTTTCTCAAATCGATTCAAACCTGCACATTTGATCTCAAGAACTAGTCAGATTCATCAACAAACAGTACGAAACACAAAATTACAATCAGATTTCGATTAAAAACACCAAATCACACATTTTCAATCAAGAACAGAGTTCGAGCAAGATATTTCCAGAAAACTCAAATTTCGAAAATTGACATTGAATTAGTTAAAATCACAAGATGTAATCAATACAAGAATCAAACCTAATCATAAAACGAACTCAATGATTCCATTTTCTTGCAATAAAATTGATTTTTCACAAAAAATCGGATGAAACAGTGAATATCACGAGTTCTAGAAAATTTTCAGAAAATTTCAAATTTTCGATTTAAAACTTCAGATTTCAATTCAAACTCTGATCAAATCATTTCCTAAAAGTTTGGTTCAGCTCTGATACCAATTGTTAATAAATAAAATCCCAATCAATCAAGCAATTACTCAAGATTTAAACATTATAGATCAACAACTAGAGAGAGAAAGTAGATCTCGTATTCATATATCTCTGAACTACAATACAATCACAGGTCTCTAGCGTTATTACATGATTACAAGACAAACCCTATATATACTATCTATCTATTATAAAGCCTTAAAGGCTAGGGAAACTAAACAAGTTATGACAAAGACATTGTTGACTTTTACAACATTGACTTTCCTATTAAATCTTGGATACAGTATTTAGACTTAACACAAACCAAAAGAAGTTATTGATTTCAAAGATAATTGGGGTATTGGTTACGATAACTCACATTATTTGAAGAAAGTTATCAAAAAACAGCCAGCTTTATATAACTTTGATTTTTTACAAGTGGCTGATAAATGTCCTCATTTGAAATCCAAATTTGTTACAAAATCATCTGATGAGGTTGAAGTTACCATTTTTCTATAAAAATTTGAATGATAGTTATATTTCTGAACAACCAAATTTTCCGTCAAACAATTATTTTGAAAGCTATTCTACTATGGAGTTGGAGGCAAAATCTTTTAAAGCCAAAATTTACGTTCCTCCACTCACCTTGGAAAGTAAAATTTCTTAGTTTGAGAACATTTTAGTAGATGAAAGAATCTTGGTTGATCTTTAGAAAGTTGTGTTTTCTACTGTTATGAAGAACACTAATTTTAAATCTGATGTTACAAACGACAACTCCGAATTAGGAAAAGTTAGTGCAAATAATTCCACTGATTCTGATGCATTATCTTTTAAAGTTTTCATGGGAAATGTTTTAACAAATCCTAAAACTTCAGATAGTGCTAAAATGTCTTACAAAAAAAGTGTTCTAAAATGTCAAATGATTTCAAATTTTCAAATTCTTCCAAGGCACAACAATTTGATGATGATGTTGATGACTTGTTTGTAGTTGAAAATGATTTTTTAAGTTATGATGGTTGTTTGGATGAAAGTGTTGATAACTTTGATTTCAATGCTAAACTTCCAAATCATACTTCTTTTATGATTAATAATGTTGCTTTACCTAGTGTTTTTGAAAAGGGTGAAACATCAACTAAGGTTGATGATTCAGTTCTTGTGAGTACCTATTACTTTAAAGGTAAGAAGCAGAGGAAAAGGCGCTCACAGAAACGGACCAACAAATGTAAGCACAAGAAAACACATACTCTTAAATCTCAGGTTTTTGATAAATCTAAATCTTGTGTTTCAGAATTGAGAAAGAAAAAGTCAGAAGTGAGACTGCAATGGAGACCTAAGAAGAAGATTGAAGAGTTGACAAAAATCATTTTTGGATAAAAATTGTAGTAGGGATATTTGTAGTGTTTCTGATGTACTTTGTCAAGTTGCTTCCCATAAAACAAAACTTGTAACTTCTTACAAGACTTAAGCAATAGATCCAATTATCTCGTTCTACTAGTCAGTATTCTACATATGGTCGAAATGATTTTATGACTCGCCAATATTCTGATTGTTGGTTTGGATCATATCATGTTTATTCTTCAAATGATTTTCAAAAGAAAAAAGGTCCCAAATTCAAATGGGTGCCAAAATCTTGTGCTAACACGAAAGGACCCATCTATAAATGGGTACCTAAACCTGTTATTGTCTGATTTCTCTTGTGCCGTCATATGTGGTACTTAGATTCAGGATGTTCCAAGCATATGACCAGCAGAAAGATATTTTATCTAACTATATAGAGAAATTCTGCGTCAACGTAAGATTTGGGAAGGACCAATTTTCACCAATTCTTGGTTACGGAAATGTCGTGTAAGAGAACGTATAGATAAAGAAGGTGAGTTATGTTGAAGGATTAGGACACAATCTGTTCAGCATTGGTCAGTTCTGTGACAAGGATTTAGAGGTCAACTTCAAAGCCAAGAGATGTTGTGTTTGAACTGAAGATGGCAAAGAACTCTTGGTTGGAACGAGAAAGTCAAACCTTTACACGATCAAGTTGTCAAATGTGAAGAATGATAATGTGGTGTGTCTACTTTCTAAAGCCTCTATGCAACAAAGCTGGATATGGCATAGAAGGTTGTCTCATCTCAATTCAGATATATTAACAAGTTGGTGACTGGAAATTTGTTTAAAGGACTTCCAGAGATGAAGTACGTAAAAGAACATTTGTGTGACGTGTGTGATAAAGGAAAGATGATAAGAGCCTCACACAAGCCTAAGCCTGAACCGAGCATAAGTACTCCTTTAGAATTGTTGCATATGGATCTCTGTGGTCCAATGCGAACACAAAGCATTAACGGCAAGAAATACGTCATGGTGATTGTGAATGATTATTCTAGATACACTTGGGTTAAATTTCTAATATCAAAAGATGAGACGCCTGATGTCATCATCTCATTCTTAAAGACCGTTCAAGTGAACTTGTAGAAGGTAGTTAAGCTTCTTAGAACAGATAATGACACAAAATTCAAGAACAAAACGGTTGACGATTATCTCGAATCGGTCGGGATAACTCATCAGTTTTCTACTGCAGAACTCCGGAACAAAATGGGGTAGTTGAACAAAGAAATCAGACTCCTGTAGAGGCTGCACGAACGATGCGAAACCAGTCCGATCAACCTTTATTTTTGTGGGCGGAAGTTGTCTCAACTGCATGCTATACTTAAAATCGTTCTATCATTCATCGTCGGTTTGGTAAAACACCATATGCATTGATAAATAATAGAATACCTAGCATTAAACATTTTCACATATTTGGATGTTGGTGTTTTGTGCTAAATGATAAAGAGAACTTGAACAAGTTCAGTCCGAAGGCTGATGAAGCATTTTCATTGGATATTCTCAAACATCTACGGCATACAGAGTTTATCTTAAGAAGTCAAAGATTGTGGTTGAGAGCGTAAATGTCACATTTGATGAAGAAATGGCTTCTGATCAAATCAATATAGAACCCGTAATAACAGGAGTATTACCTTCTAGACAAATCAGTTAAGAACCTGCGGTTAATGTTTCTAATTCTGATAAAGCGTCAACATCTCATTTAACAGAATTAGATTTATTGTTTGATCATTTTTATGATGAGTTTCTTGGTTCAAAAGTGACTAAACCTGTTGTGATTGACAGATCTAAAGATTCAAGTTATCATCATCCAATCACATCAGATGTATCAACTGAATCAAACTTCCCGATTCAAAAAGAAACTCTAGTTCAAACACCTACTTAATCATTTGAAGTTGCAAATGAAACTGTAGAGCCAGAAGTTGCACATTCAGTTGGATGTACTGTCATGCCTACTCAAAAGACATTAAATGTCCCATCCACTGAAACTTTTGCACCAGTTACTTCAACTGAACCCCTACAATAAGAGCATACTAGATACTTAGATGATCAACATGATTAGTCTACATTGAATCCACTCCATCAAGTATACAAGTGGACCAAAGAGCACCTGGTACATCAAATTATTCGAGATCCTTCAAAACTGATGCAAACTAGGTCTACAACGGCAAATGAATGTTTATATGAATCATTCCAGAGGAAAATTGAACCGAAAAAAATTTCAAAAGCTTGTTGTGATCTAGATTGGGTTACAGCAATGCATGAAGAGCTCAACCAATTTGAAGCGCTTAAAGTCTGGTGATTGGTGCCCGGACCTCATGGAAAGACAATCATTGGCACCAAGTGGGTATTCAAAAATAAAAAGGAGGAGGATGGTGTTGTAATTCGAAATAAAGCAAGACTTGTAGCCAAGGGACACAAATAAGAGAAAGGCATTGATTATGATGAGATGTATGCACCAGTTGCACATATCGAGGCAATTAGGATGTTTCTAGCCTATGTTGCACATAAGAATTTTACGGTCTATCAGATGGATGTCAAGACAACCTTTCTGAATCGATTGTTAAAAGAAGATGTGTACATTTCTCAACCTGAAGGATTCGTAAGTGCGGACAAACCAAATCATGTCTATATTCTAGACAAAGCACTTTACATACTCAAACAAGCCCCTCGAGCCTGGTATGACGTGTTATCCAAATTCCTTGTCAAGTCTGGATTTTCTAAACGTAAAATAGACACCACTTTATTCATAAAAAGGAAGAAAGTTGATATCGTTTTAATTCAAATATATGTGGACGATATAGTTTTTGGTTCAACTAATCCGAAGTACTATAAGAATTTTTTCTACACTCCTGGGGTCACGTTTTTAAATGAGTATAATGGGAGAGATGAACTTTTTTATTGGATTACAAGTTAGACAATTTTCCACGTGAATTTTTAAAAATCAATCGAAATATTGCTGACATTTTAAAGCAATTTAATATGTCAAATGGTACTCCTATTTCAACCCGGATGGCACCAGGTACTAAAATCGGAGCTGATCTCTCTGGAAAAGCTGTTAATCTTAGGACTTACAGAGGAATGATAGGTTCTTTAATGTACTTAATGGTGAGTAGACCGGATATTATGTTTTCTACATGTTTATGTGCTAGATATCAAGCTTCGCCTAAAAAATCCCATATGTCGGCTGTAAAGTATATATTTAGATATCTGAAGGAAACCGCAGATCTTGGTTTGTGGTATCCTAAAGATACAGATTTTGAGCTAACAGCGTATTCGGATGCAGATCATGCAGGTTGAATGTTAGACAGGAAAAGCACATCCGGTCACATTCAATTTCTTGGAGATAAGCTCGTAAGTTGGGCGTCAAAGAAACAACTATGTGTTTCCACTTCAACTGCTGAAGCAGAGTATGTAGCTACTGCCAGTTGCTGCTCTCAATTTTTGTGGATGAGGACACAACTTCGAGACTATGGATTCCAGTTCAACAAGATTCCTATATATTGTGATTAGAAGAGTGCCATAGTCATATCATCTAATTCTGTTCAGCACACAAAGACTAAACATATAGATGTGCATTATCATTTTATCAAAGATAATGTTGAAAAAGGTACAGTTGAACTTTACTTTGTAAACACAGATTATTAACTTGCTGATTTGTTTACCAAGCCATTGGACGAAAAGAGATTTAAGTTTCTCATTCCAAAACTTGGCATGTTAAACCTCAAGACATAATCTGTAGTTACCAAGTATTATTTATTTTGTAATTTTTCTTCATTTATTTATTTTTAATCTGAACGATATCTACACTGAAAGGTTTTGCTTATGTTTTCAGGGGGAGTGAGAAAAAGTATAGATGATCTATATTTGAGGAGAAGTTATAGAACTTATTGCATATATTTTGTACGGACATATTTTATGATGCATATTTTTAGGGTGAGTAAGGACTTTGATTTCTGATTACAACAGATTAGAACTCGTTTTTAACAAGTTTTATTGCTTTCATGTTTTTTATTTTCAAATAAATGTTTCTGTTTTCAATAAGACTTTGTTGCTTTGACGTCTTTTTGACTATTTGCAGAATTTGAGGGGGAGCTTACATGATCATATCAATCATGACTTTGGAGCTGACTTTATGAGATTAAAGTTGAGTGTAAGGATTATTGTACTCTTAATCTCATTGTTTTTGAAAGAAGGACAACATTCAAATATGGAAAACGTGTTTTTAAATGTTTAAACCACTTCTCGATTCTTAAACAGATTTCGTGAATACAGAAGTGTGATTTTAAATGTTTCCATACATGAGCTTCAATGTTAAACAAACCATGTGTTTCTAAAGATAAATACTTGTGTATTATCTTTTCCATATACTGTAAAGTGTTCACACAAACTGGTTTAGTATTTTTGTTGACCTTATTATTACCATGTCTCAAAATGAAACAATTTTTCGGTGGTAATAAACTCTATTTGAAATTCAAAGTTTGTTGAGCGTTGTTTCATTCAAAGCGTTTCTTTCAAAAATTTCTATATTTGGTTCGTATAGACAACATCCAATTTTTCATGACCTAAGATTTTTAATGATAAATCATTCAAATTTCATCTTTTCAATACAATGTCAGATTCTCAAACAAGTCTATTGTATTCATTTCATTCTTTCAATATACTTGTTTTTGAGAAAATCTTTCATGTTTAAAATGCTCAAATCTTCATGATTATCTTATGAGCATATCTACATCTGCCACATGTATTGTGCTTTAACTGTTGAAGTTAAACTGTTGAGCAAGTTATTGCTTTTAGGACAATTACATGGGATCATTGTGTGAGATTTTGAATAAACTTCTTTGGATTCACCATAATTAGTGTTTCCTACCTACGAAGTTATCGTGAGTGATCGAGAGGCGATGGGTCATAAATCAAAGAATGGGGGTGGAAGTTCATCCGGTTGAACAACCTCAGTGCGATAAGCGGAAAAATGGAAAAGATAGTTTGGTTAGAAGTGAGTTTAATGATAAAAAGAAAGAGGGTGTGAGAACAGAGTTAGAAGAATATCATAACTCTGCACCAACCACTTTCTGAGTCGGGCAGCCACATTACTGTTGTTTCACAATTCTTTCGTGAACATCATTGAAACAGGTAGTGAGCCCATGCCAACTCTTGAATTAACCCCACCAACTACTCATTTATTTCTTAACAAAGAAATGATTCATATTTTCATGGGGACGCAACACAAATAAAGCATAAATGCTTAATTCTTTCATACACAAGCACGTACACACAGAAAATTCGTTTTTCTGTCGGAACGTTCATAGAATTACCTTGTGTTATTCGATGATTGAATGAAAGCCCTGGGGGAGTGAACATCAAAAAGCTCCTTTCCAAAGTATATTTGTTATACAAAGTGGCTCAATGCTACTTACAGACATTTTTAATTGATTCATTTTTTTATTCAGGGTTACACTCTAATTTGTCTGAATTTGAAAAGATTCGGATGAATACATTATGAATTGATGGATGGTTCAAATGTTCAGTTCAAAACATCATTGGTCAGAAAAAGATTCATGACATTTTTTGGATACAGTTTTGATGATTTATATGCTCTACATCATCAAAAAGGGGGAGATGATCAAGAAATGTTTGAATTTGAGGAATTTACATGATTGGAATATGGGAATCAAAGTCATAAATATGGGAATCAAAGTCATAAATATGCTATACATCATCCGGTTAGGGTTTCATCTTCGTTGTTAGTGCATAAATATGTTGGATCCAAGATCATGAAGAATGATAATCAAAGTCAATGCTCAAGTCAAAGCCTCTTAAAGCAAAAGTCAAAGTCAAGTACAATAAAGCAAAATTCAAAGTCTTTGTAATAAGTCAACCTGTCTAGTTTAGTTGTTAGTTTGTCATTGTAAAAGTAGGTATAAATACTTTGTTTTTGTTGGTAGACTCATATGACTAAGAGAGAGAATATTCTTAGAGAGAGAATTATTGTAATTGAGAGAGCATCATGTACTGTCGATTCATTGATCAATAGAAAACTTATTTGATTTGTAATTCTTGTTGTTCATCTTGATTAGCACACATCTGAGAACAATATTCGTGATCCTTTTTGGTCCTGATTCGAGGTCGTTGCCCTAGAACAATCATCGTCGATGACTTTCTAGGGTAAGGGTTTTCCATCGATTACTGTTAGTTGCTTTCTCGAAATCGTTTCCATTTTAGTCTTTACAATAGTTTCTCGAGATCGATTCTAACTTGACTAACCTTGGATTATCTGACCCGCATCGGATGATATACTTCAACATACCTAGGAAGAGTGGTGCAGATCAGCTGTGACTTCATGGGATATCATCACTTCCCCTCTTCATAGTGTGAATTCATCATCTCTTCTACTTTGTCAAGCTTCCCTCTATGGTTCTTCGCAACCAATAATTCTAATGTCCCACCATGAGTTTTTGTTGTTCGTCAGAATATCAATATAATGATCATTATTATGTTTTTCGTAACCTATTTTTTATCACAACTTTCTGTTTAAGATGTGGCTTTCATGGTTTTACGTATCTCGTAACACTTTCATCACAAAGTGACTTATTGTTAAAATTTAGAGTTGATAGTTAAAGCAAACGCAATAATTACAACACTGGTGCAAAATGCTAAACAACTTCAGTGTTCGACCATAATGTTGAAGACTATTTTATTAGTGAGTGACTAAAGTTCTTCTATGCTATTTACTGACCAAACATGTGACAACCAACAAAATCACCATGTTTTTTCTGCCTTTGAAGGTGTCATTTTGTTGAAACCTGGATATCACTATTTTAGACTTCCATTTATTCCTTTTTCTTAGGTTTAGCATATTACTGTTTCAATCTTGATGCTTATTGTTACGGTCTTGCCTTGAAGGGTTGGCTTCTAACTGTAAGTTTTTGTTGTTTCTTTCTCTAATCTACTTTGGTATTGGCTTACAATGAACGGATTTGACCAATTACACATTGGTTTAGGTCTCCAAGTACATAAATGCCATATGGAAGATCCTAATTAGTTTTGTTTTGCATCACAACAACAGAAGTTAACACATGCTCAGGTAAACAAATGACTCATATGTGATGTTTTTTCAATCCCGAAAATGACATGTTCACGTTACTTTTATCCTTGTATGAATTATGTTGCAATAGAAATTGTTAGGACATAAAATGTCTAAGTTTGGAAAGTTTTGTAAAGGGTTCTACTTTTATTATTTGTATTTGGGCTTTAATTGTAAATGGGCTTTAATGTATAATTGGGCTTGGGCTTTAGGTTAAAACAAGTGAGAGATAGGGAGATATAAATTGTTTATGTGTTTAGGGTTTTAGGGTTAAGTCTTTCATAATACAATGTAGCCGTTTTGAGGGATTGTGTGTTCTAGAGAGGGAAACACTTTCTCTCTCTAGGTTTGTGTTATGTTCTTCAATGTCATGTGAATAAAAGGTATCTCTCCCAATCTCATCTTGTTTATCTTATTTGTTCATGAATTGTTGTTGAATCTGGGATCTACAGAAATCAAAGAGATCGTATCCTACACCCCCTGTTTTATATCTTTTGCAGTTGATGAATTAGGCGACTATCAACTCTCACAACAAAATAAGTAATGATTTTAATGTTTTAGGTTTTTATTTAAAATGTTAAAGAAAGCATTAAGATAAAACCTTTACCATGGAAATCATATGCTTGGTCATTGGTGGAAGAAATGTTGTATGGGTTAATTTTCATATTTTTTCAATGACACACACTTACGATCTTTATACTCGAATGCATACCCGGTACGTGGTTACAAGTCATTTTAGGGTTCGTTTACCAAAATGCTTATTGGTAAGGATATTACCTTCACTTAGCTTATCGTATAACATTCTCGGTCATCAAAATTTATTGTTGGTAAGCGACTTAAACCCGTTAAGCGCTTACCGACTTAGAGTCATTTTCCCCTCTTACCGGGTAAGACTCTCAGTCCTTGTTATGGCTCTTACCGGGTAAGATTTCAGGTAGTTGAGAGAGCACAATAGGTAAGTACCGTAATGTAAGTGATAAGGTAAGCGCTTACCCGAGTAAGTATTTAGTAAACGGCCCCTTAGTCTTTCAAGACGGCATCACATGCAACGATTTACCCGGTAAGCACTTACTCGGTCACTTACCAGGTACTTGCTAATTGTCATCGCACTTACAGAGGATAATCCACAACATGTGCATTAAAATTATTGTGTATCTAATTTTATTACTGAAATAGCTGATGGGAGGAAACATCTTCTAGACCACTATTTATACTGGAAGTTTTCCTACACACTTGCATTTGTGAATATGGATTAAATTTAATTTATTGCAGTTTTGAATCTATAAGATGTTTTCTTGCACAATATAATCAATCTACTATTAATCTAAATCCCCTATCAATGTGTTTTTCTCTCACTTGTTTTTGTAGAGTTGAAGGGATTGACACAGTTGGAAAAGAGAGTTGATTGTGGTGTTGGACATTAATCTACAATGGCGGATGCCTTAGAATTCGGATGCCACCAAGGTACTTCTCTTTTAGATTCCGATGTGATTCATGTGGAGGGTTTTTGAATAAGCCCCTTTAGTAGATGTTGACAAATCATTTTGATTTTGAAAATGAAAGGTTGCAAACTCAAGTTGTTGATCTTGCTTATCATAATCTAAGTCACACATCCGTTAAAACTAACACGATATGCTAATTTTTCCTCTTTTCACTCTAGATGTCTTGGGTAAAATTTTACATGTCGGGTTAGAAGTGATTGAATTTTTGCATTTTCACATTCCCCTCCATTATTACTTCTCATAATCATATACGTTTGATTGTTATAGATCATTGAAAACTGTTCTAAATCAAGTTTCACAAATAATTTCTTAATATCTTCTATTGAAGTCCATCTAAATGTACTCTTAAAAAATAATTGCTTATGATTATTTGTTGCAGTTTATTGACTTTTGGTATCCATGCTTACATTTAACTATATATCCTTTTCCAGTTAACTATATATCCTTATCATTATATTCAAGTATGAAGTTAGATATGAAATTGTATTGTAGATTTCGCATTTTATCTAATGTCTACAATTTTATATCATATTTGATTGTTTCGTAAAATGCAACCTCTACAACCACATACACCAACCAAGCAAGTTGACCATTGGAGCTGACTTCTATTGTTTTAAAAACAAATATGAGCCAGAGCGGGAGGACACTGTTTGTGCTAATGGCAGAAAGTGGACTATGACCTTTTCAAGGACAAAGTTCGACATTGTTGCTTGTATCCTGTACTTGTTCAATACTCATATTTAGATCTTGTATCTTTTAGTTGCTGGTTGCACCCGCGGCTCTTATGCTTTTCTTTTTCTGCGGTTTTAAGTGTACATACTTAGATAGTCTAATTTATTTTCCATGTAAATAAAAATGACACATGTCTTCCAATATCCATCCGACTTGGGTGTGTTTGATATCATTCTCTTGATGTATCCAACTTGCTCTGATTGCAGTCTTGATGTATCCAAATTGACGTATTTAGTTGTGGGATTGTTGGCCCTTTGTTCTGTTCTCTTAAGTAACTATGTGTATCATACATGCAGCACTCAAACCTGTGTGAATGCAAGCCCTGGAAAATCCATTTTCTTCATTGCCCACACTTGCAAATTAATATACATGACTTGATCACTATGATAGAGAGGCATAGTTTTGAGAACATAATCCAAAGGAGGAACACGTGAAAGCATTTGACATGTACCTGTGAATTACTTATCGTCCAAAATTCTATGCCTCGCAAATCATGAAGATTATCTATATTTGTTTCTTTTGCAGCCAATGATGATAATTATCCAAAATTCAAAATGTATTAGTTTGTAAAGACTAAACGTAAACATGTCAAAGGGAAGATCTCTAATAAAAACACTAAAACATCAAAATTACTTACATTTACATGAAGCACATGGGCTCCCTTTAACCCTAGAAGCATTCTCTTATCTTCCACCATTCACATCGACTACTTTCAATGCTAGAGAATTAGATGTAAAGAATTGCAAGGTTTAATTGATTTCTTTCATTCATTTTTTCTGAAGTTTTCCATCGAGGATGACAAATGTGGTTTATTAAATCTTGTCTTGCTTTAATCGTATCATCTGATATCATTGTTGAATTTGAAACAACCAAGAGACTACCGAGAGCTCAGCCAAATCAAAATCCATCAACAGCAAGTACGGTTCTTGTTGACAATTTCCTGATGGAGCTCATGTTGTTAATAAGAAATATCTTTAATTCTCAATTGATATTTTGTGTAGTTGGTTTTTTATGCACAGTTTCACAGAAACACTTGATGATGTTAAAGGTTTTTAATTACTAAAAAGGATGCCCAATCTGAAGCTGCTATAATGGTTTATGGCTTGATGCTATGATCCTGAAGATGAAGAAGGTCAATTCAGCTACTAGCTGATTTTCAAATTGTTGCTTTTGTGATTTGATGTTGTTAGTATATTGTTGTATCCAAGATTTAAGTAGAAAGGTCAAAGTCTGTAAAGTCAATCAAAGTCAATGTTTAGGTAAGTCAATGTGTTTACCTTTGAGTGATTATTGTCTTTGACCATATATATAGTGTCATGAGAGATTTATGCTATGTAAGAGACTTGTAAGAGTTCATTGTAATATGTCACTGTTAGATATACGACTTTGGGTTTCTCTCTACCCTCTCTAGATCTTAAAACATTATCGTCAAATCTTTGATCTTCAATTGAATTCCTTGAATATGGACTTACAATTGGTATATGAGCAGACCAAAACTATTTAGATTATTTGAATTTGATCGATTTCTTGGTTTCACGATGAACATGCAGAACGTATTATGAGATTTTATTGTTTGATCATTTTTTTCTTGAAAATCAATTTTAATCAAAGAAAATGATTCCATAGTATTCGATTTGTGTTTGTGGAACTTTCTTGTTTAGATTTCAACGTCAAAATCACAATAATTCTCATTCAATTTTGGATTTTTGTGTTTTTCGGTTTAAAATGGTTCAAACACTGTATCTAATTGATTCTATGTGATTTTGTAGTTTTTAGCTTAAAAGTTGTATTAAAAAAGTGTTTATTTTCACTTTTCGATCATAATTGTGCATTTTCAAGTCTTAATTGCAGGTATTGAAGTTTTTGAATCGAATTCGTGAACACAGATGAAGAACACGCTAGATTTGAAATACGCACAAGATTCTAAGTGAAGAACACGCACATCGAAGAATGCGCAAGCAACGAAGAACACACACGAAGAAGATTTTTGATGTTTCAATGTGTTATGCGAGTTCTTGATCAGAATGTGCACACTTCGATTTTCGAGAAGTGAAACCGCGCATGAACCCGTCTGCGAGTTCTTCTATTTTTATTGCTTTGATTTACGAGTTATAGTGTTGAGCCAGTTTTGTTTGTTCAAAAAATTTTCTAAGTGCAAAACACGCAAAGGCATTGTGAGTTCTTGATTGTCAAAAAAAAATTGAAGTGTTGAAACGCGAAAGACTTATCTGCGAGAAGCTCAAAAACACGCATATCCCTTCTAGCGTGAAACTCAAACGCGCATCCTTTGATTTGCGCGAACCATAAACGCACTTAACCCTATATGCGCGAAGTATAGTGAACAGTGTTATGCGAGTTTAAGTGTTCTGCGAGTTTTTGCCTTAGAATTTTTTTTATCTTTTCAAGTGTTTTTCAAGTTTGATTTTCAAGTCAATTTTTATCTGAATATTTTGGAACGATCAATTTCAAGCATTCTATTCAAGATGTCAGAAAAACATTTCTCTAGGGGCGCTGCCCCTCGACCCCGCAAGGGTGTTGCCCCTTGACCCCAAGTGCTAAGTCTGCAGAGGGGGACATATTTCTGATAGTGATCAAAATTTTCTGATTTTTGTTAACGATCATTTTGAAGTAATTTTTTTTCAGATGTCTAAAGATGTACTATCAGGGAGAGATGTTGCTATCATATACATGCCTGAAATACTTGCCATAGAAGTTGAACGTGATAAATTGAAGAATCATAATTCAGTTCTTCTAAATCAGATTCAAGAGTTTAAAGCTAAATTGTTAAATTCTGATAAAACTTCTGAATGTGCAAAATGTATTAACAATTCTAATCTGATTTTTCAGGTATAATCAAGGGAAGAGAGAAAGAAATTAAAGTAAAAGAGAGAGAGATAAACAAACTTCAAAGCCAACTGAAGACAACTGAACATAAATCATCAGAGCTGAAATCTGAATCAGTTGATCTATATAGCATGTTAAAGGTTTTTTAGGAGAAAATATATGCACTAGATGCAAAGAATGTTGATCTGATGAAAAATCTCAATGCAGATACAATAAAAGCTGATCTAGAGAAAATCTATGCTCAAAAGCTTTCTGACTTTTCTAAGAAAGCTTCTCAAGAGAAAAAGGATTTGGAGCTAAGATGTATAAAACTCTCACAGCAAGTATCCGAATTTGAAAAGATTATTATAACTGAAAGGGATACATTTGCAAAAGAGAGAAAAGTTCTTGAAAATAAATCAATTGAACTTCCCAAGCAAATTTCTACACTACAAGACTTACTTGAAAAAGAAATAAAATCTTTTCAAGAAAAGAAGAAGTCTTTTGATGCGAAAAAGAAAATTTTTGAAAAGAAAAATGTTGGGATTTTCAAAGAAATATCTGAGAAAAACAAGAACTTGTATAAAGATTTTGGGCAAGAATGTCTAATCTTTGAATCTGAAATATCTAAGCTCTCATCCAAGATATTTGTTCTTTCAACAGACATTCAAAAAGAACAAATGGCTAGATCAGATTTAAAAAAGAAGTTTGACACACTTTCTGATGAAAGAAACATTTTGGTTAAAAAGATAAAGGACTTGGAAGCTGTGAATGTTGAATTATCTGATAAGATTTGCGCTGATGTGATAAATCAATCACCTCATGGTAATTCAACTGAATCAATTTGTTCTTTTAAAACTGCTTCAAGTTCAATTCATGAGAATGTTTTCAAAAAGAAAAGTGTCAAATCTAACATCGTCAAATCAAATCAGATTCATCCATCTAATCTGTTTTTTGACAAAACTGTTGATAGTACAACGAGTTTTTATATTAAATCTCTTGAGAAAAACTTTTCTAAGAAAGGAATGATGGTCTGGAGAGTGAAAGATTCTCTAGATGAGAAGAAAAATGACAAATCATCAGCTTCTACATCAAATGCCAACAAGAACATAACTCATAAAAGTAAATATTTTAGTAAACCTGATATGTTTTACTTTGCTAATCATTTGATCAGGACTGCTCAAAAGAAGATATATTATTCTTATTACGGAGAGAATGATTTTGTGCAGAGAGAATCTGCTTATAACTGGTACGGAACTTACAAAATTACTTCTCAAATAGTAAACTTAAAAGTTTTAAATCTAATAAGAAGTGGATTCCTAAATCTAACTTACCAGGACCTAAATACCAGTGGGTACGAAAACCTGTCAAATCTATTTTGCAGGAACCACAGGTTAAGGGGGAGCAAGAATTTAGACTTCTAAGTAAATCAGCTCAGAACTCGGAATTCAAAGTCAAAGAGATTGGCTTATAGACAAAACAGTCTAGGACTCGTACCTCAAAGAATTATGGCTCTTGAATATTTCAGTTCAATTCAATACCCGTACTTTCATGTTAAAGAGTATGGTTTCTGATTACAACAAATGAGGACCCATTCTTAAATGTTAAAGGACTATGACTTCTAAACACATCAATTTAGGACTCGATCCTCAATCCAGGGGGAGCTTATCAGAATATAATTCAGTTTATCATAATTTGAGGGGGAGCTTATTTGTAAGTATCTTCTGATCTTGATATCTGATTGTTTGAAAGAAGAACAACTTTCAAGCTTGAAAAATGTTTTCTAAAATGTTCAAACCACTTCTGATCCTCAAAAGATTTCATGAATTTAGAAGTGTGATTTTAAATGGTATTCATTATTGAGCGTTAATGTTTAACTGGTCGTGTGTTTCCAAAGATCAATACTTGTGTATTATCTTGTCTATATATTGTCAAGTATTTACAGACACTAGTTCAATAATTCATTTGAAATTGTTATTACCATATCTCATAAAGAAAGAATTTTTCGATGGTAATACCCTCGTTTGATTTCAATGTTGTTGAGCATCAATTATCATTTCAATCTTTGAGCGTTCATTTCTAAATTGTTTATATTCGTTCATGTAAATAAACTATCAAGTTATTTGATACCCCAACCATTTCACGTTCATATCTTATGATATTTGTTCTGATTGATACATTGTTAGATTCTCAAAACAATTTTTCTTGATTTCATTGCATTCATTCAATTTTCTTGTTTTGAGAGATCTTCATTGTCCAAATGCTCAAATTTCATTCATATATTTGGTGAGCATACATTTTGACAATGCTATCATATTTGTGCTTAATTGTCCAAGTTAAATTGTTGAGCAACCATTCTTTTTAGTAAACTTACATGGGATCAGTGTGAGAGATTAAACAGAACTTCCATGGATTCACATTAACCAGTGTTTCCTACCCCAGAAGTTATCCTAGAGTGATTGAGGGGTGAGGGGTTTTTAAATCAAAGAGTGGGGGAGATAACTCATTCGATTGAGTTTTTCTCATTGTGTTGAGCGGTAAAATGGAAAAGAAAGTTTGGTTAGAAGTGAGTTTAAATGTTAAAAAGAAAGAAGGTGTGAGATCAGAGTTAAAAGAATATCAAAACCCTGCACCAACCACTTTCTGAGATGGGAAACCACATCTACTGATTGGTTCACATTCTTTGGTGACCGTCATTGAAACAGGAAGTGAGTTCATGCCAACTCTTGCAATTACCCCACCAACCACTCGTTTCTTTCTTGAAAAAGAAATGTTTCATTTTCTTTGGGGATGCAGCATATCTGCTATCTGATCTTCAGTCGGAAGATTTAGATATTGAAAAAGAAGGAAATTTGCCCCACCTTCACACCCTTTCATGCACATTGAGTCCGTGTAATACTTGTTGTTGTCTCAACAGTTTACACATTTTCAGCCTGAAAAAGCTAATTAGCTTCAATCATTCATACACTTTCACGTACACACAAGGAATAAGTTTTCTTGTCGTAACATTCATATAAATTCTTTTGTGGTTTTTCAATGATTGAATGGAAGCTCTGGGGAGTGAATATCAAAAAATCTCCTTTCTAAAGTACATCCGTTGTACAAAGTGGCTTCCTGCTACTTACAGGCATTCTAACTATTTCATTTGTTGATTTAGGGTTACAACATTTATTATATCTGAATTTGAAAAGATTCAGGTATATACATCTTATGAATTGACGGATACACAAATCAAAAAGGGCGGAGAATGTCAGTTTATCATAAAGGGGGAGATAGATTTTCAAAGACAATGATGACTTGAAAAAGATTTTGATGATTTTGCTGCTCACAATTCATCAAAAAGGGGGAGAAATTCAGGATTTTCAAGTAAGATGAAGATTGAGTAAAGTTTGAAAGATATTCTAAAGAAAAGTAAAAGGTGGAGATATTTTGGAATTTCAAGTCAGTTGAAAAGATTGATGAAAGTTTATCAAATGGAGAAGATAATTTCTGGAATTTCAAGTTCAAGACAGATGAAAGTTTTTATCAAGATAATGTTTCAAAGATGATTCAAGAAAGTTTGTTTGCTCAAAGATAGTTCAAAGATCACAAAGATGAAAATACGAACATTGAAAGATTCCTCAAAGTTCAAAGATTCCTCAAATTTAAAGTTCAAAGTTCATAGTATTTTCAAAAGTTTCCAAGTTTTTTTCAAGATTTGTTGACTCTTCAAAGACAAAGTGAAAGACTTTTCAAGATTCTTCAAATGCTGAAAGTTTAAAGATTATCAAAGCTTCAAGGTTTAAAGACGTCAGAGATAAAGTTTTGAAGAATCAAGAGCTGAATACTATTGTCAAATTTTTGTTAAATCTTGAATACAAAGGGGGAGATTGTTACTGTATTGTTGTATCCAAGATTTAAGTAGAAAGGTCAAAGTCTGTAAAGCCAATCAAAGTCAATGTTTAGATTAGTCAATGTGTTTACCTTTCAGTGAATATGGTCTTCGACCATATATATAGTGTCATGAGAGTTTTATGTTGTGTAAGAGACTTGTAAGAGTTCATTGTAATATGTCACTGTTAGATATACGACTTTGGGTTTTCTCTCTTCTCTCTCTCTCTAGATCTTAAAACATAATTGTAAAATCTTTGATCATGAATTGAATTGCTTGAATATGGACTTACAGATGTCACTAATGTTGCTTATTGCGTGCTTGGCAGTTCGTTTGGCATATTAACTTTGCTTCCCTTTAAATGGATGTACACTCAACAACATTCATTTTTCTTCTTAAATTGCTGGTACGTTTTTGTTGTCTTTTACTCTTCTTCACGTGGCTGTATGTCTTGGTTTTGATTTTTGATATTTGATTTTGTAGACATTTTCTTTGATCTCTACCAGCTCAATCTTCGAGTAACCCATACCCTGATAAAGGACCAATTTTTATGGGTAAGTTTACTTAGTCTTGCTCTTTTTTGGTTCCAATTGTGTGATGAGTAGATACTTTTTAAGTTTAAAATAACTTCTAGATGCTTAGGGCTTTATATCTGTCAAGATCGAAAAATTCTAATGAAGAATTTAATTAACACACTCAGAAACAATGTTAAAGAAGTTGCGGAAAAACACTTTAACAGTAAATCAATGGAACAGTATCAGAATGAAAATCACAAGTTATATTGATTTAACTTAATGATTACAAACAAAACCTCAATCTGTTGAAGAAGCTCAACAGACGTTTTAAACTTCTCTAAAGAAAGGATTACAATGAATCTTGAGGTTAATTCTCACTAAAAACAAAAGTATATCGAAAACTCTATTAATGTCTAATCTAAACTATGCCTTCTATACAGTATATATACAAGACAGATTACAAGATAATGATAAAAGAAAAATTAATCTTCATGATCCAGTCCATAATTATCTTCAAATCTCCTTGAATTTCGCATTAATCAAATCATTCCATCATAATCTTCTCAACAACTTTAATCTTCATAAGCAGTAGTAATTACTCAGCAGTATTAACCATCTTGCAGTACTAACATGCTAGCAGTACTAACCATGTTAGCAGTATTAATCTCACCATCAATAGTAATATTGAACTAGCAGTATTAATCACACAAGAAGTAGTATCAGGAAGTATTAATCATCCTTAGCTCATTTCAGACCCAACAATATCCTGCCTATTTTCAGTGTAAGCTTATTATGCAAACAGTGTTTGACATTAACCAATTTTAGGACTTGAATAACTTTGAGATGACCCTGAAGAATTTGGAAGAATTTTTTATGAAGATTTGGGTGTTGAAGACCCTAAAGGTGGAGTAAGTTATTAAAATGCATTTCTACTGTTTTTTTAGTTTTCTATTGAAATGCTTATGGCTTCACGTCTGGTTTTATACGAGTTTTCTATTGGGGTTGTTAACTTATTGTTTGGGGCTTCAGGGCAGTTTTAATTGTTTTGATGCAATGACTACCTGTTGGAGTTTAGTATTGGGTGGTATATATCTTACATGGAATGGCAATTATTTTCAGATTGTATTCGATGAGTTGGTGATGGTGAGTTAGATGTTGAAAGTTGAAAGTTTGGTACAAAGGGGATGCTTCCTTGGCAGAACGTGCATTTTTGGTAAATATAGAGTAATATGATACATGCAATATGTAATCTAAAGCTTTAATTTTCTTCTGATTTGTAATTTCTTAAAAGTATTAACACCATGTACATGATAAAACATTTCGATACAACATGTTAATTAAGATCTTTGTCAATCTTTAACGTTATCGATTTCATATGTTTCTTTTGTTCTTTATGCACTCAGTTGTCGACTCAGTACTACACAGTTGCAGTAGTATTTTTGGGATTAGTTTATACAAATGTTCTTGTTTTACTTTGTTTTAACAAGACACTAATTTTCATGTTTAATCTAACCCATGTTGTTAATTAATTTGCTTTACACGCTAGGTACAATAATCTTCGTGTTGCAAAGAAAAGCTTATACTATGATCATATCTACACATGGCTCAAATCAAGAAAGGCTGATGCTAATGCTAATATAAAGGTACAACTCCATGTCCATATTTCCCTTTTTGTAATCAGACTCATCTTTCCAAAACTCCTAAAGATTAAGATTAAGGGGATGTTTACCAAATGCTTATCCGGGTAAGTGCTTACCAGTAAAAATCAACACTATCACTTACTTACCGAGTAAGATTTTAGTCCACCAAATCGGTTTTATATGCAACAATTTACCCGGTAAGTGCTAACCGTGGCAAGAGTCGTCATTCTTACTTACCGGGAAAATCCCTCAATCCTTGTATTCACTCCTACCTGGTAAGATTATTGGTCCTTTCCATATTCATCCGGTAAGTTAATGTGCTGATTCGTGAAGAAAGGACTTATGGGTTTGATTGTTCAGTATTCTGGAAAGCAGTCAGAAAATGAGCAGCCTTCATCAGTTGTTGAACATTGCTTGCCTTATACCTTTTCCTTGTAGTATTGCTACCGGATGCTACCATCCGTAAGCTAATCAGATGAAGTTCTTAAGTTGAATTCTTATTTCAACTCATGGTTCAAAGACAGATCAGATGTAATACACTGAAGATGCACTTGGGTGTCACTCCATAAGCTGAATTATTATGTTCTAACATTCTCCCCCTAAGTTTTGTAAAGTAATCATTCTCATAGATTCAACTTTGTAACCAGATTCAATGTACCATAGTCTCGACTGAATGCACAATTGAGCAGCTTTCAACTGTAGAAACTCAACACATCATATCAGCACACAAGAAAGATAATGTGCGGGTTACGTGACATTCCATAGTGCTTCTTCAGTTGAAAAAAAAAACAAAGAATCTGTCTCTGAACCGCGAGTTGAATTGAATTTCAGCTTAATAACTTGTAGAACCAATATGCTCGTAGGAGGAATCAACTTGTAGCAAACACCACTTGATAAAGGATAGAAGAATCAATGCAATCTTGAAATCCATGGCTTTTCAACCTCAGATTTAAAGATTTTGTTACTCCCCCTCAACTTTTGCTAACTCCCCCTCAACATGATAATTTGTGTCTTTGAATCTTTTGTCTCTGTCATGTCTCCCCCTCATGATGATTAGGAGAATCCTGAGAATCATGTAACTTCAAAGACTAGATGGACGAGCAACAAAATGTCAGATAAAACGTTTAGTAACCAAGATGGGGTAATCAACTAACACAGAAACACATTAGTAACTATTATCAAAACAATTACAAATAATTGTGTGGCCTATTTTCAGAGTTGGAAAGGAGGTATTTCTCATAGGACTTCCAGTTGTCACTGAAGTAAGATTCTAATAATCCACTTCTCAAACTGTTTCGACAATATCACAAAGATATGCGATTGAAATTACAAATATTCGTGCGTGTATGAAAGAAATATAAATATATATCTGGTAGGCTCAAAGATTGATTCAACCTAAGACGCAGGTTCATAAATCAATAGACACAGTGAGATGAATGTGAAGTTCGGAAACCGGAGCTGATGTTTTCCTTTTTCAATATCTAATACCTCCGAGTGAGGAATAGATAGATTTTGTGCTAAATCTCCATACATATATGAAACAAGTATGTTTTGTGAGATACTTGAGTGGTTGGGTGGGGTGACACGAGTTATCGACACTGGGTCCATGTCTATGTCAATATTCATCTCCAAAGAACGAGAATGAATAGATTATGTGGTAACTCGGATAACTGACTTGGTTTGGTAAGGACCAATAATTCTTTTAAGTCATGTCACATCCTCATTGTTAGATCACAGATATATTGGATTCAAGATCATCAAGACTGAAGACGGAATTCAAGAAGTCAAAGCTGCAAAGTCAATTCTCAACAAATAGTCTAGGTCATTTTTGTAATAAATAGTCAAAGGTTATTAGGGTGCTAGGGTTGAGTGCGTGAAGTGAGTGCCCAAAATAGAATTATCAGCCGCACAAGTTTCTAGAGAGAGAGAAATCCTTCAAGAGAGAACTTGTAATCGTTTGATTGTGAAATCAAAACAGGTTTGTTAATCTCTTGTTGTGAATATATATTTAATGTGATAAGAAACTGATATCGCAGGGAACATCAATTGGTATCAGAGCACCCGGTATCTCAAGTCATTGGAGATTTGTCAAAACCGGTGCAAACTAGGTCTGCAACATTAAATCAAAAAGGGTACATCTAAAGTGCATGCTCTTTTTGATTTTGGATTTTTAAAACTGCCACCTCAATACCCTAAACATCAAGTTTTCTGGACTAGACTGTCTGAAAAGGATGAAGCCAAGGAAACCAAGAAAAGAAAGAACACATCTAAAATTCAACTTCCATTTTGTTATGAGAGGTTAAATAACAGTTATCGTTCGGATAAATCAAAATTTCTTTCAAATGACTATTTTGAGAGTTATTCTGTAAAAGAAATGGAGGCTAAGCCCATCGAAGGTAAGCTTTACGTTCCTCCTCTCGTGTTGGAAAGTAAAATTTCTGAACTCGAGAATACTCTCACAGAAGAAAAGATCTTGATAGGCTTAGAACAAACTGTATTCTCTACCGTGTCTAAATATTCTGATTTTTCTAAATCTTTCAAGGCTTCAAAATCCGCTGATATGTCTGGTTTACTTGATGACAAGTTTGATTTCTTAAACTCTTATGGTGATTTAGATGAATGTATTGCTCAATTTGATTTTAATGCTAAACTTCCTGATCATTCTTCTTTTGTTGTTAATTCTTTTGGATTACCAAGTGTGTATGAAAAAGGTGAAACATCAACGAAAGTTGATAAATCAGTTTCTATGAAATCCAAAGTTGCCAAAGGTAAGAAGAAGAAATCTGGGCATTCACATAAACAGATCACCACTGGTAAGTCAAAGAAGAAGCATTTGTTTGATTCTCACCATTCTAACTCTAAAGTTTCAAATGTTTCAGATTTGAGAAAGAAAAGGCTTGGAGTTAAGTCGGAATGGATACCGAAACAGAAGATCGATGAGAAAGCTAAATCATTTTCTAGTTCTGATTGTAATAAGAAGACTACTAGTAAAGATGATTTGATTGTGAATGTTGCTATTTCTAATCCAAAACTTGTTGATTCTCGCAAGAAATATTCCATACAGTAATTATTCCAGTTATTTTCGTCTAATAGAAAGTTTTCAAATTATGATAGATATGATTAGGCTTCTCGAAAATATTCTGATGTTTGGTTTGGAACTTATCATGTGTATTCTTATCATTCTAATTCTTCATATGGTTTTCAAAAGAAAAGCGGGCCCAAATTTAAATGGGTGCCAAAATCATGTGCTAACACTGTAGGTCCCATTTATAAATGGGTACCTAAACCTCTTTTTTCCAGATTTCTCTTGTGCAGACCCGTCATATGTGGTACATGGATAGCGGGTGTTCCAAGCATATGACCGGGCAGAAAAGTTTGTTGTCTAACTATACAGAGAAATATTGCGGAACATTTCGTTTTGGTAACGATCAGTTTTCACCAATTCTTGGGTATGGTGATGTGTTTCACGACAATGTAACGATTAAGAAGGTGAGGTACGTATAAGGATTAGGACACAACCTTTTTAGTATTGGCCAGTTCTGGGACAAAGATTTAGAGGTAAATTTCAAGGCCAAGAGGTGTTCGGTTCGCACTGAAGAAGGTAAAGAACTCTTGGTCGGCACTCGCAAGTCAAACCTCTACACCATCAACTTGTCAAAGGCCCAGACTGACAATCAGGTGTGACTACTCTCAAAAGCATCGATGCAACAAAGCTGGCTATGGCATCGACGACTTTCTCACCTGAACTTTCGCTACATCAATAAACTGGTCAGTGGAAAGCTAGTGAATGGACTTCATAAGCTCAAGTACGTAAAAGAACACTTGTGTGTAGTGTGTTAAAAAGGTAAGATGAAGAGAGCTCCACACAAACCGAAGCCTGAACCGAGTACCGGCTCTCCTTTACAGTTGTTGCATATGGATCTCTGTGGTCCTATGCGAACGCAATGCTTAAACGGAAAGAAATACGTGTTAATTATTGTGGACGATTATTCGTGATACACGTCGGTCAAATTTCTATGGTCAAAAGATGAGACACCCGAAGTTCTCATTACATTCCTAAAGACGATCCAGGTGAATCTGCAGAAACCAGTCAAGCTTCTCCGAACTGACAACGACACAGAGTTTAAGAATAAAACAGTTGAAGAATATCTCGAATCGGTCGGGATATCACATCAATACTCTGCTGCACGTACGCCTGAACAGAATGGAGTAGTCGAAAGGAAAAACCATATGCTAGTCGAGTTCGCTCGTACAATGCTCAGTCAATCCGACTTACCTCTATTTCTATGGGCTAAAGCTTTGTCAATTGCGTGTTACACTCAAAATCGGTCCATGATACACCGCAGATTTCAAAAGACTCCGTATGCGTTAATCAATAATCGAACACCAACAATCAAGTATTTCCACATATTTGGGTATAAATGTTTTGTGCTAAATGACAGAGAGAGTCTGAATAAGTTCAGTCCTAAAGCGGAAGATGGCATCTCTATCGGCTATTCTTCTACATCTGCTGCGTATCGAGTGTACTTGAAGAAGTCAAAGACTATCGTCGAGAGCGTAAACGTTACACTTGATGAAGATATGGCTTCTAAACACGTCAGTTCAGAACCCGTGATAACTGGAGTACTAGCTTCTGGGCAAATCAGTCCAGAACTTGTGTCTCAAGCGAACAAATCAGATGGCACATCAACGTCTACTAATCATTTATCTGATTTAGATTTATTATTTGAACTATTTTATGATGAATTTTTTGGCTCTAAAGTGACTAAATCTGTTGTGGTTGACAGGATGGAAGACTCAATGACTACTCATCCAACCATTTCAGATATCTCTACTGAATCCAACTCCCCGATTCTACAAGAAGTTCAAGTTCAAATACCTACTCCGACAGTTGAAGTTGTGACCAACAATGACGAGGCAGAAGTAGTTGAATCAGTAGGGTGTACTGTAAGGATTGATCACCAGACTGACCAAGTTGAACCCACTGAAACTTCTGCACCTTCTACTTCAATTGAACCCCCCATTCCTCCTGAACAACCTGAAGAAGATACCAGTGGATTCTTAGATGATAATCATGATCAATCTGCATATAATTCACTCCCTCATGAACACAAGTGGACCAAAGAGCACCCGGTATCTCAAGTCATTGGAGATCTGTCAAAACCGGTGCAAACTAGGTCTGCAACATTAAATCAATGTATGCATGACTCCTTTTTGAGCAACATTGAACCTACTTGTGTATCCGAGGCTCTTGCTGATTCAGATTGGGTGACTGCAATGCAAGAAGAGTTGAATCAATTCGAAGCACCAAAAGTCTGGAGACTCGTACCCAAACCTGAAGGTAAAACCATCATTGGTACAAAATGGATTTTCAAAAACAAGAAAGATGAAGATGGTACTGTTATCCAAAATAAAACAAGACTTGTCGCCAAGGGATATAGGCAAGAGGAAGGAATAGATTCCGACGAGACTTATGCTCCAGTGGCGCGTATAGAAGCAATTCGCATGTTTCTTGCATACGCTGCCCACAAGAACTTCACTGAAGACAGCCTTTCTGAATGGCATACTCAAGGAGGAAGTCTACGTCTCGCAGCCAGAAGGCTTTGTTAATCAAGAGAAACCGAATCATGTATACATTCTCAACAAAGCACTTTATGGTCAGAAACAAGCTCCTCGCGCCTGGTATGATGTCTTATCTCAGTTCTTGGTCAAGTCAGGTTTTACAAAAGGTACGGTCGATACCACTTTATTTATTAAAAAGGAAAAAGCCGATATCATTCTTATTCAAATATATGTGGATGATATTATTTTTGGCTCTATAAATCCTAAATACTGTAAGAATTTTTCAAACCTCATGGTGTCACGTTTTCAGATGAGTATGATGGGAGAGTTGACTTTCTTTCTTGGATTACAAGTCAAACAATTTTCAACGGGGATTTTCATCAATCAATCTAAATACATTCTTGATATTCTTCGGGGATTCAAAATGGAAAACTGTAAACCGATTGGTACCCCGATGGCACCTGGTACTAAGATTGGCACTGATCCTTCGGGAAAAGCTGTTGATGTTAGGACTAATAGAGGGATGATAGGTTCTTTGATGTACCTTACTTCCAATAGGCCGGATATAATGTTTTCTACATGCTTATGTGCTAGATATCAGGCCAATCCTAAAGAATCCCATATGTCTGCAGTCAAACGTATTTTTAGGTATCTGAAGGGGACTGCAGATCTTGGTCTGTGGTATCCTAAAGATACTAGCTTTGAACTAACAGCATATTCAGACGCAGATCAAGCTGGTTGAATGCTAGACAGGAAGAGCACGTCAGGTCATATACATTTCCTCGGTGATAAACTCGTCAGTTGGGCATCGAAGAAGCAATTATGTGTCTCCACTTCAACGGCCGAAGCAGAATATGTAGTTGCTGCTAGCTGCCGTTCTCAGGTTGTTAGAGCATAAATCTGTTGGATACAAGATCAAGTATACTAAATGTCAAAGTTCAAGAAGTCAAAGCTAAAGAAAGTTAACTTTCATTAAAGTCAAAGTTCTTTTGTTAATAAAACTCAAAGTTAACATTTGTATTAGTTTTGTTTCCTTGTTGTTTTAGTTGTAGGTATAAATAGTTTCCTTTCCTTTGTAATGAGTAGTTAACATAAGTGGAGCATAGTATTCAGTTGTACGTTTTTCCAGAGAGAGACCTGTAGAGAGAGAGAGAGAGTTCTAGAGAGAGAAAGTTGTAATTGTGGAATTTGAAAGAGAAATCAAACAGGTAGTTTGATTCAAATCTTGTTTGTGTTTGTTTGATTGTGAATAGGAACTAGAATCTGGGAATAACAATTGGTTCGACACTGTGTTATTCAGATCAAGAATTAGATCAAGAATTAGAAAAAGTGAAATCAGATCAAGAATTAGAAAAAGTTTGGTTCGACACCGTGTTATTCAAAATCAGATTCATTTTTGAGTTTTAGTGTGAATTTTGAGTTGTAATTGGTTTGTTAGTGATCGATGAATGTAATAGATTGAGTTTGTATAGATAATTTCACGAAATGCACTATAATTTTCACGAATTTTTGGATTCTATTGAGTTTTATGCCACGAGTTTTTAGTGCACTGTTACATAGATCAATCTTGTACTTTTGTTGTTTTGGTTTGTAATCTTTGCATTGTAATCGGTTTGAATCATGATTTAGAGGAAATCTGCAAAGTTTCAGATCATTTGGTGGAGATTTGAATCGAATTTGAAGTGAAATCAAGTTTTTGTTCGAAAAACTTCAAGAACGCGCAAGATCTTCAAAACGCGCAAGTTCATCGGACAAACGCACAAGACTCATCTGGAAGAATGCGCAAGTCGAAGGGTGGTTTTTGGTTTCAAACGCGCAAGGCGTTATTAGCGAGTTCTAGAAACTCGCAGGTTGAAGTCTGCGAGTTTTATCAGGAACAGGGTTCTGCGAGTTTGTTCGTCGTGCGAGTTTGAAAATCTAAGAAAATTTTCTAAGTGTTGGAACGCGTAAGCCGTGGTTAGCGAGTTTACTCAAACGCGCAAGTAGTGTCTAGCGAGTTTTGGAAACGCGCACGTCTCTACTAGCGCGTTTCAAAGTGAATAGTTACTTGCGAGTTTTAGGTATTAGCGAGTTTCTTCGGGAATAGTAACCTGCGATTTCTTTCTATTTGCGAGTTTGTCAAAACGCGCAACCTTTTTCTTGCGAGTTTCTTAAACGCGCACGCCTCAATCTGCGAGTTTATCTGTGAATAGTGATCTGCGAGTTTCATAGTGAATAGTCACTTGCGAGTTTCAACGATCTGCGAGTTACAGTGATTAGAGAGTTTCCATACTTAGAATATTTTTTGAGAATTTTTCAAATCTGTAATATGGCTTTCAATAGTGAAAAGTCTGCGGAGGGGGACAAAATTCTGATTGTGATCAGAATTTCTGAATTTTATTTTCAGGGTCATTTCTATATTCTTGTGATTTCATAATTGGACTAACGATCAGTTTCTAGATTCTTATTGCATATTTGTTCAAACAGGTACATACATGATGACTTCCAGAGACGCTATCTCAATTGGAACTGATGTCAAGCCTCCGGTGCTGTTCAAAGGAGAATATGAACAATGGACAGATAGATTTTTGGACTTTGTTGATAGACAATCAAATGGAGAGAACATTATGAAATCTATCACAGAAGGCCCAATGAAGAAACTTACTGAGGAGATTCCTGCTGGTGGTAATGATTCAGATGGAGCTCTGAGAACAAGGAGAGTGGATAAAAAGTATGCTAGTTTTTCTGATGAATAGAAGAAAAGGTTTGATCTTGATAAACAAGCCAGATCTTTGCTTTTACAAAGCATGACAAATGAGATATATGTGAAAATGGATAGCTACAATGAAACTGCCAAATCAATGTGGGATCAATTAAGAAAAATGATGTTGGGTTCTAGGGTTGGAAACCAAATGAAGGTAGCTAACTGCATAAACAGCTACGAAGAATTTAGAGCAAAAGAAAATGAAGGCTTGGAGGAAACCTATGATAGGTTTGTGTTGCTTCTGAATGAGCTTTCCAAGAACAAGGTCAACAAGCAACAGATTGAGAACAATGTAAAGTTTCTCAGCATATTGCAACCTGAATGGAAAGAACACACGTGAAGGATGAAACAAATGAAGGATTTGAGCGAAATACCTCTACATGAAGTCTACGAGACTCTGCGACAGAATGAAGAAGAGGTAGAAGAGAAAAGAGCTGAGAAAAAGAAAGTTGAGAAAGTTGTTGATCCTATAGCATTAGTGGCTGGAGAGAAAGAGAAAGAAAAGAAAGAGAAGAGGAATAAGAAGAAGACAATGATATTTAGTTCTGAATCAGAGTCTGAATCTGATGGAGATGATGGAGAAAGTCTCAAGCAGGCTATGCTACTGTTAACACGTGTTTTCCAAAAGAAGTTCTACAAGAAGTCGGGATCCAATTCTCAGAGATATTCTTCATCAAGCTCAAAGAACCACGAGCATAGAGAAAGAGTGGATGGAAATAGAATGATTGAGAAAAAACCAGAAGAAAAGAAGAAGTATGTAAATGATTACACAAGTACTGAAAAGAAGACGGCTAATGATCTAATCAAATGCTACAACTGTGGCAAGTTCGGACATTATGCAAAAGAATGTCGGAAGCCAAAGGTTCGCAACTCAGAATATTATCAAAACAAATTGCTCTTGGCCAAACAACAAGAAGCTGGCAAGGCATTAATGGCTGAAGATGAATATTGGTTGGATCATTCTGATGAGGAAGAACAAGAAGAGACTGCTCATATATACTTGATGGGAAAAGAAGTGAAAGATGATGATTCAGATGATGAGACTGCTGATGAGGTAATGAACTTAACTGAAAATGATTTCATGACCAAAATGGAAGCCATGAGGGTCGAACTTCAAGATCTTCAAAATAAATTGAAAAAGGAAAAAAGACAGAGTTGCTAGGAGAAATGAAAAGGTCTTTGAGCTCAACACGTCAGTTATTGAGATCAAAGATTTAATTGATTCTCTACGCAAATCTGCTTCTGTTTTTCAAAATGAAAAAGATTGTTTTGAAAGTAAGATTTCTGAATTGCAAAAACAATTGTTTAAATCTGATTCTGAAAACAAGAATGTGTTCTAAAATCGTTTAAACTGGCGGTTGAGAACAATACTCTAGAGAAAAAGGTAAATGGTTTGGAAGTAAATTTGTATCTTAGAGGCCAAACAGATCAAACTATTTTTTTTAATACACGTGATGAAGATGTTGATTTTAAAGAAAAATGGGGATTAGGGTTTGATAATCCTCATTACTAAGAAAAAGCTATCAGAAAATAGCCAGGTCTATATAATGCAAATTATATGTATGCAACTGATGAATATCCTCATTTGAAACCCAAATTTATCACCAAAGCATCAAAAGAAGTTGAGGAAAAAGAAGATGAAAAAAGAATGAATTTGAAGAAAATGCAACTACCATTCTGTTATGAAAGACTGAATGATAGTTATCTTTCTAAAACACCAAAATTTCTTTCAACTGATTATTTTGCTAGTTATTCTTCGACTGAGATGGAGGCAAAACCTGTTCAAGCCAAAATTTATGTACCTCCACTTGTCTTAGAGAGCAAAATAATTGAGTTAGAAAATATTTTATCTGATGAAAGAATTTTGAGTGATCTAACACAAAACATATTTTCTACAGTATTAAAGAACACAGATTTTATTTGCAAATTTAAAGTGTGTTCTACATCTTCAAAAGTACCTCAAACTTCTAAGACTGATTTTGATGATCTATTTGAGTCTGCAAGTGATTTTCTAAAGTCTGATGAAGGGTGTATCGAGGAATTTGATATGTTTGACTTTACTGCTCAACTTCCAAATCATTCTACTTTTATCATAAATGGAAAAGTTTTACCAAGTGTACATGAGAAAGGTGAATCATCAACTAAGGTTGGTGAATCAGTTTCTGGGAATGCTGATTACTATGTTAATGGTAAGAAACAGCATTCACAGAACAAGAATAACACTGGTAAACGTAAGAAAAAACAATCTCAGAAATCTGACTTTCCTAATAAATCTAAATCTTTTGTTTCAGATTTAAGAAATAAAAGGTCGGAAGCAAGAACCGAATGGCGACCAAAAAGGAAGAATGATGAGTATACTGAATCAATTTCTGATAATTCATGTAATAGATTTAATAGTAGTGATAGTGTTGTAGTTGGTCAACTTGCTTCTCATAAACAAAACCTTGTAACTTCTTACCAGAGTTATTCAATAAAGCAATTGATTCAATTATCTCCTACTACTACTAAATTTTATCATTATCGGAGAAATGATTTTGTTTATCATCATAATTCTAATGATTGGTTTGGATCTTATCATGTTTATTCTTCAAGATCAAATGTTTTTAGAGGTTTTTAAAAGAAAAGAGGATCCATATTCAAATGGATACCAAAATCTTGTGCTAATCTGTTAGGACCTGTTTTTAAATGGGTACCTAAAATTGTTGTTTCCTGATTTCTCTTGCAGACCCGGCATATGTGGTACTTGGATAGCGGTTGTTCCAAGCATATGACCGGGCAGAAAGCTTTATTGTCTAATTATACAGAGAAATTCAGCGGCAATGTTCGATTTAGGAACGACCAAGTTTCACCAATCTTAGGATATGGTGATATCATTCAAGACAACATAACGATTAGGAAGGTGAGTTATGTCGAAGGTTTAGGGCACAACTTGTTTGGCATCGGTAAATTCTGCGACAAAGGCTTAGAGGTCAACTTCAAAGCTAAGAAGTGTTCTGTTCGTTCTGAAGACGACAATGAACTCTTAGTCGGAAATTAAAAGACGAATCTCTATACCATCAATCTTTCAAAGGTACAGAATGACAGTCATGTTTGCTTATTGTCAAAAGCTTCGATGCAACAAAGTTGGCTTTGGCACCGACGACTATCACATCTGAATTTCCGTTATATCAACAAGTTGGTCAAAGATAAGTTGGTAAGAGGACTTCCTGAGCTGAAATACGAGAAAGAACACTTATGTGCTGCATGTGAGAAGGGTAAGATGAAGAGAGCTCTACATAAACTGAAGCCTGAACCAAGCACTAGTTCTCCATTAGAATTATTGCATATGGATTTGTGTGGTCCAATGAGAACTCAGAGCTTGGGTGGAAAGAAATACGTGTTGGTTATTGTGGATGATTACTCAAGATACACGTGGGTCAATTTTCTTCGATCAAAAGATGAGACGCCCGAAGTTCTCATTACTTTATTAAAGACGACCCAGGTGAATATGCAAAGACAAGTCAAGTTTCTTCGAACGGACAACGGCACAGAGTTCAAAAACAAGATAGTTGAAGAATATCTCGAATCGGTCGGGATATCACACCAGTACTCTGCTGCTCGTACGCCTGAACAAAATGGAGTATTCGAAAGGCGAAATTGAACGCTAGTCGAGGCCGCTCGCACTATGCTTAGCCAATCGGACTTACCTCTATTTCTGTGGGCAGAAGCTGTGTCGACTGCATGTCATACTCAAAATCGATCCATGATTCACCGCCGTTTTCAAAAGACTCCATATGAGCTGATCAACAACAGAACACCAACAATCAAGTATTTTCACATATTTGGGTGTAAATGTTTTGTGCTTAACGACAGAGAGAGTCTGAATAAATTCAGTGCTAAGGCGGACGAAGGCATCTTCATTGGCTATTCTTCAACATCTGCAGCATATCGTGTTTATCTGAAGAAGTCAAAGACAGTCGTCGAGAGCGTTAATGTAATATTTGATGAAGATATGGCTTCTGAACAACTCAGTTCAGAACCCGTTATCACTGGAGTATTAGCTTCTGGGCAGACCAGTCCAGAACCTGTTTCTACAGCCAATAATTCGAATAACGCTTCTACTTCTATTTCACATTTATCTGATTTAGATTTGTTATTTGAATTCTTTTATGATGAGTTTCTAGGGTCTAATTTGCCTAAATCTGTTGTGACTGACAGGTCTGAAGACACAAGTTGCAATCATCCAGTCACTTCATAAGTCATAACTGAACAAGAACCCTTCGTTCAGTCAGAAACTCACATTCCTAAAATTACTCCTACAGTTGAAGATGTACAAGAAACTGCTGAGCCAGAAGTAACTTTTTCAGTTGGGTGTCATATATTGTCTACTCAACAGCTAGATTATGTTGTTCCAACTGATACTTCTGCACCTAAAACTTCAACTGCAAACCCCCTTCCTATTATTCAAACTGAAGAGTCTGATAGTGGATTTCAAGATGATGATCATGTTCAATCAGTATCTATTCATCTCCCTCATGAGCATTGTTGGACCAAAGAGCACCCTTTACACCAAGTAATTGGAGATCTAAACAAACCAGTACAAATTAGGTCAGCGACTTTGAATCAATGTATGCATGACTCGTTCCTCAGCAAGATAGAGCCCACGCGTATATCAGAGGCTTTAGCTGATTCGGATTAGGTATCTGCTATTCAAGAAGAATTAAATCAGTTTGAAGCCCTGAAGGTCTGGATATTAGTTCCAAAACCGGAAGGTAAATCCGTGATTGGCACTAAATGGGTATTCAAGAATAAAAAGGATGAAGATGGTATTGTCATTAGGAATAAAGCTAGACTTGTTGCCAAAGGTTACCGGCAAGAGGATGGCATAGACTACGATGAGACGTATGCTCCAGTAGCGCACATAGAAGCAATCCGCATGTTTCTAGCCTACGCAGCTCATAAGAATTTCACAGTCTTTCAGATGGATGTGAAAACAGCCTTTCTGAATGGTATTCTTAAGGAGGAAGTATACGTGTCTCAACTAGAAGGGTTCGTCAATCCAGATAAACCAGATCATGTCT
This sequence comes from Arctium minus, assembly GCA_954870635.1. Taxonomy (NCBI): domain Eukaryota; kingdom Viridiplantae; phylum Streptophyta; class Magnoliopsida; order Asterales; family Asteraceae; genus Arctium; species Arctium minus. The sequence continues at coordinate 65,529,175 of OX941090.1, read as the reverse complement.
ACATGTTGGACAAAGCCCTGTATGGTTTAAAACAAGCCCCTCGAGCATGGTATGATGCTCTATCAAAATTCTTGGTCAAGTCTGTTTTTTCCAAAGGTAAAGTTGATACCACTTTGTTCATCAAAAAGGAAAAAGTTGATATCATCCTTATTCAAATATATGTTGATGATATAATATTTGGTTCTACTAATCCTAAATTTTGCAAAAACTTTTCTAACCTCATGGTGTCACGTTTTGAAATGAGTATGATGGGAGAGATGAATTTCTTTCTTGAATTACAAGTAAAACAGTTTTCAACGGTGATTTTCATTAATCAATCTAAGTACATTTTGGATATTCTACAGAAGATTAAAATGGAAAATTGCAAACCAATTGGAACCCCGATGGCACCAGGTACTAAGATCAGCACTAATCCTTCGGGTAAAAGTGTTGATGTTAGAACTTATAGAGGTATGATAGGATCATTAATGTATCTTACTTCAAGTAGGCCAGATATTATGTTTTCAACATCCTTATGTTCTAGATATCAGGTTGCTCCTAAAAAATCCCATTTGGCTGCTGTCAAAAGGATTTTTAGGTATCTTAAGGGGACTGCAGACCTTGGTCTGTGGTATCCAAAGGATACTGGGTTTCAACTGACTGCCTATTCAGATGCAGATCATGCAGGTTGCATGTTGGACAGAAAGAGTACTTCAGGTCACATTCAATTTCTTGGAGACAAGCTCGTTAGCTGGGCATCAAAGAAACAATTATGCGTTTCCACATCGACTGCTGAAGCAGAGTATATAGCTGCTGCCAGTTGCTGCTCTCAAGTTATGTGGATGCGAACACAGCTGCGAGACTATGGATTCAAGTTTGATAAAATTCCAATATATTGTGACTCGAAGAGTGCAATCGCGATATTTGCTAATCCTGTCCAGCATACGAAAACCAAACACATTGACGTCAGGTATCATTTTATAAAAGATAATGTAGAAAAATGAACAATTGAACTTTATTTTGTAAAAAACAGATTATCAACTTGCAGATTTATTTACCAAACCCTTAGATGAAAAGAGATTTAATTTTCTTGTCTCTAAGCTTGGTATGTTAAATCTTAAGACATAATCGGTTGTTATCTAATAAAGTTATGTATTGTTATTTTTCATCATTTTCTTTATCTTTATGTCTGAACGATATTTGTACTTTAATTGTTTTCTCATGTTCTCAGGGGGAGTAAGAGAAGAATAAAGATGAATCATTATTCTTTTGAGGGGGAGCATATCTAATTTCTGCATTTTTCTTAATTGACAAAATTTTTGTAATGCATGATTTTAGGGGGAGCTTATATGTCATACCAAAAGGAGTAAGACTATGATTTCTGATTATTTCAAATCAGAACTCGTACTTTAATCGTTTTACTGCTTTATATCTTTTATATTTGAATAATTTTGTGAATAAATTTGCTTTGACTAGACTTTGAGAGTTATGCAGATTGAGAGAAGCTGACACGATCATATCTTAATGACTACAGCTGACTTTATGAGAATTAAGATTGTGCGAAAAGGTAAATTTCTTATCTTAATCTCATATATGATTGAAAGAAGGACAACTTTCAATCAAAGAAAACATGTTCTTAAAATGTTCAAACCACTTTCCGATTCTTAAACAGATTTCATGAATTGGAAATGTGATTTTAAATGTTTTCATTTTTCATTTTTGAGCTTCAATGATTAATAAACCGTGTGTTTCCAAAGATATATACTTGTGTATTGTCTTTTCTATATACTTTCAAGTATTCACACACACCTGTTTGACTTTTTGTTCACATTGTTCTTACCATGTCTCATATTGAAACATATTTTCGATGGTAAGACATCCCACTTGTACTTTAATGAATTTTGAGCGTCATTTCATTTCAAAACGATTTTTCAAGAATGTCTATATTTTTGTTTCGTATAGACAATATCCATTATTCTTGACCATAAGTCTTAATTGATTTATCATTCATTTCTGATCATTTTTCATACAATGTCAGATTTTCAAACAAGTCTCTTGCATTCATATCTATTCATTCAATTTACTTGTTTGAAATATCTTCAATGTTTAAAAATGCTCATTTCTTTATGATTATATCTCTGAGCTTACATTCATCTGACATTTGTATATGAGCTTTAACTGATAAAGTTAAACCATATTGAGCAACTTTATGCTTTCATAGGAAATATGGGTTCTTTGTGCTAGGACTTCAATGAACTTCTATGATATCACGTTAACCAGTGATTTCTACCTCAGAAGTTAATCCATAGAAATTGAGTGTGAAGAGTCTAAAAGAAATGAGTGTAGGTGTGATGAGGTAAAATGTAAAGGAGAGTTTGGTTAGTAGTGAGATTAATGATCAAAAGAAAGAGGGTGTGAGATCAGAGTAAAAGAATATCAAACTCTGCACCAACTACTTTCTGAGCCGGGCAGCCACATTACTAATGATTCACAATTCTTTCGTGAACATTATTGAAACAGGCAAATAGCCCATGCCAACTCTTGATAAAACCCCACCATCTACTCATTTTCTTCTTAAAAAGAAAATGTTTCATATTTTTCTAGGGACGCAACATATCATCTATCTGGTTTTCATTTGGAAAATCTGGATATTGAAAAAGACGGAAATCTGCCCCACCTTCGCACTTCAATCATGCACATTGAGTCTGTGTTTATCTACTATTGTCTTAGTGGTTTACACTATGTTGAGCCTTAAAAAGCAATTATTCGTGCTTAATTCTTTCTACACGTGCACGAACACACAAAGAATTTGTTTCTTTGTCATAACATTCATAGAAATTGCCTTTGTGGTGTTTTGATGATTAGATGGAAGCCTGGGGGAGTGAACATCAAAAAGCTCCTTTATATTGTGTATTCATTACACACAGTGACTTCGTGTTACTGACATGCATTTTAACTGATTCATTTGTTGATTCAGGAATTACATGTTCTTATTTTGTCTGGATTTGCAAAGATCTAGATGAATACTTGGTTATGGATCACAGAATCAGAGGCTCAGTTTGACAGATCAGAATGGTTAAAGACATTTCTTGGAAGAAAAGTTTTGATGATGTAGATGCTCAAATCATCAAAAAGGGGGAGATGGTATCAAGAAATGATAAAGTCTTGAGAGATGATTTTCATAAATGTCCAAGTCAGAAAAGTTCAAAGTAAAGATTCGAAGATTTGAAGAAGATCAAAGAATTTCTGAAGATGTGTTGATTTTGAGGAAATTTTATTTGAAGATTATTTGCTAAAGCAATCTGAGCTGAATCAGAAGATAATTTCTTTCCAAAGTCTGAAAGTATTTTGTGAAAGTTTTGGGGAGATTGTTAATCGTCTGAAGACAGTTTTGGAAAGAATACAATCAAAAGAAAAGAAAAGATTGTACTGACAAAGCTTAAAAGTGAAGACTGTATTGCTAAATCTTTCAACAGTTATCTTGAATCCAAAGGGGGAGATTATTAGAGCATAAATATGTTGGATACAAGATCAAGTATACTAAATGTCAAAGTTCAAGAAGTCAAAGCTAAAGAAAGTCAACTTTCATTAAAGTCAAAGTTCTTTTTTAATAAAAGTCAAAGTCAACATTTGTATTAGTTTTGTTTCTTTGTTGTTTGTGTTTGTTTATTTGTGAATAGGAACTAGAATCTGGGAATAACACAGGTCTTGTGGATGAGAACACAACTACGAGACTATGGTTATCACTACAATAAAATCCCAATCTATTGTGACTCGAAAAGCGCTATCGCAATATCAGCTAATCCTGTTCAGCATACGAAGACCAAACACATTGATGTCAGGTATCATTTTATAAAAGATAATGTCGAGAAAGGAACAATTAAACTTTACTTTGTAAAAACTGATTATCAGCTTGCAGATTTGTTTTCCAAACCCTTAGACGAAAAGAGATTCACTTTTCTTGTCTCTAGGCTTGGTATGCTAAATCTTAAGACATAATCAATGGTTACCTATTAAAGTTTTCTCATTGTAAATTTTTCATCATTTCTTTATCATTATTTCTGAAAGATATCTGCCTTTAATATTCTGTTCATGATCTCAGCGGGAGTGTGAGAAGTACTTCATAGATGATCAATGTTATTTTGAGGGGTAGCATATCAAATTTTTGCATTTACTTATTTGTCAAATTCTTTTTAGTAATGCATGATTTTAGGAGGAGTTCTTTCAAGTCAGAGTATGGCAATGATTTCTGATTACTTCAGATCAGAACTCGTCCCTTTAATTGTTTTACTGTTTTATGTCTTTTAATTTTTGTGAATAAAGTTGTTTTGACATGACTTTATGACTTTTGAAGTTTGAGAGATGGTTACAAGATTATATCTTTATGACTTAAAGCTTGACTTCATGAGATGTAAGATTGCACGAAAAAGGTATATTTCTTTATCTTCATCTCACATATGGTTGAAAGAAGGACAACTTTCAATCATAGAAAACATTATTCTTAAATGTTCAAACCACTTCCCGATTCTCAAACAGATTTCATGAATTGGAAGTGTGATTTTAAATGTTTTCAAGATCTATTTTGTGCTTCAATGCTTAACAAAACCGTGTGTTTCCAAAGATTAATACTTGCGTATTATCTTGTCTATGTACTTTCAAGTATTCACACACACCGGTTTAATTCTTTTGTTGGATAAGTTGTCACCATGTCTCATAATGACCAACTTTTTCGATGGTGATACACCCCGCTTGTATTTCAAATGAATTTTTGAGCGTCATTTCATTTCGAAACGTCATTTCAAGAATGTCTGTATTTTGATTCGTATAGACAATATCCATTATTCTTGACCATCAGCCTTGATTGTTATATCATTCTTTACTGATCTTTTTCATACAATGTCATATCTTCAACGTTTCAAATGCTCAAATCTTCACGATTATATTCTTAGCATACAAACATCTGACTTCTATTTGTGCTTTACCTGATACAGTTAAATCATCTGAGCAACACATGCGTTCTAGGAAAACATGGGATCTTTGTGCTAAGACTTAATTGAAACTTCTATGGATTCACGTTAACCAGTGATTCCTACCCAAGAAGTTAATCCTTAGTGATTGAGTGTGAGAAGTCGAAAAGAAATGAGTGTGGGTTGTGCGTTAAGGTAAAATGGAAAAGAGAGTTTGGTTAGATGTGAGTTTAATGATTAAAAGAAAGATTGTGTGAGATTAGAGTAAAAGAATATCAAACTCTGCACCAACTACTTTTTGAGACGGGCAGCCACATTACTAATGTTTCACAATTCTTTGGTGAACATTATTGAATCAGGTAACTAGCCCATGCCAACTCTTGACATTAACCCTACCAGCCACTCATTTTCTTCTTAACAAGAAAATGTTTCATTTTCTCAAAGGGGAAGCAACACATTTACTATCTGATTTTCATTTTGAAAATATGGATATTGAAAAGAAGGAAGTTTGCCCCACCTTCGCACTTCAATCATGCACATTGAGTCTGTGTTGAACTTACTGTTGTCTCAGTGGTTTACACAATGTTGAGCCTTTATGAGCAATCATTCGTGCTTAATTCTTTCTATCACATGCACGAACACACAAAGAATTTGTTTTCTTGTCATAACGTTCTTAGAAATTGCCTTTGTGGTGTTTCGATGGTTGAATGGAAGCCCTGGGGGAGTGAACATCAAAAATCTTCTTTCCAATGTGTATTCGTTACACACAGTAACTTTGTGTTACTGACGGGCATATTAACTGATTCATTTGTTGTTTCAGGTATTACATTCTTATTTTGTCTGGATTTGAAAAGATCTAGATGAATATATTGTTCGAATATTATCAAAGAACAGAGGTCAAGAAAAATTTCAATGACATTTCTTGAAGAAGTTTTGATGATATTGATGCATTTTTCATCAAAAAGGGGGAGAAGAGAACGTTTGAAGAAATGTCCATTACAAGTTTTGTTTTCAAGAGACGTTTGAAAAGAGAAAAGTTAACTAAGAAATGGAGAGAATACAATTTTTTAAAGAAATGTCCAAGTCAGAACGATCAAATTTTGAGGAAATTTTCTTTGAAAATATTCTGCTAAAGCATTCTGAGCTGAATCTGGAGATAATTTCTTTCCATGATCTGAAAGAGTGTTTTTCTACTACTCTTGGGAAGATTACAAGATGTGTTAAAGAGAGAGATTGCATTTTTCTAAGCTTAAAGAGAAGATTGGATTGCTAAATCCTTTTTGTAATGATCTTGATCCAAAGGGGGAGATTGTTAGATCACAGATTTATTGGATTCAAGATCATCAAGACTGAAGACGGAATTCAAGAAGTCAAAGCTGCAAAGTCAATTCTCAACAAATAGTCTAGGTAATTTTTGTAATAAATAGTCAAAGTTATTTTTATGTATTTTGTTTTTCCCCAAAATAGGTATATGGTTATTAGGGTTCTAGGGTTGAGTGCGTGAAATGAGTGCCCAAAATAGAATTATCAGCCGCACAAGTTTCTAGAGAGAGAGAGAGCTTAGAGAGAGAAATCCTTCATGAGAGAACTTGTAATCGTTTGATTGTGAAATCAAAACAGGTTTGTTAATCTCATGTTGTGAATATATATTTAATGTGATAAGAAACTGAAATCGCAGGGAACATCACTCACCATGTTCTTTTCACTCCGAACTCATCTATCAAGCTATACCCCTCACTGATATCTATGAAGGATGTGTTTCTTGGGTAGGTCCTTCCGGTTCTGGATTGACCATAGAAACATTTTAAGCCCTAACACTCATTTAGCTCACCAAAATAAAGCATTGAAGTGCCCATTGAAGTATGAGTTCTGACTTGATGTAATCAATGAAAGTTTAAAGAAAAAACCTGGTACTCCCCCTCAAAAGATGGCATAACCCTTTATTGTAGTCATGTGACGTGAATAATCTGAATTAAATCCCACATGACATTCCTGCAAAACAGATTAGACAGGTTTTGGTTTTGGTATCCATGCTTTGGATCTTTGACGGTTAGATGCCTTAGCTTTGAATGTATGAAAATGGGGATTGGGGATACTATAAGTACCGTACCAGCTATTAACATACTAGGAATCCACAAAGTCACTATTTCCACAATAAGCGCAACAGATATTTGATTAGTTTAGACTGATCAACTTAGTTGTGGAATAGACATGAGTCGGTGACTTTTAATCAACTACGAGAGATTTGTATAACGTGTTTCCACCACTGTCTTCTGTAGTTTATTTCTTTTTCCAAACCATTTTCACTTTTCAAAACACTTGATTATCTGTATTATCAACAAGAGAATTATAGAAAAGATTTGAAGTGCGAATCCGATATTTTGAAAATTCATTTGATTTGACACAACTCTTCGAAGAAATCGGTGTGGAAGTTGAACTTGAAGAATATGGAGACTGAACAACTTCGAAATTTTGTTCTTCAAGTTTCTTGACTTTTACGGCTAAAACATTTCTTTCTTCGAGAATTCAATCAAATTGTTTTTGTAAATCAGATTTTATCGTCTGCTCTTTCGAAACCTCTGTTGCTAATCCAGATAATTTTTTTGAAAGCTTATGTGTTTCGAATGTCGTCCTTTCACTTTCAAAGTCTTTTTCGATATTGTTGCGTTTATCAGATATTTCTTTGAAAACCGCAACATTTTACTTTTCAAGCACTTTCTTTGCCGTTTCAAACCCTTTTCGCTCTTTTGCAAAATTATCTCTCTGAATTATCAAAACCTTTTCAAAATCAGAAATCTGTTTTGAAAGTTTTGCATTTTGAAGCTCAAAAACCTTTCTTTCATCGAAAACTTTTCTTGAAAGCTCAATAATCTTTCTCTCAAGATTTTTCTTTTCACTTGAAAGGTCTACTTTTTCTTGCTCAAAAATAGAATGCCTATTATTGAGATCAAGATTTTCACTCTCCACAGCTTTAAGTTTCTCTTCAAGTTCTAGAGTCTTCTCTTCTTGGGCTTCAAAATTCTCTGATTTTTCAAACTTTTTCGAGAGTTCTGAAAATTGCTTCTTCAAAACATCCTTTTCTTCAGCAAGTTTTTCTTTTTCTCTTTTTAAGCTTTGTGCCCAACTCAGATTATCAGCATTTTCACAATTAACTTGCACATGCACGTTGTAATTGTTTTCCAATCTGGCTTCAAGAACTACAATCTTGGATTTGAGATCATAAATTTCTTGTTGATAAGCAGAATAAGACATTGTTACTTGAACAAAATGATCATATGGCGATCGCGATTTAATTCAAGAAATGTGAGATTAAAATAGAAACACGCTTGAGGCCAAAAAGAATCTAGTAGGAAATGAAACTGATTTTATAAACAATCCCAAATCGACAGCAGTTTATCAAAGCCAAATCGACTGGAAATTAAAATCTAAACTCAAACACCCAATGGAAAGAAGAGTAACCCTTGTTGAAATCGAATTAGCAAATTAACTAAATCAAACTGTAGGGTACTCGATTAACCAGATTAGAATCCCAAAATCGATTTAACATAGAATCAAACCAATTGAATCAAAAGCAATTAACCCGAAATTGAAATTCAATCAACAAAAACATATCTAAATCAAACAATCCACATGAAATCTGTTTAACAATTAAACCGCATCAAATAAACAGATTAGCAATAAATTCAACACCTTGGATCAATCGACTAAACCAAAACAGATTCAAAGATTAATAGTGATAATATACATCAACCCAAACCAAATTATCGTAACCCACATGAACAAAAATCTAAGCTGGGCCTCAATCTAAAACAGATATGCAAATATCCCACATGAACCGTAACTGTAAAATCGAATCTAAATTTTAAACCAGACAAAATTAATATTCGAATCGAAACCCAATCAAGAAAAAAAATCAACTCAATCAAACGAGAACCAAATCGATGAAATCAGTATACCTAAATCGATTTTATTGATTTGGAAAAGCAATCGATATAAACCCTAAACCAAAAGCAATTGAATCGAGCTCTAGAGTCAACCCAACTAAACTTCTAAATTAAAATCGATTGAGACCTTGATCAATACAAGGTCAACACATACGTCAAATTGATTCAAACAGGAAAGGGGGCGTCGATGAAATGGTCGTCAACGGTGGTGGCAATCGTGGTGACAGAGGCGGCGATAGGATCAACTGAACCCTAGAGTGGCTCTTCCAGCGAGAAAGCAGGTCGTGCACAAAACCCTAACCGGGGTTGGGTGTCGCAAATCACAGTGGCGGTCGAGTTGTGGTGGCAGCGACGAGCGAGTGATGGTGGGCTTGCGATCGTCAAATGGTGGCGGGGGTGAGGTTGATTAACCTAAACCCACCGTCGACCTGTGCAGCGGCGGTGGTGTCTCGGTGTGATTAGTCGACACAACCGAGAGAGAGAACCGGGGTCGGGAGAGATAAGCCAGGGGGATGTGGGGGTCGAGAGGGCGTGAGGTTGAACTAAGATATGGGATTGAGAGAGAAGATCGATGAGGGAGATAGTTGGGTTGGTGAGATGATGTTTTTGCGGTGGTGGGGCAGGGTTTGGGAATTAGAATAGGGTTTGGGTGGGTGGGAACCGGGATTCGGAACCAGGTTTGGTGGAACCGAGTTTAGGTGATAGCCGGGCTTCATGGGAGAACAGGGGTTCGGAGTGGGAACAGGGCTTCACATATGAGAGGGCTTCGCGAGGACAGGGCTTCGTGAGGACATAGGTTGGGAGAACAGGGTCTCGCATGGGAGAATAGGGTCTCGCGAGACCTGGGTAGGGTAAAGACCGGGTTTAGCGGCACAGATGACCCCAAACTCAAAAAAAAAAAACTTTTAATCGAAAACCAATAAACTTTAGCAATGATTATCGATTAAATTCAGAAATCTAACACCCTTTCAATCGATTATCAAGCCAAAAATAATGATTTTCAATAAAAACTCGAGAACACAGACTAAAAATTTTAGATCTATAAAATCCAAAATTCTACTTCAATCTTACGAATTGGAAGATGAAACTTTACCAAAACTTTAATCGAACACAAATAAGTAGATTGGAAACAACTAGACTCGAAGATTTAGCAAAATCAAGAAACCCAAAAATCAATCAGAGAAGTCGATCGACTAAGAGAAGATTTTTTTTTTCGAATCAAATCTTCATCTCTTTGCTCTTATACCAATTGAGAATCCCAGATTGCTCAAGTAACAATGAATAATAGAACAATAAATTGTATTGAATGATTGAGAGAGTTACAAACATAGGATTGAAAAGCAAACTCTCTCTCTCTAAACCTGATAAGCGCACGATATTATCTCTGAACGTCTAAACCTAATGATTAGAAAACACACTTTAAATACTATCAGGCCTAAAAACCCTATAGGCCGAAGGGCCAACAAACCAAACTAAGGCCTAAGTAACAAACAAAGCCCAATATTAAATAAAAAGGCATTTACAACGCTTTTAATAAACAAATAAATAAAATACTTTATATAGCTTTCCACGTACTAGGACTTTCAGTCCTAACACTGAGGAACACCCTGGTAGCCCTTGATATGAACGGTATGCATTTGTGTATACAAGTAAATCATATTGTTTTTTACTTTTTATGCACGTGTGCATGTTACAAATTACTTGTATGCACAAGTGCATACCGTCAAGATAAAGAGCTACCAGGGTGTTCCTCACTTTTCCATTTATTTGAGGTTTTCCTTGAACCTGGCCCTATATATATATATATATATATATATATAGGGTTGGGTGAGAAGTTGAGTTAACGTGAGAAACGTGAGAAACGTTAGAAGTGGTTATCATCCGTTGGAGGCACATTAGGATAAGATGCATCGAGATAAGATGCACAAAGATGCATCAGATCAATTCCCTTATGAAGCGTGATTCATGGGTGGATTTGAGATTATAAGTGATCGAGGGTTCAGATCCACTTCTCACCCTTCTCAAGTTAACTCAACTTCTCACGCGATCCTTTGCATACATACATATATATATATATAGAGAGAGAGAGAGAGAGAGTTAGAGAGAGTGGGGAGAATCAAACCATAACGCCAACTATTTAAGAAAATACGAGAACAATAAATCATGTGCAAAATCACATGAGGTTTTACATTAACGGAAAAAAAATGGATGCCGACAACTTTGGCCGCGACTTAAGTCGCGGGGCAAAGTCACATAAATCATATATGATTTTGTACGTAAATAATGTATAATTTTGTACATTAGCGATCGTTCTCATATTTCCTTAAATAGTTTCCCTTCTCGTTTGAACCTTCCTCTCTCTCTATCTCTATTTGTCCCTCTCTCTCTCTCTCTCTCTCTATATATATATATATATATATATAGCCTTAGGTTCATTTGAGAAATGATAAATATATCAGAAATAGAGAAGTAATCCTAGTCATTCATACGGTCAAGATCGTATTTGACAGGTCAAATATTTCGGTTTTGACTGGTTAGAAGTTGCGACTTTGACTGGTCAGAAGTTGCGGCTTTGACTGGTTAGAAGTTGCGGCTATTCCAAAAATAGAAGGACACTTTCGTAATTTTTACAAAATACACGAGTTTAGTTCATATATGAACATGTATAATTCACATATGAACTATATGTTCATATGTGAATCAGTGTAATTTACATCTGAACACTTTTAACTGATTCATATATGAACCTTTGTGATTCATATATGAACTAATTAATTGAATTCACATATGTAAATTTAACTGTAAGTTCATATACGAATCAGTTGAACTAATTAACAGATTCATATATGAACTAATTAATTGATTCACATATGAATGTATAGTTCATATGTGAATCATATAGGTTCATATATGAACTCATCCCACGTATTTTACGAACCTACCCCTCTACCTTTTATAGACAATGCAAGGAATTATCCGGTGTTTTGCGGTCAAAGCCGCAAATGTTGACCAAATGAATGACTAAGATTACTTCTCTTTTCTCATACATTTACCATTTCTCAAATGAACCTCTCCCTATATATATAGAGAGGGAGGTTGAAGGGAAGATCTCAAAAAAATGGAAAACTGAAGAACACATTGGTAGCCCTTGATCTGGATGGTATGCACTTGTGCATACAAGTAAATTAAGTTATTTTTTGGTTTTTATGCACATGTGCGTTATGCACTTGTGCATATGCACGTGTGCATTTTACAAATTACTTGTATGCACAAGTGCATACCGTCCAGATAGAGGGCTACCAGGGTATTCTTCAGTTTTTCGTTTTTTTGAGGTTTTCCCTAAAATTGATCCTGAACCAATATATATATATATATAGGGAACTAATCATATGAGATCCTAGTATTTTGTGGTAACTATGAGAACCAATCTCATCTATCCATCTTAATTTATTAATTTTTTTATTAATTAATAAGGGAGGCTATTTTAGTCATTTGATAAATTAAATAATTTTAAAAAAATTGTAACTAAAAATATCAATACATTATCAATTAAATATTGAGTTTACTTGAATATCTCAAGAAATTGATTTTGAGATATTCTTCATGTTTGGGTTTGAAATTCAATCGTATGAAAGCTTAACTATTCATGCCGAAGCCTGCATCCTTCCTCCATCAATTTCTTTTGTACCGAAGCCTGCATCTTTGCTCCATCCTTGCTTCATCTCGTTGTATAGTGTGTATAGTGTTCACAACACCTCGTTTTGGTCGTGTAACATAAATGTGTATAGTGTTCACAACACCTTCCAGTTTTGTTGCTTGAAATGTGTACAGTGTTGACAACACCTCATTTTGGTCGTGTAACATAAATGGAAGCTTATGTATCACAATGTATCAAAGAAACACATCTTTAACACACTGTAATAGCAACTGTTTTTTTTATACACAGCTTATGTATCACAATGTATCAAAGAAACACATAAATGGAAGCTTATGTTCACAATGTAATAGCAACTGTTTTTTTGATACACAATTTATGTATCACAATGTATTAAAGAAACACATCATTAACACAACCGACGTCTGTGTTGATTAAAAAAAATGGGAAAATCACAATGCGAAAATCATAATGTATCACATCGTTGTTGCTTTAACACAATGGTAAAATCACATTTAAAACTCTAATCTGGGAAAATCGCACATGATATCTGTTCTGGTGTGCCTTCACCTTCACCAACAAAATCAGTGTCACAGGTTTATACATAATCATAATGACATAGGTTTTTGCAAGACGATCATAATGTATCACATCGTTGTGGCTTTAACACAACCGATATATGTGTTGATTTAACACAATGGGAAAATCACAATGGGAAAATCCTAATGTATCACATCGTTGTTGCTATAACATAATGGGAAAATCACATTTAAAACCCTAATATGGGAATGCCAAAATTATCGCTCCACACCTAAATTAGATAAAACTGAATTTCAATGTTTTTTGACATTTTTATCCTTTTTACCTAATTTAGTGGACTAAAATTCTTTTTTTAATTAATATTTGTATAAATTATTTTAGACCATTGATTATTTAGATGGATGGTTGAGATTGGATCTCATAGTTACCACAAAATACTAAGATCTCCCATAAAAAGTCCCTATATATATAATACTCTAAATCTGAAAGAGGTGTCCATGCTAGATCCGGTTAACAATCCAAAGATTTTATCTATTGTATTTATTTAATTGGTTAAAATTTCTTAAAGAGAATATGGAAACGTCTTGAATTTCAAATATATTGTTTTTGGACATTATGTTTTAAATTATCATAAATATATCCTATAAACAGATTGACAATAATTTCATCTTTTTAGATATAATAGATGTATGTGGTGGGTACTTAATCCTCCAAAAGTGCATTAGCCTCGTCCACAAAATGAACAACTTTTATAATGCAAAGGAAGATCAATTAAAACCCATACCTAACCAATCTCAAACATTTCAACCACTTATCGTATCACTAAAGTAGCCTTTTAACTTGCTTCACATAAAACCAATAACTAATAAGCAATTTATATGCATAACATTCAAGAAAACGATCCAACAATAAATTTGATCTGATTAATCGTATTCAAGTTTACTTTTGCTTGTGTTATTTTATTCCATATACGTCGTGATGGTGAGTTTGAGTCTCTTACAACTCTTAACAATGACCACTCACGAGGGTTTTACTTGATTAGGTACGTGTAGTACGTACAAGAGCAATGGCCCTTCACTTTTGAGCTATTATCCATTGTCAATATATACATACACGTTCCAAGATTTTGTTAGGGCATATGATTCATCATCAGGAAGATCACACCATGGATCTAAGCGGGATAACTCAATTTATGACATACGATCTCACAACAGTCAGGGGGGACCTATGATCTCGCAACAATCAGGGGGGGCCTATGAAGGTTCCAGCGGGGTCCCATGCACCCTCTAAACTAAGTTTCGGAAATATAACTTTTTTAGGGTATGAAACGTGCATACGCTTAACTTTAAAGGAGTGGTCTGGGATATTAGAAAAGACAATGAAGATCGACCAAAAAAACGAAAAATTAAGTCCCTCGAAATCAACCAAAAAACTTCAAACGAATCTCTCAGCTGAAACGAAGGAAGACGGCTTAAAAGATATCGGGCAACTTTGCACCTTAGAGATGCACCCACTCAACAAAAATTATGGGTCCGCGACTGATTGACGATCGCTGTAATTGTGACCTATGAGCCCTTACACTACTACAAAAATAGGTATTTTAAACGGTTGTTTTGGACATTTTAAAACGATTTTACAACCGTTTGAAAGGGCATCGTTTGACAAGGTCAGGGGATTTTTTAAACGGAATTTGAACCGTTTAAAAAAGTTACATTTTTAAACAGTTTTTAAACCCTTTAAAAAATAAAAAATTGCTATATGTTGCACAAAGGACTCAATCTCAGAACAACAACCATGCAAACCCACGACACTTACCATTCCGCCACATCTTCTATGTTTATAGAAGCACCTTTAATTATTTTATTCATTTTCTGTCAAGCTTTGTACTCCCAACTTCAACTTCAAATTCGGCCCAGATTTACTCCAAATTACCAAAAACTCAAAACACGAACATTGTATATATGTGTGTTGGGTTTCCAGATCATCTTGGATCACTCAAATCGGAGAACGTATGAGTGAGATATGATCAAAACGCCACAGTTGAGCAAATCTGTCTATCGTTTTGTTTTTTTTGCTCCAAATTGTTCCAAACCTATCAAAATATAAAAACGCATTAATGTAGTTCGGTTTTACCCTAAATTTTTAAAGGTCTTTTTAAACGGTTTTGTGATAGTGAAAGCGTTTGAAAAAGTGTTTGGCCTTTTTAAACGGTTGTTTCTAGAGAACCGTTTAAAAAGATGTATGTATTTTAAACAGTTGTATGAAAAAACCGTGTAAAAAAATTAGGCGGCTTTTTAAACGGTTTTGTTCAATTATCCGTGTGAAATACGTATCCCTTTTTAAACGGTTTTTTATAACAACAGTTTAAAAAGGTCATATGACTTTTTTAAACGGTACCACAACCGCAGAACCGTTTAAAAAAAGTTTAAAAAAACGCGGCCACCTTTTTAAAAGGTTTTTTCGAATTTTTTTAAAAACCGTTTAAAGTGCGTTTAAAAAAGTCATTTATGTAGTAGTGTTATAAGCATCTGGCATGATTTTAGTCGTGCGGTGATTATAGGTGTTATGTATTTTGTGTATAAGACGAAATTCTTGTAGTCAAATTTAAATGAGATATTCATATTTGCCAAACTCTTCCTTAACTAATCACATGAACTTGCTAGCAAACATTCTGAACATGAAATAAAGCTACACTCAACTACAACCCCCTTTACACTATAAATATGAGACATTCTCATGGTCACATTTCCATCGCAACATCAACGTTAGTGATGTTCATAATCCACAACCGAAAACACTTTGTGATTGAAAATCTTCATTCAATCAGCCCTGCAGATTAAATACTAATCGTGATCCATACTTCAAGGTCATATTGTGTGTTTCATCATGTTGACGGCTAAAAAACTCGTGAGAATGGCAAGAAAATGGCGTAGAGAGGCAGCCAAAGGTGGTTCAATGGTGGCTAATAAGGGCCACTTTGTGGTTTACACAGCAGATCACAATCGCTTTGTGATTCCATTACATTATCTCAATAACAATATATTTCGTGAGCTCTTGAAGATGTCAGAGGATGAATTTGGCTTGCCAACAAATGGACCGATCACTTTGCCTTGTGACTCGAGCCTCATGAACTACTTGGTGTACGTCTTTGAACGATCCTTAACCAATGAATTGGAGGCTTTACTTGTTTCAATTGCTACAAATCGATGTTATTCGTTAGATCAAGGAGGAGAAAATGGCAACCATGTATTGGTTTATGGTTTCTGATGAAGCCCATTTGGTGCTAACTAGGTCGGATCGATACCATGCATGTTTGTTACATGGGTTCAATGATCTTTTAAGATTGAGTACGTTTTGATTAACAATATAATGTGCATGCTTAAAAATGTAGTACTTATTCTATGATGGTCCATAAAGGACAAATCAACTTCAATATCATTTGGACTTTAATCCTATGATCTACTCTATAATATAGTTTCTAGATAAAAGTTCAAAATTTTTGGATGCTTTTCTTTGGTTAGTTACTCACTTACTTGTATTATTTGTTGTAGTTTGAATTGGTCCATCATAAAAACATGTAATTTTCTATGTATGTGATGACTATTGATTGTTTGTAAAGCATGTCTTAGGGGTTGTTTACCCAAACACTTACCGGTAATAATCAACATTCTAACTAACTTTACCGGCTAATATTGTAATCCATCAAAATCGTATTTTATGCAACAATTTACTCGATAAACGTTTACCGGGTAAGAGTCGGTCACCCTCATTTACTGGGTCATCCTTATCACATCTCTTACCGGGTAAGATTCTCGGCTTTTGCCATGTTCGTCAGATAAGGTAAATGACCCAATAAACATTTCCAAGGTAAGCTTTTAGTAATGGCCCCTTAGTTGTACTTCAAATATTAAACTATTTAACTGTTTTAGCCCAGTACAAAAATCTATGAAAATTAATTAATAACCTTCTCGCCATACAATATATATATATATATATATATATATATATATATATAATGTTTAGATGCAAAACAAGCTTTAAAATTGAAATGCTCACCTTAAATTGCAGGATCGTTATTCGACTCACATGAAACTCATCTCAATCAAACTATATAAAATGACACTAATTTCGGTCAACAATATTTTCCATTACCAGTAAACAAATTAACTACAAGGGTAAAAATGTAATTTGGATGAGATATGTGTGCCTATTTACTTTTCTTAAAATGATAAAAATCAACCTTATTCAAATCTCGTATATCAACTGAGAGAGAATACAGAAACAAATTAAAAAAATGTACTCAAAGTTCAAATCCAGCTAGGGGTGTGCAAAACCCGAATAACCCGAAATCCGAACCCGAACTGAAAATAATGTGTTTTTGCAAAACCAGAATATTCCGACACCCGAAAATCCGAAACCCGACTTTTGTAGGGATATTTGGGTTTGGATTGGGCTACCCGACCCGTCCGAAAACCCGAAATAATATACATATATATTTTATATATTATATAAATATATTTATTTGTCTAATTATCTTTTGAAAATCATAAATTCTAGTCGGTCGAAATGTTTTTTTAATTTATAAACTTACAATCGATTTCATCAATCTTTCAATCGACTGAATTCATCCTCAAAATCGATTGAATTTATATGTACTTTTTGCATTATAATAATACCCGAACCCGACCGACATTAACCTGAAACCCGACCAACCCGAACCCAAAGCAATCGAAAATCCGAAACCTAAATTCGGGTCTTGATTTCCATATCCGAAATCCGATCGGGTTTTTGTTTTGCCTACCCGAACCCGCCCGATCTGCCTGATGCACACCCTTAAATCCTTGTGGCCATGGAGATTCACCTACAATGACCTCCAGGTCATTCATGGTCGTCTGGGGATTAGTCGGTGCACGTAAACTAGCTCGAAAATTCACTGTTACCCAAAAAAATATTAAATAAATGTCTATTAGAACGAAGTAATAATGTGTCTTATGTTGTTTAATTAGTGAGACTTTTATTGGATTCGATATGGTTCACTGAATGAAATCTGTCGGAATTGGAATATGTCAAAGGAATTGAAATCTGAAGAAATTGGAATGGAATTTAATCATGTTTGATCATTTGTTTGGTTGGTAGGAATTGGAATGGAATATGTCAAAAGAATTTGAATGTATATGTTTCGTTTATAGAATGTTATATTGGTGATGGCATGGAGGCGTTGATGGTGTCAATGGTGTGGTGGTGATAATGGGTTGGTGCTTTCGACGGTGGTGCTGGTGACAGCGATGACGGGTGGTGCTGGTGGCGACGACGACGACGGGTGGTGTTGGCGGTGACGACAAGTGGTTGTGGTGCCGACAACTAGTGGGGGTGGTGGCGATGGTGACGATAAGTTGTGGTGGCGACAATGGTGACGGGTGCTGGAGGCGGTGGCAGTGACGACTGGTGGTGGTGGTGGTGGTGATGGTGACGATAGGTAAAGGTGGTGTTGGTAGTGACAATGATGGGTGGCGGCGGCAACGACTGTGTTGGCGATGGTGGAGGTGATGCTTACGTCGGTGGTGGTGGCAGCAACGACAAGTGATGGTGGTGACGGCATGTAACGACATGTGGTGGTGGAGATGGCGGTGACAGGTGGTGATGGCAGTGGCGGTAATGGGTGGTGGTGGTGGTGATGGCGATGACGGCGGTGGTGACATCCATCGTGGTGGAATAGAATGGAATGTAATAATATAAAGGAATATAAATGTATACTAGTTTTTCTTAAAAAATGGTAGGGAGGAATTCAAATTCCTTGCTATAATCTAAAGAATTTACATTCCATCATTTGTGGAATTTGAATTCCTTGTTAAAACTCAAAGATGAACCAAATGCTAGAATGGAATTTGATCAAATTGACCATTCCAATTTCTTCAAATTCCGTCGGATTCCAACAAACCGAACGCCACAGAATTTCATTGAAATTTAACAAATATAGGCTTTTGAAATTCTATGGGAGTGGTTGTATTTCATGGGATTTCATAGTATTTTTATGTAATAATCTTTCAAAATATATTAAAAACATTTGTTTTCTAATAATCAATTAATAAAAAATTATTTAATTCTTTTTTAATTTATTGATAAATTATTTATAAGGAATGATATTGAGTTTCGTTCCAAATTTACAAAGCTAACATACAAAAAATTACAAATCAATTCAAATCCCTAAAAATAATTTAATCAAACCAAACGTCTGTTTCCACACTTTGATACATATGGTTTTGGGAAAAGTTCAAAAAAATTCCAATAAACTATCTCATTTTGAATGATTAAGTTCTTGAACTATTTTTTTGAATAAAAAAACAATTAAGCTTTCTCATTTTGAATAATTAAGTCCCTCAACTATTTTTTCGAATGAAAAACATTAAACTTTTTAAATTTGAATGATTAAGTGCCTATAATTTTTTTTTTGAATAACTAAACCATCGAAATTCTGAAAACTTGTTACCTTTTTTTAAAGATACTTGGAACTGTTTATGAGGATTTTAAAGTAAAAACAATTCTAAATCAATTTTACCGTTCTCAAACGCTACGCCATTAAAACTCCTCACAAACAATCGTAGCACTCTGTCTCGCCACTCCCTGTTACCCGAACGATGTCCGTTCTCCATATCGCCTAACACGCTATTGGCATCTGCCATCGATCTCCCTTTTTTTAATCATTTTTTTATCTATCAAAAGAGGAAGAATCAAAAGATAACTGATTACAGGTAGTTTTTTAAGTTAAAATGATGTAAGTAACCAATTTTTAGAAGTTGTGATTTATAATTTATTGAAAATAATGATCAGTAACTCAATCATTCAAAATAGAATGGTTTGTTGGGCTTTTATGAACTATGTTCTATGATTTTTATTCACTAAAATGTGGTGTACAAGTGAAACGAATCCCAAAGTCATGGCCACAAATCGTCCATCAAAATTTATTTGGTTTCCAAAATTGTTGACACATCCAAAAATATTCATACTTCATTTGGAAGCACAGCTACGTTTTGGATGTATTTATTAGGTGGAATTATGGATTTTTAGTATATGAAAAAGAAAAGGGTTCATATTTATCATAATTGAAATATATAATTTTAAAAAATTATTTAAATATCTATAACTTAATACCTAGAGGGTTATGATTTAATTCTTTTTCGTACTCCAAAACTTGGTCCATAGTACCGTCAACCAAACTAGATTGGATTTGGCTATGTTTGGTTCAGTTTTAATAAAGATTTGGTTTTGATTTGGATACTGATAGAGGGCTTACTCTACCGCACAATTGTATAGCTCGTCCGTACTCTAAATAATATGTTTGTATATTGAGAAGTGAGTTTACAAGAAGAACTACAAAATTATTCATACAAGTATGAAACTCTTAACCTATACAAAGATATATGTCCAATTAATGTATTATTTGTAACTCCCATATCACTTTATTTTAGCTTGATTTTGTAACTCTCGTACCACTTGATTGGTAACTCCCATATCACTTGATTCTATCTTGATGAGATCTCTTTCTAATATGCCCCCGTAAGATGGACGACCGGTTAGTAAGTGAAATCTTGAAAAATAACGTCTGAAACCGTATGCGAGCTAAAGGTTTCGTTAAAGCATCTGCTAATTGATCCGTTCCGAAAAATGTAAGAAATGTGGATGCAACCGTCTTGATCATATTTATAGACAAAGTGGTAGTCTAGAGCAAGATGTTTCATTTTGGAGTGAAACTTTGGATTAACGGCAACGTAAGTAGCACTTTTGTTATCAGAATATATTGTTTGAGGAGAAGTAGGATTCAAGCTAAGCTCATCGAGAAGATTAAGAACCCATAGAACCTCAGCCATTATGTTAGCAATGCCTCGATATTTAGTTTCGGTTGTTGATCGAGCATGAGATGTTACTTTCAAGAACTCCAAGAGATCGGGTTCCTACCAAGATATACAATATACCCTGTTGTGGAGATGTAGTCGGTCACCTTGGGAAACTTGAAAACAAGTAATGCTTACTATTACATTATTCACACAAAGCCTTCTTTTAAGGCCCGCTCCAGCGAGTTAGTTAGTTTCAATATTCCTGGATGTCACACCCCAACCCCCTTTAAGGGGTGAGTGGTTATCGCCCGAAGAAGTTCAATCCATGGGTACGAACTTTTTTCAGGCTTGCATCGTGTTTTTATTTGCATATGCGATCATAGAAACTATAGTGCAAGAGTAAGCCAAAAAATGTGCGCGTTCCTGCACTATACGACTTTTTTTGTCTCGCCCTCTCTTGCTGGAGGCAGATTTTGAATATAAAAAAGCTATTTCTTAGGTTCTCGTGTCCCTCTGCCTAAGAACAATTATCGTTTTTTGAAGGTTTTCCGTTTCTCATAGTTGCTCTTTCCACACCTCCGGATATCTGGTACCAAATCTTCGCCCCTTTCCTTCTTTTTTCGAGCCAGCCCAATTAACTTAGATAAAGGCATTTAGAGAATCGGGGGAGTTACGGGGTAGAAGGATACCATGATCAGTAGAAACTATAGTGCAAGAGTAAGCCAAAAAATGTGCGCGTTCCTGCACTATACGACTTTTTTGTCTCACCCTCTCTTGCTGGAGGCAGATTTTGAAAATAAAAAAGCTATTTCTTAGGTTCTCGTGTCCCTCTGCCTAAGAACAATTATCGTTTTTTGAAGGTTTTCCGTTTCTCATAGTTGCTCTTTCCACACCTCCGGATATCTGGTACCAAATCTTCGCCCCTTTCCTTCTTTTTTCGAGCCAGCCCAATTAACTTAGATAAAGGCATTTAGAGAATCGGGGGAGTTACGGGGTAGAAGGATACCATGATCAGTAGAAACTATAGTGCAAGAGTAAGCCAAAAAATGTGCGCGTTCCTGCACTATACGACTTTTTTGTCTCACCCTCTCTTGCTGGAGGCAGATTTTGAAAATAAAAAAGCTATTTCTTAGGTTCTCGTGTCCCTCTGCCTAAGAACAATTATCGTTTTTTGAAGGTTTTCCGTTTCTCATAGTTGCTCTTTCCACACCTCCGGATATCTGGTACCAAATCATCGCCCCTTCCCTTCTTTTTTCGAGCCAGCCCAATTAACTTAGATAAAGGCATTTAGAGAATTGGGGGAGTTACGGGGTAGAAGGATACCATGATCAGTAGCGCCTGGAAGATATCATAGTAACCCTTTGATTGCAGCCTAATGAAGATCAGCGGGTTTTTGCACGGATCCCCTCCACCCCTTTTTTCATTACTAATCTCGAATATCCTTTGTGATTCCAGATTCAAGCATTAACATTCAAAGCTCAAACAAAAATAACAAGAATCTAAAGAGAGAAATAGTCACAAGTCTTTTAGTCACATATCTCACAATGTCAAAGATTACAATACTTGGAATGCGCTTACTTACTTACTTCTTACAAGAAAAGAACAAAGACAAAGTATTTATATGGGTCAACCATAAGCCTTGACCTCATACAATACACAAGATAAAGTCAAACAAACTTACAAGACAAAAGTCAAACTATTACAAGACAAATTGATTCAAACATGATCTAACAATCTCCCCCTTTTGGATCAATTTGTAAACATTCTAACATGGCTATCTCTGATACCCAAAAGCGATTCAAACCTCCTTATACCTCTTCTGAAGTCAATTCTGTCATCAATTGCTTCAAGAATCCTAAGCATCACCAACTTTACTCTTCTTAGCAAATGCTCTCCACCTTGTTGTCTCTGCCTTTCACTTTCTTTGTACCTTGAGTCAAGCTGCAGTCTAATCACCTTGAGAGTTCCATCAGGGAACTTAGAAATCTCAAATACTCTGAAGAACTTCTTCTCATTCTCACTATTCTTGTAGACTACCCCCAACTCAGGTTCTTCTAGCACAGTGAAAACATCATAGTTGTCAATGTTAGATAGAGTCAGATTGGGCTTCAACATGTTAACTTTCTTCTGGTTGGTTTCAATACCCAACTGAAAATCATAGCAGTAGGTGTAGAAAATATGTCTTCTCATGAATCTTTTGATCACTTCCAAAGCAAAGACAATATTCTCCTTTCTGATAGCCATGTTTCTGAACTGATGATACATGTGCTCAAGGTCATCAACATTCAGAAATTGAAAGTCTGCTTCAGTAAAAATACGTTCACTCATATCCCTTCTTTGAACATGAAACTCAGGATACCATATTTTGAAGAACTTCTTCAGCCTAACTTCTTTGACAGTAACAATCCCAGACTTATTTTTCATAGCCCGCTCAGTCTGTCTTAGAATGTTTATCGTACATACATATTCTTCATGATATTCTTTCGGCTGATCAAAAACTCCCAAATCTTAATACTTGTCCATCGGTCTCAATCTGTGGACAAACACCTTCTTCATCTGCTCCTCCAAGAAAGGACATCTGAGAGCATGTCTCATGTGCCTTAATTCAGCTTCAGTAGGCACAAGAGGTGCTTCAGAAACATTTGAAGGGCTTGCTTCTCCTTGATCGGGCATGACAGGTACATGGACTGTCTCATCATCTGGTTTCTCAACCTCAGTTTCAGTCTGAACATCTTGCATATGTGGATCATCTTGAATAGGGCTAAGACTTCTAACAGGGCTTTGCTCACTATGACTGACAGGGACTTCAGAGGCTTCGGGAAAGTTGAATTATTTGAACAAAGGAATTACTGGGGCATCAGTTGTAACTTCAGGCATATCATTGTGTACAGGACTTAGATGGACGTCTTCCGGAGTACACTCCTCATAGATTGCATGTAAAGCATAGGAATCTCTGTTTTCTTCCAGTTGAGTATCTAAAACATTTGCTTCACCTTCAGGAATGACATCATCTTGTACATTTTGCTCATCAGATCCTTCCATGAAGTTCTCATTCTCCTCCTCCTTTACTTTCCAAAATATAGCATACTTCTCACAAGCTTCCTCCTCATCCTCTGAAGATAAATCAATTATATCTACAGCTTCCATTCCTGTAATCTCCAAAATTTCTGCTCTGGTAGGAACCTTAGGATTTGCAACCCTTGGTTCTACTTCCAAATTAACATACAACACAAGCTCTCTGCACTCATTTTGATCATTCATCACATTACCATGATCAATATTCTTTTTTTCAACATCCTCCCGTGATTCAACAACAACAATGATAATGTCCCAATTATCAAGTTCTTACTAAATCAAACACAAACAAACAAGATGATTATACAGATTAAAACTCAACCTGTTATTCCAATCTCAATTCACAATTTGTACAAAACGTTATCTCTCTAACTTTCTCTCTCTAAGGCTCTGCGTATCAAGACTTGTAGTTACATGTATGTTCAACAACACTAGCTTAACTAGCTACAAGTCTATTAAAATAGAAAACAAACTACACGCGCTAAACAAAGTAAACTAATACAACAAAGACTTTGACAAATGACTTATTACATTTTGACTTTGACTTCCACATGAGAGTTGACTTTCAACTTTGACTTTCTTGAACTTTGACTTTCAGTCTTCTATGATCTTGCATCCAACATATTTATGCTCTAACATTCTCCCGCTTTGGATTCAATATCATCTCAAAAAGATTTTGCAATTCAATATCCCTCTTTTATGCTCAATTTATGCATTTTCCTCCTTTGTAGAACTTTAGCATTTGAATGTCAATCTTCTCTTTATGCTCAGAACAAACTCTCCTTTCTTTAACACAGTCTTTACTACTTTTCTGTATACTCTATTTCTTAAACCAACAATTCTTGAATATCTCTTACCCATATCTGATACAAACTTTTCTTTCCAGACATTTCTTGAACAAAACTTCTCCCCCTTTTTGACGAATGAGGCATGAAATCATCAAAACTATATAAGAAATGTCTTTGATAATCTGATCTGACCACTGATCTTTGAATGCAAGAGCCTCTGATTCTCCATCGATCCAAAATAGACATTCATCCGAATCTTTGCAAATTCAGACAAATTATGAGTGTAACACCTGAATCAACAAATGAATCAGTTAGAAGTGCCTGTCAGTAACACGAAGTCACTGTGTATAACGAATACACATTGTAAAGGAGATTTTGCTATATTCACTCCCCCAGGTCTTCCATTCAATCATCGAAACACCACAAAGGAATTTCTATGAACGTTATGACAAGAAAACATATTCCTTGTGTGTTCGTGCAAGTGTTGAAAAGAATTAAGCACAGATGATTGCTTTTGTTGGCTCAAAATTGTGTAAACCATTGAGACAACAACAGTTAAACACAGAATCGATTGTGCATGATCGAAGTGCGAAGGTGGGGCATACTTATTTCTTTTTCAATATCCAGATTTTCCAAATGAAAATCAGATAGCATATGTACTGCATCCCCTTTAAAATATGAAACATTTTCTTGTTGAGAAGAAATTGAGTAGCTGGTGGGTTTTTTTAGCAAGAGTTGGCATGGGCTAGTTGGCTGTTCCAGTAATGTTCACGAAGAATTGTGACACACTAGTAATGTGGCTACCCGGCTCAGAAAAAATTGGTGCAATGTTTGATATTCTTTTACTCTGTTCTTACACCCTCTTTCTTTTAAACATTAAGCTCACTTCTAACCAAACTCTCATTTACATTTTACCTCATTACACAACCCACACTCAGTATTTTGACTCCTCACACATTCGATCACTCAATGATTAACTTCTTGGGTAGGAAACACTGGTTAACGTGAATCCATAGAAGTTTCATTTAATCTTACACAATAAACCCATGTTGTCATAAAAGAATATGTTGCTCAAATGGTTTAACTTTACAGTTAAAGCACAAAAATATACAAGTCAGATGTCTGTATGCTCACGGATAGAATCATGAAGATTTAAGCATTTTAAACATTGAAGACTTTTCAAACAAGATAATTGAATAAATGAAATCAATACAAGAAACTTGTTTGAAAATATGACATTGTATGAAAAATATCAAAATATGAATGATTTATCGATTAAGATTTAGGTCAGCAAAAATTGGATAGTGTCTATACGAAACAAGATATAGACATTCTTGAAAGAACGTTTCGAAATGAAATCAACGCTCAAAATTCATTGAAGTTCAATCGGGGTGTCTTACCATCGAAAATTTGTTTCAATTTAGAGACATGGTAAGAACATTCCAACAAAAGATATTAAACCGGTGTGTGTGAATACTTGAAAGTATATGGAAATAATAATACGCAAGTATTAATCTTTG
Source organism: Arctium minus (assembly GCA_954870635.1). NCBI lineage: Eukaryota > Viridiplantae > Streptophyta > Magnoliopsida > Asterales > Asteraceae > Arctium > Arctium minus. The sequence goes on along the minus strand of OX941090.1, from coordinate 65,502,875 downwards.
GAAACACACGGTTTTTTAACATTGAAGCACAAGTAACATGAAACCATTTAAAATAACACTTCTAAATTCATGAAATCGTTTTAAGAACAAGAAGTGGTTTGAACACTTAAGAACATGTTTTCATATCTGGAAGTTGTCCATCTTTCATACATGTATGAGATTAAGATTAGAAATAAACCTTTTGCGTTTAGTCTTAAATCTCAACAAGTCAGCTCGAAGTCATAAATGATATGATCATTAAGCTTCCTCTCAAATCTGCAAAAAGTCATAAAGTCCGTCAAAGTACAATGCTTTATTCACAACTTTTATTGAAAATTAAACGACCTAAAACAGTAAAACATTGAACGTACGAGTTCTGATCAAATATAATCAGAAGTCATGTTCAATACTCCTTATTCTAACTCTTATTCCACCTGCATTTATACATCAGAAAAATTTGTCAGTTAAGAATATATGTAGAACTATGAACTCCCCTTCAAATGAATGTAGACCAACTTTCCATCTTGTCTCACTCCCGCTGAGATAATGAATAGATATTACATGCAGATATCTTTCAGACTAAAAATAAAGAAATGAAGAAAAATAACAATAACTAAAACTTTAATAGGTAATCACTGATTATGTCTTGAGATTTAACATACCAAGTTTTGAAACGAGAAAATTAAAATCTCTTTTCATCGAGAGGTTTGGTAAATAAATCTGCAAGTTGGTAATCAGTGTTTATAAAATAAAGTTCTATTGTACATTTTTCCACATTATTCTTAATAAAGTGATATCATACATCTATGTGTTTGGTCTTTGTATGCTGTACAGGATTCGCTGATATTGCAATGGCGCTCTTACAATCACAGTATATCGGGATCTTGTCAAATTTGAAGCCATAATCTCGTAGTTGTGTCCTCATCCACAACACTTGAGAACAGCAACTCGCAACAACGACATACTCTGCCTCAGCCGTTGATGTGGAAACACAAAGTTGTTTCTTTGATGCCCAACTTACGAGTTTATCACCTAGAAATTGTATGTGCCCCGACGTACTTTTCCTATCCAACATAAACCTGCATGATATGCATCTGAGTAGGCTGTCAGTTCAAAACTTGTATCTTTAGGATACCACAGACCAAGATCTGCAGTGCCCTTCAGATATCTAAAGATCCTTTTGATCGCGGACAAATGGGATTCTTTGGGATTAGCCTAATATCTAGCACATAAACATGTGTAGAAAACATTATATCTGGCCTACTAGAAGTTAAATACATCAAAGAACCAATCATCCCTCTATAGGTTCTAAAATCGACAGATTTTCCCGAAGGATCCATGCCGATCTTAGTTCCCGGTGTCATCGGGGTTCCAATTGTTGTACAATTTTCCATTTTGAATTTTCTCAGAATATAAAAAATGTACTTATATTGATTTATGAAAATCCCCGTTGAAAATTGTTTGACTTGTAATCCGAGAAAGAAATTCATCTCTCCCATCATACTCATTTGAAATCTAGACACCATGAGGTTTGAAAAATTCTTACAGTATTTAGGATTTGTTGAGCCAAATATAATGTCATCCACATATATTTGAATAAGAATGATATCGGCTTTTTCCTTTTTAATAAACAAAGTTGTATCGATTTTACCTTTTGTGAATCCCGACTTGACCAAAAACTTTGATAATACTTCATACCAGGCTCGAGGTGCTTGTTTCAGACCATAAAGTGCTTTATCCAGGATGTAGACGTGATCTGGTTTCTCTGGATTGATAAAGCCTTTAGGTTGTGAGACATAGACTTCCTCCTTTAAAATGCCATTTAGAAAGTCAGTCTTCATGTCCATCTGGTAGACAGTGAAGTTTTTGTGGGCAACATACGCAAGAAACATTCTGATTACTTCAATTCGTGCCATTGGATCATAAGTCTCGTCATAATCAATTCCTTCCTCTTGCCTGTAGCCTTTTGCAATAAGTCGTGCTTTGTTTCTGATTACGATACCATCTTCGTCCTTTTTGTTTTTGAATACCCATTTTGTGCCGATGATATGGTCTTGGCTCAAGTCTCCAGACTTTTAAAGCTTTGAACTGGTTCAGCTCCTCTTGCATCGTAGTCACCTAATCCGAGTCAGCTAGAGCTTCAAATACGCGAGTGGGCTCTATCTTACTCATGAATGAGTCATGCATACACATGTTCAAAGTAGCAGACCTAGTTTGCACCGGTAAAGACGGATCTCCAATGATTTGGCTTATCGGATGCTCTTTGGTCCACTTATGTTCGTGAGGGAGTGGATTTGAAATAGATTGATCATGATTATCATCTAAGTATCCATTGTCTTCTTCTTGTTCAAGGAGTTGTTCAGTTGAAGTATTTCGTGCAGAAGTTTCAGTTGGGATAAATATTTCTGGCTGTTGAGTAGACGTGACAGTACATCCAACTGAGTCAGCAACTTCTGTCTCGACATATTCAGGTACAACTTCAACTATAGGAGTATTTGTTTGAACCGGAGTTTATTTCTGAACCGGGGGAACGAGTTCAATTGATACATCTGAAGTGGTTGGATGATTAATCGTGGAATCTTCTGACCTATCAACCACAACAGATTTAGGAAGTTTAGATCCAAGAAACTCATCATAAAATAATTCAAACAATAAATCTAATTCAGATAAATGTGATGTAGAAGTTGATGGTTTATCAAAATTAGTTTCTTCAACCACAGGTTCTGGACTGCTCTATTCATAAGCTAGAAGCTAGAACTCCTGTAAGTACGGGTTCTGAACTGCTCTATTCAGGAGCCAATTCCTCATCAAATGTGATATTAACGCTTTCAATTACTGTCTTGGACTTCTTCAGATACACCGGTATGCAGCAGATGTTTGAGAGTATCCAATGAAGATGCCTTCATCAGCTTTCGGTCCGAACTTGTTCAGGTTCTCTCTGTCGTTTAATATGAAGCACCTGCATCCAAAAACATGAAAGTCTTTAATGCTAGGTGTACGATTATTTATCAAAGCATAAGATGTTTGACCAAACCGACGATGTATTATGGACCGATTCTATGTATAGCACGCAGTCGAAACAAATTCTGCCCACAGAAACAGAGGTAGATCGGATTGACTTAGCATAGTACGAGCGCCTCGACTAGCATTCGGTTACGTCTTTCTACTACTCCATTATGTTCTGGCGTTCTGGAAGCAGAATATTGTTGTGTTATCCCGACCGATTCGAGATAATCTTCAACAGTTCTGTTCTTAAACTCTGTGTCGTTGTCTGTTCTTAGAAGCTTGACTGGCTTTTTCAGATTTAGTTGGGTAGTCTTTAAGAAACTGATGATGACTTCGGGCTTCTCATCCTTAGATCTCATAAATTTGAGCCAAGTATATCGCGAATAATCGTCCACAATAACTAGTATGTATCTCTTGTCGTTAATGCTTTGCGTTCAGGATTTGGCTTGTGAGCAACTCTCTTCATCTTTCCTTTCTCACATGCTGCACAAAGATGTTCTTTCTCGTATTTCAGCTCAGGAAGTCCTTTAACTAGCTTACCCGTTACCAATTTATTGATGTAACAAAAATTCAGGTGAGAAAGCCTTCGGTGCCATAACCAGCTTTGTTGCTGCGAGGCTTTTGATAGTAGACAAACCTGATTGTCAGTCTGGACTTTTGACAAGTTAATCGTGTAGAGATTAGACTTTCTTGTGCCGACCAAGAGCTCTTTACCATCTTCAGTACGCACAGAACATCGCTTGGCCTTGAAATTTACCTCTAAATCTTTGTCGTAGAACTGGCCAATACTGAACAGGTTATGTCCTAAACCTTCCATGTAACTCACCTTTGTAATCGTCACATTATCTTGAATCACGTCACCATAGCCTAAAATCGATGAAAACTGGTCGTTGCCGAATCTCACATTCCCGCAAAAATTCTCTGTATAATTAGACAATAAAGCTTTCTGCCCTGTCATATGCTTGAAGCAACCAGAATCCAAGTACCACATATGACGGGTCTGCATAAGAGAAATCAGGGAATAACAACTTTAGGTACTCCTTTAAAAGTGGGTCCTATCAGATTAGCACAAGATTTTGGTATCCATTTGTATATGGATCCTTTGAACTTTTGAAAAACTTTTGATGTAAAAGACTTATAAGAACTAACATGATAAGTACCAAACCACTCATCAGAATATCGGTGAGAAACAAAATCATTCTGTCTATAATTAGATGACTTAGTAGCAGACCGAGATAATTGGAGTAATTGCTTTATTGTATATCTATTGTAAGAAGTTACAAGGTTTTGTTTATTCGAAGCAACATTACCAACTACATCGGGCATATTACCAGTAGATCTATTACAAAGAATATCATGAATGGATTCTACTTTCTCATCAACTTTCTGTTTAGGTTGCCACTCTTTTCGTTCTTCAGACCTACTATTTTTCAAATCCGAAACACAAAATTTAGATTTGTTAGGAAAATCAGATTTCTGAGAATGTCTTTTCTTAAACTTAACAATGTTTTTCCGTTTTTGTGAGCGCTGTTTCTTTTGCTTCTTACCTGACTGATAGTAAATAGTACTCACAGAAACTGGTTCATCAACCTTAGTCGATGATTCACCAATTTTATATACACTTGGTAAAGCTACACCATTAATAACAAAAGTAGAATGATTTGGAAGTTTAGCATTAAAGTCAAACATATCAATCTCGTCAACACACCCTTCATCAGAATTTAAAAAATCATTTGCAGACGCAAATAAGTCAACAAAATCACCTTCTGAAGTTTGAGGTGCGTTAGAAGATGTTGAACACTCATTTGATTTAGTTTTAAACACGGTTCTTTAAAATAGTAGAAAATACATTTTGTTCTATATCACCCAAAATTCTTTCATCAGATAAAACATTTTCAAGTTCAATTATTTTGCTTTCTAATATGAGTGGAGGAGTGTAAATCTTAGCTTTAACTGGTTTTGCCTCCATCTCAGTAGTAGAATAACTAGCAAAATAATCGTTTGAAAGAAATTTTGGTTTTTCTGAAAGATAACTATCATTAAGCTTTTGATTGCAAAATGGTAGTTGCATTTTCTTTAAATTCTTTCTTTTCTCATCTTCTTTTGCCTCAACCTCATCCGGTGACTTGGTAACAAATTTGGGTTTTAAATGATGATATTTACCAACAACAAAAAGAAAATCAAAATTATACAGTCCTGGTTGTTTTCTGATGGCTTTCTTTAAGTAGTGAGGGTTATCATAACCATGTCCCTACTTCTCTTTAAAATCAGCCTCTTCATTGGGTGTATTTAAGAAAATGGTTTGATATGTTTGTCCTCGTGCATAAAGTTTGGCATCCAAACCATTTACCTTTTTCACTAAGTTCTTGTTTTCTACCTGCAAAATATGAGCTTTTAGAACACATTCTTGCTTTTCAAGACCAGACTTAGAAATCGTAGAAACAAATTCAGAAATCTTACTTTCAAAACATTCTTTTTCTTGTTTAAAATTAGATGCAGATTTGTTCAGAGAGTCAATAAGATTTTTGTTCCCAGCAATTACCTTGTTAAGTTCAAAAATCTTTTGACTTTTCTTAGCAACTCTGCTCATTTCCTTTTTCAGTTTGGTTTGAAGATTAACGAAGTTCGATCATCATGGCTTCCATTTTGCTTATAAAATCAGATTCAGGTAGATTCAGTACCTCATCAGATGTCTCTTCATCACTTTCATCAAACTTAACAGTATCACCCATCAAGCACATGTGTGTTGTCTCTTCTTTCTCTTCTTCATCTGAATGATCCAACCAGAACTCGTCTTCAGCCATTAGTGCCTTGACAACCTCTTGCTTCTTTGCTAAGAGCATATTGTTCTTATAGTACTATGAGTTTCGAACTTTGGGCTTTCGACAATCGTTGGCGTAATGACCAGTCTTTCCACAGTTGTAGCATTTTATCTGGTCATCTGTTTTCTTCTCAGCTCCATAATCATTCAGATATTTCTTCTTTTCACCTGGCTTTCTTTCTACATATCTCTTCTCCTCAAACTTCGTTCCTTCTATTATCTCCTTGTGTTCATGATTCTTCGAGCCCGACGAGTATCTATGAGAGTTAGACCCCGGCTTCTTGTAAAACTTTTTCTGAAATGCACGGGTTAGCAGTAACATTGCTTGTTTGAGATTCTCCCCATTGTCACTATCAGAATCAGAACTAGAATCATCTGAGTTTGGGAGAACAATCTTCTTTTTCTTCTTCTCTTTCTTCTCCTTCTTCTCTGTATCTTTCTTACCAGCTACCAGTGCAATTGGATCAGACACTTTCTCAATATTCTTCTTCTCAGCTCTTTTCTCTTCGACCTCCTCCTCGTTCTTCCTCAATGTCTCATAAACTTCATGGAGGGGTATGTCACTCAAGTCTTTCATTTTCTTCATCCGACGAGTGTTCTTCTTCCACTCGGGTTCTAGAATGCTGAGGAACTTGACATTGTTCTCAATTTTCTTCTTCATGACCTTGTTCTTTGAAAGCTCATTTAGAAGAAGTACAAATATCTCATAGGTGTCCTCAAGGCTTTCATTTTTTTCGCCTTAAACTCCTCGTAGTTGTTGATACAATTCGCTACTTTGATCTGGTTGCCAACTTTTGAACCCATCATCATCTTTTGCAACTGATCCCAGATCTTTTTGGCATTTGCTTTGTACCTGTCAATCTTTATGTAGATCTCATTCGGATTACTCTGAAGAAGTAGAGATCTGGCTTGCTTATCAGCTTTATATCGGCTCTTCTGTTCATCAGTATATTGAGCAAAGTCTTTAGGAACTGTCTTAGTCTTTCTAACCCTGTCTTCGTCTCCATCCTCACCATCTGAAGAATCTTCATCCAGTATCTCAATGGTAGGAGGAATCATGGGACCTTCAGTAATAGACAGCAAAATGTTTTCCCCATTTGCGTGACGGTCAACGAAATCTAAGAACATGTCCTTCCACTTCTCGTATTCCCCTTTGAATAGAACAAGGGGCTTTACATCCGTGCCAATTGAGAGAGTGTCCTTGGAAGTCATCCTGTTATTAAAATAATCAATAAGAACTTGACACACGATCGTTAGTCCAATAGAAATCACACAAAAATACAGAAATCTTGAAAGAAAATTCAGAAATGAAATTTCCAAAATTCTACAAGTCTAGAATTCGCATATAAGAATGAAGAATACAGAATTCGTATGCAACAATTCGTACACACTCACAAATCACACAGAATTCGTACATTTCTCTTAAACTTCAGAATTCTCATGCAAAAGAAATCAAGAATTCGCATATAACTCTATGCGAGTTCTGAACTTAGAAAATATTTTGAAAAACTAAACTTTTTGCATGAAAAACTTTTCGCACACTTCACTCATACGAATTCTATACTTAAAATTTTTTGAAACTTAGCAATTCGCATGCACACTTATGCGAATTTAAGAAATTCGTATGACTCTCAAATGCGAGTTCTTTACTTTTCGCAAAACACACAGATGTGAAATCTTCCCTTGAAAAATTTTCAATACACCTTTTCGTATAAAATACTTATACGAATTCTAACATTTCGTAAACAAGAGATCTACGAAATATGTCCTTAAAAAATTTTAAGAATTTTTTTTCGTATAAGCCTCTATGTGAATTATGTCAATTCGTACGATTCTCACAAGCGAATTCTATGCAAATCGCATCAGACTCATCTGCGAAATCTATACTTGCAAAAATTTCAGAATTTAAACTATGCGAAATCTTCTATGAATCTGCGAAATTCACTTAATTTGCGAGTTCTTCAAGCGAGTTCTTTGATGATTTTGCGAGTTCTTCAGATCTCAATGAAAATACACTCTGATATCATCAAAAACCTATCTATTCTTCGAATTTCAACCTGAAACTTTGACAATTCACTCTCCTAAACTTCTAAAATCGAATTCAAACAATGAATTTCGATAAAGAACACTGACTATTACAAATCGAATCAAAATACAGTGCGACTAACTCGTGAACTCGAAACACGTACAAATCATCAAATTGTCCAAAATTACAGTGCAATCATAAACAAAACATTTCAAGAAAGTTCAAGATTCCACCAACACTTTATGGAAAAGTGTCGAACTTTGTATTTTCTTGATTTCATATTGGATTTCTGCTCTGATACCAATTGATAATGTCCCAATTATCAAGTACTTACTAAATCAAACACAAACAAACAAGATGATTATACAGATTAAAACTCAACCTGTTATTCCAATCTCAATTCACAATTTGTACAAAACTTTCTCTCTCTAAGGCTCTACGTATCAAGACTTGTAGTTACATGTATGTTCAACAACACTAGCATAACTAGATACAAGTCTATTAAAATAGAAAACAAACTACACGCGCTAAGCAAAGTAAACTAATACAACAAAGACTTTGACAAATGAATTTTTACATTTTGACTTTGACTTTCACATGAGAGTTGACTTTCAGCTTTGACTTTATTGAACTTTGACTTTCAGTCTTCTATGATCTTGCATCCAACATATTTATGCTCTAACAAACAACTTCATCATCAGCTCTCTATTTCTCTCTCATCTCACCATCATGGTCATGGTCTGAATCTTGATCATGCATTGCTTTTGAAATAGAGGCCTGGGCTTTGCATGGAGTTTGCACAACCTTTGTGAGATCAGATAAGGCTTGCAAAACTTCAGCTTTCAAAGAATTAAACTCAGAGGCTCTAACTATATCTGCTGGTTGCACATATGGTGGTGTTTGTGTTTGGTGTTGGGATTGCAGAAGAGACAAAAGATCTGCATCGGTTTGATTCTATGGGGCTTGAGATAAGAGATTTGCAAATAACAATGATTTAAGCTCATCTATGGACATATCGCCAGGTTGAGTTGACTGAGGTGTAGGTTGAACTTGACTTACAGGTTCAGACTCAAGTACTAGCTCCTTCCCCTTTAACAACCTTTTAACTCCACCAACTTCTTCTTCAATCTTATCTAGCAACTTTGTTTCAACAGCCTTTAAGGCGCTGTTGAGGGATTCCTGCATCACAAAGACTGGTAATGTAACACCGGAGTCATGTAGACTTTTCGTTGTCATGACAGTTGACAAAGCAACCGCATGGCCTATGTTCATAGTTGGCGTGATATTAGCTATGACAGGACTTCCACCCGGTCCTTGTAGCTCAGCAATAGAAGCTACTCGGGGTGTTCCGAACGGGTCACTAAGACTTCCGATATTAGCAGTCTGTATAAGTGTCATAGTAATGGAAATAGATGTAACAATTGGCTGTAGACTCAATTGTGCAGTGAAAGGAATTGAGAACTGGGTTGTTGTTCTCTGGTTTCAATACCTATAGTCTCCAAGTGCGAACTAGGTAGATTTTGTGCTAAATCCCCGTGTTGAAATGAAACTAACTCCTGTTGAGAGGAGATAGAGTAGGTGGCTTGGGTGTGCAGATGCATAAGTGGGCTACTTATGACTTGTTCAACACTTGCTCGCAACACATGTGGCGAAGTGGTAGATGTGGCTGTCCTTTTGGATTTGTAGGTTTGGTTACACACTCTCTCATCATATTCTTTTTCTTCAATCACACTCATCCTCTCATTTAAATTGAAACTAGAACTCCCTCATTACTCCTTATTTCTCCCACAACATTTCAGACAGTTGAATCAACATCAACTTCCATATCAGCATCATCATAAAATTGCTCTAAAACATTAACTTGCTCAGTATCATCAACTTGTATACCAGTATCACCTTGATCTTGATCATTTTGATCAGAATCATTTCCATCACTATCATCATCATTATCATCAGCACCATCATGTTCTGTCTCATCATTATCACTAGTAGTAGAAGGAATTTCTTCACCATCATCAGCTTCAACTATCGGATCCGACATATTTTCAGAGCCTTGACTTTCATTGACAAGAGGTGTCACTGAACGTTGGGCAATGACCGTGACCCTGAAGCCTCTAGTCTAGGTCTCTGACCCCCACTAGTACTCCTCTCTGAATTTTTTCTCTTCACTCCCCGTTCTTGTACCCCCTGGGTAACAGGAACTCTCACTGACTCCTCTCTCCTAAGGATTGATCCTTTGGTAGGGATAACCGGTCCTAGTTGTCTGATAGACTTTCTATAAGACACCACACACTCGGATTCCGGGTCATCATAGTCAAGTAATCCTTCTGGAATAGGTATAGAAAATCTAAATTTCTTCTTCTGTTTCAACAGAATTCTCATCACATTTACTGGTGCAATTGGATGATTTTGTCTTCGTGGAATATCTTTGTTGCTTCTGAGCATGCTTTTGACTATAATAGTGAAAAACCTTTATTATGGCACATAATTTGGTGCTTTGGATGTCTTCTTCGAAAGCACTCTCTCATATAGTTATGTCTAGAATATTACATCATAGTCTACATGAAACGATTTCAAGATGTGTATACTGCCTTTGTCAGATCCATGTACTTTTGCAGTGAGGCACCTGTTGATCACCGAGAAAATAGTATAGTAGAACGGTGGCAAATTGTTCTTCATAAAATGATTGACTTGGGTAAGTTGACCAACATATCCCAAGTTCCTGATTCCTTGGAATACTTCAGTATCAGTCGGAAAGTCGTCATAAGAAACTCTTCCTTCTCTGGCATCAGCTTCAGGTAGGTTCAGGATGTATCAGAATCTTTGATAATCCAATATAGATGTCAAGTGATCAATTTTAAGCTCAAACTAAGAAACTCTTTCAGTGCCAACTCTCTTTGTTGTGACTTTGATAGTCTTCCATGCTTGCTGGACATAGATTTCAAGAATAGTGCCGTAGATTGTCAGTGCATATCTCAGCGGATGGTTTTGCAGAATGCTCAGAACCAGTGTATCTATCTTTAACAACTTGAATTCCATATAGTGATTATTAGGTGCTTGAGGTTTCATTTCTGATGGAGTGATCGAAATCAGATCTGGATTGACACCAGGTTCAACTTGGTAATAAGATCTAGATGATGGCATGGGAAGTTCTCTGGATGCCTCAGGTGGTGAGTTCTCATCCATTTGCAGTTGCTGATCAACAGATTGATTTTCAGCCATTTATTACCTGAAAACATAGAAGATATGGACAGATGTCCAATTTGTTAGTTAAAAATCCAAACTTTTGATTTTGAATTTTTTTTCTCAAAATTCACTATGTATGGAATTCGCATGAACAAGGGTGCGAATTCCTCACTTGAAAGGAATTAAAAACCAAAACTCAGAATTCGCATGAAATGATGTGCGAATTCTTAACTTGAAAGAATCTGACATTCAAACTCAACAAAATTCGCATGGAACTTATTCATGGTAACTTTTCGCATGTGACACTGAAACTTCAAAATTTCAAATTTTGAAAATTCTCTAAGTGTTAAAGATGAACTCTGAGAAACTGATATGAACAATATCAAGAACACATGAACACAAATATAAACCTAGATTTGAAATTTTTGAAATTTGATGAAAACCCAAAAGTTTTGTTAACAAACAAGTTCGATTATGGTTTTAGAACAAACATTAACACTTTAATTTGTTTAAGAACATTATGAACACCATAAGTTTCCAGTCGAAAGGTCGATAATCCAAAATCAAACACAAACCTAAAATTTTTCGAATTAGGTTAAAAGATTAATGTTCATAGTTCGATTAATCCATCTGAATATTACCTAGAGTTCAATTTTAACAACAAAGAAAAGAATTATCAAGATTTAACTTCGAAGAGTCATGTTCCAGTTCGAAGGTTCATGAACAGTCCAATCGTCGAATCCAAAAACCTAAAATCTTAATCAAGTTAGGGAATCCTGTAAGAAACACAAAGATACAAACACAAACAACAATAATAAATCAAAGATTAAACAAAAATAACCTTGAAGCAAAGAAAAATCGAATAATCAAAGTCTGAGGATCCAAAAGTCGCAAGGAATAGCAGAGGAGGGTTTAAGAGGTTCTAAGTACAAGGAACGTAAGAAAAGCCAAATACTTCAAAAAGTGATATAATCTGAGAAAACTTGCATATTTATACCCAAGAGTCATGGAGACAAGTGGCACGATTTGATTGGGTCTCAACTTTTCGTATGGCTTGGGATGCGAATTTGTCTTTGAAAAAATAGACAAATGTGTGTGAGAATTCGCATAGAACGAGATGCAAATTTTGTGCCTAGTAAAACAATTCGCATGGCAAAGGCTGCGAATTTCTTCTTTTCGCATGGCATTGGATGCGAGATTCTACTTTTCGCATGAAGAAGGATGCGAGAAGTAAGAATTCGCATGACATGGGATGCGAGTTCCATAAATTCGCATGCCATAGGGTGCGAAATCCTAGAATTCACATACCATTGTGTGCGAATTTTGGACTTAGCAAAATTTCCAACTTTTGTAAAAACATTCAAAATCGGGAAATTTGACAAAATTAGAAACCTTTTCAAAAAATTTCCAAAAATAGAAACTTTCCAAAAACGGACATTGTAAGCTCATTTTATTTCTAAAAAACATTTACGCATACACACACACTTACTCCCTTTTGAATGTGCTCCCCTTTCAGTATAGCTCCCCCTTGACTTGATCTTGCTCTACCTTGATTTGATATCTGATTTGTTTTGTTCTTGGTTTACATCTTGTTGCTCCCCCTTGACTTGAGATGGATTTTCAAGATTTGTATAGATATGCTCCCCCTTCATACCTGCATATACTCAAAACATTCAGTGTTCTTGAAATAACAAGATATAACAATCTCCCCAAATATTCAAGAATAAGAAATACTCCCTTTGAAATGATTTGACAATCAAAGAATTTTTTTCAGAAGAAATCTTTGAAAGTATGAGTCCTAATCTGATGTGATTAGAAATCAACTTTGACTTTGAAGACCGAGTCGTGAACTATTTTGTCTAGAAGTCATAATCAACATTGAGGATTGAGTCATGAGTTGCATTACTCAGAAGTCATAACTCCTTCACTCATTCTTGAGTGTTGACTCCTGCACCACATGTTTAACAGGTTTTGGTACCCAGATGAATTTGGGTCCTTCTTTGTTAGTATGTGAATATTTCTTTGATTGGTTTCCACCTCTGTGAAGTGCAGTATCACTAGAATAGGAATTATAAGAACTATAACAGTTGATATGTGCTTTGTGAACAAACTTATCAGTGCAAAATTAAGAACAACATAATTTTCTTTTAGCTAACCTGATTAAGTGATTCGTAGACATGATATAATCAGGGTTAGTAAAAGATTTACCTTAAGCGGCTATGTTCTTGTTTACCTTTGAAGCTTGTCCATTTGAGTTCTTATACTTTTCAGGTTCTGGAGATCCCTTCACAACCTAGATCATCTTTTCTTTCTCAGATGCCTTGTAAGCATATTTTAAAAAATAAGCATCTTGTTTATCAACAAATTTAACATAGAAAGAACTTGGAGTTTTAATCTGATCTGGTTTCAAGACTTTTGATTTAACATCCTTTTTCTTGAAAACCATTTTCTGAAATAGACTAGAAACAAATTGAAAAGAACAAACTAATTCAACTGAATCATCATCATAAGAAGATAAGTCAGTTGTCTCAGCTGTTATTTTATCAGACAAATCAACATTTGCTATTTCCAGCTGTTTGATCTTATCAGTTAATTTTGATTTTTCATTACAAAGCTTATCAAACTTAATTTGCAAATTAGATTTACTCTTTTGTCCTTTTAGAATGTCTAAAGATAAAGCAGCTAACTTTTTAGTTAGTTTTGCAATCTCAGTTTCAAATTTTTTTCTCTCTAATTCAAAATCCTTTTCTAAGCTTTGATTTTTTCCTGAAATTTCTTTGAAAAGAGCAGTATTTTATTTTCAGTATTTTTCTTTTGATTTTCAAAGATATCTCTTTCAGTAATTAAGATCTTTTCAAATTTAGAAACCTGCTTAGAAAGTTTTGCACATCTGATTCTAGATCTTTCTTTTCTTTTTCAGATTTCTTTGAAAGATCTGATAATCTCAGATTGAAAGATTTCTCTATATCAGTCTTCTCATTCTTCCTTCTATCTTCATACTTCTTTATCCATTCAACTCCTTTTGCCTGATATGTAGATACCTGCTTTTCAGCTTTCTTCAATTTGACATTCAACTCAACCATCTAAGCTTTTAGTTATGTATTTTGAAGTTTAAGCTTTTCATTTTCAGCTTCAATCTTTGGTATCTTAGGCATGTAAGCCATAGCACAATCTCTGTTTGAGAGAACAATGTTTCCCTTTTCATCAGTGTAAGGCATTGTGAAAGATTTATCTGTAATAATGCTTGAAATGATCGTTAGTCAGATAACCAAAAAGATCAACTTTGAAAATTAACAGAAGAATACACAAAAATATTCTAAGTGTAAAATTCGCACACCACAGAGAAAAGAAATCCGCACACAAGAAACAATTCGCACACCAAATAAGAAACAATTCGCAGAATCAAACAATTCGTACACCAAAAGATGAGGAATCTTCACTTTTTGCACGCAGTTAGATGCGAGTTCTAACAATACGCACGTAGTAGGATGCGAGTTCCTACTTTTCGCAAAGTGAAGGATGCAAGTTCTGGACATGGTTGGTTTTTCAACTTCCAAAAATCTGAATTTTTTGCACAACTCTCAGTATGATGCGAATTCCTCCCTTAGTAAATTTTTCACTTCCAAACTTTTCGTATCGATGCGAATTGTGCACTTAGAAAAAGTTTCACTTCTCGATGAAAATCCTTCAACTTTTCGTAAGTAACTGGCTGCGAAATCCTACAATTCGTACACAACACTATGCAAATTCCCAACTTTTCGCATATAAAGAGATGCAAGTTCTTCACTTGGAAATTTTCCACACTTCAATGAGATGCGAATTATTCTTCTAACATGCGAGTTCTTCATCAAACATGCGAGTTCTTAATCAATCGTGCGAGTTCTTCATATCTTGAACTTTTTTCTTGATTTTCCACTGATTTCCACTAAATCCTTTGAATTAGACCACTAAACTTTGTAAATTTGTTCAGAAGATCATTGTGAACAACCCTTGACACTTAATTTCACCAAGAATCGACTTGATCATCTTGATTCGATAATATCACAGTACGTAGAACATAAACTAAAAAATTTAGAAAAAATTGAGAAATTGACACTTAATTTGTGTGAATTTGTGATTACAATGTAAAGACTAATTGATCTATACTATAATTCGAATACAGTGCAATCAACCTTTCACTAAAAACAACACAAAATCATAAAAGTGATCAATGGAACAGTGTCTTGCGAGTTCTTGGATGAATAGTAAACTTTCTTGATTTTGAAATCCAATTTCTTCTTGATTGATGATTGAAGATCTTTCCAATTAATCTGATTCGGATCTGATACCAATTGTGATTCCAAATTCAAGCATTAACATTCAAAGATCAAACAAAAATAGCAAGAATCTAGAGAGAGAAATAGTCACAAGTCTTTTAGTCACATATCTCACAATGTCAAAGATTATAAGACTTGGAATGCGCTTACTTACTTCTTACAAGAAAAGAACAAAGACAAAGTATTTATATGGGTCAAACATAAGCCTTGACCTCATACAATACACAAGATAAAGTCAAACAAACTTACAAGACAAAAGTCAAACTATTACAAGACAAATTGATTCCAACATGATCTAACATCCTTCACTATTTGACTAAAAATGGAGCGAAATAATCATGTTTTGTTCCTCGGTTGAAAAGTTCCGCATTCAGTTCTAGTGTTACTAAGAGGTTGAATTGCTCTATAGGATAGTAGGCGAATGAATCGAATTAGTGCGATTTGGCTCGCTGAATCACATGAAAAGGAATATCGGGACGAGTTAAACAAATGTTTTAAACTGGATACAATGGCTTGGAATTCAATTGCATTGGAAATAGGAGATCTAGCCTCTAGGGTGAGAGGGGGTGTGTGTGAACGACCATAGGGGTTGGTTAAGAATTAGCGGATGACATATTGGTTTTATGAAGAAGATCTTTAATGTATTTGTGTTGGTTGAGGAAGAGACATTGGGTGTGAGGTTGGACTTTTGTTACATATGAATTGTATTCAATATTAAAAAAGAGGGTCTATTGTATAATTGTTGTTAAGTCTAAGGGTTTTGTTGTAAAGTCAACTTTAGTCAGGTGCACATTCATTCAGAGAGAACACACAGAGAACTCGCATAACTTCCAGAGTGAGATTTGTAATTGTTAGATCTGTGGCACATTGTAATCTTGTGACCTCAATACAAATGGATATTTGATAATCTGTGTTTAAATTGATATTGCTAGTATACTAGGATCACATTTGGTATCAGAGCACAAATCCGACATTTTTGAGAAAAAATGAGTTCGTATACTGTTTCTTGAGTCTTGATTGGATTTTCGGGTTTTAAAAAGTTTTTGATAAATATTTTGATTGAAAATTGATCGAATCATGGTTTAGAATATCTTTATGGAATTGAATTGCACTGGAAAATCATTTTGGATAATCAATTTGTGATTTTTTGAAAGTTTTTGTTCGAGATTGTCGTAATACTGTTTGATCACTGAATTTGATGCTTAGGTGTATTTTTGTGCAAATTGATGGATTTAGATTATGTGTTATACTAACGTGATCATTTGTATGAGTTTACAGCTTCTGGATGAAGATTTTGAGTGAATTTTGGACTAGAAATTAAGTTTTAGGACCGTATCTTCAAGAACTCGCAAAATCTACACTTTTCGTATGAGGAACTCGCAGGCTTATGATTTCATAGAAAGAATTCACATAATTCTTATCAAATTCATTTTAAGTGTAGAATTCGCATAATTATTATATGTGGTATACGAAAAGAGAGAATTCGCATAGATCCTTAATTGAGATTTCATGTAAGTGTAGAATTCGTATACTCTTTTATACGAAAAGAAAGAATTCGCATATGTCTCTGGTGCGAAATGTTGAGATTTAAAATTTCATGGAAAGAATTCTCACATGCTTTCATGCGAATTGCACAAAACTCACACATGTCTGTGATGCGAATTGTGTAGAATTCGCACATCAGTGTGGTACGAATTGTAAGATTCCGCATATGCTTTCATACGAATTCTAGAGGATTTCGCATGGTTTTTCAAATTTTTTTCTCTAAGTTCAGAATTCGTATGACATGCGAAAAGTGTTTGAATCTGAAATTTTTAAGTAAAGAATTTGCATCATTCTCTAATACGAATTCTATGTGCGAAAAGTGTGATTTCAAAATTTTTGAATTTTTGAAGGATGGAATTTGCATAAGAGACTCATACGAATTGTTAAGAATTCGCATAAAGGCTTATGCGAATTGTGATTGTTTGAGTGTCTCTTGCATGCGAATTGTGGACGTGTGCGACTTTTAACTTGCTTCATACGAATTCTGAGTGTTATACGAATTCTGTCATATTTTTCATGCGAATTGTTCTCAGATCTGTTGCAATACGAATTCTATACTTGGAAGTTTTTGGAAATTTCATTTTCTGAAAATTTTTAAGTCTTGCATCTATGGTCTAAATTTTTCGGATTAACGATCATTTCTAACTTATATTTTTACAGATTTCAAGATGTCTTACATTGATGAAAGGGGAAATACAGTTCTAACCAAGAGAGACTGTGCTTTAGCTTATATGCCAGATATTCCAGCACTCGAAGCTGAAAACAAGGATTTGAAAATTCAGAACTCATCTCTTCTTACTCAGATCAATAAGTTGAAAGAAAATTCTACATTTTCAGAGAAAAAATTTGTTTGCTCAGAATGCATTACAAATTCCAAGATCAACTTTGCAGGAATAATTGAGTCTAAAGAAAAAGAGATATCAAATCTTCAAGCTATGCAGAACAAGTCTGAAGGTCTTAATGTAAACTCTACATGGTCAAAGAAAGATTTGATGCAAAGAGAATATGAAGATCTTAGAAGAAGAGCAAATATTGCAAGTGAAACTTGTGAAGGGCTGAGAAAGACAAATTCACAAATCTTTGCTGAAAGAGATAACTTGAGATATAAGGTGTTTAGTCTTGAGGTTGAAATCAACATGATGAAAGAAAAGGACAACTCAAGAGATAAACAGGATATAAAGAAGATTGAAAAGAAAAGAAAGGATGTTGAAAAAGAAAATGTTGAAAAAGAAAATGTTGAACTGAAAGATCATATTTCTCAAGATGGAAAGAAGTTTGAGAAGGATAGAAAAGGATTTGCTCAAAAGTTTTCAGAGTTTTCAAGAAAGGCTTTTGAAGAAAAGAAAGTTGTGGAACTTAAATGCATGAATCTTTCTCAACAAGTGTCAGATTTCGAGAAAGTAATCATCTTGGAGAGAGATAAGTTTGATAAAGAAAAGAAGATAGTTGAGCAGAAGAGTGTAGAAAAAGATTTTAATGAAAAAAAGAAAGTTTTTGAGACAGAGATTTATAAGCTTACAAGAAAATTATCTGAACTGTCATCAACTATTCAAAAGGAAAAGAAAGAGAAGTCTGACTTAGAAAAGAAGTTTGATCTGATTTCAAAGTGTTAGATCTGATTTTATAGTAATCATTGTATTTATTTCCTATATCTGTCAGTGCTTATTGTTCTTTTCTGTCTTGTAAGTGCCTTGAGGTATTTAAGTCCTCTTGGCTTGTTTGCTTGTAAGAACTTTCACTTTTTGAATTCAATATACTATTACATTTGAGCGCATACTTTCTCTCTCTAGATTCTCTCTCTACAGATCTTGTGATCTTGGCTTATCAATTGGTATCAGAGCATTCAAGATCTTGAGAGAATTGAGATTAGTGTATTTTTGTTCCTGATTTGTTTGGTTAATTAGAAAATTTGATCGATTTTTTTTGTTTTTTCAAGAAAAATCTCGTTTTCTGTTTTTTCACCAATTTCAGTCATTTTAGTGATCGAATTGCTATGAATTTGATGTTATTAGATGCATTTTAGATAGTCGATCGAGTTTGATTCTTGTTGTTTTGCATAAAAACGTGATTTCGTGCTTCGATTTTGAGTTTGAGTATTTTCTGAAAAGGTCGAGTTCTGTGTTCTGTTCTTTTTGATTTTTTGAGATTTGGAGTGTTTTGATCGAATTTGTCAATAGAATTGTATTAAAAATTTGTTTTCGATCAATTGTGTGCAATTTGTTTGAGTTTAATTTCATTGTTATGGTTGATATTGCAGATTTATCTTCGAATGTTAGTTTGCGTATGTTCATGATATCTTGCGGGTCATTCATCGTACTTTGCGTGTTATTCATATGTTGTGCGGGTTGTTATTAAAGTTTCCATGTTATTCATAGGTTTTGAAGTATGCGTGTGATTCAAGAAGTATGCGGGTTATTCATATTCTTTGCGTGTGTTTCATGAAATCGTGTGTGTTCATCTTATTAGTATGCGCCTCTATCATATATTCATTGTGTAACTGGGTGTTAGTGTTTTTCTCAGGTTATCGGTTCTCTCTTGGAAACGCAAAACTCTCTTACGTATCTGTCAACACACGCAGATCACCAAGTGTGTGTCATTCTGCACACGCATAACATCAAGTGCGTGCCCCGTTGAACAGGCAAAGCATATCTTGCGTGTCTCTTTGAACACGCATTTCATTAAGTGCGTTTCTTTCTGGACCCACAAAGCATCAAGTGCGTATTTCTCAGAACACGCATAGTTCTTATTTGCGTATCTCAAGTCACTCATAAAAGTCAGTGTGCACTCCTCTTATCACCCGAGAAGTCCTTGTTTGCGTGTCTACAAGGACCCGAAAAGTTTCTTCTGTGATTCAAGCCAGAAACGCAAACCTTGGGTTTGCGGGTCTTCAAAACTTGGTTATTTTCTTAATACCAGATTTCTTCAAAAATGTCTCTACAAGCTCAACTTTACAAGAATGACCTCATGATGTCATTGGGGTCTGATACTCGTCCACCTGTTCTGATAAATGAGAACGAATTTGAACAATGGCAGGACCGGTTTATTAATTTCATCGAAAGGCAATCAAATGCGGAAAATATGATGAAAGCTTTGACTGAAGGTCCCATGGTCAGGCTAATGAAAGTGATACCAACTATTGGAAACACTCCAGCTACTACTATAGAAAAAGCCCTGAGAGAATATGAGGTTGATGAACTTTTAAGATACCAAGTTGACAATCAAGCCAAGTCGAATTTGATTCTTGCTCTACCAAATTCCATGTATAATAGAATCGATTGTTTCAAACATAATCCTATGCTGATGTGGACACAACTGGAGAAAATCATGCTTGGTACTGCAATGTCTACCCAGCTTCGTCAGACAAGATACATGAACAACTTTGAAGAATTCAAGGCTAAGGATGGGAAAAGTCTGAAAAGTGTCTTCGACAGGTTTTGGACTGTTATTAATGATCTGTATAAGATCAAGGTAACAAAGAATAAGCTGGAAACAAATCTGAAGTTCCTCAATGCACTCAAACCTGAATGGGAAAAATCCTGTCATCGGATGAGGATGATCCCAGAATTTCCAAAATGCCCATTCAGGAAATATTTGAAATTCTGATGTCTGATGAGGCCATGGTTCTAAAGAAGAAAGCTAAGCTGGATAAGCAGAAGCCAAAGACTGTGGATCCAATCGCTCTTTTAGCTAGCCAAATGGCTGAGCAAGCCTTGACTGAGTCTGCTTACGACGGGTCAACAGATGACGATGGTGAAGCATTGGAAAAAGCCATGATTCTTCTAAGTCAGCACTATCAAAAGAAATATCAGAAACGGTCAGGTTCAAACAATCTTTGTTTCTCATCTGGATCAAAGAAGGTAGAACCCGATACTACATCAAAGCCTTTATTTCCCAAATATGAGCCTGCTACAGCAGCTGAACCAAAGAAAGAAGATAAGAAGGCTATGACTTGCTACAACTGTGGCAAACCCGGGCATATTTCAAAGGAGTGCAGAACGAAGATTGTGAAAGATGTTGATTTCTATAAGAAGAAATTAGCTTTGGCTGAGAAGAAAGCAAGTGGAACAATTCTGTTGGCTGAGGAGGAATACTGGTTGGATCACTCAGACAACGAAGCTGATAATGTAGAGACTGCTGCTATGTGTTTTATTGGAGACGACAACAGTGATGATGAGGATGAGGAGACTTCAACCGATGAATCGGAGGTACCATCTGAGTTTGACTTTAATTTCATTTCATCGCAAATGAATGTCATTACAAATGCTTTACATGACTTTCTTTCAAAGCTTCTATCCGAAAATCATGAAAATCAAGAAAAGTCTGTTCAAATTGAAAAATTGAAGATTTCTCTGAGAGATGAAAAAGCTATTCTAAAATTTACAAAAGAGAAATTTCAAGAAAGAATAGAAGATTTAGAAATTGAAAATCAGACTTCTCATGATTCTTTGTCTGAATTGTCAATTTTAAATCAAGAGTTTTCGGATAAAATAATTGAATTAGAAGAAAAGTTATATAAATAAAAACAAACTGAACAAACAATTCATATGCATAAACCAAGGAGCTATGAGTCGTTAAAAGAAAATTGGGGTCTTGGAGTTAAAAATCCTCAGTCTTTAAAGAAAGCTAAATTTGAGATTCCCAATTTTTATGATTACGACTGTCTTGGTCTTTCACAATATGGTTCTCAATACAAGCCTCTTTGGACAAGTTCTATAGAAACTACAATTGAGGAAGATAAAAAACGGATAAACAACAAGAGAATGGAAGTTCCTTTTGTTTACACTCAAGAAAATGCAAAATATTTTCCTGAAAAAGTAAAGAAGAGAAGACAAAAGTTAAACATTGTTTCTTCTACTAAATCTTCTATATCTAATGACTTCTTTGATTTAAATGCAGCTAATCCTAATAAGGACAATATATCTCCAGTACCTTATGATACTAAGAGATATATACCTCCATTAGTATTAGAATGCCAAATCTTTGATCTAGAAGAACAAATGGAAGAACAAGAGATTTTGAGAAAAATTGAAAACGATGTCATTTTTTCTTTTATGACATCGAGTATTAAAGAAAATAATTCTGGTCTTCTCAAATCTTCCATCAATTTGTGTTCATCTGATGTTTCTTGCTCTGAGGTTTATCCAAATAAATTAACTGATCAGTTTAGTTTTATTGATAAAACTTCCTCTTCTAAGTCAAATATTATATCTGAAATTGTTGATGACACTTTTACGTTAAATGATTATTTCTATAAAACAAAGCGTAAAAGAAGAAGGTCAAAGAAGAAAAAGAAGAAAGAGTTTGATATTTCTGAAAATACTAACTTTTCTGATTCCTCTATTTCAGATAGGCCTTTGAAGAAGTCTGTGAAGTCTGTTTGGCTAAAGAAACAGAGATCTGAAGAATTTGTATATGTAGAGGATAAATGTGTAGATCTTCTTTGTAAACAAGACTCATTTGCCTTTTGTAATAAATCTACAAAATATTCTGTAGAGCAAATGTTTCAAATTTCAAAGAATATCTCATATTGTCTCTCTAATTCTGATTCTGATGATTGTGTTTCTTCCTTAATATGTGATGATGTTCATGCTTTATTTGATCAGTCTCAGATGTTTTGGAAAAATAAATTTTTGAAAAAGAAAAAGGAAAGGACTAACAAGAAGGGACCTATATTCATATGGGTACCTAAATCTGAGTAATTTTTTATTGTGCAGCTAAATCAATTATGGTATCTGGATTCGGGGTGTTCCAAACACATGACCGGCAACAAATCTCTGCTTTCAAATTTTAAAGAAAAATGTTGCGGTCGTGTACAATTTGGAAATTGCGAGACGGCTCCCATTCTTGGTTATGGTGATCTTGTTCAAGGTAATTTAACTGTCAAAAGAGTAAGCTATGTCGAAGGTTTAAGTCACAATCTATTCAGCATCGGAAAATTCTGCGATAAAGATCTTGAAGTCAGTTTCAAGTCTAAAAGAGTTGTTGTAAAGAATAATAGCAGCATGGACTTACTTGTTGGAAAGAGACGATCAAATCTTTATACCATTAATCTTTCCGAAGTAAAGGTTCCATCAGATAACTATCAAAAGCCTCTATTCATGAAAGCTGGGTGTGGCACCGACGACTAGCTCATCTCAATTTCAAATATATGGATCGCTTGGTCAAGAATGATTCCGTGAGAGGTCTTCCGATCCTCCGTTTCCAGAAAGACCATCTCTGTCAGGACTGCGAGAAAGGAAAGATGAAGAAAGCATCTCATAAGCCTAAGCCTGAACATTGTACTGCGGACATCCTAGATCTAACTCATGTTGATTTGTGCGGACCAATGAAGACAAAGAGTATTGGTAAGAAGAAATATGTTTTGGTTGTTGTTGATGATTACTCCAGATATACATGGGTGAAATTTCTCAAATCTAAAGACGAGACACCCGAAATTCTCATCAACCTCATCAAAACCATTCAGACAAATAAGCAAAAGCACGTCAAAGTTGTAAGATCAGATAATGGCACAGAATTCAAGAATTCAACTCTTCAAGCTTTCTATGATGATCAAGGTATACAACAACAGTTTTCTGCTGCAAGAACACCTCAACAGAATGGGGTTGTTGAAAGAAGAAACAGAACGCTTGTGGAAGCTGGTAGATCTATGCTTGTTTATTCAGGTCTTCCTTTGTCCCACTGGGCTGAAGCCATATCAACTGCCTGTCATACTCAAAACAGATCAGTTGTACACCGCCGGTTCAACAAGACTCCATATGAATTGATGAACGATATCAAACCCAACATCAAATATTTCAAGTCTTTCGGGTGTAAATGCTATGTTTTGAATGACAGAGATAATCTGAACAAATTCAGTCCAAAGGCAGATGAAGGCGTATTTATGGGCTATTCTTCTAACTCTGCTGCTTACAGAGTCTTTCTCCTCTCTGCAAGAAAAGTGATAGAGTCAGTGAATATCAAATTTGATGAAGTTGCTGATTTGGCTTTTGGACAATACAGTTCAGAACCCACTATTATTGGAAACTCAGCTTCTGAACAAATTAGTTCAGAACCTGCACTTCAGTCGACAAATCAGGATCCTTCTACTTCTCTATCCAATCTTTCTGATCTTGATTTTCTGTTTGAAAATTTTTATGATGATGTTCCTAAACTAAACACTGATAATGTGTCAAATGTCTTGAATCAGGAATCTGTGAGTGCATCTAATCCTACTTCCGCTGCATCAACCTCTGAACCTGATGCTGCTTCAGTACCTCTTGAAATTCAAGACATTCCTTCTGAACATCATCCGGATCAGTTCATACATGAACCAGAAATTGCTGAAACTGTTCATGAGGAGTCTGTAGAAGATGAAGCTGTTCCAGAAGAAAATGTTCAACAAGAAGTACAAGCTATGTCTGGTCAACAAGAGCCTGAATCTGATGTCATGGAAATACCTCCTCCTCCAGTTGAAACCATATCTGTGTCATCTTCTGACATTATTTCATCTGAAGATCCTCCTCAACAATTAGAAGTGGTTCAAGAAGTTATTGATCCTCTCCCTCATACAACAAAATGGACAAGATCTCATCCAATCCATCAAATTATTGGGGATCCTCAAGCAAGTGTTTCTACTCGCTCCAAAACAGCTTCTTCCAACGAATGTTTGTACACTTGCTTCCTAAGCAAGATTGAACTTACCAAAGTATCTGAAGCGTTGGAAGACCCAAACTGGATTTTAGCAATGCAAGAGGAGCTCAATCAGTTTGACACGCTAAAAGTTTGGAGACTTGTTCCACGGCCAAAGGGTAAAAGCATCATAGGAACCAAGTGGATATTCAAGAATAAAAAGGACAAAGATGGTATCGTTGTTCGCAACAAAGCCAGATTGGTAGCCAAAGGATATCGACAACAAGAAGGGATTGACTACGACCAAACCTTTGCACCAGTTGCTAGACTAGAAGCTATCAGGATGTTTCTTGCGTTCGCAGCTTATCGAAACTTCACCGTATATCAAATGGATGTCAAGATTGCCTTCCTCAATGGTAAACTGAAAGAAGAAATATTTGTATCTCAACCAGAGGGGTTTGTGGACAAAGATCATCCCGATTACGTATATTTCCTCGATAAAGCTTTATACGGGTTGAAACAAGCACCTCGAGCATGGTACGATGAGCTTTCTGCCTTTCTGCTCAAATCCGGCTTCACCAAAGGAACCATCGACACCTAGAGCATGGTACGATGAGCTTTCTGCCTTTCTGCCTTTGTTTATATGTCGTTCTAACTTAGATATCTGCTTAGTTCAAACTTATGTAGATGACATAATATTTTGTGCTACTAATCAATCTCTATGTACTTGGTTTTCTGATCTAATGACCTCTAGGTTTCAAATGAGCATGATGGGAGAAATCAACTTCTTCCTCGGCTTACAAGTAAAGCAGCTTCCAGATGGTATTTTTATCAACCAGTCGAAGTACATATTTGACCTTTTGAAGAAATTCAATTTGGACAAATCATCTTCGATTGGCACGCCCATGGCTCATGGAACTAAGATCGGACTTGATCCAGATGGAAAAGCTGTCGATGTCAAGACATATCAGGGGCTGATCGGATCGCTAATGTATCTGACAGCAAGTAGACCAGATATCATGTTCTCCACATTCCTTTGTGCCCGCTTTCAAGCAAATCCTAAGGAATCGCATCTACTAGCAGTCAAGCGCATATTCAGATATATCAAAGGAACTCCTTATTTAGGATTATGGTATCCTAAAAGTTCTGATTATAGTTTGATTGCTTACTCTGATGCAGATTATGGTGGTAATCAAATGGACAGGAAAAGTACTTCTGGTCATCTCCAGTTTCTGGGTGACAGACTGATAAGCTGGGTGTCGAAAAAGCAAAACTGCGTGTCAATATCAACAGCTGAAGTTGAATACGTCGCTGCAGCTAGTTGCTGTGCTCAAGTGCTATGGATGAAAACGCAACTTCGTGATTACGGAATGCTATACAAGACGATGCCAATATATTGTGACAGCAAGTCCGCGATTGCGATATCGGTCAATCCTGTCCAGCACACTAAGACCAAGCACATAGACATGCGATATCATTTTATAAAGCATCACGTGGAAGAAGGTACTATTGAGTTATATTTTGTCCCAACTGAATATCAACTTGCTGATATTTTTACAAAAGCTTTGGATGAAAAACGTTTTAACTTTTTGCTTTCCAAAATCGGCATGTTGAACTTAAAAGTTTAAATTTTTACAAATTTTACTCTATAAAGTAAAATCTTTCAGATTTTCTTTCTTTTGAATAGAATGTGTTTCTAGGATCTTTTACAAGTCGCTTTGTTTATATTAAAGTTTTATATGTTCATTTTTCAAATCTTACAAACATCAAAAAATCAGCAACATGCTTGACGCTTTAGATACTGCTTTAAAGATATGTAAGTCGGCATATTTATGGTTTACTTTGCATGAACATCCTAAGTGATCAGAATTGTAGATCGTAATGAAAATATGGGCTAAGCTATTCAATATAGATCTGAGTTATTGAGATGATTTTATTTTTAAGCATTTAAAATACAGAAATCCTTGAGTTTAAAAGTTTGTACCTGTGACCTTTCTAGTTTGGGAAAGTAAGTTCCGAGGGATGCTCGACATCTGGTCCCCTAAGGTCAATTTATCTGGGAGTGATCAAACAGAAATCCTTCTATAGAACCAGATCGAAAGTCATGTTTTACTGGTCTGAATGGGTTTAGGATATGTCGATGTAGCCTTTCTGATCCGGGAGAGTAAGTTCCAAGGGGTGCTTGACACCTAGTCCCCTAAGGCCAACTGGTCTGGGAGCGGCTAACCTAAATCTTGCAATAGGGTCAGATAGAAAGTTACGTTTACGGCATGTTCTTTACTTAATAAACTCTTTGATTAAAAGATACCAAAGTGCACAACGCTTAAAAGATGCCAAAGAATAGATACCTGCATGTGTTTGAAGTTGCATGTGTTTGAAGTTGAACATGTCTTAACTTGATATGCAATGAAACTTGTTTTTGTATCCAACAACTCATGTTTGATTTCAACTAATTGATAAATCTGAGAAATTTTACTAAGTAGACTTTAATTTGTTTAGTGTTTAAAATTTTATATATTCAGTTGTTACAAAATTTATATTCCATAAGATCATCTTTCATATTGATGTCTTTATGTTTGCTATCTGTGTTTTTGTCATATGGTCTGTGCATTTTTCGAGGGGGAGTGTTTATCTGGGTTCCATGTCTGCTAATATTCTGTTTTTGAGGGGGAGTGAATGTTGCTGATTAATTACTTCTTGTGCTGATCAGAAATTCATAAGGTAAGTATTTCTGAAATTACTATGCAAATGCTAAACTAATTTGATAAATTTTGTGCATTTGTGTAGGGGGAGTAATGGGGGCTTATCAGGTAATTTTCTCATAGTTATTTTTTTTAGTGTTCTTTGTTTTTAGAATATATAGAAGTAAGAGTGTGTTTTTTTTTATTCCCTTTGAACTTGTTTGACTATTCATCTTTCCTCCATTCTCTCTGTGTTTTTTCTTCTTGCATTCTCATCTGATTCATTTCAGATTGTGACTTTGGAAATTCAGGTATGTTTTTGTTTTTCGTTCGATGTTTGTAGTTTGATTAGTGTTAC
Organism: Arctium minus; assembly: GCA_954870635.1. NCBI lineage: Eukaryota > Viridiplantae > Streptophyta > Magnoliopsida > Asterales > Asteraceae > Arctium > Arctium minus. The sequence continues at coordinate 65,475,349 of OX941090.1, read as the reverse complement.
ATTACTTTGTGTTGATTTCATTCTTGATCTCTTATTGTGTGTTGTATCTGACTTGCGATTTTTTCACTGTTCATCGATCTCTAAAAACTCAGATTCGAGTTGATTTTGATCGATTTACGTATTGAGATTTGTTTAGATCTTATAATCGACAATCAGGTATGTTTTGTTTTGGTTTAATTTCGTTGTTTTGTGCTTAGATTTTTTGTTTTGTGGTTTTCGGGTTCGAACAAACGTGTTCTAGGTTTTTTTGTTCAAGTCTTCGAGACCCGCAAAGGCTACTTTGCGTGTCCTGTTAGAACCGCAAAGTGTTCTTTGCGTGTCTTACTAGACCCGTAAAGTATATTGTGCGTTTCTAACAAGAAACGCAAAGTGCTCTTTACGTGTCCCTTTAGACCCGCATAGTGAACTATGCGTTTCACCCGTGACCCACATTCTTCTAGTTTGTTTGTTTCGTTTTCTTTGTGTAGTTTACGTCTCACTAAGAACACGCAAAGTCTATCTTGCGTCTCCTTAGTGACACACAAACTTATTGTGTTTCGATGTTTCAAAGTATGTTTTGCGTTCCATTAAGGACACGCATTCCTTCCTATGCGTTCCCTTCAGGTCACGCATTTCTTCCTTTGCGTTCCCTTAAGGACCCGCAAACCATACTTGGAATATTTTTTCGTGTTTTCTGTTGGATGTTTAACTTTGTTTTGTTTTTTTGTTTCAGGTTATCATATCTTCTCGAACAAATATTGATCCAATGATTCAAGACGAGAATGTCGTTCTTGAGGATCCGGCTGATCAAGCATCTCATGATACACCTATGCCTTCTGTTCCGTCTGTTGGGGCTGATCTTTCTATATCTAGGCAAACTCCAAATAATGTGTTCCCTAACATCATGTACATGCCTTATAAGCCTAACAACTACTTTGTTGACTTTGATCGCATCAAGATTCATCCTGTCATACGCTCCATTCTTCGTGGACATCCGCTCTCTCAAGCTCTCTGTTCAGTTGCTGATGTTCCGGAAGTCTACGTTCAGCAAGTCTGGCACACCATCACTAAGAACGAACTGGCACGTCCTCATCGATTTGATCTCAAAAATTGATCAATTTGATTCATATCTTTCTTACAAGCGTTTACGGTTGATTCTTGAGCTTCCTGAGCCTACTTCTAGACCTAGAAGGACAACGTATGATAACTTTCCATCCGAAGAGGAAGTTTTTGAGGGCATCAAACGACTAGGCTATGTTGGTTCACTGAAAAAGGTTGTAGACTTTGACAAGTCTAATCTTCCTCCTGTCTGGTATTCTTTATTTTCTGTCATCAACAGGTGCTTAACTTCTAAACACACCGGCACGGATAGTTCTAGTCTTCACTATCTTCGACTGTTCCATGCAGTAGTCTATGACCTGCATGTCGACTATACGATTATTTTCTGGACCGAGCTTTCTGAAGTAGTCAAAGACAAGTTAACCAACAAGCGACGAATGTTCATTCCTTTTATCAGGTTTCTCAAGCTGATTATTAGAAGCATGTTTCGAAGCAATCCGGCCATTCCACGAAGATTATCTTAGCCGCAAGTTCAGGATTCCGAGATGCTTTATCTTCAGAAACAGAATAAGTCCTTCACTTTTTCTATGACCATTCCTTATGGTCTTATTGCCAATTATGCTGACATGACCAATTACAGTGTCATCGATTATTGTTTAGAAAATGAATTTGTAGAGGCTGAACAGGAAGAACCTTCTCATGGCACTCCAGCTGGTACTACTCATGAAGAGCAAGTTGAAGCAACTACTCAGGAAATAGTTACTGTCGTTGCAACTACACTAGAGACAGATGTTGATCTTTCTGCAGCACCACAAGACGTTGCTACTCATCACGTGGAATCTATCATTGCTGATATTGAAGCTGAAGCCACTACTGTTACTGCTGATGTTAGAGAAGATGCTAATCCTGATGAAACTGGAGTTGCTAATGATGATGCGACAAATACTGATCTTTCTGATGATGGTGAAAACACAACAAGTGATTCAGACGATGGTGATGATGATGCCGATCAACCCAACATGAAAGTGTATGAACGGAAAATAAGATCACCGGAAGTGGTTGTTGTCCCAGAAGATGTTTCAGAAGATGAATCGGTATCTATTGATCCTTCTGCTGCCCGTCTAAACATTGATGAACTGGATATCTCATTTGCTCAAACCTCCACTCAAACACAGAGTCAAGATCCTGCTTCTTTTACTGTTGATGTTACTGCTACCACTGTTTATGCTGTTGAGCTTTCTATGGTTCCTGCACGTGTCTCTTCGGAGAAATTTACAACTCTGAATGAGGTAATTCGTCAGTTCTAAAAAAGAGTAGATGCTCAAAAGGAAGAAGATATTAACAAGTTGAAGTCGTTTTTCAAAGGGAAAATGCCAGAGATAGATACTTCGGTTATTCCTCCTGAGATTCTTTTCCTCCGTCCTTCAGGGGTGATTCTTCGGGAACCTTCTTCTGCGGTTTCTTCATCTACATCACCGATTGTATCTCTTCCTTTTTCGTCAATATTCACTCAGTCTGCGGATATTTCAAGGGCTTCTATTCATGATTCTCCGATTTCTGAGCTATCTGATCTTCTTTATGCGCGTCTTCTATCTATATCTCGGCTACAACATCAAGATCAAGATTTGATCTCTCTGCTGAGGAACTTCCAGCCAACGCCGCCTCCAGTTTCTTCCTCTTCCAATTCTGATCGCATTAATGCTTTATCTCATGAATTTCAGGAATTCAGATCAGAAGTTAGATCCAGTTTATCTGATCTTCATTCTTTTATGTCACAAGCTTTCTCCGATCTATCTAACAAGATTGATCATCTAGAGCAATCATGCAGGACTGAGGCTGGACCGTCTCTTAAACGCCGACATGACCAAGATGATTCCGATCATCAAGGCCATGAGGGGGAGATGGCAAAGAGACAAAGAACATAAGGGTCTTCTTAAGCACGAGAAGTTGTTCAAAAAGAAGTGGCTGGAGATAGAGAAAAGACTGCTGCTACAGTTCAAGATTGTAGTATCCAAGATTTAGTGAATGTCATGGTTGACAATGCTGATGTAACTGCTTTGCATAATGAATTTAATATGTCTGAAGCAAATATTAATAATATGCAAATTGTAGTTTATGTGGATCCAGATGTCTCAGGTAGAGCTTATGAAGTTGAAGAGTCGGAAGCAGCAAATGACATGAGATCTTTCTTCGCGAACTTCATAGAGATAACTTCAGATGATGATGAAGAAGTTAGATTTGAGAAAGTTGCTCAAGTTAAAGAAGAAGATTGCAACAATATCATCATCTTATCTGATACAGAGGATGATACTGTTTTCATGGATGCATCAGATACAAAAGAGGCTGAATTGCTATATGGTGATCTTCCGAGTCAAGGTGAGATTCCAGAAGATGATCAACCTTCATCTACTCCAGTAACTAGTTCTGCTCCGACAACCAATATTCCGTCAAGTGCATTTGAAGTCGGTCAGTCATCTAGAGCTCAAGCAGATATTCCTTCTTCCGAACCAGTAATTCCTCCATCTCTTCTAGAAGAAGGAGAAGCTTTAACTAGGCAGCAAAGACAGAGAAATCTACAGCAGAGATATATGGCTTCTAGACTCAGAACCGCTTTTGTTGAAGATATCCAAAGCAACATCTTTGTTTCTAGAAAGAAGGACAATCAATACATATGCCATACTTGGAGTAGAGAAAGAATTAGAAGCTTATCAGCATGAATACTTAGCGTTTATAAAATGCCAGCGCAAAAAGAATAACATCGTTACTTCTCCTCATCTAATAGTTCGAGTTCTCAGTGTCACATTTAATAAGTTTTTGAACATCTGGTATCCAGACCTTGAAGTGGAAAGAAGAGACTGCAAGCGGTATAACTTTTCAGAGGCTGGTTTTACTGATCTTTCAATTGATGATGTTGAATTCTTATATGATCACTTCAGGAATCTTTATCACCGGACTCAGGATGTTTCTCAAACTCTTTTTGTTATTAAACGATTCATTCGACGACATATCCGTTTTTTTTCGTGTTTTTGACTTCCAGATGGCCGTCGAAAGCTTTCAGCCTGTGGTTAATCTTGAAAGGCCCAACCGGAGTTTGTAGAATCTAAAGTCTTATCCGTTATTCACCATTATCGAAGATCCATACGGAGTAGTATATAAGAACATCTCAAGTGAAAAATGCTTTCTACGATTTGATGATATTAGATATTACTCTGATGGAACTCTAAAGGTGATCAAACTTCAATTGGAGAATCGTCTACAAGAGGCTAGAAGAAAGTTTTTGGAAACAAGAAGAGAGTCATATCTTTTTGAAAATGATGAAATTCGTCTGATCCGTAGATCTTTGGTCACTATTCAAGATAGACTGAATCTCCGTTCAACTCTGCGACGATTGGAAGTGTTAGTTGGGCTGAACAGACTACGTCAACGAGAAGAACGTCAATGATCCTTCAAAGTCGCCTAGATGGTTAATGCTGTTTTTGAAGATTGTTTTTTTTTAAGACCTCGGCGCCAATGATTACTAAGGGGGAGATTGTTAGATCTGATTTTATAGTAATCATTGTATTTATTTCCTTTATCTGTCAGTGCTTATTGTTCTTTTCTGTCTTGTAAGTGCCTTGAGGTATTTAAGTCCTCTTGGCTTGTTTGCTTGTAAGAACTTTCACTTTTTGAATTCAATATACTGTTACATTTGAGCGCATACTTTCTCTCTCTAGATTCTCTCTCTACAGATCTTGTGATCTTGGCTTATCACAAAGGAAAGAAACCGTTTGTTTTCAAAGATAAAATAACTTGAAGAGATCATGTTCAAGGTGAAGTTGACTGAGCCAAAGACGCCATAATCAATTGTCCAATCACAAAGAGATGATCAAGCTGATTCAGAATGCTCATTCAAAACAACTTCAAGTTCACGTTTTACAAATGTTTCTAATAATCCTTTATTTGATTCAGATGATAGTCATACTTCTAACTCTAAAGATCAGATTCGTCCTTCTAACCTATTCTATGATAAACATGTTGATGGTTCAGGTAACATCAAGAACAACAACTCTCAGACGAAAATGTTGAGGAAAAGGAAAGATGAGAAAGAAAAAGAAAAGTGGATTTGGAGAGTGAAAGGTTCCTCGGAGGAGTAGAAGGAACAAAAATCATTTGTGCATACATCAAATGCTAAAACGAACAATGCTCCTAAAGGTAAAACTTTTGGCAAACCTGATCTTGTTTATACTGTAAATAAACTGATCAGGTTAGCACAAAAGAAAAATAGTTGTTCCTATTGTGGTTCAAATGATTTTGTAAACAAAAATTATGAAAATAGTTGGTATGGTTCTTATTACATCTCTCCTAATAAAACTGCAGCTAACAAATCAGGACCCAAATACCAGTGGGTACCAAAAGTTAAACCTATGTTGCATGCACCTAAAGACTAAGGGGAGAAAGAACAATGGTTTCTGATTACAACAGATCAGGACCCGATCTTCAATGCTAAAGGACAATGACTTCTAATCATGTACAGATCAGGACTCGATCTTCAAAGATCAAATGATGACTTCTAAACAGATTAGTTTAGGACTCGTTCTTCAATGATAAAGATGGAGCGTTTGACTTCTGAATTCACTTCAATCCTAGTAATTCAGAACTCGATTTAATGATTAAGGATTATGCATATGTTAAGGGGGAGCTTACATGTTTTATATTTTTACTGATATATATTTTCTGATTTTTCAGGAGGAGATTAAATGATAAATTCATTGTTACATTTTAGACGGAATTACAATTCTCACCGGAGAATACGTAAAAATGGCTTCTGAATACTTCAGTTCTGAACCCGACCTCAAATATTTTTCTTCTAACGGATGATTAATAAATAATATCTTTTCAAGAAGTTTTTATTTTGAGGGGGAGTTAGAGGGAGAAGATAAATGTTACTTGTACTTTAACTATCATATTTTTCTGATGAATTGACTTTTTATAGATATTGAGGGGGGAGAATATCTGAAGTTTTGTTCAGAAAGCGTAAACGATGATATTCATTTTAGGGGGAGTTAAGATCCCTACATTACAGGTATATATTTCTGAATCTTATACTCTATCACTTGTGAAAAATGATTTTCTTAAATGTTCAAACCACTTCACATTCTTAAAATGTTTTCATGAATTGAGAAGTGTGATTTTAAATTTTTTTGAATACTTTCATGACTATCTGACCGTGTGTTTCTAAAAGATTAATACTTATGTATTATCTTGTCATATATTGTCAAGTATTCTTACACACATCGGTTCAGTACATTCTAATTGACTTTGTTATTACCACGTCTCAAATAGTTTAATCTTTCGATGGTAATACTCCCGTTTGCTATTCAAAAGTTGTTTGAGATTAGACGTCATTTCTATTTTAGATGTGTTTTCATTGCTAAATTGTTTATATCTCGTTCATATAAACAACTTATGTTCTTTGATACCCCAAATTATTTTTTCTTCATGATATTTGATCTGATTAAATCATTGTCAGATTCTCAAAACAATGAAATTGAATGATCTTAAATGTTCAAAGTTTTGAGAGATCTTAAATGTTCAGTTGCTCAAATTTCATTCTTATCTGTTATGAGCATACATACACTGACTATGATATTTTGTGCTTAATTGTCAAGATAATCATTGAGCAACATATTCTTTTTAGGACAATATACATGGGACTCAGTGTGAGTGCTTAAATGACTTCCATGGATTCACGTTAACCAGTTTTTCCTACCCCGAAAGTAATCCTTGAGTGATTAAGGGGAGATGGGTTAAAAGATTGAGAATTGGTGTGTGGTGAGGTAATATGGAAAAGAGAGATTGGTTGGAAGTGAGCTCAAAATATTAAAAGAAAGAGGGTGTGAGAACAGAGTAAAATAATATCAGACTCTGCACCAAATTTTTTCTGAGTCGGGCAGCCACATAATCTGTTGGTTCACATTTCTTCGTGACCTTCATTGAAAAAGGCAACTAGCCCATGCCAACTCTTGCATATAACCCCACCTGCTACTCATTCTTTTCTCAACAAAAGAATGTTTTAATTTCAAGGGGAAGCAACATATTATCTATTTGATCTTCATTTGGAAGACTCAAATATTGAAAAAGAAGGAAAGTTGCCCCACCTTCGACCCTTTATCATGCACATTGAGTCTATGTATAACTATTGTTGTCTCAATGGTTTACATAAGTTTGAGCCTTATAAAAAGCAATCATTATGCTAATTCTTTCAAACACAAGCACGAGCACATAGAAAATTCGTTTTTCCGTCAGAACGTTCATAGATTTACCTTGTGTTTTTCGATGATTGAATGGAAGTCCTGGGGAGTGAACATCACACAAGCTCCTTATAAAGTACATTCGTTGTACTAAGTAACTTCGTGTTACTTACAGGCACTTTAACTGCTTCATATGTTGATTCAGGGTTACCACTTGTAATTTGTCTGAATTTGAAAAGATTCGGATAAATACATTTTATGAATTGACGGAAACTTATCAGATCAATTGGAGAAGATTCTTCATATCCTACCAAAAGGGGAGATTGTTATTCATGGAGATTGTGCTTATCTGATTATTTGGGGGAGATCAATCAAAGACAGAGCTGACATTGAACAGTTTTGATGATTCTGATTCTCAAAATTCATCAAAAAGGGGGAGAAGTTTCAAAGTTCAAGTCAGATTCAAGTTGATCGTATCAGAAAGGGGGAAAGTCTTCACAAATAAGTTTTTAAAGAGAGAGCAAAGTTATGAAAAAGCAAGAAAAAGGGGAAGATTGTTCGAGGTTTCAAAGTTTGATTCTTTTCAAAGCGAAAGCAATGTTAAGTGAGATGAAATGAAAGAGAAAGAAATTAAAGTCAGATGGAAAGCTGAAGTAAAGTTTGTTGGGTTAAAGAGAATTTTCTGAAGAGTATGTGGTTTTGTTGAAAATAAAGGGGGAGAATGCAGAAAGTGTTGAAGTTCTACTCAAAGCTACTCAAAGTTAATCAAAAGGGGATTTCAAGTGCTATCAAAGACTGATTAAAGTGATAAAGATATATATATATATATATATATATATATATATATAGGACGATAATCAAATGAGAACAATAAAAAGGTTGAGAACCACATATCTCATTCATCCGATCTTTTTTATATAACATGCTTAATTAGCAATCTTTAATCTAGAAGGGCACTTTGGTAAATTTATTTTTCAATAATCTTTAATGATTTTTGAATCCATAAATTTTTTTAATTTTTACTAGATTATTATTATGATAATTAAAATGACCAATTTGCATTTAATATGAATTAATTTGAGATGTGAATGGAAATTAATTATATTGCTTCATTTTAATTAAGTGCTAAATTATTCTTCAATAACATGGTAGTAATTTTGATCTACAAAATGTCAAACCTTCTTAAAATGTTTTGAGTAACTACTAACTCTACGGTCATGTTCCTTTGTTGCTGTATTGAACCAAAAGTTGGCAAGGATTGTAAGAGAAACTTGATTCCGTTGCTATGAAAAAATTTTCCTAGCTAAAAGGAAGTGGCGTTGTGGTATGCGGATTGTATTGTGCATTATTCAGATTGAAATATTATCGTTCTTGTTGATATTCGATAATTGTACTTGTGGTTAATAACTGGCAAAAATCCTGATGCTTTTCTCATTGATAATGCAACAATGTATATACATGATACAAACTGAAAATCCCCATAAATAAGGGAAGGATATTAACAATAAATACAAATAAATGCACAATATATATGGCTAACAATATGACTAACAATATGGTCAACTAACAGTCCCTCGCAGTTGGAGCTGGAGGAGGCCGAATGCTCAAACTGGATTTGAAGTCAAGAAATAATTGTCGTGGGAGACCTTTCATGAAAATGTTTGCGTATTGGAAGGTAGATGGGATGTGTGAGACCCGAACCTGTCCCACAAAAACCTTTTCACAGATGGAGTGTATGTCCATTTCTATATGTTTCATTAGTTGGTGTTGGACCGGATTTCCGAACAAATAAACAACATAAACATTGTCGTAGTACACGAGGGTGTATCGTTGAAGGGGCGTATGAAGCTCAAGTAATAGGTTCCGAAGCCAACAAGATTCGGCGACTACATTGGCAACGCCCCGATATTCATCTTTGGCGCTGGAATGCGATAGAGTAGGTTGGCGTTTGGCGGACCACGAGATTAAGTTATCGCCCAAGAAAATGCAGTAGTAGGAGGTGGATCTGTGAGTGTCTAGGTATCCCCCAATCTTCATCGGTGTAGGCGATGAGTTGGGGCTTGGCGGATGGGTACAAGTGCAGTACGAGATCAAGAGTACCTTTGAGATATCGAAGGATGCGCTTGAGAGTGTTGAAATGCGGTCGGGTGAAGGTAATGTATTGGAGTGGGCTGGCGAGACTTCAGTAGGTGGATGGATAAGTCATGGGTTGACCAATGTTGGCACTTAACTTCGAGTTGGTATCCACAGGGGTTACAGTGGGATTGCATTGCTCCATGTTTGCTCCTTTGAGAATGTATTTGGGATACTTTTGTTGAAACAAAAACATGCTAGTGCCGTACGTTTGACCGAGATGCCCAAAAAGTACGTGAGGGCACCAAAGTCCGTCATCTCAAATTCCCTTTTAAGGGTGGTGATGGCCTTTTTTAAGGCTATCTGATGAAACCATAAGGACAATGTCATCGACATATAGAAGAAGGTAGCCATAATCATCGCGTCGACGAAAGGTGAATAAGGAATTGTCACTTTTGCTACACGTAAAACATGGAAGAAGGATATGTTATGCAAACCTTTGGTACTAAGCGCACGAGGACTGTTTTAGCCCGTAGAGGGACTTGCGAAGTTTGCAAATGTAACCCAGATACAATGGATGAGAAAAACCCGGTGGTTGATGAATGTATACAGCCTCATGGGTCACCGTGTAAAAACACATTTTTAACATCAAGATGGTGTACTGGACAGTTGTGTCTCCAAGCAAGACTCAGGATTGTACATATTATGGCATGCTTGACCACTGGACTGAATGTTTCGTCACAATATACCCCTACCTATTGAGAGTTACCATTTACGATGAGCCTAGCTTTATACTGTTCAAGGGTACTCTCTGCACGTAATTTAGGCGAAAAATGATATGGCAACGAATAACATTCGCGTCGTGAGGATGGGGAACTAAATCCCATGTGTTTTGTTTAAGTAAAGCAATAAATTCGGTGTGCATGGCATCGTTCCAATTATGGTCGAGAAGGGAAAGTTTTGGATTTGTGGGGATAGGAGAAAGAGTTTGTGTGTGAAGTGAGAATGAGTGGTTGGGTTTGAAAATTCCGCTTTTGAAACGAGTTTGCTTTGGATGAAGATTGGGTGGGTAAGGTGCGGGGGTGGGAGTAATATCGGATTGTATTAGAGTTATAGATGGGATGGAATGGGTGGATTAGTCCGATGATTGGCTGCCAGGTGGTATGGGGCTGTTAGAGTAGGCCGTAGGTGAGGGATGGGCTGGTAGTGTGTAATGGACAGCAGGTCGTGTGTGACTAGAATCTCTAGGTGGGCTGAAAGGGGGGTCGGGGGTGGCGTATCGGCGAGATTGAGAGAAGGAGAGTTGGAGTGGTGAATTAAGTTGGGTGATGGAGGGATGTCATGTATAAAATCATATGCGGTGGTGGGTATTTTCCGGATTTTGGTGAATTGGAAGACATTTTCGGTAAAGGTGACATGAGAGGAAATAATTTGTTGATTATTGGATAGAGAGTGACAAAGATAGCTACAATGGTTTGGAGGATAGCCGAGAAACACACAATGAATAGATCGAGGAGCAAGTTTGTGAGAATTGCAAAAAGATCAGAAAAGCTTGAGATTTTGTTTTTAAGGGAAACGTCCAAATAAAGTGTGAAATATCTCCAAGAAACACAAGATAATATTTATGTCCTAACGTAGAAGTAACGGGAAAGGTCCACAAACCAACATGAATAATATCAAACAGAGAATAAAGGATGGTTTGAGATAATGAAAAACATAAACGACAATGTTTGCCCAAAGAACAAGCATTACATGAAGTAGCATCTAAAAGTTTATTGGTAGAAGTAAATTGGTTGTGCTTAAATAAATGAAAAAACAGATGATCCCGGGTGTCTGAGATGATTATGCCATGATGATGGGGATACAGTGTGATGAGCAACGGGAGAGTTATAGACGCTTGAAGCTTGAGTGAGAGGATAAAGTTCACCCGTACTATTGCATCTCGTGAGTATGGTCCCCGTTGGAAAATCCTTCACAGAGAAACCACATGGGTCAAATTCAACAGAAACATGATTGTCACAAGTGAACTTATGGGCATAAATTAGGTTTTTGATGATTTTAGGAATGTGGTATACGGTATTGATATAGTAAGTATGGTTTTGGTGAGATATGGTGGTGAAGCCATGACCAATAATTGGAACTTTGTTACCATTGCCTGCGAGAATGTAACGTGGTTTACTTAAAGAAAATAAGTGAGAAAAATTACCCAAAATGCTAGCGAGGTGTGATGTGGAAGTTGTGTCCATGTACCAAGAAGTGTTCGACGGGTTGAGTTGCACGGTATGGAAAGCCCCTTCAAGTTCTGTAGGTGTCATGAGAGTGTCATGGTCTGTGTTGGAGCCTGTCGTCAGATGTGCTTGAGGGGTGGGCTATTGTTGACGGTAAGCTGGACGAAGGTCAGGCCCAAGAAGACCCGGTTGCGAATTGGGTTGGGGTGAGATACGAACAGGGGGCGTTGCCCACTGATTCAGGTGATACCAAGCAGCCATGGGCCATGGGTATTGAGGTTGAACACCGTAGTGGCCACGACCTCGGACTCGGCTTCGGTTTCCACGTGTAGACGAGTGACGACCACCACGATAAGCCCCACGGCTGCTGCCACAGCCGAGAGGTTATTGATGTGTTCTCGCGTAGGTGTGTCAACTTGAGCGGTTGGAGTTTCGGAACACTGAGAGATGAAAGCTTGAGGGGCATGCGATTTCTATTTTGATCGTCGTGTTTCCTCCAACAATAATTGAGATCGAACCTTGTTGAAGCTTGGTAAGGGATCAGATTGCTAGATGAAGGTGGCAATAGTGTCATAGTCACCTTTTTTCAAATCGGAGACGAGTTAGAGAACCATTTTATTTATTTAGATCGGATTACCAACATTTGTGAGTTGATCGACCTATTTCTTGACACGAGCACAACAATTAGAGATGTTGGAGAAGGTGTCGAGACAGGTGTTGTTAAATTGTTCATCCAAGTAGACGGCACAAGTGGCTTTGTTATCTTCAAAGATTTCTTAGAGACGATTCCATAGTTCTTGGACGGAAGCCCTTGTTTTCATAATGATTTGGAGGAGGTCGGTTGAGATGGTAGCGTAGATCTATTGCTTTACAACGGCATCAAGATAGGTCCATGTAGCTTAATCGATGTCGGTTGGGTGAGCATCTTTGGGGTTAATGTGATCTAGAACATTGTACGCGCATGCGTGAATGTGAAATAATTCCACCTACGACGCGTAATGACCATCGCCTTGGTCCAAGAGAAGAGGAATTGAATTCTTGATGTTGTTTACTCCGAATGCAGGATGAAAAGGAGCTTTGGGTCCTTGGGTGCTGTTGTTAGAGACCGTCATTGTGAGGAAGATGATTAGCGGCGACAGTAGGCAGAAGAGGAGGGGGGGGGGCAGCAAAATTTAGGGTTGTCGGGAGAAGGAGAAAAGAAGACCCAATCAGGGCTCTGATACCATAATAATTGCCAAAAGTCCTAGTGCCTTGTTGATTGATATTGCAACAAAATATATATATATATATATCTATATACCAGATACAAACTGAAAATCCCGATAAATAAGGGAAGAATATTAACAATAAATACTAATAAATGAACAATATATATGGCTAACAATATGGTCGGCTAACAACGGTAACTTATAAAACACGGAGATCTTTTTTGAACGCATTGGTTCAAAAAATATAGTAAAAGTCCATAGATTTTTTTTTGTTTTGGTTATTGCTGATAAATGGTAATGCAACATATATAAGATAGGTTTGTGTAGTTAGTTTGATGTTTTGTAAATGTTTTATTACGTTATTTTTCTTGAGACTTTATGATTCAAAGAAACTACAGAAAAAGCCATAGGATTTGGTTATTTCACCCTATGAAATAACACATGGGTAAAGATTAAAGTGTTGTTTCACAATGTGAAACAACATATTTATATTTATTGAAGTGTTGTTTCATAGTGTAAATTAACACAATGATGCTAAGATGAAACAACATAATGTTAGTTTCATACTATAAAACAACACATTGATTAAATTTTTCATTTTAAATTGTAACGGTTAAAAAATCTCAAAAAATATATATTGACATTAGTGTTAAATTAAAGTGAAATTAAATGTTATTTTTTAATATAGTTTTATATTGTAATTAAAATATCTAAGATTAAAAAGAAGGTGATATTTATTTAATTTGTAAAATAGTAATGAGAGAGATAGAGAGATTAATTGATGTAACAATTGTCATTTTATTTTTTAGTCAAATCCCATAAATGCCCTTTCATCTTACCATTTAATTCATAGCATCACACGAACCATAGATCAAATTCAATTAATGGGTTAATCTCATCGTTTTCAAGCTTTTCCTGGTTCTCATTTGATTTAGCCATATATATATATGGAGAATTTTATTTGACAATGCTAAATATATGAGAAATAAAGAAGTAAAACCGGGGTTCTCGTATTTAAATCATGAATTAAATAATTTGGAGGTCCAGAAATATTCTCGTATTTTTATAAAACCGGGGTTTTCTCGTTTGAACCCCTTATTATATTGAAAACTTTAGAAACCGTCAATTTCATTGGTTAAATTAATGAAATTGGTTCATAAAGTTGTCTAATATGATCAAGTTGTTTCATATAATTCTTTTGTTAATGAAATTGTTTCATATATTTGTGTTTTTTATGTAGTTTCATCTATTTTTCTCATTCTGATGAAATTGTTTCATGTATTTTCGCAGTTTGATGAAACTTTTTCATTTATGCATAAAAAACACAAATATATGCAACGATTTCATCAATAAAAGAATTATATGAAGAAATTTCATCAAATTAAACAATTTCATTAACTTAACCAATGAAATCAAGAGTTTCCACGATTTTCAAAATTAGAGTGGTTTCCATTTGATCGCTCCCCATATAAACTAAAAAATAATTATTCTAACAACATTTATAATTATATATTCAATACTAATACTCCATGATAAATACTAGCCGAACCCAATACGTCTCTTAGAGTACGTTTGGTACAGTAGTCAGGGCAGAACAGAACATAACATGATTATTGTTCCATGTTTGACATTACTTTTATGTTGAAGAGATAGGAACATGCACTACTAGAAAAATGAGCAAATCCCACGAAAATATTACCGACGGTAGAAATCTGTCGATAATCTGTCGATAATTCCGTCGGTGATCATTCGGTGATACCATCGCGTGACGATGTTTAATCAAAGACATGTTTTTATCATGATACTTTTATTAATTTTTAAGTATAACATAAATGACATCAATATAAATATATATTACATATTATCTTAGTGGGTGAAAACCATAATTCGTAACTTGGGCACAAATAATTAAATTATGAATATTTATTGTCCAAAAAATATGAAAAACCTTGATTTATATATTTTGGGTTTGTGTATTGATTTAATTTATTTTGATTTATGATGTAATAATAATTTTTATAAAAAAAATGTAAATGAAAAAACAAAATAAAATGTTATGATATATACATGTTAAAGAAACTCGAGGGTCTATTCTTTGACAAATGACACCCCAACCCCCTAACAGCATCTCCAACCATAACATAAAAACACACACCAAAAACAACAAATATGGTGGGTCCATCAACACAAAAAAGAAACACAACTCTAACCGTCCTTTAAAAAAAACACCAAATTTGTGGACCCACATTAAAATATCCTATTTTATTTATTATTATAATTTATGTTTAATTATTAAATCAGATTCATATTAAATACCAATAAACAATTGCATAGTGGTGGGTCCATAGGGTTCATCAAATATACCGGTTGGGGTTTTGGCCGGCATAATTGCCGTGTGAATTTCTTGACTGGCAAAAAACATTTGGGTTTAGCGGACGATTGGAGCACTCCAACCGGCAAAAAAGGGTATTTAGCGGCCGGTTGGAGATGTTCTAAGGGGGTAAATATTTAATCTAGTTGTCAAAGATATCTACCCCCCCCCCCCCCCCCCCCCCCGGGGACAATGCATCCAGTTGTTATTGTAAGGAAGAAGTTTAATTCACATGTAAAAACTTCTCTCTGGCTTGCTTAACACAACTTGTGCTAACATTGCTAGAAAATCATTCCCAATCAACAACTTTCCAGCTCCATACCTTAATTAATGGTAGCAAAATGAAAATGGGTCGAGGTTAACAAGAATAAAATCAAAATAAATAATAAAGAAAAAAGATTGCAAAAGGGTGAGACTAAAAACAATGTGGCTATTGAGCGTTGGAGATTCGGTTTCTACAAGTACTAACAACATCAAAATCATCCTGATCATATGTTATACTTCCTGGAAGGTCACGTCGAGAAGCTCCACAAATGACAAACTTGCACTACTATCGTGTTGACTTATTTTACCTCATCATTGATTTGCAACTTATGGAATTGGAGAATCGATTTATTGAGACTAGCACTGAGTTGCTTGCTTCCATGGCATGTCTAAATCCAAGTAACTATTTTCAGCTTTTAATAAGAGCAAATTGATTCATCTTGCTCATTTCTCTCTATTTGATTTCTCTGAAATGTAAATTTTGATACTCGATGATCAACTAGAAACTTATATTGTTGATATGAGGACTACGATAGAGTTCTCTAATCTAAATGGAATAAGTGATCCTGTGCAAAAAATGGTTGAAACCAAAAGGGATAAGGTGAGAGGGGGGATTAGGTGTTTCCTCTCATGTACTTGATTATAAAACTAGCAATGATATTACCTGTTGCGATTGCAATGGTCGAGAGGACGTTTTCAACTATGAACATCATCAAGAATAGGGTGTCAATAGAAGTAAATTTAAACCACAAAGTTGACATAGAAAATACTTGTATAAATAGAAATAACTTATAATGGGGAAATAGTATAGCCCTGACAACCCAAAATAATAGATGATAATTAACAACCTACTAACCTAACCTATAATAAGTTCGTATTATGGATTATCATCTCCAAAATCCTTTCACAATGTATCGCCGATTAACAAAAAACTATCAGCCCCAAAAGTGCCTCTACCAGCAACCAAACCCTTTGCTCAAGACTTCAAAAATCCACCGCTAAGAGAACCTGATATACATGTCATTTTAATAAAATGTGTTAGGCTTACGCATAGTGAGTTCAAACAGTTTTAAAGTAAAGCTATAAAACATGAAAATTGAAATCATAACTTTAATCTAGACAATTAAACCATTTAAACAATATTCTCCCTTGGAAAGGCACAACACCTAATGATGACGATGACAAGGGAGACCCGACTTACCACTTACAGTGACATAACATAAAAGCAAGCCACATATCCATGTTATATAAGAATCACTTATGGATTAATAATCATTAAGATCAACCACTCCAGGTCTATAGTTTAATGAGTTAATAAGCTCAACTACTCAAAGTCTATTGCTTACGGAGTCACCAAATTTAACCACACTAGGTCTATATATTGGGATTTCCAAAAATCCAAGTTAAGCTTGATCACTAGGAAATTATATTCTATTGATCAATGGTCGATGTCTGACTCCAAGTGCCCACACCATATTGCCTACGAAGACCAATGCCTATTTCAAGTTACAATTAGGGAATATCAACCCAAACATATCATATAAAGCTGATTTCTATGTCTTTGGATCCATTACATTATACTCTAACATATAAAATCTTCTAGATATGACAATTCATATCCAGTATATAAACAATCATCTTTAAGTGGTCACCAAGTGGGTAAAATCCCCATTTTTATCAACAAAATCCAAGATAGTAACATTATAAGTTTAGGTTTCAAAACTCATCAAAACTTTGAGATAATCATCTCTCATATAAATATAATCATTCCCCACACATATTTTATCAAAGACAGGAAACCTCTGAATCCCTAAATTTGACCTAAATGGTCCAAAATCACCCAAACGCGAAATACATTGAGTAAAACTGTTAGTGTATTATTGTATCCAAGATTTAATAGGAAAAGTCAAGTCAAGATAAGTCAACAAAGTCAATGTTTAGTTTAGTCAATCTTAGAGTTTACTTTGTTGTTAAGCATGTGGTTTTAGACTTGTGGTATAAATACAATGTTGCCTTGTAATAGTTGTAGGTTGTTCATCATTGTTACATCAATATACTTGTGACCGTTTCTCGCTCTATACTCTCTCTAGACTTTGAATGTCAAATATTGTTTTAGATTGATAGATTGCTTGAATTCATTGGGATTACATTATCAATTGGTATCAGAGCAAACCAATCCAATCAGAAGGATCATTACATGAAAATTTGATTCAATTTTTCGAAATCTTGATTTTCAAAAATTCGTTTTCTTGACACTGTTTGATCCACGTTTTTCATGTTTTTGTACAATTAAATCAAGAAATTGATTTTATTGTGAACGTTTTATCATAAGGATCAACTTTCGTTCTGATCATATTGTCAAATTCAAACATTAGATTGATCAATTTGATCAAATTGTATTTTTCGAAAAAGTTGAACACGAGCACTGTTTCTTGAATTAATTTGTTGATTTTTGAGGTTTTAATGGAAATCTTGTGGTAGATTTGTGTTCTAATTGATAATTCGATCATATTGGTGCAAGTTCATGTTTAAATTTGCAGGTTTAAGTCGATTTGGACTGATTTTGTGAACGAACTGTCAAAACACGCTAGATTCGGAAAACGTGCAAGTTCATCCTGAGAACGTGCAAGATTCAAGCTGAAGAACGCGCAAGCAAAGCCTGCGAGTTCACCATCAAACGCGCAAGTCAAAGGATTTGATGTTTGGATAGAACGCGCAAGTGTCTGAAGAACGCGCAAGCAACACGTGCGAGTTTGGGTAAAACGCGCAGATAGAGACAAGCGAGTTTGATAAACGCGCAAGTCAAAGCCTGCGAGTTTGATCGAAACGAGCTAGAGAGACGTGCGAGTTTGATCGAAACGCGCTAGAGAAGCGTGCGAGTTTAAGCGTAACGCGCTAACAACAGTGGTCTGCGAGTTGTTTGATCTGGGAGTTTGTTCGAAACAGTTATTAGCGAGTTCTAGTGCCTTGCAAGTTTCATCGTCATGCGAGTTTGAGCAAACGCGCTACTATTGGCCTGCGAGTTCTAGAAACAGGCACGTTACCATTTGCGAGTTTCAACGTGAACAGAGACTAGTGTGTACAGTGTCGTACGAGTTTCAAGACTTAGATTTTTTTTGAAAATTAAATTTTTTGTGTGATCCAAGTTTGACCTTTTAGTCAACTTTTCTGAATTGGTTTGGGAACGATCAATTTTTTTTCAAGTATTTCTTTCTAGAGAAAAATATGTCAGAAAAATTCTCTAGGGGCGCTGCCCCCATACCCCCCACAAGGGCGTTGCCCCTTGACCCGTGCTAAGTCTGCGGAGGGGGACATATTTTGATTGTGGTCATAATTTTCTGATTTTTGACGATCATTTTTTTTAAGCTAACATTCTGACAAGATGCCTGTTACAGACGAGAGAGGAAACACTGTTTTATCTGCAAGAGATATGGCTGTTTTGTACATGCCGGAAATTCCAAAGATGGAAGCTGAATTAGACAAGCTGAAAAATCAGAATTCAAAGCTTCTTAAACAAATTCAGGAGTTAAAATTAAATTTGTCAAATTCTGATAAAACTCCTGTTTGTACAAAATGTACTAACCATGCTAAATCTAATTGTGCAGGTATCATCAGTGGAAGGGAGAAGGAGATTAAAGAGAAAGAGGAAATAATTGAAATAAAAGGAAATACTATTCAAGCTTGTGAAAAAGAAATCAAGCTGAAAGACAGAAAGATTTCGTATCTTCAAAGCCAACTGAAGACGACTGAACAAAAATAATCTGAGGTAAAAGATGAATCAGTCAAGCTTCAAAACAAGTTGAAGGCTTTTGAAGATCAGATATCTGTTTTGGAGAAGAAAAATGCTGAACTGCAAACAAGTCTCCAAGCAGAAAAAGAAAAATCATGTGGGAAGACATCTTTTACTCAACAGATGTCTGGATTTTCTAAGAAAACTTTGCAAGAGAAAAAGGATCTTGAGCTGAGATGCATTAAACTTTCTAAGCAAGTGTCTGATTTTGAAAAGATTCTAATTACTGAAAGAGACACATTTGCTAAGGAAAGAAAAGTTCTTGAAGATAAAAACACTGAATTTCCCAAACAAATCTCAGTTTTACAAGACTTATTGGAAAAAGAAAGACAAATTTTCAAAGAACAGAAAAAGTCTTTTGAATCTGAAAAGAAAAATTCTGAAAAGAGAAATGTAGGGATCTTCAATGAAATTTCTGATAAATCCAAGAACTTACAAAAAGATTTTGAGCAAGAACGTTCATATTTTGAAACTGAAATATCCAAGCTCATGTCCAATATCTCTGTTCTATCATCAAATATTCTTATAGAAAAGAAGGCCATATCTGATTTGAAACAAAAGTTTGACACACTTTCAGATGAAAGAAACATTTTAACTAAAAAGATAAATGACTTAGAAGCTGCAAACATTGAATTATCAGATAAAGTAACAGCTGATGTGATTAGCCAATCACCTGTTGATAACTCAACAGAATCAGTCTGTTCTTTCAAAACAGCTTCAAGTTCTATTCATGACAAAAATGTTTTCAAAAAGAAAAGTGTCAAACCCAAAATTGTCAAATCAAGTCAGATTCGACCATCTAATCTATTTTATAACAAATCTGTTGATGGTTCAACAAATTTTTATGTAAAATCTCTTGGAAAGAATTCAAAGAAAAATCAGATGGTCTGGAGAGTGAAGAGTTCTTCAGATGAAGAGAAGAAGAAGGACAAAGCATCTGCATCCACATCTAAAGCCAAAAAGAACAGTATGCATAAAGGTAAATCTTTTAGTAATTCTGATATATATTACTCTACTAATCATTTGATCAGGATTGCTCAAAGGAAAATCTGTTGTTCTTACTGTGAAGAGAATGACTTTGTTCAGAGAGAAACTGCTCATAACTGGTACGGTTCTTACAGAATAACTTCTTAGAATTATGGATTTAAAAGGTATACATCTAATAAGAAATGGATTCCTAAATCTAACATACCAGGACCCAAATACCAGTGGGTACCAAAGCATGTTAAATCTATTTCGCAGGTACCACTGGTGTAGGGGGAGCAAGATGTTTGACTTTTGATCATGTATAGATCAGGACTCGTACTTCAAAGTACAAAATTATGACTTATGAGTAAATCAACTCAGGACTCGGACTTCAAAGTCAAAGAGTTATGGCTTTTGAACAAAACAGTTCAAAACCCGAATTTTAATGTAAAGACTGTGGCTTCTGATCATATGACAAATCAGGACCCGTTCTTAATGTTCAGACATGGATATTTTGCAAATATCCAGGGGGAGCTTAATAGACCTAAATCATTCTATAATGATTTGAGGGGGAGTCTTAAAGGTAAATATCTTCTGATCTAGATCTTTGATTGTTTGAAAGAAGAATAACTTTCAAGCATGAAAAACAGTTTCTGAAATGTTCAAACCACTTCTCTATTCTCAAAAGATTTCATGAATTAAGAAGTGTGATTTTCAAATGTTTTTCATATTGACCTTTAATGTTTAACTGACCGTGTGTTTCCAAAGATCAATACTTGCGTATTATCTTGTCTATATACTGTAAAGTATTCACACACATCGGTTCAGTACTTTATTTTAATTTGTTATTACCATGTCTCATAATGAACCAATTTTTCGATGGTAATACCCTCGTTTGCTTTCAATTATTGTTGAGCATCAATCATCATTTCCAAATTTGTGCTTTCATTGCAAAATTGTTTATATTCGTTCATATAAACAAAATATCCAATTCTTAGATACCCTATCCATTTTATTTGATTTGATTGATACATTGTCAGATTCTCAAAACAATTCTCTTGATTTCATTTCAGTCATTCGATATCCTTGTTTTGAGAGATATTCAAAGTTCAAATGCTCAAATTTCATTCTTATCTCATGAGCATACATTTTGACAATGTTATCATACATTTTATGCTTAACTACTCAAGTTAAACTGTTGAGCAATCATTCTTTATAGGACTTACATGGGATCAGTGTGAGAACTTAAACAGAACTTCCATGGATTCACGTTAGCTAGTGTTTCCTACCCAGGAAGTTATTCTTGAGTGATTGAGGGGTGAGGGGTTAAAATCAAAGAGTGGGGGAGATAACTCATCCGGTTGAGTTTTTCTCATTGTGTGGAGCGGTAAAATGTAAATGAGAGTTTGGTTAGAAGTGAGCTTTAATGTTAAAAAGAAAGAGGGTGTGAGAACAGAGTTAAAAGAATAGCAAAACTCTGCACCAACCACTTTCTGAGCCGGGCAGCCACAAAATCTGATTGGTTCACATTATTTGGTGACCATCATTGAAAAAGGCAGTGAGCCCATGCCAACTCTTGCATTAACCCCACCAGCCACTCGTTTCTTTCTTAACAAAGAAATGTTTCATTTTCTTTGGGGACGCAGCACATCTGCTATCTGATCTTCACCCGCAAGATTAAGATATTGAAAAAGAAGGAACGTTGCCCCACCTTCGCACCTATTTCATGCACATTGAGTCCATGTAATACTTGTTGCTCTCTCAACAATATACACATTTTGAACCTTATGAAACACAATCATTGTGCTAAATTCTTTCATCACACAAGCACGAGCACACAGAAAATTTGTTTTTCTGTCAGAACATTCATAGATAAACCTTGTGTTTTTTTCAATGATTGAATGGAAGTCCTGGGGAGTCATCATCAAACCAGCTCCTTAAATTGTACATTCGTTTTACACAGTAACTCCGTGTTACTGACAGGCACTTCTAACTGTTTCATTTGTTGAATCAGGGTTACCAAGTTCATTATATCTGAATTTGAAAAGATTCGGGTATATACAGTTCATGATTCAGTTCAGATCAAAAGGAGGAGAATGTATTTTAAAGGTGGAGAATCAAAGATTATGTTGAAATTGAAGATGTTTTGATGATTATGACGCTCACATTCATCAAAAAGGGGGAGATATCTACAAAGATCAATTTCAAAGTTATAAAGAAAGATGAAAGCTTGTTTGGATCAAGAAGATTCTAAATAATTCTAAAAGTTCAAGAAGAGATAATTCTGAAAGTTCAAGAAGAGATCATTATGGAAAGTTCAAGAAGAGGTAATTCTGAAAGTTCAAGACAATTCAGATGCTTACTATGTTTCAGAAACAGATTCTGAAGATGATTTCTGAAGAAAGATGATTCGAGAAAGTTTGTTTTTCCGAAGACGGTCAAGAGATCAAAGAGATGAAGATACAAGTTTTCATAGATTCATCGAAGTTCCAGAAGTTTCAAAGAAGTTTCAAAGAAATTTTCAAAGATTTCAAAGTTTTCAAGACTTGTTGACTTTCCAAAGCTGTAAAGTGTTAAAGACTTTTCAAGATTCTTCAACAACTTCAGAAAGAGCTTCAAAGTTCAAAGTTGTCAGAGACAAAAGATATATTGTGACCAAATTTAACCACACTAGGTCTATATATTGGGATTTCCAAAAATCCAAGTTAAGCTTGATCACTAGGAAATTATATTCTATTGATCAATGGTCGATGTCTGATTCCAAGTGCCCACACCATATTTCCTACGAAGACCAATGCCTATTTCAAGTTACAATTAGGGAATATCAACCCAAACATATCATATAAAGCTGATTTCTATGTCTTTGGATCCATTACATTATACTCTAACATATAAAATCTTCTAGATATGACAATTCATATCCAGTATATAAACATTCATCTTTAAGTGGTCACCAAGTGGGTAAAATCCCCATTTTTATCAACAAAATCCAAGATAGTAACATTATAAGTTTAGGTTTCAAAACTCATCAAAACTTTGAGATAATCATCTCTCATATAAATATAATCATTCCCCACATATATTTTATCAAAGACAGGAAACCTCTGAATCCCTAAATTTGACCTAAATGGTCCAAAATCACCCAAACGCGAAATACATTGAGTAAAACTGTTAGTGTATTATTGTATTCAAGATTTAATAGGAAAAGTCAAGTCAAGATAAGTCAACAAAGTCAATGTTTAGTTTAGTCAATCTTAGAGTTTACTTTGTTGTTAAGCATGTGGTTTTAGACTTGTGGTATAAATACCATGTTGCCTTGTAATAGTTGTAGGTTGTTCATCATTGTTACATCAATATACTTGTGACCGTTTCTCGCTCTATAATCTCTCTAGACTTTGAATGTCAAATCTTGTTTTAGATTGATAGATTTCTTGAATTCATTGGGATTACATTATCAAAAACCTATAAGGAACAAAAAGATAACATCTTAACATGTATGTAGTTTGTAAAAAGTGTAGGATGAACTCAGAATACTAGGTTTTGGTGAAAACCTTGAAAATCAAGGAAACCCCAAAAGTGTAGATGAGAAGCTTAAATCTTGAGTCATAGCTTTGATTCCTAGATTAGATGATGATTAAGCCTTGTGAAACCCTTGAAAAGATGTCTTGAATGCCTCCTTAGTTGACATAAATGAAGGAAGAAGTGAGGAAATTGGATAGGAGAAGAGGTAGGTGAAGAAATAAATGAAAAATCCCTCAAATCGGAGATTAAATCGCAAAACTGCACATACCGCAACCTGGTGTGTGACTTCTAGTCGTGGCAAAGGCCACGAGCATCCCTGGCTCAAACCACAGTAAGATATGTGACTTATCGTGTGACTTGAGCTCATGGAATACCATAACTACCCAATTTTGATCGTTTTCTTGGTTTTTCTTGTGAAACTTTTCACCAAACAAAACCACTAAATAAAAGTTTCGATAAATAACAATTTAAGAGCATATAAAAGGGATTTCAAGGTGCACATTAAATCAAAAAACCCAAGGATTACAATCCTCCCGACCATGATATTGATTTCGTCCTCAAAATCTCAAACTAAACAAAAACGTCAGGGTAAAGCCTCTTCAAATCCTCTTTTGCTTCCTAAGTCACGTTAGAGCCTCGGTGATGCTTCTATTGGATTTTGACCATGAAGATCCTTTTATGGCTCAACATCTTGGACTCCCTTTCTATAATTGCTTCCGTCTCCTCAACGCAATGGTCATTCTCATCCACACAAATCATCGAGAGAGTAATTACGCTTTCTTGTTCCGCCAAACACATACGTAGGAAGCACACATGGAAAGTATTGTGAATTCTATACATATCATGTGGCAAATCCAATCTATAGGCTTGGAGCCCCACTCTAGTCAAGATTTTGAATGATCCAAAGAAATGAGGACCAAGCTTTCCACGCTTCCCAAATTGAATAATACCTTTCCATGGTGACACCTTCAACATTACATGGTCGCCCACTTGGAATTCTATCGGTCTCCTCATCTTGTCAAAATAGCTCTTTTGTCGATCTTGAGCCACCTTCAAACGCTCACGAATTCCCTTCACTTTATCGGCAGTTTCTTGAATAATCTCGAGGTCGATGAATTGTTTCTCACACACGAGCCAACACACAGGAGTCCAAAATTTATGTCCTTATAAACCTTCTAACGTTTCCATTCTGATACGATACTGGTAACTGTTATTGTAGGGAAACACCACAAGAGGTAGGTGAGAGTCTAAACTCCCTCCAAAATCGATAATACATGATCTGAGCATATCTTCTAGAATTGAATGGTTTTTTCACTTTCACCATCGGTTTGAGGATGGTAATCTGTACTTAACATCACTCTCATACCCAACTCTCTTTGCAATTCATCCTAAAAATTAGAAGTGAAATATCTATCTCAATGGGATACAATCGATAACGATATTCCATGCCTCGAGACGACTTCGTCCACCTACAACTTAGTGAGCTTATCCACGGGAAAGGTTTCTCACATCATTAAGAAGTGAGCACTATTGTTCAAATGGTCCACCACTACCCAAATCGTATCATGACCCCTTAAAGTTTTCGGCAACTTGGTCACGAAATCCATAGTGATGTGCTCTTACTTCCACTCTAGGATCTCCAAGGATTGAAGGCTCCCGAATGGTCGTTGGTGTTCCCCTTTGTAACATACACCCTCCTAAATATGATTAACTAGTGACTCTAAATATGTATATACGTTTAAACATGTTTTATGTGTTAATTATGTAAAAAGAGAATTTGCTAAAATGCTAAGTGTACTAGTGAGCTATAAGTAGAGACCATAGTTGGATTGAGATGTAGGAGGTAAGATTGGTGCTAACACCTCACAAATGACATACTTGGATGATGTGAGGGTTCAAAATACAAAGTGCATTGCTTAAACGGAAATCGGGTAGGTCACTAGAGTGCCAAAATGGGAAAAATCTACCCAAAACTTGAACGGATGATCCAAATTGAGTGAAAGAAGTTGGAACACCCTAGATCAATATATTAAGAAGTTTTAGAAGTGACAGAAGTTAAAGAAAGTTAACCGTTTGGGAGTTATTGAAGTACGATGTTATAAGTGAAAAATATCAAAGTAAGATTAGAGAATGGATTTCTGGGTCGAATTAGAGGCTGAAATTTTATACTTAAGCTTCTTATAGATTAATTAAGGGATCTGGAAAGTTTCGTGCGAAACGGATTTGAAACGACCAAGATACGCATGAGGGACTAAATCTGCCAACAGTGAAAAAGTAGGTTGACTTGTTGACCAAAATAGTACAAAAAACGGGATTTTCACTTTTATTTGATAATTTTCGCCTCCACAACATTAAAACACACTCAAGGTGCGATTCTCACATAGTATACTCATCCAAGCTCAAAATCAAGGAGATTCAACAAGATTTTTGGTGAAATTGAAAGATTAAATAAAGGTATAAACACTATCTTGAACCCATTTCATGTTAAAATCTAGGGTTTCATGTGGTTAGTATTTTTGGTATTTTCATGTTAAAAAAATGGTTGTATAACATGATATTGATGCTAGATGATGATTAGTTTATGTTTTTCGCTATTACCATGAAATTGGGGTTTATGATGGGTATGAATTTTAGTGATTAAGTGTATTTCTTGTTAGAATATGGTAGTGTATCATGATTATGACGGTAATGATGAATACATTCAAGTAATTTTGCAAGCTGATGAACAAAAGGTACAAGTCTTGAACCATATGGTACAACTCATGGGTATGGGTTATGGAATGAGAAATTATGCAAGATTTCATGAAGTTTTGCTAGAAATAGTTAAAATATGATAGTTTATGATGAAAATATGGAATTAGGGGCATTTGGAGTTGAATTGGCTTTTGGAACATGTAAAAATGAAGATTTTCGAGTGGAATGACAATTTAAATACGCAGACTTTAGAAAATTGTATAAAATCATAGAAAAATCGTATAAAGGTGATTCAAGTGGCATTAGAAAGGTATAAATGTCTAGTTTATTTTATATGAAGACATTATAACCTAATTACAACTTTAAGATGTGCTAAAAGTGCACTTAGTACAGGTGCTAAAAGTGCACTTAGTATTGGGCTGTCAAGCTGAATTTTGACAGCTTGTAGCTGCTGTGTTGTAAATTGTGAATAAAATAAAAGAAAAATCCTGTGAATATGAGGTCAGTTCCATCAGAACCATATGAGAGTCTAAATTATTTCATCTTCATAAGTCATTAAATGATTTTGAGTCTATGGGGTTGTTTGTTTTTTTTTAAAAACCTCTTAATGGCTCTTAAGTCTGAATCGTTCAAACCTTTTTACACGCCACCTCTTATTAATCATAACTAAAATAAGAATTCAGACTTTAGACCTCTTAAAAAACAAACGGAACCTAAGTGAGGTAAAACAGGGGAGAAACAGAGAGATGTAATGGAAAATTCAAGAAAGAAAGTTAACTAGTTAAGGTACTATCTTGAGTATTTGTTGCTCAAAGCTCATGATACTTGTTGAACTCACTCCAGGGATCATTTGAAACATGTTGTTTGTATGTGGAGGATACCTCAACGTTGGATAACGAAGTTGGGACATAGCTTCCTTCATGTGTATTTGTTCATGTGTTTTCTTATCTTTATGGATCGTCTTTGATTCCGGTTGAGTCATTTCCGTTACGTGGTTCTTTCTACGATGATGGTCGATTTTGGATCCGGATTCCGTTGGTTTTATTTCTTCGGTTACTTTGTTATGCCGGGAGTACGGGTACTATTTTATGTAGTATGCCAGAAGCAACGGTGGATGTCAACAGCCCAGATGAAGGGGGAGGCCGGTGAGATATTCAGTTAGCCGTACTCATTGCCCAATGGTTAGGAGAGGCATGAGTATAGGACTTTGGGACACGTAGAAGGGGAAGGGAGGGTTGGTGCAAAGTCTAATAATTCCTGATAGTTATGTCGTATGGTTATGTGTGATAAATTGTGATATGTCTTGTTTAATTTAGTTGGCATGACTTCTTGAATAACTCGTGTTATGGATTGTTGTTGCCGAAAATGGTCGATTCACGACATTTGGCCTCCTGAGTATGGTAATCGTATACTCCATCCGGTATGAGTTGGTATAATGTTTTGGTCAGTTCGTACCATATGTTGTGTAACGTCTTGGGTATATTTCTGTTCCATATACATATATTTATAATTCCTATATATATTGATTAGTTCATTTATCTCACTAAGCATTAATGCTTAACTCGAATTATCTAACATTTTCAGGCAAAACAGTATTAGATAAGAGCAAGTGCGTGGAAAAGTAGATTGTGAAGTTGATTAGAAGTTGACAACTCGATCTTTTGGTATAAATGTTATAATGTTCTTTTGGTAGTTATGTATATAGTTATATCGGGAAAAGTGTCTCTGAAGTATTGTAAATCTGTTTTTGGGGTTGTAAAATTTAATCCTGTGGTTGCTTATACATTTTACTGATGCGGTTAGTAGTGGTTATAAAATGATATTTTAAAGCGTACATTTCGAAGTTTCGATTAAAATTAATATCCCGTATTTTGTTTTTTTTTAAATGATCAATTTTGGAGATTAAAATATGGATTTGAGAGTTTTGAAAACCGTGATGTTAAAAATATGGTATCAGAGCAGTGGTTTAAGTAAACTTAGGTATCATTAACTGGTACTTAAACTTAAACTAGGCGTTGATGTTGTATAGTAACTAGGTGATGATTATACAGGATATGAACTGTTAGGAGAGGCCTAAGTTTGGGTGGGGGACTTGGGTTTAGGATAATTTATTACTAAATCTTTGATATTTATACAACTTTCAGTGCGATATCTGATCAAGACGCTGCCAGTCTAAATATTGGAGAGAAGGCTCCTGGTAATGCCGGAAACAACGAGGGAGATTCATTATCTCCTCGGACAGAAAGAATGATGAAATATTTAACAAAATATGTTTAAACTGTGTTAGATCAACAACGCCGCGATATAGAACGACGGTTAACTGAGGAGCGTGAACAAATGAATGCTTCGAAACCAAGTGACAAAGGTAAAGAGAAAGTCGACGGTGAAACCTCACGACCCAAGTCTGAACGGGTATTTGTTAGTGCACATATTTGTTGGATGCAAGATCATGATGTTTGAAGATTAAAGTCAAGCAAGTCAAAGCTGAAAGTCAACTCTCAATGATAAAATCAAAGTCAAAGTCAAAGTTGTATTTTGTCAAATTCTTAGTTGTAGTTTGCTTTTGTGTATAAGCGTGTAGTTTTGTATTTTCCTTTATTAGTCTTGTGGCTTGTGTAATAGAGTGTGGAACTTCACTTGTAAAAAGAGAGCATTCATAGATCGTAGAGAGAGAAAGCTTCCTGTACAAATTTATTGAATTGAAATCAAGATAACAGGTTGAGTTTTAATCAGATTAATTCATCTTGTTTGTTTGTAATTGAATCAGTAAGAACTTGAATTAGGGACATTATCAATATTGTTCAAAGCATTCCGGGGCAGTGGAGCCACAAAGTTCGCTGGACACTCTGATCCAATATTAGCGATGAAGTGCGTACAGAATACCGAGAAAGTATTTCGTATCAATCGGGTATTGGATGACGACAAAGTTAACTATGCAACAACGATGTTCACGGATAGAGCTCTCACATGGTGGGATACAACATTCGAATCTCTCGACCTGAATACCCGTATGAGTATGAATTGGGAGTCCTTTTTGACTCGATTTTACGAACAATAATGTCCGTCCGATTTACAGCGGCGTTTGGAAAAAGAATTTCTAGAGCTAAAGCAAGGTTCAATGACTGTGATTGACTATGAAACTGAATTCAACCGAAAGGTACGTTTTGCCAAACGGTTTATGACATCGGAGCACGACAAGATCAATCTATTTGTTGATGGACTACGAAGGGACATTCGGAACTTCGTTTCAAATCATGATATCCCCAACTTTGGCAAGGCGATAGAGTATGCTCGACGACGTGAGCATGATTTGACGATTCAAGATGAAACCGTTTCAGCAGTGAAAGGACAGCGAAATGATAGAACGTTATCGTTATCGACCCATAAACCTCCTCGATAATTCACCCCGAAACTAGCACAGACTCAAACCACTCCACGTGCCCCTTCACAGGCTTATACACTCCAGGTATAAATCGTAAATATTATAGTTAAATAATATGAATTGTTGAACTTAACACAACTTTATTACAGTCAAATGCGCCATGAAATTGTCAAAAGTGTGGTAAGCTTCATTCGGGACGATGTAACACTGAACCGACGACTCTTAGATGCTTTTGTTGTGGCGATGTGGGACATATCCGTACTAGCTGTCCACGACGGGAGGACGCATGTTATTCGTGTGGAGTATTGGGGCACAAACAGAGAAATTACCCTCGAGTCATACGAGAAGAAAGTAAAGCATCAGTTCAGCGAACGACTACAACCGGATCTTTCGATCAAAAGGAAGAGGTACCAAAAGCCCGTGCTCGTGCCTTCCATATCACTGCAGAGGAAGATCGTAATGAACCGGATGTTGTTATTGGTATTCTTCTTGTGAATTCCCGATCTGTCCGTATTTTATTTGATTCTGGAGCAACTAACTCCTTAGTATCACATTATTATACTCGATTTCTGGATTCTGTGCCTTATATGCTTGATGAACTGTTCACTGTCGATACGGCTAACGGGGGTGTTCTAGTTGTCGATAAAGTATATAGAGATAGTGTGTTAATTCTTGACGACTATGAGTTCTCAATAGATCTGATCCTGATGGATATTCATGGCTTTGATATCGTTATTGGGATGGATTGGTTAGCCAGAAATCGCGTTTAGATCATATGCTCTCACTGAATGATTCGAATACCGAAGGACAACGAATATTACCTATATGTATACGGTGAACGACGTGTAGGCGATGTAAAGGTAATCTCTATGCTTAAGGCCCGACGATATCTAACGAAAGGATATTCCTCTTTTCTGGTCTATGTTTTAGATCTATCCAAAGAGGCGAAGAAGACGGTGAAGGATGGTCCAATCGTATGTGAGTATCTGGATGTATTTCCCGATGACTTGCCAGGGTTGCCACCATATAGGCAAGTAGAGTTTTGAATCGATTTAGTACCCGGTTCCACTCCTATCGCTAAGACGTCATATCGTCTCGCACTGGTAGAAATGAAAGAAATGATGAGCCAGTTACAAGAGCTGTTGGACAAGGGATTCATTCGACCGAGCACTTCACCATGGGGTGCTCCGGTATTGTTCGTAAAGAAGAAAGATGGTTCTTTCCGAATGTGTATAGATTACCGGGAACTGAATAAGGTGACCATCAAGAATAAATACCCTCTACCACGAATTGATGATCTATTTGATCAACTACATGGTGCAAGTTATTTTTCCAAGATCGATTTGAGATCAGGATATCATCAGCTTAAGGTACGTGAGGAGGATGTGCCTAAGACAACTTTCCGTACATGGTATGGACATTATGAATTCCTTGTCATGTCGTTTGGACTTACGAATGCACCTGCAACATTCATGGATTTAATGAATCGAGTGTGTCACCCGATGCTCAATAAGTCCGTTATTGTCTTTATTGATGATATCTTGGTATATTCTAAGATCGAGGCCGATCATGCCGTACACCTTAGAGAAATGATGGAGTTGCTGAGAAAGGAACGATTATATGCCAAGTTCTTGAAATGTGAATTCTGGTTCCGTCAAGTACAATTCTTAGGGCATACGATATCTTGCGATGGTGTTTCTGTGGATTCATCCAAGATCGAGGCAATACAGAAATGAGGACAACCTAAGAATGCCTCTGAAGTACGTAGTTTTCTTGGCTTGGCGGGTTACTATCGACGATTCATACGGGATTTCCAGAATAACGCCGTACCCATCACTTCTCTCACCCGCAAGGATGTGAAATTTGTTTGGACTGAGACCTCGAAAAACACATTCTAGACTTTGAAGGACTGTTTGACGCACGCACCGGTACTTGCCTTACCTGAAGGTAGTGATGGTTTCATAGTATAAAGTGACGCGTCAAAACTAGGATTGGGTTGTGTATTGATTCAACGGGGCAAGGTAATCGCATATGCCTCACGACAGCTAAAAGAATATGAGAAAAATTATCCAACCCATGATCTTGAGCTAGGAACGGTTGTCTTTGCTTTGAAACTCTGGCGTCATTATCTGTATGGCACGAAATGCCAATTGTATACTGATCACAAGAGTTTGAAATATCTTTTTGACCAGCAAACCTTGAATATGCGTCAACAACGGGCCATGGAGTTGATTAAAGATTACGACAGTGAGATACTCTACCATCCGGGTAAAGCCAACGTAGTGGCGGATGCGTTAAGTAGGAAGGCGTATATCAGATATATATGTTACGCTATCACTCATACGTCGGTGGAGTCTACTTTTATCAATGACTTATAAAGATGGTAGACTGAGGCTTTGAATCCAGAACATGTCAAGTCTGAACGCATGGTGGGTTATTTAGATTCTCTAACTGACGATAACCACAGACTTAAAGTATTCAACACCCGAATCTGGGTACCGAGACTTGGAGGCTTACGAGTGATTATCTTGGCTGAGGCGCATAAGTCGAGATTATCCGTTCATCTGGGAAGTATGAAGATGTACCACGATTTATGTATCAATTATTGGTGGCCGGGAATGAAAGTTGATATCTGCCGTTACGTTGAAAAGTGTGTCACATGTTTGCAGGTAAAGGCCGAACATCAGAAGCCATACGGAAGTTTACAACCACTCGATATACCTGTATGGAAATGGGAAGAATTGACTATGGATTTGGGAACAAAACTACCAAAGACCTCTCGACAACATGATAGCATTTGGGTTATCGTGGACCGATAGACGAAGAACACACATTTCCTTCCTGTTCGGGAGTCATTTACAATGGATCGATGGGCATAACTTTATATTAACGAGATTATTGCTCGACATGGCGTACCCTTGAAGGTAATCTTAGATCGTGATTCACGTTTCACCTCTAACTTTTGGTCCGGTCTACAATGCGAATTGGGAACGCAAGTTTCTTTCAGTACCGCGTATCATCCACAGACAGACGAACAATCAGAGCGTATGATCCAAACACTTGAAGATATGTTACGAGCTTGTGTACTTGAGTTTGGCGGAATCTGGGATACTCATTTGCCCTTGGTTGAATTCTCATACAATAACAACTATAACTTGACGATCGGAATGGCTCTTTTCGAGTCTCTGTATGGACGTAAGTGTCGTACGCCTCTTTGTTGGCGGGAAATGGGAGAGAAGACTCTAGCTGGTCCAGAATTAGAACAGATCACCCAAGAACAAGATTCAAGTTATACGGGAAAGAATGAAAGCTTCTCAGGATCGACATAAATCTTATGCAGATTGCCGCCGAAGACCGATCGAGTTCTCAGTCAGAGACCTCGTTATGCTAAAAGTCTCCCCATGGAAAGGTGTTTTACGATTTAGAAAACATGGTAAACTTAGTCCTCGTTTCATCGAACCGTTCAATATATTGGAGCTTGTTGGAAAGCAAGCATATCGGCTTGAGCTGCTAGAAGAACTCACAGGTATCCATTATGTTTTTCATGTTGGTTATATAAGGAAATTTCTCGGTAAACACGAGGAGGTGGTGCCATTAACGAAAGTCAAAGTAGACGAGAAACTGAGATATGTTGAAGAACCCGAGGATATGTAAAGCAGAACTGGTGTTGGTTAAATAGAAGCATCACCATGGGCCAAATTGGAATTGGGAGAATAAAGCAGAAATGATGGCAAAGTACCCAACCCTGTTCGAGCAATGATGATTCCAAGGACGAAATCTTTAAAAGGAGGAGGTATTTGTAACATCCACCCTCCTAAATATGCTTAACTAGTGACTCTAAATATGTATTATACATTAAAACATGTTTTTTGTTAATTATGTAAAAAGAGAATTTGCTAAAATGCTAAGTGTACTAGTGAGCTATAAGTAGAGACCATAGTTGGATTGAGATTTAGGAGATAAGATTGGTGCTAACACCTCACAAATAACATACTTGGATGATGTGAGGGTTCAAAATACAAAGTGCATTGCTTAAACGGAAATCGGGTAGGTCACTAGAGTGCCTAAATGAGAAAATTCTACCCAAAACTTGAACGGATGATCCAAATTGAGTGAAACAAGTTGGAACACCCTAGATCAATATATTAAGAAGTGTTAGAAGTGACGGAACTTAAAGAAAGTCAACCGTTTGGGAGTTATAGAAGTACGATGTTATAAGTGAAAAATATCAAAGTAAGATAGGAAAATAGACATTTGGGTCGAATTAGAGGCTGACATTTTATACTTAAGCTTCTTACAGATTAATTGAGGGATCTGGAAAGTTTCATGCGAAACGGAGTTGAAACGACCAAGATACGCATGAGGGACTAAATCTGCCAATAGTGGAAAAGTAGGTTGACTGGTTGACCAAAATAGTACAAAAAACGGAATTTTCACTTTTATTTGATAATTTTAACCCCCACAACATTCACACACACTCAAGGTGCGATTCTCACATAATATACTCATCCAAGCTCAAAATCAAGGAGATTCAACAAGATTTTTGGTGAAATTGAAAGATTAAACAAAGGTATAAACACTATCTTTAACCCATTTCATGATTTTTGGTGTTTTGATGATGATTTGAGGAATCTAGGGTTTGATGTGGTTAGGATTTTTTGTATTTCCAAGTTAAAAAAATGGTTGTATAACATGATATTGATGCTAGATGATGATTAGTTTATGTTTTTCACTATTATCATGAAATTGGGGTTTATGATGGGTATGAATTTTAGTGATTAAGTGTATTTATTGTTAGAATATGGTAGTGTATCATGATTATGATTGTAATGATGAATACATTTATGTAATTTTGCAAGCTTATGAACAAAATGTACAAGTCTTGAAGAATATGGTACAACTCATGGGTATGGGTTATGTAATGAGAAATTATGGAAGATTTCATGAAGTTTTGATAGAAATAGTTAAAATATGATAGTTTATGATGAAAATATGGAATTAGGGGCATTTGGAGTTGAATTGGCTTTTGGAACATGTAAAAATGAAGATTTTCGAGTGGAATGACAATGTAAATATGCAGACTTTAAAAAATTGTATAAAATCATAGGAAAATCGTATTAGGGTGATTCCATTGGCATTAGAAAGGTATAAATGTCTAGTTTATTTTATATGAAAAAATTATAACCTAATTACAATTTTTAAGATATGCTAAAAGTGTACTTAGTACAGGGCTGTCAAGCTGAATTTTGACAGCTTGTAGCTGCTGTGTTGTAAATTGTGTATAAAATAAAAGAAAAATCTTATGGATATGAGGTCAGTTCCATCAGAACCGTACAAGAGTCTAAATTATTTCATATTTATAAGTCATTAAGTGATTTTGAGTCTAAGTGGGGTAAAACAGGGGAGAAACAGAGAGATGTAATGGAGAATTCATGAAAGAAAGTTAACTAGTTAAGGTACTATCTTGAGTATTTGTTGCTCAAAGCTCATGATACTTGTTGAAATCACTCCAGGGATCATTTGAAAAATGTTGGTTGTATGTGGAGGATACCTCAACGTGGGATAACGAAGTTGGGACATAGCTTCCGAATTGACTTCCGGTTGACTATCGGTAGCACTGTGAGTTAAATGACTAATTGATATATATTGTATTTATAATTATATATGCATTTTCTTCATGTGTAATTGTTCATATGTTTTCTTATCTTGATGGATGGTCTTTGATTCCGGTTGAGTCATTTTCGTTACGTGATTCTTTCTACGATGACGGTCGGTTTTGGATCCGGATTTCGTTGGTTTTATTTCTTTGGTTACTTTGTTATGCCGGGAGTACGGGTAGTACTTTGTGTAGTATTCTGGAAGCAACGGTGGATGTCAACAACCCGGATGAAGGGGGAGGCCGGTGAGACATTCGGTTATCCATACTCATTGCCCAATGGTTAGGAGAGACATGAGTATAGGACTTTGACACACTCGGAAGGGGAAGGGCGGGTTGGTGCAAAGTCTAATAATTCCTGATAGTTATGTCGTATGGTTATGTGTGATAAATTTTGATATGTCTTGTTTAATTTAGTTGGCATGACTACTTGAATAACTCGTGTTATGGAATGTTGTTGCCGAAAATGGTCGATTCACGACATTTGGCCTCTTGGGTATGGTAATCGTATACTCCATCCGGTATGACTTGGTATAATGTTTCAGTCAGTTTGTACCATATGTTGTTTAATGTCTTGGTTATATTTTCGTTCCATATACATATATTTATAACGCCTATATATATTTATTAGATCATTTATCTCACTAAGCTTTAATGCTAAACCCGAATTATCTAACATTTTAAGGCAAAACAATATTAGATAAGAGCAAGTACGTGGAAAAGTAGATTGTGAAGTTGATTAGATGTTGACAACTCGATCTTTTGGTATAAATGTTATAATCTTCTTTTGGTAGTTATGTATATAGTTTTATCGGGTAAAAGTGTCCCCGAAGTATTGTAAATCTGTTTTTGGGCTTGTAAAATTTAATCCTGTGGTTGCATATACATTTTACCGATGTGGTTAGTAGTGGTTAAAAAACGACATTTTAAAGCGTACATTTCGAAGTTTCGATTAAAATTATTATCCCGTATTTTGGTGGTTTTAAAATGATCAATTTTGGAGATTAAAATAGAGATTTGAAAGTTTTGAAAACCATGATGTTACACCCTTTCACATGCAAACAAGTTACGTACATCTACACGTAGTTTGTGACCTCTAAAATCATAATGGGTTACCAAGACATCAACTTCAAGTCTCTATACATCTTGGTGCTACTCGGATGAATAGAATATTTGGACTTGAGCACGTCATCTAGAAAAAATTCTTGGTTGCTCCCGATCTTGGTCACCCAAATATGACCCCGATTTAATTTCAAAACACGTCCGTCTTTAGTTAAGAGCAATTGTTGATTCACCATCACTTCACTCTTGAGGTTTTCCTCTAAAAGCGCTTCTTTTTTGGACACTTTAATTTACTCGATTATACTTGACACCAAGTCTATTCTCGTCAGCGTAGCTCGAATACCGCTATCATATTTTTCCAACTTAGCGCATCCGCTACTACATTAGCTTTTACATCGATGGTAGAGCAATTCACAGTCATATTCTTTGAGCAATTCCAACCACCGTCATTGTCTCATGTTCAATTCCTTCTAATCTAAAACATACTTCAAACTCTTGTGGTCAGTAAAAAGTGTGCACTTAGTACCGTAAAGGCAGTGTCGCTATAATTTTAAAGCGAACACTATCGCCGCCAAATCTAAGTCATGGGTAGGATGTTCTTTTCATGCTCCTTGGTTGTCTCGACGCATAGGCAATTACTTTGCCTCGTTACATCAAGACACAACCCAAAACTCTTTTGGACGCCTCACTATACACCATAAAGTCTTCAGACCCTTTTGCCAATGAAAGAATTGGAGCTTCGCACAACTTCCTTTGAAGAGTTAGGAAGTCCTTCTCTTATGTATTGGTCTAAACGAAATTCACATTCTTCCATGTCAAGGCCATCAAGGAAGAAGCAATCTTGGAGAAGTCTTGAATAAATCACCTATAATAGCCAGCCAAACCCAAGAAACTTCGTATTTGGGACGACTATTGGGTTGCTTCCAATTCATTATCTCTCATATCTTAGATCGGTCAACCTTCACTCGGTCACGGTTAACATATGACCCAAGAATTGGACTTTCTCTAATCAAAAGTCGCATTTAGAGAATTTTTCATAAAACTTCTCCTTTCTCAAAACTTCTAAGACTTACCAGAGGTGTGCTTATGATCTGACACGTTCTTGGAGTAAACAAGTTTGTTATTGATGAATACGATCACTAACTTGTCAAGAAAAGGTCGGCACACTTGGTTCACCAAATCTATGAACACCACCGATGCATTCATCAAAACAAACAGCATTACTAAGAACTTGTAATGACCATATCGTGTCCTAAAAGCCATCTTCGACATATCATCGTCATTCACCTTCACTTGATGATACTCCGAACGAAGGTCAATTGTTAGGGTGAATTATTTGTTAAATAGAAGTTCGGGGTGAAAACTGTAATTTATTTAAAGTTGTCTTGTTAATGGGCTTTTGGGCCCTAAAGGCTTTCACGCCTCATATATATTTTTCTTCTTAACATAGTTTTCTAGGTTAATGGTCATTCATAGGTTTACTTAGCCGTATCAGATATTCTCTCTTTAAACCTTAAATCCTTTATTGATAAATCTAATTATATGACCAGCAGTTGTGATTCAATCATTGTTTGTTATTGATTATTATTTGTGATTGCACTGTTTCTGGGATCTACAATTGGTATTAGAGCAAAGAGACAAGATTTTTGATCCAAAAGGTTTGTCTAAAAACCCTTCAATCAATCGATTTATTTGTTGTTTTATCGATTTTTTGCCGGCTGCTATATTGTGGTCATCCTAATCGATCTCATTAACTTGAGTTCTAGTTGGTTATCGAGTGATTTGAATCTGTGTTTATGCTTGGTTTGTGTTTGGTAAGAAGAATATGTGTTTGATTTTTTTTAAAAGTGTCGATTTTTATTAATCAACCATCATCGATTCAACCCAGATTTTATTTAGTCTGCACTTATCTTTGTTCTTCAACTTAAAGTTAAATTTTTAGTGTTTTTAGTAGTTTTTCTTGAAATTAAATCTGTGTTTGAGATCTTTAAGCAAAATCGTTGATTAATAATTGGGTTAAAAGGTTGATTTTGGTCAAATTTATTGGTTTATCGCCGTTTTTTTTGAAGAACTCGAACCTGGTTCAGTCGCCCGGGACGTTGCCCCCGGACTCTTCACTCTCCTGGGATCTTATCTCCCGGGACCTTGCAACTCCGGGACTTTGCACTCCCGGGTTCGTGTCTCTCGGGTCCTTTGTCTCCTGGGTCCTTGCTAGGCCTAAGATTTTTTTTTTCCGGATCAAATACTTTGTTTCACGATCAGTACAGTGCATTAAAGATGAATTTTAGAGACGCTCTAGCTATCGGGACCAATAACAAACCTCTTGTCCTGTATCGTGGGGAATACCAGCAATGGTACGATAGGTTCATGATCTTCATTGAATCAAAGGATGCTTTTCCGGATATATACAAGTCCCTGACAGAAGGACCGCCTACTACTCTAATGATTGAAATACCTGCAAATGAGGTTGATGATGCACCTACTGTACAATCCCAAAGACAGTCGCTCAAATGACGGATCCAGAAAAGAAACTGCATGAAGGGGAACGTCTCGCAAAAATATACATCCACCAAAGCTTGACAAACGATGTATACACAAGCATCGATAGCCACAAGGACACAACAAAAGGAGTGTGGGACCAGATTCAAAAAATGATGATGGGAAGTAGAATAAGCAATTAGTTGAAAGTCACTAGCTGCATTGCTCGATACGACAACTTCAAGGCGAGAAAAGGAAAGACGGTCACTGAAACATACGAATGGTTCAACCACCTTCTGAACGAGCTGCACAAAAACAAAATCAGTAAAACGAACACTGAGAACAATATCAAGTTCATGAACAACCTCCAGCCGGAATTGAAGACGTTTGTTTCACATATCCTCCATACTCAAACCCTAGAGAATCTTCCCCTACATGAACTGTTTGAAATATTTTTACTGGACGAAGATGAATTTCTCGAACTGATGGGAAATCAAAAGTAAGACGAAAAGCAAGTGGTTGATCCCTTAGCACTCGTCTCAAACAAAAGAAATCGATCTTACAGTCGAGCCTCCGAAAAGGAACCAGTAAAAAGTGATTCGGAACCAGAAGACACTGACAGCGATTGAGATCTAGAATACACCCAGATCAAGGAAGCTGTGTTGTTCCTATCTCAAGCCTTTCAGAAAAAGAAGTTCTCCAAAAATCCATCATCAAACAATCAGAGGCACTCCCCTACACCTCACAAGCGACATGATCCTAAGGAGAAGAATGAAGGCAAAAAACAATTTAATGAAGGAAAGAAGATAGAGAAGAAGCATGATGAGAAAACCAAGGATGAGCCGATCAAATGCTACAACTGTATAAAATTGGTCAAACTGAACACACAATTCATCTGAACACACCTAAAGAATTCCAACACTCTAATCAAGAGAAGGGTCTCAGTTACGATAAAAAAAAGGTTTTGTCCAATGTGCCCACTCTATATGCTTTCGAATTTTTGGGTTTGAATAAGACTTATCCAGAGTACAAAATCAGATGGACCGGGTCACTTGATGATGAGGATCCGGAACTGGAAACATTGAGAAGGAAAAATACTGTCACAATGCAACTTCCTTTTGTGTATGACTCATTGAATGCGTCATATGACACCGATAAACTCACTTTTCTGTCAAATGACTATTTTCGATGCTATTCTCAAGCTGCACTTGATTCAAAATCTGTTGAGGAGGAATCGATGGACTACAAAATCTATGTTCCACTTCTGATTTTAGAAAAGAAAATCGTTCAGCTAGAAGAGTCATTTGCACAGGAAAGACTCATTTTTCAAAAGGAAAAACAAGAGTTATTATCTAAACTTGAGTGCCTCGATTCCGATCAAAAGGAATCTGGATATAGGGAGGAAAAGGAACATCTTCAGATAGAGATAAAAAAGCTTACTTCATAATTGTTTGCCTTGGCAGCAGATCTGATGAAAGAACAACTTCACAAAGTTGATCTTCAAACTAAGCCTAACATACTCCTAGATGAGAAAATTAACCTGTCAGAAAATTCCTATCCACCCTCAGACACCTCTTCCTATAAAGTATTTTTGGGTGATTCTTCACCAAATTCTTCTGATAAAGGAAAAGAGCCTCAGTTACAGTTTTTCCAAAAGAGTCACCAATCTGATTTTCAAAATGCTTCCGCCAATGATAAGCTTCAAAGCACAAATCCTTCCGGTTTCTCAAATCACACAATTGATAAGGTTCCTTCTAATGAGGAAATGGAATTTTCAACATTTATGAATTCCGAGGTGTGTCCAGACAGTCAGTTTGACCAATTTGATTTCAATCCTTTACTTCCAAGTCATGTTGATTTTCTGAATTCAACTTGTGAGCCTTCAGTAAAATTTTAAAGAAAGTTGTACTATATTTAGAAAGGTTTGTAAAGTCATCCTTAGTGGAATAGGCTTTGTCATTAGCATAATGGGTTGGGCTAAAATGTGTAACATGGGTGATTGGGGTATAAATAGGAGATGTTTGTAGTTTGTTTGTAACTTTCATTTTTACACAATGTACCCTTTAAATGTTCTTAGTTTTTCTAGTAAGAGAAAATCTTTCTCTCTCTAGATTGTGAATAATACAATCATTTCCTTCCCAATCTACCTCTTGTTTTATCTTTTCTACATTGATGAATTGCGAATTCGTGACCTTACATGAGGTATCAGAGCCTAATCAAAGAAATCTTTCATCGAAACGATCGAATTTCATAATTTCTCAATGGAATAGTGTTCTAGTCGCATAAACAGTAACGTTAATTTAAAATTCTTCATTTTTGGAGCTTAATTGATCGAGATTTGATGATAGATTGATTATGTGATTAGAGTCGAATTAGATGTAATCAATCTATCATCAAATCTCGATCAATTAAGCTCCAAAAATGAAGAATTTGAAATGATTAGAGTCGAATTACATGTAATCAATCACATTGTGTAATTTCAATTAGTTTAGAAGAATTGTTCGATTTTCAGATATTTTGGTTCAAATTTTTTTTTTTCACTGTGTTGTGATCGAATTCGTGTATCTAGGTGTTTTTAGACAAGATCATCAACTATAAAGTTGTTCAGAAGTGAATTTCGAACATGCTCTCAAAGTTTCATCTCAAAATTAGAAGAAATGTGGAAGATTTGTTGATTTTAAGTTTTCAGACTCGACTCTCGCAAGATCTCAAAAACGCGCAAGCTTCAACTGAAGAACACGCAAGTTCATCTGAAGAACGCGCAAGCTGAAGAACACGCGAGGATAGGAAGAACGCGCAAGATGAAGACATTCATTGTTCTACGAGTTTTAACGTTGTCAAAATTTTCTAAGTCCTAAAACGCGCAAATCAAGAGTACGAGTTTGAGGCAAAAACGTAAGACGAAGCGTGCGAGTTTGGGAAACACGCAAGACGATGCTAGTGAGTTTGAGTAAACGCGCAAGGTGAGGCGTGCGAGTTTGGAAAACGCGCAAGAAGAAGCTTGCGAGTTTGGGCGATTATCTTCCTTCAGTCTGCGAGTTCCATGCTTAGCAAGTTTTGATACCGTCAAATTTTTTCTAAGGCATAAAACGCGCACGTCAAGGCCTGCGAGTTTCAAGAACGCGCATATCATGTTTAGCGCGTAGTACATGAACAGTGCTTTGCGAGTTTATCGTTCTGCGAGTTTATTGTTCTGCGAGTTCTGAGTTTTTACGACAAGTTACTGTTCACACCCATTTTTGCGACAAGTTGCCTTGTGAGATTTAACTGTCAAATTTTTCCTCAGATAAATCTTGTACCCTACCTAGTAGTGTTTGCTACAAGTTGCATCCTTTGACAAGCATACCAGATTATATTCTTAAGCTGAATTCCTATTCAACTCGCGGTCAAAGACAGATTTGATGTTATATACTTAAGATGCATTTTGGATGTCATGTCATAATCCACACATATCATTCTTGTGAGAGTTAAGGAATGTGTTGGGTTTACTAAAGTTAAAAGCTGTCTTTATATGCACTCAGTCGAGGTTACTGTCCACATCAGATCTGATATTTCAGTTGATACTCCAAGAATAAGAGCTACTTTCAAGGGGGAGCCGGAGCTGTTTGAAGTTTAAGCAACGCTAAAGTTTTTCAAAGAAATCAAGGGGGAGAAGAGCTGAAGCTGATAAGAGATGATTCCTTTACAAAACTTTAGGGGGAGAATGTTAATGTACTGTATTTAGAAAGTTTTGTAAAGTCATCCTTAGTGCAATAGGCTTTGTCATTAGCATAATGGGTTGGGCTAAAATGTGTAACATGGGTGATTGGGGTATAAATAGGAGATGTTTGTAGTTTGTTTGTAACTTTCATTTTTACACAATGTAGCCTTTAAATGTTCTTAGTTTTTCTAGTGAGAGAAAATCTTTCTCTCTCTAGATTGTGAATAATACAATCATTTCCTTCCCAATCTACCTCTTGTTCTATCTTTTCTACATTGATTAATTGCAAATTCTTGACCTAACATGTGGGAATATGCGTTTTGGGAATGATCACTAGTCTCCAATCTTGCGATATAGAGACATAAT
Organism: Arctium minus; assembly: GCA_954870635.1. Lineage (NCBI taxonomy): Eukaryota > Viridiplantae > Streptophyta > Magnoliopsida > Asterales > Asteraceae > Arctium > Arctium minus. The sequence continues at coordinate 65,432,321 of OX941090.1, read as the reverse complement.
TAAGGACAACCTCACCATCAATAAGGTGTCCTACGTCGAAGGTCTTGGTCACAACTTATTCAGAATCGGTCAATTCTATGACAAGAATCTGGAGGTGAACTTCAAAGCCAAACGGTGCAGCGTCCGGACTCAAGATGGAAAAGAATTACTTGCTGGAACGCGTCGCACCAATCTCTACACGATTGATCTCTCGTCTCTGAAAGCAGAAAAGAAAGTTTGTTTGATGTCCAAAGCTTCAACCGAACAAAATTGGTTATGGCATCGTAGACTCTCGCACCTGAACTTAAAGAACATCAACAAGTTGGTGCTCGGCGGACACGTGAAAGGTATGCCAGATCTCAAGTTCGAAAAGGATCACCTATGTGCCGCTTGGAAATGGGTAAGATGAAGAAGGCTTCCCACAAGCCTAAAGCCGATCCGAGTACTTCATGGTCCCTCGAACTCATCCACATAGTTTGTCATAAACCGATGCACCTTCAAAGTATCAACCACAAGAAGTACGTTCTACTCATGGTCGATGATTTTTCTCGATACACTTGGGTTAAATTCCTTCGATCCAAGGATGAGACTCCCGAACTGATCATCTCATATCTAAAGAGCGTTCAAGTCAATCTCAATCAATCAGTTGAGACCATCAGGATGGATAATAGCACAGAGTTCAAGAATCAAGTGCTTGATGGTTACCTTAATTTATTGGGCATCACCCACACCTTCTCAGTTGCTCATACTCCTCAGCAAAACGGGGTAGTAGAGCACCGCAATTGAACTCTCGTAGAAGTCGTACGTACGATTTTATCCCAGTCCAAGCTCCCACTTTTCTTATGGGCAGAGGCAGTGGCAACCGCATGCTATACTCAAAATCGTTCTATCATCAACAAACGGTTCAACAAGATGCCATACGAGGTCATCAACAATCGCATCCCGAACATCAAGTATTTCCATGCATTGGGTGCACATGTTTTGTATTGGATGACAAGGACGATCTCGGCAAGTTCAGCCCAAAGGCGGACGAAGGAGTGTTCATCGGTTACTCATCTCAAGTACAAGCCTACAGATTCTACAACAAACGAACAAAGACTGTCGTTGAGAGTGTGAATGTGACTTTTGACGAGACCGCTGATATGGCTTCTGAACACCTTAGTTCAGAACCCGCTTTAACTGGTGTGTTAGCTTCTGGACAACTTCGTGCAGGATCTACACAATCTCTAGTAAATCCAAATCAAGCGTCTACGCCACATGCACATCTTTCAGATTTGGATTTACTATTTGATCATTTTTATGATGAATATTTTAATCCTAAAACTAATGATATACCGTGTAATAGGATTGCAGCTCAAGCACATGATGTGAAAACTTTCACTGATCCATCCACATCAATTGAATCAACCTCGTCTGATGCGGCCACTCCTACTGTCACTGAATCAGAATCACCAAGCTCAAGTGATCCCCTCCGACCACTCAAGCTACTACTGAAGCACCAACAACAGTAGAAGCTCTTGAACCGACCCCTGCTGAAGTTGTTCTAGAAGCTCTATCTCCAGTAATCCCGGAAACCGTTACAGATACATCACCAACTGAGTCGTCTTCCGCTACTCGCATGACTCTAACACAGGAGTTTCCACTTCACAGAACGTCGTCACTCGAAGCAGTTCAAGATCTACCTTCAGGTGGTTATGTGGCACCCGATACTTCTCAACAGACATATCAACCTCTCCCATATACCACCAAGTGGACAAGAACTCACCCCCTACATCAGATCATAGGTGACCCCAACGCACCTCTTCAAACTAGATCAGCTACCGCAAATGACTGCCTCTTCTCTTCGTTTCCTACCGCCTAGAACCCTCAACCGTCTCCGAATCCCTAAATGATCCAGACTGGGTGATAGCTATGCAAGAGGAGCTCAATCAATTCGAGAGACTCAAAGTGTGGCGACTTGTTCCCAGGCCAAAGAACAAGATGGTGATTGGGACGGAATGGATCTTCTAGAATAAGAAGGACGAAGATGGAATTGTAGTACGAAACAAAGAGCGTCTGGTATCCAAAGGATATCGCCAACAAATACGAATTGATTACGATGAGACATTCGCACCGGTTTCTCGCATTGAAGCAATTCGAATGTTCCTTGCCTACGCCGCACACAATAACTTCTTTGTGTTTCAAATGGATGTGAAGACTGTGTTTCTAAATAGAGTTCTCAAGGAAGAAGTCTATGTATCGCAACCCGAAGGCTTCGTGAGTTCTGACAAACCACATCACGTCTACATTATTGACAAGGTCTTGTATGGTCTCAAACATGCACCACGATCTTGGTATGATGCACTATCTTCATTTTTAATTAAAGTTGGATTTTCAAAATGTAAGATCGATACCACCTAGTTTATTAAAAAGGAAAAACATGATATCATTCTTGTAAAAATCTCTGTCGACGATATAATCTTTGGCTCAACAAACCCCAAGTATTGTCATAACTTCTCAGCCCCCATAAGCAAACACTTTCAAAAGAGTATGATGGGTCAAATGAATTTTTTCCTGGGTCTTCAAGTTAAACAATTAGCCACAAGAATTTTCATAAATCAATCTAAGTACATATGGGATATTCTTCGAAAATACCAGATGGAAAATTCTGCACCCATGAAGACGCCCATGTCTACAGGTACTAAGCTACACTCCGATCCTGACAGAAAGGACGTAGATGCTAAGACTTATGGAGGTATGATTGGTTCCCTAATGTACTTGACGGCTAGCAGGCCAGACATTATGTTTTCGACATTCTTGTGTGCAATAATTCAGTCAAAACCAAAAGAGTCTCATTTAGTTGCAGTTAAGCAAATATTTCGTTATTTAAATGGTACTGGTGATCTTGGCTTGTGGTTCCCGAAAGAGATAGGTTTTGAGCTGACTTCTTATTCAGACGCTGACCATGCCAGAAATATGCTGGATCGGAAAAGAACGTCGGGGCATGTTCAGTTCTTGGGAGATCAACTAGTCAGTTGGGAATCAAAGAAACATAAATGCGTCTCAACCTCTACCACTGAGGCAGAGTATGTAGCAGCCACCAGTTGCTGCTCCCAGGTGATTTGGATGCGAACTCAGCTAAAAGACTATGGATTCCACTACTCGAAGATCCCCATTTACTGCGACTCGAAGAGCATAATTGTGAGTCCAAGATCACTGATTCTTTAGAGAGAGAAAGTAGAGAGAGAGAGACTTGGAAGAGCAAAGTATATTATCTCAATATTGTGCGTGTGTTTCTTACTAGACACAAAGACCTAACAAATACAACACTAATAAGACACTAAATACAGTATTTGACCAAGCCCTATAAATACAATGATTACTATAAAATCAGACCTAACAATCTCCCCCTTAGTAATCATTGGAGCTTTGGTCTTCAAAAATGATCTTCTAAATCAGCACAGACCATAAAAGCGACTTTGTGAAGCTTTCTGACTTTTAAGAAAAAAATTCATCTCAGCATCTTTCAGATAAAGTTGTCTTTGATGCTTGAGCTTTAGATGATACACTTCTTTTAAATGATCTTGAATGAACTGTGGTGTTCGGAGCAGGAACAGCAAAATAATTAGTTGTTGCTGAGAGAATAGAATCTTTGAGCGAATCTTGATCAACAGATAAACATTTGAGCTCTTTATCTCTTTAAAATCTCCTTGACTTCTCTGATTTCTCCCCCTCATGACCTTGATGAACTGGTTCAACTAGGTCATGCCAATGTTGGAAACGAGACATCTTAAGATCTGCAAAATCAAAGAAACAGAGAGAATGGAGGAGCAAACCAAGATTTGCGTTTCATGAAGGGAGCGCAAACCAAGATTTGCGTTTCATAAAGGGAGCGCAAATCAAAGTTTGCGGTTCATGCTGGAAGCGCAAAGCTAACTTAGAAAAAAATTTACCTTTTGAAACCCTTTGACTCACCCTACACAAATGCACTAGATATGACAATTCGAGATAACATTCATGTAAAGAGAATCAGATACTCCCCCTCAAAAACAGATATAATCTTTGAAAAATATTCTCTTTTGTTCACTACCCCTTGAATAATGCATAAACCCATTAAAATATATTTATGAGAACACAATGATCAGATATTAATGTAGAAAGAAAAATATACTGAATGTAAATTTTGAAACGACTAAACATATAAAATTTTAAACACTAAACAAATTAAATTCTACAGAGTATAATATTACAAATTTATCAATCATTTGAAATCAAACATATGTTGTAAGATACAAGAACAAGTTTCATTGCATATCAAGTTGAAACATATTCAGTTTAAAAAATTCCAGCAATCTATTCAATGTGCTCACATGCGAATCTTCGATTAGCTTCAAGAAAATGCAATTCTAAAAATATTATAGAAAACTTTGCATGTACTGACACTACGTCATCAAAAATTAAGACTTTCACAAATTTACAGGTTTATCACAACTCAAACATATCACCAAGTATCATGAGATGTGTGCTCATGGGCATCTTTTTAGCAGTGTGCACATTGGCATCTTAACATGAGTGTACTCTTTGGCATCTTTTAAGCGCGTGCACTTTGGCATCTTTTTGATCAGAAAGTTAATTAAGTAAAGAACATGCCGTAAACGTAACTTTCTATCTGACCCTATTGCAGGATTTGGGTCATCCACTCCCAGACCAGCTGACCTTAGGGGACTAGGTGTCAAGCACCCCTTGGAACTTACTTTCCCGGATCAGAAAGGCTACATCGACATATTCTAAACCCATTCATACCAGTAAAACATGACTTTCGATCTGATTCTATAGAAGGATTTCTGTTCGATCACTCCCAGACCAAATGACCTTAGGGGACCAGATGACGAGCATCCCACGGAACTTACTTTCCCAAACCAGAAAGGTCACAGGTACAAACTTTTAAACTTAGAGATTTTTGTATTTTATGAAATTAATATTCATCTCAAACACAAGGATCTACATCTAAGTGCTTAGCCCATATTTTCATTCCAATCTATAATTCTGATTAATTAGGAAGTCTAAGCAAAGTGAACTATAAAAATTCCGAATCACACAACTTTTAAGCAGTAATAAAAGTTTCAAACATGTTGCTGACTTTTCGACTTTTGTAAGACTTGAAATTTGATCATATAAAAACTTTAATATAAACAAAAAAACTTGAAAATTTATCCTAGACACATATTTTATTCAAAAGAAAGAAAAAAAAATGTAAAACTTTTACTTTATAGACTAAAATTTGTAAAGATTCAAACTTTTAATTGATATTTAGTCAGAACAAAATAAAATTCTACTATTTCATCTTTTACATTGAAGAAAATAAATTTGTGTCTCATATTAAAAGAAAATTTTGGGTAATTCAAATTCATGAGATAGATTAACAAGCTCAGATTTTTGAAACATTGAGAAAAAACTGGAATACCATCATTATCAGAGATAAATGCAGCGTAATTAAAATTGATGTACTCACAGTATCTCATTAAGTCAGAAGCTAAATCATTGAAGAACGAGTTCTAAACTGATTTGTTTAGAAGTCGTAGTCTATGAAGTACGGGTCCTGAGCTGAAGTACTCAGAAGCCAACTTCCCTTACTTCCCCTTAACATGTGATGCCTGCAACTTTGAATCAGATAAAGATTTGGGTACCCACTTGAATTTGGGCCCATGTTTGTTAGTTGCAGTTCTTATGGGGAAATATTTGTTAGATTTAACATTTAAAGCACGAGGAATATCATCAGAAAAATATGCACAATCATCAGAAGAGAAAGCATAATCATCTGAACTAGAATCAGAAGACGAATATGAGACATTTTTGGAAATCTGAATCATTTGCTTAATAGAGTATTTAGAAATCTTATTACAAGAAGCAAATGAATTACTTTTATAATACTTGTCTACATATAAATCTCCATCAAACATAGAATCAATAGATTTCAGCTTCGCTTTCCAGATCTTCTTCTTTGATCGAGCACTCACAGCCCTATCTGTAAGAATTGTATTGGAAGAATTAGAACTGTCAGAAAGAACTGTATCTCGTTTCTTTGACTTCTTTGACCGTCTTCTTTTACGCTTCGGTTTATAATATTGATCATTGAGCGTAAAAGAATCATCAAGAAATTTAGACTTAATATTTAAATCAGAAGAAATAAATTTATCTAAGCAACCAATCTGATCAACTAATAAATCTGATTGAGCCTCGGAGTCTGAATTATTTTGAGAAAAGATTTTAAAACTTGAAACTTCCTTTTTATTTTCCTTAAAATCAGAAGATAGGCAAGAAATAGAATCCGAGTTTTGAGAAAATAAATTTTCTTCAAGACTAGACGTCATGAAAGAAAAAATAATATCAGATTCAATTTTATTCAAAATATTTTGATCTTCTATCTGATCTTCAAGATCTATGATTTTTCCTTCTAATACTAATGGAGGAGTATATTTCTTCGAATCATAAATGATTGGAGAAATATTTCCTTTATCAGAATTAGGTGCATAAGGAGCAATAAAATCACCAGACATTGAAGATTTGATAGGAGATATATCATTTAAAACTCTTCTTCCTCTTCTTGATTTTTCAGGAAAATATTTTGCATTTTCACTTGTATAAACAAAAGGAATTTCATTTTTCTTGTTATTTATCCTTTTCTAATTTTCGATTTCTAACACTTGCTTCTCATTCATCCAATCAATTTTAAATTGAGGAGCATTGTTTTAATACACTTGCTTCTCATTCATCCAATCAATTTTAATACTCAGATAATCGTATTTATATAAAGTTGGGGATTTTTCAATCGCATTGTTTAAACAATGAGGATTTTCAAAACCAAGTCCCCACCTTTGTTTTAAAGCCTCTTCACTCCTCGGTTTGTTCATATAAATTGTTTGTTCAGATTGGTTCCTTCGATAAAGCTTTTCTTCGAACTTATTTATTTTATCCAAAAATTCATCTTTTAAATTAGTCATGTTAGTCAAAGACTCAAGATAAGTCTTATTTGAATTTTCTAAATCATCCAATTTATTTTGAAAGATGTCTTTAGTATTTTCTAAAATAGATTTTTCATCTTTCAAAGAAATTTTCAGTTTGTCAATCAAATCTGACTTTTCAGAATTTAAATTCTTTTCAGATAAAATCTTTGAACGCAAATCAGATAAAGCATTTATCATGATATCAAACTGAGAGGTAATGAAATTATAGTCAAATTCAGAATATACCTCATCCTCATCTGTTTCAGAGTCGCCTGACTGGTCATCTCCGATCAAGCACATCTGAGCGATCTCGACATCTGAAGCTTCATCATCGGAATAATCCAGCCAGAATTCTTCCTCGGCCAGCAAACCAGTTCCGTTCTCTCTCTTTTTTGCTAGTTCCATTTTCTTTCGGTAGTAAGCTGAGTCCCTAACCTTCTTTGCTCTACACTCCTTTGACATGTGACCCGGATTTCCACAGTTGTAGCAAGCATTAGTCTTTGGCTCGGGTACTTTGGCTTTGAAATCGGAAGTGAAATGTGAAGAGTTGGAACCAGATCTAGGTTGGAACTTCTTCTGGTAATGATGAGAGAGAAGGATCATGCCTTTCTTTAAGGCCTCTCCATCGTCATCAGTTGACCCGGTGTAAGCGTTATCAGACAACGCTTGTTCAGCTAGTTGCTTCGTGAGAAGAGCAACTGGATCAACTGTCTTCTTGTTCTTTTTGTCTAGCTTGGCCTTTTTCTCTATCACCAAGCTCTCATCAGTTAGCATAATCTCATACAGCTCTTGAAACTGCATCGTGGAAATTCTGACATCGTTCCTCAGTGTATGACATGATTTGTTCCACTCTGGCTGAAGAGAATTAAGAAATTTCAGATTCGTCTCAAGAGCAGTCTTTTCCACTTTAATCTTTCTAAGATCATTAATCACAACGCAAAACCGGTCAAAGATAGCCTTCAGAGATTCAATGTCCTTCGCCTTAAATTCCTCAAAGTTGTTCATGAAGCGTGTCTGGAGAATCTGAGTAGCAACTGATGACCCAAGCATGATCTTTTCTAATTGAGTCCACATCATATTTGGATTATGTTTGAAACAATCAATTCGATTGTAGATTGTGTTGGGCAAAGCGAGCATCAAATTGGACATTGCTTCTCTATCGGCTTTATCGCGTTTGATTTCATCATCGGTTAAAGGAATGTCATCTTTTGGCCTGACAAACGGTCCTTCAGTATAAGATTTTATCATATATTCTCCGTTACTCTGACGCTCAATAAAATTTATGAACGTATCTTCCCACTGTGTAAATTCATCTTCGTTGATTAAGACTGGTGGACGAGTATCTGTTCCCAATTGCATCATCAGATCACTGCTGTAGAACTGAGCTTGGAAAGCAAACTTGGAAGAATCCATTGCTGATGATCAGAAAAAAAAAATCAAATTGAATTGAAAAAATTCGAAAAAAATATTAAAAATTGTAAATTTGAAAAACACTTGTTATGACACAAAGTTTTTTTTTTTTTTTTTATCTAAGTCAGGGTCCACTTTGCGGGTGAAGACAGAAATGCAAACTTAGATTTGCGGGTGAAGACAGAGACGCAAACTGAGGTTTGCGGGTGTTGTGAGAAACGTAAACTGAGGTTTGCGTTTGCAAAGGGAAACGCAAGATGACTTTGCGGGTCACAGAGGATACGCAAACTAATGTTTGCGTCTGTAGCCTGAAATGCACAATGAGCTTTGCGGATCTAGAAGGAAACGCAAAGTTGAGCTTTGCGGGTTAGGCTAGAAACGCAAACTGAGACTTTGCATTTGAGGCTTGAAGCGAAAACCTGAAAAACAAGATCAAAATTAGTAGAACACGCACAAACGATGATGAATGAGGCGCAAACCAATTTGAATGAAGCGCAAATCGATATGAACGAAACGCAAACTTCAGAAAATCAAATATAACTCGTAAAATCGATTCTAACAAATAGATTAATGCAAGAAATCCTCACTCTAATTATCGAAAACAAATTTCTTATACAATTCACCTAACAAATTCGATTAAAACACACTAAATCTCAAAAACTTGAATGAAACAGTACGTTGAAAACAACTTTCAGAAAAACGCAAAACCTCAAAATCGAATATCTAAACTTGAATTTTATGAAAACCAATATGAATCAAGTATGATCGAATATCAAAAACGCATCTAAAGAAATCAAAAAACAACCAAATTCGACCACAAACACTTCCAAATTTGATGAGAAATCAAGAAAACGAGATTTTCTTGAAAAATTCAAGAAAATCGATCAAATTTTCGATTTCAATCAACAAATTCAGAAACAGTAAATCAATCTCTCAATCCTCTCAAGATTCAGTTAGCTCTGATACCAATTGTGAGTCCAAGATCACTGATTCTTTAGAGAGAGAGACTTGGAAGCGCAAAGTATATTATCTCAATATTGTGCGTGTGTTTCTTACTAGACACAAAGACCAAAGGGACTTAAAAACCCTTGGTCAAATACAACACTGATAAGACACTAAACACCGTATTTGACCAAGCCCTATAAATACAATGATTACTATAAAATCAGACCTAATAATAATTGCCATATCTAGCAACCTCGTCCAACACACGAAGGCGAAACACATAGATGTGCGCTATCATTTCATCAAATATTAGGTGGAAAGAGGTAAAATTGAATCTACGTTGTTAATAAAGAACACGAGATAGCATACCTGTTTAACAAAGCCTTGGACGAAAAACGTTTTTAGTATCTAGTGTCCAAGCTAGGAATGCTTAATCTGAAAATTTGACCCCTCTACAGACCTGTACGAGTCTCATTCAATAATGAATGACTGTACCTTAATGATCCAGTGATTTTTCTCTGGACGTCAAGACAACACTCATTAGTTTTTGCATTTTACTCGTCAAGTTCTGTTCTAGTTTCAAAATTATGTATTAATATGTTAGATTTCTCTCGTTTCTATTTTCGTTTGTTTTTCGTTTGTTTTTTCGTTTTGTTTCACTTCATATCTCAGTCCGTAATTTCTGTTTCTTAACACTTATATCATTTCTGATAGAATTAACAGTCTGCTCATGTGTTAAGGGGGAGCACTCTGTGTGGATTTCGGTAAGTTATATCGTTCTCACTTTGAAGGGGAGATGGTAAGTTTTCTTGTGTTTCGAGTCTCTTAAGCAAATGTCAAGGGCATAATTTCTTCGAGAAAATAATTTTTTTTGTAAAAACGTGTTCTCATTCAAGGGGGAGCGTTAAAAGTTTTGATGTTTCGAAAAAGATTAGTTGGTATGTTTTTTTAAAACAAATTTTTTACTAACTTTTAAGTTTGAGGGTATATCGGGACCCAAGACATCGGGCAACCTGGATCACTCGGGCACGGGACAAACCGGTTGGGGCTCCACCGCCTAAGGCGGTTTGGGTTTGAAACCCTCCCGGGACACGACATAAGTCGGCCCTGGGTTCCCCTTATCGTCTATCTCCATCGTTCTGCCGATTTCTCTATATCTCTACTCCCGGTCTCTCCCTTATCGTCGGTCCCGATCTCGCTCTTCACTCTCTCTCTAACTCGTCGTCGCACAAAGGTACATGTATCTATCTCTCTCTCGATCTCACTGTGACCACTCCCCCGGGTCGAACTATCATCGCGGTCGTCGAAGTGACGCCTCGTCGACTTAGGGTTTCAATCGTTCCCCGCCAAAACCAATCCGTGGAAATCGATGGTTTGGTCAATCGTTGGGGTTATTAGGGCTTCAATTCTTTTTGAATACGATTTGATTTTTCTTTGAATTTGATGAGTTTAGAGTTACTTTGAATTTGTCCAACCTCCACATCTCAATGAGGGATACATTCCTGATTTGTTCCCAGCTTCTCACGAACCCAAACAGGTTCAATTCTTACAAAATAAGAACAATCGCCCTCGGAATGATCCATTCTCAAATACTTACAATGAGGAATGGAAGAGACATTCCAACTTCTCATGGAATCAACCGCGAAATTAACCAAAGTAAACCATGGGACAACAACAACAACAACAACAATATGGTAACAATTCTAATTTTTCATCTTTTTCTCAATCTAATATTGTTTATCATCCTCCAGGTTACCATCAAAGGAAGTTTTAGGAAGGACAAGCTAGAGAGAAGAAATCGGGATTAGCAGATGTTATGATGAAGTTCATGTCAAATATGGATAATACTGTTGAGGGGATTACATCATCCGTAAGAATATTAGCAACCATGGTAGGCACTATGAAGGCAACAACTAATCAGAATACCGCTTAAAATGAGATCCTAGAAAGACAAGTGGGGAAAATAGCCGAAGCCCTACCATCCCGGACGCAGGGTTAATTCCCTAGTCAGATGTAATGAAAACCAGGGTAGGATTACAAGGCTATCCATTTGCAAAGTGGTAAGAAACTGATTAGAGACCCGACCTGTGAACATGTGGTTGATGACACTAAAACTAAAGGTACTCAAATGGATCACATAGAAGTGGAGAAGATTGAGATAATATAGAGATGGAAAGGCCATGGATTAAAGATAATGGAAAAGAGCAAGAAGACACCACAGTGAAGCAATCAGTCAAGCCTACTATTCCTAAAAAGTGCCATATCCTAACTGGTTGAAGGCTCACAAGTATGATGTTAATTTTGACAAATTTCTTGAAGTATTTAAAAAATTGCATATTATCATTCCATTTGCAGATGCTTTGGCAGAAATGCCTTCCAATGTGAAGTTAATAAAGGACATCCTTTTCTAACAAAAAGAAGATAGAGGAGCAGGCAACTGTGGCACTCACCAAAGAGTGCAATGTCTTTATCCAACAAAGCTTCCTCCTAAGCTGAAGGATCCTGAGATTTTTACTATTCCCATTCATATAGGGACTTCTGAATTTAGCAAAGCATTATGTGATTTAGGTGATAGTATGAATCTAATGTCATTGTCTATTTTCAGTAAGTTTAGATTATGAGAGGTGCAGCTGACAACTGTCACACTTCGACTTGCTAAAAAATCCATTAAACATCAATATGAACAATTGAAGATGTGCTTATCAAGGTCGAAAATTTTTAGTTTCTAGTAGACTTTGTGGTGTCAGACATGGATGAGGACAAGGAGAAAAGACTTATCATTGGCCGATCATTTCTAGCTACCGGAGGAGGACTACTTGATGTGAAAGAAGATAAGATGACACTTCGAGTAGGTAAAAAGAAGAAGTCGTATTCAATGTGTTCAAGGAAGCAAAAGCACATCATGGAGTCTAATAAGTGCTACCGAGTGGATGCAGTTGAGTCTATGCTTAGAGAAACATATAGTAAAAAAGTATCTGATGATCAACTAATGAAAGCATTCGGTACCGAGACTGATTCTGAAAGTGAAGAGGTGATGCAACTTAATGGATTGACTACATTCAAGGGACCTCGAAGACCAATGGTTGAGGATTTAGGAGCCCCTATTCCAAAATCTCAACCTTCATCAAAGGCACCACCAAAGCTCAAACTCAAGCATCTACCAACACAACTCGAATATGCATCCCTGGGGGATAAAGAGACATTACCAGTGATCATCTACTCCCACTCGAGCACTTATAAGAAAGAAAAATTACTAAGAGTCCTTGAGCCCAATATTTTTCACTTACATAGTTAGCCTTGAAGAGGGACACTGTACAGTTGTCCAACACCAATGCTGGGTCAACCCAAATATGATGGAGGTGGTTCGAAAGAAGATACTAAAACTACTTATTGTTGGGATCATCTACCTTGTTCCAGATAGCCCATGGGTGAGCCCAATTCAAGTGGTACCATAGAAAGGAGGGATTACAGTGGTCTCAAACAACAATAATGAGCTCATTCCCTCTTGAATAGTCACCGGGTGAAGAGTATGTATAGATTACCGAAAGTTGAATGATGCAACCAAGAAAGATCACTTCCCACTTCCGTTCATTGATCAGACCTAGAATGATTTACGGGGCATGAGTATTATTGCTTCCTAGTTGGATATTTACGGTATAATCAAATAACTATCTCACTTGAAGATCAAGAGAAAATGACCTTTACTCATCCCTACGATAAATTTGCTTACCGGAGGATGTTCTAGCTACCTTCCAATGATACATGATGGCCATCTTTTCTAACATGGTAGAGAGAACGATAGAGATTTTCATGGATGACTTCTAGGTACTTGGACCATCTTTCAATACTTTCTTAGCATACCTAGAAGCAGTTCTCCGAAGATTCAAAGAGACAAGCTTGGTACTCAACTAGGAAAAGTTTCACTTCATGGTGATAGAAGGGATAGTGCTTGGTCATAAAGTCTCAAGAGAAGGCATTGAAGTGGATAAGGCTAAAGTAGCGGTCATAAAGAATTTACCGTACCTGAACATCGTCAAGGGAGTCCGGAGCTTCATGGGACATGCCGGGTTCTACCGGCGCTTCATTAAGAATTTTTCTAAGATTACAAAGTCTTTATGTTCTTTACTACTTAAACATGCGAAATTTGAATTTACTGATAAGTGTATTTCTGCTTTTGACAGGTTAAAAAAGGAGTTCAATTTGGCACCAATCCGGACAACACTCGATTGGAGTTTTCCGTTCATATTTGATGTACGATGCAAGTGATACCGTCGTCGGTTCTGTGTTGGGGAAAAGGAAATAGAAGCGAGGACACATCATCTACTATGCTTGTAAGACATTGAATGAAGCTCATATCAACAATACAACCACTGATAAAGAACTATTGACCGTCGTCTATGCATGTGAAAAGTTTTGATCCTAGATGGTCGGTGCAAAGGTAATCATATAAACTGACCACTCGGCACTGAAATATTTAATGACCAAGAAGGCTCATTCGATGGGTAATTAAACTCCAAGAATTTGATTTGGAGATTATGGATAAGAAAGGCTCAGAGAATACGGTAGCAGATCACTTATGAAGATTTGAGGGGATTAGAGAACAAGATAAAGATGAATCTATCATCAATGATTCAATCCCAGATGAGCAATTATTGAAGGTAAGTCATTCGGAACCATGGTATGCTGATTTGGTGAACTATTTGGTGGGAGCATTTGTGCCTTACAACATGAATTCACATAAAAAAAGTTCTTCTAAGATGAAAAAAAGTATAATTGGGAAGAACCATATCTCTACAAAGTATGTGCCGATGGCATGATTCGATGATGTGTACCGAATGAATAGAAAGCCAACATTCCAAATCATTGTCATATAGTAGAATCTGGCAGCCATTTCAGTACTGATAAAACAATGGTGAAACTCTTATAGTCTAGCTTCTTTTGGCCATCAATGTTCAAGGAGACGAGAGAGTTCATGTCTCAATGTGATTGCTTCCAACAAGTGGGAAATATAATTAAGATAGATGAAATGCCCATACGAATCTTCATGGAGGTAGAGCTATTCGACGTATGGGGGATTGACTTCATGGAACCATTCCCAAATTCGGCCCATAATGAATATATCTTGGTGGTCATAGATTATGTATCCAAGTGCATCAAGACGATTGCTACTCCAACCAATTACTCCAAAGTGGTGATTAAACTCTTGAAAAAGAACATATTCTCTCGATTTGGAGTCCCAAGGGCATTGATAAGTGAGGGTGGTAGTGAATTATGTAACCGTTACATAGATGTGGTCTTGAAAAGTACTCTGTCAAACATAAGGTTACCACACCATATCACCCACAGGCTAACGATTTAGCTGAAGTGTCTAATCGGGAGCTTAAGCAAATACTCTAGAAGACTATTAGTGCATCCCACAAGGATTGGTCATCTAAGCTAGAAGACACACTATGTGCCTATCGGACAAAATACAAGACTCCACTCGGAACCACACCTTACAAACTTATATTTGGAAAGTCATGCCATCTACCCGTTGAGCTCGAGCACAAAGCTTATTGGGCAATCAAGAAGCTTAATATGAACTTACTGACAACTAGACAACATAGGTTCTTACAATTGAACGAGTTAGAAGAGATCCAAAAAGACGCTTTTGAAAAAACCGCCATTCACTTGGAGCGTACAAAAAGATTACATGACAGGCGTCTCCTCCAAAAGGTAATTATTATGAATATGCAAGTGTTATCCTTTTACCCATGGTTGTGTTTGTTTCCAGGGAAGCTGAAATCCAAGTGATCGGGTCCTTTCATGGTCATGGAGCTATTCCCTTATGGCACAATCGAGCAACAAGGCAAGGACAAAATGATATTCAAGGTTAATGGCCAGCGAGTCAAGCCTTACAATGGAGGAGAAACGGTGGTAGCGAACACAACATTTCAACATGAACCAGTCGAGTGATTGTCAAAAAAGGTCATGCCATGACTTTAACTATGGCGTTAGGTGGGAGGCAACCCACCCGACATGTTTTTCATTTTCTTATTTTTATTTTAGTTCTTTCCCTTTCGTAATATTTGACTCTGTTTTTCTATAGGTCACTCCTAATTCTAGAAATTTTCTCCCGTAAGAGAACGGTATGAATCAAACATAATGGTTTTGTACCGAGAGTTACAAGTTTGTTTGGGTTGGCCACAATTCACTTTAAAGTCGTTCTGGCCACTGTTAAAAATTTTGATAAAGGCAGTTGGGTGAGTTTTACATTAGTTTAGGAAGACTAAAAGTCACACCAAGGTCGCCTTAGGTACTACCCTTTTCACAATCTTTTTGACCTTCTAGTGAGTTGGAAGTGAGTTTTGGAGTCAAAGACTGAATTATAACTCACATTAGGCACTAGAAAAATGTGTGCAAAAAGGCAATTCGGGTGGGTTTAATGTTAGTTTAGAACATTACAACTAACACCCAATGATGCCATCCACTTCCCATTTCACGGGTCAAAAACCCTTTACGGGGATGTTTGATGTGAGTTCCATGAGCTCCAACTAACATTAAAATCCTGGTGGACACTGCCATTGCACGCATACACCATGAGGTCAAGCGACTTTGTCGTTAGTC
This sequence comes from Arctium minus, assembly GCA_954870635.1. Lineage (NCBI taxonomy): Eukaryota > Viridiplantae > Streptophyta > Magnoliopsida > Asterales > Asteraceae > Arctium > Arctium minus. The sequence goes on along the minus strand of OX941090.1, from coordinate 65,416,398 downwards.
GAGACTATCCAAACTCGCTCCTAACTCATGTTAGACACTGCCCTTACGTATCTACCATGGTCTTTGGAGACTTTGTTGTTGGTTAGGCTCAATCAAATTCACACCGAACTCACCTTAGATGTTGGCAATTCACGGGGTAAGGGAGATCTCGGGCGACTTTGTCGTTGGATGGATATCACCCAAACACATGCCTAACTCGATTTAGGCACTGCTTTTAAATGCGCACAACCACAGGGATAGGGTGACTTAGTCGCCGTTGTGAAGACTACCTAACTTACGAGATACTGCTGCTAGCCTCTGCCCATATCGGACCACTTCCTTTTCTCAGACGAGTTGGTCGCGTGAATGAGACGAACCCAACCCACGAGGAACTCGCGGTAGCCACTTCCTTTCACGGGCTACTTCATTTTCCTCGGTCGACCTTGTCACTAGTTCCTGTCAACCCAAACTCATGCAAAACTGGCGCTAGGAAATGCCACAACACGTGAAGGGGGGTTCGGGCGACTTTGGAGTCTGTTGCCTAAGCCTCAACTCACGAGAAAGTCACGTGATCGCACCTAGGAGCTTAAAAAGCTTCTTGACCAAATTCTTTCTTACTTTTCACACACTCTCCTATCAAAATCGGTCCAAGCACTCACAAGTGGGTTCTTCTCAGTTCTCACCATTGATTTTTCTCCTCTTTCCACCAAGAAATCTCTCTTCTAACTCAAGGTATGTTCTAAACTCACAATTTCTCCATTGTTGCCATGAATGTGAGTTTCCTATAGGTGCAACTTGACGCTCTCCTAACTTAGGGTTTTCTGTATGAATGTGAGCAATAGGTTAGATTTCTTCTCAGAAAATTGATTGTATTTGTAAATCTTCCATTTTAATACTTGTTCTTCATGATTTACATACTATGTGTTAAGATTGAGTTGTTCTACAACCTAGGGTTTTTGGGCATATTTAAGAAATTATTTGAAATCCTTTTAAAGGATGCAATTGCATGCTAAGCTTTCACATATTTACTGACATTTATTTGAGTTCATCCTAGGCATTTAGATTTTGGTTTTCCTTAATGTAGGGTTTATATATTCCAATGGATGAAATATTTTGTGGTGATTGCTCTTGCATATGGTAGACAATAGTTCTCTATGAGGAATGTGATTTAAATGTTGATTTCATTAAATGTTTTTATTTGTGTATTTTGGGGGTACCATAGTGTTAAGTCTAAATATTGTATCCAAGATTTAATAGGAAAGTCAGAGATATAAAAGTCAACATTGTCATTGTATTAGGAAAGTCAAAGCATGTTTTGTTTTACTTAGTGATTAAGTCTTGTTTAGGTTGATTGTATAAATAGGCTTTTAGCCTTGTGGCTTCGTAAGGATCTTGTAACAGTAACGAACGAGAGAACAACCAACTTAGCACATATTGTAATATCAGACTTGTGGTTTATGAAGATCTACTTTCTCTCTCTAGTTTCTCTCTCTAGTTCTTGATCATAATTGAGTAATTGCTTAATTGTTTTGGGATTTTATGATTAACACATAGGAATGAGAATGTGATGCCACAAAGTTTCGGGTCTTAAATTATTGTCATTTTTGACAGACATAAACTTTTGAGCTCATTGGGTATGATTTGGTATTGATGAATTATAAGGTGTTCCTTTCATACAAACACTCATATCCTATATCATAGTCACCTAATGCAATACCTAAATAACCATTAAGAGTGGTTTGTGATAGACATGAATATTTTTAACAATACCTAATCTAGGTTTGGGTTGTGGGTGTGGGTGTTTAGGTAGACTCTTGTTCAACAAGTACCCACCTAGACCATGGTCTAGGTTTGTGGTTGTATCCCATTGATTTTTTATGTCCCTTGTTGTTCACAAGGGATTTGCTAATCTTGTTGCATAATTTTAAACACGTTTACACATCATGCTTTTTAAGTCCATGGTGCTCCTTTATTCTATGTTCCTAATGGATCTCTTGCCTAACGGCTATTCAAATGTATTTCCAAACATAGGTTTGGGGTTGTCAAATTTTGACATATCTTAAGTCGGGGATCCTAGGCCATGGCTTATGTTTGGGGTTCCCAAATCGTTTAGTAAACTATGTTTTAGTATTACTTTTGCATTTCCGGACATGGCCAGGTCAAGGGAAACTACTACCACACCATGATAGCCAGATTACTATAAGCTGGCTCCTGTTGAGAAGGCAAGATTGTGCCAAAGGCCGAACCCAAAACTGGCGGAAAGGAGAGAATTAATGCTGAAAAGACACATTTGTGCCGAGCAAGACATCTGCCTAGATGGACTGCCATCGGACTCCACAATTGTTGCCGCAATTTCTTTATTTTGGTTGGGAACACTTGGTGTGCTCTACGGATCAGCTATGACGCCCGGATAGTGTAGGAATTCTATGCATCCCTACACCAAGGGATATTCAACGAATTCGGGGAGGTCATGGTAGGAGAAATTATAGTTGTGATAATAGTGGTGTCTTTCAATAATTTCTATCAGTTGGGCTGACCTAATTTAGCGGGTATGACAAGTGGGGTGTCGGCAATCCCCGGAGTAGGCGTGCATGATGAGAATAGTAGTGTCATAACGGGTGCATTGAGACAGGATGGTGATACACATTGGAAGAGTAGGAGACCGCTCAAGAAAAGCGAGCTATATCTCAACACAAATTTTTGGATGATGTACCTTAAGAGCAGCAAGACACCATACAAACACAACAACAATGTTTACTCCACCATAGCTCATGTGCTTTACTGCATTCATAATGGTTTGGCACTGGATATCGGCCATATTATCCACCTGAAGATCATACACACGTCTTTCGCAGCCGATAAGGGAGTTCTCCCCTTTCCCTGCCTTATTACACATTTTAACAAACTTGTATGTGTACCGTCGAGCGAGTCGAGTTAACCACCCCTGGATTTATCAAGCCTAACATACCAACTGCAAAACACCTACACCAAGAAGCTATATGCTCAAAGATGAAACCATCACGAGTACCCTTTCATTCTTGAGGAGGTGGAGGTGGCGGATGAGCAGGAGGCCTAATCTAAAGATGCTGACTATGACCCGGATGAGCCTCCCGTCACTCCTACCCATCCACTTTTGTCTCAGTTTGCCTACGACACACCTCCGTGGGCGAGTAGATTGGAGAGGAAGATAGATCAAACAAATGCTGAAGTTGGGGAGATACAGACTAGTGTGGAGTACATTGAACAGTAACTAGCAGACCATAATTACGGTCAAGGGTACATCACTTGTGACGGTCGTTGCCGTGCTCAAATACCTTATCAAAGCGCCACATATTCATTGCACTAGGACGGTTCTTTCTAGTGAGACCTTTACTTGATCTTTGATTCGATTGTGATTCATTCGATCCTTTTACTTTTATATTGTATAAATGATTGTACCTAAAACTGATACCTCCTATACTGTCGCACTAATTGTAGCTATGTCACGGTTGTCATGTCTACCACTTATCTGCACCTTTTCTCACACCAAGTTTAAAACCAAGCTAGCACATTGGGGACAATGTGTTGGTGAGGTTTGGGGTTATAGAACTGGGTTTACTTATCGTTGCATTACATGTAGGTCGGAGCATAAAATTTTAATTTTTTTTGGAATTAATGAAAATCTTAGTTTTAGAAAAATTCATGTTGTTTTGAGAAGCTGAGCACAGAGATATAGTCCAGAGAGTGATCAGGAAATTGCATGACTAGGGGACATTAGTGGAGACCACCGAGGATATTTTTGAGTCCAACCTCTTACGAATCAATTTTTGAGAGAAACATACACTTTACTCTTATACACATATTCTGAAATTCTTGTTTTGATTACAACATGATCTCTATATAATATTGAATTGTATAGCAAACACGTCAATAAGGATATTGAGTGAAAATTTTGTTGATCTAATTCATGGACCTTAAGATATGGTTCCAGGCTAAGATATGATTCCAGGCATTGTGTGTTAGATAATGTTGATTTTTATCTTGCGAATCCTTGTAATCTGTGCACCCAAACCCATTTGCAGCCATACAGTAATATTTTTCATTTCATATCCCACTATCAGACCCTAGCTTAAGTATGAGTTGATCCTTATCGTAGATGTATCGTTTATGAATGACAGTAAAGATAAAGGCCGAGGGTAATAAAAGGAAAAGAGACGAGAGAAAAGGCAATCTGACCAAATTGGTTAACTAGCTTCAAGAATCAGACCAAATAGGTCAAAGAGCTAAAAAACAAACAAAAAAAGAGAGAGGAAAAAGCTCAAGATAAAAAAAGGAGAAAATAAGGCATCAAGGTTGAAAATTCAACCTAAAAAGTATGAGGGTGAAAATGTAGTCTAAAAGGAAATGTGGATCGATCATAAACCAACACATATAGAAATTTCATCATATTTTACCTTCATTTCTTGGCCACAAACCTAAGCTCCATTACAAACTTTTACAAAAATCTGGATGATATTTTGGGAAAGTGTGAAAAGATAGACTGAATTTCACTAATAGTCTTAGTCTTACTATTTGATTCCATCTGAGATCAATTTTGTTTACAATTGTGTGTTTTTCTTGATTAGTTGTTCATGCTACCTCCGACTGGATTTGAAATGGATTAGGTAGGGCATCCATTTACGGCGTGCGTGGGATTAGCAGTTTAGCAGATTTCCTTAGCAAAAAAAGGGGAAGTCACTTGTCTCTTCGATTGACTTGTGAATTCTTGTACATAAACTCTAAATGCTTGAAAAACACGTGTGATAGCTTATGGTTTGAGTTTAAAGAGAGTATTCCGTGAGGTAGGGTCGAGGCGAAATCCTCCCCAAAAATATGATGACATGGTTACTTATGACTCTAATGCCTTTGCTTGGATTGAATTCTGGGTACTTTGTATTTGTAATTCTTAACAGGCTCGAGGGGCTTGCTTCAGACCGTAAATCTCTTTGTCCAAAATGTAAACATGATTAGGTTTCTCTGGATTGACAGAGCCTTCAAGGTGAGAAACGTAGACTTCCTCCTTTAGAATGTCGTTAAGAAAGGCAGTCTTCACGTCCATTTGGTAGACGGTGAAGTTCTTATGGGCAGCATATGAAAGAAACATTCGAATAGCCTATATACGCGCCACTAGAGCATAAGTCTCGTAATAATCAACAAATTCCTATTGACTTAACCACTAGTCTTGCTTTATTTCTGATCACGATACCATCTTCGTCCTTTTTGTTCTTGAATACCCATTTTGTGCCGATTATAGTTTTACCTTCAGGTTTAGGCACAAGTTTCCATACTTTAAGTGCTTCGAACTGATTCAGCTCTGCTTGCATTGTAGTTACCCAATCTAAGTCGGCTAGACCTTCAGATACGCGTGTTGGCTCTACCTTGCCCATAAATGAGTCATGCATACACATGTTTAATGTAGCAGACCTAGTTTGCACCGGTTTGGATGGATCTCCAATGATTTGGCTTATCGGGTGCTCTTTGGTCCACTTATGTTCATGAGGGAGTGGATTTTGTCAGGATCGAATTCTCAACAAGAATTAATTCTCAGAAACAATATCAAAGAAGTTTGCGGTATAACACTTTGATATTCAATGAAACAGTAAATCAACACAGTAAATATGAAGAACAAACTGTAAACTTGTATTGACTGCTTTGAAGTTACAAGATTACACACTCAACCTCAATATTGATGAACAGGCTCACCAATACGAATTCTACTTCTCTAGAATTAGGATCTATGCCTTGAGGTTGATTTTCTCTCTAGAACTAACACTTAGAATTAATTTCTTCTATCAAATCTATACATATACTGAATAAAAAGATAATTACAATAAATAAAATATCTTCAGTATATCTTCCATCATTATCTTCAAGCCTTCCATGAATATCTTGAATATTTCCAGCTGTCATCCTTTCCATTTGGATCTTCAAGTCATAAGCTGCACTAACTATGCTCAGCAGCATTAATTCCTTCTAGCAGCATTAACTACCAAGCAGCACTAACCACTAGCAGTACTAACTAGCTAAGCAGTACTAACTTTGTTCAAGCAGCACTAACTTTGACTAGCAGTATTAATGCTACTAGCAGTAGTAACACTCAGCAGTATTAACCTTTAAGTCTTCTAGCAGTAGTAACTTTGAACTAGCAGCATTAAGCATACTTGATGAATTCTTCAGTTCCCAACAATCTCCCCCTAACTTGATTTTTAGGACAAGAAGTCAAGTTCTTCAGAATTAATCTTCAAGATTCTTTTCAAGATGCTCCCAAAACTTCATAATGGTCTATATTCCAGTGTTTGCATCCAATCCCAAACTCTGATTGATGGTTCTTTGAATCAAGTATTTAGCCATTTCTGAATCTGGAACACATCTTAACTTTTTCTTCAGCATGGCATGAAGTTTCAATCTGCTATGATTGTACACTTTATCCACTAGGAAATATTCAGTGTGATTTAAATCCAAAGTCACTGTATATACTCCACTAATTTCATATAGAGTCCAACTGTTGACTGACTTGAACACATTCTTGATCACATGCACTACTTCATCAGGCTTGAACATCATACACAGATACTCCATTACCAGTTTTGTAATTGAAATCTCTGGAGCCTTCAGTATATCTGCATACAGCTTCATTCCTATCTCAAACATCTCTTCAAGATTTGACCTAGAGCATGTTCTGACAATTTTTGCCCATGTGTTGAACACTTCATACTTTTCATCCTTTCTTTTCAGCCTTATGTATTCCTTTCCATCCACTGTCAATGTATCCCAGTGAATGACCTCAGGAGGCTTAACTCCTACAGGTTCTGCTAAAATTGGTTCAGGCACTTTGTCCATCACTACCATATACAAATTTACATCATCTGTGTTTGTTGGCTCTTTCTGTTTAATTGACTCAGGTGCCCCTTCTTCTTCAGCAACCTTCTCAGCCTCTCCTTCAGCTATTCTAGGCTTGTTGATTGACTTTCTCCTAACCATCATCTTTGTTCTCTTTAAAATCTTTAGACTTTCTCCCAGAGTGACCTCTTTCTTAGGGGGTGTTTCTTGCTCATCTAGAAATGGCTTTTGACAATCAAAGTCATTACTTTCTTTCATCCTCTTCTCCATCTCCACCCTAGCAGTTTCATTTCCCTGAAGCTTTAACATCTCTGACTCATACAGCTCTTTGATCTTATCAAAAGACATTTTGGAGAACATCTCCTTTTTGACTCCTACAACACCTTTGAGAAATATAATCATCTTGTTTCTCTCTTGGGTACCTAGGAATGTCCTTGAGGGTTTTCTCTTCTTTGTAGCTGCTTTTACTACCACTGATTTCTTCATAGCTGCAGCTTTCTTCTGTGCAATTTCAGTTGCCAGACTCAGTTGATAAGCTTCATTTAGTTCAGCAGCTAGAGCTTTTGCCATCTCCCTGTCCTTTTCCATCTGAACTCTTTCTTCCTTTTCAATATCCTCTTGCATCTTCCTGGCTAAGGCTTCATCTGATTCAACCAACCTTTGCTTCTTGACTGGTTGATCAGATTCCACCATCTTTGCTTTTCCTTTGTCTTTGCTCATTGTCTTCTTACTGTTATCTTTCTTGATCACTTCACCTTGTTCTTTGATGATTACTCCTTTGGTTTTTGAAGTGACCTTGGGAGTATCATTCTTGGCTTTAAGTAAGGTTTCTGCAATCTCAAGATCTGTTAATACTTCTTTCACTGTTTCTGCTCCTTTATTTATGTCAGCAGTAGTAACTGTTTCTGCTGCTTCTTGTGTTTCTATTGGCACTGAATCTCTTTGTGTTTCTGCTTCCTGCTCCCCCTCAACATCAAATTTCTCTCCATCAAGCTCCCCCTTTCTTGTGGCTTCTTCCATGTTGATCTCCCCTTTTTTGGGAGCATCATTCTCAGTGTTCCTTCTCCTTAGTTGGAATTGCTTTCTCTTCTTCCTCTTTACCAGACTTAGCACCATCTTCTTCAGCTTAGCAATCTGTACTTGTTGTGACAGAATGACCAGCTTCATTTCTTCAATCTCTTTGCCTTGTTTGAGAACATCTTGATTGATGTTCCCCATTGTTTCCATCAATTCATAGTACGTATATCTGTCCTCACTCTCTCCAGAAGTGTTACCCTCTATTGAAGGATCATGGGATCTTTTATTAGTGGAAGTTTTCTGCCTAGCAGAAGCACTGTCCACCCCCTTGGTTTCTGGGCACCAGGGACCTTTGAATGATTGCTCATTCAAAGTTGCCATGGGGGAGGTCTTATTAATGTTACCACTTTCCTCCTCTGTGCTAGCCGAAGTAGTGGTAGCCTCAGCACCCATATGCTCTACCTCCTCCTAAGAGAGCACCTCCTTTGGGTTGGGAGACACCCTTGTGGTTTCCCTTTGGATATTCTCTAAGGGAGAATTCTCCCTTAGAGGGCTTAAAGGCTGAGTGGGTGATGGTACAAGAAGGGAAGGAGCCTTCTTTACCTGTTTCCTCTTGTAAGTTTGGGTGATAGGAGAGGTTGGTTTTTCAAGAAGGGACTGGGGAAAAGATTTTGAGAGGGAAGGTTGGGATTGGCTAGCAGTGGGTTGGTCAATTGGGGGACTTGACCCTGCTACCATACCTTCATTGGTTTGGGACACCACCATCATTGTAGAGAACAATGGGGTGTCAACTCCTTCCGAGTCCCCAACAGATCTTCTCATATTTGAGAAAACCTTGCCTTTGGGGGGTTTAGGTACATATACCCCAACAGGTTGAGGTATTTCCGTTAATTCATGAGTAATAACTTCTTGGACAAACCTGGGGTACATAAAGAAGCTCTTTTTGTTTCCCATGTTTGAGACAAGATCACTGAAAATCATTTTAGAAAAATTATACTTTCTGGCAGTGGCCAAGCACACCAAAGCATAAGCAATGGTGCTGCTGAACTCACTCCATCCAGTAGTCTTTTTGGAGATACAGTGCATGAGAGTATGGACAAAGAAACGCCATTGGGGTGAAAATTTGGCTTTAGAGAATTTGAAAACACCCAATTGGCCTCCATACCCCATTCTTGTAAGATTGGAAAACAGTTCATCGTTTGGGATAGAAGTTATACCAGAGGCATCGTCTAGACGTAGACTGATGCGAATAACCTCTTCAGTAACTGTTAGTGGCTTTTCACAGATCCTTGTCTTGATCATTTGCACACCATTTTCAGCAACAATGGTGGCATTAGCCCAGAACTGCCTTTGATGCTCAATATAGATTGTAGGTGATATAGTAAGAGCATGAGCAATATGGCTTGACGTGAGGAAATCCACAATCTGATGAAATCCTGCAGCTTGCTTTGGCTTTGGTAGCATCGCGATCTCATTGTGCTCGTCGATGAATGCCATGGATGCCATTGATCTTAGTGAAAAGCTTGCCTGAAAACTTCGAACTTGAGAGAGAAAGGGTTTAGAGCGCAAGTGAACAGTATGCAAAGAGTCGTTATGAACTTTTAGGCGGGCAAAAAGTATATATAGTATTCGGAACATAAGCAGTATTAACCTAGAGCAGTATTAACTACGAGCAGTATTAACTGAAAGCAGTATTAACTGAAAGCAGTATTAACTGAAAGCAGTATTAACTACTAGCAGTATTAACTGAAAGCAGTATTAACTACTAGCAGTATTAACTGAAAGCAGTATTAACTGAAAGCAGTATTAACTACTAGCAGTATTAACTGAAAGCAGTATTAATTACTAGCAGTATTAACTGAAAGCAGTATTAACTGAAAGCAGTATTAACTACTAGCAGTATTAACTGAAAGCAGTATTAATTGAAAGCAGTATTAACTACTAGCAGTATTAACTGAAAGCAGTATTAACTGAAAGCAGTATTAACTGAAAGCAGTATTAACTACTAGCAGTATTAACTACTAGCAGTATTAACTGAAAGCAGTATTAATTGAAAGCAGTATTAACTACTAGCAGTATTAACTGACTTACTCCTTTAAACTTGCGAAACACTGAGTACTGCTATACATATCCTGAAAAAGAAGATTAGTAACACCAAGAAGAAATAATATACAGGTATAGAACCACTTTTTGAGAAGGGGCTTATTAAGAGTTGATCATTCCCACACTAGTTACCAAGAAAGTGATTCTACCCACATCAAAGGCTTTAGTGAATAGATCAGCAAACTGATTATCAGTGTGAACTTTTACAACTTGAATAAGTTTCTTTTCATTACAGTCTCTTATGAAGTGATATCTGATTTCAATGTGCTTTGTCTTTGAGTGCTTGACTGGATTATTAACAATGCTAATAGCACTGCTGTTGTCAATAAAAATTGGAGTGTGTAGAAAGGTTACCCCATAATCCAACATTTGATTCTGAATCCATAAGACTTGAGAACAGCAACTTGCAGCTGCTATGTACTCTGCCTCTGTTGTAGATGTGGATAATGTGGTTTGTTTCTTGCACTGCCATGAGACTAATCTTGCACCCAAAAACTGACATCCTCCAGAAGTAGATTTTCTGTCCAAGTTTGCTCCACCTAGATCACTATCTGAGTATGCAAGTAGGTCAAAGGATGAGTCATGAGGATACCAAAGTCCCAATCTGGGTTGCCCTTTGAGATATCTGAATATCCTCTTAACAGCTTGAAAGTGAGATTGCTTTGGACTAACTTGGAATCTTGCACACACACAGACTGGAAACATTATATCTGGCCTTGATGCTGTGAGATACATGAGAGAGCCAATCATGGATCTATAATGATGCACATCCATATCCTCCCCCTCAAGATCTGCTGTTATCTGCTTGTGTGTTTCCATAGGTGTGCTGGCAGGTTTTGACTCTGAGAAACCAAACTTGGTTAGAATGTCCTGCACATACTTGGATTGACAGATGAAGATGCCATCTGACTTCTGTTGAACTTGGAGTCCAAGGAAGAAAGTAAGTTCCCCCATGGAACTCATTTTGAACCTTTGATGCATTAGATCCTCAAACTCCTTGCACATGTTGTCTCTTGTAGATCCAAAGATAATGTCATCAACATAGATTTGGACCAGCAAGATATCCTTCTTCTTTCTCTTGATAAATAGAGTCTTATCAATGACTCCTCTTTCAAAGTCATTTTCCAAGAGATAGGATGACAGAGTGTCATACCATGCTCTTGGAGCTTGATGTAGTCCATATAGTGCTTTCTTCAATTTGTATACCCTGTCTGGATAGCTTGGGTTTTCAAACCCTGGTGGTTGACAGACATATACCTCTTCTTCAATTGAGCCATAGAGAAAAGCACTTTTTACATCCATTTGATAGACTTTGAAGTTCATGTAAGAAGCATAGGCTAGGAATAGTCTGATTGCTTCTATCCTAGCCACAGGTGCAAAAACTTCTTCATAATCTATACCCTCTTCTTGAGTATATCCTTGAGCCACCAGCCTTGCTTTGTTCCTTATGACAATACCTCTTTCATCTCTCTTGTTTCTGAAAATCCACTTTGTGCCAATTGCTCTGTGACCTTTAGGAAGGTCTACTAGATCCCATACATCTTGTAGCTTGAACTGTAACAGTTCTTCTTGCATTGCTTCTATCCAGCTAGATTCTTTCATAGCATCATGTGCCTTTTTAGGCTCAAGCTGGGATAGAAAACAAGTAAGCACTGTATGCTGTTGATCTTGCATTTCTTGATGCCTGCTTTGATGTCTAGTCATCATAGGAGAAGAGATATCACCTATTACCAGCTGTGGAGGATGATTCTTTTGAACTCTGGTGTTATGACTAGGTTCTTCTTTCAGTCCAGCCTCTAGATTAGAGTCATGCAACTCAACTAAAGTGTTTTCAGATGCCACTTCTGATTCTTTATTTTCTTGAGTCTCCTCATCTCTAGTTTCTTCTTCACTCTGACTTGGTCCAGTAAATGATTCCTTTTCACAGTCTTCAACAAAATTCACTGTGGGTATGGGAAATATCACAGATTTAGATATACTTTCTGAGACTTGTGTAGTCCCTGATCCTCCACTTCCTGTTCCTGTATACTCATTACTGAAACCAAAAGAGTTAGTTAGTGAATCAATGTCAAATAGCCACTGAGGACCAGACCCAATTGGATTTGGTGTATTCTCATTGCATTTGACATTGTCGCTTTCTTCAATTATTCTGGAAGAAGAGTTAAAAACTCTGTAGGCCTTACTCTGAGATGAATATCCAACAAGAAATCCATCATCTGCTTTGCTATCAAACTTACCTAAGTGAGATTTGGTATTGAGAATTGTACAAGGACACCCAAAAGGTTTGAAGAAACCAATGAAAGGTTTTCTTTTATTTAAAAGCTCATATGGGGTCTTGTTCTTTTGCTTGACCACTAGAACTCTGTTTTGGACATAACAAGCAGTATTAACTGCTTCAGCCCAGAAGGTAATTGGCAATTTTGAATCAGCCAACAGAGATCTAGCAGCCTCTATTAGTGTCCTATTTCTCCTTTCAGCAATACCATTCTGTTGAGGAGTCCTAGGAGCACTATATTGCCTCTCAATACCTTTCTCTTCACAAAAGGTGTTTAGATCATGATTTTTAAACTCAGTTACATTATCTGATCTAATGACTTTTACTCTTTGATTAGTTTGGTTTTCAATTCTTAGAATAAAGGATTTGATAAGTCCACTTGTCTCATCCTTAGTCCTTAGAAAATATACCCAAGTAAATCTGGAGTAATCATCAACAATAACTAAGCAGTAAGATTTCTTGCCTATACTCATAACATTTGTAGGACCAAACAGATCCATATGCAATAACTGGAGACAAGAAGAAACAGAATTTAACTCTTTGGTCTTATGAGAAGTTTTGTGCTGTTTGCCTTTAAGACAAGCAACACAATGATCATCACATGAAAAGACTTTTGAAGGTAAACCTCTTACAAGGTTGTTTTTAACAAGTTTGTTTATAGTCTTGAAATTCATATGACACATCCTTCTGTGCCATAGAGAGGATTCATCTACAGAAGCTTTTGAAACAAGACAATTTAGAGATGAATCACTATTAACATTGTCCATATCTAGACAATAAACATTGTCCTTCCTTGGAGTTCTGAGTAGTATCATGCTTTCATCAACTACCTTGAACCCTGGAGTAAGGATCATACACTCAGTATTTGTAAATAATATACTATGTTGTTTGTCACAAACCTGTGATACACTTAACAGGTTGTACTTTAATTGATCAACATAGTAGACATCCTCAAATGTCATCTTACCTTTGGTGACATTACCTTTTCCACTTATCTTACCACCAGTAAGATTATCTCCAAATGCAACATGTCCTCCATTGATATGCTTGAAATCCTGAAGGCATGACATGTTGCCTGTCTTGTGCCTAGAGCAACCACTATCAACATGCCATATGCTCTTTCCCTTGAGCTGTTGGTTGCCCTGCACATTAGATAGATCAGTTAGTATGAATTAGGAACCCAAGCCAAAGTGGTCTTGGGTACCCCTTTCTCATCAAAATACTTGCATTCTTTCTTGACAAGATTTATGAACTTTAACTCCTCATTCTTGGAGTACTTTGTTACAATAATAGCCTTGGAAATATTTTTGCTAGAATCAGTACTGGTTTTAGAAGTACTAACTGCCTTAGCAGCACTTGCATGCTTAGCAATACTAACCTTGTTAGCAGTAGTAACTGTGTTGGCAGCAGTAACTGTGTTGGCAGTATTAACCTTTGAAGATGTACTAACAGTATTAGCAGCATTAATATTTTCAGCAGTACTAACACAGGTAGCAGTAGTAACCATGTTAGCAGTACTAACAATTTTAGTGCTTCTAACCCTGTTATCAGTACTAACAGTTTTAGTGCTTCTAGGCACCCACATTTTGACACTTTCTTTTAAAATCTTTTTCTTCATGGGGCCTTTCCTTTCATCATGTTTCTTTATCACATGTTTCTTTCCAGCCTTCCTATAATCAACAGGTTTTTGCACAAATCTTTGAAAGTTCATCTGTTGGTTAATAGGGTTAAAGTAACAATACTTAGCCAAATGATTTAACTTGCCACATATGAAACAAGGTTTTGGTCTATTGATTTTATTCAGATCAACTCCTTGTTTCTGAGCCCATTGATTATTCCAGTTTCTTTGATTTCCTCTTTTTAAACCAGAATTTAGGCTCTTGGCTTTACTGCAATCACACTATTTACAAGATCCAGGATTCACAACTGTGGTTTGTTTGTAATGGACCTTGTTATTCTTTCCTTTTGTCTTCTCTATCTCCTTGGACTTGACCCAGATTTTCCCACATCCCTCATTGGTGATAATATTGTTTTCTAATGGTATCTTTTTACTCACATCATTATCCCTATACTCACTGGCTTCTTTCTCAGTTAAATCCTTAATTACTACTTCATCCAAAGGATCTATCTTAAAGGCTTTCTCAGATAAGTCCTTTTTCTCCTTGGTTTCTAACAAGTCTGAAGTAGGAGAGATATAGTTGTTGTTGTAAGGAGGAGGTGTATTGTTGTATCCAATACCAGGCTTCATCTTGTCATGAATCTGAGCCTTTAGAAGAGAATCCATTGCTTTTGAAGCATATGAAAACTTTTCTATGTCAAGTTTAACTTTAAACAGTTCCTCTTTCAGCCTATCACTCTCTTCTAAGGATTTAGACAGTTTGGTCTCTAACTCATTCTTTTCCCACTTCCAATAGTTTGTGTCATAAGAGTGTTGAAGTTCATTAGCTTGAAAGCCTTTGATTTGCTCTTCAAATCTCTCTACTATCAACACATAATCTCTTCTGTCCTTTTCTAATCTTTTGAGGTCATCACACATACTTTGATTGTGATCCCTGTATCTTGTGACAGTGTCAATGCAAGATTTTGTATAAAGATTAGAAATTACCTCAGAGGGAAGATCAGACACTTCTCCCATAAGAGCTTGATTCTGAATGGCTTCCTCAGCTTGATCACTCCAGTCAAATCCCATTCCTTGTTGAGAAACAAGGGCTTGAGCAGGATTCTTGTTTTGATTGTAGCCTCCATTCTGAGCTTGTTGGTGGTTGTTGTTTGGAACAGCACTCCTGCATTCTCTAGCAAAGTGTCCTTTCAAGTGACACTTATAACATTCCACCTTGGTTTTGTCAAAACCAGCTCCATCTTCTCTTCTTTGAGAGAAGTTATTCCTTCCTGTTCTTTTAATGAACTTCTTCACCCTCATTGATAACATGGCCATCTGCCATTTAATATCCATCTCCTCCAGGTCATCAGGGTGAATTTGATCCAGATCATCATTAATCAAAGAATTGCTGCTATGACTGGACAAGAAGGCTTCAAAGATAGTTTCAGTGCCTTTTTCTGAACTTACTCCACTGGCAGTACTAACTGCTTCAGGGTTAGCAGTAGTATCAGTGGATGCTGAGAGAAGTGCAGCATTGTGGATATAACCAGAGGGCTTCTTCTTGGTTTCTACCTCAGTTTCAAAAACTCTTAGATCATTGTATAGATCATCAAGTTCTTTCTCTTCCAGATTGTCACTCTGTCTATATGAGACAGTGTACATAATCCATTCATCCCCAAGAGATCTGAGGAATTTTCTGTTGATATCATCTTGTTCCATCCTTACTCCTACAGTAGCCAGTTCACCTATGAGTTTGTTGAACCTATCAAAAGTTTGAGTCATAGACTCATTCTTTGAGGAAGTGAAGTTCTCATACTGCTGCTTTAGAACATCTCTTTGATTTCTTTTGATGCTTTTAGTTCCAGCAAATCTTTTCTCTAGAGCATTCCAGAGAATTTGAGCATCAGTGCAGTTGCAAAATTGATGTTGATATTCATTGGGGATGGCCAAGAGCAGAGTGCTCAAGGCCTTCATCTCTGTCTGTCTGATCTTTCTCTCACCATCTGTCTTTGGTGGAGGTCTTTTCCCATCTGGTCCTATCCTTCCAGCTTCAGAAGGACCATTCTCAATGATATCCCACATTGAGTAGTCAGTGAGAAGAATATATTGTCTGATTCTGATCTTCCACATGTCAAACTCACTGGGTTTGAGCATTGGAACCTTAGAGACCAAAGTACTGCTTGATTCTGTAAGATTTTCCATGATGAATAGATGTTTCTGAGAGAGTTTGGCTCTGATACCACTTGTCAGGATCGAATTCTCAACAAGAATTAATTCTCAGAAACAATATCAAAGAAGTTTGCGGAATAACACTTTGATATTCAATGAAACAGTAAATCAACACAGTAAATATGAAGAACAAACTGTAAACTTGTATTGAATGCTTTGAAGTTACAAGATTACACACTCAACCTCAATATTGATGAACAGGCTCACCAATACCAACTCTACTTCTCTAGAATTCGGATCTATGCCTTGAGGTTGATTTTCTCTCTAGAACTAACACTTAGAATTAATTTCTTCTATCAAATCTATACATATACTGAATAAAATGATAATTACAATAAATAAAATATCTTCAGTATATCTTCCATCATTATCTTCAAGCCTTCCATGAATATCTTGAATATTTCCAGCTGTCATCCTTTCCATTCGGATCTTCAAGTCATAAGCAGCACTAACTATGCTCAGCAGCATTAATTCCTTCTAGCAGCATTAACTACCAAGAAGCACTAACCACTAGCAGTACTAACTAGCTAAGCAGTACTAACTTTGTTCAAGCAGCACTAACTTTGACTAGCAGTATTAATTCTACTAGCAGTAGTAACACTCAGCAGTATTAACCTTTAAGTCTTCTAGCAGTAGTAACTTTGAACTAGCAGCATTAACCATACTTGATGAATTCTTCAGTTCCCAACAGATTTGATGTAGATTGATCATGATTCTCATCTAAGTATCCACTTTCAGTTTCTTCTTGTTCAGGGAGTGGTTCAGTTGAAGTATTTGGTGCAGAAGCATCAGTTGGTACAGTAGTATCTGCATGTTGAGTAGACGTTACAATGCAACCAACTGAGTCAGCAACTTCTGTCTCGACATTTTCATGTACAACTTCAACTAAAGGAGTAGAAGTTTGAATCGGAGTTTCTTGCTGAATCGAGGGAACGAATTCAGTAGACACATCTGAAGTGATTGGATGATGACTACTTGACTCTTCAGGTGTGTCAATTACAATAGATTTAGGCAATTTAGATCCAAGAAACTCATCATAAAAGAATTCAAACAATAAATCTTATTCTGATAAATGAGAAGTAGAAGAAGATGGTTTATCAGATTTAGTAACATTAACCACAGGTTCTGGACTGATTTGTCCAGAAGCTAATACTCCTGTAAGTACAGGTTCTGAACTGTGTTGTTTAGAAGCCAACTCCTCATCAAATGTGACGTTGATGCTCTCTATAACAGTCTTTGACTTCTTCAAATAGACTCTATATGCAACAGACGTTTGAGAGTATTAGATGAAGATGCCTTCGTCAAGCTTTTCACTGAACTTGTTCAAGTTTTCTTTGTCATTCAGTACGAAGCACCTGCATCCAAAAATATGGAAGTGTTTAATGCTAGGTGTACGATTATTTATTAAAGCATATGGAGCTTTACCAAACCGGCAGTGGATTATGGAACGGTTCTGCGTGTAGCAAGTAGTCGATACAGCTTCAACCCATAGAAATAGAGGTAGATCCGATTGACTCAGCATAGTGTGAGCGACTCGACTAACGTTCTATTACGTCTCTCTACAACTCCGTTTTGTTCAGGTGTTCTGGCTGCAGAATATTGATGTGTTATTCCGACCGATTTGAGACAATCTTTGACAATTTTGTTCTTGATATTTCTTGCCGTTGTCAGTTCGTAGAAGCTAGTCTGGCTTTTGCAGATTCACTTGGGTAGTCTTTTAGAAATTGATGATGACTTCGGGCGTCTCATCCTTTGATCTCAGAGATTTGACCCATGTGTACCGCGAATAATCGTCCACAATCACTAATACGTATTTCTTGCCGTTTATGCTTTGCGTACGGATAGGACCGCATAGATCCATATGCAACAACTCAAGTGTAGAACTTGTACTAGGTTCAGGATTTGGCTTATGAGCGACTCTCTTCATCTTTCCTTTCTCGCACGCTGCGCACAAATGTTCTTTCGCGTATTTAAGCTCAAAAAATCCTTTGACTAATTTGCCCGTGACCAGTTTGTTGATGTAACGAAAATTCAGGTGAGAAAGCCTTCGATGCCATAACCATCTTTGTTGCAGCGAGGCTTTTGACAGTAGACACAACCTCATTGTCAGTCTGGACTTTTGACAAGTTGATCGTGTAGAGGTTTGACTTTCTAGTGTTGACCAAGAGTTCCTTACCATCTTCAGTACGCACAGAACATCTTTTGGCCTTGAAATTAACCTCTAGTTTTTTGTCAGAGAACATTCCAATGCTAAATAGGTTATGTGAGTCCAAGATCAATGAATCTCTAGAGAGAGAAAGTAGAGAGAGAGAGAGAGCAATGTAGCGCAAAGTATGTGTAAATTGATGTGTGCGTGAAATGTTCTTACAAAGACAAAGACCAAAGGGACTTAAATACCCTTGGTCAAAACTACACAGAATTAGACTTTAGACACAGTATTTGACCAAGCCTATAAATACAATGATTACTATAAAATCAGACCTAACAATCTCTCCCTTAGTAATCATTGGCGCTTTGGTCTTCAAAAATCATCTTCTAAATCAGCACGGACCAAAAAAGCGACTTTGCGAAGCATTCTGACTTTTTGAAGAAATTTCTTCTCATCATCTTTTAAGCTCTGTTGTCTTTACTGCCTTGACAAGACTGGACCAGTTTGAAATAAACTTGAAAGAACAGTCGGTTCATCAGCTTGTGCACTAGACGACACACCTCTTTTAAATGACCTTGAATAAACTGTGGTGGTCGGAGCAGGAACAACAAAAGACAAGTGAAGTTGAAGAAAATTTGAATCCTTGAGCGAATCTTGATCAACAGATAAACTTTTGAGCTCTTTGTCTCTTTATCATCTCCTTAACTTCTCTTAACTTCTCCCCCTCGTGACCTTGATGATCTGGATCAACTTGGTCATGCGTATGTTGGAGACGAGACCGCTTAAGATCTGCAAAATCAAAGAAACGGAGAAAATAGGAAAGGTATGCGCAACACACAGGTGGCGCAAAGTAAGGTTTGCGTTACACCAAGGTTGCACAAAGTGAAGTTTGCGTTACACCCAGGTGGCGCAAAGTGAGGTTTGCGTTACACCAAGGTTGCGCAAAGTGAGGTTTGCGCGAAGCGAAGGTGGCGCAAAGCAAGGTTTGCGCGACCAACTGATGGCGCAAAGCTGACTTAAACTTAGAAAATTTTACCTTTTTAAGCTCTTTGACTCCCCCTACACAAATGCACTAGATATGACAATTCAAGTTAGCATTCATATAAAAAAAATCAGATACTCCCCCTCAATAACAGATATGATCATTAAGAACATTATCCTTTTTCACTCCCCCTTGAATAATGCTCAAACCCATTTGAAATATATTTATGAGAACACAATGAATGTAAACATCAATATAGAAAGAAAAATATACTAAATATGTATTTTGAAACGATTAAATATATAAAAATTTAAACAGAAACAAATAAAATTGTACTTATGAAATATCACAATAAAATTCATCAAATGAAATCAAATGTATGTCTTTGGATACAGAAACAAGTTTTATTGCATATCAAGTTAAGACATGTTCAGTTTCAAAAACTTTCATCAATCTATTCAGTGTGCTCACATGTGAACTTCGACTAGCTTCAAGAAAATGAAATTCTAAATATAATAGAGAACTTTGCATGTAATCACACTAAGCCATCAAAAATTCAGACTTTCACAAATTTACAGGTTTATTACAACTCAGAAATTAACCAAGTATCATGAGATGTGTGCTCATTGACATCTTTTTAGCATTGTGCACTATGGAATCTTTACATGAGTGTGCTCTTTGGCATCTTTTAAGCGTGTGCACTTTTGCATCTTTTGAATAAAAAAGTTTATTAAGTAAAGAACATGCCGTAAACGTAACTTTCTATCTGACCCTATTGCAGGATTTGGGTCAGCCACTCCCAGACCAGTTGGCCTTAGGGGACTAGGTGTCAAGCACCCCTTGGAACTTACTTTCCCGGATCAAAAAGTCTACATCGACACATCCTAAATGCATTCATACCAGTAGAACATGACTTTCGATTTGATTATATAGAAGAATTTGGATTCGATCACTCCCAGATCAAATGACCTTAGGGGACCAGATGACAAGCATCCCACAGAACTTACTTTCCCGAACCAGAAAGGTCACAGGTACAAACTTTTAAACTTAGAGATTTCTGATTTATAAGAATTTAATAATCATTTCAAACACAAGGTTTTAAGTCTAAGTGCTTAGCCTATATTTTCATTACGATCCGAAATTCCGACTTTTTAGGTTTTCTACGCATTGGAAACGATAAATATTCCGAATCACACAACTTTAAAGCAATATCAAAAGCTACAAACATGTTGCTGACTTTTCGACTTTTGTTAGAACTGAATTTTGAACATATAAAAACTTCAATATATACAAATCAACTTGAAAAATTATCCTAGACACACATTTTATTCAAAATAAAAGAAAATTGTAAAACTTTTACTTTACAGAATAAAATTTGTAAAGGTTTAAACTTTTAAAACAACATGCCGAGATTTAAAAAATAGAAAATTTTGATCGGCAAGTTTATATTTAGTTGAAACAAAATATAATTCAATAATATTATCATTCACACAATGTAAAAATGAAATTTGTGTCTCATTTTAAAAAAAATTGGGTTGAACAAATTCAGGAGTTGAAATGAAATGCTCAGATTCTTTTTAAAACTATTTGAGAAAACTGGAACAACATCATTATCAGATATAAATGCAGCAGAAATTAAGTAGATGTACTCACAGTTTCTCATTAGTCAGAAGCTTAATGCATTGAATAACAAGTCCTAGACTGATATGTCTAGAAGTCATATTCTTTGAAGACCGAGTTCTGAGCTGAATTACTCAGAAGCCAAAGTCTTGACATTTAAGACCGAGTTTTGAACTGTTGTGTTCAAAAGTCATTCTTTCTCTTACTCCCCCTTAACATGAGGTGCCTATAACTTAGAATCAGATTTAGACTTGGGTACCCACTTGAATTTGGGCCCGTGTTTGTTAGTTGCAGTTCCTATGGGGAAGTACTTATTAGATTTGACAGTTAAAGCATGAGAAATATGATCAGAATGATAAGAACAACCATCAGAAGAGAAAGCATAATCATCAGAACTAGAATCTGAGGAAGAACATGAGACATGTTTTGAAATTCGAATAATTTGCTTTATAGAATATTTTGAAATTTTATTACAGGTAGCAAATGAATCACTTTTATAAAGTTTGTCTACACATTTATCCCCATCAAAAGTAGGTTCATCAGATGTCCACTTTGTTCTCCAGATCTGCTTCTTTGACTTGCTCAAAGACCTATCTGAAAAATTAGAATCGGAAAAATTAGAATTGTCAGAAATAACTTTATCTTGTTTCTTTGACTTTTTTGACCGTCTTCTTTTACACTTAGGTTTATAATACTGATCATTGAGCGTAAAACAATCATTAAGAACTTTAGACGAAATATTTAAATCAGAAGAAATAATTTTATTCAAGCAATCAATCTGATCAACTAATAAATCTGAATTTACTTCGGAGTTTGAAGAATTTTGAGAAAAGATTTTAAAATTGGAAATTTTCTTTTTATTTTCGTGAAAATCAGAAGAAAGGCTAGAAATAGAATCTGGTTTTTGAGAAAAAATAATTTTTCCTCAAGACTAGAAGTCATGAAAGAAATAATAATATCAGATTCAATTTCCTTTAAAATATTTTAATCTTCTATCTTATATTCAAGATCGATGATTTTGCTTTCTAATACTAACAGAGGAGTAAATTTCATAGAATAATAAATGATTGGAGAAACATTTTCCTTATAAAATTAGGAGCATAAGGATCAATAAAATCATCAGACATTGAAGATTTGATAGGAGATATATCATTTAAAAGTCTTCTGCCTCTCCTTGATTTTTCAGAGAAATATTTTGCATTTTCTCTTGTGTAAACAAAAGGAATTTCCTTTTTCTTGTTATTTGTCCTTTTCTCATTTTCGAGTTCTAATACTTGCTTTTCACTAGTCCAATGAAATTTGAATTGAGGAGCATAGTTCGCAAGAGTTAGATAATCGTATTTATATAAAGTAGGAACTTCGTTTATCACTTTGTTTAAACAATGAGGATTGTCAAAACCAAGTCCCCACCTTTGTTTTAAAGCTTCTTCACTCCTCGGTTTGTTCATAAAAATTGTATGTTCAGATTGGTTCCTTCGATAAAGCTTTTCTTCTAACTTATTTATTTTATCTGAAAATTCATCTTTTAAAGTAGTCATTTTAGTCAAAGACTCAAGATAAGTCTTATTTGAATTTTCCAAATCATCCAATTTCTTTTGAAATATGTCTTTTGGGTTTTCTAAAATAGATTTTTCATCTTTCAAGGAATTTTTCAGTTTGTCAATCAAATCTGACTTTTCAGAATTTAAATTCTTTTCAGATAATAACTTTAAGCGAAGATCAGATATCGCAGAAATAATAGTGTTCATCTGTGAGGCAATAAAATTGTAATCAAAATCAGAATATACCTCATCTTCATCAGTTTAAGAATTATCTGACTGATCATCTCCAACCAAGCATATCTGAGCGATCTCTACGTTTGCAGCTTCATCATCAGAATGATCCTGCCAGAATTCTTCTTCTGCAAGAAGAGCAGTTCCATTCTCTCTTTTCTCGGCCAGGTCCAATTTCTTTCTATAGTAAGCTGAGTCCTTAACCTTCTTTGCTCTACACTCCTTTGAGATGTGACCCAACTTTCCACAGTTATAGCAGGCAGCAATCTTTAGCTCGGACACTTTGACTTTAGGACCTGAAGTGCAACGAGAATTGTTGGTACCCGATCTTGGTTGGAACTTTTTCTGGTAATGCTGAGAGATAAGGATCATCGCTTTCTGCAGAGCCTCACCATCATCATCAGTTGACCCGTTGTAAGCGTTATCAGACAACGCTTGTTCAGCCAGTTGGCTCGTGAGGAGTACAACCGGGTCTACTGATTTCTTATTCTTCTTATCCAGTTTGGCCTTCTTCTCAAGCACCAAGCTCTCATCAGTCATCAGAATTTCAAAAAATTCTTGGATCTGCATTGTAGATATTCTGACATCATTCCTCATGCGATGGCAAGACTTGTTCCATTCTGGTTGAAGTGCATTGAGAAATTTCAGATTTGTCTGAAGCTCAGTCTTTTCTACTTTAATCTTCCTCAGATCATTGATAATAGCACAAAATCTGTCAAACACCGTTTTCAGTGGCTACCCATCCTTGGCTTTGAATTCTTCAAAGTTATTCATGTAGCGTGTATGCCTGAGTTGATTTGCGACCGAAGAACCAAGCATAATCTTCTCAAGCTGTTGCCACATCAGATTAGGATGAGTTTTGAAACAATCAATCCTGTTGTATATAGAGTTTGACAAGGCTAGCATCATATTTGCTTTAATATCACGATCAGCTTGATATGCCGACAACTCATTATGAGTATATTCTTTAGTGGGCTTATATAATCCAGAAGCCAATTTGGGTTTTTCAAACGGTCCTTCAGATAGAATGATTAACATATCGTTACCATTCTTTTGACGTTCAATGAAGTTCAGGAACCGATCTTGCCACTGTGTAAACTCATTTCATCAATCAGCACTGGTGGACGATTTTCAGTACCCAAATACATCATAAGATCACTTTTGTAGAACTAAGCTTGATAAGCAAATTTGTCAGAATCCATGTTTCAGATAATCCAGAAAAAATTCTAAGCCTGAGACTGGCGCAAAGTGGATGTTCGCGTGAGAGTCAGGTAGCACAAACTGGAACTTTTCGTGAACAATGAGTGACGCAAAGGAAGATTTATGTGAGCAGGCTGAGGCGCAAAATGGCTTTGCGTTATAAGGCAGAGACGCAAAGTAGCTTTGCGTTATGTGAAGGAAACGCAAACTGAAGTTCTCGTGAGCAAGAGAAGACGCAAACTTAGGTTTGCGTGAAGCACTTAAGACGCAAATATGACTTTGCGTGAGCAAACCAAGGCGAGAACTTGAAATACACTGGTTCAAAGATTAGAATAACAAGAACCAGCGCAAACTAAGATGAATTCGCGCAAACAACAGATCTAGCGCAAACCGATGTCAAAATGCCAAAATCTTACAAAAATCGATTACAAAACTGAATTTGATGCAAATTCCTTACACAGACAAGTTCGAAAACAATATTATAACACTTTTCAAACTTAAATTTCGATCAAAAACCACAAAATCAAGATTTCAAGAATTGAACAGTACGTAAAAAAACGTATTTCCAAAAAAAACTTTAAAACTCAAAATCGATGATCAAACACTGTTTTTCTTCCAAAAAGATGTGAATCAAATATGTTCTCCTATCAATTTCGAATCCAACAAACCAATTTGCAAAGAAATTCACTCAAAAAACAGATCGAATTTGATTAAAAATCCAAAAACGATATTTTCTTGAAAAATCCAAGAAAATCAATCAAATTTTCGGATTAAATCACAAATTCAGAATCTAAAAAGAATTCTCTCAATCCTCTCAAGATTCATATGGCTCTGATACCAATTGTGAGTCCAAGATCAATGAATCTATAGAGAGAGAAAGTAGAGAGAGAGAGAGCAATGTAGCACAAAGTATGTGTAAATTGATGTATGCGTGAAATGTTCTTACAAAGACAAAGACCAAAGGGACTTAAATACCCTTGGTCAAAACTACACAGAATTAGACTTTAGACACAGTATTTGACCAAGCCTATAAATTCAATGATTACTATAAAATCAAACCTAACAGGTTATGTCCTAATCCTTCTACGTAGCTCACTTTTGTAATCGTCGCGTTGTCTTGAATCACGTCACCATATCCCAAAATTGGTGAAAACTGGTCGTTCCTGAATCTCACGTTCCCGCAGTATTTTTCTGTATAATTAGACAAAATATCTTTCTACCCAGTCATATGCTTGGAGCAACCAGAATCTAAGTACCACATATGACAGGTCTGCACAGGAGAAATCAGAGAACAACAACTTTAGGTACCCATTTAAATGTGGGTCCTTTCAGATTAGCGCAAGATTTTTGCACCCATATAAATCTGGGTCCTCTTTTGTTTTGAAAAAGATGAGAAGCTTTGGCATTATAAACATACCAAACCAATCATCATAATATTAGCGAGAAACAAAATCATTCCGTCTAGATTTAGAAGACTTAGTAGCAGACCGAGATAATTGGAGTAATTGCTTTATTATATATCTCTTGTAAGGAATTACAAGTTTTTGTTTGGTAGAAGCAACAATACCAATTACATCAGATATACTACCAGTCTGTCTATTACAAATATTTTCAGGATACGATTCTATTATCTCATCAACCTTCTGTTTTGGTCGCCACTATGTTCGCTCTTTCGACCTTTTCTTTTTCAACTCTGAAATAAAAGATTTAGATTTGTTAGGAAAAACAGTGTTGTTCCGTTTCTGTGAGCGCCGTTTTTTTGCTTCTTACCTTTCTCATAGTAATCAGTACTCACAGAAACTGATTCACCAACCTTGGTTGATGATTCACCTACTTCATAAACACTTGGTAAAGCTTCAGAATTAATGATAAAAGGGGATTGATCTAGAAGTTTAGAATTAAAGTCAAACATACCAATACTTTCATCAACAAACCCATCATCATAATTTAAAAAATCATTTGCAGACGCAAAAAAGTCATCAAAATCATCTTCCGAAGTTTTAGGTGCCTTAGAAGATTTTAAACACTCTTTGGATTCAGTTTGAAAAACGGTGTTCTTTATTACTGTAGAAAATACACTTTGTTCAATGTCAACCAAAATTCTTTCATCAGATAAAACATTTTGAAGATCCATTATTTTGTTTTCTAATACGAGTGGAGGAATGTAAATCTTAGCTTTAATCGGTTTTTCCTCTATCTCTGTTGTAGAATAACTAGCAAAATAATCATTTGAATGAAACTTTGGTTTTTCTGAAAGATAACTATCATTCAGCTTTTGATAGCAGAATGGTAGTTGCATTTTCTTTGTATTCTTTATATTTTCATCTTCTTTGGCCTCTACCTCATAAGGTGATTTGGTAAAAAATTTGGGTTTCAAATGAGGATATTTACCAGCCGAAAATAGAAAATCAAAGTTATATAAAGCTGGCTGTTTTCTGATAGATTTTTTTAGATAATGTGGGTTATCGCAACCGAGTACCTACTTCTTTTTAACATCAGCTTCCTCATTAGGCGTGTTTAAGAAAATGGTTTGATATGTTTGTCCTCTAGCATATAACTTGGCTTCCAAACCATTTACCTTTTTCCCTAAAGTCTTGTTTTCAACCTGCAATTTATGTGCTTTTAGTACACATTCTTGCTTTTCAAGATCAAACTTTGAAAGTTTAGAAACAATTTCAGAAATCTTATTTTCAAAACAATCTTTTAGAAGTTTAAAATCAGAAGAAGATTTGTTCAGAGAATCAATCAAACTTTTGTTCCCAACAAGTTGCTCGTTGAGTTCAAAAATAGTTTGACGTTTCTTCGCAACTCTGCTCTTTTCCGTTTTCAGCTTAGATTGAAGGTCTTGAATCTCGATCATCATGGCTTCCATTTTAGTTACAAAATCATATTTAGAAAAGTTAAGTACCCCATTAGATGTTTCTTCATCTGTCTTATCATACTTCACCTCCTTGCCCATCAGGCACATGGGTGTTGTTTCTTCCTTTTAGTCCTCATCGGAATGGTCAATCCAGAACTCGTCCTCAACCACTAGAGCTTTTCCAGCTTCTTTCTATTTTGCTAAGAGCATCTTCTGTTTGTAGTACTCAAAATTTCTAACTGTAGGTTTCCGACAGTCGTTGGCATAGTGACCCAGCTTTCCACAATTGTAGCACTTAACAATATCCTCAATCTTATTCTCACCACCATAATCAATCACAAATCTCTTCTTCTCCTTAGTCTTTCTATCTCCAAACCTCTTATCCTCAAATCTCTTTCCTTCAACTCTTTCTCTGTGCTCATGAATCTTTAGACCAGAGGAATATCTCTGACTGTTTGACCCCGACTTCTTGTAAAATTTCTTTTGAAATGCACGATTCAACAGTAGGATCGCTTGTTTGAGATTCTCTCCATCATCACTATTAGAATTAGCAGAATCATCTGAACTTGGGAGCACCACTTTCTTCTTCTTTTTCTAGTCTTTCTTCTCCTTCTCTTTTTGACCAGCCACCAAAGCTATGGGATCTACAACTTTCTCAACCTTCTTCTTCTCACTTATTTTCTCTTCTACCTCTTCCTCATTCTGCCTCAATGTCTCATATACCTCATGCAATGGAATGTCACTAAGGTCTTTCATCTACTTTATTCTCCTTGTGTGTTTCTTCCATTCAGGTTGGAGAATGTTGAGGAATTTGACGTTGTTTTTGATTTGCTTCTTTTTAACCTTATTCTTTGACAGCTCATTCAAAAGAAGAACAAATCTCTCGTAAGTATCATCAAGGCTCTCATTCTCTTTAGCCTTAAATTCCTCGTAGCTGTTTATGCAGTTGGCTACTTTCATCTGATTTCTGACTTTTGACCCCATCATCATCTTCTTGAGTTGATCCCACATCTTCTTAGCATTGGCTTTGTAGTTATCAATTTTGATGTGGATCTCATTTGGAATGCTCTGTAAGAGTAGAGATCTATCTTGCTTATCGGCCTTGTATCTGCTGGTCTGCTCTTCTGTATATTGAGATATGTATTTCAGAACAATATTTGTCTTTTGGGCTCTATAAACATTTCCATCTTTGTTGTCCGATGACTCTTCATCAGGTATTTCCATAGTAGGGGGAATCATTGGGCCCTCCATGATAGATAAGAGAATGTTCTCTCCATTTACATGTCGGTCAACAAAGTCAAGGAACCGATCCTTCCACCACTTATATTCCCCTTTGAATAGAACCAGGGATTTCACATCAGTACCAATGGAAAGTGCGTCCTTGGAAGTCATCCTGTTATCAAAAGTTCACAATAAGAACTTGACAATTATCATTAGTGTTAAACCCAGATCAATAGGTAATAAACAATCACAACACAATAAGAACAAGAACAAGAGATGAATAGATCAAATCAACATACCACATATCTCTTGATTAATCAGATGAATACGTGTGTGTGTTCTTGATGTACAAAATACCTCTTGATGCGTATGAATACAGAGAATATACAGCCTCCTCTGTTCTGTTATACACCTTATTGTTAACCTAAAACTAGAAATTAAAACTATTTATACTTAGGTAAACATGACCTAATTAATATTAACTATTAGCTAAAATACCCCCTAAGGTATTAAATACTATTACAAACTAGACCCCTTATATAATTTAATCTTGAATACAATTAATGATCCAACAATCTCCCCCTTTGGATTCAAGATTAAAAAAAATTTGACAATTGTCTTCGGGTCTTCACTTCTCTTGAAAACTGTATTTTATATGACGCTGATAGCTTCAAAGCTTGTAGCTTTACACAGTCTTCAGCAGTCTTCTTTTAAAAACTTCTTGTATTCTTCTCCTTTGTGTATTCTCCCCCTTTTTGATGAGTGGTGAGAATCAGCATCATGAAAACACTTCAAAACAAACTACGAATTTTCTCCCCATATCTACAATTAAGCACAGTCTTTATGTATAGATCTCTGTGTGGAAATAAGAGCAGTCTCCCCAGATAGAGAGAGTGATTATTTCAATCTTTGCAGATTCAAATAAGTAAAAACTGGTAACCCTGAATCAACAAATGACTCAGTTTCGAATGCCTGTCAGTAACACAAAGTCACTTAGTAACACAAAGTTACTATAAAAGGAGTTGGTTTTGATGTTGGCTCCCCAGGACTTCGATTCAATCATCGAATAACACATGGTTATCTATGAACATTCTGACAGAAAACAGATTTATGTGTGCTCGTAAATGTGTATCAAAAAATTAAGCACCGATGATTGCTTTTCAATGTTGGTTCAAAGTATGTAAACTTGTTGAGACAACAACAAATTATACAAAGACTCAATGGGAAACTTTCCTTCTTTTTCAGTATTAGTATCTTCCAAATGAAGAACCAATAGCGTATGTGCTGCATCCCCAGAAAATGTGAAACATTCTCTTTTTGAGAAAAGAATGAGTAGTTGGTGGGGTTGTATGCAAGAGATGGCATGGGCTAGGTGCCTTTTTCAATGATAGTCACCAAAGAATGTGAACTAATCAGATAATGCGGCTGCCCGACTCAGAAAGAATTTGGTGCAGAGTTTGATATTCTTTTACTCCATTCTCTCACCCTTTTTCTTTTAATCTTTTAAATCTCACTTCTAACCGATCTATCTTTTCCATTTTACCTCTTCACACACCAAAACTCAATTCTTTTGACCCCTCTCCCCTCAATCACTCAGGGAATACTTCCTGGGTAGGAAACACTGGTTATCGTGAATCCATGGAAGTTCTGTTAAGCTTTCACACTGAATCCCATCTAGTTTCCTAAAAGAACGTGTTGTTCAACAGCCTTTTGTACGTGTAAGCACACAGGAATACAAATAAACATGAAGAATAAAAATTTGGAGAAGTCAAAAACATAAGGTGTTTGACAATACAATTCTCCCCCTCAACCTAAACGTGGTTTGTCAATTAAGCTCCCTCTCAACTTAATAATTTTTTTTAAACAAAATGGAAAAGAAATAGAAAACAAAGCACTGAAGTGCGGGTTCTAATCAGATGTGATTAGAATCCATTGTCACTTGAATTATCCTACACAAAAAAGAGAACGTTGTAATCATTTGAGAACATGATTCCTCTATCGTTAGCAACAGTTGGAGAAAAAATATATAAAACATAAGATTAAGATTCAGAATACTCCCCCTCGAATCATGAGTAAGGTCTAAGAAGACATGTTCAACATACCAAGTTTGCTGATTAGAAACTGGAACCTCTTTTCATCCAACGGCTTGGTGAAAAGATCAGCTAACTGGAAATCAGTTTGAACAAAGTGCATTTCGATATCACCTTTTTCTACATGATCTTTGATGAAGTGATAGCGTACATCTATATGCTTGGTCTTTGAATGCTGAACTGGGTTAGCTGTTATGGCGATTGCACTCTTGGAATCATAATAAATAAGAATGCGCTTGTAGTTGTACCCAAAGTCCCTTAACTGTGTCTTCATCCAAAGGACTTGTGAACAACAACTAGTAGTAGCTACATATTCTTCCTCAGCAGTGGATGTTGAAACACAATTTTGTTTCTTTAAGGTCCAACTTACAAGTTTGTCACCTATAAATTGTCATGATCCAGAGCTTCTTTACCGTTCTAGCTTACATCCTGCATGGTCAGCATCTGTAAAGGCAATTAGATCAAAAACGAGAATCCTTTGGATACCAAAGGCCTAAATTAGGAGTTCCTTTGAGATATCTAAGGATTCTCTTAATAGCATTAAAGTGCGACTCTTTAGGATTAGATTGATATCTCACACAAAAACATGTGGCAAACATTATATCTGGGCGACTGGCAGTCAGATAAAGTAAAGAACCAATCATATTGCGTACACCTTATGATATGCAGGTTTACTAAAGGGATCTGCATCTAATAGTGTACCAGTAGCCATTGGTGTTTTCATGACTCAACTATCTGACATATTGAACTTTCTTAACATTTCTTTTATGTATTTGGCTTGATTAATGAAAATGCCTTCGGGTAATTGCTTTACTTGTAAACCAAGAAAGAAATTTAATTCACCCATCATCGACATTTCAAATTTTGTTTCCATGATTTTAGAAAAGTTCTTGCAAAATTTCTGATTTGTCGACCCAAATATTATGTCATCAACATAAATCTTAATGAGAATCAAGTCCTCACCTTGCCTTTTGAGAAATAAGGTGGTGTCAACCGTACCTTTCTTGAAACCAGAAGCTAGGAGTAATTTAGTTAGAGTTTCATACCAGGCTCTTGGTTCTTGTTTAAGACCATACAGTGCTTTGTCTAGCACGTAGACATGATCAGGGTAATGAGGATCAATGAAACCTTCAGGTTGTGCCATGTAGACCTCCTCATGCAGAACGCCATTTAGGAAAGATGACTTTACGTCCATTTGATAGACTGTAAATTTTTTGTGCGCTGCATATGCTAAGAAGATTCTGATGGCTTCGATCCTTGCAACAGGGGCGAAGGTTTCGTCATAGTCAATAACCTCCTGTTGACAGTACCCTTTTGCAACCAGTCGAGCTTTGTTTCTCACAACTACTCCAACCTCGTCTTTCTTGTTTCTGAATGCCCACTTAGTTCCAATAACAATTTTAACTTTAGGTAGTGGGATCAAGCGCCAAACCTTTTTCGTTCGAATTGCAGAAGCTCGTCTTGCATAGCAAAAATCCAGAAGGGTTCACATAGAGCTTCGGATGCTTTCTTTGGTTTTAGGGAACTAAGGAAACTTGAAAACATGCAGAAATTAGCTGACGCAGAACGTGTCATGACACCAGATTGTACGTCACCTATCAAGTTATGCAGGGGATGATCCTTAGTCCAACGATGTGTGCTTGGTAAGGATTCAAATGTTTGTTGCATATTTGATGCATTGTATTCATCATGCATGGCAGGTAGATCCACAGACGTGCTCAGGACATCTTTTATAGGTGTTTCTGATACTGAAGCTTCTGAAATGGCAGCTGAAGAACTCGAGACTTCATTTCCATAAGGAATATCTGCAGAGACAGGTTCAACATTAGTAGAGTCAGAAACTAACGGTTAGTTCTTCCTGATGGAGATGTAGTTTCAGTGACTTCTTCGGATGGTCCAGACATGTCTACAAAAAGAGTTGGGAACTCCGAGCTTGGTGTTGATGTTGATATGCCTTTGTCAAAATCTGCACAAATATCATCGAAGGCATCAATAAACAACAAATCTATCTCAGATGAGATAGAGTTAGTTATAGAAGAAGTAGATTCTTTAGACGTTGGTTCTATTTCGGATTGAATAGAAGCTTTGTTCTTGAGTCTGAGTTCTGAACCGTTGTGTTCAGAAGTCCGAGTAGAATTCTCATCAAAGGATACATTCATGCTTTCAACAATCGTCTTGGTTCAAATAATGTAGATTCGATAAACTTTGGATGTCAGGGAGTATCCAACAAGATGTCCTTCATCCGCTTTCTTATCAAATTTTGATAAACCTTGACGCTCTCGTAGAATGTAACATCTGCAACCAAAAACACGAAGGAATTTGATATTAGGTTTACGATTGTTGATAAACTCATATGCTGTTTTATCAAAGCGTTTGACCACAATGGTACGATTCTGAGTAAAGCAAGTGGTCGCGACTGCCTCAGCCCAAAGATACATGGGTAGATCAGAATATGCAAGCATAGTACGAGCAGCTTCAACAAGAGTGCGGTTCTTCCGTTCAACAATGCCATTCTGCTGTGGAGTGTAGGTTGCGGAGAAGTTATGTGATATTCCCACAGAGATAAGATAACTCTGCAAGGTGACATTCTTGAACTTCGTGCCGTTATCACTGTGAAGAGTTTGGACTGGCAATTGAAAAGGTACTTGAATGCGCTTAATAAAGGCGATAATCAATTCTGGTGCATCTGACTTGTTGCGGAGAAACTCGAGCCATGTATACCTTGAATACTCATCTATCATTACTAAGACGTATTTCTTGCCGTTGATAGACGTTGTTCGCATTGGGCCACAAAGGTCCATATGAATAAGTTCCAGAGCAGATGAGGTCGATGATTCAGTTTTGGACTTGAATGAGCTTCGCTTGATTTTGCCCAACTCACATGCAGAACATAATGACTCTTTTTCAAACCTCATTTCTGGTAGACCATTGACCAGACCTTGTCTCTGTAGCTTAGCTATTGATCTGAAGTTCTGATGAGACAAGCGTCGATGTCACGTCCACGATTGTGCTTTAGATGCCTTGGCTAATAGGCATACGGGACGTGTGGGGGATGGAGTAGGAAAATCTACATGATATAGATTTCCATGGCGTTCAGCTCCGAATACTTCGTAACCATCTGGATCCTCTAGATAGCAATGAGATGTTGTGTAGCGAACTTGGTATTTCATGTCACAGAAGTGACTAGTGCTAAACAGATTATCATCAAGACCTTCAACATATAGCACCCTCTTATCTTCACAACTCCATTATCAAGCATTCCATATCCTCTGACATGTCCTTCTACTTCTGAATTAGCAATCCTAACTGCTCCAGCAGTCTCCTCCACATAGTTATGTAGGAGGTGCTTGAATCCTGTCATGTGGCGTGAAGAGCTGGAATCTATCACCCACACTCGACAGGCTTGCACAAGAAACAATTAGTTTTCCTTAGGTACCTATATCAAAATGGGTTCTTCGCTGTTAGCTTCAAGCAGTTCAAGAATATCAGCAGGTTTAACTTTCACTCTCCATTCATATCGGGGTTTTGGAACACATTTTCAAACCATTTTAACATTTAATTCCTGAAAATACTTTTTAGATCTTGGATTAGTAACCTTAACACAAAACACTTTGGGTTGTGTGGAAAAATTGGAATTAAGACTAAATTTAGCTTTTCTTTTACTCTTTTTGGACTTAGGAGTGGAGTAGTATTTGAAAGAATTATCCCAGCAGTGTTTGCAATATAAATTCTTTCGAGCAAAAGTCATAAATTTAGATTTATCGGAACAAATCTGACATTCATATCCATAAAAAGAATTACTTTTCAAAACATCACTGTCTGTAGTACAACTGTTTTTAACGGAAGTTTCACTAAAATTTCAAACTATCATTTTTATTTAAACTATCATTTTTATTCTTCTTACTCCTCCCCACTCCATTTCCTTTTATATCTGAAACAGAAACAGGAATCTTGTTAGTCTCTTTCTTAGAAGGTGATTCTTTTCTTGAGATGCTTGAAGTTTCACCCTTTTCAAAAATACTAGGTGGATATTCAGGATAATCAGAGTAAATGACAGATGGCTTTGCAGAATCATCAAATTCTGGATTAGTTCTTACCTTCTAGCTTGGATCATTAAACATCTGTTTATCATTTGAAACATTCTTAAACAAGGTAATTTTCAAATCACTGATCTCTATGCAAAGTTCTTGATTATCTTTCAAAGATTTTTAAAGTTTAAATTTAAGATCGAAGTTTTCATCTTCAACCTCTTCAAGAGACTGTTGCAACGTATCAATTTGTTTCATCAATTCAGATGTATGATCATTCACAGAATTTGACTCTTTTGCAGTAAAAACATGATCAGAGTCTGAAGCATTCATCATTTCAGAAAACATTTCTTCAGTCATGTTCTCAATATACTTCATTTTGTCATTTTAAAAACAAGATCCATTCGTGATGACAGTTTCTTTTTCAACCTCTTCAACAAGTAAAGGTTTAGGAGCAATGGGATTTGAGACTGATGGTATATTTGATGGATCGACATCCGATTCATACTCATCATATTTGAATTCACTCTCAAGTGGAACCATGTTATTGCTGACTGATTCTTTTGAAAATGTGGTAAACAGTGATTCAAACTCAGCAAATTCGATCTTTCGAGTCTCATAGCTTTTGTTCAAATCACTATATTTAAAACCAACTGATTTAAAAGAATTTTGAGAATCAGTGTCACGAGACTTGTTTTCTCCCATTTCTTCTTTACCTTTGGTCTCTGTAAAAGGTTTAGAAGTACTTGCTTCAACAAAAGTTGCACGAATGTTTGGAATGGGTCTGACTGTGGAGCTAAGTTTATCAAAATTATACAAGTGCTCCGGTGCCTTTTTCAAAACATCGTTAATTGGCAAACCCAAACCTGGTTTAAGTTTATAAAACCTTTCATCTTGGAGTTTATTGGTCAACAGATTTAATGTCTGCTCAGTCTGACCTCGTTTCATGTTAATATCCTCCAAATGCTTAATCTTGGTGTAAGTTTCATTTCTTTCTTGAAAACATACTTCGGATTTGATTTTGAACTCATCTTTTTCAGCATTGAGATTTACAAAATTCTTTTCTAAACCAGATATTTTTCCTTTTAAAGATTCTTTTTTAGCTTTTAAACTTTGTTTCTCTTTTTCCTTTTTTCCACAACAACTTTTAGCAAAGCGTTTTCATCACGAAAACTCAAGACAGTTTACCTTTCAACAAAGCAAATTCATCTTTCATATTGTGTATTTGGACCATTAGAGATTCAATAAGTTCAGAATTTACTTCAGAGTTGTTTATCTTCGGAATGAGCCTCAGAAGCTTCATCATTACCATCAAGCTTGGCTATGTAAGAGACTTGGGTGAAGTGCCCTTGCTCCTCTTCATCAGAAGTTTGGAACAACCAGTTTTCCTCTTCATCCATAAGCACCTTTCCCTCTTCCGCTTTCTTGGCAATGAGTGACTTCCTTGCATAGTATTCTGAGTTCTTTACTTTCTTGATCTTGCAATCTCTGGGGAAGTGTCCAAATTTGCCACAGTTATAGCATCTGCCCGGTTCATCCTTTCTCTCTTCTTTCTTCTCCTCTTTGTTTTCTTCTTTTCTACCTTCCTTCCTTTCATCATTCCTCTCTTCTCGTCTTTCCTCTCTCCTTCCATACCTTGTCTTGTGTCTCATTTCAGACTTATCTTTCTTTTACCCTTCGTACTTTGGCTTTGAATAGTACTTCTTCTTGCCAAAGCTCTTCCTGAATTGACGAGTTATCATGGCCAAGTTCTCAGAGAACTTCTGTATATCATCATCAGAATCAATCTACAGTTCTTCATCACTTGAAGCAGAATCAGACTCTGTAACCTCCGTGATAGTCCAAGATCAACTAAATCTCTAGAGAAAGAAAGTAGAGAGAGAGAGAAATGTAGCGTAAAGTAAGAATGATATTGAATATGCGTGAATGTGTTTACAAAGACACAAGACCAAAGGGACTTAAATACCCTTGGTCAATATAACATAGTATTTGACTCTAGATACAATATTTGACCAAGCCCTATAAATACAATGATTACTATAAAAACAGACTTAACAATCTCCCCCTTATTAATCATTGGCGCTTTGGTCTTCAAAAATCATCTTCTATAACAACACGGACCATAAAAGCAACTTTATGAAGCAATCTGAATTTTACAAGAAAAATTCTTCTCAGCATCTTTAGTTTGATTTGTTTTTCCTGCCTTTGACAAGTCTGGACCAGTAGCTTGTGCTCTAAACAACAAAAGAATTAAAATGGCTAAGAGAAAAGAATATTTGAGCGAATCTTGATCAACAGATTAACGTTTTGAGCTCTTTGTCTCTTAATCATCTCCTTTAACTTCTCTTAATTCTCCCCCTCATGACCTTGATGATCAGAATCAACTTGGTCATACAAATGTTGGAGACGAGACAGCTTAAGATCTGCAAAAACAAAGAAACGGAGAAAACAGGAGAGGTTTGCGCAACACGCAGGTGGCGCAAAGTAAGGTTTGCGTTACACCAAGGTGGCGCAAAGTGAGGTTTGCGTTACACCAAGGTGGCGCAAAGTGAGGTTTGTGTTACACCAAGGTTGCGCAAAGTGAGGTTTGCGCGACCAACTGATGGCGCAAATCTGACTTCAACTCAGAAAATTTTACTTTTTTAAGCTCTTTGACTCCCCCTACACAAATGCACTAGATATGACAATTCAAGTTAGCATTCATATAGAGAAAATCAGATACTCCCCCTCAAAAACATATATGATCATTAAGAAAAATTCTCCTTTTTCACTCCCCCTTGAATAACGCTCAAATCCATTTAAAATATAAATGAGAACACAATGATGGAATCATCAATGTAGAAAGAAAAATATACTGAATATGTATTTTGAAACGACTAAATATATAAAAAATTTAAACAGAAACAAATAAAATTGTACTTAGTAAAATATCACAATAAAATCTATCAGATGAAATCAAATGTATGTATTTGGATACAGAAACAAGTTTTATTGTATATCAAGTTAAAGACATGTTCAGTTTCAAAAACTTTCATCAATCTATTCAGTGTGCTCGCATGTGAACTTCGATTAGTTTCAAGAAAATGCAATTCTAAAAATATAATAGAGAACTTTGCAAATAATCACACTAATCCATAAAAAATTTAGACTTTCCCAAATTTATAGGTTTATTACAACTCAGAAATATATAACCAAGTATCATGAGATGTGTGCTCATTGGCATCTTTACATGAATGTGCTCTTTGGCATCTTTTAAGCTTGTGCACATTAGGCATCTTTTTAATCAAAAAGTTTATTAAGTAAATAACATGCCGTAAACGTAACTTTCTATCTGACCCTATTGCAGGATTTGGGTCAGCCACTCCCATACCAGTTGGCCTTAGGGGACTAGGTGTCAAGCACCCCTTGGAACTTACTTTCCCATATCAGAAAGGCTAAATCGACACATCATAAACCCATTCATACCAGTAGAACATGACTTTCGATCTGATTCTATAGAAGGATTTGGGTTCGATCACTCCCAGATCAAATGACCTGAGGGAACCAGATGACAAGCATCCCACAGAACTTACTTTCCCAAACCAGAAAGGTCACAGGTACAAACTTTTAAACTTAGATACTTCTGATTTATAAGAATTTAATAATCATCTCAAACACAAGGTTTTACGTCTAAGTGCTTAGCCCATATTTTCATTACGATCCGAAATTCGACTTTTTAGGTTTTCTAAGCATTGTAAACTATAAATATTCCGAATCACACAACTATAAAGCAATATCAAAAGCTACAAACATGTTGCTAACTTTTCGACTTTTGTTAGAACTGAAATTTGAACATATAAGAACTTTAATATAAACAAAGCAACTTGAGAATTTATCCTATACACACATTTTATTCAAAAGAAATAAAAATTGTAAAACTTTTACTTTATAGAATAAAATTTATAAAGGTTTAAACTTTTAAAACAACATGCCGAGATTTAAAAAAATAGAAATATTTGATCGACAACTTTATATTTAGTTGAAACAAAATATAATTCAATAATATTATCATTCACACAATGTAAAAATAAAATTTGTGTCTCATTTGAAAAATTGCGTAGAACAAATTCAGAAGTTGAAATGAAATGCTCAGAATCTTTTTAAAACATTTTGAGAAAATTGGAACAACATCATTATCAAATATAAATGCAGCGGAAATTAAGTAGATATACTCACAGTTTCTCATTAGTCAGAAGCTTCAAACATTGAATAACGAGTCCTAGACTGAGATATCTAGAAGTCGTAGTCGTTAAAGTACGGGTTCTGAGCTGAATTACTCAGAAGCCAAAGTCTTGACAATTAAGACCGGGTTTTGAACTGTTGTGTTCAAAAGCCATACTTTCTCTTACTCCCCCTTAACATGTGATGCCTGCAACTGTGAATCAAATTGAGACTTGAGTACCCACTTGTATTTGGGCCCGTGTTTGTTAGTTGCAGTTCGTATGGGGAAATTATTAGAAGATTTGAAACGATAAGCATGAGAAATATTATCAGAATAATAAGCACAATCATCAGATGAGAAAGCATAATCATCAGAACTAGAATATGAGGAAGAACATGAGACATGTTTTGAAATTCGAATCATTTGTTTTATAGAGTACTTTGAAATTTTATTACAAGAAACAAATGAATCGCTTTTATAGAATTTGTCTACACATTTGTCCCCATCAAAAGTAGATTCATCAGATTTCCGCTTTGCTTTCCATATCTGATTCTTTGATGACTTGCTCAAAGTCCTATATGAAATATTAGAATCAGAAGAATTAGAACTGTCAGAAAGAACTTTATCTTGTTTCATCGACTTCTTTGACCGTCTTCTTTTACGTTTAGGTTTATAATATTGATCATTTAATGTAAAAAAATCATCAAGAATTTTAGACGAAATATTTAAATCAGAAGAAATAATTTTATCCAAGCAACCAATCTGATCAACTAAAAAATCTGAATTTACTTCGGAGTTTGAAGAATTTTGAGAAAAGATTTTTAAATTTGAAACTTCCTTTTTATTTTCCTTATAATCAGAAGAAATGTCAGAAATAGAATCTGAATCTTGTTTTTGTGAAAATGTATTTTCTTCAAGACTAGAAGTCATGAAAGAAAGAATAATATCAGATTCAATTTCCTTTAAAATATTTTGATCTTCTATCTTATCTTCAAGATCGATGATTGTGCTCTCTAATACTAATGGAGGAGTATATTTCTTAGAATCATAAATGATTGGAGAAATATTTTCCTTATCAGAATTAGAAGCATAAGGATCAATAAAATTATCAGATATTGAAGATTTGACAGAAGATATATCATTTAAAACTCTTCTTCCTCTCCTTGATTTTTCAGGAAAATATTTTTCATTTTCACTTGTATAAACAAAAGGAATTTCATTTTTCTTGTTATTCATCCTTTTCTCATTTTCAATTTCTAACACTTGCTTCTCATTCATCCAATCAATTTTAAATTGAGGAGCATAATGAGCAAGAGTCAGATAATCGTATTTATATAAAGTTGGGGATTTTTCAATCGCATTGTTTAAACAATGATGATTTTCAAAACCAAGTCCCCACCTTTGTTTTAAAGATTCTTCACTCCTTGATTGGTTCCTTCGATAAAGCTTTTCTTCTAATTTATTTATTTTATCTGAAAATTCATCTTTTAAATTAGACATAGCAGTCAAGGACTCAAGATAAGTCTTATTTGAATTTTCCAAATCATCCAATTTATTTTGAAAGATTTCTTTAGTATATTCCAAAATAGATTTTTCATCTTTCAAAGAGATTTTCAGTTTGTCAATCAAATCTGACTTTTCAGAATTTAAAATCTTTTCAGATAAACGTTGTGAACGCTGATCAGATAAAGCAGTAATTATAATATTCATCTGAGAGACAATAAAGTTGTAATCAAAATCAGAATATACCTCATCTTCATCCGTATCAGAATCATCTGACTGATCATCTCCAAGCAAGCACATCTGAGTGATCTCTACGTTTGCAGCTTCATCGTCAGAGTGATCTACCCAGAATTCTTCTTCTGCTAGCAAAGCAGTTCCGTTCTCTCTTTTCTCAGTCAGTTCCAGTTTCTTCCGGTAGTAAGCTGAGTCCCTAACCTTCTTTGCTCGACACTCCTTTGAAATGTGCCCCGGCTTTTCACAGTTGTAGCAAGAAGCAGTCTTTGGCTCGGGTACTTTGGCTCTAGACACAGAAGTGAAGCGAGAAGAGTTGGAACTAGTTCTTGGTTGGAACTTTTTCTGGTAATGTTGAGAGAGAAGAATCATCGCTTTCTGTAGAGCCTCTCCATCATCATCAGTTGACCCGTTGTAAGCGTTTTCAGACAACGCTTATTCAGCCAGATGGCTCATGAGGAGTGCATCCGGGTCTACTGATTTCTTGTTCTTTTTCTCTAGTCTGGCCTTCTTCTCATTTACAATGCATTCATCAGTCAACAGAATCTCAAACATTTCTTGGATCTGCATTGTAGATATTCTGACATCATTCCTCATGCGATGGCAAGACTTGTTCCATTCTGGTTGAAGTGCATTGAGGAATTTCATATTTGTCTCAAACTCAGTCTTTTCTACTTTAATCTTCCTCAGATCATTGATAATAGCACAAAATCTGTCAAACACCGTTTTCAGTGGCTCCCCATCCTTGGCTTTGAATTCTTCAAATTTATTCATGTAGCGTGTATGCCTGAGTTGAGTTGCGACCGAAGAACCAAGCATAATCTTCTCAAGCTGTTGCCACATCAGATTAGGATGAGTTTTGAAACAATCAATCCTGTTCTATATAGAGTTTGGCAAGGATAGCATTAGATTTGCTTTAATATCACGATCAGCTTGATATGCTGAGAACTCATCATGTGTGTATTATTTAGTAGGCTTATATAATCCAGAAGACAACTTGGGTTTTTCAAACTGTCCTTCAGATAGAATGATCAACATGTCGTTACCATTCTTTTGACGTTCAATGAAGTTCAGGAACCGATCTTGCCACTGTGTAAATTCATTTTCATCAATTAGCACTGGTGGACGATTTTCTGTACCCAGAGACATCATAAGATCACTTTTGTAGAATTGAGCTTGATAAGCAAATTTGTCAGAATCCATGTTTCAGATAATCCAGAAAAAGTTCTAAGTCTGAAACTGGCGCAAAGTGGATGTTTGCGTGAGAGTCAACTAGCACAAACTGGAACTTTTCGTGAACAATGAGTGATGCAAAGGAAGCTTTGCGTTATAAGGCTGTGGAACTAAGTAGCTTTGCGTTATAAGGCAGAGACGCAAAGTAGCTTTGCGTTATGAGAAGGAGACACAAACTGAGTTTCTCGTGAGCAAGGGAAGACGCAAACTTAGGTTTGCGTGAAGCACTTAAGACGCAAACTGACTTTGCGTGAGCAGACCAAGATGAGAACTTGACTTCTCGTAAGCTGTGGGAAACGCAAACCAACTTTGCGTGAGTAGCGGGAGGTGCAAACTAGTCTTTGCGTTAGTCGTTAAAGACGCAAAGTAAGCTTTGCGTAAGCTGAAGA
Organism: Arctium minus; assembly: GCA_954870635.1. NCBI lineage: Eukaryota > Viridiplantae > Streptophyta > Magnoliopsida > Asterales > Asteraceae > Arctium > Arctium minus. The sequence goes on along the minus strand of OX941090.1, from coordinate 65,374,858 downwards.
AGACGCAAACTACACTTTGCGTGAGGCACTGGAGACGCAAACTTAGCTTTGCGTGAGCAGTGGAATGCGAGAACTGGTATTTGTGTGAGATGAGTGACGCAAAGTAATCTTGCGTGATCAGAGTAAAACGCAAACTGGACTTTGCGTGACACAGATGAAGCGAGAACCTGCAACACTAGCACAAAATTAGTAAAATCATGCAAATTCAATGATGAACTCGTGCAAATGCACATGAACTTGCGCATATGGAAGATCTAGTGCAAACCGATAGAAAAACCATAAAACTTCCAAAAACTTGATTTCAAAACTAAATTTGATAAAATTTCTTGTACAAATACGTTCGAAAACAACTTTTTAACACAATTAAATCAAAAATTTCGATTAAAAACCACAAACTCAAAATTTCGTATATGAACAGAACTTAAAACACGATTTTCCAGAATTTTCAAAAACCTCAAAATCGAACCTCAAAAACTGAATTTTTTGAAAAACAATGTGAATCAAAAGTTTTCTTCTATCAAAATCGAATCCAACAAACTGATTTTCTATGAAATTCGTTCAAAAACACATCCGAATTTTATGAAAAATCAAGAAAACGAGATTTTCTTGAAAAATTTACGAAAATCGATCAAATTTTCGATTAATCTACAAATTCAGGAACGAAAAAATCAATCTCTCAATCCTCTCAAGATTCAGATGGCTCTAATACCAATTGATAGTCCAAGATCAGCTAAATCTCTAGAGAGAGAAAGTAGAGAGAGAGAGCAATGTAGCGCAAAGTAACAATGATATTGAATATGCCTGAATGTGTTTACAAATACACAAGACCAAAGGGACTTAAATACCCTTGGTCAATACAACACAGTATTTGACTCTCGATACAGTATATGACCAAGCCTTATAAATACAATGATTACTATAAAAACAAATTTAACACTCCGTAACAAAAGCTTCAGACATTTTCGTCTTTGACCTTGCAGCAGATACAGGACAAGAACTTGAACTTTTTCCTTTGCCAGCTATGAGATCCACAGAGTCCTTCAGATTCTTGGAGTCATTGTTGATAGTTCTCACCTCTTCTTCAGGCTGAGAGAGAGTAGAAAAAATATCAATTACGTTCTATAGAGCCATGTTCTTTGACATCTGAAGATTGATGACAAAGTTCTTCCATTCAGGGTTCCAGTTCTTGATAAACTTATAGTTTATCTCGGAAGCAGATTTAGAGATATTGTTCCTCCTAAGGTCATTCAGAATGATGTTGTATTTGTTGTAGGTATAAAGTAGTGTCTCTCCTGCCCTTGCATGAAATCCCTCATAGGCATTAATGCACAGATTCTGCTTGGCCTGAATTGAAGCTTCACTTCCCTCAAATTGTCTTGCTAGTTCATCCAAACTTCCTTAGCTGAATTTCGACTGTCTACCCAATTGTAGATGTCATTTGGGATGGCCATCGTCAGGTAAATGAGAGCCTCTTCATCTATCTTGTACATATGTTGATCCAAACTCTCTCAGTGATTTGATAACGACCCTTTTCTGTACTTAGTGAAAATTACGTTTAATATGTATTAGTGTTTTACCATCAGAGATCAGACATTAGTCTGTTCAGTTATCGCTGATAGTCGTTCTTATAAACATTTAATATGTATTAGTGTTTCACTATCAGTGATCAAACTGAGTCTGTTCAGTTATCGCTGATAATTCTGATGTAAACAGTAACGTAATCCTCGAAGACAAGTCTCGCGTCAACTGATGTTCATAGCTGAATCGAAGACGAAGCTGCTGAACAAAGAGAAGTCTACTAGTGACCTGATGAGGATATCAGTAAATCAAAGACAACTCTACTTATACGCGAAGGAATATGAGGACAGCTTCAGCGATCACTGAACTCTTGATGTCTCTGAAGAAAGAGCTATTCAGCGATCGAATGATCACAAAGCTTATACTTCAAGTTTCCTTTTGTCTTACCTTGCACAACTCAGTACGATGTGTCAGAACGGACATGTCTCTGCCATAATTCGTACAACAACTCTGTCAACTACACTGTTCATGATCCGGTCGAAAGCATGTCTCCCAAAGTCAGACTTCCAAAGCCAATCAGTGAACGCCACGTGTAAAGTGCCCTGCCATGCATTTAATGCATAGGGTATAAATAGGAAGTTCACCCCTCCATCTGAGGGTGTGCTCAATCCTTGAACTCCAAATAGAAACCTTTGTTTTCTATATTCCTTAGTCCCCATTCTCTGAAATTCTTGTGCAACCATCTGATTGTTTCTTAAGTTTGTTTCGATTGAGTCTGTCTTAATCTTATTCCGCAACAAACTTGTAAAATGTGTTTGATTTATAAATAAACAATTTATTAAACTTTAAATTTCTGTGTTTGTATTCAACCCCCCCCCCTTCTACAAACTTGTTAAGCACCTCCGGGACCAACAAGTGGTATCAGAGCAGACTGTTTAATCTGATAAACAAGATCTTGCTTTATTCTCTTCCTTGCTGTTCTAAATGGCACTTAACACAAACACTAACTACAATGATAATGGTTCACTCTCTAAACCTCCTCGATTTAGCAGAGATAACTTTCCTCTACGGAAACATCGAATGATGCTATTTCTTGAAGGTGCTGATCCTACTATATCTGAGTATATAGAAAATGGACCCTATGAACCTGTTAGAATTCTAGTTGCAATTCCCGCTACTGCCACTACTGAAGCTGTCCCTGAACGCTATGTAGTTAAGGAAATAAGACAGTGGAGTGATGAATACAAAAAGAAGGTATGCATAGATGCAAGAGGAAAGACCATTATCTCAATTTCTCTGCCTGATGAAGTTGTCCATTCCATCATGCATCTTAAAACTTCTAAAGAAATGTGGGAAACCATTTGTGTTCAATACGAAGGCAACACTGAAATCCAAGAGACTCGAAAGATTAACTTGGTAAGACAGTATGAAAGTTTCATTGCTGGTAAGAATGAATCTCTCTCTGACGTTCATCAGCGGTTTAACTGCTTAATCATTGATCTAAGAACCGTTGGTAGGACCTATTCTAATTCTGAGGTTCTAACAAAATTCTTATAATGTCTTCCTGAAAGCTGGGACAGTTATTCAATATGTCTTAAGCTGACAAAACACTTAAATTCTCTTTCTCTCAGCACTCTGTATGGAATATTGCTCATCTATGAGCAATCGAATCTCTTAATGAAGAATCTTGTAAAAGATTCTAAAGACTCCAAAAGCACTCCTGTTGCTTTAGTCTCTTCAGAGATAATTCCATCTTAGCGATCTAGTCTCACCATCACTGAGTTAGATTCTGAATCTGAGGATCTATCAGACCCTAATCTTTCAGAGTTCGATGAATCCTTAGCACTCTTGACAAACTCTTTTAAGACATTTGCAAGAAAGAGAAATTTTTGAAGAAATAAGCCTCTCTCTCTCACTGAAAAGCCAAAATCAACTCCTGTTGATATAGCTACTGCCACTTGCTATAACTGTGAAAAGATTGGACACTTTGCTAGTGAGGGCAGGTCTAAAAAGGTCTTCAAGCCTTCTACCTCAAGAAGATCCAGTGATGACAAATACCTAAAGCTGAAGAACAAATATCAAAAGCTGAAAAGCTACAAGTGAAAAGGTAAAGGTCTCATCGCTGAAGAACATGACTGGGCTGAATCAGAAGAATCAAGTTCTGATGAAGAAGAAGTCGCTAATCTCTGCCTCATGGCTGAGATTAAAGAAGAAGCGGAAGAACCATCTAAACCTTCTATGAGCTACATATCATCTCAGGTATCTATCTCTACTAATCCCTCTCTGCCTGAAGCTGAGAGAAGTCGCGCTGTTGATGTGCTGACTATTGATCTTTATAATGCTCTAAACAACAAAACTCAAGCTGAGAACAAAAATGTTCATTTAACTCAAGAGCTAGAGAAATGTCATGAAAAGATCAGAGAACTAACTCTTTTAGAAGAGAAGTTAAAAGATCAAGTCATTATAAATGAAATCATCAACATTAAATGCGAACAAGCCATCGCTGCTCTAAAAGCAGAAAAGCCTCATGTTGAAAAATGGTGCAAATCATCAACAAAGATCTCAGAGATAATAAATGCTGAAACTCCTGAAAGTGATTAACCTAGTCTTGGCTTTTGGACACCACAGGATGAGCCTAAAGAAGAAAGTTCCATGCTTAAGTTTGGAACGTTTGTCACTCCTATCTCTGACACTTCTTATGATCAATTTTATCCTTCTTCTTCAAATTCTATCCCTGAGGAAAAATCCAAAAGCTATAAGTCTGCGGATAAAGGAAAATCCATTCTTCGTCCTCAGAAGGCTACCAAGAAAGCAAAGCTGAATGTTCCTTCTAAACCTTCAGTGAATCAATCCTCTAGCTCTGTGATAGAAATCTTCGATCTCTGTCCTCCAAACATAAAGATTGACCTTAAACCCATGAGATCTGAAGAAATAAAAATTCCTCCCAGATCTCATGATGAAGGCATTCTTGGAGATGGACCTACTCATCTTAAACTTGCAAAACCTTCTACTTTTGGTTCTAAAACCATTTTCAAATATAGAAAATGCTATCACTGTGCTTTTACTGACCATATTGAAAGCAAATGTCCAACTGCCACTAAAGCTGATAAATCAGCTAAAGTGATGATAAATGCCTCCAAGGCTGAAAAGATCACTAAAACTGAAAAATCGACCAAGGTGAAGAATACCAGTAAGGTTAAGAAACTAACCAAAGTGAAGATTACCACTGAAGATGAATCATCATCTACTATCAAAAGGACCCATTGAAAAGTGGGTACCAAACAACGCTTAATCTTCCTTATGTGTGCAGGGATCAAAGGGCATCAGGTATCTCGATAATGAATGTTCTCGTCATATGACTGGACAAAAAGACCTGCTCACTGAATACAAGGAAAAGAAAGGTCCATCGGTAACCTTTGATGGAAATGGAAAATGATATACCCGAGGGTTTGGTGTTCTCAGCAATGGAACAACTACCTTTCGAAGAGTCGCTTATGTAGATGGACTGAAGCACAATCTTCTAAGAATCAGTCAGCTATGTGACAAAGATTATGAAGTTCGCTTTTCTAAGAAATAATGTTCAGTGGTGAATGAGAAAGGAAAACTTGCTCTCAGTGGTTATCGCAGAGAAAATGTCTATGTAATAGATATGGATTGTACTACCACTGAAAACTTATGTTTTCTCTCTAATGCCTCTTCTGATGTCAACTGGCTATGGCACAAAAGGCTCTCTCATCTAAACTTGAAAACCCTGAATTCTCTCTCATCTAAGGAACTGGTTTCTGGTCTTCCTCAGCAGTCATATTCTAAAGAATCTCTCTCCTCAACATGTGAAAAAGGAAAACAAACAAAAGGTAGTTTAAAATCTAAACAAGTTTCCTCAGTGACAAGTCCTCTTCAGCTCTTACATATGGTCTGTTTGGCCCTGTCAATATCCAATCAATAGCTGGTAAGAAATATACACTTGTCATTGTAGATGAATTCTCTCGCTATACCTGGGTTATCTTTCTTCGCTGCAAGAGTGATACTCCAGAAGAACTAATATCTTTTGTTAAAAAGATGGAAGTGCTGAATAATCTTATTGTTCGTTCAATAAGAAGTGATCATGGAACTGAACTTAAAAACAGTTCTCTGAACAATTTCTTTCAGAACAAGGGAATTCCTCATAATTTATCTTCAGTAAGAACACCTCAGCAAAACGGAGTCGCTGAAAGAAGAAACAGAACAATCATTGAAGATGCTAGATCAATGCTCAGCGATTCTCATCTCCCTACACAATTTTGGGTTGAAGCTGTAAGTACTGCATGTTTTACTCAAAACAGATCGCTGATAGTAAAACGATTTGGAAAGACAGCTTATGAACTTTTTCATGGAAGAAAGCCCTCTATCAGCTTTCTTCATATCTTTGGTTGTCAGTGCTTTATCTTAAATAACAAAGATCAGCTTGGAAAGTTTGACCCAAAAGCTGATGATGGAATATTTCTAGGATATTCCTCCATCTCTAAAACCTATAGAGTTTTCAACAAGCGAAGACAATCTGTGGAAGAAACAATTCATGTCACCTTTGATGAAACTCGCTCAGCGAACTCTAAACCAATCGCTGACAATGAAGAGCTAAATGCTTGGATGTTTTCTCATTACAGAGAAACAGAACCTTTCTTTTCAAACCATCAGCACACATATCCACCTACTGCTGATGATGATCCAAACATCATACATCCTAACGCTGAATCCAACTCATGGGTTTCAGCTGAACATCTAAACACACTGCTACCATCAGATCTACCTTCGTCTGAAAACCTCTCTGATAACAATAGTCTGTCCACTAATCAACAGTTAATTGCTGATGAACCTCAAACGTCCTCATCAGTAAACATCCCAATTGTTGATCCAACATCTGAGTTAAGCGATCATGCTCCTGCTCAGCGATGGACCAGAGATCACCCAATAGATCAAATTCTTGGTGATCCCGATGCAGGTATTCAGATACGACGAAGTTCAGGTAATATTTGTCTCTTTGTTAACTTTCTAAGGTATGCCTTTCCCCCGTTCCCTAATCCTTCTATAAAAATCCCACCCCTGTTTCTTTCTAGCCTTTATCTCTCTTCTTCCATAAAAATAAACTAACCCTTTTCATTTTCTGACCAGACAGTTCTTTCCCTTGTTTAAGGGTAAAGAGCTCCAAATAATCCCAACCGTTGAAGCTGATGACCTAATAATCCCAATCTCTGTAAGAGAGATTGATGAAGAGGATGAAGAAGATGAGTCCGTGCAACACCCACGGAGGCCCTCTAGACCACTTCATTGGTCAGAGGAAGAGATGAAGAAAAGAACAGAGATGATCTCTCATCTGGAGAGTCAACGACTGAAGATACCCTCTCAATCAACAGATCTAGAGTTCCTGCCTGAAGCTGAGATTGAAGAATCCGTCAGGGTTGAGAAGCTGATCGCTGACTGTCAAAGAGATGACACTCTGGCTCTCAAAATTTAGTCTTCTCAAGTCAAAGACAAGAAACTGAAGAAGAAACCAGTTGAAGTCCAGGCTGCTCTTTTGAAAGAGATTGAAGAGGAGCGCTCAAAAGCTCTAGTGGTCAGTGATAGTTCAGTCGACTAGTGCAAACATAAACTCAACTATCGCTCTGACCCAATGAAGATTGTTTCAGTCGCTATCTCTGGAAGAAAGAAGAAGGACAAAGTTTCTGTCACTATGAAGATTACCAGAGAGGATGGAAGCTGCAAGGCAATGTTTGTTTCAAAGCTGGAAATCCTCAGCTATATGGAATGGCATGAGTTCAAAGACACACTGAAAAAATCAAAGTCAATCTACAGAGGCTATGTTTAAGGGATAAATGATGCTCTCATCAACAGAGTCTCTGCAATATTAAAAGTGCCATCTGCTCTTCCTTCTAAGTTAAAGCAGATCAGAAGAAAGCCTGTCTCCTCTCCTTCTGAAAATGTCGCGGTGATCAGAAATGAAACAACCATCAAATTTTCAAGAGAAGCTCTGTTCGGTCCTCCTCCTGTTCTTTCAATTCTGGATCTATCTCTGCCTCCTGGTGGACCATATGTTGCGGGACAAGTACTCGAAGAACCTTTTGGAATCTTCTTCAGAGATGACGAGGAACAACTCAGATTTCAAAGAATCTCTGAAATCCCTATCTGTCCCCTCGGCCTTCTCAAGGATCTCATGTGCTTATGGTGTGATCTCTCTCCTGCTGCTGAGCAAATCAAAGTGATAATTAGCAAAGAATCTTTAGAGCGAAAGCAAAAAGGAGAAGATATACCTGAGTATTTGATCAATCCGTCTAAATCCTCTTTAGATGGATGATAGATTAGTTTTCTTCTTGTAATCTATTAATTTAAACGTACAGTAGTTAGTACATCACTTGTACTTGTAATTTTCATACCTTGTAATTCTTTTCCATGATTAATGAAAATTTCAGTGAAGTACTTAACTCTATCAGTACTGTAAAAGATCCCTCAAAATAGTAATTGGGACATGTATGTTATGAGTCCTGATTATTCCATCATTTTGAATTATAAAGTAATTTTCTTCAGTTACTTTGTCATTATCAAATAGGGGGAGATTGTTGATCCAAACTCTCTCAGTGATTTGATAACGACCCTTTTCTGTACTTAGTGAAAATTAAGTTTAATATGTATTATTGTTTCACCATCAGCGATCAGACTGAGTATGTTCAGTTATCGCTGATAGTCTTTCTTATAAACATTTAATATGTATTAGTGTTTCACTAACAGTGATCAAACTGTGTCTGTTCAGTTATCGCTGATAATTCTGATGTAAACAGTAACATAATCCCTGAAGACAAGTCTTGTGTCAACTGATGTTCATAGCTGAATCGAAGATGAAGCTACTGAACAAAGAGAAGTCTACTAGTGACCTGATGCGGATATTAGTGAAGCAAAGACAACTCTACTTATACGCGAAGGAATATAAGGAAAGCTTCAGCGATCACAGAACTCTTGATGTCTCTGAATTAAGAGATATTCAGCGATCGAATGATCACAAAGCTTATACTTCAAGTTTCCTTTTGTCTTACCTTGCATAACTCAGTACGATGTGTCAGAACGGACATGTCTCTGCCACAATTCGTACAACAACTCTGTCAACTACACTCTTCATGATCCGGCCGAAAGCATGTCTCCCAAAGTCAGACTTCCAAAGCCAATCAGTGAACGCCACGTGTAAAGTTCCCTGGCATGCATTTAATGCATAAGGTATAAATAGGAAGTTCACCCCTCCATCTGAGGGTGTGCTCAATCTTTGAACTCCAAATAGAAGCCTTTGTTTTCTATATTCCTTAATCCCCATTCTCTGAAATTCTTGTGCAACCATCTTAGTGTTTCTTAAATTTGTTTAGATTGAGTCTGTCTTAATCTTATTCAACAACAAACTTGTAAATTGTGTTTGATTTATCAATAAACAATTTATTAAACTTTAAATTTCTGTGTTTGTATTCAACACCCCCCCCCCCTTCTACAAACTTGTTAAGCACCTCCGGAACCAACAAGTAGTATATCTTTTTCCTTTTCTGTGAAGTACTCATACGGTTTAGGAACAAATCTGTCTGGGATTTCTAGAGAGGTTTCAGTTGCAGCTTGACCAGGTACTCTGGTCATTGGATTTACTGGACCAGAAGTGATTGATTCCATGTAATATCTGCTTTTGTGATTTAGGAACTGAATCATTCTTTTCTTCCATTGCTGATACTCATTAGCCAAGAGAACAGGAGGTTTGGACTGAGAGCCCATTGAGAGAAGTTGGTTCGACATCTTTAGCTGTATGATTAGTAAGAAAACTTATTTGTACCAAGAGAATCAACTAATAAGATCTTTTAAATCAAGAATTGGATAAAAACTACACTAAAAAATTTTCAGAAAAATAAATTTCCAAAACTAATCAAATGAATACAGAGCATGTATGAGGCTGAAAAGAGCATGTATGAGGCTGAAAAGCATGCAAAGTCGTATCCTCTACAAAGTCTACCCAACGACATCTATGCCTGCATCGATAGTTACAAGGAGACAACAAAAGGTATGTGGGACCAGATTGAGAAGATGATAATGGGTAGCAAAATAAATGCTCAGTTAAAGGTGACAAATTCATCACCGGATATGATGGCTTCAAAGCTAGAAAAGGCGAGACGCTCACGGAAACCTATGAACGGTTCAACCTGCTTCTGAATGATCTGCATAAAAACAAAATCACGATGATGAACACCGAGAACAATATCAAGTTCATGAACAATCTTCAGCCAGAGTGGAAGACGTTCGTCTCTCATATCCGTCATACTCAAGCCATGGAGAAGATTACAATACCTTAATTATATGAAATGCTTCTCCAAGATGAAGAGAAAGTTCTTGAGTTGATGGGAAATCAAAAAGCATATGAAAAGCCGGTGGTTGATCCGTTAGAGCTTGTCTCCGATAAAAGAGGTAAATCTGTCAGCCGCTCGTCTGAGAACGAGCTAGTGAAAAGTGATTCTGAACCCGAAGAACCTGACAGTGACTCGGATCCAGAATACACTCAGATTAAAGAAGCAGTGTTGTTCTTGACTCAAGCGTTCCAGAAGAGGAAGTTCTTCAACAAGTCTTCAATCAAGCAAAGATACTCCACTACTCCTCTCAATCACCGTGATAATAGAGAGAAGTATGAAGGGAAGAGACGTGTTGAAGAAGGTAAGAAGTCTGAGAAGAGACATGAAGAGAAGCCAAAAGAGGAGCCGATCAAATGCTATAACTGTAGTCGGTTGGGTCACTTTGCCAAAGACTGCCGCAAGCCTGTCGTGCGCAACTCCGATTACTACAAAGCCAAGATGTTGGTGGCCAAAGAAAAGGAAGCAGGTAAGGCTCTCATGGCTGAAGATGACTACTGGCTGCAAGTATCTGATGAAGAAAATGATGATGCTGAAGCACACATGTGTTTCATGGGCAAGCATTCAACACCGTCTGACACTGATGATGATGATCGTAATTCTCCATGCCAGATATGTGCTACTTACCAAGAAGCTTTAATTGATCAGATGCAAATCACTATGCACAAATTAGACTCTTGCAAGCTAACCATAAAAGAAAATGAACAACTCATCTCATCTCTAGGTAAACGTGTGTCTGCACAGCCCGAATGTATTGAAAAACGAAGCATAGATATTACTAGCAACCTTTGAAGAGTGTGAGAGTTGTTTAAAAGAGTCAAAGGAGCTAAAGACCAAAGTAGATGATCTTACATATGAGCTTCTTTTGTCAGAAAATGAGAAAATTGATATTGTAACTCAAAGTGTGGCTTACAAAAATGAAAATCAAAGGTTATCTAATCAATTAAAGGAGCTTGAACGGAAACTTTATAAAATTGGTCAATCTCATCAAACGCTTATTCTAATTGGACCAAAAGAACCCAAGTATGCGGATACGGGTATCGGTTACGATAACCCCTATTATCTGAAAAAGGCCTTATCCAAAGTTCCTACGTTATATGCGTTCGAATTTCTTGGAATAGACAAGACCTATCCAGAGTACAAAATCAATTGGACCAAACCACTTGATGATGAGGAAATGGAAGAGGATAATTTGCGAAGGGAGAACTCTACTAAAATGAAACTTCCTTTTGTTTATGATTCTTTGAATGCGTCTTATAACGATGAAAAACCATGTTTCATGTCAAACGACTATTTTCGAAGTTACACTCAAGTTGAACTAGATGCTAAAACCGTTAAAACTAAAAGAGTCATTTGAACAGGAGAGGAACCATTAGACCATAAATTTATGTTCCACCTCTGATTTTAGACAAGAAAATTGTTCAGCTAGAAGAGTCATTTGAACAGGAGAGGGACAGTTTTCAAAAGGACAAACAAGACCTTTTATCCCAAATTGAGTGTCTCAATTCAAATTAAAAGGAAACTGTGTCAGATGAGGAAAAAGAATACTTTCAGATAGAGATAAAGAAGTTAAATTCACAACTAGCTGCTTTGGCAGCAGATCGGATGACAGAACGACTTCACAAGGCTGAGCCTCAAGCTAAGCCTACAATTCAACAAGTTGAGAAATTCATTTGTCTGAAAGCCTTTTTGGGTTGACTCATCACCAAATCTTTCACATAAATGAAAAGAGCCTCAAGTTTTAGAAACGGATCATTGTTCTGATTTTAAAAATGCTTCCGCCTATGATCCGCTTAAATAAAACAAACTCTTCCGATGTCCTGAATTCATCAAGTGATAAGGATCCTTCTAATGAGGAACTGGAATTTTCTGCATTCTTGAATTCTGAGGTGTTCCTAGATAGCCAATTGGACCAATTTTATTTTAATCCTTCTCTACCAAGTCACGTTGATTTTCTAACTTCTTCATGTGAGCCTCCGGTAAAATTTTACAAGGGTGAATGTTCCATATCTTCCCCACAAAACTCTTCTGTGAATAATTCTTCAAATTCTAAATCTAAAAGACGTTCACATAAGAAGAAAAAGACCGGTCGCTCTAAAAAGCAACAATTATCAAAATTCAAATCTTCTGACTATGGGTTTAACGGTATTTCAGATACTTTTGGTCGACGCAAAGAAGTCAAATATGCGTGGGTAGCTAAGAAGTCTAAGGAAAGCACGACGACGACAGAATTAGTAAATCCAACTTTAAATTCTAGGAAAAACAATAACAGTCATGATGTTTTTGATTCTAATCCTTTGGTTGAATGTAATGGATTTTTACCCATAAAAGTTTATTCAATTCCGCAATTACTTCAACCGTCTCATGATTGTCTTTGTTGCTCCTACTGTGGATTGAATGATTTTGTTGATCGTCATTTTGCATCTGATTGGTTTGGTTCTTCTCATGCGTCTAATTCTCATTCTAAGTTTGATGTTCCCCGCCATAGAAACAGACCAAAGTCTAAACGGGCATCCAAGTCGGGTGTTAAATCTAACCCCAAAGGACCCATTTACGAATAGGTACCTAAACAGCATTAAGTTGTTTTGCAGGATGGTCATGTGTGGTATTTAGATTCAGGCTGCTCCAAGCACATGACAGGAAGAAAAGAGCTTCTCACAAACTTCACCGAGAAGTTTTGTGGAAATGTGCGATTTGGGAATGATCATTATTCTCCCATTATGGGCTATGGCGATATCATTAAGGATAATTTCACAATCAAGAAAGTGACCTACGTCGAAGGTCTTGGTCACAACTTGTTCAGCATCGGTCAATTATGCGATAAGAATCTAAAGGTTACCTTCAAAGCAAAAAGGTGCAGTGTTCGGACTGAAGATGGAAAAGAGATTATTTCTGGAACACGTCGCACAAATCTCTACACGATAGACCACTCGTCTCTGAAAGCAGATAAGGAAGTTTGTTTGATGTCCAAAGCCTCAGCCGAACAAAACTAGTTATGGCATCGTAGACTCTCGCACCTGAACTTCAAGACTATCAATAAGTTGGTGCTCGGTGGTCACGTGAGAGAAATGCCAGATCTTAAGTTTGAAAAAGATAATTTGTGTGACGCCTGTGAAATGGGCAAGATGAAGAAGGATTCTCACAAGCCTAAAGCCGTTCCAAGTACTTATCGGTCCCTCGAACTCTTTTATATGGATTTGTGTGGATCGATGCGCATTCAGAGTATCAATCAAACGAAGTATATCCTCGTGATGGTTGATGACTTTTATCGCTACACGTGGGTTAGATTCCTTCGTTCAAAGGTTGAAACCCCTTATTTGATCATTTCTCTCCTGAAGAGCATTCAAGTCAGTCTCAACCAATCAATTCAGACCATTAGGACGGATAACGACACTGAGTTCAAGAATCAAGTGCTCACCGGTTACCTGACTTCAGTGGGCATTACCCATACCTTCTTAGTTGCTCGTACTCCTCGGAAAAACGGGGTGGTCGAGCGCCAGAATCGAACTCTAGTAGAAGCCGCGCACACAATGTTTTCCCATTCCATGGTCCCGCTTTATCTATGGGCAGAAGCAGTTGCTACCGCATGCTACACTCAAAACCGTACTATCATCAAAAAGCGGTTTAACAAGACCCCATACGAGATCATCAACAAATGCATCCCGAACATCAACTATTTCCATGCATTCGGATGCACGTGCTTCGTACTGAATGACAAGGACGACCTTCGCAAATTCAGCCCAAAAGTGGATGAAGGAGTGTTCATCGGCTATTCATAGCAAGCCAAAGGTTAACGAGTCTACAACAAACGGACAAAGACCGTCGTTGAGAGTGTAAACGTGAATTTTGACGAGGCCGCTGATATGGATTCTGAACACCTCAGTTCAGAACCCGCTTTAACTGGTGTGTTAGCTTATGGACAATTACGTTTAGGATCTACACAAACTCTAGTAAATCCAGATCAAGCGTCTACGTCGAGAGCATATCTTTCTGATTTGGAATTACTTTTTGAGCATTTCTATGATGATTATTTTCCTTCTACGTCTAATGCTATATCTTGTAACAGGAATGATGCTCAAGCAACAGAAGTGACACAAGTCACTGGTCCATCTGACTCACTTGAAACTCCTGAACCGACCCCTGCAGAAGGTGCTACCGAGGTTTCCTCTCCAGCAATCCCGGATACTGTCATCGCCTCATCACCCGCTGAGTCATCCTCGGCTACACGCCCGACTCCAGCCCCGGAGCTTCCACCTCACAGGCCGTCATCCCTCGAGGTTGTTCAGGATCTACCCACAGGTGGTTATGTGGATTCCGATACCTCACAACAGACATATCAACCTCTTCCACACACCACCAAGTGGACTCGAGCTCATCTTATACATCAGATCATCGGTGATCCCAATTCACCTGTTCAGACTCGATCCACCACCGCGAATGGTTTATTTTCCTCGTTCCTCAACCGTATCGAACCTTCCACCGTCTCCGAAGCATTGAATGATCCAGAATGGGTGACAGCTATGCAAGAGGAACTCAACCAATTTGAGAGCCTCAAGGTATGGCGTCTTTTTCTCCGGCCAAAGAATAAGACGGTGATTGGTACAAAATGGATCTTCAAGAACAAGAAGGACGAAAATGGAATCATAGTCCGGAATAAATCGCGTCTGGTAGCTAAAGGATATCGCCAGCAAGAAGGTATAGATTATGATGAGACGTTCGCACCGGTTGCACGCATTGAAGATATTCGCATGTTCCTTGCCTACGCTGCTCACAAGAATTTCTTTCAAATGGATGTAAAATCCGCATTTCTGAATGGCGTTCTCAAGGGGGACGTTTATGTTTCGCAACCCGAAGGCTTCGTCAGTTCTGAAAACCCTAATCACGTCTACTTTCTTGACAAGGCCTTATACGGTCTCAAGCAAGCTCCACGAGCCTGGTATGATGCACTCTCATCCTTCTTAGTTAAATCTGGCTTTTCCAATGGTAAGATCGACACTACCCTATTTATTGAAAGAGAAAAGCGTGATATTATTCTTCTACAGATCTATGTCGATGACATCATCTTTGGCTCCACAAACCCCAAGTACTATCAGAACTTCTCAGCCCTTATGAGTAAACATTTTCAAATGAGTGTGATGGGACAAATGAATTTTTTTTTGGGTCATCAAGTTAAACAATTAGCAACAGGAATTTTCATTAATCAATCTAAGTACATCTCAGATATTCTTCGGAAATACCAAATGGAAAATTCTTCACCTATGAAAACCCCCATGTCTGCCAGTATCAAGCTACACTCCGATCCTGACGGAAAGGATGTGAATGCTACAACATATAGAGGAATGATAGGTTCTCTGATGTACTTGACGGCTAGCAGGCCAGACATTATGTTCTCGACTTTCTTGTGTGCAAGATTTCAGTCCAAACCTAAAGAGTCTCACTTAGCTGCTGTAAAGTGTATTTTTCGTTATTTAAAAGGTACTGCTCATCTTGGTTTGTGGTACCCGAAAGAGACAGGTTTTGAGCTGACAGCCTATTCATACGCTGACCATGCTGGAAATATGCTGGACCGGAAAAGGATGTCGGGACATGTCCAGTTCCTGGGTGATCGTCTTGTCAGTTGGGCTTCGAAGAAGCAAAATTGCGTGTCCACCTCTAATGCCGAGGCAGAGTACGTAGCAGCCGCCAGTTGCTATTCGCAAGTCATTTGGATGCGCACCCAACTGAAAGACTATGGTTTTCACTTCGCGAAGATCCCCATCTACTGTGACTCGAAGAGCGCAATTGCTATATCAAGCAATCCTGTCCAACACACGAAGACGAAGCACATTGATGTGTGCTATCATTTCATAAAAGACGACGTTGAAAAAGATATCATCGAACTCTGCATCGTTAATACAGAGCATCAGTTAGCAGACCTGTTTACTAAAGCCTTGGACGAAAAACGCTTTAATTATCTTGTGTCCATGCTAGGTATGATAAATTTGAAAGTTTGACCCTTTCACAGACCTATATGAGTCTCATTCAATAACAAATGACTGTGAGCTACTGCCCCAGTGACTTGTCTCTGGCTGCTCATATCCACACTCATTGGTTTCTTGCATTTTACTCGTTAAGTTCTGTGCAAGTTTTCAAACTCTGTATTAATAAATTAGATTTCGTTCGTTTCTATATTTTTCTTGTGTGTTTTCCTTGTTCTTCGTGGTGTTTCTTTTGCTTTTGCAGTCCAGTAGTTCGATCACTGTATGTCCTTTGTAGTAAGTTTCTCGAGTTGATCATGTGTTAAGGGGGAGCACTATCGCAAGATGTTTGGTAAGTTTTTCTAAGTCCTCTATTCGAGGGGGAGCAGGTAAGTTTTTCTTGTATCTCGTGTCCTTCTACAATCGTTAACGGGGAGCGAAAATCCTTTTTGCGTAAATAATTTTTGTCTTGAGGGGGAGCCGTTTGCGTTTTCCGTAGCTTTAGTCTATCTTTTCCTTAGTATTGGTTTTATGTTTTTTTTTCAGTTTCCCTTTTTTTTTTAAAATCGGTTTAATTGGTTTTGGATCGGCCCAAACGCTCTCAGCCCACCCCATTCACTCGTCCCACAACCCTCACCCGATCCGACCCGGGTCCGCCCTAACACCGCGTTAGGGTTTTAAACCCCCGGGCGCCCTTTCTTTCTTCTATCTTTCTCTCCATCCCGATCGCTCTCTCTCTCGATTTCTCTCGATCTCTCATCGCTCTCAATCTCTCTGTCTCATCTCAATCTCTCTCGTTCTCTCGCTCAATCTCGTTTCTCTCTCGACTCTCACACTCGATCGACTCAGGTATAACATATTTGGTTTGGTTAAATAATAGAGTTGTAACGATAGATCGATTTTCTTTAGATACCTGTTATTGTGTTTGGTGTATTCTGAGTTTCGACCCTTTGAATCTGGGCTAAGTGTTAGTGTTTATGGTCTGTTTTTTTTCATACCGGTCGTCGACCCCGGTCGATTGACCCCGGTCGATAGATTTTTGGATAATGTTTGACCTAAGTTGACATCTGTCGACCGATATAACATCGGTCCATCTCAAACACCGGTCGATTTCGTTTCGACACCGGTCCGTGGTATGATACCAGGCGGTGGGAATACCGGTCGGTTGTAGACCCCGTTCGTATAACATACCGATCGCCCGAAACACCCAATACTGGTCGCGCCTATTCCTCCGGTCCTTGACACCGGTCCGTGTTTTGTACCGGTCGCCCGGATCACTTGCCACCGGTCGTTCTTATTCCCGGTCGATGTCCATTTCGGTCCGTGCACCATACTGGTCGTTGCACCTTACCGTTCGATACACCCTACCGGTCCATTTGGTGTTATTATTTGCAAACTGTTTGTTGGTAACTTTTCAGTTTCTTTTGTGTCTAATAGTCTTTATATATAAAAATAAGTATGAGTTGCATAGGTAATGATGATGATAGTTGAGTTTATGCATCACTCAAATGATTGAATCTCTTCTGTTAAGTGCTGTGAGTAATGGTTATCGACCCTTTTTCACGGATCAGGGTTCTTAATTGCTCAATGACTTGGAACTTGAATTGGATATGGCTTTAAACCATTGACGAAACAATTCCAAGAATATCTTGTTTCAATGTACCTATGTTCTAACATGTTCATTATTAACTGGTACAATGGCGCAAAATCCAAACCAGGCGATTGACCCCATAGCCGATGCCGAACTGATTCTCGAGGATCAGTTCCTTCCACTCATGCCCAACAACTTCCATCTTGACGTCACCCAACCTGCAATCCAATAGCAGGTGATGATCGAGATCCTCATTGGGCATCCTCTCTCCTATGCACTTACTGAGACAACTGAAGTTCCCCACCTATACCTGCAACAGTTCTGGCGTTCACTAACTCCTCTAGAGGCCGATGATGGCTTCGAGTTAGAGGGTCGGATTGACCACATGCCCGTACTGCTCACCTGTGATCTGTTCCGCCAGTTTCTCCAATTACCGACCGCCGCATCATTTCCAGGGAAAGACAATTACAACCCAATCATGTCAGACGCCAGTCTCTGCTCCGACATCCAGTCCCTTGGTTACGGCTCGATTCAACGCCATCCATCTGGATTCAACAGGAAGAACCTAACCACTATATGGTACACGCTCTTCACATACCTAAATCGGTGCCTCTCGGCTATCACGAAAGGCATCGATCAATCGAGTATCAACATCCTTCGCTTATTCTATACCATGGCATTCCATCGCCATGCCGACTACGCCGACTTCCTCTGGTTCGAATTAGTACAGAAAGTAAGAGATAATGCTACAAAAAGACGGACCTTCATTCCGTTCATGTGCTTCCTACAGATTATCATCCGCAACTTCATGGTTCTTTATCCTGCCATTGCGCGCCGATCTTCGCACCCGACTTGCTCAAAAAACCAGACTCATAAAATCCCGACCCAACATTTTGGTAATAAGATAATTGAAACTGCAACCGACCCAACATCATGTGAGGAAAAAATCGAGTACACATCGACCGACTAGGTGACTCGTTTATGCATAGTACGTAAATCCCTGTCCCTTCATCGGTTACCCTAACCACAGACCGAATATACATCAATAGACCAAACAAAAGAAAAAGTAGTAGCTTGTCATTAATTGCACCTTGATCATACTAAGTTTTAATAAGGTTGGTGAATTCGAGAAGCCTTTCAAATGAGTTATAAGCAAGATATACACCAAAGGATTGGACCATATCGATGTTTCTTATAACGAGCTGAGAACTCTTGCTCCTCTATCTTCATTTCCGCAATTGTTGATGCACATCAACTATATATCACAATCACGTATGCTATCTAATCACATGATCTCGCCTTGATCGTGTGATCATTAACGTATTTCTACGCTAATCTTATAAATTTTTTAAAGATCGCATTCATGTAATTAAGCGGCCGAGCCTATGATTGAAACTTTGAAATGACACGTGGAGCGTCGGATCCAAGAATTTTTTTAAAGGGGTATTAAAAATAAATATCATTTTTGATTTCATAAATTTTCATATAAACATTCTGGTTTTAATGTTTACGGTTTAACATTTAAGGATCTAAAAGAAATTACACTTTATCCCCAAATTTTCGTGGTTTCACAAGCAACCCTAATTTTAACTTAAGGGTTGTTAATCCAAGATCACTAGAACTTTAGAGAGAGAAAGTAGAGAGGGAGACAATAGAAGCGCAAAATAGAATTCTATTAGATGTGTGTGTGAAGCTTGTTGTTACAAGACACAAGACCAAATGGACTTAAATACCTTTGGTCAGATACACTACAGATATGCTCTTTAAACACAGTATAAGACCAAACCTATAAATACAATGATTACTATAAAATCAGACTTAACAATCTCCCCCTTAGTAATCATTGGCGCTTTGGTCTTCAAAAATTATCTTCTATTACAGCACGGACCAACATAGCGACTTTCAGAAGTTTCTGTCTTTTAAGAAATAAAAATTATTCTCATTATCTTGCAGATTGAAAATTTTCTTTACTGTTTGAGCTCTATACGATACACCTCTTTTGAATGATCTTGAATGAATTTTGGTATTCGGAGCAGGAATAGAAAAAGAATTAGTTGTAGCTGAGAGACAGGAATCTTTGAGCGAATCTTGATCAGCAGATAATCTTTTGAGCTCTTTGTCTCTAAACCTTCTCCTTGACTTCTCCCCCTCATGACCTTGATGATCTTGATCAACTTGGTCATGCAAATGTTGGAGACGAGACAACGAAATATCTGCAAAATCAAAGAAACAGAGAAAACAAGGAGGAATGTGTTCCATGAAGGAAGCGCACACTGAGGAATGCTGTTCATACGTGACACGCATACTGAGGAATGCGGTTCACATGGGACACGCATACTGAGGAATGCGGTTCACACAGGACACACAAAGTAGTCTTAGAAAAAAAAATTGACCAGTTTAAGCTTTTTAATTCCCCCTACACAAATGCATTAGATAAAACAATTCGAGATAGCATACGTGTAAAGAAAAACAGATACTCCCCCTCAAAAACAGATATATTCTTTAAAAAATACTCTCTTTGTTCACTCCCCCTTGAATAATGCATAAACCCATTAAAATATATTTATGAGAACACAATGATCAAATATCAATGTTAAAAGTAAAATATACTGAATATTAATTTTGAAACGACTAAACATATAAAATTTTAAATACTAAACAAATTAAATTCTTTAGAGTAAAATATTACAATTTTATCAATCATTTGAAATCAAACATATGTTGTAAGATAAAAGAACGAGTTTAATTGCATATCAAGTTAAAACATGTTCAGTTTCAAAACTTCCAGCAATTTATTCAGTGTGCTCACATGCGAATCTTTGATTAGCTTCAAGAAAATGCAATTCTAAAAATATTATAGAGAACTTTGCATGTACTAACACCAAGTCATCAAAAATTAAGATATTCATAAATTTACAGATTTATCGCAACTTAAACATATCACCAAGTATCATGAGATGTGTGCTCATTGGCATCTTTTAGCATTGTGCTCATTGGCATCTTAACATGAGTGTGCTCTTTGGCATCTTTTAAGCGCGTGCACTTTGACATATTTTTAATCAAGAAGTTTATTAAGTAAAGAACATGCCGTAAACGTAACTTTCTATCTGACCCTATTGCAGGATTTGGGTCAGCCGCTCCCAGACCAGTTGGCCTTAGGGGACTAGGTGTCAAGCACCCCTTGGAACTTACTCTCCCAGATCAGAAAGGCTACATCGACATATCCTAAACCCATTCATACCAGTAAAACATGACTTTCGATCTGATTCTATAGAAGGATTTCTGTTCGATCACTCCCAGACCAAATGACCTTAGGGGACCGGATGACAAGCATCCCGAGGAACTTACTGTCCCAAACCAGAAAGGTCACAGGTACAAACTTTTAAACATAGAGATTTCTGTATTTTAAGAAAATAATATTCATCTCAATCACTCAGATCAACGTCTAAATGCTTAGCCCATATTTTCATTCCAATCTAAAATTTTGATCGTTTAGGTAGTCTAAGCAAAGTAAACTATAAAAATTCCGACTTACATATCTTTAAAGCAGAAATAAAAGTTTCAAACATGTTGCTGACTTTTTGACTTTTGTAAGACTTGAAATTTGACCATATAAAACTTAAATATAAACAAAAGAACTTGAAAATTTATCCTAGACACATATTTTATTCAAAGGAAAGAAAAAATGTAAAACTTTACTTTATAGAATAAAATTTGTAAAGATTTAAACTTTTAATTAATATTTAGTTGGAACAAAATAAAATTCAACTATTTCATCTTTTACATTGTAGAAAATAAATTTGTGTCTCAAATCAGAAAAAAAAAAATTGGGTTTTAGCAAAATTCATGAGATAGATAAACAAGCTCAGATTCTTGAAACAATGAGAAAGACTGGAATAACAACAGATACAGAGATATATGCAACGGAAATAAAATTGATGTACTCACAGTATCTCATTAGTCAGAAGCTTAACTATGAAGAACGAGTTCTAAACAGTTATGTTTAGAAGTCATAGTCTATGAAGCACGGGTTCTGAGCTGAATTACTCAGAAGCCACATTTTCAATGAAGAGCGTGTCTTGAACTGAAGTATTCAAGAACCAATATTCCTATTACTCCCCTTGACAGGTGATGCCTGCAACTTTGAATCAGATATACATTTGGGTACCCACTGGTATTTGGGCCCGTGTTTGTTAGTTGCAGTTCGTATGGGGAATATGAAGCAGATTTAACAATTAAAGCATGAGGAATACGATCAGAAAAATAATCACAACCATTAGAAGAGAAAGCATAATCATCTGAACTAGAATCAGAATACGAATATGAGACATTTTTGGAAATCTGAATCATTTGCTTAATAGAGTATTTTGAAATCTTATTACAAATAGCAAATGAATCACTGTTGTAAAGTTTGTCTACATATCGATCTCCCTCAATCATAGAAACATTTGATGTCCGCCTCGCTCTCCAGATTTGCTTCTTGGATTTAGCGCTCAAAGCCCTATCTGAAAGAATTATATCAGAATAATTAGAACTATCAGAAACAACTTTATCTTGTTTCTTTGACTTCCTTGACCGTCTTCTTTTACGCTTAGGTTTATAATATTGATCATTGAGCGTAAAAGAATCATCAAGAATTTTAGACTTAATATTTAAATCAGAATAAATAAATTTATCCAAGCAACCAATCTGATCAACTAATAAATCTGAATTAACTTCGGAGTAAGAAGAATTTTGAGAAAAGATTTCAAAATTGGAAACTTCCTTTTTATTTCCCTTTGAATCAGAAGAGGAACTAGAAATAGAATCTGATTTTTGAGAAAATAAATTTTCTTCAAGACTAGATGTCATGAAAGAATAATATCAGATTCAATTTTCTTTAAAATATTTTGATCTTCTATCTGATCTTCAAGATCTATGATTTTTCCTTCTAATATTATCGGAGAAATATATTTCTTCAAATCATAAGATATTTGAGAACTATTTTCCATAGAAGTATCAGGTGCATAAGGAGAAATAAAATCATTAGACATTGAAGATTTAATAGGAGATATCTCATTTAAAACTCTTTTTCCTCTTCTTGATTTTTCCGGAAAATATTTGGCATTTTCAGACGTGTAAACAAAAGGAATTTCATTTTTCTTTTTATGAATCATTTTCTCATTTTCGAGATCTAACACTTCCTTTTCACTAGTCCAATGAAATTTATACTGTGGACCATAGTGTGCAAGTTTTAGATATTCGAATTTATAAAGAGTGGGAACTTCGTCTATCACTTTGTTTAAAAATTGAGGATTATCAAAACCAAGTCCCCATCTTTGTTTAACAGCTTCTTCACTCCTCGGTTTGTTCATATAAATTGTTTGCTCAGATTGGCCTCTAAGATAATGTGTTTCTTCTAACTTAATTATTTTATCTGAAAACTCATCTTTTAATTTGGTCATGTCAGTCAAAGATTCAAGATAAGTTTTGTTCGAATTTTCCAAATCATCCAATTTCTTTTGAAAGATGTCTTTAGTATTTTCTAAAATTGATTTTTCATCTTTCAAGGAAATTTTCAGTTTGTCAATCAAATATGACTTTTCAACATTTAAATTCTTTTCAGATAAAAACTTAGAACGAAAATCAGACAAAGCATTAATTATGACATTTAACTGAGAGGTAATGAAATTAAAATCAAATTCAGAATATACCTCATCCTTGTCAGTATCAGAATCATCTGACTGGTCATCTCCGACTAAGCATAAGTGAGCGATCTCTACGTTACCAGCTTCGTCATCAGAGTGATCCATCCAAAGTTCTTCTTCGGCTAGCAAAGCTTTTCCATTCTCTCTTTTCTCAGCCAGCTCCAATTTCCTTCGGTAATAGGCTGAGTCCTTAACTCTCTTTGCTCTACACTCATTTGATATATGACCCGGCTTTCCACAGTTGTAGCAAGCAGCAATCTTTGGCTCGGGTACTTTTGCTTTAGGCACATGAGTGAAGCGAGAAGAGTTGGAACCCGATCTCGGTTGGAACTTTTTCTGATAGTGTTGAGAAAGAAGGATCATAGCTTGCTGTAAGGCCTCTCCATCATCATCAGTTGATCCGGTATAATCGTTATCAGACAATGCTTTTTCAGATAATTGCTTCGTGAGAAGAGCTACCGGATCTACTGTCTTTTTGTTCCTTTTATCTAGCTTGGTCTTCTTCTCTAGCACCAAGCTCTCATCAGTTAGCAGAATCTCGTACAGCTCTTGAATCTGCATTGTTGAGATTCTGACATCGTTCCTCAATCTGTGACATGCTTTATTCCACTCAGGCTGGAGAGAATTTAGGAACTTCAGATTTGTCTCCAGATCAGTCTTTTCCACTTTAATCTTTCTAAGATCATTAATCACAGCGCAAAACCGGTCAAATATAGCCTTCAGAGATTCATTGTCCTTCGCCTTAAATTCCTCAAAGTTGTTCATGAAGCATGTCTGGCGTATTTGAGTAGCAACTGTTGACCCAAGCATGATATTTTCTAATTGAGTCCACATCATATTCGGATATTGTTTGAAACAGTCAATTCGATTATAGATCGTGTTAGGCAGAGCTAGCATCAAATTGGACTTTGCTTCTCTATCGGCTTTTTCACGTTTGATTTCATCAGCAGTCAAAGGAATGTCATCTTTTGGCTTGACAAATGGTCCTTCAGTAAAAGATTTCATCATATTTTCTCCGTTACTCTGACGCTCAATGAAATTTATGAACCTATCTAGCCACTGTGTAAACTCATCTTCGTTGATTAAGACTGGTGGACGAGTATCTGTTCCCAATTGCATCATCAGATCATTTGAGTAGAATCTAGCTTGGAGAGCAAACTTGGCAGAATCCATTGCTGAAGTACCAGAAAATCAAAGAACAGATCAGATAGAATTAAAAAAAATCGAAAGTAAGAAAAAAATATTAAAAATTGTAAATTTGAAAAACACTTGATATGACACAAAGTTTAAAAAGAAAAAAAAATTTAGATGACACTAAAAATAAAATTCCAGACTATTTATTTATTTATTTTTTTTAAACTAAGACAGAGGAATTCGGGTCACAAAGGAATTCGTGTCACGAGTGAAACGCATAGGAAGGAATGCGTGTCCAGAAGGCAACATGAAAGAAGGAATGCGGGTCCTTCAGGAAACGCATAGGAGGAATGCGTGTCCTGAAGGGAACGCATAGGAGGAATGTGTGTGCAGAGTGACACGCATTTGGAGAAATGCGGGTGTCAACAGATACGCACTATGAGATATGCGTTTCCAATAGAGAACCAATCAACAAGACAGAAACACTAACACCCAAAAGTTAGACCCGCATATTGAATTTATGATTGACCCGCATTTTAACATGAATGACCCGCATTCTATCATGAATGACACGCATAGTTCATCAACTCATAAAATTTCCCAGAAACAGATCAAATCAAGAAATTGAACCTAGAAATGTATAAACTGAACTTCGAAAACACAATTCTAACAACAATTGACAACCTAAATCGATTAAAACACACTAAATTTCAAAAACAAGAATGAAACAGTAACAAAACTCGACTTTTTCAGAATATTCTCAAAATCAAAATCAAAGCAACAAATCACGTTTTTATGCAAAATAACACGAATCAAACATGATCGAATTTCAAAAACGAATCAAATGAACCAAAAATCAACACAATTCGATCCAAAAACAATCCAAATTTTGTGAGAAATCAAGAAAACGAGATTTTCTTGGAAAATTCAAGAAAATCAATCAAATTTTCGATTTCGATCACTAATTCAGATTTTGTAAAACAATCTCTCAATCCTCTCAAGATCTAGACAGCTCTGATACCAATTGTTAATCCAAGATCACTAGAACTTTAGAGAGAGAAAGTAGAGAGACAGACAATAGAAGCGCAAAATAGAATTCTATTAGATGTGTGTGTGAAGCTTGTTGTTACAAGACACAAGACCAAAGGGACTTAAATACCCTTGGTCAGATACACTACATATATGCTCTTTAAGCACAGTATAAGACCAAACCTATAAATACAATGATTACTATAAAATCAGACTTAACAAGGGTAGATCTGCCGCTCGACATGAGTGTCTAAATTACATTATCGGAAACGCGTGCGTTTCTTTAATTTTAGATTTTTAACTGCTTGAATAGTCTTGTCAAATATTTCTTATTTCTTTTATTAAATTACATTAACATATATATATATATATATATATGTGTGTGTGGGTTCATACGAGAACAACATTTATTTAAGAAAAACATGAGAAAGGCCGAGTACATACAAAATCATATATGAATCACGTACAAAATCATATATATTTCATGCGACTTTGCGCGCCACTTTAGGTCGTGCCCAAAGTCGCACACGTCGGTTTTTTCGGGTAAATGTAAAATCACATATGATTTTGTACATGATCTGCTATTTTTTGTTGTTTATTTGTTTTCTTAAATTGTTAACGTTCTCGTTTGAACCCCTCTATATATGTATAAATATATTGGAAACCACCTTATTTGTGAAAACCATGGAAACTTTCGATTTCATTTTGGTTAAGTTAATGAAATTGTTTCATTAATTTGTAAAATTTGATAAAATGTTTTATATAATTTTTTCTTGATGAAATTGTTTTATATATTTGTGTTTTTTACGTAAAAATGAAAAAGTTTATTTAAAGAATGAGAAAATGTATGAAACAATTTTATCATAATGAGAAAATACATGAAACAATTTCATTTTTACATAAAAAAAACACAAATATATGAAACAATTTTATCAACAAAAAAATTATATGACACAATTTCATCAAATTAAACAATTTCATGATCAATTTCATTTACGTAACCAAAAAATGGACAGTTTCCATGGTTTGCAAAATTAAAGTGATTTCCATTTGATCTATTCCCTGTATCTATATATCAATATATATGTATATATATATATATATATATAGGGGAGCGATCAATTGAAAACCAGTATTACATTGGAAACTTTGGAAACCAAAATCAACCAATCAGTGAATTTCTTTTTTTATTTTTACTTTTAATTGAAAAGGTTATTTTTGTCTTTTACATTATTTCATAATATATTTGGTAACTGTTATTATTATTATATTAATAATTATTTAATTTTAATTTAGCTTATATATGGTAATACTAATCATTGATTAATTTAAAAATGAGATATTTAATTTAGCTTATATATGGTAATAATGAAACAATAATACTAACATGATGAACCTGATGAATCTATTTTCATTATGAAACAATAATGCTAACACGATGAACATGATGAATCTATTTTCATATACGGTTATGCAACTGAACAGGTAATGAAACAAAAATGGAAATTAACAAAAATGGCACAAATTCATCATGTTTCATTATGAAACAATAATGCTAACACGATGAACCTGATGAATCTATTTTCATTATGAAACAATAATGTTAACACGATGAACCTGATGAAATCTATCATCCAATGAAATATGTAATCCAATGAAATATGTAATCCACAAATTCATTCTGTTTCATCACAATATTAGATTGCGTGGGAAATTTTATAATAAAATGAAAGTAAAAAAAATATTTTCTTACATTTTAAAAGAAAAATATTTTTTTTGATGAAAAGACAAATGCTCCTCGTTTTCATAGTAAAAAAATAACAAAATTTATATTCCGTGGAAAATTTTATTTTTGGTTTCAAGGAATCTAAATAAATAAACCTTTCTTGCCATATTTGAGACACAAAATCAAAAGACATACTTACCCTTTTCATCTATTATTTTTATTTATTATTAATAAATTAATTAATTTACTACCATATATAATTCAAATGAATCTTAATAATGGATTATAAAGATCAATGACTGAAATTTGGTTTCCAAAGTTTGCAATGAAATTTGGTTTCCAATTGATACCACCCCTATATATATATATATATATATATATATATATATATATATATATATATATATAAAGAGGGTGTGTTTTTTTTGCAATCCAAACAATTTGTACAAACTATGCAAATCACTATATTAGGAAACAATAGATATATTTACGGATAATGATTATGATTCATTAATAAAGATTGTGATATGTATGGAAAATGTTAAGTTTATTCATTATAATCATGATTTTAAATTAGAAAATGTTAAGTTTATTCATTATAATCATGATTTTAAATTAGGAAACATAAAGTCTTGATGAACGGCTAAGATTGGTTTGCGTAGTTTGTACAAATTGATTGGTTGCAAAAGAAACACACCATATATATATATATATATAGGGTCAGGTTCAAACGAGAAGCTAAACATTTTGCGAGAAGACGAGAAGTGTTTAATCATATATGATACAAAAGCTTAATCATATATGATTAAACACTTGTTATATTGGCAATACATAGACGTTTAAGCATACATGATTAAACACACCTACATGCCGTGTAATTATATATGATTAAACACTTCTCGCATGATGCTCCCCCTCTCTCTCTCTCTCTCTATATATATATATATATATTTTAAAATCCAATGTTTGAGGGATATCAAAACAATCATAGGATTTCAAATCCGAAAATTCCTTCAAACCAAACACGGGATTGGAATGAATTTGAAATCCGAATCCCTCCAATTACAATCCATCCCGGCAAACCAAACGCACCCTTAGGGTGCGTTTGGTTTGCGGGATTTGAATGGATTTGGAGGGATTCTGATTTCAAATCCGTTTCCATCATGTGTTTGGTTTGCAGGTATGAAATTTGTTCACCGGATTTGAAGTCCTTTGACATTTTTAAAATCCTTAACCAGATGGATTTGGAACTCCTTTGCAATGGGTTGGGATTTCAAATCCCCCCAAATCCAAATTCCTCCAAATCCAAATTCTTACTTGAAATCCAATTCATTCCTACAAACCAAACGCACCCTTAGTTTCCTAATATTTTATTTTTATTTTTTAGCTTTATATGCAATTAAACTTGATTAATAATGTAGTTGTCCCAACATTTGTGAATATTGTTTTCCTTGATTGATAACATTGTCTCACCGTAAGTGGAAACCCAACAGGTTAATTTTCGACCACGAATCTTGTGGCTCGAGCTTGTACGAGCCAGTTGGTGTTGGGTCCATACACCACCCATGCAACAAATATAAAGTTGTTGATTCTGAACCAAAACCTGAAAACACACCCACCATCACATGCTCTTGCCTCACTTCTCTCCCTCCATGCACCTCAAAACCAACAATTAGTTACATATATGTATATGAAAGTTGATATTCATGTTACTTAAGGACTGGTTTATTAAACACTTATCCGGTAAATATTTATTGGGTCATTTACCTTGCCGTATGAAAATGATAAGGACCAAGAAACTTACCCGATATGAGCGATGATAAGCGTGAAGAGTCTTACCCGGTAAATGAGGGTGACGACTATTATTACCCGGTAAGAGCTTACGGTACAGATTGTTGCATGCGATACCCATTTTGATCGATTACAATTTTACCCCGTAAATAAGTTAGAGATGAATTATACGGGTAATCGCTTACGGGTAAGCGCTTACCGGGTAAGCGACCCCTATGTATCGGTAATCACCCACACAAAACCTCAAATTAAACACGTGAGAATATATACATAATCTGCATAAAAAAGTAGTACTTTAGTAACTATAAAACCGAAGGCTTTCACCGACGAACCAGTTGTAGTGAAAGTCGGATTTCCATGGGTTTTATATCGATAATTCTGATATATTTATAAAAAATGATTCAAAATATAGTATTTTCTGTAAAAATAAACTTGCCAAAATACAATAAAAATACATTATTAGTTTTTACAAATCAAATGTAATATTTATTACAAACTGTTCGTGAACTATCTAATAAGGGGGAGGGGAGGGTTTTTATCCATTAACGTCTTCTACTTAGCTAGTTCGTCAGCTGTCTATTTTTGTTGTGCCTCCAACGCTTCCCTATTTTTTTGCTCAATCTCCCGTTTGCTCAAAAACTCCTCATGATCCTCCTCATATTTCGCTAGCTTTTCTTTTAACACGTCTACCTGTAATTATTTAACATTTGACAAAAACTCAATAATGTGTTGGCAATAAATAATTAAAAAAATATTATATGTACTATATGTGTTGGATCCCAATCAATCAAACAATCAAAAACAGAAACAATATGTAATATGATAAACAGAGATTGAGAGCCAGAAGTCGTATTTGTATTGATCTATGAGAGAATTGCAGAATGTAGTGAGATAAAAATTACAACTAGGGGAGCGTATTCTAATATGGAAATTTAACTACAAGCTTATAACAAACTTTATTTATACAAGGAAAGAATAGCTAAAGCTACAGTACATTTTCATGAATGACAAATGAATTAGTTACACGTGTTCTAATATGCTATGATCTACTTTATCGAACTTTGGAGGCTTTGTGGAAGGCTTTCTGGAATAGTATCTTTAAGTATCAAAGTCTGAACAAGATGTTCATACATTGTATCCGAACTCTGATCAACTCTAGCCGAACTCTGATAAACCTTCATCAGATCTCTGAGCATTATACTGCAAACTTTACACTTAGCCAATTTCAGCATTCCAAAACTCTGATCCTTCTGACCTATAATTCTAATCAAGCACTCTAGAGATAACACTTAGCGTATTTACACCATTTCCAACTCTGAGCCTTCAGTGTTAGAGCTCTGATCAAGCATATCATAGATGAACACTTAGGCAATTTTGACTAACTTTTGAAGTCTAACATTCCACCTCCTTTGGTTAAATTGTTCTATACTGATCTACATATTCTCACTTAAGAATGATAATGAATCTTAAAAGCATAATATTCTTTAGAGCAAGTTGATCATCTATTAGATTTTTGATTATGTTACATTTGTCAACATCAATTCCTTTCTTAACTCTCTTCTCCATTGTCTTTTTCAGTTGCCTTATTGTTCCAGAAGAGTACTTGGCCACTCTCTAGCCTTGTAGAAAAACTTTATGCCATTCAAAGGATTTTTCAACATAATACCCAATTCAAGCCATTCAACAATTGTTCCCCTATCAATCTTATCAAAATCAGGATGATTTGTATCTGGAGCTGGGAGAAATACATAAGGTTCTCCAACCTCAAAAGCCACTTGAAAATCTGTAAATGCATCCCACCTCAGTGCTCTAAGCATGCCCTCCTTGACATAAGATATGGCCCATCTCTCTTTTTTATTACCTTCTTCATTGTTCCCCAAATGCCATACAAATCTAGAAAGTCATGGATGCATTGGTTCTTGAAGTCAGCTTTAGCGAACTAGTAAATCTTTCCATCCTCCCTTATGACTTCAAAAGAAGATACTTTAAGTTTTGCACCTTTCTAATAAACAGCTCTCTAATTGGTGTGATCATGAATTTAGAGTAAACTGCTTCTCTAGACTTTTCCATCTTTTGCATTCGATTCGAATAAGCTATAATATTTGTCACACTCTTATCATGAAGTATGTCCATATAATCACATATTTCACATCACTTCTGAAAATTTTAGAGAACTTGAACTCAAGAAACCATTCATCTGGATTAATTGGCATTTGATAAAAATGAATAGTCCTTGGTTCTTCGTGATTTGCCTGTTCTTGAGAACTTGATTTTCTTCTTCAACAACCTCTTCTTCCTTATCTAAATTTATCAAGAATTCAGAAGGGAAAATATAATCTGACTGTAGTTGAAATTATCCTTTTCAATCAAGCAATTCAATTAAACAACCTACAATTCAAGATTTGGCATTGAAGATCTAGAGAGAGAGAGTAGAGAGAGAAACAGTCACAAGTATATTGATGTAACAATGATGAACAACCTCTTACAACCTATTACAAAGGAAACACTATTTATATGAGAACTAAAATCACAAGCTTAACAACAATGTAAACTCATATTAGACTAAACATACTTTGACTTTGTTGACTTATCTTGACTTGACTTTTCCTATTAAATCTTGGATACAATAATACACTAACAATCTCCCCCTTTGTATTCAAGATTTAATAAAAATTTGACATTAGTCTTCAGCACTTGATTCTTCAATCTTTAATTCTGACGTCTTTAAAAACTTTGAAGCTCTAACAATCTTCAGTCTTTCAATCTTTGAAAAATCTTGAAAAGTGTTTAATACTTTGCAGCTTTGGAAAGTCAACAAGTCTTGAAAACGAATCATTTAAAGTCTTGAAACAATACTATGAAAACTTCATCTTTGAAACTTCTTTAAACTTCTTTGAAACTTCGAACTTTTTGAAACTTCGAGGGATCTTTGAACTTTTTATCTTCATCTCTTTGATCTCTTGACCGTCTTCATTAAAACAAACTTTCACGAATCATCTTCACTTTGACTTGTCTTCAAAAATCTTTGAGAATGATTTCTTTTCATCTGATTTGAACTTTTCAGAAAATTCATCACAAGTCTTGACATTATAACTCTGGAATTCCTTGAAATTGATCTCTGTAGATTTCTCCCCCTTTTTGATGATTGTGAGCTTCATGATCATCAAAATATCCTCAATTTCAACATTCTCTTTGATCATCCCCCTTTTACAAATATTCTCCCCTTTTTAGATACATTTAACATTCTCTGCCCTTTGATCTGAATAGCTGAATCATGAACTGTATATATACCCGAATATTTTCAAATTCAGATATAATGAACTTGGTAACCCTGATTCAACAAATAAAATAGTTAGAAATGCCTGTCAGTAACACGTAGTTACTGTGTACAACGAATGTACAATTTAAGGAGCTGGTTAGATGATGACTCCACAGGACTTCCATTCAATCATTGAAAAACACAAGATAATTCTATGAATGTTCTTACAGAAAAAACAAATTTTATGTGTGCTCGTGCTTCTGTATGAAAGAATTCAGCACAATGATTGTGTTTCATAAGGTTCAAATTGTGTAAACTGTTGAGACAGCAACAAGTATTACACGGACTCAATGTGCATGAAAGATGTGTGAAGGTGGGGCAAATTTCCTTATTTTTCAATATCTAAATCTTCCGAGTGAAGACCAGATAGCAGATATGTTGCGTCCCCAAGAAAATTAAAACATTTCTTTGTCGGGAAAGAAACGAGTGGCTGGTAGGGTTAATGCAAGAGTTGGCATGGGCTAGGTGCTTGTTTCAATGATGGTCACCAAAGAATGTGAACCAATCAGTAGATGTGGCTGCCCGACTCATAAAGTGGTTGGTGCAGAGTTTTCATATTCTTTTAACTCTATTCTCACACCCTCTTTCTTTTAACATTATGAGCTCACTTCTAACCAAACTCTCATTTACATTTTACCTCAGCTCAATGAGAAAAACTCAACCGGATGAGTTATCTCCCCCACTCTTTGATTTTATGACCCCTCACCCCTCAATCACTCTAGGATAACTTCCTGGGTAGGAAACACAGGTTAACGTGAATCCATGGAAGTTCTGTTTAAGCTCATACATGATTCCCATGTAAGATATCCTATTAAGATTGGTTGTTCAATTGTTTAACTTGAACAGTTAAGCATAAAAATATATGATAACATTGTCAAAATGTATGCTCATTTAAGATTTGAGCAATTGAACTTTGAAGATCTCTCAAACAGGGATATTGAATGAATGAAATGAACACAAGAGAATTGTTTTGAGAATATGACAATGTATCAATCAGATCAAATGAAATGGTTAGGGTATCAAAGAATTGATAGTTTGTTTATATGAACGAATATAAACACTTATAGCAATGAAAGCACAAATATTGAAATGATGAATGATGTTCAACAACTTTGGAAACAAACGAGGGTATTACCATCGAAAAATTGTTTCTTTATGAGATATGGTAATAACAAATACGAATGAAGTACTGAACCGGTGTGTGTGAATACTTTACAGTATGTAAAAAAGATAATACGCAAGTATTGATCTTTGGAAACACACGACCAGTTAAACATTAAAGCTCAGATATGAAAAACATTTAAAAATTTACTTCTAAATTCATGAAATCTTTTGAGAATAGAGAATTGGTTTGAACATTTCAGAAAATGTTTTTCATGTTCAAAAGTTGTTCTTCTTTCACACAATCACAGATCGAGATTAGAAGATACATACTGTTAAGCTCCCCCTCAAATCATGATAAAATGATTTAGGTCATGTAAGCTCCCCCTGGATATTCGCAGAATATCCATATTTGAACATGAAAGAACGGGTCCTGATCTGTCATGTGATCAGAAGCCATAGTCTTTACATTAAGGTACGGGTCTTGAACTATGTTATTCAAGAGCCATAAACTTGTACTTTGAAGTACGATTCCTAGATTGTTTTGTCTAGAAGTCAAACATCTTGCTCCCCCTAAACCTGCAGTACCTACAAATCAGATTTAACAGGTTTTGGTACCCACTGGTATTTGGGTCCTGGTATGTTAGATTTAGAAATCCACTTTTCATTAGAATTATATCTTTTAAATCCAGAATTCTGAGAAGTTATTCTGTAAGAACCGTACCAGTTATGAGCAGTTTCTCTCTGAACAAAGTCATTCTTTCCACAGTAAGAACAACAGATTTTCCTTTGAGCCATCCTGATCAAATGATTAGTCGAGTAATACATATCAGGATTATCAAAAGATTTACCTTTATATGTACTGTTCCTTTTGGCTTTGGATGTGGATGTAGATGCTTTGTCATTCTTCTTCTCTTCATCTGAAGAACTCTTCACTCTCCAGACCATCTGGTTTTTCTTTGATTGTTTTCCAAGAGATTTTACATAATAGCTCGTTGAACCATCAACAGATTTGTCATAAAATAGATTTGATGGTCTGATCTGATTTGATTTGACAGTTTGTGGTTTGATACAGTTCTGTTTGAAAACATTTTTATCAAGAATAGAACTTGAAGCTGTTTTGGAAGAACAGACTGATTCTGTTGAATTATCAACAGGTGATTGACTAATCACATCAGCTGTTACTTTTTCTGACAATTCAATGTTTGCAGCGTCTAAGTCATTTATCTTTTTAGTCAAAATGTTTCTTTCATCTGAAAGTGTGTCAAATTTCTGTTTCAAATCAGATCTAGTCATCTGTTCTTTAAGAATATCTGATTATAGAACAGAGATTTTGGACATGAGCTTCGATATTTCAGTTTCAAAATATGAACGTTCTTGCTCAAAATCTTTTTGTAAGTTCTTGGATTTATCAGAATTTTCATTGAAGATCCCAACATTTCTCTTTTCAAAATTTTTCTTTTCAGATTCAAAAGACTTTTTATTTTCTTTAAAAATTTGTCTTTCTTTTTCTAATAAGTCTTGTAAAACTAAGATTTGTTTGGGAAATTCAGTGTTTTTATCTTCAAGAACTTTTCTTTCCTTAGCAAATGTGTCTCTTTCAGTAATTAGAATCTTTTGAAAATCAGACACTTGCTTGGAAAGTTTAATGCATCTCAGCTCAAGATCCTTTTTCTCTTGTAAAGTTTTCTTGGAAATCTCAGATAATTGTTGAGTTGAAGATGTCTTCAAATTTGATTTTTCTTTTTCTGCTTGGAGGCTTGTTTGCAGTTCAACATTTTTCTTCTCCAAAACAGATATCTGATCTTCAAAGCTTAAACTTCTGTTGAAGCTTGACTAACTTATCTTTCAGCTCTAATGATTTCATTTCAGTCCTCTTCATTTGGCTTTGAAGATTTGAAATCTTTCTGTCTTTCAGCTTGATTTCTTTTTCACAAGCTTGAATAGTATTTCCTTTTATTTCCTTTTATTTCCATCATTTCCTCTTTCTCTTTAATCTCCTTCTCTCTTGCACTGATGATACCTGCACAATCAGATTTAGCCATATTAGCACACTTTATACAGTCAGGAGTTTTATCAGAGTTTGACAAATTAAATTTCAACTCCTGAATCTGCTTTAGAAGCTTTGAATTCTGATTTTTCAGATTGTCTCTTTCTGCCTCTATTTTCGGTATCTCAGGCATGTACAAAACAGCCATATCTCTTGCAGATAAAACAGTGTTTCCTCTCTCGTCTGTAACAGGCATCTTGTCAGAATGTTAGCTTTAAAAAAATGATCGTCAAAAATCAGAAAATTATGACCACTATCAAAATATGTCCCCCTCCACAGACTTAGCACGGGGGTTCCGCTAACAAAATGATCGTTCCCAAACAAATCAGAAATTTTCACTAAAAAAGTCAAACTTGGATCACACAAAAAAAATTTAATTTTCAAAAAAAAATCTATGTCTTTAAACTCGCATGTCACTATACGCGCTAGTCACTGTTCACCGAGGAACTCGCAGATGGTAACGTGCGTGTTTCTAGAACTCCCAGGACATTAGTAGCGCCTTTTGCTCAAACTCGCATGACTATGAAACTCGCAAGGCACTGAAAGCGCAAATCACTATTCACACTGAAACTCGCTAGTAGGCACTCGCGCATTTCTGGAACTCGCTAGTCGCTACGTGCGCGTTTTATGTCGTTTGCGCGTTTCAACACCTAGACAAAATTTGACATTTTTGAAACTCGCAGGCTTAGCTTGCGCGTTCTTCAGCTTAAATCTTGCGTGTTCTTGAGATGAACTTGCGCGTTTTGATAGTTTTGTTCACGAAATCAATCCAAATCGACTTAAACATGCAAATTTAAACATAAAATTGCACCAACATGATCGAATTATCAATTAGAACATTATTCTCACACAAGATTTTGATTAAAAACATCAAAATGTCCTCATTCGATTCAAGAACAGTGTTCGACATATTTTTCAAGAAAAACACAATGAAATCCAAAAATAAAATTGTTCTAGTGATTAATTTGTGTTTGTTGTGAACACTAAATGTTTACAAACATAAATCGAATTCAACTTAATCACACACAAATTTCAACAATTCATGAAGAACTCGATCAAACAGTGACTTTTTCACAACAACGAATGTTCTTGACAAAATTTTCAGAAAATTCAATCAATTTGTTCAATCCAATCAATGTGAAATTGTTTGGTCTCGCTCTGATACCAATTGAAATTGTCCTTTTCAATCAAGCAATTCAATTAAACAATCTACAATTCAAGATTTGGCATGGAAGATCTAGAGAGAGAGAAACAGTCACAAGTATATTGATGTAACAATGATGAACAACCTCTTACAAACTATTACAAAGGAAACACTATTTATATGAGAACTAAAATCACAAGCTTAACAACAAAGTAAACTCATATTAGACTAAACATACTTTGACTTTGTTGACTTATCTTGACTTGAGTTTTCCTATTAAATCTTGGATACAATAACACACTAACACTAGTAGGCTCTTTGTGCTTGACTCTTCAATGTACTAGCCTTTGCACTCTCTAACACAATCCATTAGTCTCAATTCTTTCTTTTATAGAATCAATATATCTCCTTATAACACTCTTCAACTCATTCTTAGCTAGAATTTTGATTTCCAAATCTTCAAGAAATGTTCTCAAAGTCATATCACTGAACTTTGGAATATCACATAACCTTAGTTGATTGAAGGTTCGCTCATCCAGACTGTAGATATAACCCAAATTATCTTGAATTATGAGATACTTCCCAATATAATCTACACAATGAGTTAAATTTGTGAATGGTTCTTTTAGATTTATCTTTAGAAGTGTGAATTTAATTTCTAACTATAAGTCATACATAGCCAGATTCCTGATACTGATTCCCAACAATTTTTTAAACTCCAACTCTAACCAGGATTTAATAGTCTTCTCAAAGAACTTCACTAAAAACATTTGATCTTCAATGTTGAGTCTGTCAAAATCAACACTAGCCCATTTGCATAAGTTACCATCTTCATTCTTCACCTTGATTTCAGCATAACATATCATCCTAAAATCAATTTTCTGGATATCAATAACATCAACAATCTTCTTCTTCAAATTCAGCACCTTATCACTTATTCTCATCCTTTTTCAATCCTAGCTTGATTGTCAAAAATGCATTCCTTCTCTTTGATTACATAATCTATGATTGGTTCTTCTAGAAAATCTATTTTCATTTTTTGGAATGACAATGGGGTGTCTGAAGATGTATTATGGCATAAGCTTCTGAATAATTTCCTCAAAGTTATCCATTTTCTCAAAGTTGAAGATATATCAGCTGCAAAATCATTATAATAAAGAACACCTTCAACTCTTCTATCTCTTAATTTCATGAAAAGTGAGAGATCTCTAAACTTAATCTAAGCAGGTATAAAATGGAATTCTCTAACCATATTTCCCACAAACTTCAGATTGTAGATAACTATTTCTTTGTACTCATTCACCGGGCTTTCATTTCCAACTGTTATACCCAATACATCATCAACACAATAACTTCTATGATATTGACTTTCTCTCTGAGTACTAACATTCTAAGCACTATCTTTAGGAAACACAATAGATGGCTCGCAGGTTCTATTCTCTGGCTTTTCTCACTCTTTTTATAATTATGATGATGATGATCATCATCAAACTTTCTCTTCATCTGATTAACCTGAACCTTGCACTGATCTGATAAAATCTTAATTAAGCTCTCTATTGCAGATATTTGCTCTTCCATAGAATCAAATCTTCCATTAAGGTGATCATATTAATCATTGTAAACATATATGTCATAAGGGATGGGAGTTGTTGAAGGGCCAATAGGAACACTTGCAGTAGGCACCTGATCTTGATGTTAAGAGAAAGATTGAGCTTTGGTAGCAATCATCTCATTCCATTGATAGGAGCTAAAAATTCTTTAACATGCATGCTTGAATGCTCAGAAAATCATTTTGTTTCACAAGTTGAGAAGATAATAACTTTGGGATATGGGTTGCTGCCTTAGATACATCCTCTTGGAGTAGCATCAAAGAGTCATCTACTTTATCCAACCTATCCTCCACCTTTCCTTGAAAGGTCTCCACCATATTCTCCAAGATTTAAATTGAGTAGTAGTTGTCTTGTAGTTTAGTCTGGATCTTTTCAAACACAGATAAGCATTGATCCTTGAAGTAAACAAATTCCTCCTTGATCACATATACACTTGGTAAGCCTGAATCAACTAATGATCCAGTTGACAATCCCTCTGAGAATTATTGGCTTGTTAGTAGCACAGAGCTACCTAGTGCAACAAATGTACCTTGTGTTAGATCAA
Organism: Arctium minus; assembly: GCA_954870635.1. Lineage (NCBI taxonomy): Eukaryota > Viridiplantae > Streptophyta > Magnoliopsida > Asterales > Asteraceae > Arctium > Arctium minus. The sequence goes on along the minus strand of OX941090.1, from coordinate 65,336,261 downwards.
GAATTGTATTCAAGATTAAAAGGTCTTGTTTGTAATTGTATGTAAAAGTCAAAATAGTATAAGTCATCAAAAGTCAAAGATGTCAAAGTCTTGTTAGTCAAAGTGTAGTTAGTTTGTCTTGTAATCTTAGAGTATAAATAGATTTTCCTTTGTACAATTTGGTGAGGATTCCTTGATATTGTCATATTACTTTGAGAGAGATTCTAGAGAGAGAAACTGATTATAGACAGAGAAAGTTCAAGATTCTTAAATAAAATGTCAGATTTGTGATTGAAATCTGTTTGTTTGGGAATTTCAATTGGTATCAGAGCATTGGGAGAAAATTTTGTGCACGGATTTGTATCAATTTCGTCCAGATCTAAAAATCAGGGAAGTTTTCAAATTTTTTTGTGTGATCTGTTTCTGAAAATTTCTATTGATTTTGTCGATTTCATCAAGATTGATATGGATTCGTTCATAAAAACATGTTTTAAAATCAAGTTTGATATAGATTTCATGTTTTAATCATTGAATCAAAGTTTTGAATTTTTTTTAAGATCCACGTGTTCTTGATATTTTTTTTTTCAGATTTGAATTTTTGATTCAAAATGGTTGATATGTTGTTTCCAAAATGTGTTTGTGATGTGTTTGTGATATGGTTGAATTTGTTGTTTTTGGAGTATCCACAACAAATTTGAATTTTTTTTAAATTTTGCAGAAAATTGACAGTGTTCATCAAAGTGAAGCAAAGAAAAGAAGAAAACATGAAAGTCAAATTATATTTTTCAAAGTTGTTGCATCAATATGGAATTTGCAAGCAACAAGAACTTGAAATTTTCATGATTTGATGAACTTGCAAGCAACTGCTATATCAAAATAGGAAGAACTCGCATACAGCTTACCAAGACTCGCATGATGATCTTCATCCATGAAGAACTCGTATAACCTTAATGTAGATCCCAGTACAGTGCAATCAATAGCAAATAATCAACAACGAAGAATAATTGTATAGCCACAACCTCTAGTCATATGATTAATAATTAATCAAAGGGTTTAGATTTACAGAGAGTATATCTGATCAGAGAAAGTAAACCTATTGACTAGAGATCTGGAAAATAATGAGACTACCTTGATAAATGAACTAAATAAGCCTTTATATACTTAGGCATTACAAGCTAATGGGCTTATGGGCTTTAGGCCCATCTAACAAAACAACTATTAAATAATTACATTTCGAACCCTTATAAATGCTTTTTACAACTTTCAACACACATGACATTCAGTCCTAACAATCTCCCCCTAAAGTTGAATAAGGCATTTATCTTCTTGAAAACTTCACCCTTGATCTTCTTTCCCTCTTGAATATTTGAAAAACTTTGGTGTTGCATATCTTCATGTCTTTCCTAGATCCCCCTTGAATAAAGCTCTTGGTCTTCATAGTTTCAACTTTGTAACCAGATTCAATGTACAATAGCCTCGACTGAATGCACTATCACGCAACTTTCAACTGTAGAAACTCAATCACATCGGATCAACACACAAGAAAGATAATGTGAGAGTTACATGACTTTCCACGGTGCAACTTCAGTTTAAACAATGAATTTGTCTTTGAACCCCGAGTTGAATAGACTTTCAGCTTAAGAACTTGTTTCAATCTGCTCGTTGGAGGAAATGACTTATAGCAAACACCATATGATACGGGATAGAAGAAATACAATCTTTGAAATCTTCATCTTTGAACTCATATCTTCATCTCTTTGATCTCTCGACTTTCTTCAGAAAAGCAAACTTTCACTTTATCTTATAATCATCTTCAAAAAATCATCTTCATTCAGAAAATGTTCATTCAGAAATTCAATCATATTATAACTTTGAAATCGAACTTTGTACAACTCTCCCCCTTTTTGATGATTGTGAGCATCATGATCATCAAAACTCTTCAATTTCAACATATTCTTTGATCTCCTCCTTTGTGATTATTTGACATTCTTTGCCCTTTGATCTGAGTATCCGTCAATTCATGAAATGTATATATCCGAATCTTTTCAAATTCAGACATAATGAACAATGTAACCCTAATTCAACAGATGAAACAGTTAGCATGCCTGTAAGTAGCACAGAGCCACTTTGTACAACGGATGTACATAGGAAAGGAGCTTTTGTGATGTTCACTCCCCCAGGGCTTCTATTTAATCATCGAAAAACCACAAAGGAATTTTCTATGAATGTTATGACAAGAAAACTTATTCCTTGTGTGTACGTGAAAGTGTAGAATGATTGAAGCTACTTGTATGAGTCATATAATTTCGAGCTAAATTATTAGCACTCTCTCTTTTCTCCTTTTCCACAGGAGAAGCTTCTGTCGGAATTTGGGATTGCATCTCTTATTCAATCAAATATAATCTGGTATAGGGACCCACCTCATGTTCATCCACAAAATTAAAAAAAAATCAACTTTCCACTCTTCATATTCTCTTTTGCACCGCAGCCTTGCTGGGTTCATCATTTTTGATCGTATCGAATAAACTTAATTCGATCCGGTTTTGAAAAGAGATGAAACTCAAAAGTGCAAGGACCAAAAGTGACAAAGTCTGAATCTTGAAAGATTAGGGTCACAAATGACCAACTACTGAAACCTTGAAGTACGGGGGCTGAAAGCGACTCAAACAGAAACTACTAACTAGAGGGACTAAAAGTGTAAAAATTAAAACTTTTAACGGACTTAGCTGAAAACTAACGGAAAAAGGATTAAAACTGAAATAAAACTAACCAAACTAACAAACTAACCGGACTAACTGAGAATTAATGGAAAAGGACCAAAAAGTTAAGCATTTAACGGAGAGTTAACGGATTTACTATTCATCATCTTCTCCGTTGATCCATCATGCAAAACTCGAAAACGGTTAGAAATTTTCAATGCAAAACGATTGTTAAAGATCCCTGATCAGACTTAACAGATTAAAATTCAACCGGTCAACCCACGATCACAAACGAACAAACCGAAAACTTTTTGGAAAACGATCGAAACTTTTAAAAATCAGTATGAGTTAAGACTTTTCGCTAAAAAATGATCGTTTATGTTCCCTTAATCACCCTCAACTGATTAAATTTCGAAAAAATCTATCAAACTCTCGAACGAAGCAACCGAAAATTTTTCGGAAACCGAACGAGAATTTAAAAACTCGATATGGGTGAAAATTTTAAGATAAAAAACGATCGTTTAAGCTTTGTAAACAACCCTTACCAGTTTAAAACTTGAAAAACTTTGTTCCCGATCGCTACCGAATCAACCGAAATGATTTCGAAAAACAATCGAAAACCTCAAAACTTGTTTGAAGTTGGTTCGCTGGACACCGGGAGCAGCAAGGGACCGGTGGGGGAAACACCGGTCAATGGAGGGGCCGGGCGACGAGGCACTGGTCTAGGTGATGGTCCGGGCGATGCTAGACACCGGGCGAGGACGGTACCGGTCGAGATGACCCTGGGAGATTGGATACCGGTCAAGCAACATTGGGTTGATACCGGGCGAAAGCTAGTACCGGTCAACAGCAAGGCACCGGTCGACCGATGATAGCACCGGTCAACAACATGGTACCGGTCGGTTTCATGGTGAGAAGTCCGGTCGAAATATATATATAAATATGTATTTATGCGATCGATAATATAACTATGTATGCATGCAAGATGTATATGTATATGATCAAACAAACCGTCGGTCGACCAACAAATTCTACAGACCAACTAAGGTTAAATTAACCAATCACAACAAGGTGGTAATTGTAACAAAAAAAAAATTAACCAATCAAAATGCACCGTTTAAGTCTTGCATAGCCATCTTCTTGTCTCTGGAGTAACAGTGGGATGAAAGTCTCGAAGATAATATATGTGCACTTTCTTCAATCAATAGGTTATCATACTTGAATCCCAACTGCAGAAAATCTTCCTTCCTTCCTACCGGTCAATTAATACCAATTGTAGTATACCGGTCAACAACTTAATACCGGTCAATTGATACCGGTCATTTGTAGAATACCAATTAATACCGGTCACGAGAATGTAGCGGTCAAGCAAAGTACCGGTCAAGGGATCCGGTCGAAATCGATAACCGATAGCCCAATAAACACAATAACAGATAAGATTATGGACCGATAAACTCGATAAATTTGACGAACGATCGACCCAGAAAAATCAATCGCACCTAGAAAAATTAATCAACCAAGATTAATCAATCGATCGACCTTTACTCAAACAAACAAAATTTGATTTTAAAACCACAGTCGATGGATAAATCAATCCAGAAAACTATTAATTGACAGAACCGATAAAATAAGATATGCAGACCGGACTCAAAGAATTTTGAACCCAGAAAACAATTTTTCTGAAAACTGTTGATCCCAATTATGATGTTCTTTAACTTGATTTAACCGTTCACTACACACAGGTTAATTAAACAGAGTACGGAAGCGTTTAAGATGTGTAAGAAAGATAGAACATGCAAGGTAGTAAACACACAAGTAAATCAATAAACAGGAAGTAAAATATTACGAGATAATCACTCAAACAACTGTTTCATTGATTACTGTAGAACACCAAGAACACGCACTGGTATGTGCAAATATTCTCTTGGAAGATACAAACTCTATTTTCTTTTGTGTGTGCTCGCGTTGTTTTTCCAAAACTCTAAGGTGGTGCTCCCATAATATACAAGAAGGATGCACCCCTTAGTACAAGACAAAGACGGACATTCCATAAACGGAATGCCACCTGGAAAGTGAAACCATCATGTGTCGCACTAAAGGTGATCTGGAAATCTTCGTACAACAGGCATCACGTGATCTGCATGTGATCTTCTCTTGAATGGAGTTTGCATAAAACTTCGAACTGTCTCCAGAGGTTAGCCATCACAGAGGCTCTGTGAGTGATCACAGAGGCTCTGTGATCTGAAGATCATTATCAGCTGTTGTCCTCTGGTAGAGTGTCGATGGATGTCTTCTGGATCTCATCTTCTGTGGTGCACTTGGTCGTTCTGTGACAAACTTCTGCGGTTCCTATACTTGGCCTATTTTTCAATACTTATATACAATGTGATTGGAGCTAAAAGTCTCCCCCTAAGTATTTAAAAAATAATGAAATGGAAAAATGAGCATTTGGCCAAGTTAGAAACACAAAGAGGTGAAAGGAACTCATCCTCTGTCTACTTACTTTCATTTAAAAGAAATGCCAGAAGGCAATTACATTTGATTACAATAATGAAAGTAAAAATTGAAAATACAATTCTTCAGAGCCTATACTTTGGCGTCTGGAAAGTCGTTTATCTTTCTTCCAAAACCTCCTTCCTTCTTCAGCTCTCTGTAATAGAACACGCATAAGTCCCTGAAGTTAAGAGTCGCCTTATGTTCTCCAGAAGGACGTTTGTAGGTTCTGAGGGGACGAGTGGTGTTCCTCTGTGCTTGATGATGAGTTCTTGGATAAGCAATAGAGACTGAGTAGAATACTTGTCGCTTTCAATCCCCATAAATAACTTCTTTTCGCCCTTGGGATTTATGTACACAAAGCCAGATGAAGGTGAGTTGATTATAGAGTTTGGAAGTATTGTGGCAGAGGGTGATAAACTGTCCTCTAGTGCAGGAAAGTTCACCTTTTTGACCCCGAGGTCAAGTGCCACCTGAAAGTCCACCGTGGTATAGAAGAGTAGCCTTTCCCTCATAATTCTTTTGATCATTTGGTGGGCTTCTTGGTACTCCCTCTTCCACCCATACTTGTCTTCTGTCCATTTGTGCAGCTCTAGGAGATCGTAGGGATGGAGAGTTGTCAGATCTACATCTGTGAATGTCCATATATTCCCATCCTCTCTCTTCACGGCATACGCGCAGAACCAGAAGTTTTTGCATTTGGTGTGGCTAAGATTTATTGACAGAACCTCTGTGATTTTGAACATAGAGAAGACTTGGTCCCTTAGTTTTAACTTATCTTTGTAGAATCTCCTCCTCTCTTCTGAGATGATTTCCTCTGAGAGCTTGACCAAGGGCCAATCATGGATCCCGCGACTGTATAGATACTTGTAGACGTCTTCTTCTAGGTTCTTCTTCTGAGGAACGGGGAAGGGTCTTCTTAAGCTCTCAAAGCCTTGTATTACCTCTGCCACTCTGTCCTCTGATGGTATTTCAATGGGGTCAAGGACGGGGAGTTCAGAGAGGGGTTGTAGATCAAAAGCCCAGTCTTCCTCTTCAGGTTTAATGCCTCTCAGAGCCTCACCTCCGATGGCATCCATAGAGCTTTGGAGGAGCTTCTCTGTGCTGGGAGGGGCCTTATTTTTCACAGGTTCTGTGACAATAGCTTTGCCTTTGTCTTTTGAGGTGGGTGGTGCTTTCGTTTGGATTTTTGGGATTTGGACTTTGAGGGATGATGGAGCTGCAGAGGCATATTTCTGATTTGGATTCTGTGGTCCAGGATCTGAGCTAGTAGGGACTTGGTTCAGGGGTTCAACTGCTGAGATGACTACTTCTGATGGCATGATCTCCCCCTCATGAGGACCAAAGGCATCCGGATCCTGGTCCTCATGCCTAGCCCTCTTCTGCGATGCCTCTGCTTGGTAAGTCGCAGGTGCCTTCCTTTTCCTTCGCTTGCAGAGGTGCTCGTCGACATGCCTGGTAATTTTCTTCAGAACATCCTCTGTAGCCAACGACAATTTGTTGACTTCCAGATCAGACTTGAACCTGATCGTGACTACAGTTTTCTTCAAATCTTCTGCCACCTGCTTGCCTTGTTGAGAGATGTCAGATCCAATGAGGTTAAGGTTACTTAGAACCATTCTACCCATTGGTTCTAAGTATTTCTTTGTGGCAAAGGCCGAGAGGTCAGGAGCAGAGTTTGATGGTGGGGGTGCAGAGGTGGACGCCTGAGGTTGGAAAGGGACTATAACACTGCGAGTTATATCCTTGATTTCTTCTCGAAGTTTGGTCAGATCATCTACATATGACTGAACTGTTTGAGCAGAAAATTTTGGAGTTTCTTATGTGCAGAGATCCCCAGAATCTGAATTTGATTGGAATGTGCAATGATTGTTTTACCAAATTCCTTTAAATCATCTCGAGTCGCACAGGTCGTTGTGAGCTTAGTGATCACCGCTGATTGTTGAATTGAAGATTGGCGAAGGTCGTTCAGAGCTTCTGTATTTGCTTTGAGAGCCTCTGCATGGATTTGAGAGTTGGCTTGTGATTCCCTTGTGACAGAGCATTTCAACCCGTCAAATTTTTGGAATACCATGTCAACAAAGGCTTTAAACTCGCCCTTTGTGACAAAGGTGTCCGAGGAAACCTCTGTAACAACACATGTTCCAGCTTTAGCCAACGAGTCTTTGGCACCATCAGAGCCTGTGATTATGTTGAGCTCTGGAGGATTTCCTTCCAATCCTCGATGTTCCACAGAGGAAGCATCTATGGAAGTTCTGTGAGCAAGTTTCTTGGGGGAGGGTTAAGAGGCTTCCCTAAGATCCTTAGTGATTGGGTTTTGTGGTTGTTCTAGAACCATAGAACCAGTGTGATCTCGCACTGCCAACTCTGAAGCAGTTTTGTGGCCACTCTTGTGCGTGAGAGAGGCAACAAATGCCTCTGTGTGTGATGGAGTGTCCTGGGGAAAATGGACACGAAGAACAACACTCTCACCCTTTTTAGAGGGTGAGGTGAATTTGGTTTCCCCGTATGGTGGTATAGAGGATGAAGGGATATCCTCTGTCCGGATGGCTGGGGTTGGGATCGGACTGTGTCCCTTGTTCAATATCTTTCTGCACTAGAACTGCAGAGGTAGTGGTGTGGGTTGCACGGGTAGTTGGTGGAGGTTGTGTACCCAAAGCATCTTTTATACTGCTCCCCTCCTTTTATTTTTCTTTCTCTCCTTGATCTTCTTTTTCACTCTGTGACTTACCAATCACATCTTCGATCTCTATGGCCACGGTTTCTCCTAGGTTCCCTGAGTACCTAAGAAAGACCTCTCTTGCTATTTCAGAGGCCATTTTGATTGGGCTCTAAGGTCTATCCTCTGGGGAATCTTCAAGGACTAGGGCTCTTTTTGCCTTCTGGAGAGGTTGATCGCCACTCTCTTCAGGTTCGATTCTCATACTAAGATCCTCAGGCTTGGCCGCAACAGATTTCTCTTTCTCTGCAAGAGTCCTCAATTTCCTCCTTTTCTTTTTCTCAGAGGATTTGATGACCTCTGCAGTTTCTTCTGTGGCTTTTTCTTCCGTGGTCCGTTTCTTAGATTTCCTCCTCTCAGAGGACTTTGGAACCTCTACTTCTTCGGATCTCTTTTTCTTACTTTTCTTTTTCGCCTTTTTCTCACTCTCCTCCCCTCTAACTATCTCTCTCTCTTTCTCACTTACTCGAGCTTCTGCGGCTCCAACTTCTGTAACCTTTTCTCCCTCATCTCTAAGGTATATCACTATATCTCCTACTTGGAATCCTACGCGAGGGGGGGGGGGTTTGCAGGACTCGGTTCAGGAGTCCTGTTCCCTCGTATGTAATCCCTAGTACCCTCTTCACTACCCAAGTAGATCAACATTTTAGTAGACAGAGGCCTTGAAGAGGGGTAACCTATTTGAAGAGTAGTAGGTTTGTGAGACTTCATCTCATGCAATTTTATTGTTTTCCCTTCTGCAGGCAACTTACCCTCCCCGATCAAGTCATCTCCCAGAAGCAAGCCTAGGAAACGTCCAAAGACTATATTTTTAGGCTCTGTGCCCCTGTCTTGATCTTGCTGTTTGGAGATCACAGCATTTTGGATTTCTCTGAATATTATACCCACATAGTCTAATGGGAGATCTTAATAGATACCAAACATGATTGCCAGAATAGTGTGGCTAGACTGGTCAGGGCTCCCCACCTTTGACGTCAGACAACGGTTCGTAATTGAGAAGAGCACGTTCCACAGAGGAGGTAGGTTTTGCCTTCTGAAGTTTGTTCATTTGGAGATCGACACAGCATACCCAATGAATCTTAGAAATTCCAAGGTTTCTTCCTCTGTGGGATCTTCTGAGAACTTGCGCAGGTTGAGATCTGCCGTAGTGGGAAGTTCAAAAACTTCAGATAGTTTTCTATGGTTGATGCCTAAGTCCAGAATCTTTGTTGTCGAAGGATGGGTTGCATAACCAATGATGCAGTGTCCGTATTTCTCCATTTTGGCATGGCGAGCACTCAGCCAGAACTGCTGAATGTAGGATTTAGGGATGTCATTACCTTTTAGGGTTAGGGCTTTGACAGAAAATGGTTCTTGAGGATAGTGAGCAGGGGAGCTGCTTCTACAGGGAATCCAGAATGAGTGAGAGTCACAAAGTGTTTTTTTAGTTTGTTATTCATTTGAAGAATGTGATAATCATGCCTGGTAAAGGAGAGCATTCTGCTCGTGAGCAGTTGTTCTTGTCTAATTGAGGTCGAATCGGCCTTTTGAGTAGTCGAGTGATGGGAGTTGATGGAGTTGTGGGAGTCATTGGAGTTCTTTGAAGATGCAGATTGAGAATCCATGGAGAGAGATGAAGAAAGGAAAATCTTTGCAAAGGAAGTTCTTGAGAGCAAAAAATTTCAGGTAAAAAGAGAAGGAAGAGAAAGAAGGGTTTATTTATACAGAAAGGGGGGTGGGTAGAAGGAATTAGCGGTGAAAAATAAATATTTGAAATCCGTCATGAGTGCTAACGGATAAGTAGCCGTTTTCAAAAAACGACGGTACAAATACGGACCAATAGATGTGTGCCATGTCAGGATAGGAGGTGCACGATCGAGTATGTTTGCCTCCCTCTATTCTCACGCGCGTGGCAGTTACTATTCCCACATGTTAGTGATTTTGGTACATAACCCGCACATAATGACCATGGTAAATAAGTGTTGAAGTGATCATTATGAGGTTTCAAGATATCCGAAATGACCGGTATTCTTAAAAGGGCGTACGAGTTGATCGACCACATCTCCAATTTAGGTACAGAGGCTCTGTGAAGGGTCACAGAGACACTATGGAGGACCTCAGAGGTTCTGAGATTCAAAATTTCTAATTTAGGACATGGTGTTTGGTGATCACTCGATGGCTGTGATAGCAATGATGAGGGCAGAGCAACATGTTTTTCAGAAGATGTCTGCTCCCCTTTGAAGTGTCAAAATCTTTTATCTTTGCTCCCCCTTGAACTGTGCACGAGTTTTTGAAAAAAGTTATTTTGAAAAAAAAAAGTCTTCCAAGAGAATGTACAAAAACTATTTACAAGGATACATTATGAACTTACAGAGGCTCTGTGCAAGGGTACAGAGGCTCTGTGAATCAACTCATATTGTGCATGCCAATTTTTCCAACAACAAAAGTGAATCTTTTCTCGTCTAATGCCTTCGTGAAAAGGTCGGCAAGCTGGTAATCTGTGGGGACAAAATACATTTCAATTGTCCCATGCTCCACATGATGTTTCAGAAAGTGATACCTGATATCGATATGCTTCGTTTTAGAGTGCTGAACTGGATTGGCACAGATCGCAATGGCACTTTTGGAGTCACAAAGGATGGGGATTTTCTAGATGTCAAATACGTAGTCTCTGAGTTTGGTTCTCATCCATAGAACTTGCGACCAACAACTAGCAGCGGAAACGTATTCAGCTTCTGTCGTAGAGGTCGAGACACAGTTCTTCTTCTTGGAAGTCCAACTTACTAATTTCCCTCCAAGGAATTGGCAACTCCTAGAGGTACTTTTTCTGTCGAGCTTGCATCCTCCGTAATCTGAGTCTGTATAAGCCACAAGATCAAAGCCAGAGTTCTCCGGATACCAAAGCCAAAGATTGTTGGTTCCTTTTAGGTATCTGAAGAACATCTTGACAGCGTGAAGATGAGATTCTTTGGGGTTAGCTTGAAATCTTGCACAGAAACATATGGTGAACATTATATCAGGTCTACTTGCGGTTAAGTACAATAGAGACCCTATCATACCTGTGTAGAGTTTACACTCCACATACTTTCCTTCTGGATCTGAATGAAGTTTGGATCCAGTGGCCATAGGAGTTTCATTGGTGAAGAGTCAGAGAGCTTATATTTTCAAGTATGTCAGAGACATATTTTGATTGATTTATGAAAATTCCCTCTGTAGTTTGTTTAACTTGCAATCCTAGGAAGAATGTAAGTTCTCCCATCATGCTCATCTCAAACTCACTTTTCATCAATGATTCAAACTTTTTGCAGTACAGATCATTTGTGGACCCAAAACTAATGTCATCAACATAGATTTGTACAAGTAGAATCTCACCTTTTCTCTTTTTATAAAATAACGTGGTATCAGTTGTACCTCTTTCGAAACCATTGGCAAGAAGGAAGTTTGAAAGTCTGTCGTACCAAGCTCTGGGAGCTTGTTTCAGTCCATACAGAGCCTTGTCCAAAAAGTAGACATGATTTGGGTACTTGGAGATCTCAAACCCTGGTGGTTGTTGGACATATACTTCTTCTTGAATCTGCCCATTCAGAAAGGCTGGCTTGACATCCATTTGATATACTCTGAAACCTTTGTGGGTTGCGAAGGCAAGAAAGATTCTTATAGCTTCTAGTCGTGCCACAGGGGCAAAGGTTTCTTCATAGTCAATGCCTTCTTCTTGACAGTATCCCTTGGCCACCAGTCTTGCTTTGTTCCTGACCACCACACCATCTTCATCCTTTTTGTTCCTGAAGACCCATTTGGTTCCTATAGCCGTTTTGCCTTTTGGCAGAGGCACTAGGGTCCATACTTCGTTTCTCTCAATTTGCAGAAGCTCCTCTTGCATAGCTTCTACCCAGTTTGGGTCTTCAAGAGATTCAGATATCTTTTTGGGTTCGATTATACTCACAAAATTTGTATAGTAACAATAATTTGCAGTACTTGATCGGATTTGGACCTTGTCAGATGGGTCGCCAATAATTTGGCTCTGTGGGTGACTCTTGGTCCACTTTGTCATGTGGGGCAGGTGATCATTGGAAACTTCTGTGGCTAGCTCAAGAGCACGTTCATCTTGATGTAGATCATTTTCTGTTGAGAGAAATTGATCATTCGTACTTGCCACAAGACTCGGTTGTTCATCATGAGTTGAAGTAGAGAGCTCTACGGAGCCTTGATCTGGTTTTGACCCTTCAGAGGTATTTTGAAGATGATCATGTTCTTGATTTAGCTTGGGCCTTCATTTGCATTGTCCTCTGAGTGCTCCCCCTTGATGGTTGCACCTGCAACAATAGTGGAAGAGGGTGAAGCATTACTAGGACCAGTCAGAGAAGTACCTATTTGATCCTCAGAGGGTTCAGCTTCAGAGGCTCTGCGATCACCTTCAGAGGGTTCATCATTATTGAACATCTCTTCAAACAGATGATGATGGTCATTTGTTCGTGACGAGCCACCAGAATCTTTATCTTGAAGTTGGAGTCCTAAGCTGATTTGCTCAGAAGTCACCTGAAAAGAGTCATCAGATGAAACATTAATACTTTCTAGTATATGTTTGGATTTAAGTACATAGACTCTGTATGCCTTGGAGTTTGATGAATAGCCAACAAATTTGGCTTCATCGGCTTTGGGACTGAATTTCCCTATCTGTTCTCTATCATTGAACACAAAACATCTTTAGCCGAAGACATGGAAGTACTTGATGTTCGGCTTCCTCTGATGTAGTAAGTGGTATGGTGTTTTAGCATGCCTCTTCACTATTAAAGATCGATTTTGAGTGAAGCATGCGGTTGAAATGGCTTCTGCCCAGAAAGAAATAGAGAGCCCTGAAGCAGTGAGCATAGTTCTTGTGGCTTCCACGAGTGTTCTGTTCTTTCGTTCAACAACACCGTTTTGTTGTGGAGTCCTTGCAGCAGAGAAGTTCTGTGATATATCTTCTGTCGAAAGATAGTCTTCAATGGTTGAATTCTTAAACTCTGTGCCATTGTCACTTTGGATTCTCTGTACCCTGCAATCGTAAAGAACTTGTATTCTCTTGATAAGATTGATTAGTATTTCAGGAACAACTGATTTCTTTCGAACGAATTCAACCCAAGTATATCTAGAGAATTCATCTATGAGTACAAGGATGTACTTCTTTCCACCAAGACTCTGCACAGATATAGGACCGTAGAGGTCAACATGAAGCATCTACAGAGGTCTGGTTCAAGATATGTCAGACTTAGTTTTGTGGGTAGCCCTTTTAAGTTTGCCCATCTCACAAGCAGAGCATAGATGATCCTTGTCGAATCTAATACTTGGTAGTCCACTTACTAGGTCTAGTTTCACAAGTTTGTCATGTGTGTGAAAGTTTAGATGACATAACCTGTTGTGCCAGAGCCAAGCTTCTTCATTCTTACTTGAGACTAAGCAGAGCTTTTCTTCTCTGTTAGTTGATTTGAAGTCCATGAGGTATAGATCACCTCGTCTTTTGCCTCACAGAAGCTCTGTGGTGGTATCTTCCTTCAACAGAGAGCATTATTGTCTTTTAAACATCACATCGAGTCCATTATCACAGAGTTGACTTACACTCAGTAAGTTGTGCTTGAGGCCATCCACATAGGCAACTCTGTTGACATCGATGTCTCCGTTGGCAATGACTCCATAGCCTTTGATTTGTCCCTTCCTGTTGTCTCCGAAGGTTACTGAACTACCTCTAGATTTTTCTTTGTAGGCAGAGAGTAACCCTCTGTCGCCAGTCATGTGCCTTGAGAACACGGAGTCTAGGTATCAAATGGGCACATGCTGTTTCTTCTACGGGAAAATCAAGAAGATTTAGGTACCCATTTCCAAATGGGTCCAGCTTTGTTAGAAGTCTTTGAAGATGCCTTAACATCTTTGATTTTGGCTTTATCCTCTTTAATGGAGGTACCATTTGGTCCTTTCTTACCCTTGAATTTGGCATTCATTGGCTTTGGGTGAGATACAAGACAGGAGGAACTTGAGAAATGTTAATTTAATGCATGCATAAGATCAAAACATTTGCAATGAGGAACCTTGAAAGCAAACTTCTTAAATATTTCATTAAAATTGTCAAAGGAGTGTACAGAGCAATTTTCATAACAACCCTTTTTAGATTCGTGTTTCTTTTTACAGAAAACTTTGTCTAATCTAGGCTGTCTTTTGTCAAAAACTCCACTTGAATGGATCTCTTTGTGTACTCTCCCTCGACGATCATTCCTTTGAGCATTCACTGCCACAGAAGCACCAATTTTGTCAATTTTTGGCCATTTAGCTTTCTGTTGCCAGGTGAGCTTTTCTTGAACAGGTCTTGATACAGAGACAGGTTTTGGAACTGTGGTAGTTTGAGTGATTTTGATCTTTTCATTTTTCAACTTTTCAAGCTCAAGAGAAGTCTTTGCTTGAAGACACATGTCTAAGAAGTCAGGACAGATTGGTATCCTGTGGTTCTCCTTTTGGGAGAAATTGTCCTGTTAAGGATGCTAGAGGGTAGTTTATTATCCTCTGGACCACAGAAGACCATGTCAAGTTCTACAGAACTTCTCTCTGATATGACAGAAGACTCAGATTCTGATTCAGAGTCTGAATCGAGAAAGTCTTTGTGAATGAGAGTCTGACCTTCTGTAAGTGCCTTGCTTTGTCCATTGGTGTCCTCTGAAGTATTTAGAATTTTTGAAATACAAGGAATAACCATAGGAACACTAAGACAATTTTGCAGAACTTGCTCAAAAATTTCTCTTATTTTAGTGGTTAAATTAAAATGGTTGAGAAAATGATTTTCATAAGTTCTTCTCAAGTCGCTTTCCAAAAATCATTTAAAAAGTTTTTCTTCCACAGAGGCTGGAACAAACTCTGGTGCATCAGAGGATAGTTCCTTTTCAGGAACCATCAGGCATATGAAAGCCATTTGGGTTTGAGTTTCTGGGTGACCGAATCTGAAGATTCCTACCTGTTTTTGAGACAGATATTTCCTTGGAATGGATTTTCTCTTTGACTAGAGTGCAGATGCTGAATCATTGTTTTCATACCATACATTCGTCATCTGCAGGGGTTTCCTCGGATGTGGTCCCTCAGAGGTTCTGCGCCTCTTGAATGTGGATAATAGGTTTGGATGACTTGGTTTTAGAAATTTTCCACGGCAGAAGATGCTTGATATAGACTTGTTTCTTTTACTTCCTGTGTAAGGATCAATATCCTCAAACCCTATTCCTCTTCTGCCAATCTGGGTGTTGACCTTTTCATGGACCTTTTGAGCATCCTGATACCTCTTAATTTGGAGATCTCTGTCGAACAGATCTTGATGAAGTACTTCTCTTTCTTTTTGAAAAAAGTTTTTCAAAGAAATGGCATTTAATCGATCTCTCTCACATTTCTTTAGTTCCTTTACTTTGTCTTTTAAGGCTTGATAAAGTTTTTAAATCTTTTCTTTTAACCCATTCTTTTCAACAATATGTTCAGAAACAAGGGTTTTTCTTTCTAGATAGAGCTTGTCCTTTTCTTGAGTGAGAAGCCTAGTTTCTCTCTTAAACAAGGCCAATTTCTTCTCTAGTTCTGAGCACATATTTTTGTAGGCAAGAAACTTATTTTGTATTGTAAGAAGTTTGTTCTCAGAGTCAGAATTAAAGGAGTTAGAACAAGATACCTCACTATTGTTGTCAGAGGAGTTGATTTCTGCCATTCCACAGAAGAGTGTGTTGTCCTCTTCATCATAGGATTCATCGGTTACAAAGTTCTCTTGTTCTGCCATTAGGGATCTCTGAGTATAGTATTATGCTTTCTTTTTGTAGAAAGCAGCGTCTTTTGTGGGTTTCCCTTTATTGGTAGAGAACCTGCACTCTGCGGCGAAGTGGCCTGGTTTTCCGCATTTGAAGCACCCTTTAGTTTGCTTTGGGAATTTGTCACCACCTCTATCGTCTAACCTCTGTCCACTCCTTTCTTCATGCCTTGGCTCCTCAGACTTCTCTCTCCCATGCTTTCTTACCTCACTATATCCTCTGCTTCTATCATCTCTTTCTTCTCTCCCTCTGTACTCTGGCTTCTTGACACTACGATTTAATTGTCGAGTCATAAGTGCAAGCGTTTTGGCCAGAAAAGCCATGTCAATCTCTTCCTCAGATCCTTCTTCACTTTCACTCTCTGCTACAAGCACCTTTTTCTTTTTCTTCCTCTGCGCATCCTCAGCTGCCTTTTCTTTCTTTCCCTTGTCTTTTCCTTCTGAGGCACTTCCTACAAGAGCCAGAGGACCTGCGACAGAGGTTGTCAACATGGAAATTCTGTTCTCTTGGCTAATCAGTGTTCCAAAGAGATCAGATATGGACCATACATCAAGATCCAATGTGGATTGCATGGACATGGTTAGATGAAGCCATTCAACATTCAGTCTCCGAAGGAATCTTACATTGTTTTCTTCAGAGGTTTTGTGGATGCCATACCTCTTACACTTGTTTATCAATGAGTTGTATCTGTTATATGTGCTTTGAATGGATTCACCCGACAGATCTTTAAATGCAAAGTATTCATTTATGCACAAAGCCCTGTTGTTCTTGAGGGTTTTAGCACCACCCTCAAGTTGTATCTCCAATTCCAACCAAAAGTCTTTTGATGTTTCACAGGAATCAAGGGACTAGAAGATATCGTTTGGGATAGCCATAATAATTAGTCTTTTGGCTTTCTTTGCAAGCTCATGTTGTGCCTTTTCTTCTTCACTCCATTTAAGGACAGGTTTGGGGTGTTGATATTCAGGGATTTCAGGGGTATTTGCAGTGGCAGGAACACGAGGAACTATTTTCATTGGGATGAAAGGAGGATTGTGAAGAAACTCAACCAGACCAGGATCCACACCTTCGAGGAAGTGCACCATCCTGATCTTCCACTGAGGATATTCATCCCTCAGTATAGTGGGAGGTTTAGACTGAGATCCTGCACTGAAGTAGTTGACCTAGTTTGCCATTTTGGTTTAGAAAACAGAGTATGAGCGGATCTTTTGAGAAGGATGGGAAATGTATCTCGTAGAGATGAATTTTTGGTATGATAAGGATGACAACTAACTGAGCTGAGCTTTGAATCTGTCTTCAAGGATTTAAGCACACTTGCTTTCGAATTTTCGTCAAACAGGTTGATGTAGCTCCATAAAACAGAGTATGTTTGTGAGTGATGTTCAAGATGAAGAAACGGACTTCAAACTACTACCTGGAACGTGGGAATCAAGTACAGCACAGGATCCTTTGATATTGAGAATCAAAGTTTTCTCTGATACCAATTGTTGATCCCAGTTATGATGTTCTTTAACTTGATTTAACCTTTCACAACATACAGGTTAATTAAACAGAGTGCGGAAGCTTTTAAGATGTGTAAGAAAGATAGAACATGCAAGGTAGTAAACACACAAGTAAATCAATAAACAGGAAGTAAAATATTACGAGATAATCACTCAAACAATTGTTTCATTGATTACTGTAGAACACCAAGAACACGCACTGGTATGTGCAAATA
Source organism: Arctium minus (assembly GCA_954870635.1). Classification (NCBI taxonomy): domain Eukaryota; kingdom Viridiplantae; phylum Streptophyta; class Magnoliopsida; order Asterales; family Asteraceae; genus Arctium; species Arctium minus. The sequence goes on along the minus strand of OX941090.1, from coordinate 65,318,873 downwards.
TTCTCTTGGAAGATACAAACTCTACTTTCTTTTGTGTGTGCTCGCGTTCTTTTTCCAAAACTCTAAGGTGGTGCTCCAATAATATACAAGAAGGATGCACCCCTTAGTACAAGACAAAGACTGACATTCCATAAACGGAATGCCACCTGGAAAGTGAAACCATCATGTGCCGCACTAAAGGTGATCTGGAAATCTTCGTACAACAGGCATCACGTGATCTGCATGTGATCTTCTCTTGAACGGAGTTTGCATAAAACTTCGAACTGTCTCCAGAGGTTAGCCATCACAGAGGCTCTGTGAGTGATCATAGAGGCTCTGTCATCTGAAGATCATTATCAGTTGTTGTCCTCTGGTAGAGTGTCGATGGATGTCTTCTGGATCGCATCTTCTGTGGTGCACTTGGTCGTTCTATGACAAACTTCTGCGGTTCCTATGCATGGCCTATTTTTCAATACTTCTATACAATGTGATTGGAGCTAACAAAAACAATTGATCAAACAGTTCGACCGAATGGACTAATGTTCCAGAAAAACAAATCGACCGATAAAAAAATTATTTTCTCCTTTCCAGAACAAAATCGATTAAGCTTCAGTAAACAGTCGACCTACCTTAACAAAGAAATCAAACGAACACGATAAACGATATTAAGCAAATATTAAATTAAAGGGTTTTAGACAAACCTTTTGATCGTATCGAATAAAAATAATTCGATTATGCTCTGATACCAATTGTAGATACCAATACAGTGTAATCAACAGCAAATAATCAACAATGAAGAATAATTGTATAGCCACAACCTCTAGTCATATGATTAATAATTAATCAAAGGGTTTAGGTATACAGAGAGTATATCTGATCAGAGAAAGTAAACCTATTGACTAGAGATCTGGAAAATAATGAGACTACCCTGATAAATGAACTAAATAAGCTAATGGGCTTATGGGCTTTAGGCCCATCTAACAAAACAACTATTAAATAATTACATTTTGAACCCTTATAAATGCTTTTTACAACTTTTAACACACAGGACTTTCAGTCCTAACACTTAACAATTCGCATGATATATGAATAAGGAATTCGTATGTCTATTGAAAGAAGATTTCGCATGATACTGTTGTTCAGGAATTCGTATACCACATAACAACAAAATTCACAAGATTACTGTGTTTGTGGATTTCACATCACTAGAAGAATTCACGTGCAAAACTTTTCGTATCGTGCTACCTGTGAAATCCATACTTCTCTTACTTTCCTATATACGAATTTCTCACATTTTTATCCCCCTACATGTCCATCGATATAAATTACTAAGTTAGAAAATTATTTGAAAATTTTCTGTTGTATTCTTGAAGTGGGTCTACGATGGAGTTGTTTTCAATCGATTTAATTGTTCCTAATCCGTTCCTTTGTTGATATAGATTTAATAATTGGTTTCATATTCGAATTTCTATGAGAATCGAGCGATATCGTCTTTTGAAGAGTTCGTCGGAGTTTCGCCGGAAAAACGGGTTTACCCAGAGTTCGTGTTTAGGCGATGTTTTTTGTAGGTTTTACGTCTAATATTGTTCCTAACTTGATTTCCATAAATTTTCAGATGTTTATTGGCTTCAAAACGACGAAAAACTGTCGCTGGAAAACGAATTCGCAGGAGCATATTCAAGTCAAGATACATCTTCTTATTTGATGCATGTTTCAAAATTTCTCATTGGGTTCGATGGTGACTTCAACAAGAAACATTTTTCAAATAGTTTCGTTAATTTTGGTTGAGAAACGAACTAGAAATCATTGATTGAAAGTTGCAGTTCACGTTGAGAGGATGATGAACAGTGACTAACAGAGTTCCGTTATCTCTGTTAGTTTTGTAACAAATTTGGCCCCTGTTCTGTTTGTTCATTAATTTTGTCAAGTCCAAATTAAGCCATATTCAATCTAAACAATACAATTCAGATCAAACAATCTAGAGAGAGAGTGTAGAGAGAGAAACAGTCATACGTATTACTTGAAGTCACAAGATTACACTAAGCGCACACCTCACTGTTACAAGGAACTCTCAAGACACTATGCTATTTATATGTAAAACCAAAACTCTCATAGAACTAAACTCTCAAGATAAAGAAAATGTCAAAGACTTATACAAAGTCAAAGTCAAACTAAAATAAAAGTCAAACACTTGATCTAAACTTTACATTAACATTCCCCCCCTCTTAGATCAAGCATTAATGATTGGCTTGCCCTAACGATAATGACTAACTTGTCTGATCCCGAGCAATGATTCAAATATCCTTATACCTTTTCTGAAATGAATTTTATCGTCCAAATAATCCAGGACTAGGATCAAATCAAGTCTATCAAACTTACCAAGGCCTTTCTCTACTTTGTTTACTTTTTCTTTAACCTCTTTGAACTTTCTGTTGAGCTGGAGTCTGACAACCTTTATTGTTCCATCTGAGAACTTTGAAAGATCTGAAATTCTCATGAACCTCTTCTTGTTCTCTCCTCTTTTGTATTCAACTCCAAGCTCTGGTTGATCAATAATTGTGAATAGATCAAGATTCTCTAAGTCTTCATAATCCAGGTTAGGCTTGGTCATGTTCACCCTCTTCTGATTAGTCTCCAAAGCAAGCTGGAAATCATAACAATAAGTGTAGCTGACGTGCCTTCTCATGAATCTTTTGACGGCTTCTAAGGCAAACATAATATTCTCAGGACGTACTGTCATGTTCTTGAACAGATGATATAGATATTCAATGTCATCTACATCCAAATGAGAGAAATCTGCCTCTGAAAATTCATAGTGTGAAAATCTCTTCTCTGCACATAGAACACTGGGTACCAAACTTTTCGGTGAAACTTTCTCAATTTGACATTTTTAAAAGTGACAATCCCAGATTTGTTCTTTACGTACTTCTAAGACTTTCTCTCCCAAGTGATTAGCCTTGCATATTCCTCCTGAACATCCCATGGTAAATGAGAAACACCCAAGACCTTGTGAATGTCTAACTCGCTGACCCTGTGCAAAAAAAAATTCTTCTTATCCTCCTCCAGAAAAGGTACTCTCAAAGTATTCCTCACGTCTTTGATTTCAGCGTCAGTAGGTACAAGTGATGCTTGGGGAGTGTCTGAGGGTCCTTCTTGGGTTTCAACAGTGTTGGAAGGGAAAAGGCTTCATGTTCGGCTTCAGGGTTAGTTTCAGGGTTGGTTTCAAGGTTGGTTTCAGGGTTGGTATCATGTATTGGGCTTGGGAATCTGTTTAGGCTTGGAAGGTTTATAGTGCTAGGTATTCTATTTGGGCTAGGTAGGCTAGTTTTGTTAGGTGGGATTGTTGGATCATAAATTGTATTGAAGATTAAAGTTAAAGTTAAGGGTTTAAACTGCAATTGTGTCAAAGTGAAATTAGAGGGTCTAAACTGTATTTACTTGATAGTTACAGTTCAGGGTTTAAATTGTAATAGTTTAATAGTTATTAGCTATTGGGCCCAAGCCCATTAAGCATTAGGAAGCCCATATGGCCTGGGTATTTAAAGTTATGTTTAGTTTAGTTTTAGGTTAACTCTAATAATTTTCAAAATATTTAGCCGTATTTTCTCTGTATTCAAAGGGTATCAAGAACACTCAAGGTTTAACAGTTTATACAAGGGATTAGTATGTTACTCTGAATTATATATCTCTTGATTATTATTGTGTTGCTTGATTACTTGATTGATTGTTTACCAACTAGATTAAATCTGGGATAACAAGTGGTATCAGAGCCTAAGAATCAATTTTTTTTTACTGTTCATCGAATATTACTGTTCACCGAAAATCATTATTTATGCGAGTACTGTTCATTCGATTTCATGAATCTGTGTTATCGCATCCGGTCGATTAGTTTTTGATTATTTGATATCTGATTACTGTTGGTGTTTATTGATCGAAGGATTGATTAATTGTTTTCTGATTACTCTTAGTTTAATTGTGTTCATCGGTCGATTAAAATTTCTGGGTTTGGTTTCGGTCGAATCCCAGAAATTCATCGTGTTCTTCGGTCGATTCATCGTGTTTATCGGCCTTATGAGTTAATCGATCATATCTGTTACTGTGTTTATCGATATTATTGCTTTGACCGATAGTTATTCGACCTGAGCCTTCGACCGAGAGTTTGTAAACACCGGTCCTTACTTCGACCGGGTAGTTGTGATCTCCGGTCATTCTCTTCGATCGGACCTTAGCATTCCCCGGTCTTCCCTTCGACCGGGTAGGTGCATCGACCGGACCTTAGTGGTTTCCGGTCTACCATTCGACCGGGTACTTGCTACTCCGGTCTTACCATTCGACCGGATACTTGTATTCTCCGGTCTTGTCATTCGACCGGGTACTTGTATTCTCCGGTCTTGCCATTCGACCGGGTACTTGTTACTCCGGTCTTACCATTCGACCGGGTACCTGATTGTCCGATCTTAACCTTCGACCGGGTACTTGCTTACTCCGGTCTTTCCTTCGACCGGTACGGTTCATTCTCCGGTCTTACGTTTGACCGGTCGAAGCACTTTTTCCAGACCTAGACAGATTTTTTGCAAACTGTAATAGGGCATCTAAATGTCAAAGTTCTGTTCGAGATCAACTGTTTGTTTTTGTTCAGTATTATTTGAAGCTTTACACTGATTGAAAGGACTGCATTTAATTATTTTCGGGAATTTATTTTTCTGAAAATTTTTTAGTGTAGTTTTCATTTTGATTCTAACGATCCCATCTAGTTGGTTGTCTTGGTACAGATAAGTTTAATTACTAACAAGTGGTACAGCTAAGATGTCGAACCAGCTTCTCTCGATGGGCTCTCAGTCCAAACCGCCTGTCCTTATGGCTAATGAGTATCAGCAATGGAAGACCAGAATGATTCAGTTTTTGAATCACAAGAACAGAGAATTCATGACAGTAATCATTGAAGGTCCTAAAACTCCAATGATCACAGTAAAGGGTCAACCTGCTACAGATTCCTCTCCTGAAATACCTGACAGAGAGATTCCTAAACCTGTTCAGTTCTTCACTGAAAAGCAGAAAGAACAGCTCAAGTTAGAAGAAGAAGCTCTAATCTATCTGGCAATGGCAATGGAAATTCCAAACGGCATCTACAATCGTGTCGACAGTCAGAGCACTGCTAAAGGAATCTGGGATGAACTAGCAAGGCAGTTTGAAGGAAGTGAAGCCTCTATACAAGCTAAGCAGAATCTGTGCATAAATGCTTACGAGGGATTTCATGCAAAAGAAGGAGAGCTGATATTAGACACCTACAATAGGTACAACATTATTCTCAATGACTTGCGGAGGAACATCGCCAAATCTGTTTCTGAGATAAACTACAAGTTCATCCAGAATCTAAATCCAGAATGGAAGAACTTTGCTATCAACCTCCAGATGTCGAAGAATATGGCTCGAGAAAATGTCACCGATATCTTCTCTACTCTAGCTCAACATGAGGATGAGGTGAGATCTATGAATAATGAGTCTAAACATCTGAAGGATTCTGTGGCTCTCATAGCCGGCAAAGGTTCTGTATTCTCTGCAAGGTCGAAGAAAAAGGCGTCTAAAGCTCTAGTTACTGAAGTTACTGACTCTGACTCTTATTCGAGCGATGAAGAACTGGAAGTTGATTCAGATCCTGATATTCAAAAGTTCTCTGAAGACTTGGCTCTCATTACACGACGATTCAAGAAGAGCTTTGGCAAGAAAAGATTTTACTCAAAGCCAAAGTATGATGGATACAAGAAAGAGAAGTCTGAGATGCGATACAAGACGAGGCATGGAAAGAGAGAGGAAGGACGAGAAGATCGGAAGGAAGATAGAAGAGAAGGAAAGAGAGAGGAGAAGCGAGAAGAGCGAAAGGATGAACCAAGAAGATGCTACAATTGTGGCAAATTTGGGCACTTCTCAAGGGACTGCAAATTCAAGAAAGTGAAGAACTCAGAGTACTACTCAAGAAAGTCACTAATTGCCAAGAAAGTTGAAGAAGGAAAAGTACTAATGGCTGAAGAAGAGAACTGGTTGTTCCAAAGTTCTGATGACGAGGAGCAAGCACACTTCACCCAAGTTTCTTACATGGAAAAGCTGGAAGGTGACGATGAAGACTCTGAGACACAATCCGAAGAAGCAAACTCTGAGGTTAGTGAAAATTCTGAACTTATTGAATCTTTCATGGCCCAAATACATGGTATGAAAGATGAATTTGCTTTACTAAAAGGCAAACTTAGCTCTACACATCAATCTGTTTTAAGCTTTCGTGATGAAAATGCTATTTTAAAAGTTGTTGTGGAAGAAAAAGAAAAGGAAAAAGATGATTTAAAAGCCGAAAAAGCGTCTTTAAAAGAAAAAATATCTGGTTTAGAAACAGATCTTGTGAATCTTAATGCTGAAAAGGGTGAGTTTCAAATAAAATTTGAAGTTTGCTATAAAGAAAGAAATGAAGCTTTTACCAAAATCAAACAACTGGAGGACATTAATATGAAACGAGGCCAGACTGAGCAAACATTAAATCTGCTGACCAATAAACTCCAAGACGAAAGGTTTTACAAACTAAAACCAGGTTTGGGTGTGCCAACTAATGAAATTTTGAAAAAGGCACCGGAGCATTTATATAATTTTGATAAATTCGGCTCCGCAATTAGATCCATTCCTGACATTCGTGCAACTTTTGTTGAAGCACGTACTCCTACACCTTTATCTGAGACCAAAGGTCAAGAAGAAATGGGAAAGAACAAGTCTGGTGACACTGATTCTCAAAATCTTTTTAAATCAGTTGGTTTTCAATATGGTGATTTAAACAAAAGCTATGCGACTCGAAAGATCGAATTTACTGAGTTTGAATCACTATTTACCACACCTTCCAACGAATCAGTAAGCACCAACGCAGTTCTACCTGAGACTGCATGCAAATATGATGAGTATGAATTGTATGTTGATCCATCTACTATGCCATCAGTCTCAAATCCTATTGCTTCTAAACCTTTACTTGTTGAAGAGGTTGAAGAAGAACACGCTATCACGAATGGCTCTTGTTCTCAAAATAAAAAACTGGAGTTTATTGAGTCCATGACTGAAGAAACATTTTCTGAAATGATGAATGCTTCAGACTCTGACCCTGTTTCTAATTCAAAGGGATCAAATTCTGTGAATGATCATACATCTGAATTGATGAAGCAAATCGATTTGTTGCAACAGTCTCTTGATGAGGTTGAAGATGAAAACTTTGATCTCAAACATAAAGTTGAAAAGTCTTTAAAAGTAAATCAAGAGCTTTGCATAGAGATCAATGATTTGAATGTTACTATGTTTAAAAATGCTTCAAGTGATAAACAGATGTTAAATGATCCAAGCTGGAAGGTAAGAACCAATCCAGAATTTGATGCTCCTGCAAAACCTACAATTGTTTACTCTGATTGTCGTGAATATCCTCCGAGTATTTTTGAAAAGGGTGAGACTTCAAAGAGCACTAGAAAAGAACCACCTTCTAAGTTAGAGACTAACAAGGTTCCTGTTTCTGTTTCAGATATAAAAGGAAATGGAGTTGGGAGGAGTAAGAAGAATAAAGATCTTAGTTTGAATAAAAAGAATAGTTTGAATTCTAGTAGTTGTCCTACAGACAGTGTTATTTTGAATAGTACTTCTTTTGATAAACATGAATGTAAGATTTGTTCCGATAAATCTAAGTTTATGAATTGTGCTCGAAAGAATCTTTATTGCAAACACTGTTGGGATAATTCATTCAAATACTACTCCCCTCCTAAGTCCAAAAAGAATAAAAGCAAAGCTAAGTTGAATTCTAAGTCTAATTCTAATTCTGATTCTTCTACGCAACCAAAAGTGTATCGTGCTAAGGTTGCCAATCCTACTTCTAAAAACCACTTTCAGGAATTAAATGTTAAGATGGTTTGGAAATGGGTTCCAAAACCGCGTTGTGAATGGAGAGTGAAAGTCAAACCAGATGATATTCCTGAGTTGCTTGATGCTAACCGCGAAGGACCCATCCTGATATGGGTGCCTAAGCAAAACTAATTGTCTCTTTTGCAGGCCTGTCGATTGTGGGTAATAGATTCCGGATGTTCACGCCACATGACAGGATTCAAGAACCTCTTGCATAACTATGTCGAGGAGCCTGCCGGAGCAGTTAGATTTGCAAATTCTGAAGCCGAAGGCCACGTAAGAGGATATGGAATGCTTGATAACGGTGTTGTGAAGATTCAAAGAGTGTTATATGTTGAAGGACTTGATCACAACCTATTTAGTACCAATCACTTCTGTGACATGAAATATCAAGTCCGCTTCACAACCACTCATTGCTATCTAGAGGATCCCGATGGTTACGAAGTCTTCAAAGCTGAGCGCCATGGAAATCTATACTATGTAGATTTTCCTACACTGTCTACCACACGTCAAGTATGCCTACTAGACAAAGTTTCTAAAGCACAATCGTGGACGTGGCATCGACGCTTGTCTCATCAGAATTTACGATCTATAGCGAAGCTACAAAGACAAGGTCTGGTCAAAGGTCTACCAGAAATGAGGTTCGAAAAAGACTCACTCTGTTCCGCATGTGAGTTGGGCAAAATGAAGCGTAGCTCATTCAAGTCCAAATCTGAATCATTGACCTCATCTGCACTGGAACTTCTTCATATAGACCTTTGTGGCCCAATGCGTACAGCATCTATCAACGGAAAGAAATATGTGTTGGTAATGATAGATGACTACTCAAGGTATACATGGCTCGAGTTTCTTCGCAACAACTCAGATGCGCCAGAGTTGATTATCGCTTTCATCAAGCGCATTCAAGTACGTCTTCAGCTGCCAGTCAGAACCATTCACAGTGACAATGGCACGGAGTTCAAGAATAACACCCTGAAAAGTTATCTTACTTCCGTGGGTATTTCACACAATTTCTCCGCATCCTACACTCCACAGCAAAACGGCATTGTTGAACGGAAGAACCGTACTCTGGTTGAAGCAACTCGTACTATGCTTGCTTACTCGGATCTACCCATGTACCTTTGGGCTGAGGCAGTCGCCACAACATGTTTTACACAGAACCGTACCATTGTGGTCAAGCGCTTTAATAAGACAGCATATGAGTTAATCAACAATCGTACACCTAACATCAAGTTCCTTCGTGTTTTTGGTTGCAGGTTTTACATTCTAAAAGAGCGTCAAGGATTGTCAAAGTTTGATAAGAAAGCGGATGAAGGATATCTCGTTGGATACTCTCTGACATCCAAAGCTTATCGAATTTACATTATTCGAACTAAGACGGTTGTTGAGAGCATGAATGTTTCCTTTGCTGAGAATTCTACAAGGATTTCTAGACACAACAGTTCAGAACTCGTAATTAAGGACAAAGCTTCTATTCAATCCAGAATAGAACCAGCTGCTAAAAGATCCAATTCTTCAAACTCTAACTCTACTTCATCTGAGTTAGATTTACTGTTTATTGATGCCTTTGATGATATATGTGCAGATTTTGAAAAAGGTATATCAACATCAATAACAAGTGGTACAGGCTCGGAGGTCCCTACTATATCTGAAGACATGTCTGGACCTTCCGAAGAAGTCACTGACACTTCATCTCCATCAGGTACGAGTACAAAGTTAGTTTTTGACTCTACTAATGCTGAATCTGTCTCTACAGATAGTTCTTCTGGAAACGAAGTCTCGAGCACTTCAACTGCTAGTCCAGAAGCTTCAGTATCAGAAACACCAGTACAAGATGTCCCGAGTACATCTATGGAGCAACCTGCCGTGCAAGATGAAAATGATGCGTCAAATACGCAACAAACAGTTGAAGCCTTACCAAGCATATATCGTTGGACTAAGGATCATCCCATGGAAAACGTGATAGGTGACGTACAATCTGGTGTCACGACAAGATCTGCAACAGCCAACTTCTGCATGTTTTCAAGCTTCCTTAGTTCCCTAGAACCAAAGAAAGTGTCTGAAGCTCTACGTGATCCCTTCTGGATTTATGCTATGCAAGACGAGCTTCTACAATTCGAAAGGAACAAGGTATGGCGCTTGATCCCACTACCTAAAGGTAAATCCATTATTGGAACAAAGTGGGTATTCAGAAATAAGAAAGACGAAGCTGGAGTAGTCGTGAGAAACAAGGCTCGACTGGTCGCACAAGGGTATTGTCAACAAGAGGGCATCGACAATGACGAAACATTCGCCCCGGTTGCAAGGATCGAAGCCATCAGAATCTTTCTAGCATATGCAGCGCACAAAAACTTTACTGTCTATCAAATGGACGTAAAGTCGGCTTTTCTAAACGGCGTTTTGCATGAGGAGGTTTACGTGGCTCAACCTGAAGGTTTCGTTGATCCTCATCACCCTGATCATGTCTATGTTTTAGACAAAGCGCTTTTTGGTCTTAAACAAGCACCGCGAGCCTGGTATGAAACTCTCACTAAATTTCTACTTGCTTCTGGTTTCAAGAAAGGTACAGTAGATACTACCTTATTTCTTAAAAGTCAAGGTGAGGACTTGATTCTTATTCAGATTTATGTTGACGACATAATATTTGGGTCGACAAATCCGAAATTTTGCAAGAACTTTTCAAAGATAATGGAAACAAAGTTTGAAATGTCGATGATGGGTGAATTGAATTTCTTTCTTGGTCTACAAGTAAAGCAATTACCCGAAGGCATATTTATTAATCAGACTAAATATATAAACGATATTTTGAAAAAGTTCAATATGTCAGATAGTTCAGTCATGAAAACACCAATGGCTACTGGTACACTCTTAGACGCGGATCCCTCTGGGAAACCTGTTGATCAAAAGGTGTATCGTAGTATGATTGGTTCTTTACTTTATCTGAATGCTAGTCGCCCGGATATAATGTTTGCCACATGCTTTTGTGCGAGATATCAGTCTAATTCTAAGGAGTCGCACTTATATGCTGTTAAGCGAATCCTTAGATATCTCAAAGGTTCTCCTAATCTAGGCCTTTGGTATCCAAAGGATTCTCGTTTTGAACTAACTGCCTTTACAGATGCTGATCATGCAGGATGTAAGCTAGATTGGAAGAGCACCTCTGGGTCATGTCAATTTATAGGTGACAAACTTGTAAGTTGGACTTTAAAGAAACAAAATTGTGTTTCAACATCCACTGCCGAGGCTGAGTATGTAGATGCTGCTAGCTGCTGTTCTCAAGTCCTCTGGATGACGACACAGTTAAGGGACTTTGGATACAACTACAAGCGTGTTTCTATTTATTGTGATTCCAAGAGCGCAATATCTATAACTGCTAATCCGGTACAGCATTCGAAGACCAAGCATATCGATGTACGCTATCACTTCATTCAGGATCATGTAGAAAAAGGTAATATTGAAATTCACTTTGTTCAAACTGACTTCCAGTTAGCTGATCTTTTCACCAAGCCATTGGATGAAAAGCGATTTCAATTTCTCATCAGCAAACTTGGTATGTTGAACATGTCTTAGACCTTACTCATGATTCTAGGGGGAGTATTCCAAGTTTTGATCTTGTGTGTTATTTTCCAACTGTTGTTAACGAAGGAGGAATCATATTCATAAATGATTACCATTATTTTTCTTTATTTATGCAGGTTTGGTCAAGTGAATATGGCTTCTAATCACATCGGATTAGAACCCGCACTTAAGTGCCTTATTTTTCTGTTTTTTTTTTCTTAATCTTAAAAAAAAAAAAAAATTAAGTTAAGGGAGAGAATATCTGTGATATTAACAGATTTTTGAATACTTAAATGCTTATCTGACCGTGTGTTCTTAAAGATAAATACTTGTGTGTTATCTTGTCAATATACTTTGTCAAGTATTCATACACATAACGGTTCAGAACATTCTATTTTGACTTTGTTATTACCATGTATCATAAGTTAAATCTTTCTATGGTAATACTCACATTCTTTATATTCACTGTTGATTGAATCAAACGTCATTTCATGTGCTTTCATTGAAAATATGTTTATATATTGTTCATATAAACAACATTCGTTTTTTATTCTCCAAAATCTTATTTTTCATGACAAAACTCCTATGAGCTTAATTGTCAAAATCTTTTAGTTTGAGGGGGAGAATTGCATCGTCATACATAACTGTTTTGACATCTCTGAAAGTCTTATTTCTCAGGTAACAAGTGGTATTTGTGCTTACATGTACAATAGCCTGTTGAACAACATGTCTCTTTTAGGAAAATACATGGGATTCAGTGTGAGAACTTAACAGAACTTCCATGGATTCACGATAACCAGTGTTTCCTACCCAGGAAGTATTCCTTGAGTGATTGAGGGGAGAAGGATCAAAATATTTGAGTGTTGGTGTGTGAAAAGAGGTAAAATGGAAAAGAGAGATTGGTTAGAAGTGAGCATTAAAAGAAAGAGGGTGAGAGAACAGAGTAAAAGAATATTAGACTCTGCACCAAACTTCTTTCTGAGCCGGGCAGCCACATAATCTGATTGGTTCACATTCTTTGGTGACCATCATTGAAAAAGGCACCTAGCCCATGCCATCTATTGCATACAACCCCATCAGCTACTCATTCTTTTCTCAAAAAAAGAGAATGTTTCACGTTTTCTGGGGACGCAGCAAATACGCTATTGGTTCTTCATTTGGAAGATACTAATATTGAAAAAGAAGGAAAGTTGCCCCACCTTCGAACCCTTTCTCATGCACATTGAGTCTTTGTACAATTTGTTGTTGTCTCAACAAGTTTACATACTTTGAGCCTATACCTAAAAGCAATCATCTATGCTTAATTTTTTTTTCTAACACATGCATGAGCACACAGAAATTTGTTTTCTGTCAGAACGTTCATAGATAACCATGTGTTATTCGATGATTGAATGGAAGACCTGGGAGTATACATCAAACCATCTCTTTATATAGTAACTTTGTGTTACTCAGTGACTTTGTGTCATTGACAGGCATTCTAACTGAGTCATTTGTTGATTCAGGGTTACACCTATTAACTGTTTGAATTTGAAAAGATTCGAATGGTTACTACTTTCTATTTTAATCTGAAAAGATTGAAATAATCACTCTTTCCATCTGGGAAGACTGCTCTTATTTCCATACATGGCTCGTTACATGATGAAGACTGTGCTTACGTGATCATACACAATGGGGGAGATTGTCTTGAAAAGGGAGAGATTGTTTTGGTATGTTTTGATGATGATGCTTCTCACCATTCATCAAAAAGGGGGAGAAGATACAAAAAGGGAGAATACTCAAAGAGGGAGAATATAATCTGAAGACTGCTGAAGATTTTAAAGTAGCTACAAGTTTTGAGTTTTGAAGATATCAACGTCATATCTGAAGAAAAGCGAAGAAAAGTGAAAACCCGAAGACAATTGCAATTTTTTTTTAATCTTGAATCCAAAGGGGGAGATTGTTGGATCATAAATTGTATTCAAGATTAAAGTTAAAGTTAAGGGTTTAAACGGCAATTGTGTCAAAGTTAAATTAGAAGGTCTAAACTGTATTTACTTGATAGTTACAGTTCAAAGTTTAAATTGTAATAGTTTAATAGTTATTAGCTATTGGGCCCAAGCCCATTAAGCATTAGGAAGCCCATATGGCATGGGTATTTAAAGTTATGTTTAGTTTAGTTTTAGGTTAACTCTAATAATTTTCAAAATATTTAGCCGTATTTTCTCTGTATTCAAAGGGTATCAAGAACACTCAAGGTTTAACAGTTTATACAAGGGATTAGTATGTTACTCTGAATTATATATCTCTTGATTATTATTGTGTTGCTTGATTACTTGATTGATTGTTTACCAACTAGATTAAATCTGGGATAACAGGGATTTATGGGCTAGGTGGAGGTTGGTTAACTGAGCTAGGTATGTTTTCTGGTTGGTTGGAAGGTTCAGTAAGATTTATTTCTTTCAAAGAAGTTATTTCAGGTGGGGTTCGGGTGGTTTCTGGAATTTCATAATGCATAGGACTCAGTTGTAAGTCATCTGGTGTTCCGGCCATGATGTCAAGGATGTTCTCATTACCCTCTTCATCATAATCCATCAAACCCTGTCTTTTCTCCTCTTTCAACCTCCAAAAATTATCATACTTTTCATTCGTCGTCTCCTCTTCGTCAGATGAAAGATTGATAATATCAATGTCAAGCATCCCAATTAGCAACAAAATTTCATCTCTTGTAGTAACCTTAGGCTTTCCAACCCTTGGTTCTACCTCCTCATTAACATACAACATTATCTCATCAAATTGCTCATCATCTCTTGCATCAGTCATCTCAACATCATCTCCCTCTTGAGTTTCAACCTGGGCAACTTCAGTATCGGTAGCAGTTCTTTGTCTCTTAGTTATCTCCCCCTCATGATCTTGATCAGAATCACGATCATGTCTTTTACTGAGAACTGCTTGAGCTTTGCAAGACTCCTGAATTGCTCTGGTGAGATCTTGAAGATTTTGTACCACATCAGACTTGAAAGACTGAATTTTTGCAGTAGTAACATAGTCTGAAGGTACCTGATGTTGCTGTGATCTTAATAACCCAATCAAATGAACTTCAGTTTCATCAGCTGGTGCCTGAGATAGTAACTTGGCATAGAGTAAGGATTTCAGTTCCTCCACAGATTGATCAGCAGGCTGTACTGGTGGTGGAGGAGGCAGAACAGGCATTTCAACAGCTGGACCTTTTCCTTTCAATAAGCTTTTCACTTTCCCCAGTTCCTCCTCAAACTTAGCAACCATACGATCTTCAACAACCTTTAAGGCGCCGTTGAGAAACTCCTTAGACACGATGTCTGGGAAAATAACACCGGGGTCACTTAGACTTCCCATTTGCACAACTGTTGAAGATTCAACAGTTGGCATGTGTTCAAAGCTAGCATGATGGTAGCAATGACAGGACTTCCACCTGATCCTTGTAGGACGGATTGTGATCCCGCTACAGGTGTTCCGATCGGTTCACTTAGACGTCCGATGGTAGCAGAAGGTTGTATGAGTGTCCAAGGAATGGATGGTGACAAATCAAGTAGCTCTAGACTCGATAGTGCACTGAATGGCATTGAGCTCTATTTTCAATACCCATACTTTCCGAGTGAAAGTTGGATAGTGTATGTGCTAAAACCTCGTGCAAAGATGAGACTATGGCCTGTTGAGAGGCTATAGAATGGATGGCTGAGGTGTGCAATTGCATAAGTGGTCTACTTATGTCTTGAGTATCCGAACGCAACACATGCGTCGGAGTACTAAATGTGGTTGCCCTTTTAGATCTGTAGGTTAGGGTATACACTCTCTCACCATATTCTTTTTCTACATTCGCAGATTGCCTCACATTATCTTGATTTTCTACTTCAACTCCCTCATATCTCCTTATATCTCCCAGAACATTTTGAATGTTAGTAGCAGCTGTATCAATCTCCATATCATCATGGTGTAAGGAGACATCTTTAAGAAAGTCAAAGCTATGATTTTCATCTTCAACATCAACGTCATTAATATTCTCCTGTTGATGTTCTGAAGTGGCAGAAGGAATAGAACCTATAGAATCTGCCTGCCGATCCGACTCAGTTTGAGAGTTCTCACCTTCATTAGGATTATCTGCCTGAGGACTAGATTGACGAATAATAGTCTTGTCAGGTTGAGATGTAGAGACTTCTTGACGAATGGAAACTTGTGTCGAAATCCCCATAACATCAGGTAGAGAATTTTGACCCCCTCCTGTACCCCTCTCAGCATTTTCTCTCAACTCTCCCCATCCCTAGACTCCCGTAGTCACAAGAACCCTTACCGACTCCTCTCTTCTAAGGTTGGAGTCCTCGGTAGGGATATAGTCGTATCTGGCATTCCCATCGACTCTCTATATTCCCTAACGCACTCAGAGTTCGGATTGGCATAGGAGAGCAAAACTGCGGGAATAGGCATGGAGTAATCAAAGGTCTTTTTCTGCTTCTGAAGATATCGCAATTCAAACTCAGGAGCAAGCTCATGTTGATACCTTTTTGGGATATCTCTATTTGATCGGATCATACGTCGAACGATCAACTGAAGAAACCTCTCATATGGCACATATCATGGTTTCTTTGAAGTTCTCTTACTGATGACCTTTTCATAAAGCTCCGTCCAAAATGTCACTGAGTAGTCTACGTGCAGATCGTACATGATAGCATGGAAAAGTCTCAAAGTGTTCATATTGGTGTTTTCAAGGCCTGACTTCCTTGAGGTCAAACAACGGTTGATAATGGATAACATCTGATAGTAAAACGGTGGTAGATTTGTCTTTTTGAATTCGCTGATCTTCGTCAATGAACCCACATACCCTAAGGCGCGGATGACTTCAAATACTTCTGAGTCAACTTGGTATGGGTCAAAAGTTGTTCTGCCCTCTCGAGAGTCTACCTTTGGTAAGTCCATAATAAGTCTGAGTCTTTGGTACGTCAGAACTAAAGTGAAGTTATCAATTCTGATTTGGAAGAAGTTAATCTTATTGCTTTGTACCACATACTAGATAGTCTTCCA
Organism: Arctium minus; assembly: GCA_954870635.1. Classification (NCBI taxonomy): domain Eukaryota; kingdom Viridiplantae; phylum Streptophyta; class Magnoliopsida; order Asterales; family Asteraceae; genus Arctium; species Arctium minus. The sequence goes on along the minus strand of OX941090.1, from coordinate 65,302,391 downwards.
CGCTTGTTGCAAGTATAGCAAAGGAATTACTGCAGTGTCTGTCAAGTCCTTACTAATTGGATAACCCTTCAGGATTTCAATGACCAATGGATTGACATTGAGAACATCAAAATCTACATGGTGGTTGTTAGTGTTAGAACATAAATATGTTGGATTCAAGATCATAAAGATTGAAGACAAAAGATCAAGAAGTCAAAGCTGAGAAAGTCAACTCTCATCAAAGTCAAAGTCTTTTGTTAATAAAGTCAAAGTCAATGTAATTGTATTTTGTTTTTCCTTTGTAATTGTCAAGGGTACAAATACCTTTGTTGTTTTTAAAATCAGATGTACACGAATTAGAGGGAGAGAGCAAATTAGAGAAGAGCTAATTAGAATACGTTTCTAGTGAGAGAGTCTAGAGAGAGAAAGTTGTAATTTGTAATTTTTGAGTTTGGATTCAATGACATATGATTTGGAATTCTCATCTTGAGTTTTTGTTAGCAATTAGAACTTGAAAAAAGGAATAACAATTGGTATCAGAGCAGGTCACGGGTTCGAATCCCATGGAGTGCATTTAAATGCCAAAGGCATGCTGTGCAGCCATTGACTTCGAACGAAGATCTTCTTAGTGCTGGAAGATGCTGGGGGGGAGGGATTGTTGGGTCATTGACCATCATCTTCCTAAATCGAAACGTGGCGCTGACTGCTACGTTATATGGAAATAAGGTTGCACCTTCTCCATCAGCAATTGCTTTTGGCGTAGTGGTAAGCGCTTGATCCTAACAAGTGGTATCAGAGCAGATCCAAATCGAAAATCAAGAAAATCAGAATGTTCGTATCTGTGTTCTTCGATGTCCAGGTTGATTTTGAGTTTTAGTGTTTTTTGGAGTTGTAAATGATTAGGTTTTGTTAGAAAAGTGTTATCGATCTAGTCTGTATAAGTTTTAGATCAATTTGCACTGTAATCGATCGTTAATTTTGATTTTAGTTGAGTTCGAAGTTCACGAGTCCTGTGCACTGTAATTGAGTCGATTTATACATTTTTGTGTATTTGATCGAAATTAGTTGTTAAGTTTGTGTTCTAGTTGTTTAGATGAGTGAATTGTCAAAGTTTAGTGTTGAAATTCTAGCTTTAAATGAGTTTTTGGTGTGATTTTGATCGATTTTAGAGGTTTGTGCGTGTTCATCAAGATTTGTGTTTCATTCATCAAGGTTTGCGTTTCATTCATCATAGGTTTGCGAATGTTGGGTTTGCGTCTGTAACTACAATCACGAAGTTGGGTTTGCATCTGTAACTACAATCGCGTAGTTGAGGTTTGCGTTAGTAACTTGAAACGCAAAGTTAAGGTTTGCGTTAGTAACTTGAAACGCAAAGTCAAGGTTTGCGCTTCTCACTTGAAACACAAAGTAAAGGTTTGTGCTTCTCACTTGAAACACAAAGTAAACGTTTGCGCTTCCCACTTGAACCACAAAGTAAGGGTTTGCGCTTCCCACTTGAACCGCAAAGTAAGGGTTTGCGTTTCCCTCTTGAACCGCAAAGTAAGGGTTTGTGCTTCCCTATTGAACCGAAAAGTAAGGGTTTGTGCTTCCCTCTTGAACCGCAAAGTAAGAGTTTGTGCTTCCCACTTGAACCGCAAAGTAAAGGTTTGTGCATCATACTTGGAACGTAAAGTAAATGTTTGCGCATCGCACTTGAAGCGCAAAGTGTAGAGGACTTATACAAAATTTTCAAAATAGTAATATGGCCTTTAATAGAGAAAAATGTTTCTCTAAGTCTGCGGAGGGGGACATAGTTCTGATTGTGATCAAAATTTCTGAATTTTTATTTCAAGTTTTTCTGTATTTCTTCAGATTTCATATTTTGGATTAACGATCATTTTTGTCAAGTTCTTTTTGTTTACAGTTATTCAAGATGGGATATCTTTCTGATGGTGATGAAAAGAAGATTCAAGAGCTCCAATTAGAAAACACAAATCTTGCTTCCTCAGTTGACTACTACACAAAGAAGTCAAAGAGATATTCTGATGAAAGGAAGCTAATGAGAGAAGAAGTCAATGTATTAAATAAAATAAATGAAGATCTTCTGAAACAGATTTCTGGGCTTAATGAAGAAAATGTCTTGTTTTTGGAAGCTGAAAACACTGAGTTAAAGAGCAAGATCTCAGAATTAGAATATCACATTGTCAAGTTTCAGCAAACAACGTGTGCTAATGAAAAGAAGATTTTTGAATTAGAATTGCAAATTGCTGAAGAAAGATCAGTTTTTGAGAAAGAAAAGAAAGAGTTTGCTAAGAATATCTCCGAGTTTTCTAGAAAAAGTGCTGAAGAGAAGAAGACAATTGAGCTTAAATGCGTTAAACTTTCTCAACAAGTTTCTGATTTTGAGAAAGTGACCATTATTGAAAGAGAAAAGTTTGCAAAAGATAAAAAGGAAATTGAACAGAAGAATGTTGGATTCTTTAACGAGATATCTGATGGAAGAAAGAGTGTTGAGAAGGACTATGAGGAAGAAAGGAATATTTTTGAGGAGGAGATAAGGAAATTAACTGCAAAGCTATCTGAGCTATCTACAAATGCATTGAAAGAGCAGATAACGAAGTCTGAATTCAAGAAGAAGATTGACCTACTCATTGAAGAAAGAGACAGTTTATCTTTAAAGATAAAAGAGCTTGAAAAGATTGTTTCAAAGGTGGTCATGACTGAGCATACGACTCTAGAGTCAAGAATCCACTCACCTAGAAATAGTTCAGTTGGTTCTTTCAAGACAGCTGCAAGCTCACATCAGAAAACTGTTTCTTCAAGAAGGTTAGTTAATTCATTTGATCAGATTCGTACAACTAACATTTTCTATGATTGGAAAATAGATGGTTAAGGTACACATAGAAGAAGAAGAAAAAGATATGAAAAAGAGAAGCTGGTTTGGAAGATAAAACCAGTTGAAGATGAGAAGAATGATGAGAAGAAGGAAGAAAAGAAAGGAAAGAAGGAAGAGAAGAAAAGTAACAAATCATTTGTATCTGTCTCAAATGCAAAGAAGAACAAAGGTCTCAAATGCAAATAAGAACAATGTGCTGAAAGGTAAACCTGATCTTGTTTACTCGAGAGATCAAATGATCAGGTTATCTAAAAAGAGGTATTGTTCTTATTGTCATATATATGATTTTGTTCATAAAGCAAGTGATCATTACTGGTATGGTTCTTATTCAGTTACTCCTATTCGAACTGCAACTAACACACATGGACCCAAATACCAGTGGGTACCAAAACCGAAAATTGATTCTATGTTACAGGCACCACAAGTCAAGGGGGAGTAAGAGAACAATGGCTCTTGAATAACACAGTTCAAGACCCGCACCTCAATGTCAAGAACTAAGGCTTCTAAGTACTTCTGCTTAGAACCCGTACTTCAACGAAGTTTGACTTCTAAACACAACAGTTTAGGACTCGCTCTTCAATGATGAAAAGGAAATGTTACTTCCGGGCCGATAAGAGAGTGTACTCAGATACTTAGAAGAGGAAATCATCCTTCAAGGGGGAGTACATAAATTTTTCTGGAAATATGTATTCGGAAGATATGATGAACTACACTTCAAATGGAGTTGTAGATCTTTATCATGTGTTTTTTCACTGATAAATCTCAGATGCATATTTTCAGGGGGAGTAAAAGATTATGATTTCTGATTATTTCAGATCAGAACTCATACTTTAATCTTTTTATTGCTTTATGTCATTTACATTTGAATAAATTTTGTGAATAAATTTGTTTTGACTAGACTTTGAGACTTGGGCAGGATGAGAGATGCTTACAAGATCATATCATTTTTGACTTCAGCTGACTTTATGAGTATTAAGATTGAGCGAAAAGATAAATTTCTTATCTTCATCTCAAAAGTATCTGAAAGAAGGACTTCCCGATTTTCAGATATAGAAAACATGTTCTGAAATGTTCAAACCACTTCCCGATTCTTAAAAGATTTTATAATTTGGAAGTGTGATTTTAAATGTTTTCATTTTATTTTTTTTTGTGCTTAATTGTTAAATAAACCGTGTGTTTCCAAAGATAAATATTTGCATATTGTCTTTTCTACATACTTTCAAGTATTCACACACATCGGTTTAATTTTTTGATCAAATTGTTCTTACCATGTCTCATATTGAAACATAATTTTGATGGTAAGACACCCCGCCTGTACTTTAAAGAATTTTGAGCAATATTTCATTTCGAAACGTTATTTCAAGAATGTCTATATTTTTTGTTTCGTATAGACAATATCCATTATTCTTGACCATAAGCCTTAATTGATATATCATTCATTTCTGATCATTTTCATACAATGTCAGATTTTCAAACAAGTCTTTTGCATTCATATTCATTCATTTGACAATGCTTCAATGTCTAAAAATGCTAAAATATTCATGATTATATTTTATGAGCTTTAACTGCTAAAGTTAAACCATTTGAGCAACATTATGCTTTCATAGGATTATATGGGTTCTTTGTGCTAGGACATACATGAACTTCTATGAAATCACGTTAACTAGTGATTTCTACCCAAAAAGTTAATCCATAGAGATTGAGTGTGAGGAGTCTAAAAGAAATGAGTGTGGGAGAGTAAAAGAAAGAGGGTGTGAGAACAGAGTAAAAGAATATTAAACTCTGCACCAACTACTTTCTGAGCCGGGCAGCCACAGTACTAGCGTTTCACAACTCTTTGGTGAACGTTATTGAAACAGGCAACTAGCCCATGCCAACTCCTGCTAAAACCCCACCAACCACTCATTTTCTTCTCAAAAAGAAAATGTTTCACATTTTCAAGGGGACGCAACACATATGCTATCTAGTTTTCATTTGGAAAATCTGGATATTGAAAAAGAAGGAAGTCTGCCCCACCTTCGCACTTCAATCGTGCACATTGAGTCTGTGTTTATCTACTATTGTCTCAGTGGTTTACACAATGTTGAGCCTTACTTAAAGCAATCATTCGTGATTAATTCTTTCTACACGTGCACGAACACACAAAGAATTTGTTTCTTTGTCATAACATTCATAGAAATTGCCTTTGTGGTGTTTCGATGATTGGATGAAAGCCCTGGGGGAGTGAACATCAAAAAGCTCTTTTATATTGTGTATTCGTTACACACAGTGACTTCGTGTTACTGACAGGCATTTTAACTGATTCATTTGTTGATTCAGGGGTTACATGTTATTATTTTTGTCTGGATTTGCAAACATATAGATGAATACTTGGTTATGGATCACAGAATCAGAGGCTCAGTTTGACAGATCAGAATGGTCAAAGGCATTTCTTTAACAAAGTTTTGATGATATCGATGCTCTAATCATCAAAAAGGGGGAGAAGATAAAGAAATGTGTGATTCAAAGAAATATTAAAGTTGAAAGAAATGTCCAGAAAGAAATGTTTGTATTGGATATGGAGAGAGATATTTCAGATTTGAAGTTTGTTCAAAGTTGATAAGAGAAAGTTCAAAGAATTTCGAAAGCAATCAGATTTTGGAGAAAGTTTATTTGAAGAAAGTTGGATAAATCATTCAGAGTTGAAAATGAAGATAATTTATTTCAATGTCTGAAAGAGGTTTGCTTATAACCTTGTGGGAGATTGTTACTATTTTTGAAGATCAGACGTTGGGAAGATTGTTGAATGTTTTTGAAGACAAAGCTAAAGAAGAATTTCATTGTGTTAAGGGGGAGTTTGTAAATCTTGTTTGTATCAAAGTGGAGATTACAAGATAAGATAAAGGTTGTTCAAAGGGGGAGCTTAATCAAATCGAGCTTAAAGAGAGAAGATCGCATTGCTAAATCTTTTTGTAATGATCATGATCCAAAGGGGGAGATTGTTAGAACATAAATATGTTGGATTCAAGATCATAAAGATTGAAGACAAAAGATCAAGAAGTCAAAGCTGAGAAAGTCAACTCTCATCAAAGTCAAAGTCTTTTGTCAATAAAGTCAAAGTCAATGTAATTGTATTTTGTTTTCCTTTGTAATTGTCAAGGGTATAAATACCTTTGTTGTTTTTGTAATCAGATGTACACGAATTAGAGAGAGAGAGAAAGAGAGCAAATTAGAGAAGAGCTAATTAGAATACGTTTCTAGTGAGAGAGTCTAGAGAGAGAAAGTTGTAATTTGTAATCTTTGATTTCGGATTCAATGACATATGATTTGGAATTCTCATCTTGAGTGTTTGTTAGCAATTAGAACTTGAAAAGGGGAATAATAGTTAGGATAGAGCAACAAATACTCAGACGGGCTGATTAGGGCAAGATCAGGATCTACACCGACAGCTGATTGAATGTGAGATCTGGAAGATGGCATGGGAGTATATTTGAACACATTTGGGATCATTTTCATCCATCTGGACAATTGGATCATGAGAAATTTCTTCTGCCATTGAGTACCTGAAAAAGATAGAAAGTATTGGATAGAATCCAATATGTTAGCAATAAGCACAAAAACTTGTTTTTCAGAAAAAGGTTTTGATACACATAGTATCAAGTACAAAATGATTGTACTTTTTGAGCACACAATATAAGCACAATTAGTTGCATGAAACAAAATGCAACAAAAAAAAATACAGAAATAAAATGACTCAACTTAACAAAAAAATGACAAAAACTGAACAAGACACTTGTTAGTTTGATTTTGTTCTAAAAAATGAAGTAGTATTGAATGAACTCTCAATCATCTGTAAGGGTTAAAAAAAATTGAACTTTTGAAGAAAAAAATATCTAAGTCCATAACTCTCATGACAAAGAGTTGGACTAGAACTCGCAGACCATAAGAAACTCGCATGATTCCAAAACTCGCAGTAGCATGTAATTCTGACAAGAACTCGCATGACATGGTGTTTAAGATTCAAAACTCGCATGACCAAGTGTTTGTGTATAAAACTCGCATAAGCAAGGAATAACTCTAACAACATACACAAGCTTGTGTTCTAAGTCAGGAACACTTAGAATACTCTTCATTTGAAAAAAAATTTGAATTTTTAAAATTTCAAAATCAAATTTATGCCCTTTAGATTGAAATTTCTTATTTGAATGAGTTCAATGAGGGTTTAATTTCAGTTTTAATGTTAAGTCCACAGCAAAAACCCAAATGATTAGTTCGATTTAGTCCAAGAAATATTCAACAGTTCGATGGTCGACAAGAGTTCATAAGTTCGAATCATAGTCCAAAAATCTGAAGCCAAGGTAATCCTGCTAAGAATCAACAAACGAACACAAAGCCAGATGTAATATCGAGTTCAAACAATAATACACACAACATTTAAGAAAAAACAAATTCAAAGAAGGAAGTATCGTGTTGTTGAATATGAACGACAGAAACAAAAAATTGAACAGAAACCCTAGAAAGAGGAAAAATCATACTGGAAAACATACGATAATCAAAGAATAGACATTAATGAGCAATATGATACATCAAAATAGTCAAGACCTATACTGATTCGAAGATGGAAGAAGTTGAAATCGAAAAGTCGCATAAAATGTTCGAGAGAAAAGTCGCTAATGTATGAACTCGCAAGATTGTCTGAGAGAAGTGAGTCGAAAATGGGAAAACATCGAATATATACTCTGAGAGTTTAATGACACGTGGGGCGATCTGATTCGATGACCTACTTTGCGCAGAACAAAGAAGAGGCATGCCACACAGTGAAAGGCAAGTGTGTGTGTCCACTTCGCGCATGAAGTGATGCGCGCGAAGTGATGTGAATAGTAGGAACTCGCAATCAGTGATGTACGTGAAGTGGAAACATACCTGAAACTCGCAAACAGCAGTGTGCGGGAAGTAGAAATGCGCATGACATAGGATGCATGTTTTGTACTTCGCGCAACCTTTGCTATGCGCAAAGTGAGAACTCGCACGACATTGTGTGCGCGTTCTACACTTTGCGCATGCAATGGTGTGCGCGTAGTTGAAACTCGCACAACAATATGCGCGTTCTATACTTAGAAAAATTTTGAGAGATTTCCAAAAATGGAAACTTTCCAATAATATTTTGTTCCACTTTCACAAAATGGCAAGTTTATTAAAAACATTTTTAAACCCAAAAATGCAACTTTTTCTCTGAAAAATACTTTCTGATTTCAAAAATATTTTCAAACACAAACTCACACACCCACTTAAAGACTTTACTGTTGTTATCCCAGTTTAATCTAGTTGATAATTAACACACAAACACAATATAGATCAAGAGATAATAAGATCATGAATAACATACCAATCCCTTGAATAAACAGTTAAACCTTGTGTGTTCTTGATACCCTTGAATACAGAGAAAACAACTACCTCTCTCTAAAATATGATTATTAATAATTATCAAAGGTTAACCTGAAACTAAACTAAACAAAACATTAAATACCCAGGCCTAATGCCTAATGGGTTTATGGGCTTGAGGCCCAATAGCTAACAACTATTAACTTATTACAAAATAAACCCTCTAACTAACTTTAATACAATTGCAGTTTAAACCCTTAACTTTAACTTTAATCTTGAATACAATTTATGATCCAACAATCTCCCCCTTTGGATTCAAGATTTAAAAAAAATTGCAATTGTGTTCGGGTCTTCACTTGTCTTCACTTTTCTTGAAAACTTCAGAAACAATCTTCATCTTTATCTTTGAACCTTTGAAGTCTTCAGCAATCTTTGGATTATATTCTCCCCCTTAATGTATTCTCCCCCTTTTTGATGAGTGGTGAGAATCATTATCATCAAAACTTATCAAAACAATCTCCCCCTTTGGATATGGTCATCAATTTAGCGTTGTCTTCATGTAACGAGTCCTGTGTGAAATAAGACCAGTCTCTCCAAATGAAGAAAGTGATTATTTCAATCTTTTCATATTCAAATAAAAAAAATGGTAACCCTGAATCAACAAATGACTCAGTTAAAATGCCTGTCAGTGACAAAGAGTCACTGAGTAACACAAAGTTACTATATAAGGAGTTGGTTTTGATGTTGGCTCCCCAGGTCTTCCATTCAATCATCGAATAACACATGGTTATCTATGAACGTTCTGACAGAAAACAAATTTCTGTGTGCTAGTGCATGTGTATGAAAGAATTAAGCATTGATGATTGCTTTTCATTTTAGGCTCAAGGTATGTAAACTTGTTGAGACAACAACAAATTATACAAAGACTCAATGTGCATGAGAAAGGGTTCGAAGGTGGGGCAACTTTCCTTTTTTTCAATATTAATATCTTCCAAATGAAGAACCAATAGCATATGTGTTGCTTCCCCAGAAAATGTGAAACATTCTCTTTTTGAGAAAGAATGAGTAGCAAGTAGGGTTGTATGTAAGAGATGGCATGGGCTAGTTTCCTTTTTCAATGATGGTCACCAAAGAATGTGAACCAATCCGATAATGTGGTTGCCCGACTCAGAAAGTGGTTTGGTGCATAGTCTAATATTTTTTTACTTTGTTCTCTCACCCTCTTTCTATTAATGCTCACTTCTAACCAATCTCTCTTTTCCATATTACCTCTTCACACACCATCACTCAATTCTTTTGACCCCTCTCCCCTCAATTACTCAGGGAATACTTCCTGGGTAGGAAATAGTGGTTATCGTGAATCCATGGAAGTTCTGTTAAGCTCACACACTGAATCCCATGTATTGTTCTAAAAGTACGTGTTGTTGAACAGGCTATGAAAGCACAAAGAAGCATAGGGTTACATGAAGAATAAAAATATGGAGAAGTCAAAACAGTTGTGTTTGACCATGCAATTCTCCCCCTCAACCTAAATGTGGTTAGCAATAAGCTCATATCAATTTGTCATGAAGAATAATATGCTGGAGAATCAAAAACGAATGTTGTTTATATGAACAATATATAAACATATTTTCAATGAAAGCACATGAAATGACGTTTGATTCAATCAACAGTGAATACAAAGAACGTGAGTATTACCATAGAAAATTTAACTTTTGATACATGGTAATAACAAAGTCAACTAGAATGTTCTGAACCGTTATGTGTATGAATACTTGACAAAGTATGTTGACAAGATAAAACGCAAGTATTTATCTTTAAGAACACACGGTCAGATAATCTTTTAAAATTACAGATATTCTCCCCCTTAACTGATAATTTTTTTTAAGATCAAGCGGGAAAAATAAAGCACTGAAGTGCGGGTCCTAATCTGATGTGATTAGAAGCCATTCTCCGTTGAAGTACGGGTTCTAAGATGATTTACTTAGAAGCCTTTGTTCTTTCTCCCCTTAAACCTTGGGTGCCTGCAACACTAATTTAGCTTTTGGTACCCACTGGTATTTGGGTCCAAAATGAGTTAGTTGCAGTTCTAGTGGGAGATATGAAGTAAGAACCATACCAGTTATTCAAATAATCTTTTCTAACAAAATCATTTGAGCCACAGTAGGAACAACTAATTTTATTTTGTGCTAACCTGATCAATTGATGGATTGTGTAAACTAGATCAGGTTTGCCAAAAGTTTTACCTTTTGTAGCATAGTTCCATTTAGCATTTGATGTATGCACAAATGATTCTTCTTTCTTCTTCTCCTCCGAAGATCCTTTAACTCTCCAGATCCAGTTACTCTTTCTTTCTCATCATCTCTTCTACAGAAGCTTTTCTTTTGAGACTTAGTCTTCTTGAGGTTACCTAAACCATCAACATTTTTCTCATAGAAAAGGTTAGAAGGACGAATCTGATCAGTAGATTTTGAAGTAAGACAATCATCTAAATCATAGAAAGGATTATAGAAAATATTTGAAAAACGTGAACTTGAAGCTATTTTTAATGAACTATCTGAATCAGCTAGATCATCTCTTGGTGATTGAGCTATTGACTCTGGCGTCTTATGCTCAGTCAGCTTCACCTTGAATACGATCTCTTCAAGTTCCTTTATCTTTGAAGACAAACTGTTTCTTTCTTTTTCAATCAGATCAAACTTCTTATGCAACTCAGATTTTGCATTCTTCTCCTTCAAGATGTTTGTTGACAATTCAGACAATTTTCTTGTCAGCTTAGCTATCTCAGTCTCTAGATCTTTCTTTTTCTTGTATCCTTCATCTCAATTTTCTTCTTCTCATTCTCAGCCTTTTCTCTCTCTAGAATGATAACCATCTCAAAGACTGAAACTTGTTGAGAAAGTTTAACACATCTAAGATCTAATGATTTTTTTTCTTCAAAGGCTTTTCCGGAGAAGTCAGAGAATTTCTTGGAAAATTCTTTTCTTTCTTTCTCAATCTTCAACATCGCATCTTGAGCTATTGTATTGTCTCTGTCTTGGGTTGCCTTTTCTTTCAGCTTTTCCATCTCAACCTCAAGACTGAGAACTTTATCTTTAAACTTATCTCTGTCTGCACAGAGTTGAGAATTTATCTGTCTTAGTCCTTTACTAGTATCATTTGCAACACTTGTACTCCTTCTGAGCTCCTCAAGCTCTCTTTTCATTGCATCCTTCTTTGACAATGTAGGGCTAGATTCAGATCTTTTCAGCTTTGCTTGAAGATCTAAGATCTGTTTTTCTTTAGACACAATTATTCCTGCAAGGTCAATTATAGAATCAGAATCTTTTAAATTTTCTTTTAAATCATTGATCTGAATAAGAAGAGATGAGTTCTGAATCTTTAGATTTTCATTCTCAGCTTCAAGAGGTAACATCTCGGATTTGAACTTTTTAATCTCCTTTTCACAATCATCAGCCCTGTTTGTATATCTTGACAACTGTCTAGCAAGTCGTTTAGCATTTGCTTTTGCTTCAGAATGTGTCATCTTTTCAAAATCAAGGTTCTAACCTTTAGACATCATTAGCTGATTCTACATCCTAGCTGTATGGTTAGTAATCAAACTTTTCTGTACCAAGACAATCAACAGGAAGAGATCGTTAGAATCAAGAATAAAGATAAAAACTACACTAAAAAAATTTTAAATTTTTTTTTAACCGGGGGTACTGTTCACCGGTACTGTAGCGACCGGTACTATTCACCGGTACTGTTCGACCGGATTTTTTTTTTTTGATCGGTAAAGTTCTTCGACCGGTAAAGATAGACCGATAGAATGCGGTCGACCGGTATTGGCTTTGACCGATACAAAGGTATGGACCGATAGAACTATTCAACCGGTATTCAATTGGACCGATAAACTATATTCAGGTCGACCGATAAGGATATGGACCGATAAACTATGTTCGATCGATAAAGATTATTCGACCGGTAAGATGCTATGACCGGTAACTTGTAAAGACCGGTAAAACTACTAAGACCGGTAATGCTAAGGACCGATAAAGTGAATTCGACCGATATTGATCAGGACCGATATAGTGTTCGACCGGGGTGAACTGAGTGTGTACCGGGCGACCGGGGTGGTGTTAGGACCGGTATAGAGTTCGACCGGTATGTTCTTGACCAACCCAGAATGTCGATAAGCAGCCCAGAAAATTTCCCAGAAATCACACAGAAACACAGAAATTGAATTCAAAAATCAGACTTTTGTATCCACTAACATGCATCGATCACAACATAATCAAAGTTAAAGATTAAGTTCAACTTTCCAACTTCAATTTTAAGAGCACAATGTCGATATTTGATAAGCCAAGATCACAAGATCTGTAGAGAGAGAATCTAGAGAGAGAAAAGTGCGCTTGAATGTAACAGTAACTTGTATTCAAAATTGTAAAAGTTTTCTCAAACAAATAAGCCAAGTGGACTTAAATACCCCAAGGCACTAACAAGACAGAAAAGAACTAAAAGTACTGAAAGATAAAGGAAATAAATACAATGATTACTTTAAAATCAGATCTAACAATCTCCCCCTTAGTAATCATTGGCGCCGAGGTCTTAAAAAAAATCTTCAAAAACAGCATTGACCATCTAGGCGACTTTGAAGGATCATTGACGATCTTCTCGTTGACGTAGTCTGTTCAGCCCAACTAAAACTTCCAAATGTCGTAGAGTTGAACGGAGATTCAGTCTAGCTTGAATAGTGACCAAAGTTCTACGGATCAGACGAAATTCATTATTTTCAAAAAAATATGACTCTCTTCTTGTTTCCAAAAACTTTCTTCTAGCTTCTTGTAGACGATGCTCCAACTGAAGTTTGATCACCTTTAGAGTTCCATCAGAGTAATGTTCAATCTCATCAAATCGTAGAAAGCTTTTTTCACTTGAGCTGTTCTTATATACTACTCCGTATGGATCTTCGATAATGGTGAATAACGGATAAGACTCTAGATTCTGCAAACTCTGATTGGGCCTTTCAAGATTAACTACAGGCTGAAAGCTTTCGACGGCCATCTAGAAGTCAAAAACTCGATAAAATCGAATCTGTCGTCGAATGAACCGTTTAATAACAAAAAGAGTTTGAGAAACATCCTGAGTCCGGTGATAAAGATTCCTGAAGTGATCATATAAGAATTCAACATCATCAATTGAAAGATCAGTGAAATCAGCCTCTGAAAAGTTGTACCGCTTGCAGTCTCTTCTTTCCACTTCAAGGTCTGGATACTAGATGTTCAGAAACTTATTAAATGTGACACTGAGAACTCGAACTATTAGATGAGGAGAAGCAACGGTGTTATTCCTTTTGTGTTGGCACTTGATAAACGCTAAGTATTCATGCTGATAAGCTTCTGATTCTTTCTCTACTCCGAGTATGGCATATATATTGATTGTCCTTCTTCTAGAAACAAAGATGTTGCTTTGAATATCTTCAAGAAAAATCTCAAAAAAAAAAAAAACTCAAATAGAACAAAACACAGAACTCGACTTTTTCAGAACATATTCAAACTCAAAATTGAAGTACCAAATCATGGTTTTATACAAATCAACAAGAAACAAACTAGATCGACTATCTAAAATATATCTAATAACATCAAATTCATAGCAATTCGATCACTAAATTGACTGAAATTGGTGAAAATCCAGAAAACGAGATTTTTCTTGAAAAATCAACAAAAATGTATCAAATTTTCGAATTATCCACACAAATCAGAAACAAAATTACACTAATCTCAATCCTTTCAAGATCTTGAAGGCTCTGATACCAATTGATAAACCAAGATCTCTAAATCCCTAGAGAGATATAGTAGAGAGAGAGAGACTAGAAGCGCAAACTATGATATTCAATGAATTGTGCGTGTTTTTCTTACAAGGAACAAAGACTAAAGGGACATAAATACCCTTCGTTAGATACAACACAAAAAGACCTAAAACACAGTATAAGACCAAGCCCTATAAATACATTGATTACTATAAAATCAGACCTAACAATCTCCCCCTTAGTAATCATTGGCGCTTTGGTCTTTAAAAATAAACTTCTAAATCAGCACGGACCAACAAAGCGGCTTTAAGAAGCTTTCTGACTTTTAAAAAAAATTCTCAGCATTTTTCAGATTGAGATTTTCTTTGCTGCTTAAGCTCAAGACGATGCACCTCTTTTGAATGATCTTGAATGAACTGTGGTGATCGGAGCAGGAACAACAAAAGAATCAGTTGTAGCTGAGAGAATAGAATCTTTGAGCGAAACTTGATCAGCAGATAATCAATCGAGTTCTTTGTCTCTTTAACTTCTCCTTGACTTCTCCCCCTCATGACCTTGATGATCTTGATCAACTTGGTCATGTAAATGTTGGAGACAAGACAGTGTAAGATCTGAAAAAACAAAGAAACAGAGAAAACAGGGAGGTTTGCTCTTCATGTTGGAGGCGCAAACCAAGGTTTGCGTTTCATGAAGGAAGCGCAAAACAAGGTTTGCGTTCCACATGGGACGCGCTAAGCAAGGTTTGCGTGTCATGTGGGAGGTGCAAATCTGCCTTGGAAAAATTTTTACAATTTTAAGCTCTTTGACTCCCCCTACATAAATGCACTAGATAAGACAATTCAAGATAGCATTCATGTAAAGAAAAAACGGACACTCCTCCTCAAAAACAGATATAATCTTTGAAATACATTCTCTTTGTTCACTCCCCCTTGAATAATGCATAAACCCATTAAAATATATTTATGAGAACACAATGATCAAATATTAATGTAGAAAGAAAAATATACTGAATTTAAATTTTGAAACAACTAAACATATAAAAATTTAAACACTAAACAAATAAACTTCTACAGAGTAAAATATTACAAATTTATCAATCATTGAAAATCAAACATATGTTGTAGGATACAAGAACGAGTTTCATTGCATATCAAGTTAAGACATGTTCAGTTTCAAAAACTTCCAGCAATCTATTCAGTGTGCTCACATGCGAATCTTCAATTAGCTTCAAGAAAATGCAATTCTAAAAATCTTATAGAGAACTTTGCATGTACTGATACTATGTCATCAAAAATTAAGACTTTCACAAATTTACAGGTTTGTCGCAACTCAAATATATCACCAAGTATCATGAGATGTGTGCTCATTGGCATCTTTTAGCAGTGTGCTCATGGGCATCTTAACATGAGTGTGCTCTTTGGCATCTTATAAGCTCGTGCACTTTGGCATCTTTTGATCAAAAAGTTTATTAAGTAAAGAACATGTCGTAAACGTAACTTTCTATCTAACCCTATTGAAGGATTTGGGTCAGCCGCTCCCAGACCAATTGGCCTTAGGGGACTAGGTGTCAAGCACCCCTTGGAACTTACTCTCCCGGATCAGAAAGGCTACATCGACATATCCTAAACCCATTCATACCAGTAGAACATGACTTTCGATCTGATTCTATAGAAGGATTTCTGTTTGATCACTCCCAGACCAAATGACCTTAGGGGACCAGATGAAAAGCATCCCACGGAACGTACTTTCCCAAACCAGAAAGGTCACAGGTACAAACTTTTAAACTTAGAGATTTCTGTATTTTAAGAACTTAATATTCATCTCAATTACTCAGATCAACGTCTAAATGCTTAGCCCATATTTTCATTCCAATCTATAATTCTGATCATTTAGGTAGTCTAAGCAAAGTAAACAATAAAAATTCCGACTCACATATCTTTAAAGCATTAATAAAAGTTTCAAACATGTTGCTGACTTTTCGACTTTTGTAAGACTTGAAATTTGACCATATAAAAACTTTAATATAAACAAAAGAACTTGAAAATTTATCCTAGACACATATTTTATTCAAAAGAAAGAAAAAATGTAAAACTTTACTTTATAGAATAAAATTTGTAAAGATTTAAACTTTTAATAGATATTTAGTTCGAACAAAATAAAATTCAACTATTTCATCTTTTACATTGAAGAAAATAAATTTGTGTCTCATATTAAAAGAAAATTTTGGGTAATACAAATTCATGAGATAGATAAACAAGCTCAAATTCTTGAAACATTGAGAAAAAACTAGAATAACATCATTATCAGAGATAAATGCAGCGGAATTAAAATTAATGTACTCACAATATCTCATTAAGTCAGAAGCTTAATCATTGAAGAACGAGTTCTAAACTGTTGTGTTTAGAAGTCGAAGTCTATGAAGTGCAGGTCCTGAGTTGAATTACTCAGAAACCAAATTTCTCTTACTCCCCCTTAACATGTGATGTCTGCAACTTTAAATCAGATAAAAGATTTGGGTACCCACTTGTACTTGGGCCCGTGTTTATTAGTTACAGTTCGTATGGGGAAACAATAATTGACAGAATTGACATTAGAAGCACGAGGAATATTATCAGAAAAATAATCACAACAATCAGAAGAGAAAGCATAATCATCAGAACTAGAATCTGAGGAAGTACATGAGACATGTTTTGAAATTCTAAACATTTGCTTTCTAGAATATTTTGAAATTTTATTACATGTAGCGAATGAATCACTTTTATAAAGATTGTCTACACATTTATCCCTATCAGAAGTATGTTCATCAGATGTCCGCCTTGCTCTCCAGATTTGCTACTTTGATCGAGCACTCAAAGCCCTATCTGTAAGAATTATATCAGAAGAATTAGAGCAGTCAGAAAGAACTGTATCTTGTTTCTTTGACTTCTTTGATCGTCTTCTTTTACGCTTAGGTTTATAATATTGATCATTTAGCGTAAAAGAATCATCAAGAATTTTAGACGAAATATTTAAATCAGAAGAAATAAATTTATCCAAGCAACCAATCTGATCAACTAATAATTATGAATTAGCCTTGGAATCTGAAGAATTTTGAGAAAGGTTTTTAAAATTTGAAACTTCCTTTTTGTTTTCCTTAAAATCAGAAGATAGACTAGAAATAGAATCTGATTTTTGAGAAAATAAATTTTCTTCAAGACTTGAAGTCATAAAAGAAAGAAAAATATCAGATTCAATTTTTCTTCAAAATATTTTGATCTTCTATCCGATCTTCAAGATCTATGATTTTTCCTTCTAATATTAACGGAGGAATATATTTCTTCGAATCATAAATGATTGGAGAAATATTTTCCTTATCAGAATCAAGGGCATAAGAAGAAA